>CM038677.1:325842817-327209381 GCA_021605205.1 Aegilops longissima
GTACTTCGGATCAAGTTGCTACCGAACTCAGGGTCCACTAGGACACGTTCCGCACTGCAGTGGTACGGCAACCCTGTCCCGGAAATCATGTTGTTAGACAACGGTGAACCTTGAACTATGAAGAAGCGATGGCGGGCCCAGATTCCAACAAATGGCTAGAAGCCATGAAGTCGAGATAGAATCCATGTATGAAAACAAAGTGTGGACTTTGACCGACTTGTTCGATGATCGGCGAGCGATAGAAAACAAATGGATCTTTAAGAAGAAGACGGACGCGATGGTAATGTCACCATCTATAAAGCTCGACTTGTCGCTAAGGGTTATCGGCAAGTTCAAGGGATTGACTACGATGAGACTTTCTCTCCGTAGCGAAGCTTAAGTCCGTCTCAATCATGTTAGCAATTGCCGCATACTATGATTATGAGATATGGCGATGGACGCCAAAACAGCGCTCCTTAACGGTTATCTTAAGGAAGAGCTGTATATGATACAGCCGTAAGGTTTTGTCGATCCTAAGAATGTCGACAAAGTATGCAAGCTCCAGCGATCCATTTATGGGCTGGTGCAAGCATCTCGAGTTAGAACATTCGCTTTGATGAGATGATCAAAGCGTTTAGTTTATGCGCACTTATGGAGAAGCCTGCGTTTACAAGAAAGTGAGTGGGAGCTCAGAGCATTTCTCATATTATATGTAGATGACATACTTCGATGGGAAATGATATAGAATTTTGGACAGCATTAAGGCCTACTTGAATAAGTGTTTTTCAATGAAGGACCTTGGAGAAGCTGCTTATATATTAGGCATCAAGATCTATAGAGATAGATCGAGACGCCTCATAGGTCTTTCACAAAGCACATACCTTGATAAGATTTTGAAGAAGTTCAAATGGACCAGTCCAAGAAGGGTTCTTGCTCAGACAAGGTGTGAGATTGAGCTCAGCTCAATGCCCGACCACGGCAAAAGATAAAGAAGAGATGAGTGTCATCCCCTATGCCTCAGCCATAGGATCTATTATGTATGCCATGCTGTGTACTGACTGATGTAAACCTTGCCGTAAGTTTGGTAGGAAGGTACCAAAGTAATCCCGCAAGGAACACCGGACAGCGGTCAAGAATATCCTAAAGTACCGAAAAGGACAAAGGACATGTTTCGTTTATGGAGGTGACGAAGACCTCGTCAGAAGGGTTACGCCGACGCTTAGCTTCGACACAGATCCGATGACTCAAAGTCACAAACCGGATACGTGTATATGTTGAATGGTGGAGCAAGAAGCTGGTGCAGCCGCAAGCGAGCGCCGTGGCGGGATCTACATGTGAAGCGGAGTACATGGCAGCCTCGGAGGCAGCACATGAAGCAATTTGGGTGAAGGAGTTCATCACCGACCTAGAGTCATACCCAATGCGTCGGGCTGATCAAACTCTTCTGTGACAACACCGAGCTATTGCCCTTGCCAAGGAGCCTGTGTTTCACAAGAAGACCAGCACATCAGTTGCCGCTCAACTCCATCCGTGAAAATGTTCAGAATGGAGACATAGAAATTTGTAAAGTGCATACGGATCTGAATGTCGCAGATCCGCTGACTAAACCTCTTCATGGGCAAAACATGATCAACACCGTAACTCTATGGGTGTTCGATTCATCACAATGTAAACTAGATTATTGACTCTAGTGCAAGTGGGAGACTGTTGGAAATATGCCCTAGAGGCAATAATAAAAGCATTATTATTATATTTCCTTGTTCATGATAATTGTCTTTATTCATGCTATAACTGTATTATACGGAAATCATAATACACGGTGAATACATAGACTACAATACGCCCCTAGTAAGCCTCTAGTTGACTAGCTCGTTGGTCAACAGATAGTCACGGTTTTCGACTATGGACATCGGATGTCATTGATAACGGATCACGCCATTAGGAGAATGACGTGATGGACAAGACCCAATCCTAAGAAGAGCACAAAGATCGTAGTTCGTTTTGCTAGAGCTTTTCCAATGTCAAGTATCTCTTCCTTAGACCATGAGATCGTGCAATTCCGGATACCGTAGGAGTGCTTTGGTGTATCAAACGTCACAACGAATCGGGTGACTATAAAGGTGCACTACAGGTATCTCCGAAAGTGACCATTGGGTTGACACGGATCGAGGCTGGATTTGTCACTCCAGACACGGAGAGGTATCACGGGCCCACTCAAGAATGCATCATCATAATGAGCTCAAGGTGATCAAGTGTCCGTCACGGATCATGCATTGCGGTACGAGTAAAGTGACTTGCCGGTAACGAGACTAAACGATGTATTGGGATACCGACGATCGAAGTCTCGGGCAAGTAACATACCGTCGACAAAGGGAATAGAATACGGGTTGCTTGAACCCTTGACATCGTGGTTCATCCGATGACAACATCGAGGAGCATGTGGGAGCCAACATGGGTATCCAGATCCCGCTGTTGGTTATTGACTTGAGGTAGTCTCGGTCATGTTCAGATGTCTCCCGAACCCGTAGGGTCTACACACTTAAGGTTCGGTGACGCTTAGGGTTAATAGGAAGACAAGTATGTGATTACCGAATGTTGTTCGAGTCCGGATGAGATCCCGGACGTCACGAGGAGTTCCGGAATGGTCCAAGGTAAAGATTTATATATGGAAAGTGGTTAAACGGACTCAGGAAAGTTTCGGGGTATACTGTAATGTACTGGGGCCACGGGAGGGTTCCGAGATCCACGGAGGGGCCACCTCCCGGGGGCCACATGGGCTAAGTGGGAGGGAGCCAGCCCTGGTGGCTGGGCGCCCCACCTAGGCCCATGCGGCTAGGGTTTGGGGAGGAGGAAACCCTAAGGGAAAGGGGCGCCCCTGGCTTGGGGGCAAGCCACCCTTTCCTCCTCTCCCTTGCGCCGCCCCTAGGGTTTTCCCTAGAGGGCCGCCCCCTTGCCCTCTCCTCCTATAAATAGAGGGGTGGGGGAGGCTGCTAACACACCATTGAAGGCGCAGCCCCTCCCTCCCCGACTCCTCTCTTTCTCCGTGTGAGCTTGGCGGCCTGCCGGAGAACCTCTGCACAAATTGCACCACGCCGTCGTGCTTCCATTGGAGTTGTCTTCCTCAACCTCTCCTTCATCCTTGCTGGATCAAGACGGAGGAGACGCCATCGTCCCGTACGTGTGTTGAACACGGAGGTGCTGTCCTTTCAGCACTTTGGTCATCGGTGATCGGAATCACGTTGGGAACGTCTTCATCATCACCACTCCCTCAATCGCTTCCGTACTCGATCTACAAGTGGTATGTAGATGCAAACTCTCTCTCGTGACTCGTTGCTTAGTAGAACTCATAGATGGATCTTGGTGAAACCATAGGAAAAATTTTAATTTTCTGCAACGTTCCCCAACAATGAGATGAGGTGCAACAAACAAATAAATAACATAGCTGACTTGCAAAACAAGGGAGGCATCTGGAGCGTCGGTCTTGGGGTGTTACAGTTACATAACACAAGACATCAAGCCGCATATTAAATGGTTCGACATGGCGAACATACTCCACAAAATGAAAGCAAATACTGAGCACTGAACTTATCATGTCCTTCACTGGGCATGCACGGGAGTCATGAACCGTAGATAGAACAATAACCTGGAGAGTATTTAAGTGGCACAACTATCAGTTAATCTAAGGCAATGTCACCCTTATCCGCACGTGTAGTATAAGTGAATACTAATAATCTAGTAATTATTGTAAGGTTACTAGACAATCTGGAAAGCTGCTTTTTTTACAACTGTCTTAGTTCCACAAGGAATTGGAACATTTTCTCTTTGCATAAAGTATAAATTTTGGAATCATGGAACAGAACTCGATTCTTCGTAGTCGAGATAACCAAAATGGATAATCTATAATAGGCAACGCAAGATTGCTTCAACACATCTACATTAGTTCTTCTGAAAAAAAGAATAATCAAATAAACCATTATAAGGAAATTGGTGGAAGATGCAACCATTCTCTCACGAATTAATGCATCGTGACATTGACACTTTCAAAAGATATCCTACTACATCTCATATTATTTTAGACCAAGTGTATCTCTTAGAAACTCACAAACATGCATTTACACGAAAGTATATTAGAGAGAACACACCCGTAATCTTGATGATATCAATATAGTTCCATTGAGGCGATGCTTCAAACCTTAACTCTCCCCCGATTCTGCAATGCGGTGCTCAAGACAGTATACAGAATAGTAGATTTGTTTACAAAAATGGCAAGAGAAGTTATAGCTGATATACATCTACCTGTATCAAACGTGGAAGGTATCAACTTGCTGCATTAAATGTCAAGCAATTTAGTCCACCTAGTGTTGTTGTACGTTGCAAAAGCAGGGGGTGTTAAGCAGAGTGAGGGCGGCCCAGGTGGGGGATTGTGTCCGGTGCCCCTCTGCTGCAGCGACACGGAGTGCGCCTATCAGCACCAGCGAGGTGTCGAGCGGGGGACGGAACCGCCGTGTCTACCTACTAAGGGAAAAGGAATAGGTCGTACATTCCTCATCAGCCTGTTGTCAGATCCTTCCAGCGTATGAGGCGCAGAGTCTCGACGTATACCTCCACGTTGTCCTAGTCAGAGATCTGGTTGATGTCAGACAATGTGCACCGCTGATTGGACCAGTGGTCCGAGAGCTTGGCGGTGAAGAACCCGCTCTGCGAAACGAGTATATTGCAGCGCATGCAGATCGTGAGGGAGAGAGCATCCATGGAGCTGAGAGTGAGACGCACGTCGGAGGAGTCGAGGATAGAGGGTAGTGGCGACGCTCGAAGGTGGGATTCAGAGACTTGAATTAGGGTAGGTGTTGCAGGGATCTAGGAGAGGTGGTTCTAGAGCGGCTGGAGTAGATAGGAGGAAGGCGACAACGATAGGTGAGAGGAGCAGCAATGCTGTCTCGAGAGGGCGGCATGTCGAGGCAGAGGCGGAGGTGGATCTGGGAGGCAATGCTGTCTCACGGAGCAGTTTCGATCTCGGTAGGTTTTCTTTTCTTTGGGGACGGTTTGCCAAGGAATAACCCGTGACACTTTTAAAAAAAATATCTTTCTTTTCGCGGGAAGCAACTCAGAAAATTAATAAGGCCCGCGCGTGATTTGCGAACATTTTCCCTTATATTTTATTTTTGCAAATTTCACCGAAAAATGAATAGTATAATCTGGTGAGACACATTCCTTTTTAGTGTTTATTCTATACTCTCTTTATTCTAATGAATAAGACGCATATGGATTTTGAAATTCAACTTTGATTTTAGATGAAATCAATACTCTCTATTTTGTGACTTCAAATTATGTCACTGAAAACCTCTTTTGAATATAAATTCCACGATATATAAATTTTGTCGCATATAACACACATTTATGTGTGGATGCCTTATTACTTGGAATGGAGGGAGTACTTATATTTTCTTTAGTGAGTACATTAGTTTAAAACATTAATTATCCATGTTAGATTCCATTAGTGCATTAAGAATATCTAAGGCCTTTAAGTATCAAAAGTTCTCGAACATAGATGACCCTAGCTTAGACTCCACTTGTGCCAAAGCGAATGTCGAGCTTACTAAACATGACCATAGATTTATGAAGCAATGTGTCGATAATAAAGAATACATACATAACAACAACACTATTTACTTTCATGATTAGACATTCTAAACAACAACTCATTATTACAAAGCTTGTAGTGAGGAGTTCATGACACTCTTTACATGTAGAACTTTATTGAGTATATCAAACCATGTCAGAAAGTGTTGACTGATATTTTTGTTCCTGGCATGTGGTTTACTCCTTGATTCTGAGGATGATCACAAGAAAAAAAGTAATAAACTTTTTGTAAATAATGCTCATGAAATTGAAGTACACCTGAACAGTAGATTGTACCACGGAAGTCCATGAATGTTGTCAATAGAATTGAAAACCTTTTTATGTTGAGATATGTCTTATCGTAAAATCTTCATAAATAGCTTAATGCACATGTTTTAATAATTTATTTAACAGTATTTTATAGGTATCTTAATTCCTTTGATATTATTGGAGTAGCACTCCCTCAACATGACATCTCGTTCGACGTCTTCCTAGTATAGCACCCAATGTTATCTGTCCATGTTCTTGAGTTTGAACCATAGAAAGGCATAATGTTTTTGCATCGGAATTGCTCTATTGCATACATATCATTATTCTTGAAAAATAGCTCACTTTTATTCTTTTGGGCCATTTGTTCTTTTAGAGAATCTTATTTGTATTATTAGGTTTCTCACATACTTTAATTTTTTATTTTGGAATATGGAACTCATGCTTAATACAATTCAATATATTAATTAGTATTTAGAAAAGCATGTAGATTGGTGTCCTTCTAGACCGTGAAGCTGTATTTAATAACAATGTGGAGGTACCAAGTTACAGAAGGAATCATAACTAACAAGTAGCAAATTAGTCCTTGGTTTATACAAAGAGGACCCTATAACAATGATGTTGACCATTTAAACATATAACCGAGAGTAAAAGTTAGTCGTCAGTTATTGCTATCCCCCGTGGGTATTTTCTCAAATAACCTAGAGTCACACTAGTACTGTTGTTTATTATCACTCGTAGGTGAGAGTTTTGCTTTCACTATCAGATATTAAATTTCACTATCGTGCATGACATGTAATCGCCTTGGGTGTAGAAAAACCGTTGGACATTGCAGTGAACTGTCGGGCATTGCATGCAATATCCGACGGTGTAGCAAAAACCGTCAGGCATTACAATGAACCGTCAGACATAAAATTGGATACCCGAGGGTGAGATTTTTACCGTCGGGCAATCTAGTATCCCGTCGGTTATTAGTAGTAATATTTGTGAGTTGACAATAACCGTCAGAATGTGGCATCCCAAAGCTTAGTTGCTTGCTTATCTTTTAGATAATGGCTTGGGATGCCATGGGCATCCCCAAGCTTAGGCTCTTCTTACACCTTATTCCTTCATCCATCGTGATATCACCCAAAACTTGAAAACTTTAATCACACCAAACTCAGCAAAAACCTTCATGAGATCCGTGAGTATAACAAAGTGAAAGTGCAACTATCCCTAGGTGGTTTTGGTAATTCATAACAACATATAGCTCATTGAGCTAATGCTATTCCAAGACTATTATTTCAGGAAATCTCAATGAATGGCATGGCATGGATGATGAAAGTGGATCCCTCAAAATACTAAGGACAAAGGATTGGCTCAAGCTCAAAAGCTCAAGACTCTTCATTTTACATTTTAGTGATCCAAGATCACATTGAGTCTATAGGAAAAGCCAATACTATCAAGAAGGGATGAGGTGTTGCTTAATGAGCCTCTTGCTTCATGTGCTTAGTCATATGCTCCAAAACCCTCAGCTACTTTCCCACATCCACAAATGACCTAAACCTAAAGCCAAAATCGGTCACACCGATTCTTTCTATCCGGCGCCACCGATTCCAAAAGTCATAGCCACATCCACAACCCTAAGCAAATTGGTCTTACCGATAGGGATCTCGGTCACACCAAGATGGGGTTGCAATCTCTCTGTTTCCCTTCGTAATGTTTCGGTCTAACCGAAGTGAGCGATCGGTCCCACCGAGATTGCAATGTAAACTCTCTGTTTCCTTTTTGTAACATTTCGTCTCACGAAAAGAGCAAATCGGTCCCACCGAAGTTTACGACCAACTCTCTGGAAAGCTTATTACCAAATCGGTCTCACCGAGTTTGTGTAATCGGTCTCACCGAGATTACGTTATGACCTAACCCTAACCGAATCGGCCTCACCGAGATGCATGTCAGTCCCACCGAAAATCACTAACGGTCACTAGGTTTACTAAATCGGTCCGACCGAGTTTAACGATTCGGTCCCACCGAGTTTGGTAAATTGTGTGTAACGGTTAGATTTTGTGTGGAGGCTATATATACCCCTCCACCTCCTCTTCATTTGTGAGGAGAGCCATCAGAACAAACCTACACTTCCAACTTACCAGTTCTGAGAGAGAACCACCTACTCATGTGTTGAGGCCAAGATATTCCATTCATACCATATGAATCTTGATCTCTAGCCCTCCCCAAGTTGCTTTCCACTCAAACCCTCTTTCCACCAGATCCAAATCCTATGAGAGAGAGTTGAGTGTTGGGGAGACTATCATTTGAAGCACAAGAGAAAGGAGTTCATCATCAACACACCATTTGTTACTTCTTGGAGAGTGGTGTCTCCTAGATTGGCTAGGTGTCACTTGGGAGCCACCGACAAGATTGTGGAGTTGAACCAAGGAGTTTGTAAAGGCAAGGAGATCGTCCAAAATTTAATACAGAATCGTCCCCAAAGATTTTGGTCAGAGATGGCATATGCCAAACATGAATACCACCTGAAGCTACCGGTATAACACCTGGCATGGATACCCAGTCCTACTTCGTGAAGATCTACTGCTGGTGAGGCAAGTCCTTCCTGGGCGACGGCCATGGTGGGATAGACAAGGTTGCTTCTTCGTGGACCCTTCTTGGGTGGAGCCCTACGTGGACTCGCGCAGCCGTTACCCTTCGTAGGTTGAAGTCTCCATCAACGTGGATGTACGATAGCACCACCTATCGGAACCACGACAAAAACATCCGTGTCTCCAATTGCGTTTGAATCCTCCAAACCCTTCCCCTTACTTTCTTACAATTTGCATGCTTTAATTTCCGCTGCCTATACACTCTTTGCATGCTTGCTTGAATTGTGTGATGATTGCTTGACTTGTCCTAAAATAGCTAAAATCTACCAAACTCTAAAATTGGGAAAAGGTTAAGTTTTTATTGGTGGAGTAGTCTAATCACCCCCCCCTCCAGACGTACTTCAAGGTCCTACAAGTGGTATCAGAGCATTGGTCTCCATTTGCTTTGATTTCCATAGCTTTTGGTGGTCATAGCCTTGGTTTCACAACCTAGGAGAGTATGGCGTCTAGCGAGGGAAATTATCACCGTAGAGGTCCTTACTTTGATGGTACTAATTTTGCTAGTTGGAAGCATAAGATTAAAATGCATATTCTTGGACATAACCTCGCCGTTTGGGCAATTATTTGTATTGGCTTGAAAGGTGAATTCTTCGATGGGAGAGACCGAATCGTGAAGCTAATGCGGAAGAATTGAAGATGCTGCAATACAATGCTCAAGCATGTGACATCATCTTCAACGGATTGTGCCCCGAAGAATTCAACAAAATCAGCCGTCTTGAGAATGCAAAGGAAATTTGGGATACTTTGATTGATATGCATGAAGGTACCGAGTCCGTCAAGGAATCCAAGTTGGATGTGCTCCAAAGTCAGCTTGACAATTTCAAAATGAAGGATGGTGAAGGTGTCGCTGAAATGTACTCTAGGCTTGCTCTTATCACAAATGAGATTGCCGGCTTAGGGAGTGAAGAGATGATCGACAAATTCATCATCAAGAAAATCCTAAGAGAATTGGATGGAAAGTATGATACCGTGTGCACATTGATCCAAATGATGCCAAACTACAAAGATCTCAAGCCAACGGAAGTCATTGGAAGGATTGTTGCTCATGAGATGTCACTCAAGGATAAGGAGGAACTTCACAACAAGTCAAGTGGTGCTTACAAAGCCTCAAGTGAAGCCCCCACATCATCAAGTGAGAAACCAACCTTCAATGACGAATTGAGCTTAATGGCGAAGAACTTCAACGAATTCTACAAAAGTAGAAGCAAAGAAAGAAGCTCCAAGTCAAGGTCTTACAACGACAAGAGATCGTCTAGTCGAGAGCGCAATTGCTACAATTGTGGGAGACCCGGACACTACTCCAATGAGTGTACGGCACCCTACAAAAGAAGAGAAGATTCTCCAAGAAGAAGGAGCAAAAGAGAAGAATCACCACCAAGAGAGAGGAGGAGTAGAGATGATCATTATGAACGAAGACCCTCACGGAGAAGTAAGGATTCGGAAAGGAAGGACAAGTCATCAAAGACCTACACAAAACGAAGACATCAAGCTCATGTTGGTGAATGGGTTTCCGGCTCTGACTCCGACAATCACTCCGAGAGAAGCTATCACTCCGACTCCGAATATACTCAACATGAAGGTGTTGCCGGTCTAGCACTTGTGTCAACCAACTCCTACGACATTTTTTACTCACCAAATGAAGGTGTTGGAAGATGCTTCATGGCCAAAGGTCCAAAGGTAACACATCCCGAGTATGTTGATTTTAATAGTGATGAAGATGACTTGTTTGTGGATGATGATTTACTTGTTGACAACTCTAGTGATGAATACTATGATGAAACGTCAATTAATCATGCTAATCAAACGAATGACAATGATAAGGAGAAAATTGAGCTTCTAACTAAAGAACTAAACACTCTTAAGTTGGCTCATGAAACTATCTTCGAAGATCATCGAGAACTTTTAAGGGCTCATGAGAAGTTACGCTTTGAAAAGCTCAATCTTGAGCAAGAGCATGAGTTCTTAAAGGCAATCAATGATGATCTCCGCAAGAAAAGTTCTTCTTACATTGCCAAGCATTTACTCTTATCTACTTACATGCCATAAGTCAAGTCTAGTAACAAGTACAAGAAAGATACTTCCTCTAGTAGTAACAATAATAATGTCAAATCCAATGTTGTTGCTTCTAGTAGTTCTCTTGATTCCACTAATGATTCTCTTAGCCAAGTTACACTTGAGCAAGAAAATAGTTTATTGAAGGGAATTATAGAGAAAGGTGTTTACAAGAGCCTTGCCGGAGTAAGCAATTCGAGGAAATTGTACATAAGCAAGGAAGGCACCGGAAGAATCAAGGTGTTGGTTTTGAAAGAAAGTTCAATGCCAATGGAGTTGAGGGAAGAAGATCAATACCCCAAGACAAAGTTTGTTCCTCAACAAGAGAAGTATGATCCTACTTCCTTCAAGGGTACACAAGCTCAAGATGATCTTCCACCACAAGACCACAAGAACAAAGGCAAGGACAAGCTTCAAGAAGAGATTGATGCATTTGAAGAAGCACCTAAAGCCTCGCTCAAGTGGGTCCCCAAGACTACGCCAAGTTCTACTTCATCAAGTACAACTATAACTCCAAGGATTCCCATCAAGATGATGTGGATCCCAAGAAGAAGAACTAGAGAGTTCTTGAGGGTGACTCCGCCAACATTCTTCACTCATATCATTTTGGCAAGAACAAGTGCAATCAACTTTCACATCTTGCACTAGTTCAAGGAGTCACAAACCCTCATGTTGGTAAGGCAAGGGACAAGGTAACCTAATGTTTTCATGGACATCATCTTGTGTGTGCATCACTCTATGTCTATGGATATTCTTATTTGTTCCTTGTGGGACTAACCCATGTAGGCAAGTTGAAAGTGCAACTCACTCCAAAGGATTTCTCCAAATGATCTACATCAACATTGAGCATCTACATCTTCAACACCTACATGAAGTCATCATCGACAAAACCCAAGGTTAGTTCATCCCTCTAAGGGGGGATCTCACATCTAGGGGGAGCTTAACTCTAAGAATTGAGTCAAAGCAACTCTAATGGTGTGAACACATTAATGCATTATGTAAAAGTGGTAACCCCACTTGAGCTTAAATGATGAGTATGACCTATGATCAAATGTTCTCATTTGACTCCTAAGTCAATATACTCATATATAGATGACCTAGTCATCGCCAATTGCTTAATAGTTGCTAAAATTGGTTGTGCATGCTTTGCCACATATTTCAATTGCCATCTTATTGTGTGAGCATCTTGGTGCATATTTTACTCATTCAAGGACATCCACTTGTTGTTTTGTTTGTTTGGATTCTTTTCTTTGTGCCAAGTGGATGGACAAGAATGCCTAAGAACCTTCTTTAGCTATCTATGCTTTTCTCGCCTCAAACTGTATTCATGCTACATCACAAAATTTGATCAAGTCGATTCGAACCACTCGTGTGAGGAGCACTCGAGTCCCCGATTCGTCATAGACTTAAACTTCCAAAACCTCTTAGTGATTCTCGGTCTGACCGATCCTTCCATTTCGGTCCTACCGGATCATCAAGTTGATCTGAGTTTTCAATCTCGGTGTAACCAATTTGAACTTTTCGGTCTCACCGATTTGCAGAATCGAACACAGTTATGCATCTCGGTGCCACCGAGTTGTTCCACTCGGTCACACCGAAGTGGTCGAGCTATATATAGCCACGGGCAAAATTTTGGAAATTTCTCCGAAACCCTTTGCCCGCGCAACAGCTCGCTCTGCGATCGTGGTCTCCGGATCGTCTCCTCGTCGCCAGCAACCTCCTGTCCCTGGTCTCCGCTACCGTCAACGGATTTCGTCCCCGCCGTTGCCGCCGTAGCAAGTCCACCGCCAAGTTAGGGTATGGACTTAATCTTTTTTTGACCAGGAACAGTAGGAAAGGCTCCTACTGTGTTACTATATTATAATAGTAAGTAAGCTGTACAATGGGTATTTACATGATGGGGGGGGGAGATTCAAGTTGCCAACTTTGTGGCAAGTAGCACTAAGAAAAACAAAGAGAAACCACTAAAGGGAGTGCACAAGGTTCAGCACAAGGAGCCTATGCTCCTCCTTGACTCTATGTTGAAGAAGCCCAAAGTCTCTCTTGAATCTGTCCAGCCAGGAGGTTAGTGAGGGTGTTATTGCTCGAAAATGTTTGTTATTCCTTTCCTTCCAAATACTCCAGGCTGCCACAATGAATTTCTCAAGGAACAGTGGGGTGGGATGAGAGTTTATGTGATCTTCAACAGCTTGTATTCGGCCAAGGAAAGGTTCCCAATGAAGCCCAAGTTTGGCCCAACAGAGTTTACTGAAAGTGCATGTGAAGATCATGTGTTCCACTGTTTCCTCAATGTTCAAACCACATAGGAGGCAGTTGTGGTCATCTCCTATGTTGTAGTGCCTCCGTTTCAACATGTTCCTCGTATTGAGCCTGTCATGGAAGAGGAACCAAGCAAAGACTTTCAACTTCATCGTGCATTTTGAATCCCAAATCCATCCAAATATCTGCTGCACATGGACATCTTTGAAGAAGAATTTGTAGTAGTCCGTTGATTTGTAGATGGTTTTACCCCACGTGTAGTGCCAAATCTCCGTGGAAGACGAGGATGGTTGTAGATGAGCCGTAATTGTCTGCAAGTCTCTAACCTCCCCAAGGGCTTGAAGGGTCAAGGGCAGGTGAAACGTTTCTACCAGCGAAGTTATTCCCATGAACTTTTTGACCGAAACATCCTCATCGAGAGAGTGAGAGAAGGCCTTAGGATGGGAGTCTTGAAGAATTTGCCCTGACCATAGATCTTTCCAAAACAAAGCCGTGGTGCCACACACAATATTGATTTGAGAAATCCTACGAAACTTAGGTGTGAGCTTGAGAAGGTCCTTCCACCAGAATGAGCCGACTGGATCCGAGGCATGAGCTGCACCCAAGGTATATCCAACTTGTTATAGAACTTGCGTAGGAACTTCAGAAGCAAAGCTTCATTCTGTACACGAAGGTTAAGCACTCCCAGCCCTCCCTTCTTTTTTGGTTTACATACCATGTACCAAGCCGCCAGAGAGTTACACTTATCACCTTGTTCATTCTTTTTAATCCATAGGCATCGACGCCTAATTTTGTCTAAGAGTTCAATGAGTTTTGGTGGAAAATGTAGCGTGCACATGGCATAGATGAGTAGTGAGGTAACTGTGGAGTTGAGAAGGGTCAACTTGCCAGCATGGGACATAAGGGACAACGTTGACGACAAGCTTCTTTCAACCGTGCTGACAAGGGGCATAAAGTCCTGAAGTGTAGGTCGAGACATGCCCAGCGGCAACCCTAAGTAGGTGAAAGGCATGGATCCAATTGTACACTCAAAGATAGCAGCAAGTTGGGCAGCTAGATCATCCTCCAAGTTTATGGGAATTAGTGTGGACTTGTGGAAATTGATTTTAAGGCCGATGGACTATGCATATTTGGTGAGGATGTCTTTAATGATCATTGCTTGTTGAGGGCAGGTAGGCATAAGCAAGATTGTATCATCGGCATATTGGACAATTGGGTAGTCCATTTGACCCGTGGCTGGAAAAGGTAGTTGAATTCTGCTCGCTCTATAAGCTTCGTTAATGGCCGATTGCAGGAGGTCGGCGGCCAACACAAAGATTAGCGGAGATAATGGGTCGCCCTGCCTAACCCCACGCTTGCAATGAAACTGTCTTCCGGTAACACCATTTAGGAGCACCGAGGATCGGCCTGAGGAAAAAATAGCCTTTATCCAGGAAAGCCATCTGTCACTAAAGCCCATATGCTTCATGATGTTGATCATGGGATCGTGCTCAATTGTGTCGAACACCTTAGCAAAATCCAACTTAAGCAGAACAATCGGTCGCTTGGAGGCTTGGCATTGGTGAATGTATTGAAATGTCCACGCAAGACAATCCTGTATAGATCTCCCATGGATGAATCCATATTGTTTACGGTGGATAATTTGCAAAATGACTTTCTGGAGACGGTTAGCCAAGAGTTTGGTAATGAGCTTAAGACAACAATTGAGTAAGGTGATTGGCCTGTAGTCATTAACTGTGGATGGGGATCCATTCTTGGGATAAGAGTAATCAGTCCATCATTAATGCTCGGAGGTTAAGTGTTCCTGCATGGAATTGATCACATAGCGTGTAGAAATCATTTTAATGATTGGCCAACAAGCTTTAAGAAAAGACCACTAAATCCATCCGGCCGGTGCCCTATCGCCGCATCTCTTTAACAACCAAGTCAATTTCTTCATGCGTGAAAGGAAGCGTGAGGTGATCCAAGTTTGCATTGTGCCTGATTAAAGACGGGAGATCAAAGTGCATCTGAGTAGGGCTAGAAGTGCCTAGTCTGTCCGAGTATGCATGAAAAAGCAGGGCCTCCTTCCCATTATGATCTTCCACGACTAATCCCTCCGGAGTATGCAAGGAGATTGCAGGGTATGGACTTAATCTTTGTGCTATCCACGTCTGATTCCTGGCACATTATTTTCATATTGATTCTTGCCACGATTGAAACTCTTCTATCCAGCCAAAGTAGTTCATAGATTAGGTGTGATTCAAATTTTTAGGGTTAGGTTTCCGCCGAAACCATCTCGGACCCACCGAGTTGAAAAACTCGGTCTCACCGATTTGGCTTATGCCATTGCACTAGTGACTCTCGGTCTGACCGAGAATTACTAATCGGTGCAACCGATTTGAGGATTTTGTGAAACCCTAGCAGTCTCGGTACCACCGAATCAAACTCGGTCCAACCGAGATCATCGCTTAGGTTCCAAAACTGCTTGGTATCACCGAGTTTGAAAATCGGTGGATCCAAAATGCTTTCGTGGAAAACTAAGACTGAACTTTTGAGTCATTCTTTGCAAAAATCTCTGCATTTTGTGATGCTCATATTTTCTATCTCATCTATAACTCTTCACGAGGTCGTGATCGACTTTTGCGGTATGTCCGATCAAAGTGACAGCCAAAATAGGTCAGAAGAGCAGATGGACTTGAGTGAGGGCACTAGTCCCTCAACTTCAGATGAAGGGAACAGAAGTACTCCTAGAATTTGCCTAAGGCTGCAACTAGGCAAAGGGGGAAAAGAACTTCAGATTCAGAGGATGAAGATTACAAAGCTGAGGAAGATGAGGCTACATCCAAGAAAGTGGTGCTCAAGAAGGAATATGGCTCAACAAAGAATGCAAAGCCAGGCATGAAGACCAAAAGGCCTGCAGGAAGACAACCAATGTCCAAAGCCAGAGTGTCTACACAAGCTTCTTTGGAAACCCAACCCAAAGAACCAGCTGCTGCAGAAGGGAAGAAAAGAAAGGAAAGGGTCAAGAAGACCATGGCCAGAGTTGTTGGTCAACCTTCCATGATGGAAGAGGAAGAGCTTGCTGCACCAGCTCCAAAGGCACCAAAGCTTATGGGTGATGCTATTAGATCGGGGCTGCCACATCCAAGCCCAAGGAAGCACCCAAAGCTACCCCCAAGGCCAAGTCAGACCAAAGAGGAATACCAGGAGTATTCCAATTCTGAGAAGAACAAGGCCCCAAGTGCTCGAGGATCTTGATGAGGAAGATGAAGAAGGACAAGTTCGAGAAAGCTCAAGCCTGGATACAGACCACAATGATGCCCATCCTGTGGTCGAGGACATGAGAATCAGGAAGGATTCAGGGCTGAGACTGTGGAGAATGGTAGATCCATATGCTTCAAGAAGAGAACTGCTGTTGACTACAGGTTCCGCACAAAGGAACAATAGGACTTCTATGAAACAATTCTGTTGGACAAGAAGCCCATAGTCTGTGACATGAGATGGGTTGACTGGAAATTCATCAAGGAAAATGAACAACACTATCCTGGAGTGCAAGACAGCTTTATTGCTTGTGGAGTTGCAAATTTTGTTGGACAGAAGTTGACCAACTGGAATGATGAGCATATCATGCAGTTCTACTCCACAGCACACTTTTTACCCAGATGGAAGAATAGTTTGGATGTCTCAAGGTACAAGGTACCAATCCACTATTGAAGAATGGGCAAGTCTGATCAATGCCCCCAAGGAGAATGAGGATGACCTAGACATTTATGCAAAGAAGAAGATGGGTCACAATTCAATGGCTCACATGTACAAGGAAATTCCAGACAAGGCATTAGAGACTCACAAGTTTGGATCAGTTCACTTTTCGCTGTCGGGGTTGCCAACCATAAATTGGATTCGAGGCACACTTTGTTGCCCAAGTCCGTGAGCATAACATGATCAGAGGGCATGCCATCAACATGTTGCATGTGTTTGATGTGCCACGAAGTTCAAAGTCATGAGCCGATCATTGAAACAATCAAGAGGATCAGAGCAAATCAGAAGAGGAGCTGTGGATATGCACCTCAGATTCAAGAATTGATAAACTCAAAGATGGGCACAGAAAATATCAGTTGGATAAGGAACACTTTCCACTTTATCCAGACTTTGAGGACAATGAGGTTGTCATGAATGAAGATGATCCACAATCAGTTCAAGCTCGGAGAAGAAGGAGAAGGCAAAGAGGGAAGGCTGCCAAGATGCCAACTCAAGAGGAGGCATCGAGTATTTCTTGAAGAACAAGCAGGAGCAGCTCGGATACTTAATAGCATCAACCCCGAGGATTGAGAAGGGATTGGCCACCCTCACTCAAAATCAGGAGAGCTTGAGAGAATCATAGAACAAAAGTTCTATAACTTAGATGTGAAATGGCGAGATTCACCAGAGTGGAGGAACTACAAGATGACATGCAGAGAGGAAGGGCAAAACAACAAGCTGATGCATTTGCCAGAGTGCCTAGAGCCCAGAGGTCATCTGTTGTGCGATTCGACACAAGAGCAACTTCATCTGCACCAGCTAAAGCCTCGGTGCCACCAGCTCCAAAGATCTACATCAGCTCCTGCTCCATCTACTTCAACTAAAGCTTTCGTCCTCGGCGTTATCCGGACTCCACCACCAAGATCAAGCCCGAGAGTCGATCTAGCACTATGCATTTTCTATGAACTTTTGGTAACTTGTTGCCAAAGGGGAGAAAATGTATAGATCATAGGCTCGAGAGAGAGAGAGTGTGTTGCTTTTGTTCTCTCTTGCTTTATTTGGTGGTTTTCAATCTTTGTTTGCTTTTGGTTGAGATACTATGCTTGTGAGACATTGATGATCATGTGTTTGATCATAAGCTACACTTATGCATGCTTGATATTATCCTATCTATCTTATGTGATCACTCACTATGCCCGGTGATGAGTGCATGTATTCATTGTTTATTATTTTGAGCGCTCCACCAAGATGTATGTGACATGGAAGAGTAACCCATGAGCCTAATTCATTGTGCATTTGCAGTCCAAAGAAAATCTAAAACTATGCACAAATTTAGGGGGAGCTCTTGCTTATCACATACTTCTCAAAGCGACGATGTTATTTAAATTTTATTATCATTTGTCGAAGCTTTGATCTATATATTGTCATCAATTACCAAAAAGGGGGTGATTGAAAGTGCAACTATCCCTAGGTGGTTTTGGTAATTCATAACAACATATAGCTCATTGAGCTAATGCTATTCCAAGACTATTATTTCAGGAAAGCTCAATGAATGGCATGGCATGGATGATGAAAGTGGATCCCTCAAAATACTAAGGACAAAGGATTGGCTCAAGCTCAAAAGCTCAAGACTATTCATTTTACATTTTAGTGATCAAAGATCACATTGAGTCTATAGGAAAAGCCAATACTATCAAGAAGGGATGAGGTGTTGCTTAATGAGCCTCTTGCTTCATGTGCTTTGTGATATTCTCCAAAACCCTCAACTACTTTCCCACATCCACAAATGACCTAAACCTAAAGCCAAAATTGGTCACACCGATTCTTTCTATCCTGCGCCACCGATTCCAAAAGTCATACCCACTGCCACAAACCCTAAGCAAATCGGTCTTACCGATAGGGATCTCGGTCTCACCGAGATGGGGTTGCAATCTCTCTGTTTCCCTTCGTAACGTTTTGGTCTAACCGAAGTGAGCGATCGGTCCCACCGAGATTGCAATGTAAACTCTCTGTTTCCTTTTTGTAACATTTCGGTCTCACCGAAAAGAGCAAATCGTTCCCACCGAGTTTACCTGACCAACTCTCTGGAAAGCTTATTACCAAATCGGTCTCACCGAGTTTGTGTAATCGGTCTCACTGAGATTACGTTATGCCCTAACCTTTACCGAATCAGCCTCACCGAGATGCATGTCAGTCCCACCGAAAATCACTAACGGTCACTAGGTTTACTAAATCGGTCCGACCGAGTTTAACGATTCGGTCCCACCGAGTTTGGCAAATTGTGTGTAACAGTTAGATTTTGTGCGGAGGCTATATATACCCCTCCACCTCCTCTTCATTCGTGGAGAGAGCCATCAGAACAAACCTACACTTCCAACTTACCAGTTCTGAGAGAGAACCACCTACTCATGTGTTGAGGCCAAGATATTCCATTCCTACCATATGAATCTTGATCTCTAGCCCTCCCCAAGTTGCTTTCCACTCAAACCCTCTTTCCAGAAGATCCAAATCCTATGAGAGAGAATTGAGTGTTGGGGAGACTATCATTTGAAGCACAAGAGCAAGGAGTTCATCATCAACACACCATTTGTTACTTCTTGGAGAGTGGTGTCTCCTAGATTGGCTAGGTGTCACTTGGGAGCCTCCGACAAGATTGTGGAGTTGAACCAAGGAATTTGTAAGGGCAAGGAGATTGCCTACTTCGTGAAGATCGACCGCTAGTGAGGCAAGTCCTTCGTGGGCGACGGCCATGGTGGGATAGACAATGTTGCTTCTTCGTGCACCCTTCGTGGGTGGAGCCCTCCGTGGACTCGCGCAGTCGTTACCCTTCGTGGGTTGAAGTCTCCATCAACGTGGATGTATGATAGCACCACCTATCAGAACCACGCCAAAAACATCCATGTCTCCAATTGCGTTTGAATCCTCCAAACCTTTCCCCTTACTTTCTTGCAAGTTGCATGCTTTAATTTCCGCTGCCTATACACTCTTTGCATGCTTGCTTGAATTGTGTGATGATTGATTGACTTGTCCTAAAATAGCTAAAATCTACCAAACTCTAAAATTGGGAAAAGGTTAAGTTTTTATTGGTCAAGTAGTCTAATCACCCCCCCCCCCCCTCTAGACATACGTCAAGGTCCTACACAAAGCAAATCACTACTATAAATACTGTTACAAACCCATTCATATTTTATTTTTGCATTATATCTACTGTGTTCCAACTTTGCTATGGCTCATAACCCTCGATAGAGTCCATAGATTCATCAAAATAAGCACAGAACGCAAAGAAAACAGAATCTGTCAAAAACAGAACAGTCTGTAGCAATCTGAAAACTTCGAATACTTCTGTAACTCCAAAAATTCTGAAACATTAGGACAACGTGGGAAATTTGTATACCAATCTTTTGTAAAAAATAAAGAATTTTTCGTCCCTTCTATGATTTTGGAAAATTATCTTACTTGATGCAAAAGTTTGTGTTTTCCAACAAGATCAAAGCAACTATTACCCAACATGATCCCAAAGGCTTTGCTTGGAACAAACAATAACAAAAACCTAAAAAACACAATCATAACAGTAGCATAATTGTGCAAACACTAAAGAACAGAAAGAAAAAGACAAAAAAATTATTCATTGGGTTGCCTCCCAACAAGCGCTATCGTTTTACGCCCCTAGCTAGGCATAATGCAAGGGTTGAAGTGTTGTCATCTTTATTTTCCAACTCGTCAATCACACAATCAGATTTCTTCGAAGATTTACCAAGTAAATAGCAAAGCTTCTAGGCATAAAATTGAGGAATTAATTCTTATCAGTGGGATCTCTTATAACTTCAACAAAATCCGGGTGAATACTAATCATTTTAAGATCTTCTTTGTTACTATTAGAGGTTGCAACCTTGTTTGTAGTAGCTTGAGTAATTTTGCTAATTTTTAACAGTGTTTTGTCAGTAGTTTAGCAGAGGAAAAAGCGGTGCTTAGATTACTAAAAAATTTCTTCTAACTTATCAATTCTAGCTGGGCTCTCCTCTATTTCTTTCATTGAAAACGGGCTCTTTTTATTTTACTACTTTAAGAGCATCTCCTGCTTTTGACCCGATTCTATTAGCAAGATTGTGCATCCTTTTATCTAATTTTTCAATATTTTCTTCAGTGAGCATTTTCTTTTTAATAGCATCTAGCCTTTCCATAACATGCTCGAGAACTAAAGTTGTTTCATTAACCATAACAGGTGGTGATCCCACTAAATTTCCCATAGCATTAAAAGCATCAAAAGAGGGACACATCAAGAAATTTCCACCGGTAATCGTATATAGGACGAATCTATACCAAGTGGTGATGCCCACATAAAAACAGCAAAGAAGAACAACGGTAGATTGCTTACGGATAGAACTATTATGAGCATTGCAATTCCTATACCAAGCATCCTTTAAATTATCTCTTCTCCTTTGATTGAAGTTAAGAACCTCATTCTCGGGAGTGCATGCAATAGGAGAAGAACTATCCATAACGACAAAAAGTGATAAACAAAATTGCACACAAGGACAGATCTGATGAGAAAAACGAGGAACGAAAAAGAGGGCGAATAAAACGGAAAATTTTTGTGAAGTGGGGGGGGGGGGATGAAAATGAGGGGAAAATGGAAAATAATGTAAATTGCAAGGAGATGAGATTTGTAATTAGGAACCTGGTAGATGTTGGTGATGTCTCCCTGGCAGCAGCACCTGAAATTCCTTTTTATGCGGCTTGAACTACGTCGGTATTTCCCCAAAGAGGAAGGGATGCAGCACAGCTACAGTTGGTATTTGCCTCAGTGATGAGATTAAGGTTATCGAACCAGTAGGAGAACCACACAACACTACATAAATGGTACCTACACACAAAGAACAAATACTTGCAACCCGACGTAAAAGAGGGGTTGTCAGTCCCTCTCGGGCAAAAAGACAGATAAAATTGTAGTAGATTGGATAAATAGATCTCGTGGGAACACGAGATAAAATAAATAACAATAAATTGCAGCAAGGTATTTTTGTACTTTTGGATTAATAGATCTGAAAATAAAAGCGAATAAAAATAGATCTCAAAGGCAAATATGATAAAGAAGAGACCCGGGGGGCGTAGATTTCACTAGTGGCTTCTCTCGAGAAAAATAGCATACGGCGGGTGAACAAATTACTGTTGGGAAATTGATAGAACTTCAAATAGTCATGACGATATCCAAGCAATGATCATTATATAGGCTTCACGTCCAAGATTAGTAGACCGACTCCTTCCTACATCTACTACTATTACTCCACACATCGACCGCTATCGAGCATGCATCTAGTGTATTAAGTTCATGGAGAAACGGAGTAATTCAATAAGGACGATGGTATGATGTAGACAAGATCTATTCATGTAGTAATAGACCCCATCTTATTATCCTTAATAGCAACTATACATACGTGCCATTTCCCTTTCTGTCACTGGGATTGAGCACCGTAAGATCGAACGCATCACAAAGCACCTCTTCCCATGGCAAGAAAAAACGATCTAGTCAGCCTAACTAAACCAAAGATCCGAAGAAGAAATACGAGGCTATAAGTAATCATGCGTATAAGAGATTAAAAGACAGAAATAACTTTCATGGATAATAACATAGATCTGACCATAAACTCAAAGTTCATCGGATCCCAACAAACACACCGCAAAAAGAGTTACATCAAATAGATCTGCAAGAGACCATTGTATTGAGAATCAAAATAGAGAGAGGAAACCATCTAGCTACTAACTACGGACCCGTAGGTCTACAATGAAATACACACGCATCATCGAAGAGGCACCAATGAGGATGATGAACCCCTCCGCGATGGTGTCTAGATTGGATCTGTGGTTTTTGGAACATGCGGCGGCTGGAATTGATTTTCGTCGATTCCCCAAGGGTTTCTGGAATATTGGTGTATTTATAGAGCAAAGAGACGGTCCGGGAGGCCACCGAGGTGGGCACAGCCCACCAGGGCACGCCTGGGGCCCCAGGCGTGCCCAGGTGGGTTGTGCTCCCCTCGGAGCCCCTCCTCTGGTACTTCCTTGGCCCATCCTGTGTCTTCTGGGCCAAAAAAATTCTCCAAAAAGTTTTGGTGCGTTTGAACTCCATTTGGTATTGATTTTTTGCGAAGTACAAAAGAAGCAAAAAACAGCAACTGGCAGCGGGCACTATGTCAATAGGTTAGTCCCAAAAAATGATATAAAGTTGCTATAAAATGATTGTAAAACATCCAAGAATGATAATACAACAGTAGGGAAGAATACAAAATTATAGATACATTGGAGACGTATCAACAATTGCATATAAAACATTTAAGATTGATACTATAATAGCATGGAATAATCAAAAATTATAGATACATTGGAGACATATCATCCGTTTTAGGCGGGAACCGCGTGCACGAGGGAAGGGGTTCGGTGGGCCGGATGGTCAGACCCGGGCGCGGTAGTGGAGTTGTTGTAGTTGTCGGTGTCGTGGGAAAGGGGATACCAAGACTTGCCTGCATGTGGCCCAGGGCGTGGCTCGTCCAGCGGCCTGGTACGACCCATCTTCATCAACAACCACTCAAGACCCTCGCGAGGGGCCAAGCCTCACGAGGCGGACAACGCAAGACCTCCTCAGGGGCAGCCTCCCTAGGCTGGCTCCCGAGGAGCGGAGATATCTATGCAAGGGGCACCTTGCGAGCTTCGCATGGTGTGAGCCATGACGACCATTGCCAGGCAGGCGCCAGCGGGCGAAGAGTACTCATTGCCTCATTGGTGCTAAAGGGGCAAGCGCAGGCGAGGAGTCCCGAGGCATCAGGCAAAGGTTTCCATATTGGTGCAACGAGACCAAGACCAGCAGGACGACAGGATGGAGGTCACCGCGGAGCCCATGATAGCGTCACCACCAGAGCCTTTCGCAGGCGAAGACCACCTTTTGTTAGGATAACTTGTACTAGTTGTCCCCCTTCAAATTGGCCGTTGTGGGATCCCTTCCCGCCTAATATTTGGGAAGAGGACCCGGGCCTCTATAAATAGGACAGGCCACCACCACTGGAGGCAACTCATCTTTGACTGGATCCATTCCGCCAAGGCCACCACACAATCTCACCAAGCACAAGAACACCTCTCCCCGGGAGGTTGTTCACCCCTTGTACTACTCATCATCAGCCTACAAGGCAATCCACCACACCACACTGGAGTAGGGTATTATACCACAATGGTGGCCCGAACCAGTATAAACCCTCGTGTCTCTTATTCTTTGGGTTCATCGAGTTAAGCCTTGAGATCGTTGCGAGAGCGAGCTAGAAAGAGAAAGATCTTTGTGCGCACCCTAGTGTTCGAACCTCAAGGGTTTGCTGCAACCCAAAATCCGATATTTGGCGTGCTAGGTAGGGGGCGCTGAAGCCTTTCTTCTGTCGATCCGCGCTCTGCTGCTCCACCGGATCCATGGCAGACACTCGCCGAGCCCGTGCCGAGCGCCGTGCCACCCTTGCCGCTTGCGTCGCCTAGATGTCGCCCGTCGGCGGACCCCCCATCCCCCCGCCGTTCTCCATCACCCGCTGCCAACGCCGCCACCGGCCCGACAGGGAATGAGCAGCAAGCTTCGTCGCTGCACCCTTTTGTGCGGCGGGACAGACGCACCGCCACCCTGTCGCTGGCTCCGGTCGGTTCGTCGTTGTAATGCCCTGGGTCCGATGCGCCAGGTGTATGCCAGTTATTCGCCGTCGTTGCCATGTCACTTACTTGCGTGTTGCATATTGCCATGTCATCATGTGCATCCCATTTTGCATACGTGTTTGTTTCTTGCATCCGAGCATTTTCCCCGTTGTATGTTTTGCAATCCGGCACTCCTTTGTCCTCCGGCGTTCCCCTTTTATCTCCCATTGTGAGTGGGTGTTAAACGTTATCGGAATGGCCCGAGGTTTTCCAAGCGGCCTTTGTATAACACCGGTAGACCGCCTGTCAAGTTTCATGCCATTTGGAGTCCGTTTGATACTCCAACGGTTAACCGGGTAAATCAGAAGCCCTCTTTGTGTTGCAGCCCAACACCCCTCCGAAGTGGACCAAAACCCATCCTAACCCCCTCCATGCTCTCGGCCGTTCGATCAAGATCGTGTGGGCGAAAACCGCTCCTCTTTTGGACACTCCTAGCTCCCTCTACCTATATATATGTGCACCCTCCAAATCCCGCAGTCCAAAACTCTAGCCCGCTCCTCCTGCGCCGGACACGTCCGTCGCACGGACAATCTCCGCGCGCCGGTCCAATCAGCGCGCCACGTGTTCCCGCCGCCTCTCTCCTCCGCGCCCGCCGCCAGGCCGCGCGGCCCGCCTCCGCCCAGCAGCCCGTTCGCCCGCCGCGGGCGCGCCTCGCCGTCGCCGACCCGCGCGGTCGCCCCTTGCTGGGATCGCGCCGCCCGCCGTCCGGCGCCTCCGCCTCCGCCCCGAGATCTCCTCGGCCTCGCCTCCTCCGCCGCCCGGGCTCCTCACGACCCCACGGCCGAGCTCACGCGAGCGCGCCGCCCACCTCCGCCTGGTCGCCCCGCGCCCGCGCTGCCCTCCACCGCCGCCGCGCCGGATCCGGCTGTATCCGGCCGGGCCAACCCGTCCCCGACCCTCTTCGGCCGCCTCCCTCCTCTCCGGCGTGTTTTCCGGCTAGAACCGCCTCACCTCGAAGTCCGTGCAGATCTGAGATCCGACAAGGTTGACCCCGAATTTTCCCCAAGTCCCTAATTATTTGCATATTCTGGTGCATACTTTGACTTTCCATAACTTGCTGCATACTGTTTCGTTTTGTGCGTGCCATATATCAAAATGTTCGCCATGAGATGCTCTTCACTTTGTTCCATTGTGCCATGTTCATTTTAGTTAATCTTGATGCCTGAATCATCGTTGCAAGAGTGCTATATGATGTTAATCTGCAGAAACTGTTATAACTTGGTGATTTGTCATTTTCGTTGCATTTTGTGTGTGCATCCTATGAGCATGAGCTCTACATGTGTTTTGAACTAAATCATTCCATCCTTACAGGGGTGCCATCCATGTTTTTTTTTGAGTTGTGTAGTGAGTGCATCAAGCTTGTTAAGTAGGGTACTTGCTGTTGCTGTTTTGCTAGGCTGAATCTGTTATTTCGTGATGCTATGTAAACCTGCTGCTACAAGTCATTCTATGCATAATCTGGAGATGTTCACTAAGGATGTTTTGTTATACATGTCATGCTCTATCCATCCATGCCCCTGGTTGCATTTATAGCCTGCTTTAGCTTGTTGTAATCTCGCTCCAAAATAGCTAAATAATGTTTGTCAGCCTGTTAACATTAAGTTCAATGTTGCTATGATTGTGGTTAGTGATCCATGCACCCTATGAATTTGCTCTTGCCATGTATAGCTTCATAAACATGTCTTCTTACTGTTGGTTGCCTTGTCTTGCCATGTAATGCTCTGTGGTGAGTGGTACAAGCTCACCAACATGCCTACTTATTGTTGTTCCTGCCATGTATGAATCTGTCATATCATTTGTCGTGTTTACATGGGTGACGTCATATCTTCTGAACCTTTTTGGCTCATGGTCAGTAAAGGACTTTTGTTCTATGCATTTATTAGTATCATGTCATGCCTAAAGTTTTTATTTAAGTTCTTGTGACATGTTGTTTGATAGCTCTAAACATTGCAACCTGATGTTATTTATGCAAAGTCTGAAACTGTTATTATTTGCAATCTTGCCATGTCTTTTTGAGCATGTTCTAGTGTTTTCTGGAGATAGCTCAGTGTTCATGTTTTGTTATTCTTTACCTGTACATCATGGCCATGCCTTTTGTTTTTATGTTGAGGTGCTGTAGCATATTGTTTTGATGCTTGCAATATGCCTAGTTGCTAATTTCGACAGATGGTTGTTATATCATGTTTGGAGTGTATGTGTTGAACCGTTGCTCCGTTTTAAGTGTGCTCTATATAAAACTTGGTTAGTTTTGCATGTAGCTTCATATTATCATGTTGCATCCTTGTTTTGAGGTGTTCGCTTGATGTTTGGATGCATTTTGCATCAATGCCATGTTGAACTTGTTTTGCTCATATCTTCTAGGCCGTAGCTCCAAATCTAATGAACTTTATATGTATCTTGACTAGAATCTCATGTAGATCATCTTGGTGCATCTTAACTTGCTGTTTAACAACTTGAACATAAGGTTTATTCAGATCTGGAACAATTTCAAAATTTGCATGAGGACTTACCAGAATTGTTATATGTTGTTTCCGGCCTCCTTTAAACTTTCTTTGATGTGTTGCTCTTGTATGCATCATCTCTTTCCATGAGTAGCTTCATGTAGCTTTGTCATGCATCATGCTTGTTGTGCATCATGTCTTGTCTATGTGTGGTGTGTTCACCATGTTGTGTGCTTCTTCTCGATAGTTCCCGTTTTGTTGCGATCGTGAGGATTCGTTCGTCTACGCTTGGTTTGTCTTCGTGGCTTCATCTTCTTCATGGACTCGTTCTTCTTCCTTGCGGGATTTTAGGCAAGATGACCGCTACCCTAGATCTCACTACTATCATTGCTATGCTAGTTGCTTCGTTCTATCGCTATGCTGCGCTACCTATCACATGTTTATCAATCCTCCCAAATTGCCATGTCAGCCTCTAACCTTTTCACCCTTCCTAGCAAACCGTTGCTTGGCTATGTTACCGCTTTGCTCAGCCCTCTTGTAGTGTTGTTAGTTGCAGGTGAAGTTGAAGATTGCCCCATGATGGACAGGATTATGTTGGGATATCACAATATCTCTTATTTAATTAATGCACCTATATACTTGCTAAAGGGTGGAAGGCTCGGCCTTATGCCTGGTGTTTTGTTCCACTCTTGCCGCCCTAGTTTCCGTCATACCGGTGTTATGTTCCCGGATTTTGCGTTCCTTACGCGGTTGGGTGATTTATGGGACCCCCTTGACAGTTCGCTTTGTATAAAACTCCTCCAGCAAGGCCCAACCTTGGTTTTACTATTTGCCTCACCTAGCCCTTTTTCCCTTGGGTTTCCGGAGCCCGAGGGTCATCTTTATTTTACCCCCTCGGGCCAGTTCTCCTCCGAGTGCTGGTCCAAACCGAGCGATGTCCGGCGCCCCCTGGGCAACCAGGGTCTATGCCAACCCGTCGTCTGGCTCATCCAGTGTGCCCTGAGAACGAGATATGTGCAGCTCCTATCGGGATTTGTCGGCACATCCGGGCGGCTTTGCTGGTCTTGTTTTACCATTGTCGAAATGTCTTGTAAACCGGGATTCCGAGTCTGATCGGGTCTTCCTGGGAGATGGTATATCCTTCATTGATCGCGAGAGCTTATCATGGGCTAAGTTGGGACACCCCTACAGGGTATAATCTTTCGAAAGTCGTGCCCGCGGTTATGCGGCAGATGGGAATTAGTTAATGTCCGCTTGTAGATAACTTGACACCAGATCCGAATTAAAACGCATCAACCGTGTGTGTAGCCGTGATGGTCTCTTTTCGGCGGAGTCCGGGAAGTGAACACGATTTTGGGTTATGTTTGACGTAAGTAGGAGTTCAGGATCACTTCTTGATCATTGCTAGCTTCATGATCGTTCTGTTTGCTCTCTTCTCGCTCTCATTTGCGTATGTTAGCCACCATATATGCTTAGTCGCTGCTGCAACCTCACCACTTTTCCCCTTCCTTTCCCTTTAAGCTTTGCTTGTCTTGATACCCATGGTAATGGGATTGCTGAGTCCTCGTGGCTCACAGATTACTACAACAATAGTTGCAGGTACAGGGTATGCGACGATCTCGACGCGAGAGCGGTGTTTACTTGTTTTGGAGTTCTTCTTCTGCTTCTTCTTCGATCAGGGGATAGGTTCGGTCGGCAGCCTGGCTAGGTGGTGGATGTCGTTTGAGTTTCTGTTTGTGTTTCATCCATAGTCGGATGGTGCTCTTATGCATTGTGATGTTGTATTCGTGTGGCATTGTATGCCTCTTGTATGTATCCCCATCTATTATGTAATGTTGATGTAATGATATCCACCTTGCAAAAGCGTTTCAATATGCGGTTGTATCCTTGGTGGGACCTTGAGTCTCTTTAGGATAGTATCGCATATTAGGCGTGATCAAGTTGGTATCGAGCCTCGATCAACCCTAGGAGCCCCTTGATTGATCGTGTAGTTTGGCCGTTGTCGAGTCTGGAATAAAGCTATTTTCGGAGTCTAGTTATATCTGAGAGTAGGACTTCTTTTTACTCCTCAGCCCCTTCGTCGCTCTGGTGAGGAATCTTGACGTAGGTGTTTTGAATTACTTTTCTTCCCCTTCAAATTTTTCTTTAGGTTCACGCAGTTGGTTTTCCGATCGTTGGCTCTCAGCTCTTTTCATCCGGTGCATTTCCCGTCAAGTTGACTCGAGCCTCTTCATCATTGAGTTCAATCCTCAGTTGTTTTCTTTTCCCACCCGCCCACCCCTTTTTCTTCTCGGAACCGGAGCTCGTAATCGAGTATCCACCCTACTCGTGTGAAGCCTTTGCTTTCTTTCAACCAGTGTTTTATCTTCAAGTTATTCATCGATTTCCCCTTCCAAGTTGCCTTTTTTTTCCCGCCCTCCCACCCTCTTCTTCCCGGAGCCTGAGTCTGTTTCGACCATCAATTTCATTCGTGCGGAGCCTCTTCAGTCTTTCCTCAATTATCACAACTATTGAATTCTCGTCTCGTTTGACATCCATCATTCTTTTTCTTCTCCGGTGGATTCAATTCAAGTTTTTTCGGGTTGATCACATTCTTTTCCCTTGGATCAAGTGTTCTCCTTGCTCGTTTGCCTCTCGCTATTCAATCATTCCGGAGTTCGGAAGACATCTCAGGAGATTCGTCTGTGTTCCAATTGATTTGAGGTTGTCACCTCATCTAAATATTTCAATCGTTCCGGTGCATCATTTCTCTTTCAGCAATCTGTTCTTTTCAGTAGGCCCTAACCCACAGGTCTTTTCCCAGGATCTTACCTGGCTCTTCTAATTATTCCGGAGCCATCCCTAATTCTTTTCAAGTGTGACGTAATAATGGATTCCATCAGTCACATGCCTTCTCCAAGATCTCGTTCAAATTCTTTTCATTGTTGGCTCATCATCTCTGCTTTTCATTCTTCCGGAGTATCTCAGTAATTTTGGTGGTGTTTCCCGTCGTCATTTGAAGACCGAAGAAGAGTTTTTCCTCTAATCTTGCCCGTTCTCTCGAAGATTCGTGGGTCTAGCTTCATGTTATCACTCTCGAATTATTCCATTTGTCAGATATTTTTTCTTAACCATCCGGAGTATTTCAGGAGTTGATTTCTTTTTCGTTTCACCGGAGGCCATCATTCCAGTTACCGTTCCCTATTTATCCCGGTGCTTCGTTCAAGTGTTCTTTAATTAGCTCATAATCTCTTTGTTCTTTTGCATCTAAATTCCCTCAGGCATATTTGTTCTTCTAATTCTTCCCGGCGATTCATTCTCTTTCGTCAGTCATTTTCGAATTCTTACGGTGGTTTCTTCAGATTCCTTTCCTTTGGTTATTATATCAATTCATTCGTTCTTTCCAATCCTACCGGTGGTTCATGAAGGCCTTCTCAAGTCTGCGATATGTCACTTCTCAATCCTTTTCAAGAAGAATAAGTTGCATGCCAAATCCGGTTGTCATCAATTAAATTTGAGAAGGATAAGCATACAATAAATCTTATTCTTATTACCTCAAAGTGATTAATCCCTTCCTTCGGAGTTTGTTCTTGATGAATAAATTCTAGTTCCAGGTGTTTTCATCTTTTCTTTTCTGGAGTTCAAATTTCCTGAGCCATCTCGTCGGAAACCCCCATCTAAATCATCGCAAGGCTCATCTTATTCTTTCATCCCTCATTCTATCTCGTCATCCTTTTGGTTCCGGAGATCTTCATGGTAGTTCTTCATGATTTAATTCATTCTGCAAGATTTCTTCAAGATTTTTGTTGGTGGAGTTCAAGTATCTTTTCTTCTCGCGTCTCGAAGTGCAATTAATTCTCCGTATTCTTTTCAAGTGGAGCTTTGCATTTCTTTGTTATTCCCAGATATTCAAGCATTTGGTTGTGGCATAATTTCACCTCAAGTTTGGAGTTGCTTTGATAAGTCCACAACAAGCTTATTCTTTCGTTGTTGATTTTCTCAACAACTTCATTCAATCCTTCCTTCTAAGTTCTTTTCATTCCATTCTTTCAATTCTTCCGGAGGCCTTGTGTTGTTCACCTCGTCAAGTGTCATCCCATCTTGTGAAGTTCTTGTTCTATTCCTTCCATTTTCAGTTGGAGTGCTGCCCAAATTCTTTTATTCATTCCTTTTCTATCTTGTTCTAACCGGAGTGGTTTCATAGTCTATCTGATTCCGTGTGCATTCGATTCTCGTCATTCTCGTCGTTCCTCTCTTGTTCTCGAGTGCTCTCGATTCTTTGCTTCTTCTCTTGACTTCTTGTTTCCCTCATCCCTTTTCCTTTCCGTCTCGGTCCTAAGATCTCGGGACGAGATCTCTTGTTAGTGGAGGAGTGTTGTAACGCCCCGGATCCGATGCGCCAGGTGTCTGCCAATTATTCGCCGTCGATGCCATGTCACTTGCTTGCGTGTTGCATATTGCCATGTCATCATGTGCATCTCATTTTGCATACGTGTTCGTTTCTTGCATCCGAGCATTTTCCCCGTTGTCCGTTTTGCAATCCGGCACTCCTTTGTCCTCCGGCGTTCCCCTTTTGTCTCTCGTTGTGAGCGGGTGTTAAACGTTCTCGGAATGGCCGAGGTTTGCCAAGCGGCCTTGGTATAGCACCGGTAGACCGCCTGCCAAGTTTCGTGCCATTTGGAGTCCGTTTGATACTCCAACGGTTAACCAGGTAACCGTAAAGCCCTCTTCGTGTTGCAGCCCAACACCCCTCCAAAGTGGCCCAAAACCCGTCCTAACCCCCTCCATTCTCTCCGTCGTTCGATCAAGATCGTGTGGGCGAAAAACGCTCCTCTTTTGGACACTCCTAGCTCCCTCTACCTATATATATGTGCACCCCCCTCCGAAATCCCGTAGTCCAAAACCCTAGCCCCGCTCCCTCCGCGCGCCGGACACGTCCGGTCCGCGCCGGAAAAATCGCCGCCGCCGCGCCCGGTCCAATCCCGCGCCGCCACGTGTTCCCCGTCGCCTCTCTCCTCGGCGCCCGCCGCCAGCCCGCCGGGGCGCGCCTCGCCGCCCAGGCTGAGCCGCCTGCGCCAGCCCGCCATCGCCGACCCGCCGCCGGTCGCCTCGCCTGGGACCGCGCCGCCCGCCGTCCGGCGCCCCTCCGCCTCGCGCCGAGATCTCCTCGGCCTCTCGCCTCCTCCGCCGCCGGGCTCCTCGCTGACCCCACTGCCGAGCTCTGCCGAGCCGCGCGCTCCACCTCCGCCCGGTCGCCCGGCAGCGCAAGATCGCCCTCCGCCCGCCAGGCCAGATCCGGCTGGATCCGGCCGGGCCAACCCGTCCCCGACCCTCTCCGGCCGCCTCCCTCCTCTCCGGCGTGTTTTCCGGCGAGAACCACCTCGCCTCGAAGTCCGTGCAGATCTGAGATCCGACAAGGTTGACCCCGAATTTTCCCCAAGTCCCTAATTATTTGCATATTCTGGTGCATACTTTGACCTGCCATAACTTGCTGCATACTGCTCCGTTTTGTGTGTGCCATATGTCAAAATTTTCACCATGAGATGCTCTTAATTTTGTTCCATTGTGCCATGTTCATCGAATTCATCTTGATGCCTGAATCACCGTTTCAAGAGTGTTATATGATGTTAATCTGCTGAAACTGTTATAACTTGGTGATTGTCATTTTCGTTGCATTTTGTGTGTGCATCCTATGAGCATGAGCTCTATATGTGTTTTGAACTAAATCATTCCATCCTTACAGGGGTGCCATCCATGTATTTTTTTTTGAGTTGTGTAGTGAGTGCATCAAGGTTGTTAAGTAGGGTACTTGCTGTTGCTGTTTTGCTAGGCTGAATCTGTTATTTCGTGATGCTATGTAAACTTGCTACTACAAGTCATTCTATGCATAATCTGGAGATGTTCACTAAGGATGTTTTGTTATACATGTCATGGTATATCCATCCATGCCCTTGGTTGCATTTATAGCCTGTTGTAGCTTGTTGTAATCTCGCTCCAAAATTGCTAAATAATGTTTGTCAGCCTGTCAACATTAAGTTCAATGTTGCCATGATTGTGGTTAGTGATCCATGAACCCTATGAATTTGCTCTTACCATGTATAGCTTCATAAACATGTCCTATTACAGTTGGTTTCCTTTTCATGCCATGTAATGCTCTCTGGTGAGTGGTACAAGCTCACCAACATGCCTACTTATTGTTGTTCCTGCCATGTATGAATCTGTCATATCATTTGCCATGTTTACATGGGTGACGTCATATCTTATGAACCTTTTTGGCTCATGGTCAGTAAAGGAATTTTGTTCTATGCATTTAGTAGTATCATGTCATGCCTTAAGTTTTTATGTTAAGTTCTTGTGACATGTTGTTTGATAGCTCTAAACATTGCAACCTGATGTTATTTCTGCAAAGTCTGAAACTCTTATTATTTGCAATCTTGCCATGTATTTTTGAGCATGTTCTAGTGTTTTCTGGAGATAGCTCAGTGTTCATGTTTTGTTATTCTTTACCTGTACATAATGGCCATGCCTTTCGTTTTTATGTTGAGGTGCTGTAGCATATTGCTTTGATTCTTGCAATATGCCTAGTTGCTAATTTGGACACATGGTTGTTATATCATGTTTGGAATGTATGTGTTGAACCGTTGCTCCGTTTTGTGTGTGCTCTATATGAAACTTGCTTAGTTTTGCATGTAGCTTCATATTATCATGTTGCATCCATGTTTTGAGGTGTTTGCTTGATGTTTGGATGCATTTTGCATCAATGCCATGTTGAACTTGTTTTGCTCATATCTTCTAGGTCGTAGCTCCAAATCTAATGAACTTTATATGTATCTTGACTAGAATCTCATGTAGATCATCTTGGTGCATCTTAACTTGCTGTTTAACAACTTGAACATAAGGTTTATTCAGATCTGGAACAATTTCAAAATTTGCATGAGGACTTACCAGAATTGTTATATGTTGTTGTCGGCCACCTTTAAACTTGCTTTGATGTGTTGCTCTTGTATGCATCATCTCTTTCCATGAGTAGTTTCATGTAGCTTTGTCATGCATCATGCTTGTTGTGCATCATGTCTTGTCTATGTGTGGTGTGTTCACCATGTTGTGTGCTTCTTCTCGATAGTTCCCGTTTTGCTGCGATCGTGAGGATTCGTTCGTCTACGCTTGGTTTGTCTTCGTGGCTTCATCTTCTTCATGGACTCGTTCTTCTTCCTTGCGGGATTTCAGGCAAGATGACCGCTACCCTAGATCTCACTACTATCATTGCTATGCTAGTTGCTTCGTTCTATCGCTATGCTGCGCTACCTATCACCTGTTTATCAATCCTCCCAAATTGCCATGTCAGCCTCTAACCTTTTCACCCTTCCTAGCAAACCGTTTCTTGGCTATGTTACCGCTTTGCTCAGCCCTCTTATAGTGTTGTTAGTTGCAGGTGAAGTTGAAGATTGCCCCATGATGGACAGGATTATGTTGGGATATCACAATATCTCTTATTTAATTAATGCACCTATATACTTGGTAAAGGGTGGAAGGCTCGGCCTTATGCCTGGTGTTTTGTTCCACTCTTGCCGCCCTCGTTTCCGTCATACCGGTGTTATGTTCCCGGATTTTGCGTTCCTTACGTGGTTGGGTGATTTATGGGACCCCCTTGACAGTTCGCTTTGTATAAAACTCCTCCAGCAAGGCCCAACCTTGGTTTTACTATTTGCCTCACCTAGCCCTTTTTCCCTTGGGTTTCCGGAGCCCGAGGGTCATCTTTATTTTACCCCGGGCCAGTTCTCCTCCAGTGCTGGTCCAAACCGAAGCGATGTCCGGCGCCCCACAGGCAACTGTGGTCTATGCCAACCCGTCGTCTGGCTCATCCGGTGTGCCCTGAGTACGAGATATGTGCAGCTCCTATCGGGATTTGTTAGCACATCCGGGCGGCTTTGCTGGTCTTGTTTTACCATTGTCGAAATGTCTTGTAAACCGGGATTCCGAGTCTGATCGGGTCTTCCTGGGAGAAGGTATATCCTTCGTTGATCGCGAGAGCTTATCATGGGCTAAGTTGGGACACCACTGCAGGGTATAATCTTTCGAAAGCCGTGCCCGCGGTTATGCGGCAGATGGGAATTTGTTAATGTCCGGTTGTAGATAACTTGACACCAGATCCGAATTAAAACGCATCAACCGTGTGTGTAGCCGTGATGGTCTACTTTCGACGAAATCCGGGAAGTGAACACGGTTTTGGGTTATGTTTGACGTAAGTAGGAGTTCAGGATCACTTCTTGATCATTGCTAGCTTCACGACCGTTCCGTTTGCTCTCTTCTCGCTCTAATTTGCGTATGTTAGCCACCATATATGCTTAGTCGCTGCTGCAACCTCACCACTTTTCCCCTTCCTTTCCCTTTAAGCTTTGCTTGTCTTGATACCCATGGTAATGGGATTGCTGAGTCCTCGTGGCTCACAGATTACTACAACAACAGTTGCAGGTACAGGGTATGCGGTGATCTCGACGCGAGAGCGATGTTTACTTGTTTTGGAGTTCTTCTTCTGCTTCTTCTTCGATCAGGGGATAGGATCCAGGTCGGCAGCCTGGGCTAGTAGGGTGGATGTCGTTTGAGGTTCTGTTTGTGTTTCATCTGTAGTCGGATGGTGCTCTTATGTATTGTGATGTTGTATTCGTGTGGCATTGTATGCCTCTTGTATCTATCCCCATCTATTATGTAATGTTGATGTAATGATATCCACCTTGCAAAAGCGTTTCAATATGCGGTTCTATCCTTGGTGGGACCTTCGAGTCTCTTTAGGATAGTATCGCATATTGGGCGTGATACGATAAATCCACGCCGTCAAGACCCACAGACGCAAGCAGGCTGCTGCGATCATGGCACATGAGCTCCTGCGTTACCATCCAGTCGACGACCTCTACGACGTCTGGCTCGACCGCATCGCGGAGCTCGTCAGTGCTGCTGGGGGCTCTCCAGCACCATCCCTTTTGCTACCTCGACCACCTCCAGCAGCGGGCGACGTCGCCCATGGAGCGCCTCCACCACCTCCGCATCAAGACGCTGCCCTCGCACCAAGACGCGCGGTCCTGTGGCGTGACCCGCCGCGCCGGGTGCCCATGCATGAAGAAGGAAGCTGCCAATAAGTCCATCAGCCGCAAGAAAACGCCCCCGCGCTCCCGGCACCACAGCATCAAGACCGCGCTCCGCCTGCCGCGGCAGCGCATGGATATTAAGACCAGGCTCCACCTCCGCGACGGGCTTCGGTGACCACAGCAGGTTGTCGTGCCTTCACTCCCGAGCCACGCAGCATCGTCTGGCCCGGAAAGTTCAAGCTGGACCTGCCTTCGCGTTACGACGGTACCCCCGACCCCACGGAGTTCGTGCAGCTTTATGAGCTAAGCATCGACGCGGCCAATGGCGATGAGAAGGTCTGTAACATCCCAAATTTTGGAATGTTAATATAATTAATTGAATTGTTTGTTTGTTTGCTTGAGTGAATTAAACTTGAGTGAAATTTGAACCTTTTCAAAAACTTTTGAAAGAGAGGGAATAAAATGACTTTCCCCTTCTCCGGTAAATTCAAATTCATCCTATTAAAATCAATGAGAGAAGATGACATGACTTCTTCAACTATAAAGAATTTGAACGGAGTTTTGCAATTTAATTCTTTCAAATATTTGCACTTGCTTCTCTATTTTTCTTCCCGAGAAATACCCGAAAAATAAATTCTTGCAAGCAAGAAAGAGCGGAGGAAAATGACCCTCCAAAATCAGGGCATTTTGAAAATATTGAGCCAAGAAAACCAAAGTTTTTATTTAAAATTATTTGCAAAAAGAAATAAAGCCTTTAGGGATTTTCTGAAAAACATTTTTTTAAGTTTTTATTTTGGCATGAATAATGCTCATCATCTACATTTTATTTTTCTGATAATTTTAGTATATAAAACTCTTTATTCGAATTAATTTGATTTCCTTTTATTGTTTTAGTTTCCTAATTTTAGAAATAGGAATGGAATCGTTTTATTAGGAAAACCTGCTGGCCCATTAAGCACTTTCCTATTCTAGCCCAACAAGAGATCATCTCCTTCCTCTGTTTCCTCTCACGTTCAGAAGCTTTCCATATCCATGGAGACAGGAATCTCCACCTTCCCGATCTCCTCGTCTTTCCATCCCAGCGCCTCCCGAGACCGCCTATAAAACCCCTCCTCTCCTCGTTCCATTTTCCCATCACCACGCCCCTCCTGCCCGTAGCCTTCGCCACCGTCCTCCTTTTCCTGCCTAGAACGCTCACCGGGAGCTCTCTGGAACCTCCCATCGCCCAGCGCCACCTCCCCAGCGCCGACCCCTCCTCCGCCACCCCACCTCGCCGGCGACCTCGCCCCCTCGCCGAGCAGCCCTCCACATCGCCGTCTCCTTCCTGCCATCTCTGCCTCACGTACAGGTAACTCCGTTTTCGTTTTCAGATTTATTCCCGTAACAGATTTAGTTCCGTTCTTGTTTAGCTTATAACTTTTGATCTAGAAGTCCAATGATGCTGATTCTTTTTGCGTTAGATCAGAATTTTCTTGTAGTTTCCAAAAATATATAATTTGTCTATGTTTGGATTTATAAAATTGAGTTAGATCAGATTTGAATTAAAGCTTGTTTTGCTTATTCGGGAGTTTAAAATAGATTTTTATTTGATTCTTTTTCTACTGATCACTAGTGATCATATTTACCAGTGGTAAAAACTTCAAAATTGTTTGAGTATTTTAGCTTATTGTTTCATGTAAAACAAATTCTGTTTTAGTTCTATTCAATTATAGCTACTTCTTTTCTATAGTTGTTTTTAAATTATTTTATTTTATATTTCAGAAAGTTTATGTTTGGTTTCTATTAGTTAAACAGTAGGTGTTCAACAAGTTTTTATATTTATTTTATTTTGTTATCGTGAAATCAATTCAAGTTCGCTAATAACTTGCAATGGATTTCTCTACTGTTTTAACTCCCAATTGAAAATACTTTCAAAATAGCTTTATGAAAAAATACTTTATTTTTTCTTTGTCTTAACTAAATTTATATTTTATTCTCTGTTACTTTAGTGTTTTATTTTCCGTTAGACAAAACTATTTTTGTGAATGTTGTAGAAGAAGACTCCTAGTTTTATTTGAAGTTCCTTCGGATTCTTATTCGCTCTCTCTTTTGTTTTGATTGTTAGTGTGAGTGCTTATGTGAATGATATGTTTGTTATATAGATTTCATCGAGAGTGACGAGTAGTCTATCAAGTTATTTCTTGAGAACGATAATTCTTCTTCGTCAACATCACCAGCAAGTTCACTTTGACCATGCTTTCTTACCTATGTTTTATTGCATTTAGTGGCACCTTTGCAACCACCCCTCGGTAGTGTTATTGAAATTCTTGTAGTTGAGTAGTATGCATGAGGTAGGAACCCATCACCCTGTTACCAAGCCCGGACGTTATTTTATTCTAATGCTACGCTGTAGTAGACGGGTTTGGTATGAGTGTTCGAGAGTGGTGTGAAGAAGGAGGACTCTCGTCAATGACGACAACTCCATGATGGAATCTGCAAGGACTGCATCTTCAAGACCTCAAGACTTCAAGACTCGAGACAAGAATTCAATACACACTCTGGGTGAAGGGCGGTTGTGGGCACCTGGAAAAACCAGTGGTTGGCGGGATGCATGGAGAAGCGCCATGACATCTTGCGGAAAGCTTCACCCTGACTCAAAGAGACGGAAGAATACTTCATGCCGGAAGCTTACCTGCAACCGCAAGTCATTATGGGCTCTGGCTTGGTTGACCTTAGTGGTGACTCTGGCTGGGGCGGTGCTAGCAGATGTAGAACTACGGTAGGATTGGATGGGTGCGGACGGTGGTCGAGGAACTCTTTGGAAGACCATGTTTGGTCATCTTGTTCTCAAACACTGAAGTGCGAGAGCGTAAAGAGAGGATCGAATCTTGCGGGTAAAGTGTACAAACCTCTGCAGAGAGTTATAACCTAATCGATTAGCCGTGTCCCGGTTATGCACAATTTGAGCCTCTGGACTTGGATCTATTTCGAACTCTCAACACGGATTGATAACTTAATTGTGGGCAACTTATGATGATTTTGGGCTATGAGACATCGGTTGGCGGAACCATGTCATGACAGAAAAAACTCCATAGTACAGGCTTCATTTTATTCCTTTGATGTAGGTAAAATAAAACCAGCTTTTACATAAACAAAATTCAGATCTGAGCCACAAAGCCATATTGCATATAGTGTAGTTTTATCATCTGTTCTTTTTATTGTGATCTTGCGGTACATTCAATGTCTTGACCTACACGGCTGCAACGTATCATGTTGCGATATTTCCTCGACAGTAAGAATTACGATACAGGTTACGGTCTACACTCAACTTGCCGATGGCGTTGATGGGACTCCACACCCGTTTGATTGTTTCCGCTGAGTATTATGAGGTATATATCAGTTTTACGTTAATTATACATGTGATTGCACTTTGATATATACATTGATGTCTTGTGTGTGCCGAGATCTTGATCCGAGGATGGCACAAGAATACGTAGGCTTGACCGTCGAGGTCGGGTCGCTCTGAAATGGTATCGAGCACATGTTGACTGTAGAACGTGACCCTAGAAAATGACTTAGTAATATGAAGACCCCAATAGGAATGACCTTTGTTTTGTACTACTCTCGTAAGACCTGATTCCTTTTACTGAACCTTCCTTATTTCAAACTATAGATGGAGAGCTACATTCTGAACAAAAGAGAACACTACGAGAAGGTTCTTGGAGGCCCCTTCCTTGTGGAGCTAGTCAGGCTGCTGAAGTTACCGATACCTGAGATCAAGGCAACTAAGAGGACGTCCAGATCATGGGGAGTCAAGACCCAAGTTTTTGGTCGTAAAGAAGCCCCCAAGACTGCAGACATCATTTTCGGAACTATAAATGGTGACTGTGATATGGGCATCAACACTGCCGTCCATGATGCTATTGCACGTTTATGCTATCGTCATCGTGCTGCACTAAACTCACACTTCTTTGGAAGGATGGGATGGCAGAAGTTTGATGGAGCAACTATTGCCTTGATGGAAGCACAGAAGATGAAGTTTTCCCCACTTTTAGTGTACAATCAGGATCTGGAACAATACGTCAAGAATCTTCAGATGGACCTCCTGGAAGCCCTGTTTGACAATGAAGCACTACGAGAAGAGGACAAGACTCAGAGACTGAAGGTAAACAAGCTGGAGGAGGAGAACCTCGAGATCTCGAGAATGCGTCGAGAATCAAGAACAGCAGGACCATGTCTCATGCAAAGGACGTTGAAATCCAAAAGCTCAAGGAACAACTTCGGGACATACTGTGGTCGTCATAAGAAACTCCGTGTCGACAGGAAAATCTAGCGAAGAACTGGAAGAGATCAAGTCCACAGAAGAAACCCGAAGAAATTAGTAGTATTCCACCATGAGAGAAATAAAGGTGAACGCCATCCCGATTTAAGTATCGACCATACCAAATTCTGTGGGTGGCGATCTTTGTAGAGTTGATTGAATAAATGAATGCTTGGTTGCTATTATTTTGTATGTTTATTGAATGGTTGGATAGATGCGATATTCGAGGCTTGTATTTATTTCAACCATGAGAGATGTAAATTCTGGAAGAATGGTAGAAGGCCTTCATATGGGAACTGCATCAGGAATTGGAAACTCCGAGCATTGAAGACACGAAGAAATGAGGACTTAGAAACGAAACCATAGTAGAACGGCCCATTACAAGCGATAATTTTGTTGATGAGTGGGTAATTGCCTTCTCTTTCTATCTCAACAGACCCGAAATCTTGAACCCATGGACAACTGAACACCAAACCTTTACGGAGACAATTGCAACTTCCCATGGAGATACATCCCTTGTTACGAGCACTCCTCTTATCCTACACATGCAGATGACAACCCTTTATGAGTCTTTCCTTAAGGGCCTCAAAGCGATCATGACCACGACAAGTGATCATGATTACCCAAGATCTTGAAGGACATGATGAAGCATATTCACCTTGAAGGAGATGCAGTCTACAAAGGCTACCCTTCATGCAAAAGGGAGTGGAACTTTGGTATGTGGAGGTACACCTCCACCGTTTGAAAGGAGTTTGCCCAAAGAGGATGGGGCATTACTTTTTCATCTCACGTGTGCCACAAGCAACTTTCTTCGACGCTGTTAGTGAAGCAGCCATGGAAGCCATCGCCGGATCGAGAAATACTTGAAGCAAGACTCCGTTATACTCGGGAATACCTAAGCGAAGTGCATGCAGAGATGATGAAGGTGAAGCTCAAGACCACCATGATGAAAAAGAAGATTGAAGATTTCAAGGCTCATGTCGCACACTTCGGTGGGATGAAGAATCCTCGAGGAGGATAAATAAATAAAGTGGAAGTAATGTCCACCATACCAAATCATGTGGGTGGCAGCATTTGTAACAAGTACTTTTGGAATTTGGATTCTGAAAATGGTTAAGGATGTAATGAAAGATTGATATGAGATTAATGAGATTTTATGGATAAACTTGTGCACTTCTTTTGGTCATAGTACTCTATAAAGCCACAGGATCAATGAAGAAAGAAACGTGTTATTCATGACGGCCATAGAAGGAAGCTGGACAAAAAAAAGTTGGAGTTTTGCTTTTGATGTGATGGTATGAAGAAACAGAGTACTACTGGATTTAAAGGAGGTGTAATATGGAACAAGAGAGTTACTCCAAGGATGAAGCTAAAGCTGCACTAGTGTTGAAGTGGGCCATAACCCACAGGCCCAGGATTTTGAGAAGGAACAGTTGTAACCTTGATAAAGGAATACACTTGGAAGAAGCAGTGATCAAATCAGCATACGTTTCGTAGGAGATTACGCAAAAACCTAAGAGTGGTGAAGTAACGGTAGATGTTTTGTTTGGCTTGCAGAAACCATGGAATTACTCGAACCCCGTTCGAGAACAAGAGAAATTCTGCAATGCTTGTGAGTATGCCCAAGTGTTAGAATACATGATTCCTTTATTTACGTATGTGGTAATGATTCAAATGCGGGATGGATTGGCCCCATACGGAGACTTCTATCATGAACTAACATATGTTGATGGAAAATCAGAGAGCCTTGAAAACCTTTAAAGAGTGTCGACGCGATAAGCCATAAAACCATAGAATGGTAGGACGATGGAACCCCTTTACAGGCAACCGTTGCCAATCGTAGATTATACGGTGAGGTTCAACCCAGACCCGTTTTCTGCAGGAGAAAACCATAAATTGTAGACCACCATGAGTGTTTCGATAGTTGTTTAGAATGGACACAGACCCATCAGCTAAGAAGATCCAGTCTCGGACGAACTTCAACTTTGACGAACCGACCCAAGCTTTTGAGGAAAACTCTATGCTTCTGACAGAAGAGCTTTAATGAAGGAGCTATTGTAAGATATGTGAAGAGACATACATTGTCAGCCCTCCAGAGGAAATATCTGAGTTTTTTGGAACCATGACCTTGTTTTTAAGTGTGGTAGCACCCTTGACCTTTCTGACCAAGACATTTGCTAGAAGACCCCAACCCCTAACCTTTTCTTGCTAGCCTCTTCGAATCTCGAGGACGAGATTCATTTTAAGTGTGGTAGGTTTGTAACATCCCAAATTTTGGAATGTTAATATAATTAATTGAATTGTTTGTTTGTTTGCTTGAGTGAATTAAACTTGAGTGAAATTTGAACCTTTTCAAAAACTTTTGAAAGAGAGGGAATAAAATGACTTTCCCCTTCTCCGGTAAATTCAAATTCATCCTATTAAAATCAATGAGAGAAGATGACATGACTTCTTCAACTATAAAGAATTTGAACGGAGTTTTGCAATTTAATTCTTTCAAATATTTGCACTTGCTTCTCTATTTTCTTCCCAGAAATACCCGAAAAATAAGTTCTTGCAAGCAAGAAAGAGCGGAGGAAAATGACCCTCCAAAATCAGGGCATTTTGAAAATATTTGAGCCAAGAAAAACCAAAGTTTTTATTTAAAATTATTTGCAAAAAGAAATAAAGCCTTTAGGGATTTTCTGAAAAACATTTTTTTAGTTTTTATTTTGGCCATGGAATAATGCTCATCATCTACATTTTATTTTTTCGATAATTTTAGTATATAAAACTCTTTATTTGAATTGATTTGATTTCCTTTTATTGTTTTAGTTTCCTAATTTTAAAAATAGGAATGGAATCGTTTTTATTAGGAAAACCTGCTGGCCCATTAAGCACTTTCCTATTCTAGCCCAACAAGAGATCATCTCCTTCCTCTGTTTCCTCTCACGTTCTGAAGCTTTCCATATCCATGGAGACAGGAATCTCCACCTTCCCGATCTCCTCGTCTTTCCATCCCAGCGCCTCCCGAGACCGCCTATAAAACCCCTCCTCTCCTCGTTCCATTTTCCCATCACCATGCCCTCCCTGCCCGTAGCCTTCTCGCCACCGTCCTCCTTTTCCTGCCTAGAACGCTCACCAGAGCTCTCCTGGAACCTCCCATCGCCCAGCGCCACCTCCCAAGCGCCGACCCCTCCTCCGCCACCCCCACCTCGCCGGCGACCTCGCCCCCTCGCCGAGCAGCCCTCCACATCGCCGTCTCCTTCCTGCCATCTCTGCCTCACGTCTGGTAACTCCGTTTTCGTTTTCAGATTTATTCCCGTAACAGATTTAGTTCCGTTCTTGTTTAGCTTATAACTTTTGATCTAGAAGTCCAATGATGCTGATTCTTTTTGCGTTAGATCAGAATGTTCTTGTAGTTTCAAAATACATAATTTGTCTATGTTTGGATTTATAAAATTGAGTTAGATCAGATTTGAATTAAAGCTTGTTTTGCTTATTCGGGAGTTTAAAAATAGATTTTATTTGATTCTTTTTCTACTGATCACTAGTGATCATATTTACCAGTGGTAAAAACTTCAAAATTGTTTGAGTATTTTAGCTTATTGTTTCATGTAAAAGAAATTCTGTTTTAGTTCTATTGGAATTATAGCTACTTCTTTTCTATAGTTGTTTTTAAATTATTTTATTTTATATTTCAGAAAGTTTATGTTTGGTTTCTATTAGTTAAACGGTAGGTGTTCAACAAGTTTTTATATTTATGTTTATTTTGTTATCGTGAAATCAATTCAAGTTCGCTAATAACTTGCAATGGATTTCTACTACTTTTAACTCCCAATTGAAAATACTTTCAAAATAGCTTTATGAAAAAATACTTTATTTTTTTCTTTGTCTTAACTAAATTTATATTTTATTCTCTGTTACTTTAGTGTTTTATTTTCCGTTAGACAAAACTATTTTTGTGAATGTTGTAGAAGAAGACTCCTAGTTTTATTTGAAGTTCCTTGATTCTTATTCGCTCTCTCTTTTGTTTTGATTGTTAGTGTGAGTGCTTATGTGAATGATATGTTTGTTATATAGATTTCATCAGAGAGTGACGAGTAGTCTATCAAGTTATTTCTTGAGAACGATAATTCTTCTTCGTCAACATCACCGAGCAAGTTCACTTTGACCATGCTTTCTTACCTATGTTTTATTGCATTTAGTGGCACCTTTGCAACCACCCCTCAAGAGTGTTATTGAAATTCTTGTAGTTGAGTAGTATGCATGAGGTAGGAACCCATCACCCTGTTACCAAGCCCGGACGTTATTTTATTCTAATGCTACGCTGTAGTAGACGGGTTTGGTATGAGTGTTCGAGAGTGGTGTGAAGAAGGAGGACTCTACGCCAATGACGACAACTCCATGATGGAATCTGCAAGGACTGCATCTTCAAGACCTCAAGACTTCAAGACTCGAGACAAGAATTCAATACACACCATTGGGTGAAGGATTTGTTGTGGGCACCTGGAAAAACCAGTGGTTGGCGGGATGCATGGAGAAGCGCCATGACATCTTGCGGAAAGCTTCACCCAGACTCAAAGAGACGGAAGAATACTTCATGCCCGGAAGCTTACCTGTGCAACCGCAAGTCATTATGGGCTCGCTTGGTTGACCTTAGTGGTGACTCTGGCTGGGACGGTGCTAGCAGATGTAGAACTACGGTAGGATTGGATGGGTACGGACGATGGTCGAGGAACTCTTTGGAAGACCATGTTTCGGTCATCTTGTTCTCAAACACTCTGAAGTGCGAGAACGTAAAGAGAGGGATCGAATCTTGCGGGTAAAGTGTACAAACCTCTGCAGAGGGTTATAACCTAATCGATTAGCCGTGTCCCCGGTTATGCACAATTTGAGCCTCTGGACTTGGATCTATTTCGGAACTCTCAACACCGGATTGATAACTTAATTGTGGGCAACTTATGATGATTTTTGGGCTATGAGACATCGGTTGGCGGAACCATGTCATGACAGAAAAAAACTCCATAGTACAGGCTTCATTTTATTCCTTTGATGTAGGTAAAATAAAACCAGCTTTTACATAAACAAAATTCAGATCTGAGCCACAAAGCCATATTGCATATAGTGTAGTTTTATCATCTCTTTTTATTGTGATCTTGCGGTACATTCAATGTCTTGACCTACACGGCTGCAACGTATCATGTTGCGATATTTCCTCGACAGTAAGAATTACGATCTGTGGTTACGGTCTACACTCAACCTGCCGATGGCGTTGATGGGACTCCACACCCGCTTGATTGTTTCCGCTGAGTATTATGAGGTATATATCAGTTTTACGTTAATTATACATGTGATTGCACTTTGATATATACATTGATGTCTTGTGTGTGCCAAAGATCTTGATCCGAGGATGGCACAAGAATACGCAGGCTTGACCGTCTGAGGTCGGGTCGCTACAAGGTCATGGCAAATTGGTTCCCTATGGCCCTCAAAGATGGCGCGCGCTCGTGGCTCCTGAACCTGCCCGTGGGATCGATCTCTTCCTGGGGCGAGATGCGCGAATGTTTCGTCGCCAACTTCCAGGGCACTCGAGACCGCCCGCCGGCCGTGGGTGACTTGCGGCCCATCAAGCAGCAGCCAGGGGAAACTCTGCAGAAGTACATCCAGCGCTTCAACAACGTTCGCCTCAAGATCCCCAAGGTGACGGACGAAGCCATCATCTATGCGTTTTTTGATGGAGTCCACGACGTCAAGATGAAGGAAGAGCTCGCCATCCACGAGGAGCTATGCACGGCCCTGGAGATGTTTAACATGGCGACCAAGTGCGCAAGAGCTGAGGAAGGACGACTTTCCCTTCTTGAGGTCCTGGCTGCCAACCAGGAGGACAAGAAGGCCAAGGTCAAGGACATGAAGCGCAAGGGGGCTGCCGTGCTCGCGGCAGAACCAGAGATGAAGCTCGGCAGCGGCCACCCCGATTCGTCCAAGGCTAACCGCCCGTTCTGCGCCTTCCACAATGTTCACAGCCATAACACCAGCGACTGTCAGGAGCTCAGGGCCATCCACGATGGGCGCTTCGGTCGATGCCCCGAGTGCAACGGCCGAGGCTACGGCCGAGGAGGAGGATGAAGTGGGGGACGCTAGGACGATCGTGGCCCCCTCCAGGAGTGGTGCGACCGGCCTCGTGAGGAACGTTGGTAGGACCCGCCTCGCGAGGGCGCCTAGAGAGACCAGCCGCATGAGGGCCGCCCTCAGGGCCACACCGGGCTCCCTCGGCTGCCGCCACCGCCAAGGAGGAACGACGACCATCATCAGGACGAGGGGGCTGGGGGCTTCCAAGAGCCTCGTGTCATCGCCTGCAAACTGGGTGGCGCCCAAGCCCCAGCCTCTCAGCGCATTTTCAAGCACTTTGCTCGTGAGGTGAACGCAGCCCTTCCTAGGCTCGAGGCCACGCGCCCGCTCAGGTGGTCCAAGTGCGCCATCACCTTCAGCTCATCAGACCAGCTCAAGTGCGTGGCGACAGCCGGTGCCCTCCCGATGCTTTGCTCCCCCGTCATCAGCAACGTTCAAGTCACCAATACCCTCATCGATGGCAGCGTAGGGCTCAATGTCCTGTCCGTCGAGACATTCGACAGCCTTCAAGTGTCGTACGATCAGCTGGAGCCTACCAAGCCCTTCTCCGGAGTGGCCGACGGCTCCACCACCCCGATAGGGCAGGTCCGCCTCCCTGTCACCTTCGGCCAGCGTGGCAACTACCGCACCGAGCTCATCGACTTTGACATCGCCACCATCCGACTCTCGTACAACGCCATCCTTGGGTATCCATCCTTGGCCAAGTTTATGGCAGTGACCCACCATGGCTACAACGTCCTCAAGATGCCAGGAAGCAGCGACATCATCATGGTTCCATGTGAAGAAAGAGATGCGGTGTGCTCCCTCGAGCGCGCCTACCAGGCAGCAGCAGTCAAAAACCCCGACAACGAAGGCTCCGTGTACCCTCCTGAGGCCATCCCCAAGAAGAAGTAGCTGTTCCACCCGGGACCTCATGAGAGCGGCGTTTCCAGTGGCACCACCTCAGGATCTACGCCCGCAGTCGGGGCACCTCCCTCCCTCGCATAGGAAGGCGCGCCCGATGCCCTCCTCGGGCTGGGCTCGAGGGCTCTCTTCTGGAGGGCCTCAGACCTAGCCGACGTCATGAGGGAGGCGCTCGGGCACCACGTGGAGGCGTGCTTCGTTACACGTTTCGCTCAAGAGGGCACAAGGCGTGGAGCGTCTAGTGCTCGGGAGTTCATCACCAAGGAGATCCAAGAGCTTCAGGAAGCAAGGACCGTACGCGGCGACCGCCGCCCAGCACCCGGTGCAGCTCCCCATCCTGGCAAGGATGGCGGGCTACGCGTCTACATCGACATTCCAGGGCTCAACAGGGCCGCATCTTAAGGACATTTCTGGCCTTCGCGCGTTGGATGGTGCAAGGGGCCACCTCACAGCTATGTTTGCATGCCATTCGGCTTGTCGAACGCGGCTGTCACCTTCCAGCGCCACCAGCGGAGCATCCTAGAGGCTCAGGAGGCCAGACATCACGCCGTCCTGGAGGAGGTCGCGACGGTTCTCCGAAATCCACCTGGGCTCACGGAGCCTCCTGAGGCTCAGGACCCTGGCTGCTCGTGAGGAGTAACCCTTCAACATGCATCTTCGGCTACTCCAACATCGCTCCAGCTACGGTACTAGGTGACTCTTTCTAGTTGATTCAGTTGGGGGCGCCCCTTGGGCAGCATTATCCCCAAGTCGCACGGGTCTGTCCCTGTATCATGTATCCTTTTGCATCTTTAGCTTAGTCTGCTGGGAGCACCCCTAGGGCTGCATCTTCTCCAGGCCGCTCGGGTCCGTCCCAGTGGCATGAATCGTTCTTGCATTTATCTGAGCTAACCTGCCTCTTTGCTTGATTTTCCTATGATTGTTACCTACTTGTTAGGTACTTCGATACACCACCCGCGACCGCCCTCGTTACCACAGGAGCCCAGCGCCGGTTATCTTTCCTTAGAATTTCTCGCATGAGTAGGCTAGGCACGGCGTCTATGCTTGGGTCCGTCCCTCCCGCGTCGATAAACCCATTGACTGAGCTTTGTCTGGCGGGCTGGCCCCGTTCAAGTCACCTTCTGGGGTCGTTGGTGTCTGGCCTTCTCATGTGATCGCCTCAGGAAATTCGTTCAGCGCAGGTTGCCTAACCGTCTCGCAGGGCCACTGAAGCCATCAAGAACCAAGACCACGCGCAACCCGCCTGGAGGTAGGGCCTCGTGAGTCCCGCGCTGGCTCACGGGTGCCCAGACACACCTCGTCTAGCCCTGTCGTGCAAGCCACGTGTCAGGGCGGGGCTGTACACACCCCGGGGGCTCCACTCAGAGGGAGCCCTCACCCACGCACCAGTGGAAGCACCATGATCTGTGCTGGCAGTCGACACGGTCGAGGAGCCATAAGTAAAGGGGTACAAAAAGGACCCCTACTTTTGTACACCGATAGGAGCCCATGGGCTTGGGCCACATATAAGCGCGGAGCATTATTGGGCTATGCCCAGAATGGTGCTGTCGGTGTACTAGAGTAGGGGTACCCTAGTACCGAACTTCGTCTGCACGGACGATTCTGGCGCCCACGGCCGGGCGGCCTGATGGCCATAAGGTCTCGGCGGCTCCCTTAGAGCCATTCGAGAACAAAGTAGACAAAACCCGGCAAGAGGAGCTTGCCGGAAGGCCACTCAGTATGAAGGAACAAGCCCCGGCAAGAGGAGCTTGCCGGGAAGGCTTGGCGGGCGCTGAACCCCAAAGCGCGACAAGGTTCCCTTGTGGCAAGGCGCTTGCCGGGCGGGCGACCTCTCTTCATCCGCTCCAGCTCGCCCGCCAACGTGTCACCACGGGCTCTCCCAAGCACGTAGTGTCGACGGGCTGTGCAGCCAGCGGGAGTAACGACAGACGGCGCCGACAAGCTACCATCGTGGCGGACGGAGGCGCACTTAACGGTCCTGTTACCTGTTTGGGTGGATCGAGACGGGCATTGATGACCCTTGTCCCTTGCCGTCGAGTTAGGTATAGATTATCTGTACATCTGTACAAAGCGGTGTACCAACCTAGGTTTTACCATTGTAACCTTGTCTACTTGCCACATGTGGTAACCCCTTGTGCCTATAAAAGGAGGCCCGAGGGCAACGAGAGGAGGTTGGCTGGTTTCAGTCCAGCTCCAGCTTAGTTCATCACACTCGGGCTAGGTCTTGTAGCCAGCATGGCTCCCTAGCAAGAACACAAGATAATCCACAAAGCAGCAGTAGGAGTATTATCTCTCCGGAGAGCTCCGAAGCTGCGTAAATCCGCTCGTGTGCATTGCCTCGATCCGCTCTTTGCGCAATCTCCGCCCCCCTCCGAACCACAAGGGACCCTCCCAGGTCCCATAGGTGCTCGTGGGGCACGAACGATCAGCTCTCCCCCGACAGGTGCGCGGGTACGCGTGGTAGAGTTTTACCGCAGTAACTCCCTCGCTAGTTGTGCTTCCCCACGACCCGCATTGAATGTGTAACGTGGGGGTCGTGCGTGGGGCGGTTGCTGCACGCTTGCGTCACATCATGGTAAATGGTAAAGAGGCGGCCCACCCCTTCCCCATAAAAAAGGAAAAACCGCAGGCGCGCTGCTCATTTACCCCCCACCCCCCCCCACCCCCGCGCCATCCCCAATCTCGGAACCGTCGCTCCCTTCTTCTTCCTCAAGCTCTTGCCTTTGCTCGTCACCGCCACCGTGCCCTCACTACCCTTAATCCCCCATCCCCTCTCAGTCTCCATGGGCCCAAGACAGGCAAAGGCAAGGGGGCCGCCAAGGATGTCGGGGAGAAGGAGGCATCGGAGAACGAGTTGGCGGTGTTGCGGACGCAGCATGCCTACTTCCCCTCGACGGTTGATGTGTTCCATCTCAGGGACTACTTCAGGCCCCTGTGGGGTAGGGAGACGATGGGGTACCCCGCCACGCGCATCGTCCCTGCTGATTTCGCCAAGGCTGGCCCAAATCGGTACCCCTTCTTTGTTGACTACTTCTCTTGCGGGCTCTGCCCCCTTTCTCTGATTTCTTCAACGATGTCATGCACACCTATTGCTTTTGTCTTCTGGATCTTACGCCGAATGCCGTGGTGTGCATGGCCTTCTTCGCCCATCTCTGCGAGGGCTTCGCCGGAGTGCTCCCTGCACGGCGCTCTTCCGCCACTACTTCTACACTCGCATCCAGGTAGGGGGCGCCATCTCCGGCTGCATCACCTGGATCCCGAGGTCTCAGGAGAAGGGCACGTACCCGGAGGGCGCCCAGAAAGAGAGGTAGGACGAGTGGCAGAGCCGGTGGTGCTGGATCGAGGAGGAGGATCCACGGGAGTTCTGCCGGGTCCGCCGGTCCGCCACAAGGACTGGAGCAACCTCGATGCCAACAACAAGAATCTCTCGGTCGCCACCACCAGGATCAACCGCCTCACCGTGGCCGGGCTAACCCTCGAAATGATTGGGGCTGATTTCGTCCACCGCCGGATTGCACCACTACACAACAAGGGGAGGCCGGCCTGGGACTACAGGAACGCAGCCGACATCATGAGGCTCCGCCCTGGCTTGAAGCACAACTTCACGGTGATGGGGCATGCTCACTTTTTCTAGAGGCTCTTCCAGCTCAAGGTGAGTGACGACGGCAGGGCTGAGAGGACCGGCAGAGCAGAGAAGTCCGGCAAGGCCGTCAAGGCGCCTCTGTTTGGGTTGCCGGCGGGTGTGGTCCTGTTGAGCAACAACTCTTGCCAGACTTCCATCATTGCCATGATGCCGGATTTCAACGTACACAGCCTGGATCTGCTCTGGGTCAAGCCGGAAGCGGAGGAGGTCTAGGCATTCTTCGACAACTTCTCGGAGAATTATGTCCACGACGAGTCGTTGCTCATCCGCGACACCACCAAGGAGGAGCTGGCAGCGGATGCGGCGCTCGCCAAGGAGGCTAGAAGCGCCGACACCGTGGAGGATGAGGCCAACGCGGCCGTAGAGGAGGAAGAGCTCGCCGGATGGGCGGAGTCTGCTGGGGAGGAGTCTTCTAGGGAGGCTAGCAGCGTCAGCATCGGGGCCCCCTCGTGGAAGATGTGGTCGAGGAGTCGACCGAAGAAGAGGCCAAAGCTGTCGACCCCTCGGCCACACGGAAGAGGCGTGTCCTGTGGCGGGCCAGCTCTGGCGAGCCGGTCCGGCCCGGCAGGACCACGCAGTGGCAACAGGTCTAGGAGCAGTCCATGCGCCAGACGAGAGCCGCAGCAACAAAGGCCGCGGCAGCGAAGAAGGCAGTGAAAACCGCGGTAGCGAAGAAAAAGGCGACCGCTTCCTCCTCATCCAAGCGGCACCGGACTCCACCCCGTTCTCCTCCCCCTCGGGATGGCACCTCAGAGGTTAATTTTGACCTCGGGTCGTTCAGCCCGAAGAGGAAAAGGAGGCTAGTGGAAGAAGAGGTGGAGGATGAGTAAGCACTTCACCCTCCATCATCTACCGACCCCACGCCTGTGCTATCCTCCTCTAACTTGATATTATCCCAACAGGGAGACAAAGACATTGGCCCAGAGGGTGGCGAAGAGGGCCAGGGCCTCGACGGGCGACAAGCCCTCGGCGAGCACTCCGCGCACACCGGAGTTCGTGGTGATCAGCCCGGACGACAGCCCCCGACGCAGCCCGCAGTGTGAGTTCACTACTCACTTCCTGTCGGTGTGTGTTGGGGCACGATTTCTTGGCGTTGATCTTGCCGGGTTCGCAGGAGGAGAGCGGCAGAAGGAGGAGCCACTGAGGGCCACCCCCAACATGCCACCCCCGTCAACCACGCTGCCCAGAGGGGCGTCCCCGACAAGGGCGCCAAGCACTGATCTCACACGCACGGAGGAGGAGGAGGTGGACTTGGGTGGAAGTGGCTCCATCCCGGCAACGAACATTGGCGGCGAGGGAACCAGTTCTTCCCAGCTGGGCATAGGTACGTGGCCTGCCTCCTGTCCCTATCTTTTCTTCTTCTTCTTCTTGAACCTTGATTTTGGCCCTGTCTCATTCTCCTTCTTGGTATCCAGACCCTCCCTCGGCGAATCAGGAGGATATTGATACCGTCATCGAGGAGGTCGCCAAGGACGCCGAGGCCGAGCCTGACAAGATTGCTGCCAAGGAGGTAGCTACTGCAGCTAAGGAGGCCGCCAAGGGGCCTGCCGGGGAGGGGGTGGTTGACGACCAACCTTCCTCCCCTATAGCCCCTGGCCCGGGCAAGTACCTGAAGGTGGGCGACGACCTGTTCGTCCATCTACCAGGGATGGCGAGCACCAAGGCGCCAACCAAGGGGGAGGTGTTCAATGATGAGGCGCTCGCCACCGCCGGGCTTCAGGTTGTTGACGAACCAAGCACCGGAGGTGGCGGTTCCCAAGAGGAGAAGCTTCTCCGGGCCATGAGTGTCAACTTCCAGAAGCTCCAGGCGCTCCACCGTGCCCTCCCACTTTATCGGGGACGGCAAGGAAGCTCGTCTCGTCCGCCGCCGCCTCGTCTCACTCTGACTCACGCCCAAGTTGGCTAGGCGCGCTGCGCCATGCTGGCTGGCTGGCTGGCTACTAAGTTGGTGCGGTTGCAGAGTCTTCACAAAGATCTGCATGCCACCACGCAGGTGCTTGCTGAGTTGGCCTGGAAGTTGCACGTCGCCACGCAGGTGCCTGCCTTGTTGGTGGGTTGACTGCTATATTGGAATGGCGGTGGAGCCTTTGCAGGTGGGGCCTGGCTGCAGCCCCGCAGATGTCCCTAGCAAGGGCCTTGCCCGGGTCTCGCAGGTGTCCCCGGCAAGGGTCTTGCCGGGGGTCTCCGTCTTCTGGTTCTCATCTAGTATTGTATGTTCTTGGTCTTCACAAAGATCTGCATGCCACCATGCAGACGCCTCCCGAGCCTTGGTTCCAACGTCGTCTATGGCGTCGGAACTCTTAGGCTCAAGGGTGGCGGGTACGCTGGTGTTGGGCAAGTTACCCCGGCAAGGCTCTTGCCGGGGCTATGTAAGCTGCCCTCGGCAAGGCTCTTACCGGGGAGAGCCCACCTTGCCCCTTGGCTCCTCGCGCATCTGTCTTGGCGCTGCTCTGGTAGTCTTGTGTCTTTGCTTCCTCTTCTGTCCCACCAAGCACCGCCGCAGGCGTGTGGCTGCGACTGCCCGCGCATAAGTAAAGGGGTACAAAAAGGACCCCTACTTTTGTACACCGATAGCAGGGCCTCCACCTGGCCCTTCACGGCTGCGGCAGCAGCTGTGCAGCGCTCCTCCTCCACGGGCTCGAGCAGCTCACTGAGGTTAGCGCTGGGGTTGCGAAGATGTAGATGGCTAAAGACGCGCGTCAGAGCTGAAGAAGAAAGCGCGCGGGCTTCCCCCTCCACCATGGGTCCGATCCCGTCAATGACACCCTCGAGCGCCACGACAAGGTAAGGAACCAGCTGAGCGGGGCCTTCATCGTCTGTCACCAGTGGCTTCTCCAAGCCCTTCTCGTAGAGTGCCCCCAGCGCCTCACGGGATCTCTCCTCAGGGGACTTGAAGGTCATGTGATCCTCAGCCAGAACCTTCGCCTTGGCTTCCAGCTGGGTTTTCTCTGCCTCCACCTCCCACTCAAGCTTCTCCAGACGGCTGCACTCTGCGGCCTGCGCCCTTCGCCAACTTCTCCAACTCAGCGTCACGACCAGTGACGGCTTCTTCTCGGGCCTTCATCTTCTCCTCCTCCACCTTACGACTGCAAGCCTCGCCCGCGCGCTCGTTGCGCATGGTCTCCAGCTAGGCCTCCATCGACCGGTAGTTCTCCATGGCGGCTTCGGCATCCTTCAGTGCCATCTCGCTGGCGGCCGTGGCTTGGTCGGCGGCTCGCTTGTCCTCCTCGGAAGCTTCCACGGCCTGGCCCAACGCCGCCCTAACAGATGTGTCGGATTGCAGCCAACATGAGATCAGCTCCAGGCGCCCTGCCACCAGGCGACTGTCGGCGCCTTGAAGGTCGCCCCGAAGCCGCGTCAGCGCGGAAAGGGCCTCCTCTAGGGTGTCGGGCGAAGCGGAAGGATCGCGAGCCAGCGGTGCGACCGGAAGAGGAGGCTACGTCGTGGCCAAGGCCTGCGAGCTGATGACGGCAGGAAGAGAAACAGGGAGCTTCTAAGCCTCGACAACATCTGCGGGCGAGATGGAGATGGGCGCCTCCGGAGCCGGCTTGGCCGAGGGGGTCGCCTTCTTCTGAGGGTGGTCAACTGGGCCTCGCGAGGACGAACAAGGAGGAGAAGTAGGGGTGCCTTCACCGTCTTCCTGCGCCGGAGGGGGTGCGCCCAAGACAGGCTGCTGGGCCTTCGAGGATGCGGCCGCCCCCTCTCTCTTCTTCTTCTTGTGAGTTGGCTGACAGGCAAGAAAAGAACATCGAAGCAGCAGCGAGCGGGGAGCAAGAACAGAGTCAGGGTGAGGTGCTTACTGGTCCACGGTGGCATAGTCCCGCAGCCTTTTCAGGAGTGCGGAGCGCAAGGGCCTTGCGGCATGGAGCACTGGCGCGCGAGCTCTCGGAGCAAATGAGGCCGCGACAGCCGGCCCGATGGCAGCACCGATCAGCGCTAGGGCAGGAGCATCATCGCGGGAGACCAGTGCCGACCTGCTCTTCGTCGGGACCACGGCCTGCGACCTCTTCGAGGGGGTGACCTTGGACCTCATGGTGACCCCAGCAGGGGGCAGGACCTCCCTCACCGGGTGGTCGCTGGCGTCGTCCTCATCAGGAAGGGCGCGGAGGAGACCGGCCTTGCGTGGGGGGGAGGTCTCCCCGGTCCCCTCCGGGGTCGCCTCCGAGTCCTGCTCCTCCTCCCCATCAGAGTCGTCGGAGGACACCACCACTGGAGCCGTGATACGTCTCCAACGTATCTATAATTTTTGATTGCTCCATGCTATATTATCTTCTGTTTTGGACATTATTGGGCTTTATTATACACTTCTATATTATTTTTGGGACTAACCTATTAACTGGAGGCCCAGCCCAGAATTGCTGTTTTTTTTGCCTATTTCAGAGTTTCGCAGAAAAAGAATATCAAACGGAGTCCAAACGGAATGAAACCTTCGGGAACGGAGGAAAATAATCTTCACCACACAAGAGTGCATCAAGATGCAACGATAGAGGACACGCACTCAAGGCAAAAGCTTTCACGGAGCCACCAAAGAGATAACATAAGAAAGACAAGGTGGACGTGAAAGAAAGGATATCAACTAGAGATGTAATTTCTCTCAAGTGTATAAGGTTCTAGGTAGACAAAATCATGATGATATATATCTACAAAGAGGGATGTATACCCGAAATAGTTACAACATGAAGGAACAAGATATCCACAAGGAAGTCATAAATATACCAATAAGATATTTGCTTGAAAGCATAGCACTTGGCTAGATATGGTCTTATTGTATATAAATGAATTCCTCAAGATGAACATCAAAGACATCACAACTAGCAACATGAGATCATCGTTGAGATGCTTTGAGAAAGGAAACAAGTATCACAAGAAAGAATGAAATACATGCCATGATACAACCTACACAAGGTTGATGCAAGTAATGTGTGCATGTAGTAGATGATGATACTTATTACTGAGATACCATTGGAAGGATGTACTAGATACCAATTGAAGGTAGATAGTAGTTCATTGATCATCCTAGCTTGACTCCAATATGCACATGGTGACAACACCTTCCCTGTGAGTGAGCCGAGCATCCAATGCATCTCCAAATGTTCCTATAAGAACAACACAAACTAAACGGTGCCCAAACTCATCGGGACCAAATAGTTAGAAACACCAATACATAGGACAAACTCCACATAAATATGTGCATATAGATATGAAAATGAATATCATGCACATCTCATCCAAATTGAGACTAGGTGGAGTTTCTCCCATATATTGAGTCAAAGAAAGAAAGCATGCCAAATAAAATACATGAAGAAAACATGCATGCTCAAGACTTCAAAACCCAAAACCAAAAGACAAAGAAATGCCAAGTGAAAAGGATACCAAATGAATAAAACATCACTTGGAGGATATCCATAAAAGATACATCAAGGAATGAGATATCCATTGATACACTCAAAATAAAAGATATCAAACTCCCAAAAGAGAGAATGGTTCCAAACAAACCAAGCTCTCTACAAAGTTTCATGATAGCACAAAGTACCAAAACGAAAACGGCTTGCCTTCCACCAACACACACTTGATAAGGATCGCAAGAAGAGTGTTCTATAGAGAATAGGATAGCTCCACCAAGACTAGTGCATTATAGAGAATTTGCATTTGAATAGAAAATCCACAAGGTGTGATCACCACTTTCACTATATCTAGAAAACACTAGACAAGGACGAGAAAAAAAACAAGATCCACAAGTGGTAGGGAAGACAACGGGGGTTGACACAAACCTTGGCAAGAGAAAAGGCAAAATAAAAAACAAAAGCCAATGTAAAGATGATCAATAAATTCTACCACAAAAGTGAGTACCAATTGTCAAAAGACAAGAAGTAAATGGAAATAATTCCCGGTGGTAGATAGCAAGGATATCCGACATCATCTTCACACCAAACACAAGCAAATTGCAACTTGTAGAGCTATCATGCCACCTAGGAACAAGATAATTTACAATATCAATTCTAGGTGACAATATCTCAAATGTACACATTTTCTAGGCTAGTAATACACACATAGCATATTACTCCCCCATAATGTGATACCAATTAAAGATAGACAAGAGGCAATTAAAAGGATCCAACAAGAGATAATTAATGGAAAATTTAGAATTTGAATTTCTCATGAGAGATATACCACCTAGAGACTAGATAATCTTGAAATATCAATACTAGATGGTATTACTCATGTACACACATTTATAGGATTGTGAGGTGCACAAAGCACATCACTCCCCCATAATGGGATATTCCATTAATCTCTCACAAGAGCCAACTAATAAATAAACAAGATGCAAAAAGGCTCAACACACAACACACATGTACATGATGTGCAAACCAACATGCACATACTTGATTTCTCAAGATAAGAAATTTTGAAGCACAACATATACAAGCACATGCAAGATACAAAACCACAACATGCTAAGTGACAAGTAACTTTTAATGTAAGCAATTTAAGCACGAGTTACCGCAAGGAGGAACATTGGATATATGATAGAAAGATAATCCGAATGACTTGGCTTGACACAATATGAATGATGAGGACCCCTTAAATCTTCATAATGTAGCCAAGTCTCCAATGACCTCCAACAACACCTATTGATCAAGTTTGAGCTAGTTGGTCCCCAACCAAGTTGGGTCCTAAGAGGTTAATCACAATAGGCTTGGCCACCCAAATGGTTCTTTTCTTGACACCACTTTGAGTACCAACAAACTTGGCAAACACATTGCCAACCTTATCCTTACCAAGAGAATAGACATCATCAATAATAATTGGGTTGGATAAGTTACCACTAGTGCATGAAGAGGCGACGTGGCCTTTCTCACGACATAAGTAGCAACATCTACTCTTCACTTTCTTCTCACTTGATTTCTCAACAAGAGAAGCATTAACTTGAGTCTTCTTGGGAAGTGGCCTTTCTTCAACTTGAGGTTGAGCATGAGATTGAACTTGTGCCCTCTTCCCTTGTTGCTTGACACTAATGGCCTTCTTCTTCAATGGGCAAGATCTAACATGATGCCCTTCTACTTTGCACTTGAAGCAAACAATCTTGGCCGATTTCTTGACTTGTTCTTGGCCCTTCTTTTTGTTCATCTTGGACTTCTTCTTCTTATTGGAGTTGAATCCAAGTTTACCTTTTCCATTGGGGGATTTTTGCACATTCAAGATATTGTTGAGTGTGGATTTCCCTTCATGACTCTTTTCCAAGTCTTTCTTCAAAGAAGTGACTTGGGCCTTGAGATATTTGACTTCCTCTACATGGTTAGTCTCAATACAAGTACTAGAGGAAGTATAAGCTTCATTGTTAGAGCAACAAGGCAAGGAAAGCAATTCATCACAAGATGTACCAACATTGTGAGTAGATGAATTACAAGGACTAGCATATATCAATATAGCATTTTGACTAGAAGTAGTGCTAGTATCCACATGAGGCTCACTAGATGTCACCTTAGCAAGCATGGCCTCATGAGCTATCTTTAGCACATTATGGGATACTAGAAGATCATCATGAGAGCTTGTGAGCCTTACATGATTTTCTTCCAACATCCCATAATTGCTAGATAGCAACTCAAGTTGAGCCCTTAGCTCAACATTCTCCTTCAATATGGATGCTTCACAAGAGATAGAGTTAGTAGCACAAGCATCATCATTAGCAACAAGAGGAGAAGACAACTTGGCAAGCTCTTTTGAATATGAAGCTTTAAGTTGAGCATGAGACTCAGTGAGTTTGATGATCTCACTCTTAATGACCCTTGAGCCATTTTTGAGGTGCTCAAAGTCCTCAAGGAGTTTAGCATGCACAACTTCAAGCTCCTCATTTTTAGTTTCAAAATCATTGGCCACCTCGAGAGCTCTATCACGAGATTCCCTCACTCTAGATAATTCTAGAGCAAAAGTCTCCTCAAGAGATTCCTTGGTGGTTTGTTCAAGTTCAAGAGCTTGAGAGAGGTCCGCAATCTCATTAGCGTAATCACGCTCATGACCTTCCATTTTATCAATGGTGACCTCATGCTCCTCAAGACGAGATTCCAACTCATCAATATATTTCTTGCCCTCAATAGCAATAGACATGATTTCCATGAAGTTGGAACGAGCAATTTTATTCTTAAGGAGAGCTTTAAAAATAATTTCTCCCTTAATTTTTAAGGAGGCAACATCATCACTCTCTTCATCATAATAAACATCATCACCACTCTTGCCATCATCAATATCATCACAAGATATATTGGGATTCAAAGTGGGAGATACCTTTGAAGCCTTGGCCATAAGGCAAAATGCAATAGATGATGATATAGGATCCCTTGAAGCACCATTCAAGACCACATCTTGTTCCATGGAGTGTTGGGTTTCATCTACATTGTTAGCACAACAACTCGAGGAAATACATGCATTTTTATCATGGCAACAAGATATAGCAAGCATATCATCATGAGATTTAGTCAAACAATTTCTACATGATATGCAAGGACTATCAACACAAGCAAGTGAAACATTTGGAGTGCTCAAGTGCTAAGGCCCAAAGGCGGACATTGCAATAATATAGTGATGAAGAATCATCCACAAAAAGCACACTATCATCATTTCAATGACCGACACTACTCACCATATCATTACCTTGTGGCAAACCACATTTAGGTGAAGTAGAACAAGTTGAGAAGACTATACGGCCGGAGGTGGAGGAGAACAATCATCCTACAAATCTTGGACACACCATATTTATCTTGAAGCTTCGTCCACAACTCATGATCATCCCGAGCGGCATGAGTTGAAATATAACTACATTGCTCAAAGCATCGAAAAGCACATTAGAAGCTTGAGCATTGAGATAAGAGTTTTTCTCATCCTCTAAAGATAATCTTTGGGGATCCTTTGGAGGAGAAAAACCCATATCTACAATTCGCTCCAAATTTGGGTCCATGACCCTAAAGAGATTAAGCATGCGAATTACCCAAACATCAAACTTTGTGCCATCGAAACTAAGAGTGTCAGAGAATCCTAATCCCCTAGTCGACATCTTTACTCTCTAGGAGGTTAAGCCCAACAAAGAGAGACGAGGCTCTGATACCAACTGAAAGATCATGGATGCCGCCTAGAGGGGGGGGGTGAATAGGCGCTTTAAAATAATTACGGTTGAGGCTTGAACAAATGCGGAATAAACCTAGCGGTTAATTTGTCAAGCACAAAACCTACAACAACTAGGCTCACCTATGTGCACCAACAACTTATGCTAAGCAAGAAAAACTACTTAGGTGATAGCAAGATATATGACAAGAAACAATATGACTATCACAAAGTAAAGGGCTCGGGTAAGAGATAACCGAGGCACGCGTAGATGACGATGTATCCCGAAGTTCACACCCTTGCGGATGCTAATCTCCGTTTGAAGCGGTGTGGAGGCACAATGCTCCCCAAGAAGCCACTAGGGCCACCGTAATCTCCTCACGCCCTCGCACAATGCAAGATGCCGTGATTCCACTAAGGGACCCTTGAGGGCGGTCACCGAACCCGTACAAATGGCAACCCTTGGGGGCAGTCACCGAACCCGTACACTTTGGCAACCCTTGGGGGCGGTCACCGGTACCCGTCAAATTGCTCGAGGCGATCTCCACAACCTAATTGGAGACCCCGACGCTTGCCCGGAGCTTTACACCACAATGATTGAGCTCCGAACACCACAAACCGTCTAGGGCGCCCAAGCACCCAAGAGGAACAAGCTCAAGGGCACCAAGCACCCAAGAGTAATAAGCTTCTCAACTTGTAACTTCCACGTATCACCGTGGAGAACTCAAACCGATGCACTAAATGCAATGGCAAGGGCACGCGGAGTGCCTAAGTCCTTCTCTCTCAAATCCCACCGAAGCAACTAATGCTAGGGAAGAAAATGAGAGGAAGAACAAGAAGGAGAACACCAAGAACTCCAAGATCTAGATCCAAGGGGTTCACCTCACATAGAGGAGAAAGTGATTGGTGGAAATGTGGATCTAGATCTCCTCTGTCTTTTCCCTCAAAAACTAGCAAGAATCCATGGAGGGATTGAGAGTTAGCAAGCTCGAAGAAGGTCAATAATGGGGGAAGAACACGAGCTCAAAGGATCAGGTTCAATGGGGAAGAAGACCCCTTTTATAGGTGGGGAAAAATCCAACCGTTATGCTCACAGCCAAGATCGAGCGGTAGTACCGCTCAACATCACGGTACTACTGCTAGGGGTAGCGGTACTCTTGCTAAGGGTAGCGGTACTACGCTATGAAGCGGTACTAAAAATTACATCCGTGCCTACCACCACTGGACTTGTGACGAGTTTTTGGTCCCGAGCGGAAGTAGCCATGGAAGTAGCCGCGGTAGTACTGCTCCAAGCGGTAGTACCGCTCCCAAGAGCGGTAGTACCGCTCCCAAGGGCGGTAGTAAAAAATTACTTCCGCTCCTACCCGCGGTAGTACCGCTGCAGCTTTTTCAGAACACCAAAACTACCATAATTTCTGCATTCGGACTTCGAATTCGATGAAACCAAGTTTGTTGGAAAGCTAGAGACAAGGGCTAACACAATCTTGAGAGAAATACCAATAATAAGAAAATGAGAAAAGGCCCAAAAGAAAATGGTGAGAACCCTTCCTCGGAAAAGACCGGTAAAACCTCCAACACCGAAAACATCATAGAAGACGCATGCAAACTCCGTTTTCGATGAACTCAAGCTTGTCATAAAGATGACCATAAGCTCTAATACTCACAAATATAACCAAAAAAGAACCAAGAAACATGATGCAAGGATGCAATGGTTTGAGCTCTTGACGAACAATACGATCAAGCTACTCACTTGAGAGCCCCCCTTGATAGTACGGCTATCGATCCTATAACCCGGTTTCTCAACTACCACCATGAGACCGGTAAAATAGAAAACCTATCAAGGGCAAACCTTTGCCTTGCACATGATCCACTTGAGCTAGATGATGACGATCTTGTCCTCCTCAAGATGGACCACCTTTCTTGATTGCGTTGGGTCGATGGAGACTAGATGATTGCTCCCCCATACTCCACTATGGGTGAGCCACTCTTCGGCACATCTTCACAAGTCCATTGACACCACAATGGATGACAAGCTTCAAGCACTTGATCTCTTCGTGATGCTCCACTTGAACTTGCACACGGCAATCTTGATGACGATCACCACTTGATGTCATCCTTTCCATGGGTTTTATGATATCTTACTCTTGACGCAAGCCCATGGACACGTACCTAAACCCACATAGACTCTCACATAGACCGTGGGTTAGTACACAAAGTGCAATGGATAATGCTTACCATACCATGGGATCACTTGATCCCTCTCGGTACATCTTCTACGCTTTGTGAGTTGATCAACTTGATTCATTCTTGACTTAGTCTTGATCAACCTTGAATCTTTCCAACTCTCTTCGTTTGGATGATGTCTTGAAGGTAAACATGAATGATCACACAATCTTCTTCTTCAAGACATGCTTGCAATAAGCTCAACACTCACATGACCAATCTTTGGATAATTCCTTAATAGCACCTTGGTCAACACATAAACTCCTTGAAACCAACACATGGACTTCAAGAAATGCCTATGGACAAATCCTTCAAATATAACTCAAGGAAACCATTAGTCCATAGAGAATGTCATCAATTACCAAAACCACACCTGGGGGCACCGCATGTCCTTTCAATAATCTTTGCCGAAAACTTGAATGCTGGCTTTACATATTTACAACAACAAGAGCAAACAGAGTTTGTAAAAGTTTTTCTTTATCACTTTCAGTTTATCAACTGAATTGCTTGAGGACAAGCAAAGGTTTAAGCTTGGGGGAGTTGATACGTCTCCGTCGTATCTACTTTTCCAAACACTTTTGCCCTTGTTTTGGACTCTAACTTGCATGATTTTAATGGAACTAACCCGGACTGACACTGTTTTCAGCAGACTTTCCATGGTGTTATTTATGTGCAGAAACATAAGTTCTCGGAATGACCTGAAACTCCACGGAACGTCTTTTCAAAAATAATAAAAAATCCTTCCCAAAGATGAACACCAGGGGGCCCACACCCTGTCCACGAGGTGGGGGCGCCCCCTAGGCGCGCCCTACCTCGTGGGCCCCTGAGCTCCTCGATGCCAACTCCAACTCTATATATTTGCTTTCGGAGAGAAAAAATCAAGCAGAAGAAATCATCACGTTTTATGATACGGAGCCGCCGCCAAGCCCTAAAACCTCTTGGGAGGGCTAATCTGGAGTCCGTTCGGGGCTCCGGAGAGGGGGATTCGTCGCTGTCGTCATCATCAACCATCCTCCATCACCAATTTCATGATGCTCACCGCCGTGTGTGAGTAATTCCATCGTAGGCTTGCTGGACGGTGATGGGTTGGATGAGATCTATCATGTAATCGAGTTAGTTTTGTTAGGGTTTGATCCCTAGTATCCACTATGTTCTGAGATTGATGTTGCTATAACTTTTCTATGCTTAATGCTTGTCACTAGGGCCCGAGTGCCATGATTTCAGATCTGAACCTATTATGTTTTCATGAATATATGTGTGTTCTTGATCCTATCTTGCAAGTCTATAGTCACCTACTATGTGTTATGATCCGCAACCCCAGTGACAATAATCGGGACCACTCCCGATGATGACCATAGTTTGAGGAGTTCATGTATTCACTATGTGCTAATGCTTTGTTCGGTTCTCTATTAAAAGGAGGCCTTAATATCCCTTAGTTTCCATTAGGACCCCGCTGCCACGGGAGGGTAGGACAAAAGATGTCATGCAAGTTCTTTTCCATAAGCATGTATGACTATATTCGAATACATGCCTACACTACATTGATGAATTGGAGCTAGTTACATGTCACCCTATGTTATGATGTTACATGATGAACCGCATCCGGCATAATTTTCCATCACCGATCCAATGCCTACGAGCTTTTCCTATATTGGTTCTCGCTTATTTACTTTCCCGTTGCTACTGTTACAATCACTACAAAACACCAAAAATATTACTTTTGCTACTGCTACTTTTGTTACCATTACCACTACTATCATATTACTTTGCTACTAAACACTTTGCTGCAGATATTAAGTTATCCAGGTGTGGTTGAATTGACAACTCAACTGCTAATACTTGAGAATATTCTTTGGCTCCCCTTGTGTCAAATCAACAAATTTGGGTTGAATACTCTACCCTTGAAAACTTTTGCGATCCCCTATACTTGTGGGTTATCACTTAGTTGTTCTTAGCACATGATCATGAGTACTATTAACTAGGACCTACTACCTTCTCTTAGGTAAAATATCATAAAACAAGATTGGCCCTGACTCGCCAATATGGGGAATGGAGATTATCCTGTCTCCAATACTTTCCTTCCGCACAATGTTGCTTCCAAGTACCTCCTTACGGCTGTCCATACATTTTTTCCATTCTTTGATTTTCATGTCTTCACTGGTTTTAGAAATCCGATATGGATAGGTGAGATTCGTAGGATGACCTGGTCGTATGTTCAAAACATAAAGGCGACCATTCTAATACATCAAATGAGGCACACAATCCTTTGGGATTTTCTATTGAAAAACATAGTAATAATTTCGTAGTTAGCAATGTAGTTAAGTTCTAAAAGAATTTATGCAAAAGATGAACGGATGTCGTAATAGTAAAAAAATCTTACCATGGCATCTCCATGGATGTTACCGTAGTTCAACACGTGCACTAGTGGCATGTATTGACCATAATGTGGAGGAGTTTTATAATACATATTGCAATTCTCAAGATCAGTACAAAATGCGACCAGATGATTTTTCTCCTGATAAGTTAACTCAGAGCCATCGGTGTAGTAGGTTCTGTCTACCATGTTCTGCACATTGTTTGAAGAATGAAAATAAGCAGTCAATGGAAATAAGTTGTCAACTATTTTTAAATGAATAATATAAATTAATTAATAACTATGTTTGAGAAACTCACATAGCGGTAGAATTGGAAGCGTATCAGCAAGGACCCAAATGTCCATATTGTCTTGGTCGATGTCAGGATCACCAAGATCCATGGTGATAAGCATACCCTCATAAAAACCATACATCTTGCAAAGTGCTTCCCAATTTTTGAAACCAAAATGGGTTACTCTCTCAGAATTATATAGATTTACTTCAAAATCCATACCGTGATGGGTCCTTAGGTGAATTTTCTTTGTTTCAAAACTTTCATGGTCTTCAAAATCCATCCTCTCGAAGACATAGCGTCTTGCATGGCATGGGATAACCTACTCAAGTTGTAAAAGATGAAAATTACACATTGAAATAGTTGAAGTCATGCTTAATTACGAAAAAACACTTGTCGTTGTTTGAAAGCACAAGTGCTCCCTGGGTGGTTTTGGTAATTAATGTCAACATATCTCCTGTTGGACTAATGTTTTCATCTAGTATATTTTATACAAGTTCAACAGATGGAGTGGCATTCACAAGAGGATATGGAACCCCTTCAAGTTGCTAAGGATAAAGGATTGGCTCAAGCTCAAAAGCTCAAGACTCTACATTTTACTTTTAGTGATCCAAGATCACATTGAGTCCATAGGAAAGCCAATAGTATTAAAAGGGGATGAGGTGTTGCTTAATGGCTTGCCTGCTCAAAGTGCTTAGTGATATGTTCCAAAACCCTCAACCACTTTCTCATATCCACATATGTCCCAAACCAAAAGTCAAACTCGGCCCCACCAAAACTTTCTATCCAACGCCACTAAGTTAACTTGACATAGCCACTGCCACAAACCCTAGTCAATTCAATCTCACTGATGGGATCCCGGTCTCACCGAGATGGGCTTGCAAACTCTCTGGATCCTGTTGCATTAAATTCGGTCTTACCGAGTTCTGTAATCGGTCCCACCGAGTTTGCCTAACCAACTCTCTGGTTAGCCTATTACCAAAATCGGTCCCACCAAGTTTGTGTAATAAGTCAATCCAAGATGAGGTTTTACCCTAACCCTAGCACATCGGTCCCACCGAGTTGATCATAACAGTCCCACCGAAATGCCTAACGGTCACATTATGAACTCAATCGGTCCGACCGAGTTGTCTGATTCGGTCCCACCGAATTTGTTGATTTGTGTGTGACGGTTAGATTTTGTGTGGAGGCTATATATACCCCTCCACCCACTCTTCATTCGTGAGGAGAGCCATCGGAACATGCCTACACTTCCAGCATACATTTTCTGATAGAGAACCACCTACTCATGTGTTGAGGTCAAGATATTCCATTCCAACCACATAAATCTTGATCTCTAGCCTTCTCCAACTTGCTTTCCACTCAAATTATCTTTCCACCAAATCCTAATCTGTGAGAGAGAGTTGAGTGTTGGGGAGACTATCATTTGAAGCACAAGAGCAAGGAGTTCATCATCAACACACCATCTATTACCTTTTGGATAGTGGTGTCTCCTAGATTGGTTAGGTGTCACTTGGGAGCCTCTGTCATGATTGGGGATTTGAACCAAGGAGTTTGTACGGGCAAGGAGATCGCCTACTTCGTGAAGATCTACCCTAGTGAGGCAAGTCCTTCATGGGCGATGGCCATGGTGGGATAGACAAGGTTGCTTTTTTGTGGACACCCTCTGTGGACTCGCGCAACCGTTACCCTCCGTGGGTTGAAGTCTCCATCAACGTGGATGACATAGAACCACCTATCGGAGCCACGCAAAAAATCTTCGTGTCTCCAATTGCGTTTGCACACTCAAATCCCATCCCTTTACATTCTTGCAAATTGCATGCTTTACTTTCCACTGCTCATATACTCTTGTCATGCTTGCTTGATATGTATTGTGAATGTTTAAACTTGTGCTAAAACTCCACCTTAACTTGAAGAAAATAAAAACTGCAACTTTTTCTTGTTAAGATTCTATTCACCCCCTCTAGACACCTCTTCTCGATCCTTTCAATTGGTATCAGAGCTTTGGTCTCCATTGCCTTGGTTTAAACACCTTTGGAGGAATATGGATGTGTCTATGTTGGGGAGTCTTAGACATAGAATGCCTATTCTTGATGGAGAGTACTTTCATGAGTGGAAAAATGAGATGCTTGAGATTTTCAATGAATATCACTTGAACAAGTACATTACTAGTCCTTGCATTCCCCATAGTGATCCTTTGCATCCCACTCCCGATGAGGATCTTGACATGATTCGCAATCTTAGAACTATCAATCTTATTGTTAGAGGATTGCCCAACAACTTGATTGCTAGCTTACCTGCTCTTGATTGTTCTTACACCATATGGAGATTTCTAGAGGAAATATTCCCAAATTATTCCTTGAAAAACCTATATGACATTCTCCATAAGCCTATTTCCTTGAATAGGATGAATACTGGTGATCCTAAGTTTGATGGTTGCCTGTTTGAGCTTCGTGACCTCATGCGTGCCAAAGGAGATGTTGGAATTATTAGCAATATCATTTTCGAAGGCATTAGAATCCATAGAGATGAACATTGTTATGGTCATACTTCTAATGGATCACCTTCTCTAGGGAATGATCCATCACAAGACGATGTTGAACATGGATATTATGATGAGGATGATGATAGTGACTTTGATCTCGATGAGTCTATGAGACGCTTTGGTCTTATGGCTAATCTTCAAAGCTACATGGCTGGAGGAAAGGAATGGGTCCTTGATGGTGGATGTACTCATCATATGACCGGAGAATAGGATATGTTCCTGAGCTTGCTGAAAACGACGGCCCTCGGAAATATGTCACTTTTGGTGATAACTCAAAGGGTAAGGTGGTTGGCCTTGGTAAGGTGGCCATCTCACGTGATAGCTCCATACAAAATGTTATGCTCATTGAATCTCTTGGCTACAATTTACTTTCCGTATCTAGACTTGCTGACTTTGGTTTCAATGTCCTATTCAGTGAAGTAGATTGCCAAGTGTTTCATAGAGATAATCATAAAATGGTATTTACCGGTATACGTAGAGGTGATCTTTACATTGTTGACTTCACTAAAAAGGCTCAACCTAGAACCTGTTTAATTGCTAAATCTTCAAAATGTTGGTTATGGCATAGAAGGTTAGGTCATGTGGGCATGTGAAATCTTGATAAGCTTATTAAAGGTGATCATATCCTTGGAGTAAAAGATGTTATATTTGACAAGGATAGATTGTGCAGTGCTTGTCAAGCAGGAAAACAAGTTGTAGCGACCAGACCCGAATGGATCAAGTCTCTGTGCTCAGGTGTCATCCCTGGATCAGTAATGCTGACACCACACAGTACTTCGAAGGATTTATAGCAGAGTAGCAATCACACACTTATTACAACGTTGTCCACAAGGGAACTTATTACAATAATATGGCTTAAGGCCATCTAATAATAACAGCGGAAGGCTTGGAAGATAAGTGAGTCCATCAACTCCATCGGCATCACTGAGTATAGAACCACGACCTAACACCTTACTCGTCGTCTGAAAAGTCTGCAACGTGAAAGTTGCAGCCCGAAAACGGGTCAGCACATGGAATATGCTGGCAATGTAACACATAGAGAGTAATGAAGGAATAAGCCTATACTACATGCATATATGGCTGGTGGTAAAGCTCCACGGTTACATTTTTGCACAAAGCTAGTTTTTCCCTACAACAAAGGAATAATTTTATTTAACTATCATGGTGGTTGTTAAACATTGAGAATGGTTGACAACATCCTCAATCCCAATTAAAAAGTACTCATTAAAAACCCAATAACATTTATTAGAAGTAACATGTTGAGATTCACATGATATTCAAGTACTAGATACTCAAAACGTCCATAACCGGGGACACGGCTAATCATGATTAGTTTATACACTCTGCAGAGGTTTGTGCACTTTTCCCCACAAGACTCGATCGCCTCCGCTTGGTTCTCGCACTACATGGTGTTTGAGAAACGGATGACCGAGACACAATCTTTCAGAAGCACTAGCACCTTACATGTGGGTAGACCGTACCAACCTACACCCCCTACATCAGCTAGCCTACCCGTAAGAGTTCGCACAACTTACTCAACTATGCTAGAGCCCATATTGGCTTGTGGCTGCACACGGAAGTTTCTAGTTTAAATAATCTCATGATCCCTTAGAGCACGGGTGGCGGTCCGAAGAAATACAGAGCAAGTCTGATAGAAACCAGGTGCCTCAATCCACCCAGATGCGTGTTTAGGTTGCCACCTTAGATAAACCATTAATTAACAATCTCACATCTGTCATGGATATTCACTCACCCAATCCACGCCTACTAGCATAGCATGGCATAATAAGCAAACGAGAAGTAACTCCCAAGGTTTCATAAGTAAAACAGTAATAGGTACTACCTCAATCTACTTCCCATCCCACAATTTCAGTTGATCCTAAACATGCAAGTGTTTGAGGGAGAGAGCTAATGCATAAAACTGGGTAGTAGAAAAGGTATGATCAAGTGTTACTTACCTTGCTGATGATCCGCGAGACCTAGAGATTCGAAGTAACAAGCGGCGCACTCCGGGTGATCTAACGCAGACAAACAACAAGCATACAATAAGTACTCATCTAATGCACAGGGAAATCTCAAATAAAAGATCTAACCAGAGAGTTCAACTTAAGAACCTTGGTTGCAAAAAGAATCGAATCAAATAAAGCATCGAAGGTCGAAAGTCGAGAGAGATCGACTCGGTTTTAGCAATTTGAAACTAGGTCAAAATTTACAGTAGCAAAACTTGGTTTAAGTGGGTTAGTCGGAACGGCGGTTTCGAAATGAAACACCAGGCGCTTGAATCACCTGATTCCGATAAACGAGCGAGAAAATAAACTGATTTGAAGATTGGATCGGAAATCGAATTCGGAAAATAACGGATTAAATCCAATTAAAAGAAAAACGACGAACGGTTAACCGAACGGACGTTCGTTAGCAGAAACTAACCGACGAACACGTTCATTAAAACGAACTGGTCGGTGAACGTTCACTAAATAATAAAACCGAGAAAAAAAATAAACCAATCTAGGCTTTTTTTTTAAAAAAACGAACAACGAAAGAAAAACCGGATCGGTTTTTGGAATAAAACCGACGGGGTGGCGTGGTGGCTACCTCCATGAGTCGCCGCGGGGGCTTGCTCCGGCGGGGTCGGGCGACAGGCGTGGTGGCGGGTGGCGATGTCGGCGGCGGCGGCGGCGGCGAGGCGGCGGTGTCCTTCAGACGCGGCGGCTCGGGTTGAAGCGGCGGGAGTGAGGAGGAGAGGGGGGATGGGGTTATAAGGGGGAGGGTCCGGTGCCTTGGGGAGGGGGCACGGCGCGGGGGGGGCGTGCCGAGCCGGACTCGGCGGCGGGCGGCGGCGGACTCCTCCAGGAGCGCGAGAGAGGGGCTGGGGGCTCTTTTGGGGTGGGCCTTTGGCCCAGGCGGGGCGCGGCATGTTTTTTTTAAAATAAAACGAAACGATTTAAAAATAAAACCAAACAAACTCCAAATTAAATAAAATTAATTTTCCCCGACTCTTAAAAATGAGTCGAACAAAATGAACTTTAAAATGGGGCAAAAATGCATATTTTTAAAATACTCATTTTTTTCCCTAAAGCAAATAAACTTTGAAAAACCAAAATTTGATTTATTTATTAAATCTTCATTTTTCCTAAATGTTGGGAAAGTCATATTATTCCCTCTCTTAAATTTTTTATCGGAAAAACTTTTGAAGATAAATAAATAAATCCAAATGATCCTATTTTTCAAAATTTGAGAAATCCCAAATATGAAAATAATGAAATCTCCAACTCTCTCCGAGGGTCCTTGAGTTGCGTGAAATTTTCTAGGATCGGAAAAATGCGAGAAAATATGATATGCATGATGACCTAATGTATAACATTCCAATTTGAAAATTTGGGATGTTACAAACCTACCCCTTAAGATGAATCTAGCCCTCGAGATTCGGGTTAACTAGAAAATAGGTGAGGTGGTCCTTGAGCAAAACTTCCTCTCTTTCCCGTGTGGCTTCATCTTGATGTGGTGGCTCCAATCGAACTTTGCAAAACTTGATAACCTTGTCTGCGAGTAACTCGCTAGCATAATCGAGAATCTTGACTGGTTTTTCCTCATATGTTAAGTCATCCTTCAACTGAATTGCTTCCAGAGGCTTTGTGTCTCTTTACGGTATCTCGCTATCTCGGAGTGACATTTCTTGCTTGAGAAACGTGGAATACATCATGAACTCGACAGTCCTTCCGCAATTCCAGCTTATAAGCAACTTCCCCATGCGTTGCAAAATCTTATACGGTCCAACAAAACGTGGTGCTAATTTTCCTTTAACTCCAAAACGCTTAACTCCTCAAGCGGGGATACTCTAAGATATACTCTGCTCCAACTTCATATTCAATCGCTTGCGCTTTGAATCTGCATAGCTCTTCTGTCTAGACTGGGCTACCTTGAGCCTATCTCGAATCAACTTAACCTTCATTCGACTCCTTAATCAAATCTGGTCCAAACAATTGGCGATCTCCGTTTCGTCCCATGACAACGGTGCCTGCATCTCCTTCCATACTGAGCCTCGAAGGTGCCATCTTCAAGCTGGTTTGGTAAGCTGTTGTTATAAGAAAATTCTGCATACGGCAAATTATCATCCCAACTAGATCCATAATCTAGTGCACAAGCTCTCAAAGATATCCTCCAAAATCTGATTGACTCTCTCGGTCTGTCCATCGGTGCGTGGGTGAAAAGTCGATGAATTCCATCTGGTTCCCAATGTTTCGTGTAACCGGTTCCAAAATTTTGAGGTAAATTGGGTTCCTCTATCCGATACAATACTCCTCGAACTCCGTGTAAACACACAATTCTGGTCATGTATATCTTTGCCAACTTAGCACTGCTATAGGTAGTCTTGATCGAATGAAATGAGCTACCTTCGTTAAGCGATCGACTATAACCCATATCGAGTCATATCCTGAACGAGTCTTTGGCAAACCTGTGATGAAATCCATGCCTAATTTATCCCACTTACATTCGGGTATCGGCAATGGTTGTAACAATCCTGCTGGCTTCTGATGTTCTGCCTTTACTCTCTGACATACATCGCAAACTGCTACATACTCCGCAATATCCTTCTTCATTCCGGTCCACCAGAAAGTATTCTTCAAATCCAAATACATCTTGGTATTTCCTGGGTGAATCGAATAGGGTGAATCATGAGCTTCTTGCAAAATCAACTTCCTGATCTCCGGGTTATTTGGTACATAAACACGGTCCTCAAACCATAGGGTATCGTGCTCATCCTCACGAAATCCTTTAGCTTTTCCTTTGCTCATTTTCTCCTTTATAGAGGCAACTTCTTTATCGCCTTTTGGGCTTCTCGATTTTGTCCATTAGTGTTGATGAATCTCCAATGCTGCTACATAGCCTTCGGAACTATTTCCAAACATAGCTCTCGAAGGTCCTCGGCTAACTCATTTGGTATTCCTCCCATCATTAGAGTATTGACGTGGCTCTTACGACTCAATGCGCTCGCTACAACGTTAGCCTTTCCGGGTGATAATGCAATCTCATATCATAATCCTTGATAAGCTCTAACCATCTCCTCTCGTCGAGATTTAATTCTACGTGTGAAGATGTACTTCAAACTCTTGTGATCTGTGTATACTTCACAATGATTTCCAATGAGAAAATGTCTCCATGTCTTCAAAGCATGCACAACTATCGCCAACTCCAAATCATGTGTGGCATAATTTAACTCGTGAGGCTTAAGTTGTCGTGAAGCATACGAAACAACTCTTCCTTCTGCATAAGCACTGCTCCAAGTCCTCGACGTGAAGCGCCGTAATACACCTCATAATCCTTGGTCCGATCCGCAATATTAACACTGGTGAGGTAACCAATCTTTTCTTCAACTCTGAAAACTTGCCTCGCAGTCCTCGGTCCATATAAATTTGTTATCCTTCTTCAACAATTTGTCATAGGCTTTGCAATCTTTGAGAAATTCTCAATGAATCTTGGTAGTATCCTGCGAGTCCAAGGAAACTCGAATCTCTCCAACTGTCGTTGGTGCTTCCCATTTGGTTACGGTCTCAACCTTTGTGGGGTCAACTGCTATTCCTTCTCCGGATATAACATGTCCAAGAAATCCAACTTCCTTTAGCCAAAACTCACATTTGCTGAACTTGGCATATAAGCGGTGTTCCTCAATTTCTCCAAAACCAATCGCAAATGTTCCTTGTGTTCCTCTTCATCCTTCGAGAAAATCAAGATGTCATCAATGAACACCACGATTTAACTTATCCAAAAACTCCATAAACACTTTGTTCATCGTGTTCATGAAATAGGCTGGTGCGTTAGTCATCCAAATGACATAACGGTATACTCATACAGTCCATATCTCGTGGTAAACGCTGTCTTGGGTATATCCTGCTCCCGAATCTTCAACTGATGGTACCCTGATCGTAAATCGATCTTGGAAAACACTTTAGCTCCTTGCAAACGGTCAAACAAATCATTTATCATTGGTAGTGGGTACTTGTTCTTGATTGTTACTTCATTTAATCCACGATAATCAACAACCATTCTTAGGGATCCATCTTTCTTCTCCACTAACAGTACGGGTGATCCCCAAGGTGAAGAACTTGGGCGTATAAAACCTTTATCCAACAATTCCTTAATCTGCTTCTTGATTTCCGCCAAATCCTGTGCGGGCATCCTGTATGGTCGCTTTGATATTGGTCCTGTTCCTGGTAACAGCTCAATCAAAAACTCAATGTCTCTATCCGGTGGCATTCCTGGCAACTCTTCCGGAAATACATCAGGAAAATCCTTTACCACTGGTACTTCTTCCTGCACCACTCCTTATAAGCAATTTATTTGCGTTCTCCTCAGCTCGTGTCGAGATACGTACTTGATCCTTCTTCCTTCTGGGGTGGTGAGCAAAATTGACTTTGTGGTGCAATCTATGTTCCCTCCATACTTCGATAACCAATCCATTCCTAATATTACATCAAATCCTTGGGATTCCAGAACTATTAGGTCTGAGGGGAAAACATAGTGTCCAATCCTCAATGGCAGTCGATCACACCATTTACTAGCCATGTATTCTGCTCCGGGTGAGGTTACTAGCATGGGTGACCTAAGGGCTTGGGTCGGTAATTTGTACTTATCCACAAATCCCTTTGATATGTATGAATGCGATGCACCATGTCGAAAAGAACAACTGCATAAATGACTTAACCAAAACTTACCGATTCTTGCATCGGGCTGATCTTCAACCTCCTCCACATCAATGTGGTTCACCTGTCCCCTGTTGAAAGGGTTGGGCTTCTTTCCAGAACTTCCATTGCCATTTCCATTCTGGCTTTCTGGACAGTCATTTGCATAATGCCTAGTCTTGCGGCACTTAAAACAAGTGATGTGACTCAGGTCTACCTTGGATGGTGTTGACGGGTTGGTGCGATTCTGTCCATTGCTCCCTCCATTCCCGTTCCCATTCTTAGTGCCATTATGGTTATGCGAATTACCTCCTCCATGGGTATCTCAAACTGAATTCCTGATTTAGGGGTATAACGAGGCTTGCTGAGCTCGAGTTATACTTTCCTGTCCATACTTCCGCTAGTTCTCAATTTTCTTTGCTTCCTTCAATCATGAGGGCTCGGTCTACCAACTCCTGGTAGTTGTTGAAACTTGCTACCATTAACGGCATCTTGAACTCATCATTCAGTCCTTCTAGAAACTTCTCTGCTTAGCAGCGTCGGTAGCAACGTCATCCGGGGCATAGCGTGCTAACTTACTAAAATCATCCACATCGCCAACAGTCCTTCCTCCTTGGTGTAAGTTGCGAAACTCACGCTTCTTCATGGCCATGGCTCTCTGCTGAAACATGGGCAAGTCTGAAAAGCTTGTTGAAATTGATCCCATGTGACAAAGGTGTCTCTGGGGTAAGTGGCTGTAAAATTCTCCCACCATCTTCTGCTGCGGGTCCTTCAAGCTGATGTCTGCAAACTTCACTATTTCTCCATCATGCATCCTGCAGTGGTCAACTCCTTCCTATCTTGCGGAGCCAATCATCTGCTACAATCGGCTCGGGTCTTTGGAATACACCGCGGATTCAGTCTAAGGAAACGAGTCAAGTGATCCGCGGGTGGTGGTGGTGGTGGGTTGTTGTTGTTGTTGTTGTTCTTTGTTGCCTGGTTCTCGCACCAATGTTTGAATCAAGGTGTTCTGCTGCTGAATCAATTGGGTGATCTCTGGCGGGAAAAGCGAACCCGGGTCGCGTCTCGGAGGCATCGATGGGTTTAGAAAAGACGAAATTAAGAATAGAATGAGGTCTAAGGGGAATCACTACCCAAATGCACATGAGCAAATGCACACAAAATCACTTCATTCAATCAAACAAAGGGCTTACAACGATCTAACTATCGCAAAAGTGCGTGTACAATAATGTTTACATGGAGGTAATACTACTAATATGTGGGGGACTTCTACTAATTTGAACCGGTGGAAGACTCCATGATGTCTGCTCCAGCTTCGTCTTCAAAGTCGGGTTCACTTGGATCCGAATCGGTGTCGTCGATGATGATGTAGTTGCTTGGACAGCCGACGTACTTGTCTTCATTCTTGAGCGCCAATTTCTTCTTGAGTTCTTCGATCTCGTACTTAAGATCGTTATTGTGTCTTGCTAGAGCTACGATCTCGTCCATGTAGTCCTTGCGTGTAGTCTTTAGTTCTTCTTCAAGTTCGATGATCCTTCCTTTGCATTCGCAACTCCAACATATCATTGCACATCCGGTTCTCTGGCGTCGAATGTGCTGGTTTAACTCTGGATGAAAGCTGCAATGGATCTATCCTTCTTTGTCTGACTATCTCCCATTGTTCATCTCGGCGTCCATAAATCTGGTAGATAGTGTCCTTGAGGTCTTCTTGATAAACTTCTCCAATGCGTCCCATGGTGATATGAGCTGCCATGCTCTTTCCCAGACTCCAAGTTGGTGCACTGAAAACACTATCTATAGGCTTGGTGATTGGGGCGAATGTCCTTCCTGGAACGTGAGCTTGAATTTTCCAGCGCTCCTCTTCAGGCAGAGTGGCGTTGAAAGTCCCGGTGAAGCTTGGTAGTCCAATGTTCAGGTATTTGGTGACTTCCTTCAAGTGAAATCCAAAAGGTGTGCCTTCATCTGGTTGGGCGTACTTGATCTTCGCGTCCGTCATCCTAAAGAGTAGAAAAGATGAGGAGTTAGAAAATGAGAAGAGAGTAGTGATCTATGGCTTTAACTTAGTGGTCTCTGTGCTCAGGTGTCATCCCTGGATCGATAATCTTGACACCACACAAGATTTCAAGGATTTATAGCGAGTAGCAATCACACACTTATTACAACGTTGTCCACAAGGGAACTTATTACAATAATATGGCTTAAGGCCATCTAATAATAACAATGGAAGGCTTGGAAGATAAGTGAGTCCATCAACTCCATCGGCATCCTTGAGTATAGAACCACGACCTAACACCTTACTCGTGCGTCTAAAAAGTCATAACGTGAAAGTTGCAGCCCAAACGGGTCAAGACACATGGAATATGCTGGCAATGTAACACATAGAGAGTAATGAAGGAATAAGCCTATACTACATGCATATATGGCTGGTGGTAAAGCTCCACGGTTACATTTTTGCACAAAGCTAGTTTTTCCCTACAACAAAGGAATAATTTTATTTAACTATCATGGTGGTTGTTAAACATTGAGAATGGTTGACAGCGTCCTCAATCCCAATTAAAAAGTACTCATTAAAAACCCAATAACATTTATTAGAAGTAACATGTTGAGATTCACATGATATTCAAGTACTAGATACTCAAAACATCCATAACCGGGGACACGGCTAATCATGATTAGTTTATACACTCTGCAGAGGTTTATGCACTTTTCCCCACAAGACTCGATCGCCTCCGCTTGGTTCTCGTGACTACATGGTGTTTGAGAAGCGGATGACCGAGACACAATCTTTCGAAGCACTAGCACCTTACATGTGGGTAGACCGTACCAACCTACATCCCCTACATCAGCTAGCCTACCCGTAAGAGTTCGCACAACTTACTCAACTATGCAGAGCCCATATTGGCTTGTGGCTGCACACGGAAGTTTCTAGTTTAAATAATCTCATGATCCCTTAGAGCACAGGTGGCGGTCCAAGAAATACTGAGCAAGTCTGATAGAAACCAGTGCCTCAATCCACCCAAATGCGTGTTTAGGTTGCCACCTTAGATAAACCATTAATTAACAATCTCACATCTGTCATGGATATTCACTCACCCAATCCACGTCTACTAGCATAGCATGGCATAATAAGCAAACGTAGAAGTAACTCCCAAGGTTTCATAAGTAAAACAGGTAATAGGTACTACCTCAATCTACTTCCCATCCCACAATTTCAGTTGATCCTAAACATGCAAGTGTTTGAGGGATAGAGCTAATGCATAAAACTGGGTAATAGAAAAGGTATGATCAAGTGTTACTTGCCTTGCTGATGATCCGCGAGACCTAGAGATTCGAAGTAACAAGCGGCGCACTCCGGGTGATCTAACGCAGACAAACAACAAGCATACAATAAGTACTCATCTAATGCACAGGGAAATCTCAAATAAAAGATCTAACCAGAGAGTTCAACTTAAGAACCCTGGTTGCAAAAAGAATCGAATCAAATAAAGCATCGAAGGTCGAAAGTCGAGAGAGATCGACTCGGTTTTAGCAATTTGAAACTAGGTAAAAATTTACAATAGAAAAACTTGGTTTAAGTGGGTTAGTCGGAACGGCGGTTTCGAAACGAAACACCAGGCGCTTGAATTACCTGATTCCGATAAATGAGCGAGAAAATAAACTGATTTGAAGATTGGATCAGAAATCGAATTCGGAAAATAACGGATTAAATCCAATTAAAAGAAAAACGACGAGCAGTTAACGAATCGGCGTTCGTTAGCAGAAACTAACCGGCGAACACGTTCATTAAAACGAGCGGGTCGGTGAAGCGTTCACTAAATAATAAAACCGAGAAAAAATAAACCAATCTAGGCTTTTTTTAAAAAAAAAACGAACAACGAAAGAAAACCGGATCGGTTTTTGGAATAAACCGACCGGGGTGGCGCGCGCAGTGGCTACCTCCGTGAGTCGCCGGCGGGGCTTGACTCCCGTGAGGTCAGGCGACGGCGGCGGGTGGCGGCGGGTGGCGGCGTGGAGGCGGCGGGCGGCTTCGGGTTAGAGGCGGAGGCGCAGTGAGGAGGAGGAGAGGGGGGGTTATAAGGGAGGGGGGGTCCGGTGCCTTGGGGGGGGGCACGGCTGGGGGCGTGGCGTGGCCGAGCTCGGACTCGGTGGCATGGCGGGACTCCTCCATGGAGGCCAGGATGACAGGGTGGTGGGCGGTGGGCACTGGGCCTTTGGCCCAAAGGATGCTGACGCTTTTTTTTTTAAATAAAACAAACGATTTAAAATAAAACCAAACAAACTCCAAATTAAATAAAATTAATTTTCCCGACTCTTAAAAATGAGTCGAACAAAATGAACTTTAAAGCGGGCAAAATGCATATTTTTAAAATATTCATTTTTTCCCTAAAGCAAATAAACTTTGAAAAACCAAAATTTGAGTTATTTATTAAATCTTCATTTTTCCTAAATGTTGGGAAAGTCATATTATTCCCTCTCTTAAATTTTTTATCGGAAAAACTTTTGAAGATAAATAAATAAATCCAAATGATCCTATTTTTCAAAATTTGAGAAATCCCAAATATGAAAATAATGAAATCTCCAACTCTCTTCGAGGGTCCTTGAGTTGCGTGAAATTTTCTAGGATCAAAAAAATGCGAGAAAATATGATATGCATGATGACCTAATGTATAACATTCCAAATTGAAAATTTGGGATGTTACACAAGTAGGAGGAAGTCACCCCATGAAGAACATCATGACCACGAGAAGACCGCTTGAGCTACTTCATATGGATCTTTTTGCTCCCGATGCCTACAAAAGTCTCGGTGGTAACTCATTTGCTCTAGTTATAGTCAATGATTTTTCAAGATTTACATGGGTGTTCTTTCTTGATGATAAATCGCAGGTCCAAAAGATCTTCAAGAACTTCGCTAGGAAGGCCCAAAATCAATTTGAAGTGAATATCAAGAAGGTTCGCAGCGACAATGGAACGGAGTTCAAGAACGCAAATGTGGATACCTTTCTTGATGAAGAAGGGATTTCACACGAGTTCTCGGCTACGTACACGCCTCAATAAAATGGAGTTGTTGAGAGGAAGAACCGAACTCTTATCGAAATGGCGAGAACGATGCTTGATGAGTACAAGACGCCAAAACACTTTTGGGCGGAAGCGGTTGATATGGCTTGTCATGCAACAAATCGCTTGTATCTTCACAAGCTACTCGGCAAGACGGCATACGAGCTCCTCACCGGTAACAAACCCCAAGTTGGATACTTTCGAGTATTTGGCTCAAAGTGTTACATTCTTGATGAGCATCGTCGTTCTAAATTTTCTCCTAAGTCTCATGATGGTTTCCTACTTGGTTATGGCTCAAACTCTCACACTTACCGTGTCTACAACAATTTCACCCGAAAGGTTGAAGAAACGGTAGATGTGAAGTTTGATGAATCTAATGGCTCGCAAGTAGAGAAATTGCCAATCGATGTAGGAGACAAAGACCCTTCGGAAGCAATCCAAGACTTGTGTATTGGCAAGATTCATCCAGCGGAGGTGAAGGAGAGTACCTCGTCCGTCCCAATGGAAGCTTCTACCTCATGACAAGGTGAACTATGAGTTGACACGGAACCATCCACAAGTGGGACACCACAAGATGAACAAAACGAGGAAGTACACCAAGATGAACCTCATCAACGTCCTTCTCCACCACGACGAGAGAACGACAACGTCAACAATGAAGAAGGCCAAGAAGAAGGACAAGATGATGAACGAGATGTTCCACCCCGACCCAAGCAAAAGCTCTCACGAGTTCGAGCAAGAGTCTCAAGAGACCATCCCGTCGAACAAATCTTCAATGATATCCAAACCGGGAGAATCACTCGCTCTAAAACTCATTTGGCTAATTTTTTTGAACATTATTCATTCATCTCTAGCATTGAACCTATGAAGGTTGAAGAAGCATTGGAAGATCCGGATTGGATAAATGATATGCATGAAGAGCTACATAACTTTGAGAGAAATCAAGTGTGGACATTGGTCGAGAAGCCCGACAACAACCACAACATCACCGGTACCAAATGGGTGTTTTGCAACAAGCAAGATGAATATGATCAAGTCGTCCCCAATAAAGCACGTCTCATCGCCCAAGGCTACACTCAAGTCGAAGGTATGGACTACGGTGAGACATATGCCCCCGTTGCTAGACTTGAGTCCATCTGCATCTTACTTGCCTATGCTAATCACCATGATATCACCTTGTACCAAATGGATATTAAAAGTTCTTTTTCTAAATGGTGAAATTGAGGAGGATGTTTATGTTAAACAACCTCCCGGCTTTGTCAATCCTAAGAAACCCGATCATGTTTACAAACTTCACAAAGCTCTTTATGGTCTTAAACAAGCTCCTAGAGCGTGGTATAAATGCTTGACCAAGTTCCTTATTGAGAAAGGCTTTGAGATTGGAAAATAGATTCTACTCTTTTTACTAAAAGGGTTAATGGTGAATTATTTGTGTGCCAAATTTATGTTGATGATATCATATTTGGTTCGACACCCTCTTTTTAGTGAAAAGTTTGGAAAGCTAATGTCAAAGAAGTTTGAGATGTCTATGATGAGTGAACTCAAGTTCTTTCTTGGTTTGCAAATCAAGCAAACTACGGAAGGCACCTTTGTTTCCCAAACAAAGTACACCATGGACTTATTCAAGAAGTTCAACATGCAAGAAAGCAAAGGTATGAAAACTCCCATGCCTACTAGTAGACATCTTGACTTGACCAATGATGGCAAATTGGTTGACCAAAAGTTTTACCATCTATGATTGGTTCATTGTTATATCTATGTGCCTCCCATCCCACCATTATGCTAAATGTGTGGATGTGTGCACGATATCAAGCGGCCCCCAAAGAATGTCATCTTAAGGCTGTGAAAAGGATAGTAAGATAATTAATACATACTCCATCTTTTGATCTTGTAGGCTATTCCGACTCGGACTATGCCAGAGACAAGGTTGATAGAAAATCCACTTCGGGTACTTGTCAATTTCTTGGTAGACCTATTATATCTTGGTCCTCTAAGAAACAAAACTCAGTATCCTTTTCCACCGCCAAAGCGGAATACATTGCCGCCAGTTCATGTTGTGCTCAATTACTTTGGATGACCCAAACTCTTAAGGATTATGGGATCTATGTGAAACATGTTCCATTGCTTTGTGACAATGAGAGTGCTATTAAGATTGCTCACAAATCCCGTGCAACATTCTCGAACTAAGCATATTGAAGTTCGTCATCATTTCATTTGAGATCATGTTGCTAAAGGGGACATTGATCTTAAGCATGTTCGTACCGATAAGCAATTGGCGGATATATTCACCAAACCGCTTGATGAGAAAGTATTTTGCCATTTGAGAGGTGAATTGAACATCATTGATGCTTCAAACTTGGAGTAGGAACTCCTTTGTGGATACATGCAAGGCATGAGCCTACGACTAATCCTTGGCTTTTTCTCTTATGATGATAATCATATGTCTTGGATACATTTGTACCCTTGCATGCTATCTAACCCTTGTAGATACTTGGATGAATCTAAATCCATGGGATTGCAACTCACTCACATCTTGAGCAATCTCTACATCACTAAGTCTCTACACCCTGGTGGTTGAAGACAAGGAAGCATGAAACCCTTCAACATATCCTTTGACAAATCCTATATATCAAATTTCATTTGGTATAAAATTTCATGATTGTCATGTTGGATACACAAGTGCTCTTCCTTGCAAGACTAACCCATGTAGGTAGATGAACTCAAACTATAAGTGGTGCTCTCAACCATTGATGCGCTACATCAACCTTGAGCACTCCACGCAAGTTCAACTACATGATCAAGTTAAACACCACCACCCAAGGTATGTTATTCCATCTTAGAGAAGCTTTACTCAAAGTCATGGGTCAAAGCAGCTCAACAAGATGCGAATACATCAAAAGCTTATACGAAAAATGGTAACCCCATTTTGAGCTTAAACAATGAGTATGACTTATGATCAAGTGTTCTCACTTGACTCCTTAGTCAATATACTCTAACATAGGTGACTATCACCGCCGAATTCTAGATGAAGTTCTCTAGTGTTTCTCTGAGTTCTTGCATTTGTTCCTTGCATTTTTGTTCCCCTTCCCTTTAAAAAAAACTTCATCTAGATTTTCTTTTCTCTGATTTTGTTCTGCATTTTTTTGCATCCAATTCATTGCAAATCCTTCAGTTAATTTCCTGCAAATCTTTGTGATATCTTATTTGCCTAGTGAGCTGAGGTGACTATTGCTCTTTCTCTGTGTTGTACTCGGTCACACCGGTTTGCTACTTTCGGTCCAACTGAATCCTTTCAGTGCAACCGAAGAACACAACACGGTGCCACCGATTTCACTTCAAAGAAGACAATTTGCCACTTGTTCCTGCATTTTTTTGCTCCAGCTCCACTCAATGATTCTTGTCCTCTACCAGCATCACATTTTATATGCTGCTTTGCTCTATGACTCAAGGACCAAACCTATTTTTACTCACACTCTAGAAGATCCCTTCTTGGAAATTGATGTCAAAGGGGGATATAGAGTTCACATCAAAGCTTAATCCTTCAAAAGGGGGAGAGAATGCTTCAAACAGGGGGAGAGAGGAATCACATGCCCCAGATGCTTGGTGTTCAAGAGGAGAGAAGTCACATGTCTTTAAGAGGGGAAAGACATGTCTATGTTATGTTTCTGTAATCTGATGTGTTTTGCTCTGATTTTGTTTCCCTACTTTCTCCCATTATCCAACATAAGATTCAGGGGGATAAAAGACTACTAGGGAAGGAAATCTTTGAATTCATTGCATATCTTTTACCTTTGGGGACATGTCTATACCCAATAGAGTACCCAGTACTCACTCTCTACTTGTTATCCCAATCTTGGTACTCTTGTGGCTCATTTGTTTGCATTGTCTAGTAGATGTATTTGTGTTATCTAACCTTGTTTACTCAGGTTCATCCCTTCCTAAGCCAGCTCAAGACCACAAGGTAAGTATATGCATCACACTCATGTGCATGAAGATTTCTTGCTAATGTACATATTGATTGCAAGAAGGAATCATGAACATGAGGTTACACTTCATATATTCATATCATTTGCTCTGATGCATATAGCCAAGATACATGTAACACATGGCCTGCTCTGTCATGATTATGCATTCACATGCTCTTATATTCCATATTGACATGATTGCATACATGTAGGGGGAGCCTATGCATGTTACATGTCCTTCCAAATATTTACTTGCTATTCTCTTTATCTTTACCTAAAGCTTTGATGTATGTTGTCATCAATTACCAAAAAGGGGGAGATTGAAAGAACAAGTGCTCCCTGGGTGGTTTTGGTAATTAATGTCAACATATCTCTTGTTAGACTAATGTTTTCATCTAGTATATTTCAGACAAGTTCAACAGATGGAGTGGCGTGGACAAGAGGATATGGAACCCCTTCAAGTTGCTAAGGATAAAGGATTGGCTCAAGCTCAAAAGCTCAAGACTCTACATTTTACTTTTAGTGATCCAAGATCACATTGAGTCCATAGGAAAATATACTATTAAAAGGAGATGAGGTGTTGCTTAATGGCTTGCTTGCTCAAAGTGCTTAGTGATATGTTCCAAAACCCTCAACCATTTTCTCATATCCACATATGTCCCAAGCCAAAAGTCAAAATCGGCCCCATCGAAACTTTCTATCTGGCGCCACCGAGTTAACTTGACATAGCCACTACCACAAACCTAGTCTATTCGGTCTCACCGATGGGATCCCGGTCCCACCGAGATGGGCTTGCAAACTCTCTGGATCCTGTTGCACTAAATTCGGTCTTACCGAGTTTTGTAACCAGTCCCACCGAGTTTTCCTAACCAACTCTCTGGTTAGCCTATTACCAAAATCGGTCCCGCCGATTTTGTGTAATCGTTCAAACCGAGATGAGGTTTTACCCTAACCCTAGCACATCGGTCCCACCGAGTTGATCATATCGGTCCCACATTATGAACTGAATTGGTCCGACCGAGTTTTCTGATTCAGTCCCATAGAGTTTGGTGATTTGTGTGTAACGGTTAGATTTCGTGTGGAGGCTATATATACCCCTCCACCCACTCTTCATTCGTGAGGAGAGCCATCAGAACATGCCTACACTTCCAGCATACATTTTCAGAGAGAGAACCGCCAAGACATGTGTTGAGGTCAAGATATTCCATTACAACCACATAAATCTTGATCTCTAGCCTTCTCCAACTTGCTTTCCACTCAAATCATCTTTCCAGCAAATCCAAATCTGTGAGAGAGAGTTGAGTGTTGGGGAGACTATCATTTGAAGCACAAGAGCAAGGAGTTCATCATCAACACACCATCTATTACCTTTTGGAGAGTGGTGTCTCCTAGATTGGTTAGGTGTCACTTGGGAGCCTCCGTCAAGATAGTGGAGTTGAACCAAGGAGTTTGTACGGGCAAGGAGATCGCCTACTTCGTGAAGATCTACCCTAGTGAGGCAAGTCTTTCGTAGGCGATGGCCATGGTGGGATAGACAAGGTTGCTTCTTCGTGGACCCTTCGTGGGTGGAGCCCTCCGTGGAATCGCGCAACCGTTACACTTCATGGGTTGAAGTCTCCATCAACGTGGATGTACGATAGCACCACCTATCGGAACCACGCCAAAATCTCTGTGTCTCCAATTGCGTTTGCACACTCAAATCCCATCCCTTTACATTCTTGCAAATTGCATGCTTTACTTTCCGCTGCTCATATACTCTTGTCATGCTTGCTTGATATGTATTGTGAATGTTTAAACTTGTGCTAGAACTCCACCTTAACTTGAAGAAAATAAAAACTGCAACTTTTTCTTGTTAAGAGTCTATTCACCCCTCCTCTAGACACCTCTACTCGATCCTTTCATCATTGCGTACCGTTTCAACTTCAAAGGTCTCCACGGAGCTTAATCTTTCAAGCGTCGATCTTAAATCAGTGAGGCTGTCGCCTGAGACCTTGGTAAATCGTTGCACCATTGCACTCCCGGAGACTTTCGTAGTCCGATGATGGCATTTCCTACGTTCATAATTCAAAGATTAAACTTGTACAATTCAATATATGTACTACTAAAATTAAATTAGATCATTATTATTCATCACGGGTTGACTATCGGTCTGTCGAGTCTTTTTCTTGAAAACCCTTAGCTCGCGTGGTGTATACATTCGACCGTTGGTGATGTGATACGTCTCCAATGTATCTATAATTTTTTATTGTTCCATGCTATATTATATTCTGTTTTGGATGTTTAATGGGCTTTATTATACACTTTTATATTATTTTTGGGACTAACCTATTAACCGGAGGCCCAGCCCAAATTACTGTTTTTTTGCATATTTCAGTGTTTCGCAGAAAAGGAATATCAAACAGAGTCCAAACGGAATGAAACCTTTTGGGAACGTGATTTTTGGAATAAACGTGATCCATAGGACTTAGAGTCTACGTAAAGCAATCAACGATGAAGGCACGAGGCAGGGGGCGCGCCTACCCCCCCTAGGCGCACCCTCCACCCTCGCGGACCCCTCGTTGCTCCAACGGCGTACTTCTTCCTCCTATATATACCCATGTATCCTGGAAACATCATATACAGAGCCAAAACCCTATTTCCACCGCCACTACAAGAAATATGTCAACTTGTGACCCTAAGTATTGGCCGCTGAAAGGTCATTGTTTTTCATTTGCGACCTTTTTTTGACCAAAAACAGAAGGTCAAAAGCTGGCGGTCGTAAACTGAAATTAACGACCTTCTGTAAAAGGTCATTGGTTCCACGACCAAATTTTTTGTCACTAGCAACCTCCTCAGGCCACGTAGGCATCCAGCGTGGCAAGCTGACCTGGATAAGAATCAGCCCAGTCTAATTCAATGTTCATATGGGCCAAGCCCATTAATTCAGCCTATATATATATTTCCAATCAATTTTCGCTAGCTACATGGGCCTAGCCCAACAATTCGGCCTTTTTATTTTCTGGGCCATGGCCTTCTATAGGCTATTGATTTTGTATTTTCAACCATTATATATTCAAGCTGGTCCCACTTGTCATGTTCATCTCTCAAATTGGTCCCACATGACAGAAATGTACAAATTAGACAGATTATTTTCATAAGTAGTCCCACTGGTCAAGTTTCCATTTCACCAGTTTTCAAACCACATACATAATCAACATTCCAAATAGAACAAAGAACACATAAAATCCACCAAATATACCACTAAATAAATCTATTACACTCTTTACAACACATATATGCTACTGTATGCTCCTCTTCGCTGAGTAGTACTTCACGGCTTCACACTTCACACTTGAGCTTCTGTTATAGAGGAACCACCACAATTTTAAGTCCACAATACAACAATTTATACTAATCAATGATAAAAACAAAAACAAGTGATACGACAACATGCAGAAAACACTACAGTGTAATACTGTTGCAAGTTCATATCAGCTCAAAATCAGCACCAAACTGTAGTGTATGCTAATGACAGAACAAGGGATGAGACTGATATAATGTGCCAGATTGCCAGCAACCGTGCTTACATGAATCTTCATATTTCCAAATGCCCAATAGACAGAAACGAAGGTAACATGCATGACATCAAAAAATAGTAAGCATTGGTCCTACATCATATCTACAGTAACATCACCAATCAGGTTGCATGTGTATGATAGAAATCAAGAATCAAAAGGACTTCAGCTTGTTTCAAATATCTTGCCACTGTTGCTTCCAGTTCAATAAAGAAATGGTCGAGCAGTGAGAGCTTCGGCTCATGGACTTATGATAGCAGCCCATCCAAACAACAGACAATATAGGAAAAAAGAGGATCTGAGGAGAACAGTAGACTAATCCAGAAGCAGAATTTGGCACCTACACAACCTAACTAATAATGCTTGCAAGAACAACCAGGCAATGATGGATAAGGACATACAATCAGCAGATATCCAATAATCCAATCACGGGCATTCACAAATAGTACATGTCACACTCCCATGAAATATGGTTTTGTTACCACAGGGTTTACTCATAAACTATTCTCAACAAGACTCCCATGACATTTGCAGCAACAACAAAAGCAAATTCATGTTTACCTTGGGTCAAAGTCTATGGGGAGGTCAATCAGAGGTCCAACTGAAGCCCATTCCAGGAGGGCTCACATAGCTCTTTGCGCTGTATCAGAATTAACACATATTTTAGATGACAGGAATAGAATCCTGGACACACCAGCAATAATCGACTTATGACTAGCAAAGGCAAACAGATTCAGACACAAGCAATTTTATAGCACGATGAAAATTCTATGTGCAGAATTCATGAATGAAATGATATTAGTAGCACAAAGGACCCTCACAGACATTTTAATAGTACGCAAACTGACCTTGTGCATTGTACATGTAAGGTAAGGTAAATAGAGTTCCCAGCAGACAATGCATTCTAGTTATTAAACAAATGCTCGCCAAGATAATCAGTACAGTGGTGAACCGAACGGCAGTAATAATCCAAAGGTGATACTAATAAGCAGTAGGAACCTCCCTACTTTTGTGATATAAAACTAATATTAGACCAATTTTGTACCAAGTTAAAGTTACTTCAGATTGTGAATAGTTAGCTCAACTAACATTTTCTAAACCTTTAATTATAAGTTCCACAACCAAAACACACTATGAAACCATTCGTGTGCTCTCTGTCAAGCTGAATTTAGGCCTTTACATGGAGGAGAGAGCATAGACTCGATCACCGGCCTTGAGCCAAATCCCCCACGCCTTCTCGTGGCGGCCTTCACAACAATGACCTGCAAGCAAAACACACAAAAAACTAAGTCACACATACATGCTACTAATCCACTATCATGTAGTTGTTTGGTTATTATTTTAGATTAATATGAATAATTCAATATGTATTATCTGTTTTCTTAAATGAAGTAAACAAGTTATCCAATATTTCCTGGAATAAAATATGGCTGGCTTGAGAACCTGCTATCAGAAATGTCTACACAGTGAAAAGAAGCAGCATTATCATTAACCAGCACAGAAATTTAGTAAAGTGGGAACCCAGTAAGGAGCTATGTATGTTTGTTCTGGTAATTATCTTTGTATCTTCAGAGATTGCTCTAAATTCTGGATGGTTCAGCTTTCATTCTAAGATGTGTGCAACATTGCCATCCTTCAGAAGCCACGACGGCGACTACGTGCAACGGCCACCATGATCAGGGTGAACTGCTCCATGCTTTTTACTGAATTTACCACCACAAAAATTCCAAAGCATCACTCAATGGTGATTTTACTAAATTTTACCACTACAAAAATACCAAAGCATCATTGGCTGATGACAAATGTGATTCTTGGCATGCATGTACCGTACAAACTTGCACCTACTGATTGAAAGTGCATCAGCTATTTACTTTCTATGGGCCAATTAGTATCTTCTATTTGAAAGTTGGTCTCCATAAACATTGAAATTTGTTTGGGGAATTCTCTATACTATATTGCACATGTATTTATTTAAGTTTCTTGCCATAAAAAAATCCTAATTGCACTTCCAACAGGTGCTGCATCATGACATATTATGGTGTTCCTGTACTATAGTGTCTGTGAGCTGTCAATGATGGAAGCTACAGGGAGTCTCAAGGAAACTGAACCTGCAAAGAGGCCGTGATGGAGACACAAGGTAATTGTGCAGAAAATATTACAACCACATTTCCTCATATCACCATCACATATCCACTTCCCCTGTGCAGGTGGAATTTCTTATCCATCTTCATAGTGGCTCCCTTACATGCCAACCAATCTTGCACCCATAAACCTTGACGCAAATCTAACTATAGCATATACTCTATACCACAGTAGTAATCAGCGGCAATCGTGCAACCAAGTTGAATAAACTGGAAACCCCTAAAAATTATCTATAAATGGAACCCGTGATCGTCATAGGCTCCAACTTCTCCACACGTACGCCTCAACTAATTCTACGCACTGCAGAACTAATGGCACGACTAAGTAAGGCCCAAATGAGGCTTCGATCCGAATTTGGGAGCAGTAAACTGCTGATTCCAAACGAGGCGCGTGCACACATAGCTCAGTGGAATTGAGCTACATGGGACTCAAATCCGCGCGTTGCGACCACCAACAGTGACGGACAAATGCATGCAGCGCTAGTGTGAGATGGGGGTGAGGTGGGTGGGTGGGCGTACATGGAGCGCGTGGGTGGGCGGGGCGGAAGGAGTAGCAGGGGCTCCTCATCTCCGTGACCCCGTAGCGGCGCGGCTTCTCCGGCCGGTCGCCGTCGGGGCCGTGCGCCTCCAGCGATAGTGGTTTCCCTTGATGTAGCCCTTGACGGGGAAAGGCAAAGAGAGTGGGGGCGGTATCGAGGCAGTGGTCTCCCTTGACGTAGCCGACGACGCCTCCGTTGTCATCCTCCTCCGTGGCCCCGACGCACGCGCAGGTGAGCGAGAGCATCTCCGAGTCCATGCCGCTCCGTGAGGGCCGACTCCCTCCGATCGGGGTGGGTGGGACGAGGAGCGGGTCGGGGTGGCGGATCTGGCCGTGGATCGATGGGATGCCGTGAGGAGATGGGATGCCGACCTGCTCGACTTGATCTGGGGCATAGGGCAGGGAGAGATGGTGAGGGGAGGGACGGACGAGGTCGGCGGCGATGGGTGAGGAGGACGGCGGTGGGTGGGAGCGGCGGGGAGAGGACTGGATCGGGAGGGGGACAGGGAGGACATGGCGGCGGGGACGAGGAAGGAAGGGTGCGATGGGGGGAGGGGTCGATTGGATCTGAGCTAGGGTTTGGGCCGCGGGTGGGAGTATCTCTTTTTCTTTTTTCTATAGATAGATGGATGGATGGATGGATGTGGGATGGAGAGATGGATAGATGGATGGATGGGCGTCATGTCATCGATCCGTGGGAAGAGTTCTGATTGGTTCGAAAAATCAGTAATTTAAAATAGTTTCTAGGTACTAAAAATAGAGGAATTTTGTGAAGCACCTATCAAAAATATTTTGCAAAAGGACAGCACACAAATTTTCACTAGGGTTAGACTACATTTTATGGATGAGGACCAATTTTTATGTATTTTTTTTATTTTTCTAGCTATTTTTAACATTTTCTGAGTGCCCAAAATGAGTTTTTTTGTGAAGAACTTATCAAATAATTGTTGCAAAATTGGACCAAATCAATTTTTTAAAATACTTGGTCATATTTAATGCACAATTGACCAAATGGTTGGGGGTCAATAGCCTTGATCCACCTCTGGTGAAAAAGACAAATTCCCGCCGATTCAGTAGGAAGCGGGTCAAATTTGAACTACAACTACCTCATAGTTTGCTCTTTATTTTTATCAAAAAAATCATTTATAGGTACATAAGTATCTATTTAATCAGAGAAACATCAAAAGTTTTCCAAGATTCAACCACTAGCTAGAGCAGTCGAACCCGTAGTTTTGATCACATTTCAAGCAGGCATAAAAATTAAAAAAAATTAAAAAAATGGGAAACCTTCGCATTGTGTCATTATATATGACCAAGTTTCCAGGAAAAATAATAAACTTGTAATACGTCAATTATTTTTAAAAAGTGTTCTAAAAAATGAGCTATCATGCGTGAAGATTTAGGGTTTTCAAGCCAAATGATCAATCTTATGGCCACATTCATGGCATAGTTTGTTCAAATGATCTCATATTGTGCACAAGGGTGCATCTTGGAATTCCAAAAAATGTTGCCTAAGGGATTTTTCATTTTCTTTGCACGGAAAATTCATTTTCCATTTTCCGAGTGCCCAAATTGAGTTCTTTTTGTGAAAGACTTACTATATATTTGTTGCAAAACTGGACCAAATCAATTTTCTAAAATACTAGGCCATATTTGATTCACAATTGACCAAATGGTTGGGTGTAAAAAGCCTTGATCCACCACTGGTTAAAAAGACAAATTCCCGCCGATTCAGGTGGAAGCGGGTCAAATTTGAACTGCAGCTACCTCATAGTTTGCTCTTTATTTTTGCAAAAAGTCATTTATAGGTACATAAGTAACATCAAAAGTTTTCCAAGATTCAACCACTAGCTAGGAACGGTCAAACCCGCCGTTTTGATCGCATTTCGAAACGGGCATACAAAATTAAAAAAATCAAAAAAAAGGAAAACCTTCGCATTGTGTCATTATATGTGGCCAAGTTCCCAGGAAAAATAACAAACTTGTAATACGACAATTATTTTAAAAAAGTATTCTCAGAAACGACCTATCACGTGTGGAGATCAATGGCTTTCAAGCTAAATTATCAATATTATGGCCACATTCATGGCATAGTTTGTTCAAATGATCTCATATTGTGCACAAGGGTGCATATTGGAATGGCAAACAATGTTTCCTAAAGAAGTTTTCATTTTCTTTGGACGAAAAAACCATTTTCCATTTTTCGAGTGCCCAAAAGGAGGTTTTTTTGTGAAGGATCTCCCAAATAATTGTTGCAAAATTGGACCAAATCTATTTTCTAAAATACTAAGACATATTTAATGCACAATTGACAAAATGGTTGGGTGTAAAAAGTTTTGATCCACCTCTCGTGAAAAAGATAAATTTCCGTTGGTTCAGTTGGAAGCGGGTCAAATTTGAACTGCAGCTGCCTCATAGTTTGCTATTTATTTTTTCCAAAAATCATTTCTAATTACATAAGTACCTATTTAATCATAAATACATGGTTTGGTGGCGATACGTCGAGGTTTCGGTGGTGGCCGAGGGCCCCAACTCTAGAGCGCGCAAACTCGCATGCCCGCCGCGTGGTCACCGCATGACCTTGGCGTTGCCATGTGTTCTGGGCGGCCTAGGCATGTCTAGTGGGTTGGGAACTCCCCAGGTAGGTGCTAAAAAGAAAATTACAACATAAGATTCTCACGAGGAGACCGATCGATGCTCAAACATGAATTAGCAGCCAAGTGTTTGATTAGCGGTACGGGAAATGTACATGGCTAATGGATTGAGTTCTGGCTGAGGATGATCAGCTACTAAGAAGACCGTCTTCACAAATTTTCAGCTCAAAAGGAGGGGCCTAGGTGGTACTTGCTTTGCAAAGTACCACACTGGACATAAATACGAATGTTGAAGCTGGGCTCAAAATAATGAATGGATTGAGCTGGCATTTGGTGGAGGATGGTTATTTGGGTATAGAAAGCACTGTAGAAAATGGATACTATTTGGACATGCCAAAGTGGTACTTCCTTCACAAAGTGCTGCTTTGAACATAATAGGAAAATGAATATTGTTGAACTATTTTTGAACTAGGCAAGGAAGGTTTTTGACATATTTGATGAAGATATGATCCAAACAATTTATGAGAATTTTTCGGGAATTTTTGGAATAACAGAAATATAGGTTGCTTCACAACCTAGGGCAAAAATTGACACATGGACATGACACATAGGCAAAACTGATGAGATGGCGCCTAGTCATCGCAACCCACCACAATTTACAAGGCTATGACCATCTATATTGGTCGTTAACAACTAGAAATAAGGCAGCGGACTAGCGTTGTTTGCTTTATGCCCATTTCGTGTAATGAAATTATGACCTTTCTGACCAAAATGGTCGCAATGGTTTAGGGTTTGGATCCCCCCGAACAACTTTTGACCAATTGGTCTCAAATGGTCATAGATCTATGACCAATTCTTCCAGGTTCACTGATAGAAGGTCACTAGTTGACATATTTCTTGTAGTGCGCCGCAACCTTCTGTACCCGTGAGATCCCATCTTGGGGCCTTTTCCGGCGGTCCGCCGGAGGGGGCATTGATCACGGAGGGCTTCTACATCAACACCATAGCCTCTCCGATGATGTGTGAGTAGTTTACCTCAGACCTTCGGGTCCATAGTTATTAGCTAGATGGCTTCTTCTCTCTCTTTGGATCTCAATACAAAGTTCTCCTTGATCTTCTTGGAGATCTATTTGATGTAATCTTCTTTTGTGGTGTGTTTGTCAAGATCCGATGAATTGTGGGTTTATGATCAAGTTTATCTATGAACAATATTTGAATCTCCTCTGAATTCTTTTATGTGTGATTTGTTATCTTTGCAAGTCTCTTCGAATTATCAGTTTGGTTTGGCCTACTAGATTGATCTTTCTTGCAATGGGAGAAGTGCTTAGCTTTGGGTTCAATCTTGCGGTGTCCTTTCCCAAAGGATGTTAGGGCAGCAAGGCATGTATTGTATTGTTGCCATCAAGGATAGAAAGATGGGGTTTATATCATATTGCATGAGTTTATCCCTCTACATCATGTCATCTTACTTAAAGCACTACTCTGTTCTTATGAACTTAATACTCTAGATGCATGCTGGATAGCGGTCGATGTGTGGAGTAATAGTAGTAGATGCATAATCGTTTCTGTCTACTTGTCACGGACGTGATGCCTATATACATGATCATACCTAGATATTCTCATAACTATGCTCAATTCTATCAATTGCTCGACAGTAATTCGTTTATCCACTGTAATACTTATGCTATCTTGAGAGAATCCACTAATGAAACCTATGGCCCACGGGTCTATTTTCCATCATATAAATCTTCCAACACTTAGCTATTTTTATTGCCGTTTATTTTACTTAGCATCTTTATTTCTCTTTATCATAAAAATACCAAAAATATTATCTTATCATACCTATCAGATCTCACTCTCGTAAGTGACCGTGAAGGGATTGACAACCCCTTTTTTTTGACAGAAAGACTGTAAGGGAACCCCTTACAGTATAATTGGTGCAACAAACCCAAATTGCAAGTACCATGCCTTGAACCTAGGTGGGTGGGAAGGCATCAGCCCCTTCCCACCACTAGGCTATGCCTTAGTCTGCTAAAAGTACCTTGGACAACCCCTTTATCCCGTTGGTTGCGAGGTTCCTATTTGTTTGTGTAGGTGCGTGGGACTTGAGCGTGATCTCCTACTGGATTGATACCTTGGTTCTCAAAAACTAAGGGAAATACTTACGCTACTTTGTTGCATCACCCTTTCCTCTTCAAGGGAAAACCAATGCAGTGCTCAAGAGGTAGCAAGAAGGATTTCGCAGTTCTTGTCGGGAGTCTACGACAAGTCAAGACATACCAAGTACCCATCACAAACTCTTATCCCTCGCACTACATTATTTGCCATTTGCCTCTCATTTTCCTCTCCCCCACTTCACCCTTGTCGTTTTATTCGCCCTCTCTTTTCCGTTCGCCTCTTTTGTGCTTGCTTCTTGTTTGCTCGTGTGTTGGATTGTTTGCTTGTTACGATGGCTCAAGATAATACTAAATTTTGTGACTTTACCAATACCAACAACAATGATTTTCTTAGCACTCCGATTGCTCCTCTTACCGATGCTGAATCTTGTGAAATTAATGCTGCTTTGTTGAATCTTGTCATGAAAGATCAATTCGCCGGTATTCCTAGTGAAGAAGCCGCTACCCATCTGAATAGCTTCATTGATTTGTGTGATATGCAAAAGAAGAAAGATGTGGACAATGATATTGTTAAATTGAAGCTATTCCCTTTTTCGCTTAGAGATCATGCTAAAGCTTGTTTTCGTCTTTGCCTAAAGATAGTATTGGTTGATGGAATAAGTGCAAAGATGCTTTTATCTCTAAGTATTTTCCTCCCACTAAGATCATCTCTCTTAGAAACGATATTATGAATTTTAAGCAACTTGATCATGAACATGTTGCACAAGCTTGGGAGAGGATGAAATTAATGATACGTAATGATTATACAAAAAATTTATGCCGGATTGAATTTTGCTTCTAGAAATCTTTTAGATTCGGCCGCGGGAGGCACTTTTATGAAAATCACTTTAGGAGAAGCTACCAAACTCCTAGATAATATTATGGTTAATTATTCTCAATGGCACATTGAAAGATCTACTAATAAAAAAGTGCATGCGATAGAAGAAATTAATGTTTTAAGTGAAAAGATGGATGAACTTATGAAATTATTTGCTACTAAAAGTGTTTCTTATGATCCTAATGATATGCCTTTGTCTACTTTGATTGAGAATAATAATGAATCTATGGATGTGAATTTTGTTGGTAGGAATAATTTTGGTAACAACGCATATAGAGGAAACTTTAATCCTAGGCCGTTCCCTAGTAATTCCTCTAATAATTATGGTAATTCCTACAACAATTCTTATGAAAATTTTAATAAGATGCCCTCTGAATTTTAGACTAGTGTTGAGGACTTTATGAATTCGCAAAAGAATTTCAATGCTTTGCTTGAAGAAAAAATGCTTAAGGTTGATGAATTGGCTAGGAACGTTGATAGAATTTCTCTTGATGTTGATTCTTTGAAACTTAGATCTATTCCACCTAAGCATGATATCAATGAGTCTCTCAAAGCCATGAGAATTTCCATTGATGAGTTCAAAGAAAGAACCGCTAGGATGCGTGCTAAGAAAGATTGCTTTGTGAAAGCGTGTTCTTCTAATTTCTATGAAAATAAAGATGAAGATCTAAAAGTTATTGATTGTCTCCTATTAAATCTTTGTTTTGCATTATGAATCTTGATAATGATGGGATTGGAGATGAGTCACCTTTACCTAGAAGGCGTCCCAAAAATTCGGAGTTTTTAGATCTTGATGCAAAAATTGTTAAAATTGGGATTGAAGAGATCAAAACTTGAGATATTAATGAACCCACTATTTTGGATTTCAAGGAATTTAATTATGATAATTTCTGTTTGATAGATTGTATTTCCTTGTTGTAATCTGTGCTAAATTCTCCTCATACTTATAGCCAAAATAAAGCTTTTACTAAACATATCGTTGATGCTTTGATGCAATCTTATGAAGAAAAACTTGAGTTGGAAGTTTCTATCCCTAGAAAACTTTATGATGAGTGGGAACCTACTATTAAAATTAAAATTAAAGATCATGAATGCTAGGCTTTGTGTGATTTGGGTGCTAGTGTTTCCACGATTCCAAAAACTTTGTGTGATTTGCTAGGATTCCGTGAATTTGATGATTGCTCTTTAAACTTGCACCTTGTGGATTCCGCTATTAAGAAACCTATGGGAAGAATTAATGGTGTTCTTATTGTTGCAAACAGGAACTATGTGCCCGTAGATTTCATTGTTCTTGATATAGATTGCAATCCTTCATGTCCTATTATTCTTGGTAGACCTTTCCTTAGAACGATTGGTGCAATTATTGATATGAAGGAAGGGAATATTAGATTCCAATTTCCGTTAAGGAAAGGAATGGAACACTTCCCTAGAAAGAAAATAAAATTACCTTATGAATCTATTATGAGAGCTACTTATGGATTGCCTACCAAAGATGGCAATACCTAGATCTATCCTTGCTTTTATGCCTAGCTAGGGGCGTTAAACGATAGCGCTTGTTGGGAGGCAACCCAATTTTATTTTTTGGGTTTTTGCTTCTATTTAGGAATAAAGTTTTGATCTAGCCTCTGGTTATATTTGTTTTTATGTTTTAATTAGTGTTTGTGCCAAGTTAAACCTATAGGATCTTCTTGGATGATAGTTATTTGATCTTGCTGAAAATTCCAGCAACTTTCTGTTCACGAAAACAATTGTTAAAATCACCAGAACGTGATAAAATACTGATTCCAATTGAAGTAGATCAATAAAAAATTTCTCTAGGTCGTCCTATTTTGGTAGATTTTTCTGAGTTCCAGAAGTTTGCATTAGTTACAGATTACTACAGACTATTCTGTTTTTGACAGATTCTGTTTTTCGTGTGTTGTTTGCTTATTTTGATGAATCTATGGCTAGTAAAAGAGTTTATAAACCATAGAGAAGTTGGAATACAGGAGGTTTAACACCAATATAAATAAAGAATGAGTTCATTACAATACCTTGAAGTAGTGTTTTGTTTTCTTTCGCTAACGGAGCTCACGAGATTTTCTGTTAAGTTTTGTGTTGTGAAGTTTTCAAGTTTTGGGTAAAAGATTTGATGGTTTATAGAACAAGGAGTGGCAAGAGCCTAAGCTTGGGGAAGCCCATGTCACCCCAAGATAATCTAAGGACACCAAAAAGCCAAAGCTTGGGGATGCCCCGGAAGGCATCCCCTCTTTCGTCTTCGTCCATCGGTAACTTTACTTGGAGCTATATTTTTATTCACCACATGATATGTGTTTTTCTTGGAGCGTCTTGTATGATTTGAGTCTCTTATTTTTAGTTTACCACGATCATCCTTGCTGTACACACCTTTTGATAGAGACACACATGATTCGGAATTTATTAGAATACACTATGTGCTTCACTGATATCTTTTGAGCTATATAGTTTTTCCTCTAGTGCTTCACTTATATCTTTTAGAGCACGGTGGTGGATTTGTTTTATATAAACTATTGTTCTCTCATGCTTCACTTATATTATTTTGAGAGTCCTACAAAACAGCATGGTAATTTGCTTTAATTATGATAGGCATCCAAGATTAGTAAAAAAATTCTTATGAGTGTGTTGAATACTATGATAAGTTTGATGCTTGATAATTGTTTTGAGATATGAAGATGGTGATATTAGAGTCATGCTAGTTGAGTAGTTGTGAATTTGAGAAATACTTGTGTTAAAGTTTGTGATTCTCGTAGCATGCACGTATGGTGAATCGTTATGTGATGAAGTCGGAGCATGATTTATTTATTGATTGTCTTCCTTATGAGTGGCGGTCGGGGACGAGCAATGGTATTTTCCTACCAATCTATCCCCCTAGGAGCATGCGCATAATACTTTGCTTTGATAAGTTGTAGATTTTTGCAACAATTTTATGAGTTCTTTATGACTAATGTTGAGTACATGGATTATACGCACTCTCTTCCTTCCACCATTGCTAACCTCTCTAATACCGCGCACTTTTCGTCGGTATCATACACCCCCCATATACCTTCCTCAAAACAGCCACCATACCTACCTATCATGGCATTTCCATAGCCATTCCGAGATATATTACCATGCAACTTACCACCGTTCCTTTTATTATGACACGGTCCATCATTGTCATATTGCTTTGCATGATCATGTAGTTGACATCGTATTTGTGGCAAAGCCACTATTCATAATTCTTTCATACATGTCACTCTTGATTCATTGCATATCCCGGTACACCGCCGGAGGCATTCACATAGAGTCATATTATGTTCTAAGTTTTGAGTTGTAATTCTTGAGTTGTAAAGTAAATAAAAGTATGACGATAATCATTATTAGAGCATTGTCCCAAGTGAGGAAAGGATGATGGAGACTATGATCCCCCCACAAGTCGGGATGAGACTCGAGACGAAAAAAAAGAGGCCATAAAAAAAGGAGAAAAGGCCCAAAGAAAAAAAATGAGAGAAAAAGAGAGAAGGGACAATGCTACTATCCTTTTACCACACTTGTGCTTCCAAGTAGCACCATGATCTTCATGATAGAAAGTATCCTATGATATCACTTCCATATACTAGTGGGAATTTTTCATTATAGAACTTGGCTTGTATATCCAATGATGGGCTTCCTCAAAATGACCTAGGTCTTAGTGAGCAAGCGAGTTGGATGCACACCCACTTAGTTTTTTGTTGAGCTTTCATATACTTATAGCTCTAGTGCATCCGTTGCATGGAAATCCCTACTCACTCACATTGATATCTATTGATGGGAATCTCCATAACCCGTTGATACCCTAGTTGATGTGAGACTAACTTCTCCTTTTTGTATTCTCCACAACCACCATTCTATTCCACATAAAGTGCTATGTCCATGGCTCACGCCCATGTATTGCGTGAAGACTGAAAAAGTTTGAGAACACCAAAAGTAGAAACAATTGCTTGGCTTGTCATCGGGGTTGTGCATGATTAAATACTTTGTGTGATGAAGATAGAGCATAGCCAGACTATATGATTTTGTAGGGATAACTTTCTTTGGCCATGTTATTTTGAGAAGACATAATTGCTTAGTTAGTATGCTTGAAGTATTATTATTTTTATGTCAATATTAAACTTTTGTCTTGAATACTTTGGATCTGAATATTCATACCACAATTAAGAGAATTACATTGAAAATTATGCCAAGTAGCATTCCACATCCAAAATTATGTTTTTATCATTTACCTACTCGAGGATGAGCAGGAATTAAGCTTGGGATGCTTGATACGTCTCCAACGTATCTATAATTTTTTATTGTTCCATGCTATATTATATTCTGTTTTGGATGTTTAATGGGCTTTATTATACACTTTTATATTATTTATGAGACTAACCTATTAACCGGAGGCCCAACCCAAATTGCTGTTTTTTTTGCCTATTTCAGTGTTTCGCAAAAAAGGAATATCAAATGGAGTCCAAACGGAATGAAACCTTCGGGAACGTGATTTTGGAACAAACATGGTCTAGAGGACTTGGAGTCTATGTAAAGCAATCAACGAGGAAGGCACGAGGCAGGGGGCGCGGCTACCCCCCAGGCGCGCCCTCCGCCCTCGTGGGCCCCTCGTTGCTCCACCGACGTACTTATTCCTCCTATATATACCCATGTACTCTGGAAACATCATATACAGAGCCAAAACCCTATTTCCACCACCGCAACCTTCCGCATGCCGTGAGATCCCATCTTGGGGCCTTTTCGGCGCTCCGCAGAGGGGGCGTGATCACGGAGGGCTTTACATCAACACCACAGCCTCTCCGATGATGTGTGAGTAGTTTACCTCAGACCTTCGGGTCCATAGTTATTAGCTAGATGGCTTCTTCTCTCTCTTTGGATCTCAATACAAAGTTCTCCTTGATCTTCTTGGAGATCTATTCGATGTAATCTTCTTTTGCGGTGTGTTTGTCGAGATCCGATGAATTGTGGGTTTATGATCAAGTTTATCTATGAACAATATTTGAATCTCCTCTCAATTCTTTTATGTATGATTGGTTATCTTTGCAAGTCTCTTCGAATTATCAGTTTGGTTTGGCCTACTAGATTGAGGATAAAAAGATGGGGTTTATATCATATTGCATGAGTTTATCCCTCTACATCATGTCATCTTACTTAAAGCACTACTCTGTTCTTATGAACTTAATACTCTAGATGCATGCTGGATAGCGGTCGATGTGTGGAGTAATAGTAGTAGATGCAGAATCGTTTCGGTCTACTTGTCGCGGACGTGATTCCTATATACATGATCATACCTAGATATTCTCATAACTATGCTCAATTCTATCAATTTCTAGACAGTAATTCGTTTACCCACCGTAATACTTATGCTATCTAGAGAGAAGCCACTAGTGAAACCTATGGCCCCCGGGTCTATTTTCCATCATAATAATCTTGCAACACTTAGATATTTTTATTGCTGTTTATTTTACTTAGCATCTTTATTTCTCTTTATCATAAAATACCAAAAATATTATCTTATCATATCTACCAGATCTCACTCTCGTAAGTGACCGTGAAGGGATTGACAACCCCTTTATCGCGTTGGTTGCGAGGTTCCTATTTGTTTGTGTAGGTGCGTGGGACTTGAGCGTGATCTCCTACTAGATTGATACCTTGGTTCTCAAAAACTGAGGGAAATACTTATGCTACTTTACTGCATCACCCTTTCCTCTTCAAGGGAAAACCAACACAGTGCTCAAGAGGTAACATGATGGTCGCTCCTCCTTTCGTTCCCGAGTGCATTACACCAAAATGTCTAGCATACCGAAATGAAGGAGAAGTGCCCCCCACGACAACAGTCGGGATTTTTCGTCCTCTCATATGTGGTGGAGACTCTCCCTCACTGATTCATCTCTGAAATTTGCGACCGTCGGTGATGGTCGTTACTCCTCTTTCCCCTGGTGCATAACAAAGGTCTAGCACCCGGAGAAGAAGGAGAAAGCTTGACCCAAAGAACAAATCGGGCTTCTTCGTCCTCTCTCATATATGGTGGATACACTCCCTCATTGATTTTTCGACCTTCGGTGATGGAGCCTCGACAGACTTAAAGTCAACCTGAAATGCCGTTTAATTATTTTTCTAGAAAATCTAGGCCCCTCAATATTTCCTACATATTCTAGCACAAGTCATGCCAGAATTCACGAAAAATCCGGCATGACCTTTGCAAAAAAAGGACATATCGAGCACCTGAAATTTGCCGGAACGGAAATTAATCACACTCCGGCAAAACATAGGCCACTATAGGAGGTGTAACCTGCAAACATTTCCGTCCACTTCGGCAAGCACATATCCTATTTGAGCAACACAACATATACATGTTTATATCTACATCATATGAGCATTCAAACTTGATGGAGTACTTTTTCAATTTGAACATTCAATAAGCAAAACCAAATCGTAAAATAAACTAGTATTCAAATTAGCATTCATTCAATAAGCAAAACTAAATCATCTCTTTCGTCCGTACATCATCGAATATTATCACTAATAGATCTCGAATAGTATCATACATATAACATCACTAATACAGCTAAAACCGTAGCGAACGATGGGTATCGGCGCGGGCGGTGGACACCTAAAGATAAGGAACCATCACGGGATCATAGCTCCAGTGAGATCCCTGAAGAACCTCCCAGGTATTGGAGAACCTGCCCTCCAACGCAACCATGTAGCGACGGACGTGCTCGTCCTCCTCGCTGACACGGTGACGTACCACCTCCGCGGGGTCCTCAAGCCTCCGCAGTGTCACTGGCCCACGCGACCGCCACCAAAGAAGGTTCGAGTCAGCGACGAGCTGGCTCCTCACCAAGCTGCGCCCCCCGGAAGGTAGCACCTCCCAGTACCAGCCCGGCGGAGCCCAGTCCCAGACATGGCTCCTCACCAAGCCCAGGCCTCCTCCGCCGAGTCGACGACGAGGATGCGGGATAGGCATCGCCGACGTCGATGCGGGAATAATTGCTTTAACTAAAAAAATAACAACAAATGTGACACATAAAACACCTAAATTCTATTAACTACACCTAATTAAAAACCTACATTTTGAACATGATTCGATCATAACTAGGGTTCATACTACATTGTTCTAAGATTAAACACCTAAAATACCTAAATTAAATTAACAACATGGGGTGGCTGCTCTCACCTCGATCGAGGTCGGAGGGGTCGGTGTGACGGGACGACAAATGGGATGATGTAGGGCTACTTGATTTCTGCAAAACAAAATATAAACAAAAACATTATTATCATCATCTTAGGACTTAGTGAAACTCCATAAGCTACATTAAATTATTCTATTCAAATTTACTTACTCAAAATTTCTAAAAAAATTGCTATTCTATTCAAAAGACATACATTTACTTATTCTTTCAATTTCATATTTTATTCTATTCAAATTTACTTATTCAAAATTTCTAAAAATTTCCTATTCTATTCAAAAGACTTACATTTACTTATTCTTTTCAAATTACTTATTCAAAGTTTCTAAAAACAAAATATACTAAAAACCTGCATTTACTAAAAACAAAAACCTATTTACAGAAAGGGGCAGGAGGAGGTGGGAGGAGGCCAGGAGGAGGAAGGAGGAGGAGGAGGGAGGAGGAGGGGGAGGAGGAGGGAGGAGGAGGAGAGAGTAGGAGAGGGAGGAGGGAGGAGGAGGAGGAGGAGGGGGCCGCCTGAGAGGGAGAAGGAGGAGGCGGCCGCCGGCGCCGGAGAGGGAGGAGGAGGAGGATGGCGACGAGGGCAACGACGGAGGTGGCGACGGCGGCGAGGGCGACGATGGAGGTGACAGAGACGATCGATGAGAGTGTGAGAGGGAGAGTGAGAGGACGCGCGTGGGACGGTTTGGATAAGGGCATTTAGTGGTAGCGCTGGTCCATAAAAAGCGTTGTTGCTAAAATAAGTAGTAGTAGAGCTTTCTTCCAATGAGCGCTACTAGTACCCCTAGCATACCCTGGAACGGCTGTCAATTTTAGTAGTAGCACATTTTACAGCTTCAGCACTACTGATATGCTCATATTAGCAGCGCTTGTACAGCCCAAGCGCTCCTGCTAAGTAGCAGCAGCGCTTCGTATGTAAAAGCACTACTGGTAAGCTCCTGTGTATAAGCATTTCCCTAGTAGTGGGGGGGTACCTAGGCCCGTCTTCATGCGGCCTAGTGCGCAACACATGTCCTAGGCCCAGCGGCTGGCCCGTTGCCAGGTTTCCTGAGAAAGACCTTCGCGAGGCCCCCGCCTCATGAGGCGCACGTCAGCAAGCGCCGCCAGGAGCCTCGCAAGGCCTTCTCATGAGGAGGTTTCCTGAGGCTGCCTCCTGAGGCCCCTCGTGGAGGCGTATGAGCCACGGGCAGTTCAGCAGAGTTGCGCGGCCCTGAGTCTTCACGTGGGTGACGCTCGTGGTGACGAGCGTTGTCAGAGGTCGTGCCAGCATGCGTGGATATGGAGGCTTTCCTCTTTTGTGCTAAGGGAGCAAGGCCATCCGCCAGTTCCCAAGCCAATTCCCAAAGGTTGTCGGTTCGGTGCAAGAGGATCAAGACGGCAGGCGCGCTAGGATGGAGGTCATCACCGAGCCCACCAGCGCGTCATGGATGGTGGCTTTGAAGATGAAGACCACTTTTTTTAGGATAGACTGCGCCCTTGTCCCCCTTGAAACTGCCCATTGTGGCAACCCTTCCCGCCAAGTGTTTTTGGGGGAAGACAACCAAGGCATGTATGTAAGAAGGCATGGTGCCACTGTAGAGAGGGGCGACCCTTGGGTCCGCACACCATTGTATTCTCATTCTCCCTTGAGAGAGCAATCCATCCACAAGCAGGAGTAGGGTCTTACACCGCAAGGTGGCCCGAACCTGGGTAACTGCTATGTCCACTATTCTTCTTCTGTTGCTCGAGCCCAGCGGAGCATCCCCGTGAGGTTGTGGGGTCTCAAGATAGAGATGAGTGGTAGTAGCGAGCGCACCCTAGAGTTCGAACCTCTTGGGTCCCCAGAGCCCCGATACCAACATTTGGCATGCCCGGTAGGGATGCGTAGCAGCTCTTCTACTCCACTCCGATGTCTGCTCCACTAACTACATGGCTGACGCTTGCCGTGAATGCGCCGAGCACTGGGCCATTCGCGTCGCCCAAACCCGCGGCCCATGGCAACCACCGCCACTCTGCCGGGAGAATGGCCATCGCTGCCACGGGCCCTACCGCCCATGAGCGGAGAGACTCTCCCCCCCGGTCCAGGCTAGTGGGAATCCGCGGTGTGGCGGTATTCCCCTCCGACTCTTTAGTCGCGGCCCGAGGCTCATTGGGCGGTGGCGATCGATGTGGGGCTCCATGAGGAGGCGCCGCTTCCTTGAGCACCATGGGTTGTCGAGCCTTCATGGAAGAGTTGCGCTAGGTGAATTGGCTGGCAAGATTCAAGCCGGAGTTTCCCCGTGCTACAGCAGCGGCTCGGGCCCTACAGGCTTCCTCTGGCTCTACACTAAGAGCATTTTGAAGACGGCTGGCGATCACATGTCCTTGGCGAACTGGTTCCCCATGGCCCTCACGGGTGTCCCGTGCTCGTGGCTCCTCAGCCTCCCAGAAGCTTCAGTCTCCTCCTGGGCAAGATCTATGACCGGTTCGTCGTGTACTTCGCACTCCCCGATGCCGACATCGGAGGCCTCCAGGGGCCCCACACGGTCGCGTGCATCCTCGGCGGGTTTCAGGCCCTCGCGTTTGGCCATCACTCCAAGCAGCTGTTTCGCAGGGTGAAAGTGGCACAACCTAGGTCGGAGGCCTCGCGGACCCACTCGTGGTCTTAGTACGCCATCTCCTTTGATTCCAGAGACCATCCCAAGCCCACAGCCGCCATCGGTGCACTTACCATGCTGTGCACCCCCACCACCAGCAACGTTGCGGTCACCAAGACCCTCATCGATGGAGGAGCAGGTCTCAACGTGGTCTCCATCGAGACCTTTGGGAAGCTCCAAGTGCCCTATGATCAGCTGGCGCCGACCTGACTCTTTTCCGGGGTGACGGAAGGGTCTACCGTCCCCCTGGGGCAAGTGCGGCTTCCTATCACCTTCGGCACCCTCAACAACTACCACACTGAACTCACTGACTTCAACGTGGCCCACATCAGCCTCTTATACAATGCCATCCTAGGATACCCGGCGCTCGCCAAGTTCATGGCAGCGACCCACCCAGGCTAAAACATTGTCAATATGCCTGGTACTCGCGGCATTATCACAGTCGTCGGCAAAAAGGAGGACGCGGTCCGTGCCCTCAAGCGCGCCTACAGGGCCGCGACAGCTGCATGCCCAGGTGCCGAGGACAATGTCGAGTCTCCGGAGGCCGCCCAACTAGGAAGAAGCAATTATTCTCTCACGATCGCGCGGAAATGAAGTAAGTGTTGGTTGACGGCAGCAGCTCCGGCCCTACCTTCACCATTGGTGTTGGCCTCCCTCCTGATTAGGAAAGTGCGCTCATCACTTCTCTTCTGGCGAACTCGGACGTCTTCGCTTGGAAGGCATCCGACCTCTTCGGGGTTCCAAGGGAGGTGATCGAGCACCACCTGATGGTGTGTCCCGACGCTTGCCCCGTCAAGCAGAAGGCGCAGTGCCAAGCACCATAGAAGCAGGCGTTCATCGTCCAAGAGGTGCACAAGCTGCAGGAAGCTGGGGTCATTTGAGAGGTGTGTCATCCCGAGTGGCTCGCCAACCCAATTGTTGTCCCCAAGAAAGGAGGGAAGGAGTGCATGTGTGTTGACTTCACAAGCCTGAACAAAGCCTGCCCCCAGGATCCCTTCCCACGGCTATGCATCGACCAAATTGTGGACTCCATCGCCGAGTGTGACCTGCTGTGTTTCCTAGACGCATTATTGGGATACCACCAGATCTAGATGGCGTTGGAAGATGTGGAAAGGACGACCTTCATCTCCCCGTGTGGTGTGTTCTACTACACCCGCATGCCCTTCGTCTTGAGGAGTGCTGGCACTACTTTCTAGCGGTTGATGCGCATCATGTTGGGGCCTCAGCTGTCGGCATTCTGGGAATGGAGGTACCCAGACTTTCCTGCCTGCGGCCCACGGCATGGCTCCATCGATGGCCCGGTACGTCCCACCTTCAGCGACAACAACTCAAGACCCTCGCGAGGGGTCAAGCCTCGCGAGCCGGACGAAACCAAGACCCCCACGAGGAGCCGCCTCCTCAGGCTGGCTCCTGAGGAGCGGAGATCTCTATGCAAGCCTCACCTCGTGAGGTTCAGATGACGTGAGCCATGATGACCAAGGCCAGGTGGGCGTCAGCAGGCGCAGTGTACCAGTTTCCACTTCGGTGCTAAGGAGGGAAGTGCAGGCGCGGAGTCCCGAGGAATCAGCCAAAGGTTTCCATTCTCGTGCAACAAGACCAAGACCGCCAGGACGGCATGACAGAGGTCATCGCCGAGCCCACCATAGCGTCACGACCATAGGCTTTTGCAGGCGAAGACTACTTTTGTCAGGATAGCATGTACTAGTTGTCTCCCTTCGAATTTGGTAGTTGTGGGATCCCTTCCTGCCTTCATTTGGGAAGAGGACCAAGGCCTCTATAAATAGGACCTAGCCACCACCATAGAGGAGAGAGATCGATTCCACCCACACACCCACCAGCTCACTCGAGCCCAAGAACACCTCTCCTCCTGAGGCTGTTTGCCACTGTACTAGTTCATCCTCAGCCCCTCGTGGCCAATCCACCACAAAGCAGGAGTACGGTTTTGCACCGCAAGGTGGCCTGATCCTGGGTAAACTGTTGTGTTCCTTTTCCTTACAGTTCGTCGAGCTAGGCCATGAGATTAGCGAGTAGGAAGACTGGGGAGGACGAGTTCTTTGCACGCACCCTAGAGTTTAAACCTCTCAAGGGTTTGTGGAACCCAAAATCCGACATTTGGCGCGCCAGGTAGGGTGCGTCGGAGCCTCTCTTCTTCTAGCCGATCCGCCACCACGCCACATTTCTCATGGCTGACGCTCCGAGGGCTTGCATTGAGCACTGGGTTGTTCGGCCTGCCGGAGCAGTGCCGTCCGCCCAAGAGGATCTCCACTCCGTGCTCCTCGCGGCCCGCACGCCGCCCGCTCTCGCACCATGCCGTAACTGCGCCACCACGCGATCTTCGAGCTATGCCACAACAACGGCACCACACACTCGCAGGGAGCAGGCGAACATGCGAGCCGCACTCATCGTGGCGCGGGAGCTACTGCGATGCAGGTTGGCGGAAGGCGGCCTTGACGCCCTACTAGAGAGGGTCGCCGAGCTTCTTGATGCCGCCTGCAGGGGCGCGTCGCCTTTCTTCACCCTGCCTACATTGCAAATTATGGTGGGCCGCCTGCCGGCCCAGGCCCCGCCCGCGCGCCCCACCCCGGAGCACCTGAGTGACCCAACGGCGCCAACCCATCCCGCGGCACCGCTCGTCCTACCCCGACTATGCCACCTCCCGTGAAGCAAGCTCGAGCGGTCCCTCCTAGGGCCACGCTGGGACGCTACCCTACAACCATCGGAACCTGGCGCCGAGCATGGCGTCCAACGACGCGGGGCGCTCGGGCGACGGCCCTGACGCGGCGACTTTAGATGCCTACGTACCTCCCATGATGGACCTACTGCACGCGCCAACCGAAGGCCCCTACCTCTTCCCCACACCCGGTTGGGTATCGGTGGCATGAGAAGCCGAGGCTCTTTGTGGGCCGCTCCAGAGCTTCACCAACGCTTACAACGGCAACATTCACTTGGTACAACCACTATCTCAGGAGCACGATTTTGCTAACCGTGGACCGCAGGTGAATCAAGCCGCAGCAGTAGCCAGGGACCCCAGGGCGGTGGCCCCACTGCAGGCGGGCGAAGTGCACTAGGGGCTGTGCGGGGGGAGCCCGGAGCAAAGGCCTCCCCCGCACCGCATGGAGCAAGGCGCTGCATGGAGGTAGGTCCTCTGCCGGGGAAGGCACCGGCGAGCCCTTCCCCCCGGCGGAGGGCCTGCAGTCACCGAGGGCACCTCCAGCGTCCCCCTTGCCCCGTGGTCTCGTCCTGTTTTCCGGATGCCCCAACGGTGGTCGGGGAAGGCGCAGGGCGGGGCCCTCGTCAGGTGCCATGAAGCAAAGCCCCGTGCCTGTGAACGCCCCGGAGTATTGAGTGGGGCTGTACACGCCACGGAGTCTCCTGAGTGCCACCCTCGGGCCTCACGGGGGCTCCCACCCACGTGAAAGTGGAAGCTCCATGCTCCGTGCTAGCCGTAGACACTGTCCCCCAATGACTATGCCCACGCCCAGTGGAAGCACTTAGCTCCACGCTAGTGAGAAGACAAGAAGACTAGCTAGGTGCCGGACGCGGCCATTTGCGCCTTTCTTTTTGTAGCTCGTCTTGCCGTCTTTTGGAATGAGATTTGGAATTTCGTGTGTTTATCAAAAAAAACCATGGGGGGGGGGTCTTGTCTCGTGGCAATTTCTTGCTTTCTGGCTTCGTGTTTTGAATGTAAGGCTCACACCTGCTGCCCCCCGTGAGTGAGGGCGGGGCGTGGTATGCACGCGTGAAGGCACGCCCGGGCTGGCTCCAGAGATGCCAAGGCCTCCCCCCCAGGGGGCTGGAGTGCAACCACCGCAGGACCATCGCATGCACACCTTGCCGTGATGCGATAATAGGCTCCTCGCGAGGCCCTGTTAGGCGGGCCAGTAGGCTCCTCGGGAGACTTAAAACCTCGCGAGCCCCGGAGGGCTAGCCTCGGGAGGAAGGCGCGTCCGCAACCTCAAGACTCGCTCAAGACCTACAGAACCAAGATAAGTTGCAACAACTACCCCGCTCGGGTGCCCGCGGGCTCGCGACGGCACATCCCAAGTCTTACCTAAAAAACATGTCTTCATTTCATACATACAAGGGACCCCCTTCAAAATGATTTCACGCCCCTCGGGGCTCTATTTGAAGGTTGTTTACATACAGGTCGGATCAAGAATGGAAATGCAGGCCTAGCTGGATGCGCTGCCGCTGGCGTCGTCCTCATCATAACCCGCACCACCAGCGTTGCTACCAGTGTCGTTCTCATCGTCCCTGTCGTCATTGCTCGCGTCGCCTCCGTCAACTGCAATCTCGGCCGCGTCGTCCTCGGGAGGAAACAACGCGACCAGGTCATCCACCCAGCCTGCCAGGTTGCTCTGGATGACCCCGGGCACCAGGGCTAGCACAACATCAAAGTAAAATGGGGGTAAAGGTTGAGAAGGTGGCTGAAGACGCGTGAGATCGCGCGCCCGAGGAGGCCACGACTTCTCTCTTCAACAAGCTCGCGAGCCCTTGTGGCCCGGTCCTCCAGACGGGTCACGATCTCGGTGAAGAAGCGGAGGTGGCTGGCGTCGTCAGCCTCGTGCGGGTGAGAAATGCTCTGCTCGCAGACGGTATCCAAGGCTCGGTTGTGTTAGGACCCCGATCCTAAGTCACACCGATCTAGCATGTAACACATCATATCACTTTGTGGCCTCACGCACGGTATTCCCATGGGTGCCACCTTACCTGACCCGAGACCGTTTGCGCCTGTTGGCTCACGTATATGATAGTGTCGCTAGCATCCATATGACAGAGAACCCGGGCTGACATAACTAGTCGTGAACCCAAAGTGGCGCTAACTTATGGGGACATGCATACATGAACCAGCATCGAACGTGTCGGTCATCAGCGTGTGAATCTGGGCTGTAGCAACTGGGCTAACAGGACTCTGGGAACCCGGGCTGTAGCAGGCTAGCAGGACTCCAGAAGTCACCGCGTGACATTTCCCCGAAGGGACAGACACAAGAACGAGGTGGGTCACATGTCGGCCAGTCTAAGTGTTCCGGAGTAGTAGTAACTGGGCTAGCAGGACTCTGGTAAACCGGGCTGTAGCAGACTACGATGGCTCAGTGGAAACACTAGACTACATTTCCCCATAAGACAGGCTACCAAGGATAAACAACTAGGTTGTCGGATCCCACACATACCAAGCATTTCAATCATACACACAATATGCTTGATATGTGTAAATACAACATGGCATCACAACAAAACTCTACAACTCAAAGTATTTATTCATTAGGCTCCGAAGAGCCAGATATTACAAACATGGGTCTGATGACCCAGCATTAAAGTCATACAAGCAACAAGCACATGCGGAAGCTTATCTTGTCTGAGTACAGACAACTACAAATGAAAAAGGCTAAGAAGTCTGACTGTCTACAAGACCCTGCCGAGGGCACAAGATCGTAGCTGAGGTAACAAGCTAAACGTCGAAGTCCACGCGGAACTACTATTGAGACTGAAGTCTCTCTGCAAAAACATAAATTAAGCAAACGTGAGTACAGATGTACCCAGCAAGACTTACATCAGAACTAGCTACATATCGTCGATGTCGCAAAGGGGTGGTAGAGTTTAACTTCTGACAAGCCAGCTTTGACTCGGTGGCTATCTGAACTACATTCGCAAATGCGCTTTTGAGGTGGCGCACACGAGTCCAAATATTCACCATATCAATACACCACTATGGATCCGCTCCCGTCACCCTATGAGAAGGCCATCCATAGCACTCACGCTTATCTTGCGCATTTTAGAGTATCCACTTTCACTTGTCTATGAACTGTTATAGGCAACCCAGAAGTCCTTTACCACGGACGCAGCTATTCGAATAGATGATGTTAACCCTGCAGGGGTGTACTTCTTCACACACGCTCTCACCACTTACCATCGTTTACACGACATGTACTCGGCAACCTTCAAGAGGAAGCCCAACAAGGGTGTCGGCCACGGCCTACCTAAACACTCAAGTCTCTACTCCGGGTTTATCGCCTATTCAGGTTCCATCCGCAGGGAATCCGGCCGAGGTTTCCACATACGGCCCCGAATGATGTGTCTGAGGTTGGCGACACCAAGCGGGTGCCGGCATACCCGACCACATGCCTACTGCATCACAGCCCACCCCTCGGTCAGCGCTGCAAGACGGCCTCCAAAGATACTACAAACACCAGCAACTACTTGCAACTCCTGGACAGAGGACAAGGGTGGTTAAGAAGCCGAGAGGGGTCGAGTTACCGGAACCCAATGTTTGGTTGTCGGTGTCAAAACCGGCGGATCTCGGGTAGGGGGTCCCGAACTATGCGTCTAGGCGGATGGTAACAGGAGACAGGGACACGATGTTTTTACCTGTGTTGGGCCCTCTCGATGGAGGTAAAACCCTACTCCTGCTTGATTAATATTGATGATATGGGTAGTACAAGAGTAGATCTACCACGAGATCAGAGAGGCTAAACCCTAGAAGCTAGCCTATGGTATGATTGTTGTTAGTCCTACAGACTAAAACCCTCCGGTTTATATAGACACAGAAGAGGGCTAGGGTTACACAGAGTCGGTTACAATGGGAGGAGACCTACATATTCGTATCGCCAAGCTTGCCTTCCACGACAAGGAAAGTCCCATCCGGACACGGGACGAAGTCTTTAATCTTGTATCTTCATAGTCCAGGAGTCCGGCCAAAGGTTATAGTCCGGCTATCCGGACACCCCCTAATCCAGGACTCCCTCAGTAGCCCCTGAACCAGGCTTCAATGACGACGAGTCCGGCGTGCAGATTGTCTTCGTCATTGCAAGGTGGGTTCCTCCTCCGAATACTTCATAGAAGATTTTGAACACAATGATAGTGTCCGGCTCTGCAAAATAAGTTCCACATACCACCGTAGAGAGAATAATATTTACACAAATCCAATCACGACGTATTCCGCAAACATGACATCACACCACAGCCAAGCCTTTATTTGAATCGCTTTTATTGTCCCACCTCAGCAAGACTTAGCCAGCGGTTTCCTTGGCACGTCTTGTCGAAGCGAGATCATGTCCCCTTATTCCGGATTCTCATCAATACGGGCATGGGTAACCAACTGTGCCATTAATCATGGCGCTTGGGTGATAGCGAGTTTTACCGGTGGTGGGGCACATAGTTTCGTCCGCCCATATAAGGGGATAAGGATCCACCCTTTCATCTACGCCTTCTTCCTCCTTTGCTTATCCATTTCAAGACTCGATCTCCAGCGCCCAAGTCCGCACACCCCACCTCAACCTTCTCCAGCCATGTCCGGAGTGGGAGGCAGGTGGATGGTCTCCTCCGTCACGGAGGGACACATCAAAAAGCTGAGGGAGGCCGGATACTTGTCTAACGACATCGCGCACCGGCTCCCAGAAGAGGGGCAGCTCATCCCGACCCCCAGGCCCCATGAGAGGGTGGTGTTCCTCACCCATTTCCTCGGTGGACTAGGCTTCCCACTTCACCCATTTGTCCGGGGGCTCATGTTCTACTACGGCCTGGATTTCCATGATCCGCCCCGAACTTCATCCTCAACATCTCGGCGTTCATAAATGGTGTGCGAGGCCTTCCTTCCTGCATCCAGCCCCACTTCGCTTATGGTGAAGACCTTCAATGTCAAGCCGAAGGTAGTGGGCAGCCGCCAAGCCGGAGTGCGGAGGTGCCATGGTGGGAAAGATGCCCAACGCGTCCTATGGCTCGAGGGCTCCTTCGTGGAGACCATAAAGGGGTTCTGATCGGGATGGTTCTCCATCACCGAGCCGCATGTGCCCTGCATGGGTTGCAGCCCCGAGTTCGATCTGGAATCCCCACGCTCACCTCCGGAAAGAGAAGGGCTGCCGTGGGGCAAAAAGGAGAGCTGACCGGACTCCAAACATGCATCCAAAGCCTGGCGAGCAAGAAGCTCAAACTCGTTAACGTAGTCTAGGTCATGCTCATCCGCCGGATCCTCCCGTGACAACAACGAGCTTTCAGCTTGTGGGAGTTTAATCCGCACAACACCGAACCTCGAAGCGGGCTCTTGACACTACGCACGAAGATGCCGGAAGGTGCTGTTCAAGGGCGCCGAGGCTCCCGCATCCGCTACCGAGGATCGCGGATTCAGCACGCAGCGTCAAGCCAACGCGGTAAGCTGTTTTTACCTTTTACATGATATTTGTCTTTCATAGTTTGACTCCATGCGGGATCTAAACTCCCTTACCTTTGACAGGATTGGCAGGAGACATCTGGGCAGATCAACTGTCCGACTCCCTTGCCTGAAGACCCAACGGACGCCCGCTTGACGGGGCTGCTGGTTCCGGACCCCTATGTGGTGCAGGAGAAGAAGGCCAAGAAGAAAGCCATGGGAACTCGAAAGAGTTCCCGGTGCCTGGTGGTGTCGAAAACGAGGAGGAGGAAAGAGAGGTCTCTCCCCCAGCGGGGGGAGAGAAGAAAAGGAAGGTCGCCCCAACGGGGGAGGCCGGACGGTCCAAGAAGGGAAGAACCCTTCCCCCGGATTACTCCACCAACGTCGCCGACAGCGAGGAGGAGTTGCCGCCCAGGTCCAAGCCCCTGGCGAAGTCGTAAGTGTTCGGACACCATAGTGATTCATAGTGTTCTTTTATTGCACAGCTTTCCCTGATGCCGGATATAATCATGCAGTCCGCCCAAGGCCCGGCTCGAAGCTTCATCGAGCGGCTCCCTGGATTTGTCGGATGTGAATTTGCTTCCGACCGCTACCTCCCCTCGCCCTACGGACGATGCCGAGGTGGAGTCCCAAAAGGGTCCAAGCTAGGAGGAGGTGGTCCTGGAGGCGCCGCAAGGCGACCTCCCGGACTCAGTATAAAGGGACAAAACCCCAAGGGCTCGAAGTCCGGCCCCGGGCCGGACACCGCACCGGAACCTTCAATGGTTCCGGAGTCCGGCAGGCGCCCCCCTAGTAAGAAGGGCAAGCCTAGGATGCCGGTGACCTCCGTCCAACCGGAGGCACCGGATAATTTGCTGGAGGTGCTTAACGGCGCCTCATCAACAAGGAGCACCGCACTATTATGAGTGCGGTGATTCTTGATAACCCACAAGTATAGGGGATCGCAACAGTTTTCGATAAGTAAGAGTGTCGAACCCAACAAGGAGCTAAAGGTAGAACAAATATTCCCTAAAGTTCTATAGACCACCGATACAACTCTACGCACGCTTAACGTTCGCTTTACCTAGAACAAGTATGAAACTAGAAGTACCTTGTAGGTGCTTTCAGGTAAGCTTGCAAGAAACTAAAGAGCACGAAAATAAAACTAGGGGATGTTTAGATAAAGACACAACCAAAGTAAATATGGCGAGTGTGGAAAAGTGATGGTAGGTGTGGCGAAATTGTCCCTTAAGCAATTGACTACTTCACTAGACCGATAGCAAGTACCATGTGGGAGAGGCCACTGCTAGCATGTCATCCCTTACTTGGAATTCTATGCACTTATGGTTGGAAATATTAGCAAGCATCCGCAACTGCTAATGTTCATTAAGGTAAAACCCAACCATAGCATTAAGATATATTGGTCCCCCTTCAATCCCGTATGCATCAATTTCTATGCTAGGTTGAAGCTTCTGTCACTCTTGCCCTCCAATACATAGTCCAATCAACATACAACTAACCCTATGGTGTGATCCACGCGCGCGCTCATATGATGGGCACCAAAGGACAGCAACATAACCACAAGGAAATTAAATCAATCATAGCAATTCATCAACCACCGATAGGACAACGAAAATCTACTCAGACATCATAGGATGGCAACACATCATCGGAAAATAATATGAATCATAAAGCACCATGTTCAAGTACAGAGTACAGCGGGTTGCGGGAGAGTGGACCGCTGAATATAGAAGGGGGGAAGGTAATGGAGATGTTGGAAAAGATGACGGCAGTGTTGGTTAAGATCACGGTGATGATGATGGCCCCCGGCGGCGTTCCGGCGCCACCGGAACCAAGGGGGAGAGGGCCCCCTTTATTCTTCTTCTTCCTTGACCTCCTCCCTAGATGGGAGGAGGGTTTCCCCTCTGCTCCTTGGCTCCCATGGCTTGGGAGGGGCGAGAGCCCCTCCGAGATTGGATTTATTTCTCTGTTTCTGCATTCTGTTCTGGCTCTGTTTCACCGTTTCGCGTATATATGGAGATCCGTAACTCCGATTGGCCTGAAATCTTTTCCGTGATTTTTTTCCGAATATTATCTTTCTTGCGGCAAAAGAAGAGCATCGACCGCCTTACGGTGGGCTCACGAGGGTAGGCGGCGCGCCCAGGGGGGCGCCCCCTGCCTCGTGACCACCTCGGGCACCGTCTCGCGTGGATCTTTCTTCTGGAATTTTCCATATTTTCCAAAAATAAGCTCCGTTCGTTTTTATCCCGTTTGGACTCCGTTTGATATGGATATTCTGCGAAACATAAAACATGCAATGAGGCAGAACTGCACTTGGAGCAATTGGATCAATATGCTAGTCCCAAAATAATATAAAAGTTGCCAAAAGTATATGAAAGTGAATAATATTGGCATGGAACAATCAAAAATTATAGATACTGACGGAGGCGTATCAGCATCTAAGCTTAATTCCTGCTCGTCCTCGAGTAGGTAAATGATAAAAAGAATAATTTTTTATGTGGAATGCTACCTAGCGTAATCTTGATCATATGTCTAATCATGGCACGAATATTAAAGCACGAGTAATTCAAAGCAATAGTCTATCATTTGACATAAAAACAATAATACTTTGAGCGTACCAATAAAGCAATCATGTCTTTTCAAAACAACAAGGCAAAAGCAAGCTTATCCCTACAAAATCATACAGTTTGGCCATGCTTCATTTTCGTCACACAAAATGCCCCCATCATGCACAACCCCGATGACAAGCCGAGCAATTGGTTCATACTTTTTAACGCGCCTCAGCTTTTTCAACCCTCACGCAATACATGAGCGCAAGCCATGGATATAGCACTATATGTGGAATAGAATATAATGATGGAGGTTATGTGGAGAATACAAAAAAGGAGAAAGTCTCACATCGACGCGGCTAATCAACGGGCTATGGAGATGCCCATCAATTGATGTCAATGCGAGGAGTAGGGATTGCCATGCAACGGATGCACTAAGAGCTATAAGTGTATGAAAGCTCAACAAAAGAAACTAAGTGGGTGTGCATCCAACTTGCTTGCTCATGAAGACCTAGGGCATTTGAGGAAGCCCATCGTTGGAATATACAAGCCAAGTTCTATAATGAAAATTCCCACTAGTATATGAAAGTGATAACTCAAGAGACTCTCTATATGAAGAACATGGTGCTACTTTGAAGAACAAGTGTGGTAAAAGGATAATAACATTTCCCCTTCTCTCTTTTTCTCTCATTTTTTATTTTCTCTTTTTTTGGGCCTTCTCTTTTTTTTGGCCTCTCTCTTTTTTTATTTTTTTTTATTTTTTTCGTCCGGAGTCTCATCCTGACTTGTGGGGGAGTCATAGTCTCCATCATCCTTTCCTCACTGGGGCAATGCTCTAATAATGATGATCATCACACTTTTATTTACTTAAAACTCAATATTACAACTCGATATCTAGAACAAAGATATGACTCTATATGAATGCCTCCGGTGGTGTACCGGGATGTGCAATGATCTAGCGTAGCAATGACATCAAAAAAAGGACAAGCCATGAAAACACCATGATAGCTATCTTACGATCATGCAAAGCAATATGACAATGAACGCTCAAGTCATGTATATGATGATGATGGAAGTTGCATGGCAATATATCTCGGAATGGCTATGGAAATGCCATGATAGGTAGGTATGGTGGCTGTTTTGAGGAAGATATAATGAGGCTTATGTGTGACAGAGCGTATCGTATCACGGGGTTTGGATGCACCGGCGAAGTTTGCACCAACTCTCGAGGTGAGAAAGGGGAATGCACGGTACCGAAGAGGCTAGCAATGATGGAAGGGTGAGAGTGTGTATAATCCATGGACTCACATTAGTCATAAAGAACTCATATACTTATTGCAGAAGTTTATTAGCCCTCGAAGCAAAGTACTACTACGCATGCCCCTAGGGGGATAGATTGGTAGGAAAAGACCATCGCTCGTCCCCGACCGCCACTCATAAGGAAGACAATCAAAGAAACAACCCATGCTTCAAATTTGTCACACAATGGTTACCATACGTGCATGCTAGAGGACTTGCAAACCTCAACACAAGTGTCTCTACAATCCACAACCACCCACTAGCATAACTCTAATATCACCATCTTTATATCGCAAAACTATTGCAAGGAATCAAACATATCATATTAAGCGATCTACAAGTTTATGTAGGATTTTATGACTAACCATGTGAATGACCAGTTCTTGTCATCTCTCTAAATAGATATAAGTGAAGCAAGAGAGTTTAATTCTTTCTACAAAAGATATGCCCAAACTCTAACAAATATAAGTGAAGCAAAAGAGCATTCTACCAATGGCGGTTGTCTATGTAAAGAGAAACAGGCAATCCAAACTTCAAATGATATAAGTGAAGCACATGAAGCATTCTATAAAGCCATACTCAAAAGATTTAAGTGAAGTGCATAGAGCATTCTATAAATCAATCAAGGACCATCTCATACCAGCATGGTGCATAAAAGAAAAATAAAAACCTAATTGCAAAAGATGCTCCAAGACTTGCACATATCGCATGAACGAAACGAATCTGAAAACATACCGATGTTTGTTGAAGAAAGAGGGGATGCCTCCCCAGCATCCCCAAGCTTAGACGCTTGAGTCTCCTTGAATATTTACTTGGGGTGCCTCGGGCATCACCAAGCTTGAGCTCTTTCCTCTCTTCCTTCTTCTCACATCTAAACCTTCTCGATCATCGAACACTTCTTCCACACAAAACTTCAACAGAAAACTCGGTAAGATCCGTTAGTATAATAAAGCAAATCACTACTCTAAGTACTGTTGCAAACCAATTCATATTTTGTTTTTGCATTGTGTCTACTGTAATATAGCATTTTCATGGCTTAATCCACTGATATAAATTGACAGTTTCATCAAAACAAGCAAACTATGCATCAAAAACAGAATCTGTCAAAAATAGAATAGTCTGTAGCAATCTTAACATCCACCATACTTCTGGTACTTGAACAATTCTGCCAAAATTAGGAAAAATAAAAAATTTGTACAGAAAGACAGTGCAAAAAGAATCAGAACCATTTGACGTTCCAGTAAGAAATTAAATTCACGCACTACAGCCAAAGTTTCTGTGCGGCACCGCACAAACCAACAAGCATTGTAAACATCCTAAAGGCAAACCTTGGCACATTATTTTTATAATACAATGGAATTGTACAAGGGTATAATTATTTTTATTGAAAAGTTTCTGTAATTAAGATTCACAAAGTTCCCATGAGCCTGAACAAGCTTACGGACGTCCCCCACTTTCACAATGCTCATCTCTCTCACTTTCACTTTTCTTTGTGAACAGTTTTGGGTTCCCCTCTTTATTTTTGTTGTTTTTAAACTATATGAAAGCACTCAAAAGAAATAAATGACTCACTAAAACTTCCGGGTTGTCTCCCTGGCAGCGCTTTCTTTACAGCCATTAAGCTAGGCATATGGTGCTCAAGTAGTGAATCCACCCGGATCCCAAGGTATATCAAAGCCAATTTTAATTAACAATGATTTAGCATTTAGTAATGAGCACAAAGCAACATATATCAAGTAATGACGAAGTCTAAATCTCTTACTATGCATCGGCATGTCATAAAAGAACAATTCATGCACACATAGTAAAGGCCAATGCATAGTATAAACAGTTTCTTTCAATTTTATTGTATTGGAAACATAGACAGATGGAGATATAGTTCCTCTCTCATAATAATTGCAAGTAGGAGCAGCAAGCACATGCATATTATATTCATCAAAATCATCATGTGCAACGGTAAAAGGCAACCCATCAATATAATCCTTAATAAGAGCAAACTTCTCCGATATAGTGTAGTCGGGAGAATTCAAAAAGATAATAGGACTATCATGCGTGGGTTTGCAATAGCAACAATTTCATGTTTAACATAAGGAACTATAGCAAGTTCATCTCCATAAGCATAATTCATATTCGCATCTTGGCCACAAGCATAGCAAGCATCATCAAAAAGGGATATTTCAAGAGAATTAATGGGATCATAGCAATCATCATAGCAATCATCCTTCGGTAAGCACGAAGGGGAATTAAACAATGTATGAGTTGAAGAGTTACTCTCATTAGAAGGTGAGCACGGTTAGCTAATCCGCTCTTCCTCCTTTTGTTCTTCGCTCTCCTCATCATCTTTTTCATCCAATGAGCTCACAGTTTCATCAATTTCTTCTTCCTGCAAAATATTAGTCTATTCTTGGACAGCGGTGTAGTTCTCAATATATGGTTTATCATAAGGATTAGAAGCATAATTATCATAGCAATATTTAAGTATGGCAAAATTTTCAGATTCGTAAAGAGTAGCACCATACTTTTTAATCAAAGAAGCAATTTCGTAAGCACCCTTAAAAGCAACAAATTCTTCAATTTGTTGAACATCATAGTAATTATAAACACCCTTAGCATACGAGGATAAGATTCCATTATCAATAAACTCACATTGGTAGGGAAGGTGTTTCTTAGGGTTTTCGGAACAACAAGTAAAATCATAATAATAGCATAAATTCCAAGCATAGCATTGCAAACGTTGAATTTGATCCCATAATAGTTTCCCTTTTTCAGATATACGGTGTCGCACATAACAAGCATGCTCATTTAAATATTTGCCCTCAACTAAGCTAGTTGGGGTTTCAGCACGAGCACAAAGGAATCGATGATGATCCAAGTAAAAAGCTTCAGTAGTGTGATAGATTTTGAGTGGTTCTTCAACCATTTGGAGTAGTAGGTACAACTAATGTTTTTGGTATTTTGCGTTTCCTACCCATAACTAAAGATAGAAAACAACTAAGAACAGCAAATAAAAACTACTTAGTGATAAAGAAAACAAGCACACACGAGAATATTCACCCCACGCTATTGCTCCCCGGCAACGGCGACAAAAAAAGGTCTTGATAACCCACAAGTATAGGGGATCACAACAGTTTTCGATAAGTAAGAGTGTCGAACCCAACGAGGAGCTAAAGGTAGAACAAATATTCCCTAAAGTTCTATCGACCACCGATACAACTCTACGCACGCTTAACATTCGCTTTACCTAGAACAAGTATGAAACTTGAAGTACCTTGTAGGTGCTTTCGGGTAAGCTTGCAAGAAATTAAAGAGCACGAAAATAAAACTAGGGGCTGTTTAGATAAAGACACAACTAAAGTAAATATGGCGAGTGTGGAAAAGTGATGGTAGGTGTGGCGAAATTGTCCCTTAAGCAATTGACTACTTTACTAGACCGATAGCAAGTATCATGTGGGAGAGGCCACTGCTAGCATGTCATCCCTTACTTGGAATTCTATGCACTTATGGCAGGAACTATTAGCAAGCATCCACAACTACTAATGTTCATTAAGGTAAAACCCAACCATAGCATTAAGATATATTGGTCCCCCTTCAATCCCGTATGCATCAATTTCTATGCTAGGTTGAAGCTTATGTCACTCTTGCCCTCCAATACATAGTCCTATCAACATACAACTAACCCTATGGTGTGATCCACGCGCGCGCTCATATGATGGGAACCAAAGGATAGCAACATAACCACAAGCAAATTAAATCAATAATAGAAATTCATCAAGCACCGATAGGACAACGAAAATCTACTCAGACATCATAGGATGGCAACACATCATCGGAAAATAATATGAAGCATAAAGCACCATGTTCAAGTAGAGGGTACAGCGAGTTGCGGGAGAGTGGACCGCTGAATATAGAAGGGGGAAGGTGATGGAGATGTTGGAAAAGATGACGGCGGTGTTGGTGAAGATCGCTCTGATGATGATGGCCCTCGGCGGTGTTCCGGCGCCACCGGAAGCAAGGGGGAGAGGGCCCCCCTTCTTCTTCTTCTTCTTCCTTGACCTCCTCCCTAGATGGGAGGAGGGTTTCCCCTCTGTTCCTTGGCTCCCATGGCTTGGGAGGGGTGAGAGCCCCTCCGAGATTGGATCTATCTCTCTGTTTCTGCGTTCTGTTCTGGCTCTGTTTCACCATTTCGCGTATATATGGAGATCCGTAACTCCGATTGGCCTGAAACCTTTTCCGTGATTTTTTTGAATATTATCTTTCTTGCGTCAAAAGAAGAGCATCAACCGCCTTACGGTGGGCTCACGAGGGTAGGCGGCGTGCCCGTGGGGCCCCTGCCTCGTGACCACCTCGGCACCGTCTCGCGTGGATTTTTCTTTCCGAATTTTCCATATTTTCCAAAAATAAGCTCCGTTCATTTTATCCCGTTTGGACTCCGTTTGATATGGATATTCTGCGAAACATAAAACATGCAATGATGAGAACTGCACTGGGCAATCGGATTAATATGTTAGTCCCAAAAATAATATAAAAAGTTGCCAAAAAGTATATTAAAGTGAATAATATTGGCATGGAACAATCAAAAATTATAGATACGACGGAGACATATCAGTGATCCAGAAGGTTCAGTCCACCAAGAGCGGGCTGACTGAAGCCTGTGCCATCCTTCTAACAGGCTTTGAGGTATTGTTTAAGATATGTAAAAATATTACCGCATAGACAGTAGCCCCTGATGCTCAGTTTGGTGTTCGAAAAGAAAATCCGAACTGAGGATCTAAAAGATATACGCAGGAGTCTAACATAAGTATGTCAATATGGGAATGCAGGCTGCGCTGCTGACCTCTGCCGCACTGACTGCGGAGGTCGATGCATTGAAGCAGAGCCTCGAGCGGTCCGAGAACGAGCTCGGCCTTGCCAAGAAGCAGCTCGAGGACAAGGAAGGTAAGTAATACCTTATGTAAGTATGTAAAAAAGATGTGGTTGCAAAAAATGACAGGACCAACGTGAGTATTATAGGGGCCACAATCCAGGTGGCAACCCTGAAGAAAGCGCTGTCCAAGGCCGAAGACAATGCGGCCGTGGAGCGCATCTAGTGAGAAAAGCAGGAGGCGCGGGTGGCGGAGGTGCAGCAAGAGCTCCAGGGTCTCGTGAAAAAACACAAGAGTTTGGAGCTTGACTCAAAGACTCGACAGTCCGAGCTTGCCTCGGCCCTTGAGAGCGCCAAATCTGCCAAGGCCGAAGCCCCAAAAGCCCTCCAGGAAATTGAGGCGATGAAGATAGCGGCGGGTAAGGCATTCTTTATGCAAAGCAAGCACGTGAAAGTGAATTACTTGTTACTTACCCGAGTCCGGAGCTCTCCAGGAGCATTCGCAGATCTGCCCCGCAGTGTGTCTGACGCTGCCGCATACTACCGGGCCGAGGAGGGGAGCTCGATGGAGAAGGTGTTCTGGTCTCAGTATGCTGAGGCCGGACACCCGGTGCCTTTGAGCGACCAATGAAGCAGCTGGTCGAGCTCCATAAGGTGGCCAAACAGGCCATGGAGGGCCTTATAGTCCGGCTATGGCCTGGGGAGGTCATGCCTGGGAGTTACTTTGGGTTGCTGAGGCGGCTGGCGGATGCCTGTCCACGCCTTGAAGTTGTCAAGCGCTCTGTATGCATCGAAGGCGCCCGTAGGGCCCTTGCTCGTGTTAAAGTACACTGGGGCAAGATGGATGCTGAGAAGCTGGTGACAGATGGGCCACCGGAGGGCAAGGAGCATCGCAAGCCCGAGATGTATTATGAGGGCGTCCTAAAGGGTGCCTGCCTTATGGCGGATGAATGTTCCAAGGATGTAATTTTTGAGTAAACTCGCTTCGTGTTATCCACGTGCGCTGAAAACTTGTTCATATCATAAAGCAATGCTTTTGAATTTAAATATTACCTTACGTGCGGCCGCTTATTAAATCGAGAGATGGCGAGTCGTTGGCTTCTGCCCCCATGCCACGAGTGCTGGGGTGTTCGGGATAAACCTGAGCGCTCTTGTTCCCATTCTTGGATCCTTCGAGGGAGGCGCTCAACACAACGAACAAGGCAATCGGACTATAGTGCTTTATCACTCTCACTTAGCCATAGAATTCTATAATTTTAAATTTCGGCGAAGCCCCTAGTATTCGGAAGACCGAGTTCGGGGCGCTATCCACGCCTAGGCCGGACAAAGCCGACTCCTCGCTCTAAGCGACATAAGTCTTTAGGGACTCGAAACCTCTCGAACAGCGACCAGCTCTCGCCCTATCATGACGGTCAGTTTTAGCTTTCTCTACTGAGGTGCTGAACCCAGCTCAACCGGGGCACAATCGCAGTAGTTCTCCTAGCGCTACCTTAGCCGATATAACGGAACGTAAGGTACCAAAACATATGAGCCGGGCAAACCCAACTATTGACCCAAGACCTGATTCGGAGCTGATGCATATAATGCTATAAGTTCGGGGTGCCGCACTTGTTAACGTGTTCGGACTTCTCACGCCGTATTATGGGGTGCTTGAGCCCCTGGCGTATTTGGCCGTACCAAAGTGTACGGGTGCTAAATGTCATAACTGAACATATGTATTGAAAAAGAAATAAATAGAAAATGCAATAATAAGCCGAAGCTGAGCATTGTTTATTAAAAGGCTACTGTGAAAGCAGAACGATACAAATAGTGCGATAAGCAAGAGATGGGACTATTTGACATGTCCCCCTCCAGGGGCAAGCTGTGAGACGGTATGTAAGACAAGTATTTAGCTCGTTATAGAGACCACCTGGGCGTTCGACGTAGCTTTCTGCCTCCCTGGCTGTTGCATCGTGTGTTCGACGATTGTACTGCGGGACAGGCCTTCCAGAGAGTGGAGTCCTGAAAGTAAGAAAAAAGAATGACAAAATCAGGAGCCCCTAGTGCGGTTGAGCCGCATTTTGGGCATGCCGTGGTCGTGCCCCTTCCCCTATGCCCATGGTATTTCCAGAGCGTAATTATGTACGCGTAGTACTGGTTTCGCAATTTCGCGAGGGTGGGGTTGGGCCGCATTGCTACACTTGCTCGGGCGTGCGAGCGGTTTTGTTGTAGGTTACCCGGCGCGCTTTGACGGTGTCCGGACGTTTAATAGCCGGATCGAGAATTGCCTTGAGAGGCTACTTTGTACTTCCGCCGCGAGGGCGCCAGATGCTCCTCCGCTCGAGAGAGCGTTCGTGTTTCCATTGACCGTAATGACTCCTCGAGGGCCTGGCATCTTGAGCTTGAGGTATGCGTAGTGCGGGACCGCATTGAACTTTGCAAATGCGGTTCGTCGAAGAAGCGTCATAGCCACTTCGAACGGGACTATGTCGAAGATTAACTCCTCGCTCGGAAATTATCCGGGATCCGAAGACCACCTCAAGTGTAAGCGAGCCTGCGCAGTTGGCCTCTACACTTGGTATGACGCCTTTAAAGGTCGTCTTTGTGGGTTTAACTTGAGGGATCTATGCCCATTTTCGTGACTTGTGTCCGATAAAAGGGTTCAGGCCTGCTGCTGTCCATAAGGACTCTAGTGAGGTGAAATCCGTCAATGATTGGGTCTAGAACCAATGCGGCGAATCCGCCATGGTGGATGCTAGTGGGTGGTCCTTGATCAAAAGTGATCGGGCGGGAGGACCACGGGTTGAACTTTGGGGCGGCTGGCTCCAACGCATATATCGTCCCCTCGAGTGCACGCCGCTCCCTTTTGGGTATGTGGGTTGCGTATATCATGTTTACCGTCCGCACTTGTGGGGAAGCCCTTCGTCCCCTATTGTTCGGGCGCCGGGCTCCTCCTCGTCATCGCTATGCAGCCCTTGTCTCTCTTTTCGGTATTTAACTTGCTCGCCGCTTGAACACCCAACAATCCTGTTGGTGTGATTGGCTGGTTCTTCTTGGGTGTCGTGTATCCGCACGAGCGATCGAGTATTCGGTCCAAACCGGACGGGCCCGGAGTATTTCTTTTAAATTGCTTTTTCCATTGACCGGGTTTAGAGCCTCTGAATCGGCATTCACCGTCAGATCCTCGGCATTGTCGCCGTTAATCGCGGCGCTTTGTGCTTGTTGCAACGCGACCGCCATTGCTGTCCTTGGTATCCGAATTACCGGGCTCTTGGTCATGTTATTACTACGAGCTAGCTACTGTCTTCTCCGCCGCAAAAGCGGGTCATGAGTGTTGTGAGGGCTGCCATGGATTTCGGCTTTTCCTGTCCTAGGTGCCGGGCAAGCCACTCGTCACGGATGTTATGTTTGAAGGAGAGTCGACTATTTGATTTTTCTTGGTTAGGAACCGTGTCCAGAATTGTCTGGCCGATTCCTCTGGCTGCTGAATTATGTGGCTTAGGTCATCGGCGTCTGGTGGTCGCACATAGGTGCCACGAAATTGTCAAGGAATGCGGCTTCAGTTCCTCCCAACAACCAATTGACTCTGGCCGCAAGCTGTTAAGCCAATGCCGAGCTGGTCCTTTAAGCTTGAGTGGGAGGTATTTGATGGCGTGTAGATCATCACCGCGGGCCATGTGGATATGAAGGAGATAATCCTCGATCCATACCGTAGGATCTATTGTGCCATCGTATGATTTAATGTTTACGGGTTTGAAACCCTCGGGGATTTGATGATCCATTACTTCATCTGTGAAGCATAGTGTGTGTGCGGCGCCTCTGTACTGGGCTACATCACGATGTAGCTCAAATGAGCTTTGTCTACTGTGTTCGTCCCGGCCGGGTTTGCCATGTCCGGCATGACGGTTATCGTCACGTGTCGTGGGGCGCCCACGCGATCCGTAGATTGATCTTGTTTGCCTTGCCTTGTCCTCTAATATATCTCGCAGGTCTGGCGCATTTCCCCGTGCCTTGGTGTTTTTTGAGCGACGCCGGGGTGCGGCTTGAGTGGAGGGCCGAGAGGCCTCTTTGTCGCGGCCACGAGGTGGCCGGTCGGCCGCGTCGTGCGCTGGTGATGTAGGTTTAGGTGCTTACTCCTCTAATCGGGGTAGTAGCCTGTGCTTTGGGTAGCTCTTGGAGGGGCGTTCGAGTTCATACTCTTCGCCCGCAAGGACTTCAGTCCATCTGTCGGCTAGCGAGTCTTGGTCAGCTCTAAGCTGTTGCTGTTTTTTCTTGAGGCTGCTCGCCATGGCCATAAGCCTGCGTATGAAACACTCTTGTTCGACGGGATCCTCAGGCACGACAAATTCGTCGTCGTCGAGGCTTGCCTCATCTTTGGAGGGAGGCATGTAATTATCGTCCTCTACCTCTCTGCTCGCCGCTCTCTCATGAGGCTGGCTTCTCCATCCTCTGTCTTTGAATCCTGCTTTGGAGGGGTTGTCTTTGCACCGTCCGGGGTGTTATTATCTCTCGTGCCGGAATCGCCGTTTTTGCTTTGGCGGGATTTAGAGCGGCGCCGCTGATGCCGGCGCTTAGGCTGCTTCTTGGAGGGGTCATCCTCCGTTGTTCCATCGACCTTACCTTCTTTTGGGCTGTCCACCATGTATATGTCATACGACGAGGTGGCCTTCCAGTGCCCTATAGGCGCTGGTTCTTGGTCGTCTCCTGCATCGGCGTCCATACAGTCGATGTCTTCGGAGTCGAAGTCGAGCATGTCGGTTAAATCATCGACAGTGGCTACGAAGTGGGTGGTGGGTGGGCTTTGAATTTCTTCGTCGTCCGCATCCCAACCTTGCTGACCATAGTCCAGCCAGGGCTCTCCTGATAAAGAGAGAGAGACTTTAGTGAATTCAGAATGTCGCCGAAGGGCGAGTGCTGAAAGATGTCTGCGGTGGAGAACTCCATGATCGGCGCCCAATCGGATTCGATCGGCAGGGGCGCGGAAGGTTCGGAGTCCGGAGAGGAGTCCGGCACCTTGGAGTCACAAGCTTCGCAGAGGACAAGGCTGGTGTTCGGCTCGATCGCCTCAGAGATTGCAGCCCCCGAGGCGGTGTCCACCACCCGCTCGACAGCGCGATCGGCTCGAGCTAAGGGTCGGAGCGGACACAAAAGGACCTCTGTGGCAATCGCTCGTGACTGAGCTAGATCATGCCCATCGTGACAAGGCGGCGCGCTTGGCTGTGGCTCGAACCCGTCAAGATCAAGTCTCCGCGACATCAGCCATGTAGTTCAAACTTCCAAATCTGACTGATGGCTGTGGGGCGTAGCTTCGATCTGCTCCAGATGGCTGCTTAATTGGCCCGCAGTGCAAAGCCGCCGAATCGAAGATCTGTCCGGGAGAAAAGTCTCACCTGGACCGCATCGTTGTTGATGATTGGAGGAGCCATCGGGCCTAAAGATGACGACACAGAGGTACTCTCGATGAAAGCACCAATGTCGGTGTCAAAACCGCGGATCTCGGGTAGGGGGTCCCGAATTGTGCGTCTAGGCGGATGGTAACAGGAGACAGGGACACGATGTTTTTACCTGTGTTGGGCCCTCTCGATGGAGGTAAAACCCTACTCCTGTTTGATTAATATTGATGATATGGGTAGTACAAGAGTAGATCTACCATGAGATTAGAGAGGCTAAACCCTAGAAGCTAGCCTATGGTATGATTGTTGTTCGTCTTACGGACTAAAACCCTCTAGTTTATATAGACACCGGAGAGGGCTAGGGTTACACAGAGTCGGTTACAATGGGAGGAGATCTACATATCTGTATTGCCAAGCTTGCCTTCCACGCCAAGGAAAGTCCCATCCGGACACGGGACGAAGTCTTAAATCTTGTATCTTCATAGTCCAGGAGTCCGGCCAAATCTTATAGTCCGGCTATCCGGATACCCCCTAATCTAGGACTCTCTCAGTGGTAGTAACTGTTCATGGATCACAAACACATAACTCAGTTCCTTAGGACGGTTTCAATGAGACAACCCACCATGTACTCCTACATGGCATCTCACCGCTACCTTTACCTAATCGTGTCCACACACTTAGCTCACACGCATCAGGACATGTTCACAACATTCCAGTTCATCCCCGATGAATCAGACCTGACTCAACTCTAAGCAGTAGCAGGCATGACAAACAAGCATGAATGAGTAGGCACATTAGGGCTCAAACAACTTCTACTCATGCTAGTGGGTTTCATCTATTTACTGTGGCAATGATAGGTCATGCAGAGGATAAGGGGTTAAACTACCGCAACAGGTAACAGTTGAATCATTGTTGTCCTAATGTAGTAAACGAGATCAGGAGCGAGAGAGTGGGATTGTATCGGAATGAACAAGGGGGGGTTTCTTGCCTGGCACTTCTGAAGATGATATAGCTCTTCATCGGTGTCATCGAACTCATCATCGGAACATACGTCTACCAAGGGGGAACAACCACCGGCAAACACAGAAAGAACACAATCAATGCGATGCACAATATGATGCATGATCATGACATGTCAATATGATGTGATTTGAGCTAATGCAGCTAAGAACAGAAGGGTTTGAGTTGATTTGAACCAAAGGTTCAAATTCAAATTCAAACTAAGAACTTATAAAGTGCATTATCATGTTTTGATCTAAACAGCAAGGTTAAATTGTTTAAACATGCATGAAACCAGTACAGATGGATAGATTGGATTTTTATGATCATTTTTCTATGATTTTTTGAAGTTTTGGGCATTTTCTGGAAATAATAAATCATTTATGATTTAGTAAAATCCTAGAAAAGCTTTCTTTATCACACAAGATTGCGCAAGGATGATGTCAAGATGTCAATCGGGCGGCAGTCAAACTCGACTGCGGGACCCATTGGTCAGTGACTCAGAGCTGGGTTGGGTGGATGACAGGTGGGACCGGTCAGCGCTGACTTGGTCAAAGTCAAAGTTGACACGTGGGGTCCGCAGGATTAGGACTAACCTAAATAGGCATAGCGCCCACATGGCAGTGGCTCTGGGGGGTCATTAGTGGGGTGTTTAGGACCTAATGGTCGGTTACGCTGGCGTTTAGCCGACGGCGACCAACCAGAGCGGTGGCGGCTCGCCGGAGTGGCGCTAGGGGCAGCAGCTGGGTGCGTTGAGGGCACCAGGAGGGAGCCTGTGCTCCCGCGCATCCACCGGAGGCAGCTGCAGGTCATGGGGAGCCCGGAGTCGACGACAGTGAGAACTTTGGCGGCGGCAGGAGCTCGACCTTGCTCGGGCGCGGCGATGCGGCTTGCGTTCGAGCGAAGTGCACAGCTAGGCAGCGTCTACGGACCTCCACGAGCACACCGGTGTGCTCTATTTGGTCCAAATCATGCGCTGGCCGCGGCGGCGAGATGCGCGGCGGCGGCAAGCTCATGGGACAGCCGGGAAGCTAGCTAGGCTACGCGTGCGACGATGGGGTAAGGGGGGAAACGAGCGGGAGCCCACATCACATCCGTAGGGCGGGTCAGTGGGCTCGGGGACGCGTCGGTGATGGCGAATCGACGACGGTGAGCTTCGGACCTTGAGGAGGAAGACGAGGTGGTGACGGTGTTGCAGGGCGTCCGCGATGCGTGGTTCGATGGAGAGGAAGAATAAGTCACGGTGGAGCTTCTGGTCATAGCAGCGAGGCGAGGGGAGCACGGTGGGCACGGCTATGGCGAGCGGCAGTGATGAACCCGTTCGGGTGGGTGAGAGAGAGAGGTCCAGGGGAGGGGGGAACGCTCGAGAGCGAGAGAGGGAGAGCCGAATGGCTCTGGGGTCGCGTGGCCCCTCGGGGTGGTGGGGCTAGCAGCGAGGAGGAGCTGGCAGAGCGGTGCGCTGCCACGACGACACGCTACCGCCCTTCCTACATCAGTGGAGGAAGATGATGGGGGGGGGGGGGGTTGTGGTGGTGGGCTGGGCCACCTGATGGGCTGGCTCAGGTAAGCCAGGTAAAACCTTTCCTTTCCCCTTTTCCTTCTGTTTTCCTATTTTTGCTATTTGTTTTGATTTAGTTCAAAGACAAAACCATTTTTAGCTTATGAAAATTATCACGTGGCTAGATATAATATACAAAAAGCCACTCACCATTTTTCAGAATTATTGGATTCATATAGTAGTTATTATGAATATAAATCCAATTCAAATATTATAGGATTTAACTCAAAGGCCCAAGATAAATACTTTTGAACCTCCCAAAATATTGGTTTGAATTTTATTCTTGCCAATATTTTCAAAGCTAAAAGTGAACATTTCCTTGGGAACATTTGAAGAGATTTTTAACTTGATCAATTCAGACAATGATGTCTGAGGGTTTCAGCTAACCTCATTCCAACTTTCATGAATTAAACAAGATGATGACATGATGGAATGCAATTGCAAGCAAGGCTAATGCTAGGGTTGTGACAGGTTGGCCCTGACCCTAAGGTCCTTGTACATAGAGGCACGTTCGCGCTGCATCATCCGACGGCGATTTGCTTCGTTAGCGGTCTTCTCCGCGAGCGATGTAACGCTTGCAACCTGCTGCTTAAGTGAAAGCAGGTCGGCATGGGCGGAGGCCAGGTCGGCCTGGGCGGAAGCCTGGGCCTCCTTGGCAGCCTTCTTGCACTGCTCTGCTGTGTCTAGCTTCGTCCTGAGGGCGGTGGTCCTGCCCCCAGGCTCGGCCCCATAAAGCTCAAACTTCAGACGGGACTCGTCGGCAAGAGCCGTGTGGGCCTCCGCTGTCGGTGTCAAAATTGGCGGATCTCGGGTAGGGGCTCCCGAACTGTGGGTCTAAGGCGGATGGTAACAGGAGGCGGGGGACGCGATGTTTACCCAGGTTCGGGCCCTCTCGATGGAGGTAATACCCTACTTCCTGCTTGATTGTTCTTGATGATACGAGTATTACAAGAGTTGATCTACCACGAGATCGTAGAGGCTAAACCCTAGAAGCTAGCCTATGGTATGATTGTTGTTGTCCTACGGACTAAAACCCTCCGGTTTATATAGACACCGGAGGGGGCTAGGGTTACACAGAGTCGTTTACAAGGGAGGAGATCTACATATCCGTATTGCCAAGCTTGCCTTCCACGCCGAGGAGAGTCCCATCCAGACACGGGACGAAGTCTTCAATCTTGTATCTTCATGGTCCATCAGTCCAGCTAAAGTATATAGTCCGGCTGTCCGATGACCCCCTAATCCAGACTCCTCAAGAGCTCCTCTAACCAGGCTTCAATGATGATGAGTCCGGTAGCAGATTGTCTTCAAGATTGCAAGGCGAAGTTCCTCCTCCGAATACTCCGAGAAGATTTTGAACACAAGGATAGTGTCCGCTCGCAAAACAAATTCCACATACCACAAGAGAGAGAATAATATTTCGACAAATCTAATATGTCGACACATTCGCAAAGCATGACATCATACCAAGGTCGGTCATTATTCAACCGCTTTTCTCAACCAACATCGCACATATTGCGAGGCAGTTTTCTTGGCACGTCTTGCCGAAGCAGAGATCGTGTCCCCTTATCACGGGATTCTCATAAATACGGGTGTGGGTAACCCAACCGCACCATCAATTACGGTGCTTGGGGAATAAGCGGTTTTACTAGGCAAGTGGGGAGGCGCATAATCCCTGCTGCCTTTATAAGGGGATAAGGACTCCCGTTCGCACCCACGCTTTCTCGTTCCTGATCCATTCCCCTACGCTCAAGCTCCAGAGCCCAAGCGTTCATCTTCTCTACCCACAAAGGCCTTCCTAAAATGTTCGGATCCGGAGCAGGAGGCAAATGTATGGCCTCTAACGCCCGGGAGAAGGATATCAAAAAGCTTTGTGAGGCCGGGTACCTGGCCAGGAAAATCAGCCATCGTCTCCCGACGGCGGGACAGATCGTCCCTACCCCGGAATCCCACGAGAGGGTTGTATTCCTTCCTCACTTCGTTCGCGGGCTAGGGTTTCCCCTCCACCCATTCGTTCGCGACATCATGTATTATTATGGGATCGATCTACACGATATGTCCCCTAATTCTTTCCTCAACGTCTCGACATTCATTGTCGTGTGCGAGGCCTTTCTCCGCATCTCGCCACATTTTGGCTTGTGGCTGAAGGTTTTTAATGTGAAGACCAAGGTAGTGGGTGGCAAGCACGCCGAGTGCGGGGGCGCTATGGTGAGCAAGATGCCAAATGTTATATGGCCAACCAACACCTTTAACGATTCCGTCAAGGAGTGGCAACAACAGTGGTTTTACATCACCGAGCCGCGTGACACAGAATGGGCCGCTACTCCCGAGTTTCGATCCGGTGCCTCCCTGCGGCTCACATCCTGGGTCAAGAAGGGCCTAAACTGGTCCTCGTCTGACGAATTGTCGATGCTCCAGATGCGTGTTAGAGATATGGGAGACAAGAACATTGAACTGGTCAATGTGGTCCAGGTGATGTTAGTTCGCCGGATCCTGCCTTGTCAACACCAGACTTGCAATCTATGGGAATTCGATCCGGCCAAGCACCAAACGTTGAGGGAGCTTTTTGTTTCCTCGCACAAGGACATCTGGAAGGTGCTTTTCAAGTCCAGAAACCATGGCGGACTACCAAGAGCGTGGGTACCAACTGTCCCGCCCTGCAAGTTCGGTGAGTAATCGTATTTTTTGCCAGCATAACCCAAGGGAAGCGCTTAATGTGCTTTCCATGATTCTCCTAGGGCTGGACGAAGAAGGCGGAGCGGATCCATTGTTCGGCCCCACTGCCCTAAGAACCGGCCGTCCCACTTCTGACAAAGATGCTGGTCCCGGCGCCTTACAAGGTGCCGAAGAAGACGGCCGAGAAGGAGGCCAAAAAGACCCGGGGCGGCCTTCGTCGCCGCGGCACTTCGGACACAATATCCGAAGGCTCTAATGCCCGTTCCACCTCCGAAGAGGACGAGGAGGAGGAGGAAGATGAATCCCCTGCGGGGGAAAGAAAGAAAAGGACGGCCTCCACACACTTCGAGGTCGAGTCGCCCAAAAGGGCAAAAGCTCCCCTCTCGGAGGAGTCCGCTGCCGCCACCGACAGTGCCCGGGCGTGGGACCCCAGGGTCCAGCCCCTGGTGAACCCATGAGTATATACAGTTCGACCATGCTTACGCGTCCAGACTCATCATGGCACAATTTCTTAACCTGAGCAATATGTTTTTGTAGTCTGGCGAGGTCCCGTACCGAACAATCCTCATCAGAGGATTCGCTGAGCTCGGATGCTATGGAAAGCGGGACGCCCCCGAAGGCCCCTTCCTCCAAACAGGTGAATACCACCGAGGCTTCGTCCCAGAGGGACCTCAGCCCAGGAGGATAGGGAAAGACCGTGAAGGCAGCGCCTGGAGGTCAAACTTCGGGGGCCGAACACATGGGGGAGAAGATTCCCTTGGGAACTGACGGCGGGGGCCATCTCGAATTCGGTTCCCAGCCGGATGTCATTCTGGAGACAAATATAGCTCCAGAATCAAGCAGGCAGCCTCTCTCAGCTGGAGGAGGTATACCGACGACCTCTGTCCAACCAGAGGCGTCGGATGCTTTGTTGGTGGCGCTGAAGGGCGCCTCCATCGTCGATGAACACCGTGCCCTTATGGGTGCGGTGATTGAGAAGATTCAATCTGCTGAGAGTGGACTGAATGGAGCTTGTATCAGCCTTATAAAAGGTTTTGAGGTATGTTTTTCGAAGAGTGTCATAGTATGGATAGTAGCCCCTGATACACTGTTCGGTGAAAGAAGAAACCGGACAGAGGATCAAATTTATGTCCGCAGGAAGACTCATTGAATGACATCTATTTCTCTTTTGTTTTAAGCAGGCGTCTGTAGCGGCTGCTGCCTCCTATACTGCGGAAATGCCAGGACTGAATCAAAGTCTGGAGCGGGCCAAAGAAGAACTTTGCCAGTTGAAAATGCAGTTGGGAGATAAGCAGGGTATGCACAAGTCTTGTTCGCGTTTAGTGCGATCAATTTTTCAGTATTATTGAATATGTTCCCTGATTTGCTCTAGGGATGATGACCGAAGTCGAGGCTCTTAAGAAGGCTGTGGCCAAGGCCGAGGAAAAGGCAGCCGCAGAGCAGGCCCTCCATGAGAAGTACGAGGCCTGGGTAATTAAAGCTGAGCAGGAGCTGCAACAGGCCGTGAAAAAATGCGAGACCTTGGAGCATAGTGTAATGGAGAAAGAATCCGAACTCACCAAGGCGCATCAGGCCGCGAGCGATGCCCGGGGGAAAACCCAAAGCGCCCTACAGGGTATCCAAGAGGCGAGGAAGATCGCAGCGGGTAAGGCTCTCTCCTTGTAAAGCAAGTTTTTGAGGATAAGATTATGCTTCTGATTAATTAGGATTTCTCCAGGGGTGTTTGCGGAGCTGCCCCGCAGCATAGCGGATGCCGCCCAATTTTACCGGGCCGAAGAAAGAAACACTGCAGATAAGCTCTTCTGGTCGTAGTATTTGGCACCGAATTATCTCGTGCCTTTTTCGATCAACTTAAACAGCTGATCGAACTACATAAGGCGGTGGAACTAGCCATGAGGGATTTAATTATCCGGTTATGGCCCACCGAGCCGATTCCAAGCAGCTACTTCGGGCTCATGAAGCGGCTTGTGAGCGCTTGCCCCCGACTTGATGTCATCAAGCGGTCGATCTGAATAGAAGGTGCGCGAATGGCCTTCGCCCGCGCAAAGGTGCACTGGGGGAAGATGGATGCTGAGAAGCTGATGACCGAAGGGCCACCAGAGGGGAAGGAGCACCGCAAGCCCGAATTATATTATGAGAATGTCCTTAAAGGATCCTAACTTGCCGCAGAGGTATGCACCAAGGACATTATATTTCCATGAATGCGAATCATGTTGTCCTTTGTAAACATCTGAACAGGGTCATTTATGCTGTTTATTTCCTGTTATATAAAATTTTACCCTCCTGTGCGGCCGTTTTATATGTTAAACCTGAGAGTTGGCTGCCGTCGGCTTCCGCCCCACGTAAGAAGTACGGGTGTTCGGATAAACTCGAGCACTCTTTATCCCAAATGTTGGGTCCTTCAAGGAGGTGCTCAAAGACAACGAACCGTGCAATCAGACTATAGGGCTTTATCACTTTCACTTAGCCATAGGAGCTTTAGTAAGGTAGGCGCAACCCCTGGTGTTCGTAATACCGTACTAGGGGCTCTATAAGCACCTGATCAGGGAAAAACCGATCCATCGCACGCTGCATTGGTTATGGCATTATGCGGGAGAAATCCTTAAAGATTTTATTACCTCTCGAACAGCTGACCAGCTCTCGCCGTATCATGACAGTCATTTTTCGGCTTTCTCTACTAAGGTGCTCATCCGGAAGAACCGGGACACAATCGCAGTAGTTCTCCCAGTGCTACCTTAGGCGATATAGCGGAACTTAAGGTACCAAAACATGGGAGCTGGGCAAACCCAACTATTGACCCAAGACATGATTCAGAGCTGATGCATATAATGCTATAAGTTCAGGGTGCCGAACTTCCACGAAGGTGTTCGGACTTTATTGCCGCACTATGGGTAAAACGAAGCCCCTGACACCTTTAAAGGCATAACGCAGCGTATGGGTACCACTCGACAAAAGAGTTTTAGTAAGAAATGACAGCAGAGAAGCGTCACACAAATCCACATGTTTTATTTAAATAGTACGTCGATGCGTATAAGACAGGTAATAATGGAAAAGAAATATGACTGTGGCACCTGCTGAGGCCAGGGGAGACGAAGCTGCATGCGAATCCGGAGTATAGTCGGATAGTCATTGAGGGGAACATCTAAGGATTCCCTTGCGCGTTCGGGCTGCCTCCATATTGTCCGTCCTGCTCAACACAAAGGTGAGCCTGCAAACGAAATGTAAGAAATGTTTGTTTGCCGGAGAGCGGTTGAGCCGCTATACGCGGCCTATCTTAGCCTTCGTCGGAGTGTCTAATTGAGCTCTGGACGAGCCGGGCAATGCTGCCGCGAAGTAGTTCAAAGTCCTTTGGCGGTATCCGGGAGCCTGGCCGTCGACTCGAGGTTCGGCTGCAAGGTACTGCTCCTTCCTTCTGCTGTTAAGGCAGGGGTGTACTTGTTGCTGCCGGAAGAAAGGTCGGCCTTGCCTTTAACCGTGATGACGCCGCGTGCCCCGGGCATCTTGAGATTACGGTAGGCGTAATGTGGCACCGCGTTAAATCAAGCGAACGCGGTTCGTCCGAGCAGTGCCTGATAATCACTACGGAAGGGGACGATTTCGAAGGTTAACTCTTCGATGCGGTAATTTTCTGGTGATCCGAAGACTACCTCGAGGGCAATGGAGCCTGTACACCTGGCTTCCACACCTGGTATAATTCCTTTGAAAGTGGCTATAGTGGGTTTGATCATTGAATGATCGATGCCCATCTTGCGCACTGTGCCCTGATAAGCCAGGTTTAGACTGCTGCCTCCATCCATAAGGACTCGTGTGAGACAGAACCCATTAATTATTGGGTCGAGGACTAGTGTGGCTGGATTGCCTTGATTGGCGTTGACCGGACGATCTATGTGGTTGAAGGTGACCGGCCCTAGTTTATATTCTGGGACAACTAGTTCCATTAGGTTGGCATTCCTAGGGGTGTATATCCGGTCCGGGTTGGGAATTTGGGTGTTGTTTACCACATTCACCGTTTGAATTTGCGGGGGAAATTTCTTTTGCCCTCATGTGTTCGGTGATCTGGACTCTTCGTCGCCATCATCGCTTTGAGAGCCCCCTTTATTGTTTTTGGCGCCTGCCCAACCGGCTTGTTTGAAGACCCAACATTCTCTATTAGTATGGGTGGATAGCGTCCCTGGGGTGCCATGAATTTGGCATTGACGATCGAGTATGCGGTCCAGACTAGACGGACCCGAATTGTTATTTTTGAGGGGCCCTTTATGCTGACCGTACTTTGAGCCACTAAACCCGACATTAACTGTCGTATCTTCGGCGTTGTCACCATATTTGCGGCGCTTGTATTTATTGCGTCTTGGTTTGCCGTTGCTATCGCTGGCCTCTAATGATCCAGGTTTGCTTGCTGTGTTATTACTACGAGCCAACCAGCTACTTCGCCCGCACAAAAGCGGGTCATGAGTGTTGTGAGGGCTGCCACGGATTTTGGCTTCTCTTGACCGAGGTGCCGGGCAAGCCATTCGTCACGGATGTTATGCTTAAATGCCGCTAAGGCCTCTGCATCCGGACAATCAACAATTTGGTTTTTCTTAGTTAGGAACCGGGTCCAGAATTTCCTGGCCGATTCCCCTGGCTGCTGAGTTATATGACTTAGATCGTCAACATCCGGCGGTCGCACATAAGTTCCCTGGAAATTGTCCAGCAATGCATCTGCCAGACTCTCCCAACTTCCGATGCCGGCGACGGGTGCGGGCTGGACTGGACTTCGGCTATATCTCCCACGTGTCGAGGCACGACTTAGAGGCATAACCGCATTGAAAGCAATGTCGCAAGTGAGGTAATCTTCACACAACCCATGTAATACATAAGGAAAGAGATACATAGTTGGCTTACAATGCCACTTCACACAATACATAAATAAACATCCATCATTCAGAGTACACTCAAGGTCCGACTACGGAACCAAAATAAAAGAAGATACCCCAAATGCTACACAGATCCCCGATCGTCCCAACTGGGCACCACTATCGATCATCGTGAAAAGACACATAGTAACGACCACGCCTCGTCGAACTCCCACTTGAGCTCGGCTGCGCCACCTGCACCGCATCATCGGAACTCGCAACTGTTTTGGTAGAATCTGTGAGTCACGGGACTCAGCAATCTCACACCCGCGAGATCAAGACTATTTAAGCTTATAGGAAGGACAGAGTTGTAAGGTGGAGCTGCAGCAAGTTTACTAGCATATATGGTGGCTACATCGCAAAAGAGAGCGAGAAGAGGAGCAAAGCACGGTCGTGAAGCTAGTAGCGATCAAGAAGTGATCCTGAACTACTTACGCCGACATAACTCCAACATCGTGTTCACTTCCTTGACTCACCGAGAAGAGACCATCACGGTTACACACGCGTTGATGTGTATTTTATTGAGGTCAACTTCGGTTTTCTACAACCGACATTAACAAATTCCCATCTGCCTCATAACCGCGGCACGGCTTTCAAAGATAATACCCGCAGGGTGTCCCAACTTAGCCCATTATAAGCTCTCACGGTCAACGAAGGATATTCCTTCTACCGGAAGACCCGATCAATCTCGAATCCCGGACTACAAGACATTTCGACAAGAATAAAACAAGACCAGCAAAGCCATTGACAGCCGACAAACCCGATAGGAGCTGCACATATCTCGCTCGTGGCACATCCGGATGAGACAGCTACGAGTAAAACCAAGCCTCGAAGTTTCCTTGGTGGCGCTGCAGCAGCGTTTAGTTGGGCCAGCACTCAAGGAGCACTGGTCCGGGGTTAAATAAAGATGACCTCGGCTCGCGAAACCCGGGGAAAAGGCTTAGGTGGCAAATGGTAAAACCAAAGTTGGGCCTTGCTGGACGAGTCTTATTCAAAGCGAACTGTCAAGGGGGTCCCATAAATCACCCAACCGTAAGGAACGCGAAATCAAGGAACATAACACCGTATGACGGAAACTAGGTGGCAAGAGGAACAAAACACTGCATAAGGCCGAGCCTTCCACCCTTTACCAAGTATATAGATGCATTAATTATAGCAGATATATATTGTGATATCCCCAACAAGTAAACATGTTCCAAAAAGGAACAACATCTCCATGTTCCAACAAGGAACAAACTTCAGCTTCACCGCAACTAGCAACGCTATAAGAGGGCTGAGCAAAGCGGTAACATAGCCAATCAACGGTTTGCTAGGAAAGGATGGTTAGGGCTGACATGGCAATATGGGTGGCATGATATAGCAAGTGGTAGGCATCGCAGCATAGGCATAGCAAAAGAGCGAGCAACTAGCATAGCAAAGATAGAAGTGATTTCGAGGGTATGGTCATCTTGCTCGCAATGTTCTCGAGTTGTCGAAAGCTTGATCCTCGTAAGCGTTCTCAACAGGTTCCTCGCTCACGCACTCGCCTCCGGCTCTACCCAAAGCAAGAACACAAACAAAGGAACCACAATAAATCACGTGCAATGCACAATCAACATGATGCAAAACATGACATGATATGCGAGATGTGATATGCAATGCGTATGCGCGCCCGAAGGAAAATGATGAACCAGGCATCAACTTGGCAAACCAAGTATGCCACTGAAAGATGAGATGATTTCGTTGAAATCGATATAAAGATCACCGAATCGGATGCACGGTTTGCAAATGACAAGCAAAACAAGAATGGCACAAATCTGCCATTAACAGCATGATGCCACTTAGCAAGCAACAAGAAATTAAGCTACTGCACCCAAACGTACCAACAAAGTATATGGCAGTGATCTACACAAGATGCTTGACAAAAGATGAGCACTGAGCTACGGCTAAATCACATCATAACAGGTTCAAACAAGCATGGCAAAAGTGCACAAAATATCAGTCGACATGGCAAAACAGCATCAGGTAGCAATGTTCAGAGCAAAAAAACTACATGCTACAGGAACTTATAATAGCAAAACAAGGCATGGCATGAATCTACTCAAAGCATAGAACAAAAGTCCCTTACTGACCATAAGCCAAAAGGATCAGAAAATATAGTAACACCCATGTCAATATCGAAAGTTTCATAATGATTCAGCAACATGGCATGTCAAAACTGATAACAAGTAGGCATGTTTACAAGCTCAATGCACTCACTACAGAGCCTTATATGATAAACTAAGCATACATACATCAAGAAGACATGGCATAGAAGACATACATGGCAAGAACAATAACATAGCATACATGGATCAACCACAACAACCTTGGCAAAATTGAATAACATGTAAACAATCTGCCAGAAACATTTGATAGCAAAAGTAGAGCTCGATTGACTCAAGCTATGGCACTCCATAATTGCAAACAAAGGCATGGATGGATAGAGCAAGACATGTTAGAACAAAACATCCTTACTGAAGTATCTCAAAATATGCATGGATCTCTCGGTAGCATCAAGTTAACATGGCATCAAAATATCAAGAAAACAGGGCTGAAATCAGCAACATCAGACACCTACTTTGCATGCTTGTGCTAGTCACCACATAGATCACAAAAATACATGGCATACACCCTGGAAAGATGGCATGGCATATTACAAAACACATGTAGGACTCAAATTCATAGGGTGCACACATCAATCATAGCAAAATAACAAAAGTGCAAGTTCTGTTAAGAAATGAAACTAACATCACATAGCCCTCTTCCAACAGCATTTCGGGCATCAAGATGAGCTCAAATGAAAATGATGCAATGAGATGAAATGATCTACTCTTCGAGGCGAACATTTTGATATATTATACGCGCAAAATGGAGCTACAGATGCAAAGTTACGCCACGCTGAAAATGCCACAAAATATCAACAGATGAAAAAACTTAGAGGAAAAGAGGGGAAGAAGTCAACGACGCGATCCGATCCGGATCCGATCGAGGCCGATCCGATCGAGGAGCGGCGGCGGCGGCGGCGGGCGCCGGATCCGGCGGAGGGCGGAGGAGGGAGGCGGGCCGGGTCCGCCGAGGGGAGGAGGAGGCGGAGGCGGCGGAGGCGGCGCGAGGACGGCGGCGGGCGCGGCGGCGGACGGCCGGTGGCGGCGGGCGGGCGAGGCGGCGGCGGCGGCGGAGCGGGAGATCCGCCGGGCGCTGGCGGTGGGTGGCGCGGCGGCGGGCGCGGCGGCGGGCGGGGCGGCGGCGGCGAGGGGCGGCGCGAGGCGCTGGGCGCGCTGGCGGGGAGCGCGCGGGCGGGCGGGCGGGGCGGGCGCTGGGCGGGCGGCGGGGGGGCGGCGGCGGCACGCGGCGGCGCGCGGGCGGCGCGCGGCGGCGGGGCGGCGGGTGTCGGGCGGACGGCGGACGGTCCGTCGGGCGTGAGGAAATTTTTAGGTTTCGGGGTTAGACCCGGATTTGGAATGGGGGTTTGCTTAAATAGGCATAGAGGGAGCTAGGAGAGTCCAAATGAGGTGTAGTTTTACCACACGATCGTGATCGAACGACGGAGAGCATGGAAGTGACTTAGATGGGTTATTGGACTATTTTGAAGGGTGTTGGGCTGCAACTTAAAAGAGGCCTTTATGAGAGTGCGGTTAACTGCTGAGTACCAAACGAGCTCCAAATGACCAAACTTGACCGTGGTCTACGGTGGTATACCAAGGCCACTTGACAAACCTCGTCCATTCCGAGAAGGTTTAGTACCCGCACACGGAAAAACGTAAAAGGGCCGCGGGGAGATAGGAGTGCCGGATTGCAAAACGGACAACGGAAAAATGCTCGAATCATGAGACTAACACGTATGCAAATGCGATGCACATGATGACATGATATAAAATGCATGACATGGACAAAATGCAAAATGAAGAAAACCCAACCACGGAGGGAATATCATATCACAATGCCGAAAATGGCAAGAGTTGGAGTTACAAATATGGAAAGTTACTCCGGGTGTTACAACACTCCACCACTACAAGAGGATCTCGCCCGAGATCTAGGACTGAAAGAACTCCGGATATTCGAACGGAGGTGATCCTCGCGCCCCGTGTGGCTTCTCGGTCGGAATGGTGTGACCACTTCACTTTCAGGAATTTGATTGACTTGTTGCAGTCTTGCGCCGGTTTCTTCAAGAATAGCAACGGGTGCTCATGATAAGAGAGATCTTCTTGAAGGTCAATTTCTTCGTTGATAGTGCGCTCAGAGTCTTGAAGCACTTTGCGGTTGTGACACGTGAAACACATCGCACGCTTGCAAAGTTGGATGGAAGCTCGTTGATAGGAGAGATCTCTTTTGCCAATGATCTTGAAAGGACCCACGATCTAGGGGCAAGCTTCCTTTGATACCGGGGCGACGAAAGTGCCTTTCATTGAGAGACGCGAGGTAGACATGGTCTCCGATTTCAAAAGCCACATCACGGTGCTTATCATCATAATAGTTTTCCGCGCGATTATGCTGCTTTGAGATTCTCACGAATGACTTTGCACATTTCTTCCGCTTCGTGGATCAAGTCATTGCCAAGAAGTTGGCGCTCACTGCCCTGCACCAATTGAGAGGAGTACGGCACTTTTCGCCATAGAGAATTTCAATGGGGCCTTGCCCAACTCGCTGGAAGCTGTTGTTGTAGGAGAACTCGCATATGGAAGACAATCTTCCCACTTCATACCGAAGAAATGACACAAGCCCCGAGCATATCTTCAAGGATTTGATTTACTCGCCGACTTGGCCACTTGTTTGAGGATGGAAAGCTGTGCTGAAACGAATGTTGGTGCCCATGGCCTTTCAAAAGAATCCCAAAACTTGAGGTAAAGATGCTGCCACGGTCTCAAGAGATCACTTGTGGAATGCCGCAAGGAGACAATCCTCGAGGTGTATAGCTCGCCAACCGAGCTGCTGTGATGGATTCTTTGATAGGAAGAAAATGAGCCACTTTAGTAAGCTTGTCAATGACAACGAAGATAGCATCATTTCCACGCTTGGACTTTGGAAACCAGTCACTAAGTCCATTTCAATATGATCAAACTTCCATTCGAATAGCAAGAGGTTGGAGGAGACCAGCTGGTCGTTGGTGTTCTCGCTTTCACTCTTCTCGCAGACATCACACTCATTCACGAATTGAGCAATTTCGCTTCATTCGAGTCCACCAATATGATCGCTTGAGGTCATGGTACATCTTCGCATTTCCGTGATGAATGGATAGAAGCGAATTGTGAGCCTCGCTCATAATGACTTTTCTCAGATCACCCTTAGGAACCACAATCCGTCCTCAAAGAAAAGAGTATCTTTGTCATCAATGTGGAAGCACTTGTACTTGAAATGCCCTTGTCGATACCACGCTTCACCTTTTTCACCATGGTATCCAGGAGTTGAGCCTCACGAATCTGATCTTCCAAAGTAGGAGAGACTATGAGGTTGGCAAGAAAGCCTTGAGGAACAACTTGAAGATTCAGCTTATGGAAAGCTTCACAGAGATCCGTTGGAAGGGCTTGAGGATTAAACTGCTAAAGAAGCCTTCCCGCCAAAGCATCTGCAATGACATTGGCCTTGCCCGAGTATATTCAATACTTGGGTTGTACTCTTGAATCATTTCACCCATCGAGTCCGCCCGAGGTTGAGGTTGGGCTGAGTGAAGATATACTTGAGACTCTTGTGATCGGTGAAAATGTCCACTTTCCTTCCCAACAAGAGATGTCTCCATGTTATCAATGCATGGACAACTCGCCGCCAACTCAAGATCGTGAGTGGGGTAGTTCTTTCGCTGGGCTTCAATGGCGAGAGGTATAAGCCACAACTCTCTTCTCTTGCATTAACACAGCACCGAGACCTTGAAGAGAAGCATCACGTAAAACTTCAAATGGCTTGGATTCATCAGAGGAGTCAAGACAGAGCTGTGACGAGTTTCTCTTTGAGAGTATTGAAAGCAACGCCACACTGTGGAGACCGTATATACTTCACATGCTTCGAGGAGGTTGGAAAGAGGCTTTGCAATCTTGGAGAAGTTCTCAACGAATCTTCGCAATAGCTTGCAAGACCAAGAAAATCATGGAGCTGCTTGACATTCGAGGAGGTTCCCAATTCACAATTGCGGACACCTTCTGGATTAACAGCGATGCCCTTGGCGGAGATGATATGACCAAGATAAAGCACTTCATCAAGCCAAAATTCACATTTGGAGAACTTAGCATAGAATTGATACTCTCGAGCTTGTCTAGCACCAATCGCAAATGTTTGGCATGATCCTTCTTATTCTTGGAGAAGACCAAAATATCATCAAGATAGACCAAGACGAATTCATTGGTGTAGGGGTTGAAGATGAAGTTCATCATCCGAGAGAATGTTGGAGGAGCATTGACAAGGCCGAAAGACATGACAAGATATTCATAAGAACCAAAGCTTGTTCTCAATGCTGTCTTGGGAATATCTTGTTCACGAATGCGAATCTGATGATAACCCATACGAAGGTCAAGCTTGGAGAACACTTTAGCACCTTTGAGTTGCTCAAAAGCTCATTGATGTTGGGAAGTGGATACTTGTTCTTGATTGTCTTCTTATTCAATGGACGGTAATCGACGCAAAGTCGGTCCGCGCCATCCTTCTTCCGGACAAAAGAACACCACAACCCCAAGGAGATGAACTCGGTCCGATCAAACCCAGACGCTCTTGTTCATCGAGCTGCTTCTTCAATTCCTTCAGCTCATCAGTCCAAGCTTGTATGGACGCTGCAAACGGGTTCAAGGCTGTGCTCAAGATCGATAACGAACTCAATCGGCCGATGAGGAGGCATACCCGAAGCTCTTCCGAAAGACATCTTGGTACTCACAAACGATCGAATCGAGAGATAGCATCCAATTCGCCTTCTCATTGAGAGAAAACAACCAATGGTTTCATCACGAGCGCATAGATGATCACATCATTAGAAGAGTGAGTCAATTGAATTTCCCGGCAGCACAATCAAGCTGAGCTTTGTGCCGAGAAAGCCACCCATTCCGAGAATAAGATCAATATCCGAGTCACCAAGAACAATTGGTTTAGCCAGAAATCTATAATCGCCCATCTTGATACCGACATTTGGAACCAACATGGTAGATCTCAAACGCTTAGCCGGAGAAATAACTTGCATAGCTTTAGGTAATGCTCTCAGATCAAAATTGTGCTTCATGCAAAAGGATATGACATGAAAGAATGCGATGCACCAAAGATCAAATAAGACTTTTGCAGAATATCATTAATCGAAGATTACCCATTATCACATCAAGATTCCTCCGCTTGAGCTGCATTCATCATATTCACCTTTGCGCACTTGGGATTATGCTTGACCACCGCATTGCTGGAAGATTTCACAGAGGAGGAGGCGGAAGGCGCCTGGTTGAAGCACTTGTTCGTGATAGTGACCTTTTCACGACATTTGTTGCAAGTCACCTCGAGAGCGGACGGTGGTAAGGAGCACTTGACCTTGGAGCTTGAGAATTAGACTTGTTCTCGATAGCTTGGGTTGGGTGGGTGGGAAGATCCACGCCACCGAGTTCTTCTCACGATAAGGCCGACGGAACGGAGGAGGAGGAAGGTAGAACTTCGCCGCTTAGCTGCCACTTGAGAGGAAGAAGAAGACCGAATCTGCATCCCCGATTCTCTTCTTAGAAGCCTCACATTTGAGCTGGGCAGCTTCTTGCTTCAAAGGCCATGTTGTAGAATTCATCATACTTTTCTCGCTCAAAAGCACAAGAGCTAATTGCAGATCTTCTCTCGCACCACCTCCGAATTGATAGATCATACTCTTTTCATCGTGAACGCCTTGCTTAGCAAAACGAGCGAAGCTCGAACTGGATATTGTATTGATAGACGACATGTTGCCTTGCTTGAGATTGCGGAACTCCTCACGCTTGCTCTCAACAACACTTTTCGAATGTGGTGAGCTCAAATCTCGGCGAACTCATCCTGTAATGACACGACCTCCTCTCGAATCTTTGTATTGTCGGTACCACTCAAAGCAGCTTGGTCCTTGAGTTGAAACGATGCAAACTTGACAAAGTCCTCGTGTCCGACATTGCTACAATCAAAATGCTTGCAGATGTCCACAAGCCAATCGTCAGCCGCTCGTGGCCTCAACTACGTAAACCGAAAGACTTCGCTGATTAGCGAGGAACCGACCGAGAGTAGCAAAGTGCGGCTGATTGTTGCCTTGACCTTGATTTCCTTGATTGCCTTGCCCTTGAGTACGCTTCTGCAAGAGCTGCAAAATCATCTCGAGCATTGGCATTGGTGGCTGCCATGATAGTTGCCAGCCTCCGGAGGCGGAGGTGGAGGTGGAGGGTCTGACCGATCCCCATCATTGCGATCCGGATTCGACGCTGCATGGAGCCATCCTCAAGAGGGTGACATCCGTTAGTCCTTTGATAGACAAATAGTCAAGTAGAATCAACGGATAGAAATTGCAACATATAGTCTTCACAATAAACATTCAACAAGAATGAACGAATGAATTCCAAAGTTAATCATCACACGCCCATTAAGGTGAGAAGCCACTTAGATAAAGATATGGAAACAACATCTGCCTTAGAAACAAATCAATATCACAACTGAAAACAAAAGATTGGCTTCTAGAATGAGCCGAACAAACACATGATAGAGATTTCACCAAAGTGTTCGTGGTGGGGCCCACACGACACGACGATAGCGGACGCCATTTAATGACAAACAAGACGCCCCGAATCAGCATAGCCAAGGATTCTTTAAGACGCCACACCATCAGAATCGACCGTGAATGGGCGGACCACTAGACGTTGAACCCCAATCTCAAATCATACATCCGTCGGAAAGATATCCCGTAAGCTACTAGAATTCCCACCTATAAACTCCCAAACTTTCGGTTATGCAATCTGGTGTTGGGGATACAGGGACACAAAATATATCACCCAAACTAACAATACCTAGATCCACAGATCCATCCCACAACACATAACCAAGAAATCCTCGAAATCGTGGTACTCGACCTTCAAAAACATCCGTTATACAAGTCATGGCAATACTCCCGAGCTCGCCTCAAGATCGGGTTATCGGGTTATCTCACCAACAACTCGCACAAAAGAGATTTCGATGTCGGTAAAACTCGTATTCCAGAATCGCAACGATAAAATTGTGACGACAACACCTCGGAGCTCAACTCCCCGGACACCGCCACAACCCCTAAATGTCGAGGCACCAAGAACAATGTTCTCGCCACAAAACCATCGAACGATTCCAAGATACCCACGTGATCCTAAAATTTTTTAGTGAAATTTGAGGAGAGGAGAGTCAAAACTCTACGCCAGAGACCTCACCAGAGCGATTTAAGGACCTGGGAGTAAAAAGAATCCTACTCCGATATATATAATCCTAAGACTCAAAACATTTTCCATTCTAGACTCAACAACGCCAAAGAAACAATCAAGTAGGGGCTCCTAAGTCGGGAAGGCTCGATTACCAACTTGTAACGCCTCGATGCGGCTATATCTCCCACGTGTCGAGGCACGACTTAGAGGCATAACCGCATTGAAAGCAATGTCGCAAGTGAGGTAATCTTCACACAACCCATGTAATACATAAGGAAAGAGATACATAGTTGGCTTACAATGCCACTTCACACAAGACATAAATAAACATCCATCATTCAGAGTACACTCAAGGTCCGACTACGGAACCAAAATAAAAGAAGATACCCCAAATGCTACACAGATCCCCGATCGTCCCAACTGGGCACCACTATCGATCATCGGAAAGACACATAGTAACGACCACGCCTCGTCGAACTCCCACTTGAGCTCGGTTGCGCCACCTGACCGCATCATCGGAACTCGCAACTGTTTTGGTAGAATCTGTGAGTCACGGGACTCAGCAATCTCACACCCGCGAGATCAAGACTATTTAAGCTTATAGGAAGGACAGAGTAGTAAGGTGGAGCTGCAGCAAGTTTACTAGCATATATGGTGGCTACATCGCAAAAGAGAGCGAGAAGAGGAGCAAAGCACGGTCGTGAAGCTAGTAGCGATCAAGAAGTGATCCTGAACTACTTACGCCGACATAACTCCAACATCGTGTTCACTTCCCTGACCACGAGAAGAGACCATCACGGTTACACACGCGTTGATGTGTATTTTATTGAGGTCAACTTCGGTTTTCTACAACCGACATTAACAAATTCCCATCTGCCTCATAACCGCGGGCACGGCTTTCAAAGATAATACCCGCAGGGTGTCCCAACTTAGCCCATTATAAGCTCTCACGGTCAACGAAGGATATTCCTTCTACCGGAAGACCCGATCAATCTCGAATCCCGGACTACAAGACATTTCGACAAAGAATAAAACAAGACCAGCAAAGCCACCCGACAGCCGACAAACCCGATAGGAGCTGCACATATCTCGCTCGTGGCACATCCGGATGAGACAGCTACGAGTAAAACCAAGCCTCGAAGTTTCCTGAGGTGGCCCCGCAGGCGGTTTAGTTCGGGCCAGCACTCAAGGAGCACCGTCCGGGGTTAAATAAAGATGACCTCGGCTCGCGAAACCCGGGGAAAAGGCTTAGGTGGCAAATGGTAAAACCAAAGTTGGGCCTTGCTGGACGAGTCTTATTCAAAGCGAACTGTCAAGGGGGTCCCATAAATCACCCAACCGTAAGGAACGCGAAATCAAGGAACATAACACCGTATGACGGAAACTAGGTGGCAAGAGGAACAAAACACTGCATAAGGCCGAGCCTTCCACCCTTTACCAAGTATATAGATGCATTAATTATAGCAGATATATATTGTGATATCCCCAACAAGTAAACATGTTCCAAAAAGGAACAACATCTCCATGTTCCAACAAGGAACAAACTTCAACTTCACCTGCAACTAGCAACGCTATAAGAGGGCTGAGCAAAGCGGTAACATAGCCAATCAACGGTTTGCTAGGAAAAGGATGGTTAGGGCTGACATGGCAATATGGGTGGCATGATATAGCAAGTGGTAGGCATCGCAGCATAGGCATAGCAAAAGAGCGAGCAACTAGCATAGCAAAGATAGAAGTGATTTCGAGGGTATGGTCATCTTGCCTGCAATGTTCTCAGAGTTGTCGAAAGCTTGATCCTCGTAAGCGTTCTCAACAGGTTCCTCGCTCACGCACTCGCCTCCGGCTCTACCCAAAGCAAGAACACAAACAAAGGAACCACAATAAATCACGGTGCAATGCACAATCAACATGATGCAAAACATGACATGATATGCGAGATGTGATATGCAATGCGATGCGGCCCGAAGGAAAATGATGAACCAGGCATCAACTTGGCAAACCAAGTATGCCACTGAAAGATGAGATGATTTCGCTGAAATCGATATAAAGATCACCGAATCGGATGCACGGTTTGCAAATGACAAGCAAAACAAGAATGGCACAAATCTGCCATTAACAAAGATGATGCCACTTAGCAAGCAACAAGAAATTAAGCTACTGCACCCAAACGTACCAACAAAGTATATGGCAGTGATCTACACAAGATGCTTGACAAAAGATGAGCACTGAGCTACGGCTAAATCACATCATAACAGGTTCAAACAAGCATGGCAAAAGTGCACAAAATATCAGTCGACATGGCAAAACAGCATCAGTAGCAATGTTCAGAGCAACAAAACTACATGCTACAGGAACTTATAATAGCAAAACAAGGCATGGCATGAATCTACTCAAAGCATAGAACAAAAGTCCCTTACTGACCATAAGCCAAAAAGGATCAGAAAATATAGTAACACCCATGTCAATATCGAAAGTTTCATAATGATTCAGCAACATGGCATGTCAAAACTGATAACAAGTAGGCATGTTTACAAGCTCAATGCACTCACTACAGAGCCTTATATGATAAACTAAGCATACATACATCAAGAAGACATGGCATAGAAGACATACATGGCAAGAACAATAACATAGCATACATGGATCAACCACAACAACCTTGGCAAAATTGAATAACCTGTAAACAATCTGCCAGAAACATTTGATAGCAAAAGTAGAGCTCGATTGACTCAAGCTATGGCACTCCATAATTGCAAACAAAGGCATGGATGGATAGAGCAAGACATGTAGAACAAAACATCCTTACTGAAGTATCTCAAAATATGCATGGATCTCTCGGTAGCATCAAGTTAACATGGCATCAAAATATCAAGAAACAGAGCTGAAATCAGCAACATCAGACACCTACTTTGCATGCTTGTGCTAGTCACCACATAGATCACAAAATACATGGCATACACCCCTGGAAAGATGGCATGGCATATTACAAAACACATGTAGGACTCAAATTCATAGGGTGCACACATCAATCATAGCAAAATAACAAAAGTGCAAGTTCTGTTAAGAAACAAAACTAACATCACATAGCCCTCTTCCAACAGCATTTCGGGCATCAAGATGAGCTCAAATGAAAATGATGCAATGAGATGAAATGATCTACTCTTCGAGGCTAACATTTTGATATATTATACGCGCAAAATGGAGCTACAGATGCAAAGTTATGCCACGTTGAAAATGCCACAAAATATCAACAGATGAAAAAACTTAGAGGAAAAGAGGGGGAAGAAGTCAACGACGCGATCGAGGATCGGATCCGATCGAGGCCGATCCGATCGAGGAGCGGGCTATCCGCGCGGGCGGCGGCGCCGGATCCGCGGGCGAGGAGGAGGAGGCGGGCCGGGTCCCGGAGGAGGAGGCGGCGGCGACGGGCGGGAGGAGGCGGCGAGGCGGGCGAGGCGGCGGCGACGACGGGGCGTGGCGCGGGCGGGCGGCGGGGAGGGCGGCGGTGGCGGAGCGGAGATCCGGGCGGCGGCGAGGTGGCGCGGGCGGGCGGGCGGGCGGGAGGGCCGCGGCGGGCGGGCGCGGGGAGCGCGGAGCGGCCTGGCGTGGCGGCGGGCGGGCTGGCGGGCGGGCGCTGGCATGGCGGCGGCGGCGGCGGGGCCACATGGCGCGCGGCGACATGGGCGGCGGCGCTGACGGGGGACGGTCCGGCGGCGCGCGACGCTTCATCCGGCGCGAGGTAGGGAAGGCTAGGGTTAGACCCGGATTTGGAAAGGGGTTTGCTTAAATAGGCATAGAGGGAGCTAGAGAGTCCAAATGAGGTGTAGTTTTTACCACACGATCGTGATCGAACGACGGAGAGCATGGAAGTGACTTAGATGGGTTATTGGACTATTTTGAAGGGTGTTGGGCTGCAACTTAAAAGAGGCCTTTGCGAGAGTGCGGTTAACCGCTGAGTACCAAACGAGCTCCAAATGACCAAACTTGACCGTGGTCTACGGTGGTATACCAAGGCCACTAGACAAACCTCGTCCATTCCGAGAAGGTTTAGTACCCGCCACGAAAAACGTAAAAGGGCCGCCGGGGAGATAGGAGTGCCGGATTGCAAAACGGACAACGGAAAAATGCTCGAATCATGAGACTAACACGTATGCAAATGCGATGCACATGATGACATGATATAAAATGCATGACATGGACAAAATGCAAAATGAAAAAAACCCAACCACGGAGGGAATATCATATCACAATGCCGTTTTAAAATGGCAAGAGTTGAGAGTTACAAATATGGAAAGTTACTGAAGTGCTCCGGTGTTACAGAGGCTCACGCTAGTTTTACTATGGCGGACTTAGAGCGGCACCGCCGACGCCGGTGCTTGGGTTGCTTCTGAGGGTCATCCTCCGCCGCCTTATCGCCATCGCTTCTTTGGGGTATCCACCATGTATATATCATATGATGAGGTGGCGGTCCAGCGCCTTTGTGGGCGGTGGTTTCGTTTCGCCTCCTCGCATCGCCGCCCATACCGTCGATGTCTTCGAGTCAAAGTCGAGCATGTCGGTTAAATCGCCGATAAGTGGCTATTAAGTGGGTGGTGGTGGGGAGGAATTCTTCATCGTCTGTGATCCCATTCTAGCCGGACATAGTTCGCCAAGGTTCTCCCGACAAGGAGAGAGAGCTTATCGAATTTAGCACATCGCCAAAAGGCGAAAGGCCGAAAGATATCCGCGGAGGTAAACTCCATGACCGGTGCCCAATCGGATTTGATAGGCACGGACACAAGCGGCTCGGAGCCCATGGCCGGGGACGAATCCAATGGTTCGGCAACACGGCTCTCGTAGGAGGTGAAGTCAGTATTTGGCTCTATCGCCACTGAGAGTGTGGCCTCCGTGGCGGGGTCTATCCACCCGTCCTTAGATGGCGCAATTTGTTTCGGATTCAGGGCCGGAGTAGTTGCAGCTGTGATCTCTCGAACACTGTCCGACGGCAGAGTTAATTTATGCTTGTCGTGATTGTGCGGCGCACCTGACGTGGGCTTGAATTCGTCGAAGATCAAGTATCTGCGGATGTCGGCAGTATAGTTCAAGTTTCCGAACCTGACCTGATGGCCAGGGGTGTAGCTATCGATCTGCTCGAGATGGCCAAGCGAGTTGGCCCGTAGTACGAAGCCGCCGAATACGAAGATCTGTCCGAAGAGGAAAACCTGACCCTGGATCGCATCGTTGCCGATGATCGGAGGAGCCATCAAGCCTTACGGTGACGGATAGTGGAACTCGAGTGGAAGCACCAATGTCGGTGTCAAACCGCGGATCTCGGTAGGGGTCCCGAACTGCTGTGCCTAAGGCGGATTGTAATAGGAGGCGGGGACACGATGTTTACCTGTGTTCGCCCTCTCGATGGAGGTAATACCCTACTTCCTACTTGATTGATCTTGATGATATGAGTATTGCAAGAGTTGATCTACCACGAGATCGTAGAGGCTAAACCCTAGAAGCTAGCCTATGGTATGATTGTTGTTGTCCTACGGACTAAAACCCTTCGGTTTATATAGACACCGGAGGGGGCTAGGGTTACACAGAGTCGGTTACAAGGGAGGAGATCTACATATCCATATTGCCAAGCTTGCCTTCCACGCCAAGGAGAGTCCCATCTGGACACGGGACGAAGTCTTCAATCTTGTATCTTCATGGTCCATCAGTCTGACTAAAGTATATAGTCCGGCCGTCCGAGGACCCCCTAATCCAGGACTCCCTCATCCGCCACCCTCCGGTCGACCTCCTGCTGGATTCTGGCCTCCCGAGCCGCGTCAACATCCTTAGCCGTGGCAACCTGGCGCTCCCTCAACTCCAACCGCTCGAGCTCCGTGCTGTGCTCCAAGAACTCCAGCGCCAGCGCCTCCTCGCGGTCCGGGACCTCCTTCTCATCGGAGGGGGCCTCGCTCAGTGATGCTTCTGGGGAAGCTTTGCGCACTTAAATCTGTCGCTCAAGGGTGGCGTTCAAAGCCTGAAGCTCCCGCTCTCGCTCCTCGGCCGCCTCACAAAGGCAGTCAGCGGCCCTGGCTTCCTCCAGAGCGCGGGCACGAGCTTCACGAGAAGCTGCACCGGATACCACGGCACTTGCATTGGTGCACTCAGCCCGCACGCGGCCAAGCCCACCCTCTGTGGCGGGGGCTCTCGGAGAGGCATGGAGGGGCTCACTTGCCTCCGGCAGGGAGCTGGACGCCGATGCCTTCCCGACCACTCTCTGGGCCTCGGCGAAGGCGCTGGGCAGCGAGGCCTCGCAGCTCGAAGATGAAGCCTACGCTGGGGGTGCCCAGCCACCAGTGATGACCAATGGAGGAGCCCTCGACACGCCTCCTGCATTGCAGGCCAGACCTCGAAGGAAGGATGTCAGAAGCTCGGGATAATGCCCCCCCAGCGGCACATCCGTTGCTCGGACTGGCCCCGGCTTCGCGCGGGAGTCAAGTGCGGGGGGCACGGAATCAGGAGCGGGCCAAAAACTTCCGAAGATCCCTTCCCAGGAGGTTTCACCGCCACAGCCAAAGGGGTCCTGAGGAGCCATGGTCAGGAAAGGACGCGACACGCGGGAAATCACCAGGATAATGTACTTACTCATCTATGGCTATGTACTTTCTCTGCTTCAGCGGCCGGCAGGCGTCACCACTCCACCTCAGAGGCCCCTTCCTCTTGCGGAGTGCTTCAAAATTCAGGCGAAGCTAGCCGAGCCTCGGGGGATGATCCTCGGTAGTAGGGCACTCGGCGGGGCCTCTGGGCAGCAACCTCAGGAGAACCAGGCCACACATGCCCACCAACCGCCACCTCAGGACCATTTGCCCGAGCTTCGGGGGCAGCCACCTCAGGAGCGTCGGTTCGTACTAGCTGTCAAGTGGATTCCTCAGGAGCACTCGCCAGAGCTTCAGGAGTGGCTATCTCGGGAACACTGGCACTCCCGCCTCCCAGCCGCCTCTGTTGGTGCCCGTGTGGCCCGCCCCTTCGTCCATGTACGGGCGCACCATGGGTCGACGAGCACCGGAGCCATGAAGAAAGGATACTTGCGAGGCCCTCCAAGGCCGTCCGGGCGCATCCCCCACTCGTCAAAAAGGGGCATCTACCTCACGAAGTCCTCCTTATTCAAGCATTGGTACAGGAGGCAGCCCACCTCCGGAAGCGCGGCTGGTGCTGGATCGCTCGTCATGAGCTCGAGCATCGCGCACAGCGTCTTGGAAGGAAGCGCTAGCATTTGGAGCCTCATGGGGTCCGTGCTGCCAGTAAAGGCCCACAATGGGCGTGAATGGCGCTGGAGCGGGGCGATGCGCCACCAGATGAACTCCTTCACCACCATCGGCGCCGTCACCCCGACCTTTTTCAACCTGGCCAGCCTGGACCAGACATGAGCAAGCCGACGGTCGGCAAGCTTCACGTGCCCGCAGCCGGAGCAGGGAGCCGCCGGCGCTCGCGGGAGTATGAGTAGGGGGATGAGCATGCTAGCATCTATGAACACCCACTGCTTCCGGAATCCCTTCACATCTGGGAAGAGCGTGAAGTCGATGCCCGAGCCAGCCATCGCTGCCACGGCCTGGAAGGCCATGCACTCCGAGCACTTGCGGGCGTCGACCAAGCGGAGCGAGAAGAAGTGGCGAAATAAGGCAATGAAGGAAGCAATGCCCACCATATCCTCGCGCAAGAAGGTGAATATGGCAAGGAGGATAATGGATTGGGGGTCCAGGTGTAGTGCCTGTATCTAATAATGCAAGATGACGACGTTGAAGAAATCAGATAAAGGGGGAACCAAGCCGGCCAAGAGAGCATAAAGATGGATGGGGATCTCTGTGGCCTCCCTATCGATCGCGGCCCGGGAGGCGGGCCAAGCCTTCTTCGCCTTCCACTTGTTGGAGTCGGCGGCAAGAGCCAACCGGACCTTGGCCATCCCCTCCTGATTGATCACTGTCGACCGCTTAAGGGCAGGCTGAAAGACTAGCCGGGATTCAGCTGGAGTGCGGGCCTTTCCCTTCTTCTTCAACTGCGGGGCCATGGCGGAAAGGAAGGGTTGGCATTGGCGCCAGATCTGGAAGAGGGGCTGCGAGCTCGAGGGAAGAGGAGGAGCCAAGGGTGAGCTAGACAAGCAATGAAGGTAGAGCCGCGCCAGCAACGGGCGGCCGCAAAGCATAGCGGATATCAAGGCTGCGTAGGAAAGTGGGTGCGCCCACGTCTCAGCAATCTCCATGCATCTCCCAAGGCCGCAGGTGGATAGGGCCCGTGGCGCTTCGCACTTGACCTTTGGCTTCACCTTGAAGCCAAGTTCATGCCCGCCTTGGGCCTGGGGGCTACTGTCGGTGTTTTGGGAACGGTGGTACATAGACATGCCTGCTTGCGGCCCACGACGTGGCTCCATCGACGACCTAGTATGGCTCAGCTTCAACGACAACAACTCAAGACCCTCGCGAGGGGCCAAGGCTCGCGAGGCGGACGACACCAAGAACCCCACGAGGAGCCGCCTCCTCAGGCTAGCTCCTGAGGAGAGGAGATCTCTATGCAAGCCTCACCTCGTGAGGTTCGGATGATGTGAGCCATGACGACCAAGGCTAGGCTGGCACCAGCGGGTGCAGTGTGCCAGTTTCCTCTTTGGTGCTAAGGAGGTAAGCATAGGCGCGGAGTCCCGAGGAATCAGCCAAAGGTTTCCATTCCTGTGCAACAAGACCAAGACCGGCAGGATGGCGGGACTGTCGGATCGTGTGTTCCGGCAAACCCTTGAGGTTCGAACACTGGGGTGCACACAAAGAACTCTCTCTCCCTAGCTCGCTCGCACAACGATCTCAAGACCTAGCTCGACGAACCCAAAGAATAAGAGACTCGAGAGTTTATACTGGTTTGGGCCACCGTTGTGGTGTAATACCCTACTCCAGTGTGGTGTGGTGGATTGCTTTATAGGCTGAGGATGAACAAGTACAAGGTAAGAACAACCTCCTGGGGAGAGGTGTTCTTGGCACGGTAAGCTAGTGGGATGGCCTTGGTGGAAATGGATCCGATCCAAGATGAGTTGCCTCCTATGATGGTGGCTAGTACTATTTATAGAGGTCTTGGTCCTCTTCCCAAATGTTAGGCGGGAAGGGATCCCACATGTTTTGAAGGGATATTTCTAGTATAAGCTATCCTGACAAAAGGTGGTCTTCGCCTACCAAAGCCTCTGGTGGTGACGCCGCCGTGGGCTCCGCGGTGACCTCCTTCCTGCCGTCCTGCTAGTCTTGGTCTCGTTGCATCGATATGGAAACCTTTGCCTGATGCCTCGGGACTCCTCGCCTGCGCCTGCCTCTTTAGCACCAAAGAGGAAACTAGCACTCTGCACCCGCGGGTGCCCGCCTGGCCATGATCGTCATGGCTCATGTCACGCGAACCTCGCGAGGTGCCCCTTGCATAGATATCTCCGCTCCTCGGGAGCCAGCCTAGCAAGGCTGCCCCTGAGGAGGTCTTGGTGACGGCCGCCTCGCAAGGCTTGGCCCCTCGCGAGGCTATTGATTGGTTGTTGTCAAGATGGGCCGCACCAGCCAGTCACAGGAGCTGCTGTCAGGCCGCAGCAGTGCAGGTCTGGGTACCCTGCTCCTGTAACGCCAATAGTAGCCCCCGGGCCCAAAGTGCGCTCGGACTTGGCTTCGAGGAGAAGCCAAAAGGCAAGTTCGGAGCACCGCGGGCCCCAACAGCCTGCGGCCTTGATTGATGCGTGGCGACTGACGAGACGTATGCCTCCGCTTCAACGCCGCTGCCTCGCAACCGCCTCACCGACAAAAAGGTCAGCGCCGCAGCAGAGCCTTCATTACCTTCCATCGTCTTGCTCCAGATCCCTCTTCTCTTTCTCGCCCTGAGAGACTCCAGATCCGCATGAACCCCTCTCTGAGCCTGCAACCAATGGCGTCCGACAAGGCAAAGGCCGCGAACTCGCCTTCCTGGTGCGAGCCAGCCTTGAGCGCGCCTAATGTCTCAGAGAAGAATCTCGCCGCCACGCTCCTGATGACGGCAGACAGTAGCAATGAAGGGGGAAGAGCATGCTCCGGGCTGGCTCTGCCAAGCCGGAGCCCTCAGGCAGTACCTTCTATCCCTTCTTCATGAATAGCATCATCGCAGGGCTGGTCCCCCCCTTTCTCGGACTTCTTCTACGCCGTCCTCAGCCACTACAAGCTGCATGCCCTTCATCTTCATCCCAACTCCGTCCTCCTCCTATCGATCTTCGCCTTCTATTGCGAGGCATTTGTGGGGGTGATGCCGTCTGTGGCGTTGCTTCACCACTTATTGTACCTCCGGCTCAAGGAGGGGCATTGCTCGGGGTGCACCAACTTCGTCACGGCTAACGGGACCAACGCGATCTCGAAGGCTGGGAAGAAGGCTGAGGGCTTCAGGAGCAAGTGGGTCCTCATGGACGCCAAGTGCGCCCATCTGGTTGGTGCTGCCGACGGAGATGCCCTCGCCTCATGATAGGTGGCACCACGTGAAGCTCACAGACCCCCGGGCGGAGCAGGAGCAGGAGAAGATGACCGCCGACCTGAAGCCTGAGGACCCGACGACGTGGAAGCTGATGGGTGCCATGCTCGTGAAGGAGTTCCTGGCACAGCGTGTAGCCCAGCTCCAGGCACGCTCGCGCCCCTTGTGGAAGCTTGGGGACGACCTCCGTTTGCGCCCGGGTGACCTGTTAGACGAGGAGTTGGGCGCGTCTCTTCTTCTTCTGGTCGGGGACGATCAGGGGTATCCGCCAGACACACATCTCCCCTTGTACCGCCGCCCAGATGGGGCAAAGGTGGCCGCCGCCATGCCTGTCTTTGATGGGCGCGGGCTCGTGCCGCCAGCGCCTTTCAAGGCCCCAGAAGTGGTGGCCCCAGTACTAGTGTCTTCTGGCGGTTCCAGCGAGAAGGAGAGGCCCGACTTGGAGGCGACCCGGGAGGGGGAGGGAGAGACTTCCCCTCTCGCGGTGGATCTCCTTCGTGCCCTTCTCGACGATGACGCGGCCGGCAGCCATGCGTTGAGGGAGTCCTAGGCCCCTGCTGGAGTCACTACGAGGTCCAGGGGCACCCCCCGAAGAAGTCATCGGCTGGGGTCCTGATGAAGAGTAGATCGGCGTTGGTCTCCCGAGGTGGCGCCCCTGTTCTGACATCGACCAGTGCTGTCGCAGGGCCGGCCGCCGCGGCCTCATCCGCTCTTGGGACTCGCAAGCCGGCGCCCCAGGCCGTGAAGCCTCTGGGCTCCATGCTTATGAAGAGGTCGAGGGACTACGCCGCCGTGGACCCAGTAAGCACCTTGTCCTGATTTTGTTCCTGCTCCTACTTCTGTTGCTACTTCTTGACGTTCTACTTTCGTACCGTCAGGCCGACCCTGGCGGCGAAGAAGAAGAGAGAGGGAGCAGCCGCACCCTCGGGGATCCAGCAACCTGTCCTGGCCGCACCTCCTCCGGCGTGGAGTGGCGGCAACAGCCCTCGCGACTCTCCGGCCCGGTCATCCTCGCGAGGCCCGGAGGACCGACCCCAGGAGAAGGCGACCTCCACAGCCAAGCCGGCCGCGGAGGCGCCAGCTCTCATCTCACCAGCCGAGGTCCCACAGGCTCAGGAGACCCTGGCTTCTTTTTCTACTGCCACCAACTCACAGATCCTTGGCGACGATGCTGCCTCCTCGTCCTCCTGTCACGCCACTGGCTCGTGATACTTCTGCTTCACCCGACGCTCTGGAGGAGGCTCTTTCTGCGCTGACCCGGCTTCGGGATGACCTTCAAGGCGCTGACCATCGCCTGGTGGCGGGGCAGTTGGAGCTGATCTCAGCATGGCTGCGCTCCGACGCGTCTGTCACGGCGGCACCGGGCCAGGCCGTGGTAGCTTCCGAGGAGGGTGAGCGGGCCGCCGGCCAGGCTTCAGCCGCCCTTGAGGTGGTGTTGAAGGACGCCGAAGCCGCCAAGGAGCACTTCCGGGTGGCGGAGGTCGATCTGGAGAATCCGCACAAGGAACGCGCTGCCGCGGCTCGCCAGCACGAGGCACAGGAGGAGAAGCTGAGGGCTCGAGAAGAAGCGGTCACCGGTCGCGATGCTGACCTGGAGCAGCTGGCGCGGGTGCAGGCCACGGAATGCGATTGCCTGGAGAAGCTGGAGAAGGATGTGGAAGCGGAGAAGGCCCAGCTGGAAGCCAAGGCGAAGGTTCTGGCTGAGGATCGTGTGGCCTTCAAATCTCTTTGAGGAGAGGTCCCACGAGGCGTCAAGGAGCTTTGTGAGAAGGGCTTGAGAAGCTTGGTGATCGATGATGAGGGCCCCGCCCACCATTTCCTCACTCTCTTGATGCTCGAGGATGTCGCCAACGGATCGGCCCCATGGTAGAGGGGAAGCGCGACGCTTCCTCGTCGGCCTGACGCTGCCCTCGCCCACCTTCATCTTCGAGATCCCACTGCCGACCTTGGTGTCCTGCTCGAGCATGTGGATGAGGAGCGCTGCGTAGCTGCTGCCAAGGCCGTGAAGGGCCAGGTGGAGGCCTTGATGAAGAAGTTCCTCGCCATCGGCCCTGCGCCTCTAGCCAAAAGTGCCGCAGATCCTGCGACCAAGGCCGACGACATGGGCGATGGCGACGCTACCGACGGGAGGGTGCTTCCTGATGACGGTGACCGAGGCTGAAGAAGAGGCTTCCTGGTGAATGATGGTGCTCCTGCCCATTTTTATTTTCCTGCGAACTTGCGTGCGATACGCAACGTGCCACATGGAGGCGTCAAAACTTCTATTTGGTGGTTGAAGAACAATATGTCTTGTAGTATTTATTAAGATTCCGCGATTTCCTTCCCATTTGCTTGATGTTCTACGTCGGCAGGGCCCGACCCCGCGCATACCTCAGCCGCTGTTGCGCCGTTCGGATCACTAGGACGGGACCAAGGGGTGAGGGGCTATGTGGCCAGTTAGGCTCCTGAGTCGTGATGCTCTGGAGTCCCCCTTGAGGTGCAAACGGCCTATGGGAAGGAGATGCGAAAGTAGGCCTTAGTGTTCTACGTCGGCAGGTCCCGACCCCGCGCATACGTCAGCCGCCGTTGGACCGTCTGAATCGCCAGGACGGACCAAGGGGTGAGGGGCTATGTGGTCAGTTAGGCTCCTGAGTCGTGATGCTCAGGAGTCCCCCGTGACGCTCAAACAGACCTTCATACATGTCCTCGCAGAGGTCCCGCTCGGGATGGGCGCGCGACGACCGGGTCCGAGGGACCTGGCAGGGCGGCTTATGCTAGGCGTGACCTGAGCGTAGCCCCCATGCCCAGCCACCTCACGCGACTCTCACGAGGTTAAAGCGTTGCGGCGAGGCTGGACACTGAGCCGGGTGGCTCCCTGAGGTTGATGCGGCCATGGGGCCGCCCGCAGTTGTTTATCACCCTCGCGGAGCGTAGCACTTCCGCACTTGCACGGGCATAGCCGCTCCTGGTCCATGTCAACTGCCAGCGCGGAGCATGGTGCTTCCACTGGTGCGTAGGTCAGGGCTCCTTCTGAGTGGAGCCCCCAGGGCATGTACAGCCCCGCCCTGACACGTGACTCGAACGGCAGGCCTAGATGAGGTGTGTCTGGGCACTCGTGATCCAGCGCGGGACTCATGAGGCCCTACCTCAAGCCGGGTTGCACCTGGTCTTGATTCTTGATAGTTGTGCGGTCCTGCGAGATGGTTAGGCAACCTACTCCGGATGAATCTCCTGAGGTGATTACATGAGGAGGCCAAACACCAACGATTCCAAAAGGTGACGTGAATGGGGCCAGCCCCGCTGCATGTAGCTCACCGCTGGGTTTATCAATGCCTGCAGGGCGGACCTCGAAAGCACGTATAACCGTGCCTAGCCTTCTCATGTAAGGAATCCTAAAGAAAGACAACCGGCGCGCGGCTCCCGCGGTGGCGATGGTGGTCGTGGGTGGGCTTGCACGGGCGCTCGATATTCATGGTATCGAAGTACATGACAAGCAGGTGACAATCATAAGGTAAATCATGCAGGAGGCAAGCTAGTTCAGATAGATGCAGGAACGATACATGCCACTGGGATGGACCCGAGCGGCCTGGGGATAATGCAGCCCGAGGGGCACCCCCAACAGAGTAAGCTAAAGATGTGAATAGGATACACATCACAGGGACAGGCCCGTGCGACTTGGGGATGATGCTGCCTGAGGGGCACCCCCAACTGAGAGAATCGGAAAGAGTCACCTGATACTGTTGCTGGGTGGTGTTGGAGTAGCTGAACATGCGTGCTAGAGAAGTTGCTCCTCATGAGTCGCTAGGGTCCTGAGCCTCGGGAGGCTCTGGGGGCCGGGTGGCTCATGAAGAACCGTCACCCTCTCTGCCAGGACCGTGTGATGCCTGGCCTCCTAAGCCACCAGAATGCTTCGCAAGTGGCGCTGGAAGGTGACAGCCGCGTTTGCCAAGCTAAATGGCATGCGAAATTAGCTGTGAGGTGGACCCTCGCACCGTCCAACGCGCGAAGGCCAGGAACGCCCCTGATATGCGGACCTGTTGTGCCCTGGAATTTCGACGCAGACGTGCAGCCCGCCGTCCTCGCCAGGATGGGGAGCTGCGCCGGGTGGTGGGCGGCGGTCGCCGCGCATGGTCCTTGCCTCTTGAAGATCCTGGCTCTCCTTGGTGATGAACTCCAGAGCACTAGGCGCTCCATGACTTGTGCCCTCTTGAGGGAAACGTGCAGCGTAGCATGCCTCCACGTGGTGCCGGAGCACCTCCCTCATGACGTTGGCTAAGTCTGAGGCCCTCAATAAGAGAGCCCCCGAGGCTAGCCTGAGGAAGGAGCCGGGCGCACCTTCCTATGCGAGGGAGGGAGGCGCCCCATCCATGGGCGCAAGTCCTGAGGTGGTGCCACTTGAAACGCCGCTCTCCTGAGGCCCTTGGTGGAGTAGCTGCTTCTTCTTCTTGGGGATGGCCTCAGGAGGGTACATGGCTCTTTCGCTGTCTGGGTCTTCGGCTACTGCCGCCTGGTAAGCGCGCTCAAGAGAGCACACGGCGTCCCTTTCCTCACAGGCGACCATGATGATGCTTCCGCTCGCTGACATCTTGAGGACGTTGTAGCCGTGATGGGTCACCACCATAAACTTGGCCAGGGCCGGGTACCCAAGGATGGCATTATACGGCAGGCAGATGTGGGCGATGTCGAAGTCAATGAGCTCGGTGCGGTAATTGTCGCGTTGGCTGAAAGTGACGGGGAGGCGGACTTGCCCAATTGGGGTGGTGGAGCAGTCGGTCACTCCTGAGAAGGGCTTGGTAGGCTGCAGCTGATCGTATGGCACTTGGAGGCGGTCGAACGTCTCAACGGATAGAACATTGTGCCCTGCACCGCCATCGATGAGGGTCTTGGTAACTTGGACATTGCTGATGATGGGCGAGCAAAGCTTCGGGAGGGTGCCGGCAGTTGCCGCACACTTAAGCTTGTCTGCCGAGCTGAAGGTAATGGCGCACTTGGACCACCCGAGCGGGTGCATGGCCTCGAGCCTGGGAAGGGCCGCGTTCACCTCACGAGCAAACTGCTTGAAGATACGCTGAGAGGCTTTGACCTGAGCGCCGCCCAAGATGCAGGCGATGGTCGTCGTTCCTTCTTGGTGGAGGTGGCAGCGGAGGGAGGCTAGCGTTGCCCTGGGGGCGGTCCTCACGAGGCTGGTCTCTCCAGGTTCCCCCGCGAGGCTGGTACTGCCAGCGGTCCTCACGAGGTCGGTCGTGCCCCTCCCCACGGGAGCCGCGGTCGTGTAACGCCCCCGATGCGGCTATATCTCCCACGTGTCGAGGCACGACTTAGAGGCATAACCGCATTGAAAGCAATGTCGCAAGTGAGGTAATCTTCACACAACCAATGTAATAATTAAGGGAAAGATACAAAGTTGGTAATCAGAGCCTTCCCCGACTTAGGAGCCCCCTACTTGATTGTTTGCTGGCGTTGTTGAGTCTAGAATGGAAAATGTTTTGAGTCTTAGGATTATATATATTGGAGAGTAGGATTCTTTTACTCCCCCCTTCTTCGTCAGTTTATGAGGTCTCCTCGACGAGTTTTGACTCTTTCTTCTCGTGATTTCACTAAAATTTTTTAGGATCACGTGGGTATCTTGGAATCGTTCCGATGGTTTTGTGGACGAGAACATTGTTCTTGGTGCCTCCCGACATTTAGGGTTGTGGCGTTGTCCCGGGAGTTGAGCTCCGAGGTGTTGTCGCCACAATTTTATCGCTGCGCCTGAATACCCGAGTTTTGCCGACATCAAATCTCTTTGTGCAGCTTGTTGGTGAGATAACCTCGATAGCCCAAAGATCGTGGCGAAAAGGGAGTATTGCCATGACTTGTATAACGGATGTTTTTCAAGGTCGAGGTACACGATTTCCGAGGATTTCTTGGTTATGTGTTGACGGATGGATACAAATGATCTAGGTATTGTTAGTTTGGGTGATATATTTTGTGTCCCCGTATCCCCAACACCAGATTGCATAACCGTAAAGTTTCGGGAGTTTATAGGTGGGAATTCTAGTAGCTTACGTGATATTCTTTCCGATGTATGTATGATTTGAGATTGGGGTTCAACGCTCAGTGGTCCGCCCATTCACTGGCCGATTACGTGGTCGCGAGACGCCTTAAAGAATCCTTGGCTATGCTGATTCGGGACGCCTTGTTAGTCATTCGTGACGTCCGCTATATCGTCAGGTCCGGGTGGGCCCCACCACTAACACTTTGGGCGTAAATCTCTATCATGTGTTTGTTCCGCTCATTCTAGAAGCCAATCATTTGTTTTCAGCCAGATATTCGATTTGTTTCTAAGACGGATGTTGTTTCCATATCCTTATCTAAGTGGCTTCTCACCTTAATGGACGGTGATGATTAACTTTGAATTCATTCGCTCATTCTGCTCAATGTTTATTGTGAAGACTATATGTTGCAATTTCTATCCGCTGATTCTACTTATCTTTTGTCTATCAAAGGACTAACGGATGTCACCCTCTTCAGATGGCTCCGCCAACGCTGGCTCAATCCGGATCGCAATGATGGGGATCACCGAACCCTCCACCTCCACCTCCACCTCCGCCTCCAGAGGCCTCCGGCAAGCTATCATGGCAGCCACCAATGCCAATGCTCGATGATTTTGCAGCTCTTGCAAGAACGCATCAGGGCAAGGCAATCAAGGAAATCAAGGTCAAGGCAACAATCAGCCACACTTTGCTACTTCCTCGCCGGGCCTCGCTAATCAGCCAAGTCTTTCGGGCCGTGTTGAGGCCAGACGCCGACGATTGGTTAGTGGACATCCGCAAGCACTTTGATCTGTAGCAATGTCGACCGAGGACTTTGTCAAGTTTGCATCGCTTCAACTCAAGGATCAAGCTGCCGAGTGGTACCAAAGAATACAAAGATTCTAGAGGAGGTCGGTCATTACTCGATGAGTTCCGCCGTGATTTCAGAGCTCATCACATTCCAAAAGTGTTGTTGAGAGCAAGCGTGAGGAGTTCCGCAATCTCAAGCAGGCAACATGTCCGTCTATCAATACAATATCCAGTTCGTAAGCTCGCCTGTTTTGCTAAGCAAGACGTGCTCGATGAAAAGAGTATGATCTATCAATTCAGTAGGTGGTCCTGAGAGAAGATCTGCAATTACCTCTTGTGCTTTTTGAGCCGATAAGTATGATGATTTCTACAACATGGCTCAAGCAAGAAGCTGCCCAGCTCAAATGTGAGGCTTCTAAGAAGAGAATCAGGATGCAGTTCAGTCCTCTTCTTCCTCTCAAGTGGCAGCTAAGCAGCAAGTTTTACCTCCCCCTCCTCCGCTCCGCGCCCTTACCACCAGAAGAACTCAGTGTGGCCGTGGATCTTCCCACCCACCCAACCCAAGCTATCGTAACAAGTCTAATTCTCAAGCTCCAAGGTCAAGTGCTCCTTACCACCGTCCGCTTCTCCGAGGTCACTTGCAACAAGTGTCGCAAAAGGGTCACTATGCGTAACAAGTGCTTCAACCAGAGGCGCCTTCCGCCTCCTCCGTGGAAATCTTCCAAGAATGCAAAGGGTCAAGCATAATCCAAAGTATGCCAAGGTCAATATGATGAATGCAGCTCAAAGAGGATTCTTCGATGTGATAATGGGTAATCTTCTTGTTAATGATATTCGCAAAAGTCTTATTTGATACCGGTGCATCGCTTTCTTTCATCTCAAGACCTTTTGTTGCAAGCATGAGTTGGTGATGTAAGAGATTCCTGTTCCATTGAAGATTGTGTCCCGGTAAACAGATGACTTCTCGAAGTTTTGGTTCGAATGTCTCTATCAAGATGGGCGATTATAGATTTCTTTCTAAACCAATTGTTCTTGGTGACTGATATTGATCTTATTCTCGAATGGATCGGCTTTATCAAAGACAAAGCTCATTTTGATTGTGCTGCCGTGGAAATTCAATTGACTCACTCTTCTAATGATGTGATCATCTATGCCGTCGTGATGAAACCATTCGCTTGTTTTCTCAATGAGAAGGGCGAATTGAATGCCATCTCTCGATTCCAATTGCTTGTGAGTACCAAGATGTCTTTCCGTAAGAGCTTCCTGCATGCTCCTCATCGCCAGCTTGAGTTCACATCGATCTTGAGCCCTGCATCAACTCTGCTTGCAAGCGCCCATACAAGCTTGGACCCGATGAGCTGAAGGAATTGAAGAAGCAGCTCGATGAACAAGAGCGTCTGGGTTTGATCAGATCGAAGTTCATCTCCTTGGGGTTGTGGTGTTCTTTTTGTCCGAAGAAGGATGGCACGGACCGACTTTTGCGCCGATTACCGCCCATTGAATAAGAAGACAATCAAGAACAAGTATCCACTTCCCAACATCAATGAGCTTTTCGAGCAACTCAAAGGTGCTACAAGTGTTCTCCAAGCTTGACCTTCAGATGGGGTATCATCGATTCACATTCGTGAACAAGATATTCCCAAGACAGCATTCGTAATGCTTTGGTTCTATGAATATACTGTCATGTCTTTCGCCTTGTCAATGCTCCTCCAACATTCTCTCTGATGATGAACTTCATATTCAACCCTACACCAATGAATTCGCCTTGGTCTATCTTGATGATATTTTGGTCTTCCAAGAATAAGAAGGATCATGCCAAACATTTGCGATTGGTGCTAGACAAGCTGTGAGAGTACCAATTTATGCTAAGTTCTCCAAATGTGAATTTTGGCTTGATGAAGTGCTTTATCTTGGTCATATCATCTCTCGCCAAGGGCATCATTGTTGATCCCGAGAAGGTGTCCGCAATTGTGAATTGGGAACCTCCTCGTAATGTCAAGCATTCCAGTTTTTCTTGGTCTTGCAAGCTATTGTCAAGATTCGCTGAGAACTTCTCCAAGATTGCAAAGCCTCTTTCAAACCTTCTCCGTAAGCATGTGAAGTATGTCCGGTCTCCCGAGTGTGACGTTGCTTTCAATACCTTCAAAGAGAAACTCACACAGCTCCTGCTCGACTCCTCCGATGAATCCAAGCCATTTGAAGTTTTCTCGTGATGCTTCTCTTCAAGGTCTCTTGCTGTGTTAATGCAAGAGAAGAGAGTTGTGGCTTATACCTCTCGCCAATTGAAGCCCAACGAAAAGAACTACCCCACTCACGATCTTGAGTTGGCGCATAGCTTGTCCATGCATTGATTACGTGGAGACATCTCTTGTTGGGAAGGAAAGTGGACATTTTCACCGATCACAAGAGTCTCAAGTACATCTTCACTCAGCCCAACCTCAACCTCAGTGCACTCGATGGGTCGAAATGATTCAAGAGTACAACCCAAGTATTGAATATACTCCGGCAAAGCCAATGTCATTGCAGATGCTTTGAGCAGGAAGGCTTATCGCAATAGCCTAATCCTCAAGCCCTTTCACCGGATCTCTCGTGAATCTTCCGCAGCTGAATCTTCAAGTTGTTCCTCAAGGCTTTTTGCCAACCTCATAGTCTCCTACTTTGGAAGATCAGATTCGTGAGGCTCAACTTGGATACCATGGTGAAAAAGGTGAAACGTGGTATCGATAAGGGCATTTCCAAGTACAAGTGCTTCAATGTTGATGACAAAGACACTCTTCTTTGAGGACCGGATTGTGGTTCCTAAGGGTGATCTCGAGAAAAGTCATTATGAACGAGGCTCACAATTCGCTTTCTATCCATTCATCCCGAAGTATGAAGATGTACCATGACCTCAAGCAATATATTGGTGGACTCGAATGAAGCGAGAAATTGCTCAATTCGTGAATGAGTGTGATGTCTGCAGAAGAGTGAAAGGTAACACCAAAGACCAGCTGGTCTCCTTCAACCTCTTGCTATTCCCGAATGGAAGTTTGATCATATTGAAATGGACTTCGTGGACTGGTTTTCCAAAGTCCAAGCGTGGAAATGATGCTATCTTCGTTGTCATTGACAAGCTTACTAAAGTGGCTCATTTTCTTCCTATCAAAGAATCCATCACAGCAGCTCATTGGCAGAGCTATACACCTCCGTGATTGTCTCCTTGCACGGCATTCCACAAGTGATCTCTTCTGACTGCGGGCAGCATCTTTACCTCCAAGTTTTGGGATTCTTTTCAAGGCCATGGGCACCAACATTCTGCTTCAAGACAGCTTTCCATCCTCAAACAAGTGGCCAAGTTGAGCGAGTAAATCAAATCCTTGAAGATATGCTCGTGGCTTGTGTCATTTCTTTCGTATGAAGTGGGAAGATTGTCTTCCATATGCCGAAGTTCTCTTACAACAACAGCTTCCAAGTTTAGTTCGCAAGGCCCCATTCGAATTTTCTATGGCGTAAAGTGCCGCATCTCTCAATTGGTCTCGAGACAGTGAACGCCAACTTCTTGGCAATGACTTGATCACGTATGTAAGAAATGTGCCAAGTCATTCGTGAGAATCTCAAAGCCGCCGTAATCGCGCCGTAAGAGCTATTATGATGATAAGCACCGTGATGTGGCTTTTGAAATTGGAGACCATGTCACCTCCGCCTCTCCAATGAAAGGCACTGCCGCTCGGTATCAAAGGGAAGCTTGCCCTAGATACGTGGGTCCTTTCAAGATCATTGGGAAAAGAGGCGATCTCGCCTATCAACTTGAGCTTCCATCCAACTTTGCAAACGTGCACGATGTGTTCCACGTGTCACAGCTTTCGCAAGTGCTTCAAGACTCTGAACGCACTATCAACTTCAAGAGATTGACCTTCAAGAAGATCTCTCTTATCATGAGCACCCGCTGTTATTCTTGAAGAAACCAAGCGCAAGACTCGCAACAAGTCAATCAAATTCTGAAAGTGAAGTGGTCACACCATTCGACCGAGAAGCTACCGAGCGCGAGGATCACCTCCGCTCGAATATCCGGAGTTCTTTCAGTCCTAGATCTCGGACGAGATCCTCTTGTAGTGGTGGAGTGTTGTAACACCCCGGAAGTAACTTTCCATATTTGTAACTCCAACTCTTGCCATTTTCGCATTGTGATATGATATTCCCTCCGTGGTTGGGTTTTTCCTTTTTGCTTTTGTCCATGTCATGCATTTTATATTATGTCATCATGTGCATCGATTTGCATATGTGTTCGCCTCATGATTCCAGCATTTTCCCGTTGTCCGCTTTTGCAATCCGCACTCCTATCTCCCGGCGGTCCCTTTTATGTTTTTCCGTAAAGCGGGTATTAAACCTTCTCGAAATGGACCGAGGTTTGTCTAGTGGCCTTGGTATACCACCAGACCACCGGTCAAGTTTCGGTCATTTGAGCTCGCTTGGTACTCCAACGGTTAACCGCTCTCTCGCAAAGGCCCTTTTAAGTTGCAGCCCAACACCCTCCAAAACAGCCCAATAACCCATCTAAGTCACTTCCATGCTCTCCGTCGCTCGATCACGATCGTGTTGGCGAAAACTACACCTCATTTGACTCTCCTAGCTCTCTATGCCTATTTAAACACCTCCCAAACCGGATCATCCTCTTCCCAAACCCTAAAACTCCGTCTCCGCTGGGCCGGACGTGTCCGCCGCCTCATCGGACACATCGCGCCCGCCTCCCTCACATACTAATCGTGGTCACGACGTGTCGGCATGCCACACATGCCACAAGGGTCATGAGCCCACGGCCCTCCCTCCCCCTGCCTCCCTCCTCCTCCTCCGTCAAGCACTCCTCCAGCTGTCCTTCGCCGCCAGCTGGCCCTGGCTCTCGCCTGGTGCCCTCACACGTCGCCGGCGGCGAGGCTCGCCCTCCCCGCCTGATCCGCCTGGCCCTGGCTTTCGGCCAAGGCCCGGGCCTCCCCGGCCAAGAAGTCGCCGCCTCGGCCTCCTCGGCGGCGGCCCTCGCTGGATCCGCCCCTCACGGGCCTCCTCCTCCGGCGAGCCCTCGGCCGCCGCTGCCGCCGGTCCAGATCCGCCCGGCCGAGCCTGCTGACCTCTTCTCCTCCTCCTAATTTTTTTTTCTAAGTCTTTGCATCTCTTGTTATTTTGTGCAATTTTCAACATGCTATATCTTCGCATCCAGAGATCCATTTTTGCGCAGATAATATGTCAAAATGTTCGTCTCAAGAGTAGATCATTTCATCTCATTGCATCATTTTCATTTGAGCTCATCTTGATGCCCGAAATGCTGTTGGAAGAGTGCTATGTGATGTTAGTTTCTGATTTTTATCAGAACTTGCACTTTTGTTATTTTGCCATGATTATTGTGTGCACCCTATGAATTTGAGTCCTATATGTGTTTTGAAATATGCCATGCCATCTTTCCAGGGTGTATGCCATGTATTTTTGTGATCTATGTGGTGACTAGCACAAGCATGCAAAGTAGGTGTCCTGATGTTGCTGATTTCAGCCCTGTTTTAGCTGATTTTGATGCCATGTTAACTTGATGATACCAAGAGATCTATGCATATTTTGAGATACTTCAGTAAGGGTGTTTTGTAAAGCATGTCTTGCTCTATCCATCCATGCCTTTGTTTGCAATTATGGAGTGCCATAGCTTGAGTCAATCGAGCTCTACTTTTGCTATCAAATGTTTCCTGGCAGATTGTTTACATGTTATTCAATTTTGCCTAGCTTGTTGTGGTTGATCCATTTATGCTATGTTATTGTTCTTGCCATGTATGTCTTCTATGTCATGTCTTCTTGATGTATGTATGCTTAGTTTATCATTTGAGGCTCTGTAGTGAGTGCATTGAGCTTGTAAACATGCCCTCTCGTTATCAGTTTTTGACATGCCATGTTGCTGAATCTGTTAACGAGACTTTCAATATTGACATGGGTGTTACTATATTTTCGATTCCTTTTTGGCTTATGGTCAGTAAGGGACTTTTGTTCTAGGCTTTGAGTAGATTCATGCCATGCCTTGTTTTGCTATTTTAAGGTCCTGTAGCATGTAGTTTTGTTGCTCTGAACATGTCAACCTGATGCAGTTTTTGACATGTCCAGCCTGATATTTTGTGCACTTTTGCCATGCATGTTTGAACCTGTTATGATGTGAACTAGCCGTAGCTCAGTGCTCATCTTTTGTCGAGCATCATGTGTATATGACTGCCATGTGCTTTGTTGATACGTTTGGGTGCAGTAGCTTAATTATTTGTTGCTTGCTAAGTGGCATCATGCTGTTAATGGCAGATTTGCGCCATTCTTGTTTTGCTTGTCATTTGCAAACCGTGCATCCGATTCCGTGATCTTTATATCGATTTCAACCAAATCATCTCATCTTTCCAGTGGCATGCTTGGTTTGCAAGTTGATGCCTGGTTCATCATTTTCCTTCCGGCGCATATACGCATTGCATATCACATCCCGCATATCATGTCATGTTTTGCATCATGTTGATTGTGCATTGCACCGTGATTTATTGTGGTTCCTTTGTTTGTGTTGTTGCTTTGGGTAGAGTCGGGAGACGAGTACGTGAACGAGGAACCTGTTGAGAACGTTTTCGAGGATCAAGCTTTCGACAACTCTGAGAACATTGCAGGCAAGATGACCATACCCTCGAAATCACTTCTATCTTTGCTATGCTAGTTGCTCGCTCTTTTGCTATGCCTATGCTGCGATGCCTACCACTTGCTATATCATGCCACCCATATTGCCATGTCAGCCCCTAACCATCCTTTTCCTAGCAAACCGTTGATTGGCTATGTTACCGCTTTGCTCAGCCCTCTTATAGCGCTGCTAGTTGCAGGTGAAGCTGAAGTTTGTTCCTTGTTGGAACATGGAGAGGTTGTTCCTTTTTGGAACATGTTTACTTGTTGGGGATATCACAATATATATCTGCTATAATTAATACATCTATATACTTGGTAAAGGGTGGAAGGCTCGGCCTTATGCCTGGTGTTTTGTTCCACTCTTGCCACCCTAGTTTCCGCCATACCGTGTTATGTTCCTTGATTTCGCGCTCCTTACACGGTTGGGTGATTTATGGGACCCCTTGACAGTTCGCTTTGAATAAGACTCATTCACAAAGGCCCAACATTGGTTTTACCATTTGCCACCTAAGCCTTTTCCTCGGGTTTTCGCGAGCCCGAGGGTCATCTTTATTTTAACCCCCGGCCAATGCTCCTCGAGTGTTGGTCCAAACTAGAGCCAGCTGGTGCCACCTCGAGGCAACTTGGGAATCTTCGGTTGCCGTCGCATCTTGCTCATCCGGATGTGCCCCGAGAACGAGATATGTGCAGCTCCTATCGGGATTTGTCGGCACAATCGGGCGGCTTTGCTGGTCTTGTTTTATTGCTGTCGAAATGTCTTGTAGTCCGGGATTCCGAGATTGATCGGGTCTTCCGGTAGAAGGAATATCCTTCGTTGACCGTGAGAGCTTATAATGGGCTGTTGGGACACCCCCGCAGGGTAATATCTTTCAAAGCCGTGTCTGCCGTTATGAGGCGATGGGAATTTGTTAATGTCCGTTGTAGAAAACCCAAAGTTGACCTCAATAAAATACACATCAACACGTGTGTAACTGCGGATGGTCTCTTCTCATGGAGTCCGGAAGTGAACACGGTGTTGGAGTTATGTCCTGACGTAAGTAGTTCAGATCACTTCTTGATCGCTACTAGTTTCACGACCGTGCTTTGCTCCTCTTCTCGCTCTCTTTTGCGATGTAGCCACCATATATGCTAGTCGCTGCTGCAGCTCCACTTTACTACTCGGTCCTTCCTATAAGCTTAAATAGTCTTGATCTCGCGGGTGTGAGATTGCTGAGTCCCGTGACTCACAGATACTTCCAAAACAGTTGCAGGTTCCGACGAGGCCAGCAGGTGACTCAACCGAGCTCAAGTGGGAGTTCGACGAGGAACGTGGTCGTTACTATGTGTCTTTTCCTCGATGATCACTAGTGGTGCTCAGCTTGGGACGATCGGGATCTGTGTAGCATTTGGGGTATCTTCTTTATTTTGGTTCCGTAGTTGGACCTTGAGTGTACTCAATGATGGATGTTTATTTATGTAATCGTGTGAAGTGGCGATCGAAGCCAACTATGTATCTTTCCCTTAATTATTACATGGGTTGTGTGAAGATTACCTCACTTATGACATTGCTTTCAATGCGGTTATGCCTCTAAGTCGCGGCTCTCGACACGGGAGATATAGCCGCATCGGGGTGCGCATGGTCGTCCCAGCGTCCACCACTTCGGGTCCCTCCTCGGCCATAGCCCTCGTAGTTGGCCGGGCGCCGACCAAAGAACCCATGCGAAATGGCCCTCGAGCTCCTAACCGTCATTAGTGTTGTGGTTGTGAACATTGTGGAAGGCGCTAAGCGGGCAGTTGGCCTTGGATGACTCGGGGTGGTCACGGCCGAAAGCTTCATCCATGGTTCCGGGCCGTGATCACGGCAGCCCCTTGCGATTCACATCCTTGACCTTGGCCTTCTTGTCCTCCTGGCTCGGTGGAAGCCGGGAGCTCGAGGAGAGAGGTGCTTCTCCTCGCCCTCGCGCACTTGGTTGCCATGTTGAACATCTCCGGGCCGCATAGGTCTTTGTTGATGGCGAAGCTCCACCTTCATCTTGACGTTAGGACGCCCATCGGAGAACGCTGAAGATGATGGCCTCGGCCCGCTACCTTGGGAATCTTGAGGCGGACGCTGCTGTTACCGGATGTACTTCTCGCATGGTCTCCCCAGTCGCTACTTGATGCGCGCTGCAGTCACCTGCATCTGGGCGGGCGGTCACAAGTGCCTACGGAAGTTGGCGATGAAATGCTCGCGCGATCTCGCCCAGGAGGAGATCGATCCCGCGGGCAGGTTCAGGAGCCATGCCTGTTATGATGTGAACTAGCCGTAGCTCAGTGCTCATCTTTTGTCGAGCATCATGTGTATATGACTGCCATGTGCTTTGTTGATACGTTTGGGTGCAGTAGCTTAATTATTTGTTGCTTGCTAAGTGGCATCATGCTGTTAATGGCAGATTTGCGCCATTCTTGTTTTGCTTGTCATTTGCAAACCGTGCATCCGTTTCCGGTGATCTTTATATCGATTTCAACCGAAATCATCTCATCTTTCCAGTGGCATGCTTGGTTTGCCAAGTTGATGCCTGGTTCATCATTTTCCTTCCGGAGCGCACATACGCATTGCATATCACATCCCGCATATCATGTCATGTTTTGCATCATGTTGATTGTGCATTGCACCGTGATTTATTGTGGTTCCTTTGTTTGTGTTGTTGCTTTGGGTAGAGTCGGAGACGAGTACGTGAACGAGGAACCTGTTGAGAACGTTTCGAGGATCAAGCTTTCGACAACTCTAAGAACATTGCAGGCAAGATGACCATACCCTCGAAATCACTTCTATCTTTGCTATGCTAGTTGCTCGCTCTTTTGCTATGCCTATGCTGCGATGCCTACCACTTGCTATATCATGCCACCCATGTTGCCATGTCAGCCCCTAACCATCCTTTTCCTAGCAAACCGTTGATTGGCTATGTTACCGCTTTGCTCAGCCCTCTTATAGCGTTGCTAGTTGTAGGTGAAGCTGAAGTTTGTTCCTTGTTGGAACATGGAGATGTTGTTCCTTTTTGGAACATGTTTACTTGTTGGGGATATCACAATATTTATCTGCTACTTAATACATCTATATACTTGGTAAAGGGTGGAAGGCTCGGCCTTATGCCTGGTGTTTTGTTCCACTCTTGCCACCCTAGATTCCGCCATACCGTGTTATGTTCCTTGATTTCGTTCCTTACGGTTGGGTGATTTATGGGACCCCCTTGACAGTTCGCTTTGAATAAGACTCGTCCAGCAAGGCCCAACATTGGTTTTACCATTTGCCACCTAAGCCTTTTCCCTCGGGTTTTCGCGAGCCCGAGGGTCATCTTTATTTAACCCCGGGCCAATGCTCCTCGAGTGTTGGTCCAAACTAGAGCCGCCATGTGCCACCTCGAGGCAACTTGGGAATCTTCGGTTGTCGTGACGCATCTGCTCATCCGGATGTCCCTCGAGAACGAGATATGTGCAGCTCCTATCGGGATTTGTCGGCACAATCGGGCGGCTTTGCTGGTCTTGTTTTATTGCTGTCGAAATGTCTTGTAGTCCGGATTCCGAGATTGATCGGGTCTTCCGTGAGAAGGAATATCCTTCGCTGACCGTGAGAGCTTATAATGGGCTGTTGGGACACCCTGCAGGTAATATCTTTCAAAGCCGTGCCCGCGTTATGAGGCGATGGGAATTTGTTAATGTCGGTTGTAGAAAACCCAAAGTTGATCTCAATAAAATACACATCAACAGCGTGTGTAACTGTGATGGTCTCTTCTCGGCGGAGTCCGGAAGTGAACACGTGTTGGAGTTATGTCCGACGTAAGTAGTTCAGATCACTTCTTGATCGCTACTAGTTTCACGACCGTGCTTTGCTCCTCTTCTCGCTCTCTTTTGCGATGTAGCCACCATATATGCTAGTCGCTTGCTGCAGCTCCACTTTACTACTCAGTCCTTCCTATAAGCTTAAATAGTCTTGATCTCGCAGGTGTGAGATTGCTGAGTCCCGTGACTCACAGATACTTCCAAAACAGTTGCGAGTGTTCCACGAGGCCGGTGCAGGTGACTCAACCGAGCTCAAGTGGGAGTTCGACGAGGAACGTGGTCGCATTATGTGTCTTTTCTCGATGATCACTAGTGGTGCCCAGTTGGGACGATCGGGATCGTGTTAGCATTTGGGGTATCTTCTATTATTTTGGTTCCAGAGTTGGACCTTGAGTGTACTCAATGATGGATGTTTATTTATGTCTTTGTGTGAAGTGGCGATTGAAGCCAACTATGTATCTTTCCCTTAATTATTACATGGGTTGTGTGAAGATTACCTCACTTGCGACATTGCTTTCAATGCGGTTATGCCTCTAAGTCGTGCCTCGACACGGGAGATATAGCCGCATCGGGCGCATAGTCGTCGTCGGCGTCCACCACTTCGTCCTCCTCCTCGGCCATAGCCCTGGTAGTTGCGCTCGGGGCGCCGACCAAAGAACCCATCGCAAATGGCCCTGAGCTCCTAACCGTCATTAGTGTTGTGGTTGTGAACATTGTGGAAGGCGCAGAACGGGCAGTTGGCCTTGGATGACTCGGGGTGGTCACGGCCGTGCTTCATCCATGGTTCCGCCGTGATCACGGCAGCCCCCTTGCGATTCACATCCTTGACCTTGGCCTTCTTGTCCTCCTGGTCGGTAGCTGGGAGCTCGAGGAGAGAGAGGTGCCTCTCCTCAGCCCTCGCGCACTTGGTTGCCATGTTGAACATCTCCGGGGCCGTGCATAGGTCTTTGTTGATGGCGAGCTCCACCTTCATCTTGACGTTGTGGACGCCATCGGAGAACGCGAAGATGATGGCCTCGTCCGTCACCTTGGGAATCTTGAGGCGGACGCTGTTGAAGCGCTGGATGTACTTCTGCATGGTCTCCCCCGGCTGCTACTTGATGCGCTGCAGGTCACCTGCAGCCGGCGGGCGGTCACAAGTGCCCTGGAAGTTGGCGATGAAATGCTCGCGCATCTCGCCCCAGGAGGAGATCGATCCCGCGGGCAGGTTCAGGAGCCATGAGCGGGCGCCGTCCTTGAGAGCCGTGGGAAACCAGTTCGCCATAACCTTCTCATCGCCGTTGGCCGCCTCGATGCTCAACTCGTAGAGCTGCAAGAACTCTGCAGGGTCGGGGGTGCCGTCTTAGCGCGGCGGCAGGTCGGGCTTGAACTTGCCGGGCCAGACGATGCTGCGTAGCTATGTAGTGAAGGCACGTCAGCCTACTGTGGTCACTAGAGCCCGTCGCGGAGGCGGAGCCTGGTCTTGGTATCCACGCGCCGCCGCTACAGGCGGTACGCGGTCATGACGCAGTGGTGCTGGGAGCGCAGGAACATTTTCTTGCGGCCGAGGGACTTGTTGGCAGCTCCCTTCTTCGTGCGCGGGTGCCCTGTGCGGTGGGTCGCGCCACGGGGTTGCGCGTCTTTGTGCGAGGGCGGCGTCTTGATGCAGAGGTGGTGGACGCCCTTCGTGGGCCACGACACACGCAATTGGAGCTAGGCTAGGTAGCGAGAGGGACGGGGCAGGAGATCCTCCAGCGGTGCTGACGAGCTCGGCGATGCGGTCCAGCAAATCTTCATAGAGGTGGTCGACCGGGCGGTAACGCAGGAGCTCACGTGCAATGAGCAGCGCGGCCTATGCGTCCGTGGGCGCGCGATGAGCGTGGGACGACGAGCCGGCCGGAGTCAGCGACAGGGTGGCGGTGCGTCCGTCCCGCTGCACAGAGGGGTGTAGCAACGAGTCTTGCTGCTCGTTTTCAGCCAAGTCGGTGGCAGTGTTGGCAGCGGGTGCTGGAGAACGGCGGGGAGGTCCGCCAACGGGTGCCGTCTGAGCGACGCAAGAGGCAAGGGCGGCCCAAGCTCCTGCGCGCCCCTACCTGGCGCGCCAAATGTCGGATCGTGGGTTCTGGCAAATCCTTGAGGTTCGAACACTGGGGTGCGTACGAAGAACTCTCTCTCCCTAGCTTACTTGCACAACGATCTCAAGGCCTAGCTCGACGAAAACAAAGAATAAGAGACTCGAGAGTTTATACTGGTACGGGCCACCGTTGCGGTGTAATACCCTACTCTAGTGTGGTGTGGTGGATTGCCTCGTAGGCTGAGGATGAACAAGTACAAGGTAAGAACAACCTCCTGAGGAGAGGTGTTCTTGGCACGGTAAGCTGGTGGGATGGCCTTGGTGGAAATGGATACGATCCAAGATGAGTTGCCTCCTATGATGGTGGCTAGTCCTATTTATAGAGGCCTTGGTCCTCTTCCCATATGTTAGGTGGGAAGGGATCCCACAACGGCCAATTTTGAAGGGAGACAACTAGTACAAGCTATCCTGACAAAAGGTGGTCTTCGCCGCCAAAGGCTCGTGGTGACGCCGTGGGCTCATGGTGACCTCCGTCCTGCCGTCCTGCTGGTCTTGGTCTCGTTGCACCGATATGGAAACCTTTGCCTAACGCCTCGGGATACCTCACATGCGCCTGCCTCTTTAGCACCAAAGAGGAAACTGGCACTCTGCGCCCGCTGGCGCCCGCCTGGCCTTGATCGTCATGGCTCACGTCACGTGAACCTCGCGAGGTGCCCCTTGCATAGATATCTCCGCTCCTCGGGAGCTAGCCTAGAGAGGCTGGCCCTAAGGAGGTCTTGGTGTCGTCCGCCTCGCAAGGCTTGGCCCCTCGCGAGGGTCTTGAGTGGTTGCTGCTAAAGATGGGTCATACCAGGCCATTGGTGGAGCCGCGTCGTGGGCCGCAAGCAGGTAGGTCTGGGTACCCCCGCTCCCAGGACGCCGAGAAGGATGGAGGTCATCACCGGGCCACCATGGCATCATGGCGATAGGCTTTTGCAGGCGAAGACTACTTTTGTCTGGATAGCATGTACAAGTTGTCTCCCTTCGAATTTGGCCGTTGTGGGATCCCTTCCCGCCTTCATTTGGGAAGAGGACCAAGGCCACTATAAATAGGACCTAGCCACCACCATAGAGGAGAGAGATCGATTCCACCCACACACCCACTAGCTCACTCGAGCCGAAGAACACCTCTCCTCTCGAGGCTGTTCGCCACTGTACTAGTTCATCCTTAGCCCCTTGAGGCCAATCCATCACAAAGCAGGAGTATGGTTTTACACTGCAAGGTGGCCCGAACCTGGGTAAATTGTTGTGTCCCTTTTCCTTACAGTTCTTCGACCTAGGCCGTGAGATTAGCGAGTAGGCCGACTGGGGAGGACGAGTTCTTTGCACGCACCAAGGAGTTCAAACCTCCCAAGGGTTTGCGGAACCCAAAATCCGACATCGGCTATGAAGGGACGCGGAGGCCTACGTCAATGACATTGTGTTCAAGTCACGCAAAGCCAGAATGCTTATCGAGGACTTGGAGGACACATTCACCAACCTACACATTGTCAGCCTGAAGCTCCACCTGGCAAGTGCGTATTTGGAGTCCCCTCTGGCAAACTTTTCGGCTTCCTCGTCTCCCACCGGGGGATCGAGGCCAATCCCGAAAAGATCAAGTCCATCGAGAAGATGCGCCCCTTGACCACTCAAGGAAATGCAACAGCTGGCAGGGTTCATGGCTTCCTTGGGGCGCTTCATCTCCATGTTTGGCGAGCGTGCCTTGCTATTCTTCAAGATCATGGAGAGAAACGGCCCATTTGAGTGGACCCCGGAAGCGGACGCAACCTTTGATGACCTCAAGAGATACCTCACAAGCCTGCCCATTATGGTGGCAGCACGCTTCCGCGAGCCCTTGGTCCTCCACTTGGAAGCTACCCTGCAGACGGCCAGTGTCGTGCTCGTGGCAGTTCGGGAGGAGCATGTCACGTCAATGCCAAAGGCAAGCTCTCCGAGACTCGCAAGCCCCCCGAGCTCCCCGGGCCTTCCAGGCCTCGCGAGCCGTCAAAGTCCCGTGAGCCCCCTGCGCCTTGCAAGCCCCCCACATTCCAGGCCGGCTTCTTCGTCTCTCCGCGCTTCCCGCACCTCGGGAGGCTGCTGAGCCCCGTGCGCCTCTCGCAAAGCAGACCATCGCCGCGGCCACGCGCCTCGTTGAGGACCCCGAGTACTTTGTCACAACAGTGCTGAGGACCGCGCGCGCAAGGTACCCTATGCAGCAGAAGCTCCTCTCGGGCTTCTAGTTGCCTCCAGAAAGCTGCGCCAATACTTCCAAGGCCACCCCATCAAGGTCATCCCCGTGTAAACCGTGGAAAAAGTGCTGCACGGCCCCAATGCCATTGGCCGAATCGCTGAGTGGAACATTGAGCTACATGCCTTCAGCTGGAGCTTTGTACCGCCAGCGTTATCAAGGGTGCACCCCTCACCAATTTCATGGTAGAGTGGATAGATACTTACGAGGAAGAGCCTCTCGAGAACAAGTCCCTCCTGCCTAGAGATGAGGCGCCTGCCGGTTGGATCATGCACTTTGATGGTGCCTTCTCCAGGCAGGGCGCGGGGGCCGGGGTCATGCTCGTCTCTCCGGCTGGAGACAATCTTTACTACGCCGTCTAACTCTGTTTCTAGCACGATGAAAAGGTTTCTAATAACATCGTGGAGTATGAGGGCCTGATCACCAGCCTCCAGGCCGCGTCTGCCTTGGGGATCAAGTGCCTCACCATCAAGGGTGATTCTTAGCTCCTCGTCAACTTCTCCAACAAAGAGTATAAGTCAAAGGACGAGCATATGATGGCCTACCTTGAGGATGTGTGTAACATTGAGTAGTGCTTCCTAGGCTTGGAGTTGCAGCACATCCCGCTCGGCATCAACAAGGAAGCTGACGACATTGCCAACGAGCGTCTCAACGTGCGCCCCAGAGCCATGGTGTCTTTGAAGATAGACTCTTCAAGGCATCAGCACGCCCCCACCATTGGCACAATGCTACTCCACGAGGAGCTTCCCCCCGTGCCGCCCACAGGCGCGCCGGATTATGGCCCAACTTCGGGAGCCCGTCTGTTGCTGGCGCTAGAGTCCCAGGCAGACAGCTGGGTCACGGAGTTCAAGGCTTACTTTCTCGAGGGCACCCTCCTAGAGGAGGATTAGGAAGCAGAGCGCATGGCCCGGCAAGCCACTACTTACTTCTCGCGAGATGGTGAGTTGTACCGCAGGTGCCCTAATGGTGTCTCGCTGCGGTGCATTTGAGAACAACAAGACCACGAGTTGCTCATCAACATCCAAGGAGGAGACTGTGGGCACCACTCCTCTTATCGCACCCTTGACGGTAACGTGTTTCGTAGCGGTTTCTATTGGCCCACTGTGGTCCGCTCCGCCGCCAAGCTGGTCCAATCCTGTGAAGCCTGCCAGTTCCACGCCAAGCAAATCCACCATCCTGTGTAGGGGCTTCAGACAATCCCGCTATCACGGCCCTTTCCGGTGTGGGGGATGGACATACTGGGCCCTTTCCCGCATACGGCTGGCTGCTACCGCTACCTTTACGTCACTGTCGACAAATTCACCAACTTGGCGGAGGTCGAGTCGGTGCGCACCATCCCGGCAGGCTCAGTCGTCAAGTTCATCAAGGGCGTCGTGAGTCGATTCGGCATCCCCAACGGTATCATCACCGACAACGGCTCTCAGTTCACAAGTGCCCTCTTCAGATAATAATGTTCTAACCTTGGTACGCAGATATGCTACGCCTCTATGGCGCACCCGCGGAGCAACGGCCAGGCTGAGCATGCCAACGCTGAGGTCCTCAAGGGCCTCAAAACCAGGAGCTTCAAGAAGAAGCTCGAGGCTTGTGGCATGGGTTGGCTGGTGTCGGCATTTTGGGAACCAGGGTACACAGACTTGCCTACTACGGCCCATGGTGTGGCTCCATCACCGTCCTGGTATGGCCCATCTACAACACCTTCAAGACAAGACCCTCACGAGGTGGACGACATCAAGACCTCTGAAGGGAGCGGCCTCCTCGGGCTGCCTCCTAAGGAGTGGATATTTCTATGCACGTGCCCACCTCATGAGGTTGAGGTGACGCAAGACATGACAGCCAAGGCTAGGCAGACGCTAGTGGGCGTAGAGGAGAAGGTTTCCTCTTTGGTGCCAAGGAGGGAAGCACAGACACGGGATCCCGAGGAATTAGCCAAAGGTTTCCCTTCCCGTGCAATGAGACCAAGACCTCCTGGATGGCAGCACGGATGTCATCTTTGAGCCTACCATAGTGTCACGAGCAGAAGCTTTGTAGGCGAAGACCACCTTTCGTCAGGATAAGATGTACTATTTGTCCCCTTTCAAATTAGCCACTATGGGATCCCTTCCCGCCTATGTTTTGTGGGAAGAGGACCGAGGCCACTATAAATATAGCTTAGCCACCACCATAGGAGGGAGAGAGATCTCTAGATGAAGTCCACACCTCATCAGCTCACACCCACACCAGAGCAGACCTCGTGAGGTTGTTCTTCCCTTGTACTAGTTCATACTCAGCCCCTCGTGGGGCTAATCCGACCCAAAGCAGGAGTAGAGTCTTACACTGCAAGGTGGCCCGAACCTGGGTAAACTGTCGTGTCCATCTTATTCCTTGTTCCTCGAGCTAGGTCGTGGGGGTGATGAACTAGTTAGCGGAAGAGGTTGGGTTCTTTGCACATGCCCCAGAGTTTGAACTTTTCTTGGTTCTGCAGAGCCCTGAATCTGACATTTGGCGCGCTAGGTAGGGGGCATGTCGAAACCTCTCTTCCGTAGTTCGCTCAGCCACCATTCCGTCGTTTCCCATAGCTGACGCTCGCCATGTCACTGTCGAGCGCCACGCCACTCGTTCGCTTTGACGGCACCTGTGGGCAATGGCGCGTCTTGCCGCTCTACGTCCCCAGTGGCCAACGCCACCACCGACCCTGCTACCCGCAAATAGCAGGACTCGTCGCTGCCACCATCCGTGCGGCGCGACGGCCGCACCGCGACTCCATCACCCACTCCGGTCAAGGCAATGTCAGTGTAAAAACCGGCGGATCTCGGGTAGGGGTTCCCGAACTGTGCATCTAAGGTCGATCGTAATAGGAGACAAGGGACACGATGTTTACCCAGGTTCGGGCCCTCTCTATGGAGGTAATACCCTACTTCCTGCTTGATTGATCTTGGTGAATATGAGTATTACAAGAGTTGATCTACCACGAGATCGTAATGGCTAAACCCTAGAAGTCTAGCCTGTATGACTATGCTAATGAATATCTCTCCTTTCCGGACTAAGTCCTCCGGTTTATATAGACACCGGGGAGATCTAGGGTTACACAAGGTCGGTTACAGAGAAAGGAATCTACATATCCAGTCACCAAGCTTGCCTTCCACACCAAGGAGAGTCCTATCCGGACACGGGTGCAGTCTTCGGTCTACGTATCTTCACGGCCCACCAGTCCAGCCCATGGCTAACAGGCCGGATGCCCGAGGACCCCTTAGTCCAGGACTCCCTCAGTAGCCCCTGAACCTGGCTTCAATGACGAGGAGTCCGGCACGCATATTTGTCTTCGGCATTGCAATGCGGGTTCCCTTCTTTCCGAACTCCAAGATAGTCTACGGACGTGATGATTATATCCGGACCTGTAACACACACCACACACAACCGCAGAGAGAATATAATATTTCACGGGCCCAATCCGCTTACGAATTTTTACAACGTGACACCATGCCTGTCCGGTCATAATTTCAGACCGTTTTGTTCTGCCGTTCCATGTTTCGAGACGCGGTTGTCATTGGCACGCCTTGTCGAAGCAAAGATCGTGTCCCCTTATTACGGGATTTTCATCAATACGGGTGTGGGTAACCCAATCGTGCCGTTTACACAGCCCTCGAGAATAGGCAAGTTTTAGGGCGAGTGGGGAGGCGTTTGACATTCGCGGCCTTTATAAGGGGATGAGGATTCACCCTCGTTCACCCATGCCTTCTTCTTCCTCTGCCCATCCATTCTCTAGCTCTAGCGCCCAAGCTCTAGCCTTCCCCACCCGAGAAAGCGCTCCAACCATGTCCGAATCTGGAGCTGGAGGCAAGTGGATGGCCTCCTCCATCAAGAAGAGAGATATCAAGGAACTCCGAGAGGATGGATACCTGGCCAAGGAGATCGTTCATCGACTCCCGGCCAAAGGGCAGATCGTCCCCACCCCCGAGCCTCATGAGAGGGTGGTGTTCCTCGCGCATTTCATCCGCGGGCTGGGATTCCCTCTCCACCCATTTGTCCGTGGGCTAATGTTTTACTATGGGATAGACTTCCATGATCTAGCTCCCTACTTTATCCTCAACATCTCGGCATTTATAGTCGTGTGCGAGGCCTTCCTCCGCATCCCACCTCACTTCGGCTTGTGGCTGAAGACCTTCAATGTGAAGCCGAAGGTGGTGAGCGGTTAACAAGCAGAGTGCGGAGGTGCCATGGTGGGCAAGATGCCCAATGTCACCTGGCTCGGAGGCTCCTTTGTGGAGACGGTGAAGGGATGGCAGTCGGGGTGGTTCTACATCACCGAGCCGTGCGACACCAACTCGGCGGCGGCCCCCGAATTCCGATCAGGGGTTCCGATGCGGCTCACCTCCTGACAAGAGAAGGGCCTAACTTGGGGTTCCGCAAACGAGCTAACTGGGCTCTAGACGTGCGTCTAGTGCATGATAACTAAGAAGATCAAACTTGTCAACGTGATTCAGGTCATGCTCATTCGCCGGATCCTTCCATGCCAACGCCGGAGCTGCTATTTGTGGGAGTTGGACCCGACCAAGCACCAGATGTTGCTAGAGCTCTTCGGCACGATGCACGAAGACATCTGGAAAGTGCTCTTCAAAGCCGGCGAGACACCACCGCCTACGACCGAGGATCGTGGGCTTAGCTTAAAGCGCCAGGCTAATTCGATAAGTTCTCACATGTTTTCAAGCTATAACCTTTACGGGCATATCTTGAGGAAGGAGTCTAAGCCTCCCTATCAATTGTTTTTAGGCCTGGACCGACGTAGCGGGGCGGATTAGTTGTCCAGCTCTGCTACCCGAAGATGAAGAAACCCCACTCCTGACGAAGATGCTATTTCCGTCGCCTTATGTTGTGTCGGAGAAGAAGGCCAAGAAGACAGCCAAAGGGACCAGGAGTGGCCTTCGCCGAAAGGGCGCTTCAGACATGTCGTCCGAAGACGAGACGGACTCTTCGGCCGCCGAAGACGACGGCAAGGAGGAGGAAGAAAGTAGCTCCCCCGTGAGGGGGGAAGGAAGAAAAGGGAGGCCGCCGCAAATTTGGAGGCGAAGGCACCCAAGAAGAGGAAGGACTCCCTTGCGGATAACTCCGTGTGGGATGTCGATAGCAGTCCGGAGCGAATGCCCAAGACCAAGCCTCGGGCTGCCTCGTAAGTACCCCCAAATCCTATGCACATCAGATGCTCAACCCTTTCGCTTTGTAATGTTAATATGTTTAATCCGTGCCATTGTTGTCCGGCCCGTGATAGCTCCCCGCGATCCTCAACAGAGGGTTCGCTAGACTCAAATGAGATGGCTAGCATGTCACCGCCGCCCGTTCACTCTATCTTGCCCAAGGGTGATGACGAGGTGGTGTGGTGTCCCAAAGGATCGTCCCAGGCCGGGAGGAGGTTCCGGAGATCGTCATGGTGGCGCCCTAGGATGACTCCTCGGCCGCCGGACACATGGGGGAAAAAGCCCCCCTGGGGACTGGTGATGAGGGCCAAGTTCCATTTGGCCTTCAGCCGGATACCATTCCGGAGACCTACACGGTTCCGGAGTTCAGTGAACGGCCTTCCCCGAAAGGAGGAGGTGTGCATGTTCCGCCGGTGACCTCTGTCCAACCAGAGGCACTGGATAATCTGCTGGAAGCGCTGCGAGGCGCCTCCATTGTGGATGAACACCGTGCCCTTATGGGTATGGTGATCGAAAAGGTTTAGTCCGCCAAAAGCGGACTGAATGAGGCCTGCGCTAGTCTTTTAACAGGCTTTGAGGTAATAATCATAGAAAGAATATCACAGTGTAGACAGTAGCCCCTGATTCTCTGTTCAGTGTTCGGAAAGAAAAAGCCGAACAGAGGATCAAAACAATTTTTGCAGGAGTCTAACAGAATATGTCTATGAAATAAGCAGGCGTCGCTGCTGGCTGCTACCGCTCATATTGCGGAGGTCTCCGGCCTGAACCAGAGCCTGGAGCGGGCCAATGGAGAGCTCGGCCTCGAAGAAGCAGCTTGAGGACAGCCAAGGTATGTAGTAACCTGCGCGCATATTTTAGGAAGAATGAATGTTTCGTGCGGACTGAAGCATCATGAACTTTTTTAGGGGCCACGACCAAGGTGGCGGCCCTCAAGAAGGCATTAGCCGAGGCCGAGGACAAAGCGGCCAGGGAGCGCACCGCACGCGAGAAGCACGAGGCCTGGGTCGGCGAGGTCCAGCAAGAGCTCCAGGATGCCGTCAAAATGTACGAGTCATTGGAACGTGATTCTAAGACGCAAGCGTCTGAACTTGCGAAGGCCCGCCAGAGCGCACAAGATGCCTGAGCCGAAGCCCAGAGCGCCCTCCAGGAAATCCAGGCGGCCAAGAAGATCGCAGCGGGTAAGGCTTTCATTATGAAAGCAAGTCTGTTAAGGAAACGTTCCTTTACTTACCCGAATTTGGAGCTCTCCAGGGGTGTTCACGGATTTACCGTGCAACATATTGGATGCTGCCGAGTTCTAAAGAGCCGAAGAAGGGAGCTCTTCGGAGAAACTGTTCTGGTCCCAATACTTCGGACCAGAACATCCGGTGACCTTCAGCGACCAGTTGAAACAGCTGATCGAGCTGCACAAGGCGGCCGAGCTAGCCATGAAGGACCTAATAGTCCGGCTATGGCCTGTCGGGCCCATGCCCAGCAGCTACTTCGGACTTGTGAAGCGGCTTGTTAGTGACTGCCCGTGGCTTGAAGTCATAAAGCGGTCGGTCTGCATTGAAGGTGCACGGATGGCCTTTGCCCGCGTCAAGATGCACTGGGTGAAGATGGATGCCAAGAAGCTAATGACCGAAGGACCGCCTGAGGGCAAGGAGCATCGCCGACCCGAGCTATATTTTGATGGTGTCCTGGAGGGATCCCGCCTTGTGGCGGAGCAATGTGCGAAGGATGTTATATTCCCATGAAAACATTCATGTTATCCTGTGTTGTAACCATGAAACAAGGTTGTTATAATGCTTGTGACTCTTAAAATTTACCTCATGTGCGGCCGCTTATGTAATCTGAGGGTTAACCAGTCATCGGCTTCTGCCCCCACGTACATACTACGCGGGTGTTCGGGATAAATCTATGTTGGGGAACGTTGCAGAAAATTAAATTTTTTTCCTACGGTTTCACCAAGATCCATCTATGAGTTCTACTAAGCAACGAGTAACGGGAGAGAGTTTGCATCTACATACCACTTGTAGATCGAGTACGGAAGCGTTCTTGAGAGTGGTGATGATGAAGACGTTCCCAACGTGATTCCGATCACCGATGACCAAAGTACCGAAGGACAGTACCTCCTGTTCAACACACGACGGGACGATGGCGTCTCCTCCGCCTTGATCCAGCAAGAGTGAAGGAGAGGTTGATGAAGACAACCCAATGGCAGCACGACGGCGTGGTGCACTGGTACTGGTAGTTCTCCCAGCAGGCTTCGCCAAGCTTGCGTGGAGAAAGAGAGGTGTTGGGAGGGAGGGCTGCGCCTTCAACTGTGTTGGCAGCCCTCCCCCACCCTCTATTTATAGGAGGAGAGGGTCAGGGGGCCGCCCTCTAGGGAAAACCCTAGGGGGCGGCGGCCAAGGAGAGGAGGAAAGGGGTGGCTTGCCCCCCAAGCCAGGGGGGCGCCCCCTTTTCCCCTTAGGGTTTCCTCCTCCCCAAACCCTAGCCGCATGGGCCTAGGTGGGGAGGCGCACCCAGCCCACCAGGGGCTGGCTCCCTCTCCCACTTAGCCCATGTGGCCCCCCGGGAGGGGTGGCCCCTCCCGGTGGACCTCCGAAACCTCCCGGTGGCCCCAGATTTTACAGTATACCCCAAACTTTCCGAGTCCGCTTAACCACTTTCCATATATAAATCTTTACCTCCCGACCATTCCGAACTCCTCGTGACGTCCGGAATCTCATCCGGACTCAACAACATTCGTAATTACATACTTGTCTTCCTATTAACCCTAGCGCCACCGAACCTTATGTGTAGACCCTCACGGGTTCGGGAGACATGCGCATATGACCGAGACGACCTCAAGTCAATAACCAACAGCGGATCTGGATACCCATGTTGGCTCCCACATGCTCCTCGATGTTGTCATCGGATGAACCACGATGTCAAGGGTTCAAGTAACCCCGTATTCTATTCCCTTTGTCGACGGTATGTTACTTGCCCGAGACTCGATCGTCGGTATCCCAATACCTCGTTAGTCTCGTTACGGCAAGTCACTTTACTCGCATCGCAATGCATGATCCCGTGACCGGACACTTGATCACTTTGAGCTCATTATGATGATGCATTACCGAGTGGGCCCAAGTGATACCTCTCCGTCATACGGAGTGACAAATCCCGCCTCAATCCGTGTCAACCCAATGGTTACTTTCGGAGATACCGTAGTGCACCTTTATAGTCACCCAGCCACGTTGTGACGCTTGATACACCCAAAGCACTCCTACGGTATCCGGAATTGCACGATCTCATGGTCTAAGGAAGAGATACTTGACATTGGAAAAGCTCTAGCAAAACGAACTACACGATCTTTGTGCTATGCTTAGGATTGGGTCTTGTCCATCACGCCATTCTCCTAATGATGTGATCCCGTTGTCAATGACATCCGATGTCCATAGTCGAAACCATGACTATCTGCTGACCAACGAGCTAGTCAACTAGAGGCTTACTAGGGACGATTGTAGTCTATGTATTCACACGTATTACGATTTCCGGATAATACAGCTTATAGCATGAATAAAAGACAATTATCATGAACAAGGAAATATAATAATAATGCTTTTATTATTGCCTCTAGGGCATATTTCCAACAGTCTCCCACTTGCACTAGAGTCAATAATCTAGTTTACATTGTGATGAATCGAACACCCATAGAGTTCGGTGTTGATCATGTTTTGCCCATGAAGAGAGTTTAGTCAACGGATCTGCGACATTCAGATCCGTATGTACTTTACAAATTTCTATGTATCCATCCCGAACATTTTCACGGATGGAGTTGAAGCGACGCTTGATGTGCCTGGTCTTCTTGTGAAACCAGGCTCCTTGGCAAGTGCAATAGCTCCAGTGTTGTCACGTAAGAGTTTGATCGGCCCCGACGCATTGGGTATGACTCCTAGGTCGGTGATGAACTCCTTCACCCAAATTGCTTCATGCGCTGCCTCCGAGGCTGCCATGTACTCCGCTTCACATGTAGATCCCGCCACGACGCTTCGCTTGCAGCTGCACCAGCCATCGCTCCTCCATTCAACATATACACGATCCGGTTTGTGACTTAGAGTCATCAGATCTGTGTCGGCTTAGCGCCGACGTAACTCTGTTACGACGAGCTCTTCGTCACCTCCATAAACGAGAAACATGTCCTTTGTCCTTTTCAGTACTTCAGGATATTCTTGACCGCTGTCCAAAGTGTTCCTTGCGGGATTACTTTGGTACCTTCCTACCAAACTTACAGCAAGGTTTACATCAGGTCCGTACACAGCATGGCATACATAATAGATCCTATGGCTGAGGCATAGGGATGACACTCATCTCTTCTTTATCTTTTGTCGTGGTCGGGCATTGAGCTGAGCTCAATCTCACACCTTGCAACACTGTGCAAGAACCCTTTCTTGGACTGATCCATTTTGAACTTCTTCAAAATCTTATCAAGGTATGTGCTTTGTGAAAGACCTATGAGGCGCCCTCGATCTATCTCTATAGATCTTGATGCCTAATATATAAGCAGCTTCTCCAAGGTCCTTCATTGAAAAACACTTATTCAAGTAGGCCTTAATGTTGTCCAAGAATTCTATATCATTTCCCATCGAAGTATGTCATCTACATATAATATGAGAAATGCTACTGAGCTCCCACTCACTTTCTTGTAAACGCAGCTTTCCATAAGTCTCAAGATAAACCCAAACGCTTTGATCATCTCATCAAAGCGAATGTTCCAACTCCGAGATGCTTGCACCAGCCCATAAATGGATCGCTGGAGCTTGCATACTTTGTCGACATTTTGGATCGACAAAACCTTCCGCTGTATCATATACAGCTCTTCCTTAAGATAGCCGTTAAGGAACGCTGTTTTGACGTCCATCTGCCATATCTCATAATCATAGTATGCGGCAATTGCTAACATGATTCGGACGGACTTAAGCTTCGCCACGGAGAGAAAGTCTCATCGTAGTCAATCCCTTGAACTTGCCGATAACCCTTAGCGACAAGTCGAGCTTTATAGATGGTGACATTACCATCCGCGTCCGCCTTCTTCTTAAAGATCCATTTGTTTTCTATCGTCACGATCATCGGGCAAGTCACCAAAGTCCACACTTTGTTTTCATACATGGATTCTATCTCGGATTTCATGGCTTCTAGCCATTTGTTGGAATCTGGGCCCGCCATCGCTTCTTCATAGTTCAAGGTTCACCGTTGTCAACAACATGATTTCCGTGACAGGGTTGCCGCATTCACTGCAGTGCGGAACGTGTCCTAGTGGACCACTGAAGTTCAAGAGTAACTTGATCCAAGTACCTTGATCATCATCATGAATTTCCTCTTTAGTTGGTGTAGGCATCACAGAACATTTTCCTGAGCTGCACTACTTTCCTGCTCAAGAGGTAGTACTTCATCGAAGTTCTACTTTCCTCCCACTTACTTCTTTCGAGAGAAACTCTTTTTCCGTAAAGATTCCGCTCTGGCAACAAAGATCTTGCCTTCGGATCTAAGGTAGAAGGTATACCCAAAGGTTTCCTTAGGGTATCCTATGAAGACGCATTTTCCGACTTGGGTTCGAGCTTTTCAGGTTGAAGTTTCTTGACATAAGCATCGCATCCCCAAACTTTAGAAACGATACTTAGGTTTCTTCCCAAACCATAATTCATACGGTGTCGCCTCAACGGATTTAGACGGTGCCCTATTTAAAGTGAATGTAGCTGTCTCTAGAGCGATCCCCAAAATGATAGCGTAAATCGGTAAGAGACATCATAGACCGCACCATATCCAATAGAGTGCGACACGACGCTCGACACACCATTACGTTGAGGTGTTCCAGCGGCGTTAGTTGTGAAACGATTCCACATTTTCTTAAGTGTGTACCAAATTCGTGACTTAAATATTCTCCTCCACGATCTGATCGTAAGAATTTTATCTTTCGTCACGTTGATTCTCTACTTCATTCTGAAATTCCTTGAACTTTTCAAAGGTCTCAGACTTGTGTTTCATCAAGTAGACATACCCATATCTACTCAAGTCATCCGTGAGAGTGAGAACATAACGATATCCTCCATGAGCCTCAACGCCATTGGACCGCATACATCGGTATGTATGATTTCCAACAAGTTGGTTGCTCGCCCATTGTTCCGAGAATGGAGTCTTGGTCATCTTGCCCATGAGGCATGGTTCGCATGTGTCAAATGATTCATAATCAAGAGACTCCAAAAGTCCATCAGCATGGAGCTTCTTCATGCGCTTGACACCAATGTGACCAAGGCGGCAAGTGCCACAAGTATGTGGGACTATCGTTATCAACTTTACACCTTTTGGTATTCACGCTATGAACATGTGTAATACTACGCCGAGATTCATTAAGAATAAACCATTGACCATCGGAGCATGACCATAAAACATATCTCTCATATAAATAGAACAACCATTATTCTCGGATTTAAATGAGTAGCCATCTCGCATTAAACGAGATCCAGATACAATATTCATGCTCAAACTTGGCACCAAATAACAATTATTAAGGTTCATAACTAATCCTGTGGGTAAATGAAGAGGTAGCGTCGACGGCGATCACATCGACTGAACCATTCCCGACGCGCGATCGTCACCTCGCCCTTCGCCAGCCTCCGCTTATTCCGCAGCTCCTGCCGTGAGTTACAAATATGAGCAACGGCACCGTATCAAATACCCAGGAGTTACTACGACATCGGTAAGGTACACATCAATTACATGTATATCAAATATACCTTTGGTGTTGCCGGCCTTCTTATCCGCTAAGTACTTGGGGCAGTTCCGCTTCAAAGGACCCTTCCCTTGCAATAAAAGCACTCGGCCTCGTGCTTGGGTCCATTCTTTGACTTCTTCCCGCAACTTGCTTACCGGGCGCGGCAACCTCCTTGCCGTCCTTCTTGAAGTTCTTCTTGCCCTTGCCCTTCTTAAACTTAGTGGTCTTATTGACCATCAACACTTGATGTTCTTTCTTGATTTCAACCTCGGCTGACTTCAAAGATAGAGAACACTTCAGAATGGTCTTTACCATCCCCGCATGTTGTAGTTCATCACAAAGCTCTTGTAGCTTGGTGGGAGCGATCGAGGATTCTGTCAATGACCGCCTCATCGTGGAGGTTAATATTCAGTGGGTCATACGGTTGTGCAACCTGCATATCTTCGTAATGTGCTCACCGATGTAACTGTTTTCCTCCATTTTACAACTATAGAACTTGTCGAGATGTCATATCTCTCGACCCGGCGTGAGCTTGGAAAACAAGTTTTGCTCCTCTAACATCTCATATGCTCCGTGGTGCTCAAAACGCTTTTGGAGCCCCGGTTCTAAGTGTAAAGCATGCCGCACCGAACGAGGGAGTAATCATCAAGACGAGACTGCCAAGCATTCATAATGTCTTGGTTCTTCGACGGAGCTTCACCTAGCGGTCCTTCTAGGACGATTGTTTCTGGCAGCTATGAGGATGATCTCGTGTTCCGGACCCAGTCCGATAGTTGCTGCCGCCATCTTTCAGCTTGGTTTTCTAGGAACGCTGAAGTTCAAGTTGACATGAGCGCTGGCCATTTGATCTACAAGACATATAATTCAAAAGTTTTAGACTAAGTTCATGATAATTAAGTTCATCTAATCAAATTATTAATGAACTCCCACTTAGATTAGACATCCTCTAGTCATCCAAGTGTTACACGATCCGAGTCAACTAGGCCGTGTCCGATCAACACGTGAGACGGACTAGTTTGCGCCGGTGAACATTCTCATGTTGATCGATCTTCCATACGACTCGTGTTCGACCTTTCGGTCTCCGTGTTCCGAGGCCATGTCTTCACATGCTTAGGCTCGTCAAGTTAACCCTAAGTGTTTCGTGTGTAAATCTTGCTTACACCCGCTGTATGTGAACGTAAGAATCCATCACACCCGATTAACACGTGGTGCTTAGAAGTTTATTTAACTGTAGCAACGGTGCACGATTAGGGAGAACACTTCTTGAAATTGTTCTAAGGATCATCTTATTTACTACCGTCGCTCTAAGTAAACAAGATGCATAATCATAATAAACATCACATGCAATTATAAAGTAGTGACATGATATGGCCAATATCATATAGCTCCTTTGATCTTCATCTTCGGGCTCCATGATCATCCTGTCACCGCATGACACCATGATCTCCATCATCATGATCTCCATCATCGTGCCTCCATGAAGTTGTCACGCCAACGACTACTTCTACTTCTATGGCTAACGCGTTTAGCAATAAAGTAAAGTAAATTACATGGCGCTCTTCAATGACACGCAGGTCATACAAAAATAAAGACAACTCCTATGGCTCCTCGCCGTTGTCATACTCATCGACATGCAAGTCGTGATTCCTATTACAAGAACATGATCTCATACATCACAATATATCATCATTCATCACAACTTGGCCATATCACGTCACATGACAATTGCTGCAAAAACAAGTTAGACGCCCTCTAATTGTTGTTGCATCTTTTACGTGGCTGCAATTGGGTTCTAGCAAGAACGTTTTCTTACCTACGAATAACCACAACGTGATCTTGTCAACTTCTATTTACCCTTCATAAGGACCCTGTTCATCGAATCCGCCCCACTAAAGTAGGAGAGATGACACCCGCCAGCCACCTTATGCAACTAGTGCATGTTAGTCGGTGGAACCGGTCTCACGAAGAGTGCGTAAGGTTGGTCCGGCCGCTTCATCCCACAATACCGCGGAAGCAAGAAACAACTAGTAACGGCAAGTAAGTTGACAAGATCCACGCCCACAACAAAATTGTGTTCTACTCGTGCAAAGAGAACTACGATAGACCTAGCTCATGATGCCACCTGTTGGGGAACGTTGCAGAAAATTAAAATTTTTCCTACGGTTTCACCAAGATCCATCTATGAGTTCTACTAAGCAACGAGTAACGGAGAGAGTTTGCATCTACATACCACTTGTAGATCGAGTACGGAAGCGCTCTTGAGAGTGGTGATGATGAAGACGCTCCCAACGTGATTCCGATCACCGATGACCAAAGTCTCGAAGGACAGCACCTCCGTGTTCAACACACGACGGGACGATGGCGTCTCCTCCGCCTTGATCCAGCAAGAGTGAAGGAGAGGTTGATGAAGACAATTCCAATGGCAGCACGACGGCGTGGTGCAGCTGGTACGGTAGTTCTCCCAAGCAGGCTTCGCCAAGCTTGCGTGGAGAAAGAGAGGTGTTGGGAGGGAGGGCTGCGCCTTCAATGTGTTGGCAGCCCTCCCCCACCCCTCTATTTATAGGAGGAGAGGGTCAAGGGGGCGGCCCTCTAGGGAAAACCCTAGGGGGCGGCGGCCAAGGAGAGGAGGAGGGGTGGCTTGCCCCCCTGCCGGGGGCGCCCTTTTCCCTTAGGGTTTCCTCCTCCCAAACCCTAGCCAGATGGGCCTAGGTGGGAGGCGCACCCAGCCCACCGGGGCTGGCTCCCTCCCACTTAGCCCATGTGGCCCCCGAGGGGTGGCCCCTCCGGTGGACCTCCGGAACCTCCCGGTGGCCCCGGTATTTTACCAGATACCCTCAAACTTTCCGAGTCCGCTTAACCACTTTCCATATATAAATCTTTACCTCCGACCATTCCGAACTCCTCGTGACGTCCGGATCTCATCCGGACTCAACAACATTCGGTAATCACATACTTGTCTTCCTATTAACCCTAGCGCCACCGAACCTTATGTGTAGACCCTACGGGTTCGGGAGACATGCGATATGACCGAGACTACCTCAAGTCAATAACCAACAGCGGATCTGGATACCCATGTTGGCTCCCACATGCTCCTCGATGTTGTCATCGGATGAACCACGATGTCAAGGGTTCAAGTAACCCCGTATTCTATTCCCTTTGTCAGACGGTATGTTACTTGCCCGAGACTCGATCGTCGGTATCCCAATACCTCGTTAGTCTCGTTACGGCAAGTCACTTTACTCGCATCGCAATGCATGATCCCGTGACAGACACTTGATCACTTTGAGCTCATTATGATGATGCATTACCGAAAGTGGGCCCAAGTGATACCTCTCCGTCATACGGAGTGACAAATCCAGCCTCAATCCGTGTCAACCCAATGGTTACTTTCGAGATACCTGTAGTGCACCTTTATAGTCACCCGATTACGCCAGACGCTTGATACACCCAAAGCACTCCTACGGTATCCGGAATTGCACGATCTCATGGTCTAAGGAAGAGATACTTGACATTGGAAAAGCTCTAGCAAAACGAACTACACGATCTTTGTGCTATGCTTAGGATTGGGTCTTGTCCATCACGCCATTCTCCTAATGATGTGATCCCGTTGTCAATGACATCCGATGTCCATAGTCAGGAAACCATGACTATCTGTTGACCAACGAGCTAGTCAACTAGAGGCTTACTAGGGACGTATTGTAGTCTATGTATTCACACGTGTATTACGATTTCCGGATAATACAGTTATAGCATGAATAAAAGACAATTATCATGAACAAGGAAATATAATAATAATGCTTTTATTATTGCCTCTAGGGCATATTTCCAACAATCTAAACACACTTTACTCCACATTCTGGTCCTTAAAGGAGGTGTTTAGCGCAACGAATAAGGCAATCAGACTATACGACTTTTATCGCCCTCACGTAGCCATAGGGGTTTGACAATAAGAATCTTGGCGAAGCCCCTGGTATTCAGAAGACCGAGCTAGGGGCGCTATACGCCTGATCGGATAATAACCGATTCCTCGCATGAAGCGGAAAAAATCTCTAAGGATTTGAAACCTCTCGAACAGCGGACCAGCTCTCGCTACATCATGACAGTCAGTTTTCGGCTTTCTCTACTGAGGTGCTCGTCCGGAAGAACCGGGACACAATCACAGTAGTTCTCCCTTTACTACCCTAGACGATATAGTGGAACGTAAGGTAGTAAGCATAGGAGCCGGGCAACCCAACTATAGACCAAAGACATGATTCGGAGCCGATGCATATAATGCTATAAGTTTGGGGTGCCGAACAGTACTGAAAAAGGTGTTCGGACTTTATTGCCGTACTTCGGGGCGAAAAAGCCCCTGGTGAAGTAAAATGTACAAGAGTGTATGTGTGCAAAGAGTAATAGATACAAAGGTAAGGAAGAAAGGTGAATTAAGTAATAAGCTGACGCTACCACTTGTTTTTACCATTTGTAATGTGAATAATACGTCGAGGCGTACTTGTACGAGTGATGAGATAAGCAAGTAAGGCAATGTAACATGCCAAGACCAAGAGCGAGCTGCGTGCGGGTATGTAAAATAGGTATAGCAATCAGAGACCACCTGGGGGTTCCCTTGTACGCCAAAGCTCCTTGCCTCCTTGGTGTGTCCCACGAACGGGTTGTCAGAAGAAACCTCGAAAAGAGAAAAATCCGAAATGAAAAAGGAAAACGTAAAGATGTGACAATCCTAGGGTCGGCCGAGCCACACTGTGGATTCGCGAGCTAGCTCCGCCTCCGTCGATACCCATGGGATTTTGAGTGCGTAGTTATGTACACGCGGTGCGAATGCCACTACCTGATCAGGGCTGGGACGGAGGCGAAATTGCTACTCGAGCTCTTGATGAGCCGCGCCGTCCTGGTGCAGTGTAGTCCGGACCCTCTTTATGATGTCCAGGGGCTCGGGAGCCAGATAACGGTTCTGCTTGAGAAGGCCGCTTTGTACTTCTGCTGCTAGGGCGGCGGTTTGTTCCTCCGTACGGAGGGAGCATTCGGTGTTTCCATTGACCGTTATGACGCCGCATGGACCGGGAATCTCGAGCTTGAGATAAGCATAGTGCGGCACCACGTTGAACCGAGCAAATGAAGTCCGTCCGAGTAGTGCGTGATAACCACTGTGGAATGGGACGATGTCGAAGATTAACTCCTCGCTTCGGAAGTTGTCGGGGGACCCGAAGACAACCTCTAATGTGATTGACCCCATACAGCGGGCCTCTACGCCTGGTATGACTCCTTTAAAGGTAGTCTTTGTTGGCTTGATCCTTGATGGTTAAATGCCCATTTTGCACACTGTGTCTTGGTAGAGCAGATTGAGGCTGCTACCGCCGTCCATAAGGACGCGCGTCATGTGAAATCCATCTATGATTGGGTCGAGGACTAGTGCGGCTGAGCCGCCATGACGGATACTGGTCAGGTGGTCTTGACAATCAAAGGTGATCGGAAATGATGACCAGGGATTCAATTTAGGGGCAATTGGCTCTATCACATAGACGTCCCTTAGTGCGCGTTTGTGCTCCCTTTTTGGGATGTGTGTAATATATATCATGTTTACTATTTTCACTTGAGGGGGAAACTTCTTTTGTCCCCTTGTGTTCGGTTGCAGGGGCTCCTCATCATCATCCTCGCTCTGCGATCCCTTTTCCTTATGCTCGGCGTTTGACTTGCAGGCTTGCTTAAAAACCCGGCAATCTCTGTTGGTATGATTGGCTGGTTTGTGCTGGGTGCCATGGATTTGGCACGGACGGTCAAGTATGCGGTCCATGCTAGATGGTCCCTGATTGTTTCTTTGATACGACTTTTTCCGCTTACCAGACATGGAGCCGCTGAACCCGGTGTTTATAGCAGTTTCATCAGTGTTATCGCCATTGCTTTGGCATTTGTTTCTTCTGCGTCGGAGCTTGTTGTTGCTATTTTTGGCCTCGGAGGGGTCTGCCTCGTTGGCCATGTTTTTACTACGAGCCAGTCAGCTGTCCTCGCCCACACAAAAGCTGGTCATGAGGGCCGTGAGGGCGTCCATGGACTTCGGCTTTTATTGGCCGAGGTGGCGGGCGAGCGATTCGTCACGGATGCTATGTTTAAAGGCCGCTAGGGCTTCTGCGCCCGGACAGTCGACTATCTGGTTCTTTTTAGTTAGGAATCTAGTCCAGAATTTCCTAGTTGACTCCCCGAGCTGTTGAACTATGTGGCTTAAGTCATCGGCGTCCGGCGGCCGGACATATGTACCTTAGAAGTTGTCGAGAAAGGCTTCTTCCAAGTCCTCCCAGCTACCGATGGAATTTTCAGGCAGGCTATTTAAACCAGTGCCGAGCTAGCCCTTTGAGTTTTAGTGGGAGGTATTTGATAGCATGGAGGTCATCTCCGCGGGCCATGTGAATGTGGAGAATAAAATCCTCGATCCATACCGCGGGATCGGTTGTTCCGTCGTATGATTCAATATTGACAGGCATTAACCCTTCGAGGAATTCATGGTCCATTACTTCATCAGTGAAGCAAAGAGGGTGTGCGGCGCCTCTATATCAAAGCAGCGTCGTGACGAGTCTGGCGGAGTTAAATCTCGTTATCGGCTCGAGCGTGACTAGGTTTGTCCCGTCCAAATAAGTAGTCGTCATCGCGTGTCGAGGCACGTCCTCGCGGTCTGTAGATTGATCTCGTATGTCTTGCTCTGCTGCCCAGGGTTTGCCGGAGGTCATATGTATGACCCCGAACTGTTTTGTCTCTATTTTTCCGTGGCGGCGGGGCGGGCTGTTCGGCTTGAATTGCCACTCTATCCCGACCAGGAGGTGGTCGATCTGCCACACTATCCTGACCGCATAGTGTTTGGTCGGCCGTGTTATGCGAGGGAGGTATAGGCTCCATCGCCTCTCTGTCGAACTAAGGTAGCAACCTTTGCTTTGGGTAACTCTTGGCTGGGCGTCCGAGGCTGTTTTCTTCGCCTGCCAGGATATCAGTCCATCTGTCGACGAGCAGATCTTGGTCAGCTTGAAGCTGCTGTTGTTTCTTTTTCAGGCTCCTTGCGGTGGCTATTAGCTGGCGCTTAAAGCGCTCCTGCTCGAGAGGCTCCTCTGGCACGATGAAGTCATCGTTGCCGAGGATTGCCTCCTCCTTGGAGGGCGGATGGTAACTGCCATCCTCCGAATCTTCTTCCATTGCCTATTTGTCAGGGCTAACTTGCCCATCTTCCCGATGGTCTTGTTCGGCAGTTTGTTCATCAGGTTCTTCTGTGTCTTCGCCATCATCTGGAGTGTTGTCTTCTCCTGTGCCAGTGTTGCTATCCCTGCTGCGGCGGGATTTAGAGCGGCGCCGCTGACACCGGCGCTCTGGTTGTGTTTTAGGAGGGTCCTCCTTTCCTGGGTTCTCCTTGTCATCGCCGCTCTTATTTTTCGGTGTAACTACCATGTAGACGTCGTATGAGGAAGTGGCCGTCCATCGTCCGATGAACGGCGGGTTTTGGGCCTCCTCGTCTCCGGCATCATTGTCCATACCGTCGATGTCTTTAGATTCATAGTCAAGTGTGTCGATTAAATCCTCGACAGTGGCTATGAAGTGGGTGGTGGGTGGGAGGCAAAATTCTCCCCCATGATCAGCCTCCAGCTTGAACCGGACATAATTCAACTGTGAGTCCCCTACCAAGGATAGATTCCTTAATGAATTTAGTACATCGCCCAAGGGCGAATGCTGGAAGATGTCTGCGGTGCTAAACTCAAAGATCGATAAGCGATCTAGTTCGGTGTCCGCGGATGCACATGGCTCGGAATTTATGACCATAGACGAGTCCGGAGTTCCGGTGATAAAGACGCCATGTGAATTTAGGTCTATATTCGGCTCCAACGCCGTGGAATCTGCGGCCTCCGCGGTGGGGTTGAGCGTCCCATCCTCGGATGGCGCAATATGCTCCGGACCTACGGCCGGAGCAGTTACAGGAGCAATCTCTTGGATGCGGCCCGACGAAAGATTTAGGTCATGTTCATCGGGGTGACTAGGAGTGGTTGCCGTGGTCTCGAATCCGGCAAAGATTAAATCTCCACGGATGTCCGCGATGTAATTCGAGCTCCCAAATCTGACCTGATGGCCAGGGGCATAGAAGTCGATCTGCTCCATGTGGCCAAGCGAGTTGGCCCGTAGTACGAAGCCGCCGAACACAAAGATCTATCCGGGGAGAAAGGTTTCCCCTTTGACAGCAGTGTTGTTGACGATTGAAGGAGCCATCAAACCTTTTGGGGACGACACAGTGGAACTCTCAATGAAAGCACCAATGTCGATGTCAGAACCAGCGGATCTCGGATAGGGAGTCCGGAAATGTGTGTCTAAGGTCGATGGTAACAGGAGACAACGGACACAATGTTTACCCAGGTTCGGACCCTCTCTATGGAGGTAATACCCTACTTCCTGCTTGATTGATCTTGATGAATATGAGTATTACAAGAGTTGATCTACCACGAGATCGTAATGGCTAAACCCTAGAAGTCTAGCCTGTATGACTATGGTAATGAATATCTCTCCTTTCCGGACTAAGTCCTCCGGTTTATATAGACACCGGGGAGATCTAGGGTTACACAAGGTCGGTTATAGAGAAAGGAATCTACATATCCAGTCGCCCAGCTTGCCTTCCACGCCAAGGAGAGTCTTATCCGGACACGGGTGCAGTCTTCGGTCTTCGTATCTTCACGGCCCACCAGTCCGACCCATGGCTAACAGGCCAGGCGCCCGAGGACCCCTTAGTACAGGACTCCCTCAGTCATCCTCTCACGCTTGTCACAGGCCGGCAAACGTGCATGCTGTGTTGGTCAGGGCGCGCCAGCTTCTGCACTATCGCCTAGCCAACTACCTCTATGACGACTAGCTCCCCCGTGTCACTGATCTCATCAACGCCACTTGCGAGGCCCAGCACCTTCCCGCTCGCCCCGTCCTCCACCGTCTTTGGAGGGCGACGTAGCTCACGTCACGCCTCCTCCTCCTCTGCACAGTGTGGACCCCGAGCCGAGGCGTGAGGCACCCTAGCACAATCCGCCACGCAGCATGCCAACGCATGATGAAGAAATCTGCCAGGTGGTGCAGTGGGACCAAGGCGAAGCACGCGCGCTTCCAGCACCGCCTCGTCAATATCAGGCTCCTCCTCAGTGGGTGGCTCCTGTGTGCGCGGCAGGCTGCCGTGCATTCACCCTGGAGCTGCGCCGCGTCTTCTATCCCGACAAGTTCAAGCCTGATCTGCCTTCGTGCTATGACGGCACCCCCGACCCCCTGAGTTCCTCGAGCTCTACAAGCTGAGTATCGAGGTGGCGAACGGCAATGACAAAGTCATGGCAAGCTAGTTTCCCATGGCCCTCAAGGATGGCGCATGCTCGTGGCTCCTGAACCTTCGGGTGGGGTCGATCTCATCATGGGACGACCTGCGCGATCGCTTCATCGCCAACTTCCAGGGCACTCGCGACCGCGCCCCTGCTGAAGGCGACCTGTGGCGCATCAAGCAGCTGCCGGGGGAAACATTGCAGAAGTACATCCAGCGCTTCACTGACATTCGCCTCAAGATCCCAAAGGTGTCAGACGAGGCCATCATTTCGGCGTTCACTGATGGCGTTCGGAACGTCAAGAGGAAGGAAGAGATCGCCATACATGAAGACCTGTGTTCGGCTCTGGAGATGTTCAACGTGGCAACCAGGTGCACAAAGGCAGAGTAAGCTTGCCTCTCCATCTTGGAGCTCCTAAAGGTCGATCCTGAAGACAAGAAGGCCAAGGCTAAGGACGTGAAGTGCAAGGGCCCTGCTGTGCTCCCGACCGAACCTAAGATGAAGCGCAGCTGCGACCATGCCGAATCCTCCAAGGGCAGCCGCCCATTCTGCGTCTTTCAACACGTCGACAGCCACAACACCAACGAATGCCAGGAGCTCAGGGGAATCCGCGACGGGCGCCTTGGCTGCCGCCCCAAGCGCATTGACCATGGCTACAGCCGTGGAGGAGGCCACAATGGAGGCCGCTGGGACAACCGTGACCCCTGCCAGGACTGGCGCGATCAGCCCCATGAGGACCGCTAGTAAGGCCAGCCTCGCGATGGCCCATGGAGAGACCAGCCTCGTGAGGACCGTCCTCAGGGAAACGCCAGCCTCCCTTCGTTGCCGCCGCCAAGGAGGAACGATGACCACCGCCAAGATGATGGGGCTGGGGCTTCCAGGAGCCTCGCGCCATTGCCTCCATCCTGTGTGGCCCTCAGGCCCCCGCCTCTCATAGCTTCTTCAAGCAGTCCGCTCGTGAGGTGAACGTGGCCCTTCCCAAAATTGGGGCGTCGCACCCTTCAGGTGGTCCAAGTACACCGTCACCTTCGACTCTACAGACTAGCTCAAGTGCTCGGCCGCCGCCGGCGCGCTCCCAATGCTTTGCTCGCCAACCATCAACAACGTCCTCATTACCAAGGCACTCATCGACGGTCACGCGGTGCTCAACGTCCACTTCGTCGAGATGTTCAAGATGCTTCAGGTGCCCTACGACCATCTCATCCCCACCAAGCCCTTCTCGGAAGTGACCGATGGCTCCACCGTTCCCCTGGGACAGATTCACCTCCCTGTCACCTTTGGCAAGCGCGACAACTACCGCACCGAGCTTATTGACTTCGACGCCGCCTACATTCGCCTCCCATACAATGCCATTCTCGGGTATCCGGCCCTCGCCAAGTTTTTGGCGGTGACTCACCATGGCTACAATGTCCTCAAGATGCCAAGAAATGGCAGCATCATCACGGTCGCTTGCGACGAGAAGGATGCGGTGTGCTCCGTCGAGCATGCCTACCAGGTCGCAGCGGTCGAGAAATCAGATGACGAGGGTGCCAACCGTCCTCCTGAGGCTGTCCCCAAGAAAAAGGAGCAGCTCCTCCTCAAGGGTTGTCAGGAGCCTATGGCGTTCGATGATCGTGCCTCAGGCCCCGCGCCCACTGCTGGGGCGCCTTTCTCTCATGCATAGGAAGGCGTGCCTAGCTCCCCTCTCAGGACGGGCTCAGAGGCTTTCGTTTGGAGGGCCTCTGACCGGACAAGCGTCACGAGGGAGGCATTCGGGTACCTTTGTGGAGACGTGCTTCGATGCGCGCTTCCGTGAGCAGGGCGCAGGCGCGAGGCGCCAGGCGCTCAGGAGTTCATCACCAATGCAGTCAAAGAACTTCAGGGGGCGCGAGCCATGCGTGGCGAGCGCCGCCCCGCACCACTCAGCGCAGCTGCCGCCCCTGACGTGGGTGGCGAGTAGAGCGTCTGCGTAAACATCCCAGGCCTCAAAAGGGCCACTTCTTAGGAGGTCTTCTGGCTGTCCCGCATGGACCGGAGTGGGGGCTAACCCTGCAGCTATGTTTGCATGCCGTTCGGCCTGCTGAACGGGCTACCTCGCACCAGTGCTACATGCAGGGCATCCTAGCGGCGCATGAGGCCAGGCGCCAGGCAATCGTGATGGAGGAAGTGCTAGACCGTTGCGAGCCTCTTGGACCTCCTGAGCCCCCCAGGACTCAGGAGCCAACTGACTCGTGAGGAACGACCTCTGCTGCGCGCATCTTCAGCTACCCCGGGGTCCCCTTTGGCGTGTGATGTCTACTACACAACCTTCTTCTTGTAGACGTTGTTGGGCCTGCAAGTGCACAGGTTTGTAGGACAGTAGCAAATTTCCCTCAAGTGGATGACCTAAGGTTTATCAATCCGTGGGAGGCGTAGGATGAAGATGGTCTCTCTCAAGCAACCCTGCAACCAAATAACAAAGAGTCTCTTGTGTCCCCAACACACCCACTACAATGGTAAATTGTATAGGTGCACTAGTTCGGTGAAGAGATGGTGATACAAGTGCAATATAGATGGTAGATATAGGTTTTTGTAATCTGAAAATATAAAAACAGCAAGGTAACAAGTGGTAAAAGTGAGCGTAAACGGTATTGCAATGCTAGGAAACAAGGCCTAGGGTTCATACTTTCACTAGTGCAAGTTCTCTCAACTATAATAACATAATTGGATCATATAACTATCCCTCAACATGCAACAAAGAGTCACTCCAAAGTCACAAATAGCGGAGAACAAACGAAGAGATTATGGTAGGGTACGAAACCACCTCAAAGTTATTCTTTCCAATCAATCCGTTGGGCTATTCCTATAAGTGTCACAAACAACCCTACAGTTCATACTAGAATAACACCTTAAGATACAAATCAACCAAAACCCTAACGTCACCTAGATACTCCAATGTCACCTCAAGTATCTATGGGTATGATTATACGATATGCATCACACAATCTCAATTCATCTATTCAAACCAACACATAGAACCTCAAAGAGTGCCCCAAAGTTCCTACCGGAGAATCATGACGAAAACGTGTGCCAACCCCTATGCATAGGTTCATGGGCGGAACACGCAAGTTGACCACCAAAACACACATCAAGTGAATCACATGATATCCCATTGTCACCACAGATACGCACAGCAAGACATACATCAAGTGTTCTCAAATCTTTAAAGACTCAATCCGATAAGATAACTTCAAAGGGAAAACTCAATCCATTACAAGAGAGTAGAGGGGGAGAAGAAACATAAGATCCAACTGTAATAGCAAAGCTCGCGATACATCAAGATCGTGCCAAATAAAGAACACAAGAGAGAGAGAGACAGATCAAACACATAGCTACTGGTACATACCCTCAGCCCCGAGGGTGAACTACTCCCTCCTCGTCATGGAGAGCACCGGGATGATGATGAAGATGGCCACCGGATGAGGGTCCCCCTCCGGCAGGTGCCTAACAGGTCCCGATTGGTTTTGGTGGCTCGAGGTTTTATGGCGGAACTCCCGATCTAATATCTGTTCGGAAGTTTTACGACACGTGGGTATATATGGGTGAAGGAGTACGTCGGTGGAGCTCGGGGCCCCACGAGGCGGGGCGTGCCCTAGGGGTGGGCGCGCCCCACCCTCGTGGGCAGTTCCGTATCTTCCGACGAGAGTCCAAGTCTATCGGTGGGTTTCCTACCAAAATAACTTCTCCGCTTGATTTCGCCCGTTTTGACTCGTCGATATTCCTTTTCCTCAAACACCTGAAATAGGCATAAAACAACAAATCTGGGCTGGGCCTCCGGTTAATAGGTTAGTCCCAAAAATAATATAAAAGTGGATAATAAAGCCCAATATTGCCTAAAATAGTAGATAATATAGCATGGAGCAATCAAAAATTATAGATACGTTGGAGACGTATCAAGCATCCCCAAGCTTAATTCCTGCTCGTCCTCGAGTAGGTAAATGATAAAAAAGATAATTTTTGATGTGGAATGCTACTTGGCATAAGTTTATTGTAATTCTTCTTAATTGTGATATGAATATTCAGATCTGAAAGATTCAAGACAAAAGTTCATATTGACATAAAAATAATAATACTTCAAGCATACTAACAAAGCAATTATGTCTTCTCAAAATAGCATGGCAAAAGAAAGTTCATCCCTACAAAATCATATAGCTAGGCTATGCTTCATTTTTGTCACACAAAGATGTTCCCAACTTCTATACCCCCGATGACAAGCCAAGCAATTGTTTCATACTTTAATAATCTCAAACTTTTTCAACCTTCACGCAATACATGAGCGTGAGCCATGGATATAGCACTATGGGTGGAATAGAATATGATGATGGGGATTGTGTGGAGAAGAAAAAAAGGAGAAAGTCTCACATTGACGAGGATAATCAACGGGCTATGGAGATGCCCATCAATTGATGTCAACATGAGGAGTAGGGATTGCCATGCAACGGATGCACTAGAGCTACGAATGCTCAACAAAAGAAAACTAGTGGGTGTGCATCCAACTTGCTTGCTCATGAAGACCTAGGGCATTTGAGGAAGCCCATCGTAGGAATATACAAGCCAAGTTCAATAATGAAAAATTCCCACTAGTATAAAAATACAACTTATGAGACTCACTATATGAAAAACATGGTGCTACTTTGAAGCACAAAATATGAGACTCACTACATGAAGAACAAGGTGCTACTTTGAAGCACAAGTGTGGAAAAAGAGATAGTAACATTGCCCTTTTTATTTATTTTCTTTTTTGGGGGCCTTTTTTTTTCTTTTTGGCCTTTCTTTTTTTAGAGGGGCAATTCTCTAATAATGATGATCATCACACTTCTATTGATTACAACATAAGGATTACAACTTGAAACTAGAACAAGATATGACGCTAAATGAATGCCTCCGGCGGTGTACCAGGATGGTGCAATGAATCAAGAGTGACATGTATTAAAAATAATGCATGGTGGCTTTGCCACAAATACGATGTCAACTACATGATCATGCAATGGCAATATGACAAAAGTGAAGTATGTCATGATGATGATGAACGGAACGGTGGAAAGTTGCATGGCAATATATCTCGGAATGGCTATGGAAATGCCATAATAGGTAGGTATGGTGGCTGTTTTTAGGAATATATAAGGAGGTTTATGTGTGATAGAGCATATCATATCACGAGGTTTGGATGCACCGACGAAGTTTGCACCAACTCTCAAGGTGAGAAAGGGCAATGCACGGTACCGAAGAGGCTAGCAAAGGCGGAAAGGTAAAAGTGCGTATAATCCATGGACTCAACATTAGTCAAAAGAACTCATATACTTATTGCAAAAATTTAGAAGTCATCAAAACCAAGTACTACGCAAGATGCTCCTAGGGGATAGATTGATAGGAAAAGACCATCGCTCGTCCCCGACCGCCACTCATAAGGATGCACAAGCCAGGTACACTTCATGTTTCAAATTTGTTATACAACTTTAACCATACGTGCATGCTACGGGACTTGCTAAATTCAACACAAGAATTCTTCAAATTCATAACTAATCAACTAGCATGACTCTAATATCACCATCTTCATATCTCAAAACAATCATCAAGAATCAAACTTCTCTTAGTATTCAACACACTCATAAAAATTCTTACAAATCTTGTATGCTTAGCATATTAGGATTATTTAAGCAAATTACCATGCTATTTAAGACTCTCAAAATAATATAAGTGAAGTATGAGAGTTCATCTATTTCTCCAAAATAAAACTACCGTCGTGCTCTAAAAGATATAAGTGAAGCACTAGAGCAACAACAAACTACTCCGAAAGATATAAGTGAAGATCAATGAGCAGTCTAATAATTATACAACTATGTGAAGACTCTCCCATTTAAGAATTTCAGATCTTGGTATTTTATTCAAACAGCAAGCAAAGCTAAATAAAACTACATTGCAAGGATAGCACAACTCATGTGAAGAAGCAAAAACTTAGGTTCAACCGATACTAACCGATAGTTGTTGAAGAAGAAAGGTGGGATGCCTACCGGGGCATCCCCAAGCTTAGATGCTTGAGACTTCTTGAAATATTATCTTGGGGTGCCTTGGGAATCCCCAAGCTTGAACTTTTGTGTCTCCTTAATTCCTCTCATACAATGGTTTCTCTTTTTATCAAAAGCTTCATTCACAACAAACTCAACAAGAACTCGTGAGATGGGTTAGTATAAACCAATGCAAAACCTTATCATTTCCTACTGTAACAAATCACTAAAATTATTATTCAACATTGCATACTAAATGCCTCTGCATATTTAATATCCCTATCCTTAAATAGAATCATTAAACAAGCAAACATATGCAAACAATGCAAACATAACAGCAATCTGCCAAAACAGTATAGTCTGTAAATAATGCAAGATTCATCATACTTTCCTAACTCCAAAAATTATGAACTAAAATTCCCACTGTATTAAATTTATCAGAGCTCATCATGCAAAAATATTCAACATTATACCACTCTCTTACTTTTCTAGGGAATTTTTGCAACAGCGGTAAACTTTCTGTTTTCAAACAGCAACATGTATAGTAGAAAAATAAGCATGGCAAAGGCTACCCTTGACTTTTTTATTGAAACTAAAGATGCAAAAAATTACTATAAATAACATAAAGCAAATACTAACAAAATAAAATGATGCTCCAAGCAAAACACATATCATGTGGTGAATAAAAATATAGCTCCAAGTAAAGTTACCGATGAACGAAGACGAAAGAGGGGATGCCATCCGGGGCATCCCCAAGCTTAGGCTCTTGGTTGTCCTTGAATATTAACTTGGGGTGCCTTGGGAATCCCCAAGCTTAGGCTCTTACCACTCCTTATTCCATAGTCCATAGAATCTTTACCCAAAACTTGAAAACTTCACAACACAAAACTTAACAGAAAACTCGTGAGCTCCATTAGCGAAAGAAAAGAAAACACCACTTCAAGGTACTGTAAAGAACTCATTCTTTATTTATATTGGTGTTAAACCTACTGTATTCCAACTTCTCTATGGTTTATAAACTATTTTACTAGACATAGATTCATCAAAATAAGCAAACAACACAATGAAAACAGAATCTGTCAAAAAAAGAACAGTCTGTAGTAATATGTAACTAACGCAAACTTATGGAACTCCAAAAATTATAGAATAAATTAGTGGACCTGAGGAATTTGTCTAGTAATAATCTGCAAAAAGAATCAACTAAATACCGCTCTCCAGTAAAAAGTTCTAACTAATCTCGTGAGCGCTGAAGTTTCTGTTTTTTACAGCATGATCATAAAGACTTCACCCAAGTCTTCCCAAAGGTTCTACTTGGCACAAACACTAATTAAAACACAAAACCTCATCTAAACAGAAGCTATATGGATTATTTATTCCTAAACAGAACCAAAAAGCAAGAAACTAAAATAAAATTGGGTTGCCTCCCAACAAGCGCTAACGTTTAACGCCCCTAGCTAGGCATGATGATTTCAATGATGCTCACATAAAAGATAAGAATTGAAACATAAAAAGAGCATCATGAAGAATATGATTAGCACATTTAAGTCTAACCCACTTCCTATGCATAGGGATTTTGTGAGCAAACAACTTATTGGAACAATAATCAACTAGCATAGAAGGCAAAACAAGCATAACTTCAAAATTCTAAGCACATAGGGAGGAAACTTGATATTATTGCAATTCCTACAAGCATATGTTCCTCCCTCATAATAATTTTCAGTAGAATAATGAATGAATTCAACAATATAACCAGAACCTAAAGTATTATTTTCAAGATCTACAAGCATAGAAAATTTACTACTCTCCACATAAGCAAAATTCTTCTCTTGAATAGTAGTGGGAGCAAACTCAACAAAATAACTATCATGTGAATGAAAATTAAGATCAAGATCACAAGTTTCATGGTTATAATTATTCTTTAAAGCATACATGTCATCACAATAATCATCATAGATAGCAACTTTGTTCTCATAGTCAATTGGAACCTCTTCCGAAATAGTGGAATCATCACTAAATAAAGTTGATACTCTTCCAAATCCACTTTCATGTTCATCACAATAAGATTCAACATCCTCCAAAATAGTGGGGTCACTACTTCCTAAACTTGACACTCTTCCAAACCCACTTTCATCAATATAATCATCATAAAGAGGAGGCATGCTTTCATCATAATAAATTTGCTCATCAAAACTCGGGGGACAAAAAATATCATATTCATCAAACATAGCTTCCCCAAGCTTGCGGCTTTGCATATCATTAGCATCATGGATATTCAAGGAATTCATACTAACAACATTGCAATCATGCTCATCATTCACATATTTCACGCCAAGTATTCTACTAGCACTTGAGCACAATTTTCCTTTCCATCATACTCACGAAAGATATTAAAAAGGTGAAGCGTATGAGACAAACTCAATTCCATTTTTTTGTACTTTTCTTTTATAAACTAAACTAGTGCTAAAACAAGAAACAAGAAGATTTGATTGCAAGATCTAAAGATATACCTTCACTTACCTAGCCTCCCCGGCAATGGTGCCAGAAAAGAGCTTGATGTCTACTACACAACCTTCTTCTTGTAGACGTTGTTGGGCTTGCAAGTGCACAGGTTTGTAGGACAGTAGCAAATTTCCCTCAAGTGGATGACCTAAGGTTTATCAATCCGTGGGAGGCGTAGGATGAAGAGGGTCTCTCTCAAGCAACCCTGCAACCAAATAACAAAGAGTCTCTTGTGTCCCCAACACACCCAATACAATGGTAAATTGTATAGGTGCACTAGTTCGGCGAAGAGATGGTGATGCAAGTGCAATATAGATGGTAGATATAGGTTTTTGTAATCTGAAAATATAAAAACAGCAAGGTAACAAGTGGTAAAAGTGAGCGTAAACGGTATTGCAATGCTAGGAAACAAGGCCTAGGGTTCATACTTTCATAGTGCAAGTTCTCTCAACAATAATAACATAATTGGATCATATAACTACCCCTCAACATGCAACAAAGATTCACTCCAAAGTCATTAATAGCGGAGAACAAACGAAGAGATTATGGTAGGGTACGAAACCACCTCAAAGTTATTCTTTCCAATCAATCAATTGGGCTATTCCTATAAGTGTCACAAAAAGCCCTAGAGTTCGTACTAGAATAACACCTTAAGATACAAATCAACCAAAACCCTAATGTCACCTAGATACTCCAATGTCACCTCAAGTATCCGTGGGTATGATTATACGATATGCATCACACAATCTCAAACATCTATTCAAACCAACACATAGAACCTCAAAGAGTGCCCCAAAGTTCCTACCGGAGAATCACGACGAAAACGGTGCCAACACCTATGCATAGGTTCATGGGCGGAACCCGCAAGTTGATCACCAAAACATACATCAAGTGAATCACGTGATATCCCATTGTCACCACAGATACACACGGCAAGACATACATCAAGTGTTCTCAAATCTTTAAAGACTCAATCCGATAAGATAACTTCAAAGGGAAAACTCAATCCATTACAAGAGAGTAGAGGGGGAGAAGAAACATAAGATCCAACTGTAATAGCAAAGCTCGCGATACATCAAGATCATGCCAAATCAAGAACACGAGAGAGAGAGAGAGATCAAACACATAGCTACTGGTACATACCCTCAGCCCCGAGGGTGAACTACTCCCTCCTCGTCATGGAGAGTGTAGGACCTTGAAGTATGTCTAGAGGAGGGGTGATTAGACTACTTGACCAATTAAAAGCTATGCCTTTTCCCAATTTTATACGTTGGCAGATTTTAGCTATCTTTGAACAATTCAAGCAATCATCACGCAATTCAAGCAAGCATGCAAAGAGTATATAGGCAGCGGAAAATAAAGCATGCAACTTGCAAGAATGTAAAGGGAAGGGTTTGGAGGATTCAAACGCAATTGGAGACACGGATGTTTTTGTCGTGGTTCCGATAGGTGGTGCTATCGTACATCCACGTTGATGGAGACTTCAACCCACGAGGGTAACAGTTCTTGCGAGTCCACGGAGGGCTCCACCCATGAAGGGTCCACGAAGAAGCAACCTTGTCTATCCCACCATGGCCGCCGCCCACGAAGGAATTGCCTCACTAGCGGTAGATCTTCACAAGTAGGCGATCTCCTTGCCCTTACAAACTCCTTGGTTCAACTCCACAATCTTGTCTGAGGCTCCCAAGTGACACCTAGCCAATCTAGGAGACACCACTCTCCAAGAAGTAACAAATGGTGTGTTGATGATGAACTCCTTGCTCTTGTGCTTCAAATGATAGTCTCCCCAACACTCAACTCTCTCTCATAGGATTTGGATCTGGTGGAAAGAAGATTTGAGTGGAAAGCAACTTGGGGAAGGCTAGAGATCAAGATTCATATGGTTGGAATGGAATATCTTGGCCTCAACACATGAGTAGGTGTTTCTCTCTCGAACTGGTAAGTTGGAAGTGTAGGTTTGTTCGATGGCTCTCCACGAATGAAGAGGAGGTGGAGGGTATATATAGCCTCCACACAAAATCTAACTGTTACACACAATTTACCAAACTCGGTGGGACCGAATCATCAAACTCGCCGCACCGATTTAGTAAACCTAGTGACCATTAGGGTTTTCGTGGACTGATAAGCAACTCGGTAGGACCGATATGGTTAGGGTTAGGGCATAACGTAATCTCGGTGAGACCGACATACAAACTCGGTGAGACCAAATTTGGTAATTAGCTAACCAGAGAGTTGGTCGTAAACTCGGTGGGACCGATTTGCTCTTTTCGGTGAGACCGAAATGTTACAAAAGGAAACAGAGAGTTTACATTGTAATCTCGGTGGGACCGATTCGCTCTTTTCGGTGAGACCGAAAAGTTATGAAAGGGAAAGAGAGATTATAATCCCATCTCGGTGAGACCGAGATCCCTATCGGTGAGACCGATTTGCCTAGGGTTTGTGGCAGTGGCTAAGACATCCGAACTCGGAGGCGCCGGATAGAAAGAATCGGTAGGGCCGAGTTTGACTTTAGGTTTAGGTCATATGTGGATGTGAGAAAGTAGTTGAGGGTTTTGGAGCATATCACTAAGCACATGAAGCAAGAGGCTCATTAAGCAACACCTCATCCCTCCTTGATAGTATTGGCTTTTCATATAGACTCAATGTGATCTTGGATCACTAAAATGTAAAATGTAGAGTCTTGAGCTTTTGATCTTGAGCCAATCCTTTGTCCTTGATATTTTGAGGGATCCACTTTCATCATCCATGCCATTCCATTCATTGAGCTTTCCTGAAATATTTTTCTTGGAATAGCATTAGCTCAATGAGCTATATGTTTTTATGAATTACCAAAACAACCTAGGGATAGTTGCACTTTCAATCTCCCCCTTTTTGGTAATTGATGACAACATATAGATCAAAGCTTCAACAAGTGATAATAAAATTTGAAAAAACATCGTCGCTTGAGAAGTATGTGATAAGCAAGAGCTCCCCCTAAATTTGTGTATAGTAATATTTGCTTTGGACTGCAAATGCACAAGGAATTAGGCTCATGGGTTACTCTTCCATGTCACATACATCTTGGTGGAGCGCTCAAAATAACAAAGATTGAATACATGCACTCGTCACCAAGCAAAGTGAATGATCATATAAGGATAAAATACGATAATATCATAACGAGCATAAGTGTAGCTTATGATCAAACATATAATCATCAATGTCTCACAGGTAACTGCATAGTATCTCAACCAAACAAAAGCAAATAAAGTTCAACCAAAAAGACAAGAGAGAACAAAAGCAAATCTCTCTCTCTCGAAGCCTATGATCCATACATTTTCTCCCCCTTTGGCAACAAGTTACCAAAAAGTTCCTAGAAAATGCATAGGACTATATCGTCTCTCGGGCTTGATCTTCTGGTGGTGGTGGTGGTGTCCGAATAACTCCAAGAACGAAGGCTTCAGTCGATGTAGAAGGAGCTGAAGGAGTTGGTGCTGGAGCCGTAGCTGGAGCTGATGAAGTGATTCTGGTGTCTTGAACTGGCTCTGCAGCTGATCTCTGAGCTCGTGGCACTCTGGCAAATGCATCACCATTGTCCCGCCTTCCTCTCCTGCATGTCATTCTCAGAGCTGCTCCACAACCGATCAATCTCGCCATTTTGACATCTAGATCATAGAATTTTTGTTCCATGATTCTTTCCGTGCTCTCTGGTTTTGAGTTAGGTGGCCATCCCTTCTCAATCCACGAGTTGATGCTATCAAGTAACCAAGCTGCTCCTCGCTTGTTCTTCAGAAAGTATTCAGATGCCTCTCGCTTGAGTTGGCATCTTGGCAGCCTTCTCTTTCCTAGCTTTCTCCTTCTTCTCTTGCGCTTGCACTGATGTTGGTTCATTCTCAGTCATGACAACTTGATTGTCCTCAAAATCAGGATAGAGAACCATGTGTTCCTTATCCAACAGATATTTTCCTGTGCCCATCTTTGAGTCAACTCCTGAATCTGAGGGGCATATCCACAGCTCCTCTTCTGATCTGCTGCAGTCCTCTTGATAGTTTCAACTATGAGGCTCATGACTTTGAATTTCTGAGGCACATCAAAAACGTGAAGCAAATTGATTGCATGCCCTCTAATCATGTTGTGGTCACCTGATTTGGGCAAAAGAGTGTGACTTAGTATCCAGTTGATTGTAGGCAACCCTGACAGAAGATAATGAACTGATCCAAACTTGAAGGACTCAAGTGCATCATCTGGGATTTCCTTGTACATGTGTGACATTGAGTTGTGACCCATCTTCTTCTTGGCATAAATGTCCAAGTCATCTTCATCTTCCTTGGGGCGTTGATCGACTTGCCCATTCCTCTATGGTTGACTGACATCGTGTTCCTTCGCACATCCACACCATCCTCGCCATCTCAGATAGAAATGTGTTGTGGAGTAGAATTGCATAATGAGCTCGTCATTCCAATTTGTGAGCTTCGCCCAACAAAATCTGCAACTCCACAAGCATCAAGCTGTCATACACTCTGTGATAGTGTTCTTCATTCTCCGAATGTAGGTCCAATGACCCACCTCATATCACAAACTATGGGCTTCTTATCCAACAAGATAGTCTCATAGAAGTCCTGCTGTTCCTTGGTGTGAAATCTGTAATCCACAACAGTCCTTCTCCTGGTGGCATATGGATCTGACTCTCTCCATAGCCTTAACCCTTGATCTCTCCTGATCTTCATGTTTCCAGCCACAGGATGAGCATCATTGTGGTCTGGGATCTTGGGTTTTAGCTTCCTTAGGACCTGCCCTTCTTCATCTTCCTCAGCATCAACCTCAGGCATTGGAGCCTTGTTCTTCTCAGTTGCTGGTATACTTCTGGTATTTCTCTTTGGTGCACTCTTGGGCTTGGGGGCAGCTTTGGGCTTTGAAGTTGCAGCCCCTAACCTTATGGCATCACCGATCCGCTTTTGTGCCTTGGGTGCAGGCTCAACAACCTCTTCTTCTTCCTCTTCTTCCATCATAGATGGCTTCCCAATCACTCTGGCCATGGTCTTATTGACCATTTCATTCCTTTTCTTTCCTTCAGCAGCACCAGGTTCTTTGGGTTGGGATTCCAAAGAAGCTTGAGTGGAGACTCTGGCTTTGGACATAGGTTGTCTTCCTGCTGGCCTTTTGATCTTCAATCCGTGCTTAATCGCTGTTGAGTGTGGCTCTCTTGAGCACTTTCTTCTTGGAACTGGCCTCATCCTCAGCTGCCACATAATCTTCATCCTCAGACTCTGAGGTCTTCTTCTTCCTTGTCCTTGTATCAGCCTTGGGCAAGTTACTGGGAGTGCTTCTGCTCCCCTCATCTGAGCTGCTTGAGGGACTAGTGCCCTCACTCATTTGAATTTTCTCCTCTGACCTGTTCTGGCTGTCACTTTAGTCTGACATGCTGCATTGACTGACTGCTGACCCTATGAATAGTTATAGATGAGGTAGAGTGGATGAGCATCACAAAATGCAGAGATTTTTGCAAAGAATGATTCCAAAACTTAGTTTTAGTTTCCACGAAAGCATTTCGGATCTACCGATTTTCAAACTCGGTGATACCAAGCAGTTTTGGAACCTAAACTAGTGAACTCGGTCGACCGAGTCACAGTTCGTGGCACCGAGACTGCTAGGGTTTCACAAAGTTCTAAAATCGGTCACACCGATTTGTAATTCTCGGTCGACCGAGACTTACTAGTGCAATGGCGTTAGCCAAATCGGTGGGACCGAAGTTTTCAACTCGGTGGGTCCGAGATGGTTTCATGAAACCTAACCCTAAATTTTCGAATCATACCTATTCTAAGGATTGTTTTGACTGGATAGAAGTGTTTCAATCATGGCAAGATGCATTGCGAATACAATGTGCTGGGAATCGGACGAGGATAGCACAGAGATCAAGTTCATACCCTAGTTCGGCGGTGAACATGCTACGGCGGCAACGACGGAGGAGAATTCCGTTGACGGTGGCGGAGACCAGCGACAGGAGGCGGCTGGCAACGAAGTCAACGATCTGTAGACCAAGTAGGCAGAGCGAGCTATGCGCGGGCAAGAAGTTTCGGAGAAAATTTTCCAAAATTTGCCCGTGTGATATATATAGCCCGACACTTTCGGTGTGACCGAGTTGAACAACTCAGCGGCACCGAGATGCATAACTGTTAACAGTTACAGCAACTCAGTGTGACCGAAAAGTTAAAATCGGTTGCACCGAGATTGAAAACCTAGATCGACTTAGTAATCTCGGTATGGTCGAAATGTAGGAATCGGTCAGACCGAAAATCACAAAGAAGTTTTGGAAGTTTAAGTCTATGACGAATCGGGGAGTCCGAAAGCTCCTCACACAGAGTGGTTCGAATCTGACTTGATCAAATTGTGTGATGTAGCATGAATAGAGTTTGAGACGAGAAAAGCATAGATAGCTAGAGAAGGTTCTTAGGCATTCTTGTACATCCACTTGGCAAAAGAAAAAGAAACCAATCAATCAAACAACAAGTGGATGTCCTCGAATGTGTAAAATATGCAACCAACATGCTCACACAATAAAATGACAAATGAAATATGTGACAAAGCATGCACAACCAATTCTAGCATCTATCAAACAATTGGCGATGACTAGGTCATCTATATATGAGTATATTGACTTAGGAGTCAAATGAGAACATTTGATCATAGGTCATACTCATCGTTTAAGCTCAAGTGGGGTTACCACTTTTACATAAAGCATTTATGTGTTCACATCATTAGAGTTTCTTTGACTCAATTCTTAGAGTTAAGCTCCCCCTAGATGTGAGATCCCCCCTTAGAGGGATAAACTAACCTTGGGTTGTCGTTGATGACTTCATGTAGGTGTTGTAGAAGTGGATGCTCAATGTTGATGTAGATCTTTTGGAGCAATCTTTTGGAGTGAGTTGCACTTTCAATACCTACACGGGTTAGTCCCACAAGGAACAAACAAGAATATCCATAGACATAGAGTGATGCACACACAAAATGATGTCCATGAAAACATTAGGTTACCTTGTCCCTTGCCTTACCAACATGAGGGTTTGTGACTCCTTGAACTAGTGCAAGATATGGAAGTTGATTGCACTTGTCCTTGCCATAATGATATGAGTGAAAAATGTTGGTGGAGTCACCCTCAAGAACTATCTAGTTCTTGTTCTTCGGGATCCACATCATCTTGATGGGAATCCTTGGTGTAGTAGTTGTGCTTGATGAAGTAGAACTTGACGTAGTCTTGGGAACCCACTTGACCAAGGCCTTAGGTGCTTCTTCAAATGCATCAATCTCCTCTTGAAGCTTGTCCTTGCCTTTGTTCTTATGGTCTTGTGGTGGAAGATCATCTTGTGCTTGTGTTCCCTTGAAGGAAGTAGGATCATACTTCTCTTGTTGAGGAACAAACTTCGTCTTGGGGTATTGATCTTTTTCCCACTCAACTCCATTCGCATTGAACTTTCATTCAAAACCAACACCTTGATTCTTCCAGTGCCTTCCTTGCTTGCGTACAATTTCCTTAAATTGCTTACTCCCGGTAAGGCTCTTGTATACACCTTTCTCTATAAATCCCTTCAATAAGCTGTTTTCTTGCTCAAGTGTAACTTGGCTAAGAGAATCATTAGTGGAATCAAGAGAACTACTAGAAGCAACAATATCGGATTTAACATTGTTATTGTTACTACTAGAAGAAGAATCGTTCTTGTTCTTGTTACTAGACTTGACTTGAGGCATGTAAGTATATAAGAGTAAACGCTTGGCAATATAATAAGAACTTTTCTTACGAAGATCATCATTGATTGCTTTTAGGAACTCATGCTCTTGCTCAAGATTGAGCTTTTCAAAGCGTAACTTCTCATGAGCCCTTAAAAGTTCTCGATGATCTTCGAAGATAGTTTCATGAGCTAACTTAAGAGTGTTTAGTTCTTTAGTTAGATGCTCAATTTTCTCCTTATCATTGTCATTCGTTTCATCTTGGTTAGCATGATTAATTGACGTTTCATCATAGTATTCATCACTAGAGTTGTCAACAAGTAAATCATCATCACCTAGCAAGTCATCTTCATCACTATTAAAATCAACATACTCGGGTGTGTTACCTTAGGACCTTTGGCCATGAAGCATCTTCCAATTCCTTCATTTGGTTATTCAAATATGTCGAGGAGTTGGTTGACACAAGTGCTAAACCGCAAGACCTTCATCTTGAGTGTATTCGAGTCGGAGTGATAGCTTCTCTCGGAGTGATTGTTTGAGTCGGAGCGGATACCCATTCACCAACATGAGCTTGATGTCTTTGTTTTGTGTAGCTCTTTGATGACTTGTCCTTCCTTTCCGAATCCTTGTTTCTCCGTGAGGGTCTTCGTTCATAACGATCATCTCTACTCCTTCTCTCTCTTGGTGGTGATTCTTCTCTTCTACTTCTTCTCTTGGGAGAATCTTCTCTTCTTTTGTAGGGTGCCATACATTCATTGGAATAGTGTCCGGGTCTCCCACAATTGTAGCAGTTGCGCTCTCGACTAGAAGATCTTTTGTCATTGTAGGACCTTGACTTGGAGCTTCTTTCTTTGCTTATACTCTTGTAGAATTTGTTAAAGTTCTTCACTATTAAGCTCAATTCTTCATGGAAGGTTTGGTTCTCACTTGATGATGTGGGGGCTTCACATGAGGCTTTGTAAGCACCACTTGACTTGTTGTGAAGTTCCTCCTTATCCTTGAGTGACATCTCATGAGCAACAATTCTTCCAATGACTTCCGTTGGCTTGAGATCTTTGTAATTTGGCATCATTTGGATCAATGTGCACATGGTATCATATTTTCCATCCAATGCTCTTAGGATCTTCTTGATGATGAATCTGTCGGTCATCTCTTCACTTCCTAAGCCGGCAATCTCATTTGTGATAAGAGCAAGCCTAGAGTACATTTCAGCGACACCTTCACCATCCTTCATTTTGAACTTGTCAAGCTGACTTTGGAGCACATCCAACTTGGATTCCTTGACGGAGTCGGTACCTTCATGCATATCAATCAAAGTATCCCAAATTTCCTTTGCATTCTCAAGACGACTGATTTTGTTGAATTCTTCGGGGCACAATCCGTAGAAGATGATATCACAAGCTTGAGCGTTATATTGCAACATCTTTAACTCTTCCGCACTCGCTTCACGGTTCGGTTCTCTCCCATCAAAGAATTCACCTTGCAAACCAATACACACAACAGCCCAAACGGCGGGGTTATGTCCGATAATATGCATTTTCATCTTATGCTTCCAACTAGCAAAATTAGTGCCATCAAAGTAAGGACCTCTACGGTGATAATTTCCCTCGCTAGACGCCATACTATCCTAGGTTGCGAAACCACCAAAGCTCTGATACCACTTGTAGGACCTTGAAGTATGTCTAGAGGGGGGTGATTAGACTACTTGACCAATTAAAAGCTATGCATTTTCCCAATTTTATACTTTGGCAGATTTTAGCTATCTTTGAACAATTCAAGCAATCATCACGCAATTCAAGCAAGCATGCAAAGAGTATATAGGCAGCGGAAAATATAGCATGCAACTTGCAAGAACGTAAAGGGAAGGGTTTGGAGGATTCCGATAGGTGGTGCTATCGTACATCCATGTTGATGGAGACTTCAACCCACGTAGGGTAACGGTTGCGCGAGTCCACGGAGGGCTCCACCCACGAAGGGTCCATGAAGAAGCAACCTTGTCTATCCCACCATGGCCGTCGCCCACGAAGGACTTGCCTCACTAGCGGTAGATCTTCACGAAGTAGGCGATCTCCTTGCCCTTACAAACTCCTTGGTTCAACTCCACAATCTTGTCGGAGGCTCCCAAGTGACACCTAGCCAATCTAGGAGACACCACTCTCCAAGAAGTAACAAATGGTGTGTTGATGATGAACTCCTCACTCTTGTGCTTCAAATGATAGTCTCCCCAACACACAACTCTCTCTCATAGGATTTGGATCTGGTGGAAAGAAGATTTGAGTGGAAAGCAACTTGGGGAAGGCTAGAGATCAAGATTCATATGGTTGGAATGGAATATCTTGGCCTCAACACATGAGTAGGTGGTTCTCTCTCAAAACTGGTAAGTTGGAAGTGTAGGTTTGTTCTGATGGCTCTCTCCACGAATGAAGAGGAGGTGGAGGGTATATATAGCCTCCACACAAAATCTAACTACTACACAATTTACCAAACTCGTGGGACCGAATCATCAAACTCGGTCGACCGATTTAGTAAACCTAGTGACGGTTAGGGTTTTCGTGGACTGATAAGCAACTCGGTAGGACCGATATGGTTAGGGTTAGGCATAACACAATCTCGGTGAGACTGACATACAAACTCGGTGAGACCGAATTTGGTAATTAGCTAACCGTAGAGTTGGTCGTAAACTCGGTGGGACCGATTTGCTCTTTTCGATGAGACCAAATGTTACAAAAGGAAATAGAGAGTTTACATTGTAATCTCGGTGGGACCGATTCGCTCTTCGGTGAGACCAAAAGTTACGAAAGGAAACGAGAGATTATAATCCATTTCGGTGAGACGAGATCCCTATCGGTGAGACCGATTTGCCTAGGGTTTGTGGCAGTGGCTAAGACATCCGAACTCGGTGGCGCGGATAGAAAGAATTGGTAGGGCCGAGTTTGACTTTAGGTTTAGGTCATATGTGGATGTGAGAAAGTAGTTGAGGGTTTTGGAGCATATCACTAAGCACATGAAGCAAGAGGCTCATTAAGCAACACCTCATCCCTCCTTGATAGTATTGGCTTTTCCTATAGACTCAATGTGATCTTGGATCACTAAAATGTATAATGTAGAGTCTTGAGCTTTTGAGCTTGAGCCAATCCTTTGTCCTTGATATTTTGAGGGATCCACTTTCATCATCCATGCCATGCCATTCAATTAGCTTTCCTCAAATATTTGTCTTGGAATAGCATTAGCTCAATGAGCTATATGTTGTTATGAATTACCAAAACCACCTAGGGATAGTTGCACTTTCAGAGAGCGCCGGGATGATGAAGATGGCCACCGGATGAGGGTTCCCTCTCAGGTGGTGCGGAACAGGTCCCGATTGGTTTTGGTGGCTCGAGGTTTTCTTGGCGGCGAACTCCGGATCTAATCTCTGTTCTGGAAGTTTTACGATACGTGGGTATATATGGGTGAAGGGAGTACGTCGGTGGAGCTTCGGGGGCCCCACGAGGCAGGGGGCGCGCCCTATGGGGGTGGGCGCGCACCCCACCCTCGTGGCCAGCTCCCGTATCTTCTGACATAGAGTCCAAGTCTATCAGGTGGGTTTCCTTCCAAAATAACTCTCCAGCTTGATTTCTTTCCGCTTACTCCGCCCCGATATTCCTTTTCCTCAAACACCGAAATAGGCATCAAACAAAGAAATGGGCTGGGCCTCCAGTTAATAGGTTAGTCCCAAAAATAATATAAAAGTGGATAATAAAGCCCAATATTGCCTAAAACAGTAGATAATATAGCATGGAGCAATCAAAAATTATAGATACGTTGGAGACGTATTAGCGCGCAAGCGTCTCCCGAAGGACTAAAAGGGAAATGTCCTTGCCCGAGGGAGATCGCTAGAGACAAAGCGCTGATCATAAGGTTCACGCCTGCATGTGTGAGGTGACTTATCTTTGCGAGCCTGCGGCGATTCTTTCACTGCGAGGACGAGCTTCCTGTGCGATGTTAGGCTATGTCCTTCTCCTGATGGCTCCCGCGGGCAGGACTCGTGCCGACCCCATCTTTCTCATTCGTCTGGATGCTCTACGTCCTCGGGTCCCGGCCCTCGAGCAAGGCTCAGTAGCCACTGGTATGCCAGGTCATGATGCCGTGGTCAAGGCCAGGGGTTGAGGGCTCGAGAGCCAGTATGAGCCACTGAGGCGCGAGGCTCAAGGCCCCCCCTTTAACGTGCAAGCGACTTGCGCGAGAAAAGAGGGTACCTAGGAGGCGCCCGAGGTGCTGGCAAGGCCGCTCGTGGTCCCGGCTTCGGAGGTTCCTGCGATTTAGCCGAAGAAAGAAAACATAGCACACAGCCATGCTTTCCATCATGCCGGTGATCTTTTGGCAAGAAGACGAAGGCACTAAGGACCTGGTGAGGTGACATGCGTGGGGCCGGCCACGAGCCAGAGCTCGGTCACATAGGTTTATCAGCGCTGCAAGGACGGACCCAAGCACATCAAGGCTCTCACTGGACCTCGGGCCGCTCACCTCCTGGCCTTGACCACGTCATCACGACCTGGCATACCAGCGATGGCAGAAGCTTGCCTGGGGATTGGGTCCTGCCGGCATAGAGCACTAAGCTACCGCGAGAATGAAAGGGGGAACCATGCCAAAGCAAGAAGCGCAAACACGATATTGATTCAAAATAGTAACATTAAGACAAAAGCATCACGGCCTTTACATACTCTTGCGGGGCCCTTCATGGTTTTTCGCAGGAACGATGCAAAATGAAAAAGCTCTCATGTGGACCGCGGCCCAAGCAACGTCGCCCGCGGTGTCAGGCTGGCACCTTGCCTCCACTAGGCCCGGATACGGCGGCGCGGTCTCTCGTAGCTGTCGTTGTCCCTCGAGCCAGGGCCGGAGGATGCGCTGCTGCTATCAGAAGAGTCGCAGGCAAGGCCAAGGGCAAGTTCACCGCGAGGGGCTTTGCCGCCTCGTCGACCCACCGGAGAACGGCTTCCATGATCTCCTCCCATAGGGCAGCACTCCAGGCGTCGGCCATCCTCTCCGAATACCTTGAAGAAGAGCGTCGACCCGCCGTTGTACTCGAAGTGGATGGCATGACCTCTCTCGTGGCGACAGGTATGGGAGATCGTGCCCCATCCTTGAGTCATGAATACATCACCAGAGTCAACGACCTTGACTTCCGCTTCTGAAGCCTGGCTGCATCAACCATCATACTGCAGCCACAGCTCGACGGGCCCCCTCAGCGGTATCTCCCTTGCCAGGGACCGTAGGAGCTGGATCCACGTGTGTGGAGGCATTTCCGCCCACACCACAAACTCACGGGCCGTGCCTTCAGCATGGGTCGGCGGGTGGGGTGGACATGTGGCAGCCGCTTGTTCTCCTCCACAACCCCGTCCCTTGCAGCTTCCGCGACCGCTCTCGTGGACAAGGCTGCGCGCGTGAGCATACGCGTGGATCGGGAAGCCCGGCGGAGCGCGTTCATTCCAGGTCAGCATTGCCATGGGCACCGCGGTAGCATCACGAGGGAAACTTCGCCTTTTCTTCGGCGGGAGCAGCTCAGGTTCCACTTGAGGGGTTTTCCTCTTCTCTGCGATGGAGAACCTCCTCACTGGTGCCATGGACGCTCCGACAAGACAGTGGGACGAAGAAGAAGAAGAAGGAACGAGTGGCGGGAATATGAAGATGGGCTGGGGGTTCTGCCCTGCCCCATTTATAGCCGAAGGAAGCCCACCCGCCGGAAACTCACGCTCCGAGCCATGATGGCCTTTCTGCATGCGTCAGGCAGTTCCCGAGGCGGCGAGGGGAAATGGAGACGCCCACATCCCATCTTGTGCCATGCGTCGACTCGGACCGCAGGCGATTTGGGCCCGCGGCACTTCGCCCTTCTCCTTTGGCTTCGCCTCGAAGCCAAGTCCGAGCGCGCCTTGGGCCCGAGGGCTACTCTCGGCGTTCTAGGAACCAGGGTACCCAGACTTGCCTACCTTTGGCCCATGGCGTGGGTCCATCAACGGCCTGGTACGGCCCATCTACAACACCTTCAAGACAAGACCCTCGCGAGGGGCCAAGCCTCGCGAGGCAGACGTCATCAAGGCCTCCGGAGGGAGTGGCCTCCCCGGGCTACCTCCTGAGGAACGGAGATTTCTATGCAGGTGCCAACCTCATGAGGTTGAGTGATGCAAGCCATGACGACCAAGGCCAGGCGGGTGCCAGCAGGCGCAGAGGAGTAGGTTTCCTCTTCAGTGCTAAGGAGGCAAGCGCAGGCGCAGAGGAGTAGGTTTCCTCTTTATTGCTAAGGAGGCAAGCGCAGGCGCAGGGTCCCGAGGAATCAACCAAAGGTTTCCCTTCCCGTGCAACGAGACCAAGACCGCCAGGATGGCTGGACAGATGTAATCTCCAAGCCCACCGTAGCGTCACGACCAGAAGCTTTGCAGGCGAAGACCACCTTTCGTCAGGATAAGATGTACTACTTGTCCCCGTTCAAATTAGCCACTATGGGACACATTCCCGCCTACGTTTCGGGGGAGAGGACCGAGGCCATTATAAATATAGCTTAGCCACCACCATAGGAGGGAGAGAGCTCTCTTGATCAAATCCACACCTCATCAGCTCACACCCACACCAGAGCAGACCTCGTGAGGTTGTTCTTCCCTTGTACTAGTTCATACTCAGCCCCTCGTTAGGCTAATCCACGCCAAAGCAGGAGTAGGGTCTTACATCGCAAGGTGGCCCAAACCTGGGCAAACTATCATGTCCATCTTCTTCCTTGTTCATCAAGCTACGCCGTTGAGGGAGTCCTGGATTAGGGGGTATCCGGATAGCCGGACTATATACTTTGTCCGGACTATTGGGGCGTGAAGATACAAGACTCAAGACTCCGTCCCGTGTCCGGATGGGACTCTCCTTTGCATGGAAGACAAGCTTGGCGATCCGGGTAATTATTTCCTTCCTTGTAACCGACTCCATGTAAGCCCTAGCCCTCTCCGTTGTCTATATAAACCGGAGAGCTTGGTCCTTAGAAGGCCGATCACGATCGCAATCATAATCATCATAGGCTAGCTTCTAGGGTTTAGCCTCTACGATCTCATGGTTGATATACTCTTGTACTACTCATATCATCAATATTAATCAAGCAGGAAGTAGGCTTTTACCTCCATCGAGAGGGCCCGAACTTGGGTAAACATTGTGTCCCTTGCTTTCTGTTACCATCAGCCTAAGACGCACAGATTGGGACCCCCTACCCGAGATCCGCCGGTTTTGACACCGACATTGGTGCTTTCTTTGAGAGTTCCTCTGTGTCGTCGCCGCAAGGCTCAATGGCTCGTCTCGTTGTCAAGGACAGCATGACCTCTGGGGGAGAGCTGGCTGTAGGCCAAACCCTCCGACTTGGCGGCTTCATCATGGCTGCCCCTTCGGCTGTCGCGCCGACGATGACCTCTCGGGTCATCACGCATAACCTTCGCGTCAATTCGGAACTCGCCGAACAGATGGATCTGATAGAGCTCTCACCCCTTAATGATCTCTTGGATCGTATTGCCGCTTTGGGAGTCGCTACAGACTATGACCAGATCGGGCTTAAACCCGACCAAAGGGACATTAAATCCCCGCCGGCTACCCATGAGATAGCGGTAGTGGAGGAACCACTCACGGATTACCCCTCTATTTTGCGGACGAATTATGTCCGGATCACCGAGCTCCCTGGGCCGGACACCCGCTCAAGGGAAGACATGGCACAGGTCCCGGACTTAGAATCGGGTATTGGGCCGGAAAAGTTGGGCAGCACCCCGGGTCCCGAGCTGTCAAACTCGGAAGCTCCCATGCCCCTGGGCGCTAGATCGGATCAGAATCCGGGTTTAGCTAACCCCACCCACCCGGACTTAACCGTCTCTCCCATATCAGACAAGAGCCCCAGGAGACAGTACATCGCTACTGGGCCAGATTCCTCCTTTTGCTAAATAAGGTCAAGGACTGTCGTGAGGAGGACGTAGTCTCACTTTTCTGCAAAAACTGCACGAACAAAGGAATCCTTAATGCTATAAGTCGCCATGACATAGTACACTTTGCTGACTTGGCAACCATAGTACAGAAGTACTGTGCGATGGAAAGCACCTGGAAAACCCAAATAGAATTTTGGGATAGTCCGGCTCTCACCATAACCTTTGTCCGAGCTAAATGGGTGAACTCTCATAAGTCGGCCGATCCAATCCCCAAGAAACCAAAGCCCACCCCAGGGCGTGGAACCGTATTGGAAGAATGGCTCAATGGGCCATGTAAACTCCACAGTACGCCGGACACAACACCAACTCATAGCCTTAGGGCATGTTGGATACTACGGCAGGTTGCAAAAAGTGGCGAGGATCTTCTTGTAAGCCATAAAGCAGAACAACATGCCGCCAACGAACAAAATACAGTACTAACAGTCTTCGAGACTTTCACCTCAAACAATAGGCGCAAGCGAGCTCATCGAAGCTCCGCTGAAATCTACCATGTGGAAAAAATAAACCCGTGGAACGACACTGCTATAACTTTCAATGCCAGTGATGAACCTTGATTCCAGACTGTCTGAGCACTAGCCGCTCTGGTTCTTAGCCCAATTGTGGACGGCTTTCGGCTCACTAAAGTACTCATGGACGGCTGAAGCGGATTAAACTTGATCTATGAAGAAACACTCAACAAGATGGAAATTGATAAAAGCCGCATTGAACAAAGCGGCACAACTTTCAGTGAATTATCCCTAGTCGGAAGCACGTGTAAAAGGGAAAAATCACACTGATGTGGTATTCGCACCTCGAGAATTACAGGTCCAAGAAATTACATTCCAAGTGGCTCCTTTCAGCAGCGGATAGCACGCCCTTTTAGGACGGGATGCGTTTACAAGCTTTCAAGCTATACCACATTGCGGGTACATGAAGATTAAAATGCCCGGACCCAATGGAATCATCACTCTAGCCAGGATCCGGACGTCGACTCGCTACCAAAACAAAACCGCAGCACTAGCCCCGAAGCATTATCCAAGCCTTAGCAGCCAAGAACTAACAACGCTGCGTACACCGTGATGTGGACGACGTGATACTCGACAAGCCACCCAAGTCCACCTCATCCAAACCCGCAGACGAGATAGTCAAATTTCAGGTCCATCCAACGGACCCCACGAAGACAGCTTCCATCGGGACACGCTTGAGCCTCAAGAATGGACGCCGATCGCGAGACTTCTTACACGAGAATTGGGACATTTTCGCCTGGCACCCTATATGGTCCTTTCTGCTTCAACACTATGCCTTTCAGGCTTAAAAATGCTGGCGCAACCTATCAACGCATGATTCAAACATGCCTGCAAAAGCAAATCAGCAAAACAGTGGAGGCGTACGTGGATGACGTGGTCATAAAAACAAGACACGTTGAAACCCTAATAGACGACTTGAGGCTTACGTTCGATAACCTCCGAACATACGACATCAAGCTGAACCCGGAAAAATGCATTTTCGGCGCCCCTCCGAAATGCTGGCTTCATTGTTTCCAATAGAGGAATTGAAGCGAATCCGCAAAATCCGAAGCTCGTCGCAGTTGGCTATACCAACAGACCTCAAGCACATCCAGAAACTAGCTGGATGCGTGGCTGCTTTAAGCCGCTTTATCTCCAGGTTAGGAGAAAAGGCATTACCTCTTTACCGCCTTCTTCGCCGCACCGAACACTTTGTGTGGACGGATGCAGCCGCGGCCGGACTAGACGAAATAAAGACCTTATTGGCCACTAGTCTAGTCCTAACAACGCCGAATACTAGCGAACCTATTATGCTGTACATAGCGGCAACACATCAAGTTGTAAGCGCAGTGCTCGTCGTCGAACGAGAGGCCGACGGATACAAATTCCCGCTCTAGAAGCCGGTATACTACGTATCCACGGTCCTCACCCCATGCAAATCCCGGTACCCATACTATAAAAAAATAGCATACGTGATGCTACATGCTGGATTGCTAAATGGGCCATCGAGCTCCTTCCGTTTGACATAACATACAAGCCACGGCGGGCCATCAAGTCGCAAGTCCTGGCTGACTTCGTCGCCGAATGAACAGAAGCCGAACTCCCTAAAGAGTACGACGCATACTCTAACTGGATCATGCACTTCGACGTCTCTAAAATGCTGGCCGGACTGGGAGCAGGTGTTGTCCTGACATCTCCCACCGGAGACGCGGTCCAGTACGTACTCCAAATATTATACACAGACTCCAACAATGCAGCCGAATACGAGGCTCTGTTGCACGGTCTTCGGATGGCAGTCTCTATGGGCATTCAACGCCTAGAAGTGCGCGGGGATTCAAACCTCACAATATCACAAATAAACGGAGACTTCGATGCCAAGGAGCCGAAAATGGCGGCCTGCTTAACGCCGTTCTCAAAAGGTCAGCTCGGTTCGAGGGGCTCGAATTCCACCATGTGGCTCGAGAAAGCAATCAAGCGGCGGATATTCTGGCCCGCATCGGCGCTAAACGCGACCGTGTCCCACCTAACATATTCCTGGAACGGCTATTCAAGCCATCCGCGGTGTGGGAAGGGGAGTCCGGCAACACTAACTCAGATCCGAACACACCCCCAGATTCTGAACCATCAGACATAATCAGAGGCTCCACCACCGAAATAACACCTTCGGCCCATGAAATCATTGCTGTAATCGCCTCGTGGACTGAGCCTTTCTTGGCCTACTTAAATAGGCAGGAGCTCCGCGAAGACCAAAATGAAGCACGTTGCATTGTTCGACGTTCTAAAGCTTACAAAGTCCATGAAGGGGAACTCTATAAGAAAAAGAAAAGTGCGACCGGAGTGCTCCAAAGGTGCATCTCTGAAGAGGAAGAGCGGCAACTCTTGGCTGAAATCCATGCCGGACTGGGCGGGCACCATGCCGCGGCTCGAGCACTAGTTAACAAGGCCTTCTGTACAGGCTTCTATTGGCCGACAGCCCGAGCAGACGCACAGGACCTTGTCTAACACTGCGTCGGTTGCCAGCTTTTCGCCAATCAGAGTCATATGCCCCCTACCGATCTCCAAACAATCCCCATAACTTGGCCCTTAGCGGTCGGGGGGCTAGATATGGTCGGACCTCTTAAAGGGGGAAGCCATAAGAAAAAAAAACATATTGGTCATGGTGGGCAAATTCACCAAATGGATAGAAGCTAAACCAGTCAAAACGGCCAAATCCGGACAAGTGATAGACTTCATATCCGGGTTGTACAATCGACACGGATCCCCACAAGATCATCATCGATAATGGCTCAAATTTCACAGCCGGTGAAGTGAAAACTTGGTGCGGCAAAATGGGCATTAAGCTTGACTACGCCTCCATCTACCATCCCCAAACAAACGGCCATGTCGAACGGGAAAACGGTCTCATCATGAGCGGCATCAAACCCAGACTAGTGCGATCCTTGACAGATTCGGACACGCACTGGGTCGAAGAGCTCGACTCCATACTCTGGTGGCTGCGGACCACACCAAATCGCACCACCGGATATACACCGTGTATGGCACGAAAGCAATACTACCCTACGACATAATACATGATTCGCCTCATGTACGCATGTACGAAGAGAAGGAAGCCGAGTTAGATCGGCAGGATAACTTGGATGCCCTGGAGGAGGAGCGCGACGTTGCAAAAGCTCGCTCCGCATTCTATAAGCAGCAGGCTCGACGGTACCAAAGCAGAGAAGTGCGGGCCAAAACTTATAATATTGTCGAACTCGTTCTACGCCTACCGGAGAAGAAGAAGGACAAGCTCAAACCTAAGTGGGAAGGTCCCTTCGTCATTGATAAAGTTCTCACCGGAGGAGCGTACCGCTTACGTAATGCATCCGATAACATACTAGAGCCGAACCCATGGAACGCGACCAGACTCCGGAGATTCTACGCCTAGCGCCGAACTCAGTGTTCATCTCCTTACCCCCTCCTCTTTTAATTATGCTCCCTCCCTTTTCCTTTCTCGACCTTTTTTCCTCTTCACACAAAGTACTTAATATAGTACGAACTCCTGGATCACTCCGGCCGCACTATGTGTGTAAGCAATACCTGGGGGCTTCCCATATGGAAGCTAAACATAATTACTTTAATGGCTTTTTGCCCATCACATATGCATTCTTTTTCCATATGTGCCTTTTTCTTCACCATTATATGCATCGATATGACTTAAGATGTGGCCAAGCTGGGTTGCCTGGCTCTTGTGTTTATGCCCTACATTCCTGTTAATTCGGCTAGGGCATAAGGGGAGCACCTCTGCGATTGTTACTGCCGGTTCAGCCGGATGTGTACCTCGGACTGGGTGAAGCCGAAAGCTAGCGTCCTTAAGGGAATATTCAGCCAGTGAACAAAAGATGTATTCGTTTATTATAACGTAAATCCCCAGAAGTTTTGTATCCTGCGTCATTGTTCGCAGTCCGGACATGTGCATCGTCAAGACGCTGCACTGTGGAAAGGAACCCCTAACGGAACTATTCTCCCTGGAAGATGTTTCTTACTACCCATGTAATATAACATAACTAGTTGGGTACTTTTCTGTTCAAGCACTTATGGCCCCTACGCCTGGTTTCCATGAATACCTCGGTTCTGCATAACTGAGCGGGTATTCGGATACACCCCGAACTATCGGATCCGGGGGCTGAAGCGAAAAGGTTCGCCAAGACAAATGATTTTAATCCGGCTAGGGACTACTTATGTCCATTGAATTACACACTACTTGACTGACTATATTCCTCCTCTATACCATCCAACAGTGCTATCTAGCTTACAATCCTGTTGGGAATACTTTATGCTAACGCTACCTGGTCATACACTAGACTCACGGGAATTTCTTGCCCATCCGGCCCCGCCGGTCCGACTTCGGCCATATGGTTCGGGTCCAGCTTGGTGTAGCGCGTGTTCACCATAGCCCAGGCTTCTCTTGCACCTTGTCGGCAAGCTGACACCTTCCACAATCGAAGCGTTACCGCGTTCTTGAAGCATATCCACAAGCTCCCCATGCCCTTCGGCAGGAAGCTTGATGGCCACAAGGCCTGAGCAACGCCCTGCATCACCTACCGAGCTCGCTCGTGCAGTTGTGAGAGGTATTCCAGTAAACCGCCTGCAGATGCGGGCACCTCCTCCTCAGAGCGGCCCGTTAACATACCTGCAAGTAAAAATTATTTCAATATGCTTCCTCGCCGAGCTGTACTACAGTTCGTATGGGTACTTACAATAAATGCCGCGAGAATCCTTTTGTTCTCCTTTACGGAGTCCGCCAGCTGAGCGCGGACGTCTTTTAATTCCATGTCCAGCCGGACATTGGCATGTTGAAGATTGTTCTTCTCCTGCCTAACTTGCGTAAGAACGTGCTCGCCAGCCTTTAGCCGCCTTTTGAGATGCAACTCGTCATCTCTTACGCCCTCCGAATTCACCCTGGGATTGTCTGCAGAATTTTCTGTTAGACTTGTCATACCAAGCCACTTACTAACTGGTGCATCTTCATACAATTGAGACAAATGTTACCAGATGAGGCCTTCTGGGATTCCTCTAGCTTGGGAACCGTGGCCCTCAGCTGGGCCTTGCACTGCTCCAGCTCCCGAGACAATTGCTCATTCTTATCTACAAGGACCTGTGCATGTATTGATCCTTAAAACAGTTGTTCCAACCGTTTCAAGTCTCAGGGGCTACTGCTATACATGCTTATCAAATTTTCTTACCCTTATATCTTTGGTATACTGGTCCGTTGCTCGGGCAAGCCCGCCTTGAGAATCTCGGATGTATGCGTCTCCTGAATTGAAAGTGTTAAATGCCTCTTCGGAAAAGATGTTGTTGTGAAGTACGGCCCGTCGGCGCCGGTGATTCATGGCGCTCTCTACTTTGGAATTCGTGACAGAGAGCATATCCGCGTCCTCCGTCGGAGGGCTACGCGGCATCGTCCCCATGTCCGCCTCCTCTCTCGAAGCCGGTTCTGGAATCCGGCTGGTGGAGGCATGATTTGCAGGGTCCCCGAATATAGTCTGGCTACTCCTCTTCCTGCCAGGACACAAAGGGCGCTGTTACACTTCAAAATCAATAATCGCAGAACAGGTTTTTACCTTACGTCTGTAGCGGCGTTTCGACCCTAACCGCCTTCCTCTTAAACCTGCCCGATCCGGGCGCCCGTTGCCGACGGATCCCTAGGGGCTCGGCCCCGTGCTCTGACCGTCATCTCCGCAAAAGCGCGACACTTCAGGGGTAAGGCACGACATCAGAAGTGAGTCCTATTCGGAGGATAGAGTTTTCGGCTTGGCTTACACACGACGTAGGTAGCAGTCCGGGATGGTCGGCAATAATAGCCACTAAGGCGCCATCGCAGCTCGCTGTGGCATCCAAATTTTCTAGCATTGTTTTGTTAATTTTTCCAGGTAATTAAAACTTTTACTTTCTGGGCTCCCTTTTGATTTTTTTGAAACATTTCCTTCCTATTGATCTGGAGCTGTTTCCTTCAGTGAGAACTTATCAAATATGATATTGGACTTGTTTATCCTCTCAAGAAAAACTTTTCTTTTATCAGTGGAATTAATTACATAGTTTATTTCTCATAATCTTTATTTTCTTGAAAAATGGTTTCCCATGATTTTATGGTCCTATTTGAACTGCAACCCTTTTATAAACTCTTTCAAAATCCCACCAAAATTTGGAGATGTCATGTGATGTTTTTAAACCACTTCTATGCAAAATTATCTTCTCGTCCATGGGAAATTTTGAGCTTTTCACTATATTTTTCAAATCTGGTCCAAGGCAGATTTGCACTACAACCTATTTTTATATTTATTTGAAGCCTTCACCAAAATTATGGGAGATCAGTGGTAGCATGCAATTCAACTTTATGCAAAACCCAACTTTGTTCTTTGAAAGAATTGAGGAATCAACTTTTCTATTCTCGTCCAACTTGTAGATTTGTACAGCCACCACATTTTTAGTTGCCCTTTATCCTTGATTCCTTTTCCTACTTGTAGTCCTCCCCGATAAACCCCTAAGTCCAGGAGCATGCACCCATTGGATCGTTTTTGGATCATGAAGTAATGCCATTTACCTCCCGTCCAGAATTGAAGTTTTGCAAAACTTACACTAGCAAGTTTGTGCTTTGGACAAACTAACCTCACCACCCTCTCATGCATCTAAAGAGACCCCACTCGAAGATTTGGCCACCCAAGAAATGCCTAGGTGCTCGTGGCATTTTGTCAAACACCTTGAGAGCATGGACAGATTAGGCATGAGTTTTTGTTTACATAGTGAACCCGATCCTCCGACTGCACAAAGATGTCCCATGGATTTGCCCTAACCTACAACCCCACTCGCTAACCCTCTTGTAGTTTAGAGCCCCTAGCATGCTTTTAGCATTTTGTCGAGCACGCCTGCAAGCGTGTTCGGGCGCAGCAGAGCACGCGCTTTGCACGTGCCGCCGCCCACCAACGCTGTCATACTCTGGTTTTGCCCGCCTGCAGAGCCACGCCACTCACTCCCTCCTCACCGATCACGCCAAGCAGCCCTGTGCCCTACAACACCGCTGCCAGAGACCCTTGGCGGCACGCCCGGCGTCTGCAACGCTGCTCGCCACGGCCGGTGCCGCTTAAGCCACCAGCGCCGCCACCTGCCCTCGAGCGGTTCAAGCTCATCCGCAACCTCGCCCTTCAGCACACGCCGCCCTAGTTACGAATGGCGGTCGCAGTGACCTTATCCATGGCCGCCGCTGAACCGCTTTGACTCGCTTATTTAAGAAAGCCCCGAGCTCGTCCCTCAGACCGAGGCAACCTCGATCACTTCCCTAGTTTCCTGTGGCAGCCAATCGACCTGTGGAGGTCTCCTTCCCCATCTCCAAGAACGCAGCAGCCGCCATCGCCTGCCATTCCGGGCGCCACTGTGGCCTCCTCTCCACTCTCTTCACCAGAACCCCTCTCCTCTCATGAGTCCTTTCCTTGCTCGATTTTGGTCAGGACCACCGAGCCAAAACCCACTTTGCCCGACGGCCACTGGTCTCACAGGTAGCTGGCCACGGCAGCCTGGCCCACCCCAGAGACCAAAGCGACCACCGGAGTGACCGCCGGCCCCCGAGCCCGCTGGTGACCTCTCTGCTTCGAATGGAGCTAACGTCACGGCAAGCGCCGCCGAGTTCCGCCTCTCTGCAGAGGAAGAGGAGGAAGGTGGACTAGTCAAACCTGACTAGTGGGCCACCCGACCCACTGTCGCTGACTCCACGCACGTCCACGCTGGATAAGTGGAAACGATTTTAATACGCCCTCGACGTGGTCAGTTCGAACGTTTTTTTTTTCTGCTTTATTTTAAAACAGATTTTGACCAAAACTTTGATTGTCTATAACTTTTAAATAAAACTCCAAATGAGTTGATTCTTTTTCCTACCTCTCTCAAATATTGTCTAGTTTATTTTAAGATTTTTTTGAAAATCTTTCAGACAACTTTTTTGTGCTGTTTTGGAAATGTGTATTGATTCAAAAATATTTTTAAATAGGATTTTGGACAGAGAGGAGAAAACTTTCAAAAGTTTTGGAGAGCACCTCACCCCTCCACACCATGAAGGCAATCATTCTGAACCCCGGCATAATATTTTTAGTGTGTTAGTCGACACGTTTATAACACCACCTTATTTCGGAGAGCTTGTTATTTCATGTGATATGATTATTTGCATGGATGCATATTAGTGATTTGTCCTTGCTGTTGGAAATGAATATAAACGTGATGGTAATTAACGGTGTCCTGGACTAGGGGGTACTCACCACGTCATCTCCCGATCAGTTGATTGACCGAGGATCCCCATGGTCAGATACTCATGGGCCAGTCCGATAGTTGCCGATACAAGGAAGATTCCACAAGACTTGGCGATCAAGACAAGGACTCCTCCCCACCGCGATTCGACTAGGACTTTATTATCCTAGGCCTCCGTGCATTATATAAACCGAGGCCAGGCTAGTCGATAGAGAATCTCATATACAACAATCATATCATAGGCTAGCTTCTAGGGTTTAGCCTCTTTGATCTCGTGGTAGATCCACTCTTGTAACACGCATCATCAATATTAATCAAGCATGACGTAGGGTTTTACCTCCATCAAGAGGGCCCGAATCTGGGTGAAACATCGTGTCCCTTGTCTCCTATTACCATCCGCCTAGACGCACAGTTTGGGACCCACTACCTGAGATCCACCGGTTTTGACACCGACATTGGTGCTTTCATTGAGAGTTCCGCTGTGTGTTCGGCAAAAGGTCGATGGCTCGCCTGCAGATCAATCGCGATTTCGCATCTTCGCCACCAGCTCGACCGGTCACCTTGGTTCGACTAAGGACTGCGCCTATCTCCGAACTTCACGCTCAGATGAGGGCCTTCATCAACATCAAACTCCGATCTCTCAAGATCATGGAGGAATCATCCGGGAGCCCGTGGGCTCAACGCCAACATTGCCCTCGGCGATCAGATCTTTTTTTTCTCGACAGCGGACTTGTGTCCGCCGCCACCGCCTCCTCAAGCGCCGCTTTAACGATTGCTTCAGTGGAATTGTGCGGAATTGAGTCTACAACAACCCTGGAAAATTTCACGAGTTCCGATGGAGGAATCTCTCGAAATCTCCGATATACCGAGTCAGATTGAATCTGGACGAGAATCCGGACGAGTTTAGGGCGTGGTGTCCAGCTTCTAGCTCGGACTTCCTTTGGAAGATCCAACCGTTGATCGGCTGCGGAATTCCTATATCTACCACCCCTCAAAATTTCATCTCGATCCGACCGTCCAAACTCCGGGAACCTTCCGATTAGTGTATCACTTTTCGGATCTGTTTTCTGCGCGAAAACGAATCCGACCCGAGTTCGTCTTTTTTTATGAACGGGATTTCAGACATCCTTTTTGAAGGAAGTTGTGTATGGGGTGTTGTGTTTTGTTCCTGAACACATCCCACTAACTTTAAAATCTTTTGAACATGATCTTCAACATCATGCTGGTGTCAAACCAAGACGGCAATATTGTTCCACGGCCGCCGACCGCGCTAGACATCGTTGTCACTTTGTTGAGCCGAGCTCAACTTCTTCGGATCATCATCTCGCAAGCCGAACAAGAGTCCGCATCGCAAGGATAAACCATCACCAACATCGCCGCCCCACGGATTACACGGAGCAGGCATACCGCATCGCCGCACGGTCGCTTCATCAAGCCGCATCGACCACGCCACGACCTCCATCGCCAGGCCGCACTATTGCTTCTTCAAGCTGGTGTCCATCACCCCGACCTACTTTGACATCTCGGTTGGACCGGGGCTTCGCCATCTCTTCATCAACCTACTCTGCACACTTCAAGGCCACTAGCCGACCAGGCAATGGGTGCGCGGATCAAGTCTCAATTTTGGGAATCACCTTCCTTCGGATTGCTACAACAAATAAACCAGGTGCTATTAATCCTAGTATTTTATTTGCTTGTTTGGGTTAAGTTTTCCCAAGGAACTATTACTCTGGTTTTTCCATCATATGTACACAGGTCTATCAAATGGTGGCCGCATTATCGACGGTCGCATGATGGTTCGGCCAGTTTCAGACATAGTCCGCTAACGCCGATCCGAACTCGCACCAACCTGTGAATCCGTGCTTTGCCACGCCTTTATTGCATTATTACCGATGACCTGCATCGACATTGACTTCGCGCCAGGCCATATTTCTTTTATTACTCACTTTGCATAAACTATTTATTATGCAACGATTTTTTTATTCTTATTATTACTATTATCCCCGGTCTGCACTATTTTTGTGCACAGAATATGATCCAGCCGGACTACATCCTTTGGCGCCACTCGGCCGGACGGGGCTTCATTAACACTTCATTACCCCATGCAGGGACTTCGCATCACTCTGCCATCCTGCATTGACTGCTATGTCAAGACTTCGGAGTGCCGAGCTCTTTTGTCCGCCACCCTGGATCGGCTTGGGGATGGAACCTGCCTCAAGATCAAGCTCGGACCGCCGTCCATATCGAAAATATTAACCAGCTAAGTTGCCTTCATGCTCAAAGTTTTAAATTTTAACTTGTGTTCGCTCGACTAAGCATTATACTTTTTGAAAAAAGTTGCTTGTAAAATTTGCCTTGTAGAAACTTTGTTCGACAAACTTGACGTATACCCGCTACCATTATATTCGGGGCTTCTTTAATGAAGCTTATTAATTCGGCTTTATGCCCAACACATGTGTCACACTTCCACATGTACCTTTTATTCACCATTATATGCATCGATATGACTTAAGTTTTGGCCAAGCTGGGTTGTTCGCCCTCGTGCTTACCCCCACGCTCCCGATTGTTCGGCTAGGTGGTAAAGGAAGCACCTCTCGCGACAGTTATCGCTGGTCACCGGATGTGTACCTCGACCGGGTGAAGCCAAAAGCTAGCGTTTTAAGGGAATACTCGGTCGGTGAACTAAAAGATGATTTCTTACCTATTTATTTACCTGCCCCTGATGTTTTTCTGCTCTTTTCGCAGTCCTAACATGCACTTTAGGGCATGCCTCCTGTGGAAAGGAACCCCTAACGGAACTATTCTCCCGAAGATGTTTCTTACTAACCATGTAATATAACATAACTAGTTGGGCACTTGTCCGATAATGCACTAATGACCCCTACGCCTGGTCTCCACGCATGCCCCGGTTTTTATAACCGCGAGGGTATTCGGACACACCGGACTATTGATCCAGAGGTTGAAGCTTAAAAGGTCCGCTACGACAAACGATCTACAATCCGCTAGAAGGCATTTTACATGTCACCTTACATTATATTGTCAACTTTACCTAAGTCACTTGGGGGCTCTTATGTTTATTTGAGCCGCTTTATACTAAGTGTTTTTCTTCTTAGTCGCTCAAAGTGTTTATTATTTATCACTCCTTTTTCGACACGAAAAAGCGGTCACTAACCGGGAGCCTAATTTCTCTCAACACCGCTTAGGGTTTAGTTTTCTAAACTGGCCTAATGAGAAGTACTCCGCCTTCGGATGGGGAGACCAGTCGAGGCTGACCCGCTTGAAGTCTTGAGATAGGATGTGTCATGTTAAAGCACGCGTAAGCACTTTTTTTTTCTAAAGTCCAATTTTCGGATTGGCACCGAACACTTGATCTTGTTCGGACATCATGTTTTTACTAACGTTTTTTGGTTTTCCAAGCTTTTGGCACTTTTTCAACTATTTGTGTGTTTTCAGCACAAGTCTCGCAGTGCAACGCCGAATACCTTTAGAGATTTGGCAAAAACATTCTCGGATATTGCTATATATGCATCAGTTTCAATTGTGTCTTCGGTCAATAGTTGGGTTGCCTCGCTGCCTCCCGCTTGCCTCCTACGCTCCGCTTTGTTCGCTAGGTGTGAAGAGAGAACCATCACGATTGTGCTTCCAAGCTCGCATGGTCAAGCATCTCAAGGAGAAAGCCAAAACTGCCTCGTCACAATAGGTGTAAACTGGTCAGCGATTCGATGACTATATTACATGACGGGCCATTCATAACATTGGTCAAGTGTTTCCGCTTGACCTCGATCGTCACGAACACTACCGGGGCTAGTAACTGGCTCCCAAACTAAATCATCAATATTTTGCTTTTACATTGAGCTGAGGTTTCATGATCATGCTTAGCATGACAACCCAAAGAAAGGAACCGAGAAGCGGACTATTTTCTTTGAAGACATTTCTTCCGTTAAACAGTAATATAACATATCTCTCCGCTGCACCTTTGTTTATAAAACCGTATGGCCAGATTGCCTTGTTTGTTGTAAATCTTTGCCTCATAAAGGCTTTATAAAGTAGGATAAACACTCCTCGCTATTGGCCGAGGAGGTGGAAGCCGATGGTCGGTCAACAAATTTTGTACAATGCGGATCCGAGCATTAATGACGTAAAGTACTTGGATACATTGAGCCATTACACATAATTTGTGATTTTACTATGGATATCGATCCTTTATTCGCCACCCGTGCCCGTATTAAGGCTCGGGGCTACTGGCTTCGGGCTTATTATTTACAAATATTAAAGGGCACATCAATCCTCGATCCGGTGTTGCCACCGACCAATGTCTGGGCTACTGCATTGCATGTTCTATGCGAAAATTTTAGTGCAATACAGTTTCGAGGAGATTTTGATCTCGTGTTGGTCGGCCGCACCCAACCTGAGTCTTGAGGACTAAGCACGCCGCTTTTGTGTCCCAAAGTATTCTCGCCGAAGTTAGACTTGATCCTCGACCGATTTTGCAAATCAACCTCGAGTCTCGCCGCCACGGGATCAGCGGTCTTATGTCATCCTTCATGTGCATCTCGGTTTTAGACCGATACCCACCTTGAGGGCTATCGCTATGTATCTCGGCAGAGAATAAATTGCACCAATCAAAATATTGACTAAAATCGCCCACATTCGGGTTGGTGCACCACCCGAAGCAGTCCGCATAAAGCTCGGCGCTAGTGGCTGGCTCCATAGAGGGCATTTCCGCATTAAGCTCGCTAAACTCCTTCAAACTTCTTTGAACCAAGGTGATTTACGACACTCGGATACAGTCCGCGTTGGAGCTCGGATACATAGTCCGCGTTGAGCTCGATACATAGTCCGCGTTGGAGCTCGGATACAGTCCGGAGTTGGAGCTCGATACATTCCGCATTAGGGCTGGAAGCGGTCCGCGCTGGTGCTCGCTGCAAAGATACTCAATGTAGTCCGCGTTGGAGCTCGGACGAAGAGGACGCCACCGCCGGGAACAACTTCAACCCCGAGGCGTGGCATAAAAATAACAAGGCATTGATAAAGGCCGAAACTTAAAGAGGCTCGGATACCCGACGGTAAACTCGTCGAATGCATTTCGCGATCCTCAAGATCAAGATGAGAAGATTTGTTGAACCAGTTTTCAAGACCGACGATCAAGATGAAGAACAGTTCGAAGAATCAAGAGCGCCCCTAACTTGAAGACCGGTTCAGGGGCTATCGACGGTGTCCCGGACTAGGGGTACTCACCACGCCGCCTCCCGATCAGCTTGATTGGGCCGAGGATCCCCATGTCCAGATACTCATGGGCCAGTCCGGACAGCTTGCCGCCATAAGGAAGATTCCACAAGACTTGGCAATCAAGACAAGGACTCTCCCCACCGGCGATTCGCTAGGACTTGTTATCCTAGGCCTCTAGTGCATTATATAAACCGAGGCCAAAGCTAGTCGATAGAGAATCTCATATACAACAATCATACCATAGGCTAGCTTCTAGGGTTTAGCCTCTTTGATCTCGTGGTAGATCCACTCTTGTAACACGCATCATCAATATTAATCAAGCAGGACGTAGGGTTTTACCTCCATCAAGAGGGCCCGAACCTGGGTAAAACATCGTGTCCCTTGTCTCCTGTTACCATCCGCCTAGACGCACAGTTCGGGACCCCCTACCCGAGATCCGCCGGTTTTGACACCGACAGTAATCATCCTCAAGTGCCTTGCATGCATGCCGGAAAGGAATCCGGGAAAACCCCTGCCTTGGGTAGGCATGAGTTTGTCGCCGGTCTCCGTCGGGACGGTTATGTCCGGTATGGCTTAGTAAGGTATAATGAGGGTTGATTTTGTTGGTTGAAAAATATTTGTTATACATGTCATACAGGGAATTTATAAACCTCCCGAGTCAACCGTAGATCGAGTCCGTTCCAAGAACTCCCATACTTGCCTCAGACTACCACTTGTCCCCGCCGCAGTAGGGTACGGTTCAAGAAGTCATCAACCTCTTTCAAGCACACACCGCATGAGAGGCCACGTGGAAGATACCGGTTGTAACTGTAGGCATGCCATCCGTCCGGGGCATGGGTGTTTCCTGTTGAGACCGAGAGGGAGGCCACCCTTAGAGCGCGCGACATAAATTTTATCCCATGCTAGGCGAGGTTGTAGCCTCCCACTTAGAGTTTTGCTTAACAAGTGTCGTGGGTGATTCTGCATACACCGTAAGTTGTCGTGTGTGTGTTAGGTGTGTTTTCAATTAAAAGACAAGAGACGGAAATAGTCCCGATGGACTAAAGGAACTGCTGCTCGTGGGTAAAGAGTACACCTCCGCAGAGATTAAACCTATTCAATAGCCGTGTCCGTGGTAAAGGATTACAGTCTGGGATGGGTCAAGTGTCGGTCTTAGTGTCGGTCTTCGGAGGAGAAACTGTCAAACCAGAACTGGGATCGCGACTTGATACTTGTAATAATTATGATTATTATTTTGTTATGGAGTAACCCGTTATATTATTTCAATTATCGAGTATCCCTGGGATGGTTCTACCTCCTGGATATTCACTGTGATTATTTCTAAGCCCTTTATGTGGTGTCGCTGAGACGCCCGACTGTGGCCTGCTTGTTATTTATTCACTTTATAAGCCCTTTATGTGGTGTCGCTGAGACGCCCGACTGTGGCATGCTTGTTATTTATTTACTTTATAAGCCCTTTATGTGGTGTCGCCGAGACGCCCGACTGTGGCATTGATTGGTATTTATTTACTCTATAAGCCCCTATGTGGTGTCGCACAGACACTCGACTGCGGCATTTTACTTCCACTCCATTGTTGCATATTCATATAAATAACCTGCTTGCATGCATAAAAGATTTTATTTATGACTAATGATGTGATCATAGAGTATTTCAAGTGCATGATTATCATTTATGTTATCCCAAGAAATTCAAAATGTTTGCTAGTACATTCAAAGTACTCACCGGCTTGTCCCTCGCTATTGTCTTGGCCAGATTTCTTGCATGGGGAGGAGGTTGTAAGACAGCCCCGAAACTAAGCAATGGTGATAGCAGCCTCGTGAGATAGGAGTTAACCTGGTCACTGTTCTCGTGGGAAATGGAGTCCCATAGACACCGATGTTTCACAAACCGCTCCGCCATCAACCACTAGAAACCATTTGTTGTACTCACAGCAAGAATGGTCTTGTACTACATATTGTGTATTTTGCTTGAATTTCAGATCAAGTTGGTGCCTCATCACCTAACAGCTATCCTGGGCTGGTGAGCACAAGGGCCATTTTTCCGAAATCAATACCCGAAAACCGGTCGTCACAGCACTTGGTATCGAGTCAGTCGACCATTGTCTAATCCTATCTTAGCCAGGTCAATAAACTTAGGCAAACCAACCCACTGCACCATAACGGAACCCCAGCCAAGCTTCAAGGCAAGATAGCCACACAAAGGACCCGACACCTTTTGGCGCCGGTGCCCAACCTATCAACCTAGCCTGCCTATCGCAGCATCAAAGGACTAGCGCCTAAGGTGTCTTATTCGCAAGCGCATGGAAGGAAGACTCGCCCCTTTACTATAAAAGGGCATGCTAGCCTCAACCCAAAGACAAAGACAGCCGCTACCCCAAACCGAGCCATAATGCTCGGCCCACGTGCACAATGGGACCACAAAGAACCAACCTTGAGGCTTTAGACCATACTGCAAACCTCACCCGCCGAGCCTATGCTAGAAGAGCCCTGAATATGTTGTGTACCAAGGACCCATGAGCGGTGAGGGCCACAATTCTGGGCCATCAGACACATTTACGGTAGGGGTCTAGCGCCGAGCGCCTTACTGTGTTCACCGAAGAACGACTTCCTTTGAGCCACAAGCCATCCAACCAGCTGCTCGAGTGGCTATAGTTCATCTCCAAAGATCTCGTCGCCAGAGTTAATCGTCGCCGCTCCACTACTACCCTGCATTTAGAAGGGTATGGCAGACCACCCCAAGTTGCCAACGGAGATCACGAGACGGATCCTCGTTGTTGCACCTAGTGCGCTATGTAGGTGCACTAGAGGAACTGTTCGATCAAATCACCATTGATCTGATCGCAGCTCGTGGAGAGCTGGTTCACCGAGCCCCGGCGAGAGAAGAAAACGAGCAAAGCGCCGACAACCTGGGCCGTGTTGTTCGACACCCGATCGAGTCCCCGAGATCTGCCCCACCCATCGGCCAAGGCGCTTTGATGACCCCTGTATGCTTGTCGCGCTTGGGAGCACACTCCAATGGGGTTGTGGCCAACAATCCCCGAGATGGTCATCATCGCTACCCCGAGCCTGCAGCCCCTCAACCCTCTCCAGCTAATTCCGACGGTGAGAACCATGGAGAAGCCTCGACATCCACAAGGCACGCCTGCTTGATGTAAACGAGGTAGACTAAGTCACTCAAGTAGTGTCGAGTCCCGCAGTATCCCCGCTTGTAATCATGTGACCGTAAAATAAACGCCACGGTCGTCAGGCTCTGTTTTAAATGGTAGCCTTGCATGGATATGTCAGCATGCGGTATAAATTTCTATCCCAGATACAGTTACCAAAAACCACCTCGACAACCCCCACAGTGATACGTCACTTCAGTGAGATGTGTGTCTCTGTGGCTTGACCCCCACCCTTGGAGCTGAGCTAGTAAATTCATTTCCTTTCACCACGGTAAAATGACCCAGCTCCGGTGCTATAAAAGGGCCACCGCGAGACCTTGCCAAGCATCCCTCATCTTGAGCACCATCCTCACCACCATTTCTTGCCATGTCGAGCCCTAGTATTTATCTGAGAACTCCATACGCAACCCCGGGTAGTTTTGTCAAGATATTGTGGGATTTTACCTGCAGTACCATGGGCGCTACCCAGCCACCCCAGTACGAGCTGTTCAAATCGAGAATCACCCTTCCACCTCGAGATATTGGGCAGCAGTGCACATCCCTCCCGTAAACCCAAACCAAGACCCAACAGAGGTCTCCTTCGTGGGGAATTCTATGCCGACCCCACAAATGGCCATAGAAGCGGCTGCATACGAAGTGCTTGCTCGCCTTCGATTTGCGATACCCTATGCCAGCGAACGAGGGTATTATTACTTTCCGAGCCGTGCAGCACCCGGAGGAGTAACATCTTTTCCTGGTGAACGAATTGAGAGAGACCCAGTCCTGGCCAACCTTGTCCAGTACGTCATCGCTCAAGAGCGTTTGACCCATTGTGTGATGGGTTATCTCCAGAGCCTCGCAGATTTAAATCCTCAGATCGCCATCGACAGATCACTAAGGCCCGACCAGGAGAGACACATTCATCGACTGGTTGATCCACTTTCCCCGATAGAAGAGGAATGCACCCCAGTACCAGAGACGTTTTCTCGGGACCCCATCCAGTTACCGTTTTTAATATAGACGCCACTGCTGTGTTTATTATTGCAACATTTATTTATGAGTTGTAACTTATGCGCGGTACCCCGAGTTTGCGCAGCGAGCAAATCTTTTAGTTTCTATTAATGTGAGTAGTTCTGTTGCGGTTTGACTCTAATGTATTACTGTTTTCTCTCGCGAGAAATCCTGGAGTGAGATTTCTTTTCCCTGAGTTGCTGCATATACACCTTCTCACGACGTGGATTATTTTATTTCACATAGCACCACGGCAGCAGACTCACAACCATGATCATTCGAACACATACACTACTTGCAAAACATTGCAACGGTGTTACATCTAACGGAGCACCTCCGAACAACAGTTAGCACCCGACACACCCCACCTACTCCTCGTGATCACCACCACCGCGGAGAGCCAACACCCGAGCAGCAGCATCGCAACTATCATCGAGGATCATCGCAAGACAGAGCACGGAGAGCCCCAAAGACCGCCGCTACCCTCCGACAATAGAATCACGATAAGTACGGCACCACCTCCGCCATTAGAGCCTGGCCTCGAGCTCCGCAAACGGAGACAGAGGAGAAGGAAGGAGAAGGAGGAGCAAGGCCAGGTGTGAGGAGAAGAGAAGAACACTCGGCCGCTTTATAGCTCGAGCTCGGTGTATGGTGGGCGAGGTCCACCAGCGCCGCGCCGCCGACCGCCCGGTGTTCGAGGCGAATCCATGAAAGCAAAGGCCGACAGCCAAGACTGCCCGCGAGGTGATTGCACGCTGCACCGACAGCTTAGCACGCCACAAGACTACCGAAGACGGCCTAGATGCCCTACACGCTAGGCGCCGCCGGTGGAGAAAGCGCGGAAAGCGCAAGGGAGGGAGGAAGAAGAAAGAGCCGAGGAAGAAGAAGAGGTCGACAAGGGCCCGGTCCACTGTCACCAGAGGGAGCACTGTGCCTCGGCACGACTAGCGATTTTTAAATTTAGAATTTATTCTAAATTTATATCCAGCGTAGAAATCTCTCGTTTTTGCCCCTAACCGTAGTTTTTTTTTCACGCCGCGCCAGTGTCACACACTGTATTTTTGCACCACTCATTGCCCTCTCACTGTAGCCGCATTTGCTTTAATGCTTATATTTTTATTAAAACAGCTTCAAATCTCAAGGAAGATATTTTTCTTAAGGGGGGTAGTGCTGTGGCATCCCAAAATTTTAGCCTTGTTTTGTTAATTTTGCCAGGTAATTAAAACTTTTACTTTCTGGGCTCCCTTTTGATTTTTTTGAAACATTTCCTTCCTATTGATCCGAGCTGTTTCTTCAAAGGAGAACTTATCAAATATGATATTGGACTTGTTTATCCTCTAAAGAAAAACTTTTCTTTTATCAGTGGAATTAATTACATAGTTTATTTCTCATAATCTTTATTTTCTTGAAAAATGGTTTCCCATGATTTTATGGTCCTATTTGAACTGCAACCCTTTTATAAACTCTTTCAAAAATCCCACCAAAATTTGGAGATGTCATGTGATGTTTTTAAACCACTTTTATGCAAAATTATCTTCTGTCCATGGGAAATTTTGAGCTCTACACCATATTTTTCAAATCTGGTCTAGTGGGCAGATTTGCACTACAACCTATTTTTATATTTATTTGAAGCCTTCACCAAAATTATGGGAGATCAGTGGTAGCATGCAATTCAACTTTATGCAAAAACCCAACTTTGTTCTTTGAAAGAATTGAGGGAATCAACTTCTTTTCTATTCTGGTCCAACTTGTAGATTTGTACAGCCACCACATTTTTAGTTGCCCCTTTATCCTTGATTCCTTTTCCTACTTGTAGTCCTCCCTGATAAACCCCTAAGTCCAGGAGCATGCACCCATTGGATCATTTTTGGATGATGAAGTAATGCCATTTACCTCCTGTCCAGAATTGAAGTTTTGCAAAACTTACACTAGCAAGTTTGTGCTTTGGACAAACTAACCTCACCACCCTCTCATGCATCTAAAGAGACCCCACCTCGAAGATTTGGCCACCCAAGAAATGCCTAGGTGCATGTGGCATTTTGTCAAACACCTTGAGAGCATGGACAGATTAGGCATGAGTTTTGTTTACATAGTGAACCCGATCCTCCGACTGCATCAAAGATGTCCCATGGGTTTGCCCTAACCTACAACCCCACCCCTGCCAACCTCTTATAGTTTAGAGCCCCTAGCATGCTTTAGCATTTTGTCGAGCACGCCTGCGGCGTGCTCGGGCGCGAGCAGAGCACGCGCTTTGCACGTGCGCGCCCGACCGACGTGTCGCGCTCTGGTTTTGCCTCTGCCTGCAGAGCCACGCCACTCACTCCCTCCTCACCGTGACACGCCAAGCAGCCCTGGTGCACTACAAAGACCGCTGTCAGAGCTCTTTGGCGGCACGCCGGCGTCTGCAGGCGTCTCGCCACGGCCGGTGCCGCCTAAGCCACCAGCCGCCGCCACTGCCCTCGAGCGGTTCAAGCTCATCCACAACCTCGCCCTCTAGCACACGCCGCCGCCACGCCGCCCTAGTTATAGAATGGCGGTCGCCGCGACCTTATCCATGGCCGCCATGAACCGCCTTTGACTCGCTTATTTAAGAAAGCCCCGAGCTCGTCCCTCGACCGAGGCAACCTCAGATCACTTCCCTAGTTTCCTGTGGTAGCCTAATCGACCTGTGGAGGTCTCCTTCCCATCTCCGCAACCGCAGCAGCCGCCATCGCCTCGCCATTCCGGGCGCCACTGTGGCCTCCCTCTCCACTCTCTTCACCAGAACCCCTCTCCTCTCGTGAGTCCTTTCCCCTGCTCGATTTTGGTCAGGGACCGCCGGAGCCAAGAACCCACTTTGCCCGACGGCCACCGTCCGTTGCAGAGCTCGCCGCCGGCAGCTCCGTCCACCCCAGAGACCAAAGCGACCACCGGAGTGACCGCCCGCCCCCGAGCCCGCTGGTGACCTCTGCTGAACGGAGCTGTCACGGCAAGCCGCCGAGTTCCGCTCTCTCGGCAGAGGAAGAGGAGGGAAGGTGGACTAGTCAAATCTGACTAGTGGGCCACCTGGACCCACTGTCAGTGACTCCCCGCGCAGTCCACGCTGGATAAGTGGAAACATATTTCCAGAATACGCCTTCGACGTGGTCAGTTTGAAACATTTTTCTTTTTCTGTTTTATTTTAAAAACAGATTTTGACCAAAACTTTGACTGTCTATAACTTTTTAAATAAAACTCCAAATGAGTTGATTCTTTTTCCTGCCTCTCTCAAATATTGTCTAGATAATTTCAAGATTTTTTTTGAAAATCTTTCAGACAACTTTTTTGTGCTGTTTTGGAAATGTGTATTGATTCAAAAATATTTTTAAATAGGATTTTGGAGAGAGAGGAGAAAACTTTCAAAAGTTTTGGAGAGCACCTCACCCCTCCACACCATGAAGGCAAGCATTCTGAACCCTGGCATAATATTTTTGGTGTGTTAGTCGACACGTTTATAACACCACCTTATTTCGGAGAGCTTGTTATTTCATGTGATATGATTATTTGCATGGATGCATATTAGTGATTTGTCCTTGCTGTTGGAAATGAATATACACGTGATGGTAATCATCCTCAAGTGCCTTGCATGCATGCCGGAAAGGAATCCGGGAAAACCCCCGCCTTGGGTAGGCATGAGTTGTCGCCGTCTCCGCTGGACGGTTATGTCCGGTATGGCATAGTAAGGTATAATGAGGGTTGATTTTGTTGGTTGAAATATATTTGTTATACATGTCATACAGGAATTTATAAACCTCCCGAGTCAACCGTAGATCGAGTCCGTTCCAAGAATTCCCATACTTGCCTCAGATTACCACTTGTCCCCGCCGCAGTAGGGTACGGTTCAAGTAAGTCGTCAACCCTTTCAAGCACACACCGTACGGAGAGGCCATGGTGGAAGATACCGGTTGTAACCGGTAGGCATGCCATCTGGTCCGGGGGCATGGGTGTTTCCGGTTGATACCGAGAGGGGAGGCCACCCCTTAGAGCGCGCGATATAAATTTTATCCCATGCTACGCGAGGTTGTAGCCTCCCCACTTAGAGTTTTGCTTAACAAGTGTTGTGGGTGATTCCAAACCGTAAGTTGTTGGTGTGTGTGTTAGGTGTGTTTTCAATTAAAAGACCGTAGACGGAAATAGTCCCGATGGACTTAAGGAATCCGTTGCTCGTGGGTAAAGAGTACACCCTCTGCAGAGATTAAACCTATTCGAATAGCCGTGTCCGTGGTTAAGGATTACAGTCTGGGATGGGTCAAGTGTCGGTCTTAGTGTCGGTCTTCAGAGGAGAAACTGTCAAACCAGAACTGCGATCGCGACTTGAGACTTGTAATGATTATGATTATTATTTTGTTATGGACTAACCCGTTATATTATTTGAATTATCGAGTATCCCCGGATGGTTCTACCTCCCGGATATTCACCGTGATTATTTATAAGCCCTTTATGTGGTGTCGCCGAGACGCCTGCCCTGTGGCCTGCTTGTTATTTATTTACTTTATAAGCCCTTTATGTGGTGTCGCTGAGACGCCCGACTGTGGCATGCTTGTTATTTATTAACTTTATAAGCCCTTTATGTGGTGTCGCTGAGACGCCCGACTGTGGCATGCTTGTTATTTATTCAGTTTATAAGCCCTTTATGTGGTGTCGCTGAGACGCCCGACTGTGGCATGCTTGTTATTTATTTACTTTATAAGCCCTTTATGTGGTGTCGCCGAGACGCCCGACTGTGGCATTGCTTGTTATTTATTTACTCTATAAGCCCCTATGTGGTGTCGCACAGACACTCGACTGCGGCATTTTACTTCCACTCCATTGTTGCATATTCATATAAATAACCTGCTTGCATGCATAAAAGATTTTATTTATGACTAATGATGTGATCATAGAGTATTTCAAGTGCATGATTACCATTTATGTTATCCCAAGTGTTCAAAATGTTTATAGTACATTCAAAGTACTCACCGGCTTGTCCCTAGCTATTGTCTTGGCCAGATTTCTTGCATGGGGAGGAGCGCTATAAGACAGCCCCGAAACTAAGCAACGGTGATAGCAGCCTCATGAGATAGGAGTTAACTCGGTCACTGTTCCGTGGGAAGTGGAGTCCCATAGACACCGATGTTTCACAAACCGCTCGCCATCAACCACTAGAAACCATTTGTTGTACTCACAGCCGTAATGGTCTTGTACTACATATTGTGTATTTTGCTTGGAATTTCAGATTGTTGGTGCCTCATCACTAACAGTTATCCTGGGCTGGTGAGCACAAGGGCCATTTTTCTGGAAATCAATACCCGGAAAAACCGGTCATCACACTCGCCTGATAAAATATCCCGTTGACAAGCTCCACAGTAATGACCGGATCTTCTTTGAGTCCTGGATCGAGGGCCCTTCCGGGTCCTTCGGCGCGGAAGGGCCGAGATCCTTCTACAGCCCTCTCTCGCCTCTGCTCGAAAATATCGAGGCAGATAATCTTAGTGAAGAACGCCACAATAAATGAAGCGGGAAAAAGTGTAACGACTTACCCAACTTGGGGGGTTGTACATAGAAAACCCGTCCCGCGGTTTAATGTGAAGGAGTTCTTCTTCTTCTCCTTTATACAGGTCAGATAATATCCTCGCCAGAGCAGTGGCGGAGTCCGGACCCTTACGGCCGCAGCGGGTGGCATCATCTTCCCCGTTGAAGTGCCACATGGGCTTCCCCCAATATTGAAGCGGTTGCACCCCCGCATTATGCATATTGCCATAACCTCGACTATCGTCAGTCCGGATTTGGCCAGTAACTTTATCCTGCTCATCAGGAAGTGTATTTCCCTAGTATCCTCCTCTTGGGGGCCCCGAGGGCGCCAGCTTCGACGCATTCTGGCGGGCGCATCAACTTGGGGAGACCTGTCCGACTGGATCCGAAAGGGGAACGTCATCAATGTAAAACCATTCTGAAGGCCAGTTCTCTGGTGCCTTCTTGGGAGTGCCGGATAGGTATCCGGTCGCGGCAATGCGCCATACTTTGGCTCCGCCCACTTGACATAGGGATTCTCCCTGGTTGCGAGGGACGAGGCAGAACGGCTTCTTCCATAACCCGAGGTGAGCCTCGCAGCCTAGAAACAACTCGCAAAGGGCAACATATCCGGCTATATGTAGCACGGAGGCAGGGGTGAAGTTGTGCAACTGGAGGCCGTAGAATTCCAGGAGCCCGCGAAGCAACGGGTGGATAGGAAACCCGACGCCCCTTGGTAGATGCGGGATGAGGCTTATTCGCTCCTCTGGAAATGGATTAGGAGATCCCTCCGCTTGCTCCCCGCCATTACTGGTGGCTATTCCGGCTCGGATGGGGACCATGAATGCCGGTGGAAGATACCCTTGAGTTTGTAACTCTATCAAACGGCTATGAGGAACTGAACACTCTTCCCATTCCCCTGGCTTAGAGCAAGGAGAGCGAGAAGAAGAGCTGCGACGACCGCCATGTTGAAATGTTTTTTGGAGCGCCTGCTGGATGCCCGCTCAAGGGAAGAGGATGAGGTTTGATCTGAGAATCCCCGCTCCTCAAATAGACGGTCAACCTGCTGGATCGGGGTGGCAATGAAAAATGCTCGCCTCGTGATTCGCCGACACGTGGAGGAGGTCATTATTGAGGCACAGAAGCCGAGGAGTACAACATTGATGGGAAGCTGGACACTATTCGTCGTAACAGGTACTTTGGAGTAATCGGAGATGGAACCCGCCTTGCAATGCCGAAGATAGAACTGCGCACCAGACTCATTGTCATTGAAGCCTGGTTCAGGGGCTACCGAGGGAGTCCTGGATTAGGGGGTATCCGGACAGCCAGACTATATACTTTGTCCAGACTATTGGGGCGTGAAGATACAAGACTCAAGACTCCGTCCTGTGTCCGGATGGGACTCTCCTTTGCGTGGAAGACAAGCTTGACGATCCGGATAATATATTTCCTTCCTTGTAACCGACTCCTTATAAGCCCTAGCCCTCTCCGGTGTCTATATAAACCGGAGAGGTTGGTCCTTAGAAGGCCGATCACGATCACAATCATAATCATCATAGGCTAGCTTCTAGGGTTTAGCCTCTATGATCTCGTGGTAGATCTACTCTTGTACTACTCACATCATCAATATTAATCAAGCAGGAAGTAGGGTTTTACCTCCATCGAGAGGGCCCGAACCTGGGTAAACATTGTGTCCCTTGCTTTCTGTTACCATCAGCCTAAGACGCACAGATCGGGACCCCCTACCCGAGATCCACCGGTTTTGACACCGACAGCCGTGGGGGTGATGAACTGGTTGGCTGAAGAGGTAGGGTTCTTCGCACATGCCCCAGAGTTCGAACCTTTCTTGGGTCTGCGGAGCCCTGAATCCAACAGCTGGATGAGCTGCAGTTTATGTTGTGGTCCATTCACACCAAGACGACTAAACCCACTAGCAAGACCGCCTTCTTCCTTGTCCACAGGGCCGAGGCGGTCCTCCCCTCAGAGCTTAAGCATGGTTCCCTGTGAATCTTGGCATTTGACGAGGCACGCTAGGACAGTTCACTGGAGGCTGACCTTTTGCTCCTTGAGGAGGCCCACCGTACGACCACCCTTCGCGCCGTGAGGTACTGATAACCCACAAGTATAGGGGATCGCAACAGTTTTTGATAAGTAAGAGTGTCGAACCCAACGAGGAGCTAAAGGTAGAACAAATATTCCCTAAAGTTCTATCGACCACTGATACTACTCTACGTACACTTGACGTTCGCTTAACCTAGAACAAGTATGAAACTAGAAGTACTTCATAGGAGTTTTTGGGTAAGCAAGCAAGAAAGTAAAAAGCACGAAAATAAAACTAGGGGCTGCTAAGGTAAAGACACAACTAAAGTAAATATAGCGAGTGTGGAAAAGTGATGGTAGGTGTGGCGAAATTGTCCCTTAAGCAATTGACTACTTTACTAGAACGATAGCAAGTATTATGTGGGAGAGGCCACTGCTAGCATGTCGTCCCTTACTTGGAATTCTATGCACTTATGATTGGAACTATTAGCAAGCATCCGCAACTACTAACGTTCATTAAGGTAAAACCCAACCATAGCATTAAGATATATTGGACCCCCTTCAATCCCGTATGCATCAATTTCTATGCTAGGTTGAAGCTTCTATCACTCTTGCCCTCCAATAAATAGTTCTATCAACATACAACAAACCCCTATGGTGTGATCCATGCGCGCGCTCATATGATGAGCACCAAAGGATAGCAACCTAACCACAAGAAAATTAAATCAATCATAGCAATTCATCAACCACCGATAGGACAACGAAAATCTACTCAGACATCATAGGATGGCAACACATCCCTTGAAAATAATATGAAGCATAAAGCACCATGTTCAAGTAGAGGGTACAGTGGGTTGCAGGAGAGTGGACCGATGAATATAGAAGGGGGAAGGTGATGGAGATGTTGGTGAAGATGACGACGGTGTTGGTGAAGATCGCGGTGATGATGCTGGCCCCCGGCGGTGTTCCGGCGCCACCAGAAGCAAGGGGGAGAGAGCCCCCCTTCTTCTTCTTCTTCCTTGACCTCCTCCCTAGATGGGAGGAGGGTTTCCCCTCTGTTCCTTGGCTCCCATGGCTTGGGAGGGGCGAGAGCCCTCCGAGATTGGATCTATCTCTGCTTCGCTCTGCTCGCTTTGTTTCACCGTTTCTGTGATATATGGAGATCCGAATCTGATTGGCCTGAAACCTTCGCTGTGATTTTTTTCCAATATTAGCTTTCTTGCGGCAAAGAAGAGCATCAACCGCTTTACGGTGGGCTCACGACGGTAGGCGGCGCGCCCATGGGGGCGCCTTCCTCGTGACCACCTCTGCACCGCTCGCGTGGATTTTTCTTCTCCGAATTTTCCATATTTTCCAAAAATAAGCTCCATCCGCTTTTATCCCGTTTGGACTTTGTTTGATATGGATATTCTGCAAACATAAAACATGCAATGATAGGAACTGCATCGGCAATCGGATCAATATGTTAGTCCCAAAAATAATATAAAAGTTGCCAAAAAGTATACGAAAGTGAATAATATTGGCATGGAACAATAAAAAATTATAGATACGACGGAGACGTATCAGCATCCCCAAACTTAATTCCTGCTCGGCCTCGAGTAGGTAAATGATAAAAAAGAATAATTTTTTATGTGGAATGCTACCTAGCATAATCTTTGTCATATGTCTAATCATGGCATGAATATTAAGACACGAGTGATTCAAAGCAATAGTCTATCATTTGACATAAAAACAATAATACTTCGAGCGTACCAATAAAGCAATCATGTCTTTTCAAAACAACAAGGCCAAAGCAAGCTTATCCCTACAAAATCATACAGTTTGGCCATGCTTCATTTTCGTCACACAAAATGCCCCCATCATGCACAACCCCGATGACAAGCCAAGCAATTGGTTCATACTTTTTAACGCGCTTCAGCTTTTTCAACCCTCACGCAATACATGAGCGCAAGCCATGGATATAGCACTATAGGTGGAATAGAATATAATGATGGAGGTTATGTGGAGAAGACAAAAAAGGAGAAAGTCTCACATCGACACGGCTAATCAACGGGCTATGGAGATGCCCATCAATTGATGTCAATGCGAGGAGTAGGGATTGCCATGCAACGGATGCACTAAGAGCTATAATTGTATGAAAGCTCAACAAAAGAAACTAAGTGGGTGTGCATCCGACTTGCTTGCTCATGAAGACCTAGGGCATTTGAGGAAGCCCATCGTTGGAATATACAAGCCAAGTTCTATAATGAAAATTCGCACGAGTATATAAAAGTGAAAGCATAGGATACCCTCTCTATGAAGAACATGGTGCTACTTTGAAGCACAAGTGTGGTAAAAGGATAGTAACATTGCCCCTTCTCTCTTTTTATCTCATTTTTTTTGTTTTCTTTTTTTTGGCCTTCTCTTTTTTTTTGGCCTTTCTCTTTTTTTTATTTTTTCGTCCGGAGTCTCATCCCGACTTGTGGGGGAATCATAGTCTCCATCATCCTTTCCTCACTGGGGCAATGCTCTAATAATGATGATCATCACACTTTTATTTACTTACAACTCAATATTACAACTCGATATCTAGAACAAAGATATGACTCTATATGAATGCCTCCGGCGGTGTACCGGGATGTGCAATGATCTAGCGTAGCAATGACATCAAAAAAACGGACAAGCCATGAAAACATCATGCTAGCTATCTTACGATCATGCAAAGCAATATGACAATGAACGCCAAGTCATGTATATGATGATGATGGAAGTTGCATGGCAATATATCTCGAATGGCTATGGAAATGCCATGATAGGTAGGTATGGTGGCTGTTTTGAGGAAGATATAATTAGGCTTATGTGTGACAGAGCGATCGTATCACGGGTTTGATGCACCGCGAAGTTTGCACCAACTCTCGAGGTGAGAAAGGGCAATGCACGGCATCAAGAGGCTAGCAATGATGGAAAGGTAAAAGTGCGATAATCCATGGACTCACATTAGTCATAAAGAACTCATATACTTATTGCAAAAGTTTATTAGCCCTCGAAGCAAAGTACTACTACGCATGCCCCTAGGGGGATAGATTGGTAGGAAAAGACCATCGCTCATCCCCAACCGCCACTCATAAGGAAGACAATCAAAGAAACACCCCATGCTTCAAATTTGTCACACAACGGTTACCATACGTGCATGCTACGGGACTTGCAAACCTCAACACAAGTGTCTCTACAATCCACAACCACCCACTAGCATAAATCTAATATCACCATCTTTATATCGCAAAACTATTGCAAGGAATCAAACATATCATATTCAACGATCTACAAGTTTATGTAGGATTTTATGACTAACCATGTGAATGACAAATTCCTGTCATCTTTCTATATAGATATAAGTGAAGCAAGAGAGTTTAATTCTTTCTACAAAAGATATGCCCACGCTCTAACAAGTATAAGTGAAGCAAAAGAGCATTCTACAAATGGCGGTTGTCTATGTAAAGAGAAACAGGCAATCCAAACTTCAAATGATATAAGTGAAGCACATGAAGCATTCCATAAAGCCATACTCAAAAGATATAAGTGAAGTGCATAGAGCATTCTTTAAATCAACCAAGGACCATATCATACCAGCATGGTGCATAAAATAAAAATAAAAACCTAATTGCAAAATACGCTCCAAGACTTGCATATATCGCATGAACAAAACGAATCTAAAAACATACCGATATTTGTTGAAGAAAGAGGGGATGCCTTCCCAGCATTCCCAAGCTTAGATGCTTGAGTATCCTTGAATATTTACTTGGGGTGCCTCGGGCATCCCCAAGCTTGATCTCTTTCCTCTCTTCCTTCTTCTCACATCGAGACCTTCTCGATCATCGAACACTTCATCCACACAAAACTTCAACAGAAAACTCGGTAAGATCCGTTAGTATAATAAAGCAAATCATTACTCTAAGTACTGTTGAAAACCAATTCATATTTTGTTTTTGCATTGTGTCTACTGTAATATATCTTTTTCATGGCTTAATGCACTGATATAAATTGATAGATTCATCAAAACAAGCAAACTATGCATCAAAAACAGAATTTGTCTAAAACAGAACAGTCTGTAGCAATCTTAATATCCACCATACTTCTGGTACTTTAAAAATTATGAAAAAATTAGGACAAATAAAAAATTTGTACAGAAAGACAGTGCAAAAAGAATAAGAACCATTTGAGGTTCCAGTAAAAAATTAAATTCGCGCACTACAGTCAAAGTTTCTGTCCTGCACCGCACAAACCAACAAGCACTGTAAACATCCTAACGGCAAACCTTGGCACATTATTTTTATAATACAATGGAATTGTACAAGGGGATAATTATTTTTATTGAAAAGTTTCTGTAACTAAGATTCACAAAGTTCCCATGAGCCTGAACAAGTTTAAGGACGTCCCCCACTTTCACAATGCTCGTCTCTCTCACTTTCACTTTTCTTTTTGAAAAGTTTTGGGTTCCTCTCTTTATTTTTGTTGTTTTTAAACTATATGAAAGCACTCAAAAGAAATAAATGACTCTCTAAAACTTCCGGGTTGTCTCCCTGGCAGCGCTTTCTTTAAAGCCATTAAGCTAGGCATATAGTGCTCAAGTAATGGATCCACCCGGATCCCAAGGTATATCAAAGCTAATTTTAATTAACAATGATTTGTAATTTAGTAGTGAGCACAAAGTAACATATATCATGCAACAACGAAGTCTAAATCTCTTCCTATGCATCGGCATGTCATAAAAGAACAATTCATGCACACATAGTAAAGGCCAATGCATAGTATAAGCAGTTTCTTGCAATTCTATCGTGTTGGAAACATAAAGAGGCGGAGATATAGTTCCTCTCTCATAATAATTGCAAGTAGGAGCATCAAGCACATGCATATTATAATTATCAAAATCATCATGCGCAATGGTAAAAGGCAACCCATCAATATAATCCTTACTAAGCGCAAACTTCTCCGATATAGTGTAGTCGGGAGAATTCAAAAAGATAATAGGACTATCATGCGTGGGTGCAATAGCAACAATTTCATGTTTAACATAAGGAACTATAGCAAGTTCATCTCCATAAGCATAATTCATATTGGCATCTTGGCCACAAGCATAGCAAGCATAATCAAAAAGGGATATTTCAAGAGAATCAACGGGATCATAGCAATCATCATAGCAATCATCCTTCGGTAAGCACGAAAGGGAATTAAACAATGTATGAGTTGAAGGGTTACTCTCATTAGAAGGTGGCCACGGGTGATCAATCGGCTCTTCCTCCTTTTTTTCTTCGCTCTCCTCATCATCTTTTTCATCCAATGAGCTCACAGTTTCATCAATTTCTTCTTCCATAGATTCCTGCAAAATATTAGTCTCTTCTTGGACAGCGGAGACTTTCTTAATAAGTGCATTAATTTCATAATTTTATTTATAATTTTCATAGCAATATTTGAGGATAGCTAAATTTTCAGATCTATAAACAGCATCATCAAAATCCTCAAACTCTTTACACATAGCTTCAATTTCATAAGCACCATTAAAAGCAACAAATTCTTCTATTTGTTCCACATCATAGTAATCATATATACCTCTAGCATAAGAAGCTAAGGTTTCATTATCATTAAATTTGCATGAAAAGGGAAGGTGTGGATAATTCATCCTAGAGCAACAAGTATAATCATATTCCACGCATAGTTGCCAAGCATACCACTTCAATATATGAATTTGATCACATAATAGTTTCCCTTTTGTGTCAAGCGATAATCCCTAAAGTATTCACGTTGATCCAACGTTACTCCCATTACATAATTGAATGGGGTTTTCTTAGGATTATTAAAGTAGTACATAATATCTTTCACATAACCAGCATTGAGGGTTTTAGTTGGTTCCCCATCTCCATGAGTTGCAAGTACACCTAATTTTTTTGGTATTTCGTGTTCCATATCCATAATTAAAGATAGAGAACAACTAAGAACAGCAAATAAAAATTACTTAGTGATAAAGAAAACAAGCACACATGAGAATATTCACCCCACGCTATGACTCCCCGGCAACGGCGCCAGAAAAAGGTCTTGATAACCCACAAGTATAGGGGATTGTAACCGTTTTCGATAAGTAAGAGTGTCGAACCCAATGAGGAGCTAAAGGTAGAACAAATATTCCATAAAGTTCTATCGACCACCGATACAACTCTACGCACGCTTGACGTTCGCTTTACCTAGAACAAGTATGAAACTAGAAGTACTTTGTAGGAGTTTTTGGGTAAGCAAGCAAGAAAGTAAAAAGCACGAAAATAAAACTAGGGGCTGCTAAGGTAAATACACAACTAAAGTAAATATAGCGAGTGTGGAAAATGATGGTAGGTGTGGCGAAATTGTCCCTTAAGCAATTGACTACTTTACTAGAACAATAGCAAGTATTATGTGGGAGAGGCCACTGCTAGCATGTCGTCCCTTACTTGGAATTCTATGCACTTATGATTGGAACTATTAGCAAGCATCCGCAACTACTAACGTTCATTAAGGTAAAACCCAACCATAGCATTAAGATATATTGGTCGCCCTTCAATCCCGTATGCATCAATTTCTATGCTAGGTTGAAGCTTCATCACTCTTGCCTCCAATACATAGTCCTATCAACATACAACAAACCCCTATGGTGTGATCCACGCGCGCGCTCATATGATGGGCACCAAAGGACAGCAACCTAACCACAAGCAAATTAAATCAATCATAGCAATTCATCAACCACCGATAGGACAATGAAAATCTACTCAGACATCATAGGATGGCAACACATCATTGGAAAATAATATGAAGCATAAAGCACCATGTTCAAGTAGAGGGTACAGCGGGTCATGGAGAGTGGACCGCTGAATATAGAAGGGGAAGGTGATGGAGATGTTGGTGAAGATGATGGCGGTGTTGGTGAAGATCATGGTGATGATGATGGCCCCGGCGGCATTCCCGCGCCATCGAAGCAAGGGGAGAGATCCCCTTCTTCTTCTTCTTCCTTGACCTCCTCCCTAGATGGGAGGAGGGTTTCCTCGTTCCTTGGCTCCCATGGTTGGGAGGGCGAGAGCCCTCCGAGATTGGATCTATCTCTGCTTCTACATTCTGCTCGCCTGTTTCACCGCTTCACAGATATATGGAGATCCGTGAATCTGATAGGCCTGAAACCTTCGCGTGATTTTTTTCCGACTATTAGCTTTCTTTATGCAAAGAAGAGCATCAACCGCCTTTACGGTGGGCTCACGAGGTAGGCGCGCGCCTGGGGGCGCCTGCCTCGTGACCACCTCTGCACCGCCTCGCGTGGATTTTTCTTCCGAATTTTCCATATTTTCCAAAAATAAGCTCCGCTGTTTTACCACGCTTGACTTCGCTTGATATGGACATTCTGCGAAACATAAAACATGCAATGTATATGAACTCGACACGGGCAATCGGATTAATATGTTAGTCCCAAAAATAATATAAAAAGTTGCCAAAAAGTATATGAAAGTGAATAATATTGGCATGGAACAATCAAAAATTATAGATACGATAGAGACGTATCAGGTACCAGCAGGCCTTGCAGCACTACCATAGCCATTACATCTGCCTCGCACCCTCCAGGCCGGGGGCCTCATGCTACGACAGATCCTCTCTAGGGAGGTCCTCCACAAGCTCTCGCCCATGTGGGAAGGCCTTTTTAGGGTCGCCCGCGTCGCGAAATCAGGCACCGTCGGCCTGGAGACGGAAGGTGGAGTCCCTGTGCCTAATGCGTGGAACATCCAACACCTCTGCAAGTTTTTCCCGTGACACTCTCACGTAAGAATGAGGTGGGGTTGTACATGCCCCGGAGCCTCCCGACGTGCCGCGAAGCGGCACCTTGCGAGAACTCTGCCCATGCCCAAGTGGAAGCGCCATGTGCCGTGCTGGCGGAACAGTCAAACCGCGATCATTGCCACGCCCAAGTGGAAGCCCCATGCTCCCTGCTAGAGGAACGATTGAACTACGATCATGCCCACGCCCAAGTGGAAGCCCCATGCTTCGCACTGGTGGAAAAATCAAATTACGGCGCCCCATGGGCTGCACTGACCTAAGGCTGCCCTGTGCTGGACACGGTAGCCACATCTCTTTCTGGCTTCTGAAAATGAATTTGTCATCTTCATTAGTAAATCTTTGGTTTTTGAGTCATGATGCGTTTTGTTGATTTTTTTCATGAGCCGTGCGTGCTCGTAATCTCCCCCTTGAGCCTGACGCAAGCGGGGGCTTACACGGTGCCTATGCTCGGATCAGTCCCAACATCATTGAAAAACCCAAGTAGCTGGGCGTGGGCCTGCCCCCGCGCACGCCACTCCACCAAGGTCCTTGGTGTCTAATATCCTCGCATGACGCCCATGAGTGAGCTGACGAGCGTGCGTCGCTCCCCCGAGGCGGAACCCCTTATGCGTGGTCCGTACGCTTCTCTGTGCGCGAGCTGCTTACATATAAAAGGGCGGCGGCCCGAGCATTTCGCCTCAGGAGCCCTCACTAGCCCCTGACGCCCCTCACCTCCTGGCTTTGCCCAGGCATTGAAGGAAATATGCCCTAGAGGCAATAATAAAGTAATTGTTTATTTCCTTATATCATGATAAATGTTTATAATTCATGCTAGAATTGTATTAACCGGAAACATAATACTTGTGTGAATACATAGACAAACAGAGTGTCACTAGTATGCCTCTACTTGACTAGCTCGTTGATCAAAGATGGTCATGTTTCCTAGCCATTGACATGAGTTGGCATTTGATTAACGGATCACATCATTAGGAGAATGATGTGATTGACTTGACCCATTCCATTAGCTTAGCACTTTAACCGCTTAGTATGTTGCTATTGCTTTCTTCATGACTTATACATGTTCCTATGACTATGAGATTATGCAACTCCTGTTTACGGAGGAACGCTTTGTGTGCTACCAAACGTCACTACGAATCGGGTGATTATAAAGATGCTCTCAGGTGTCTCCGAAGGTACTTGTTGGGTTAGCGATTTCGAGATTAGGATTTGTCACTCCGATTGTCTGGAGAGGTATCTCGACCTCTCGGTAATGCACATCACTTAAGCCTTGCAAGCATTTCAACTAATGAGTTAGTTATGGATGATGTATTACGTAACCAGTAAAGATACTTGCCGGTAACGAGATTCAACTAGGTATTGAGATATCGACGATCGAATCTCGGGCAAGTAACATACCGATGACAAAGGGAACAACATATGTTGTTGTGCGGTCTGACCAATAAAGGTTTTCGTAGAATAAGTGGGAGCCAATATGAGCATCCAGGTTCCGCTATTGGTTATTGACCGGAGACGTGTCTCGGTCATGTCTACATTGTTCTCGAACCCGTAGGGTCCGCACGCCTAAAGTTTTGATGACGGTTATATTATGAGTTTATGAGTTTTGATGTACCGAAAGTTGTTCGGAGTCCCGGATGTTATCATAGACATGACGAGTAGTCTCGAATGGTCGAGACATGAAGATTGATATATTGGAAGCCTATATTTAGATATCCCAAAGATGTCGGTGCGGAGACGACACCTATGGGATCACAAGAATCCCTACTACGGTTGCGGGGCGCGGGGTCGTGAGAAGAGCAGATCAAACAGATAGCACACGGGTTCTTTTATCCAGGTTCGGGCCGTGAGGTGCGTAAAACCCTACTCCTGCTATGGTGGTTATCTTATTTATGCTCCTGAGCTAGCTATGGGGCGGAGGAGCTCAAAAAGCCGAATCCCCTCTTGGTCGCTTTTAGGCCTCCTTTTATAGGGAAAGGTTGCCACAGCATGCATGTGAGGTGGACAGGCATACCATATGAGCTTATCCCTTGCATTACATGACAAGGCGCCATAAATGCATCTTGCTTAGGTGTCCTTGTTTACCGGGACCGGGAGAGCCTAGTCTCGTCTCGCCGCCACTTCCTTTCAGGTTGACACGCCGCCGGCCAGCGGTGCCTGTGGTGCCATGTAGGTAGGCAGGCAGCCGAGGTGGCGCCTGCAGGGCCTCCACGAAGGTTCGCTCGCCGCCAAGGTGTGCCCGCCTAACCGGGTTGGGTCGGCAGCTGCATGATGGAGGCTTGGTTGGTGCGAGCCCGATGGTGGCCCCATGGGTGTCCTTGGCAGGGGCTTTGCCGCAGCCCTGACAAGGGCCTTGTCGGGGCCCCGGCAAGGGTCTTGCCGTGATGCCCACTGTCATCCCCGGCAAGGCTCTGGCCGGGGGCCTCGTGGTCCTCCCTGGCCAAGATCCCGCCAAGGGTCGTCATCCTTGATACTATGTATCTGATCTTTGAATGTCTTCACAAAGATCTGCATGCCACCACGGGGATGTCTCCCGAATCCTTGCCCGATGGGGTAGTGGACTCAAGGGTGATTCGCTCCGTAGGTGTGGGGTGAGCTGCCCTGGCAAGGGTCTTGCTGGTTTGTTGGGACTGCCCCGGCAAGGATCTTGCCGGGGAGTTCGCCTCCCGCCCCTTCGCTCTTTGCGGTCTTGGTCTTGCATTTGTTACATTCCTCTTGAGCTGGCCTTACCTTGGCTCACCTCCTCGCCTCACTCAAAGGTGGTGGCGCCCATGGCTCGGACTGCCGTGCATAGCTATAGGGATGCAAAAGCATACCTCTTTTTGTACACCGACAGAGCCCCGGCCTGGGCCACACGTAAGCGCATCGCTGCTGGGCTAGGCCCAAAAACGGTGCTGGCAGGCGGGGTAGTTTTACCGCGTAAGTTTTTTGGCGCTGCGCTTCCCATTCCTCCCGCGTGGCTCGGGCGTGGGAGGCGCGTGGACGGGCGCATGCGTGGGGCTGAGCCCTGCGCGCATGCGTCACGTCGTAGTAAAAAGGGGGCGGTTTCGCGCCTTCCCCATAAACGGAGGGAGGTGTGGAGGCGCGGCCCATTTGCTGAACGGGGCCGGTGCATGGTCTTCAAGGCGTCCACTCCCCACGATCACGGGGCGGGGAGAGGTCGCCTCACCCGTCGCCTCGGTCCCGCATGCCCGCTACGTGGTTCTCATGCGAGCGGGTGGCGAACGGTGGAGGCGCGAAACGGGCCGTCAGGGCCTGTGGTAACGGGTTGGTCCAGTTCCTCGCGCCTTCCGCGCTTTGATTGGCTGAGCGGGCGGCGTGTCCCCACCCCTGCCTTTATAAGGAGCGGGGGTAACAAGGCCCCGCACTCTTCCATCTTCCTTCCTTCAGCTTCGCCCCTCCGCCCATCCGCCATGGAGAGAGGGAATCCTGGTTCTTCAACGGTGGCGGCAAGGGTCGCCGCTTGACAACGCGTCCTTCCTTCTCCTTCACCTGCGGTGGAAAAGCCAGCCGCGAGGGGAAGGGGGAGGGGGCGAGGCCGCGGGCGAGGCCGAGGTGCTTAGGGAAGAGGAGAACGGGGCGGCGCGCCGGTCCCGCCTTCGCCAGTAGTTCCTCCTCCGACGGAGGGTCATGTTGGTGATGATCCTTGCGAGTTCTTCGTCAGGCTGCCGACCACCTCGCCGTCGCTTTCTCGTTTTCCAACTCCATTCGCGAGCGAGATGGAGCTGGATCCACGGAGTCATTGCGGTTGCACATGAGGGGCTGTTGATCGGTACGCGAAGTTCGCTGCCGACTTTCCAGCCCCTCACGTGATGTACCTTGGTCGAGGGTGGAAGACGTTTGCCCACATCCACCGCTTGATGGCGGGGCTCACTCTCCATTTCAAGCTGATGGAGGGCGGCCTCCTCTCCGTCAAGGTCTTCGGGTGCTTCGGGACTCAGGCAAGGTGCTGCGTGGAGAGCTCTTCTGATAGCAAAGGCTCCTCCTCGGGCAGGAGTGGCGAGGAGGACAGCAGCAGCGACGACGAGGGTAGCAGGCGGCAGGATGACGGGTCCGACTAGGTGTCGGGCGCCATTCTGCGCGGCACCGGCGATCCCATCATCCGTGTCACCGGCTTCCTGAACTTCTCAGGGTCGTCTCCTTGGGCGGCTGGCGTTGGGAGGCTGCGGAAGAGGAAGAGGGCGGGCGGCGAGGCCGCCAAATCGGAGCACGCGGGCACCGACGCCTTCGACGCGTGCTGACATCCTGCTGCCTCGTCTTCGAGCTCTGCTTCCAGCGCCGCCATCACCATCCAGCCTTCGGACGGCCACCAAGATGTTCTCTTGGTGTCTTCTCGCCACTGTAGCTCGCCTAGGCGCCTCTTTGCCCTTTTCGCCTCCTTGACCTGCCTCCCAAGAGAGGGCAAGAGAGGGGTTACGAGCATCTTATCTCTTTTAGTTTGTAAGCTTTGGCCAGTAGCTGAATTTGAAACTTGTAATCCCATCATTCATGTTCTTCATCCCTATGGACTGCACTGAGTGGAATGTTTTTAATGAAAAGGGATGCTTGCCGGGTCATTTGTTTGCGGGTAGAACCCATGACAAGGAGTAATCCTTGATATCCATAAGATAAACATTTCCTTGCACGGCAACAAGCCCCGCTGTCTTCCCACTTCGCTCGACCTTTCTCACGCTTTTGGCGGAGGCAGGGATGAGGTGGGTTCAGGCTCCTCATTTCATCCCTTTGCTGCCGCGACTACGACCAAACCTGGCCCCAGGAACGGGCCCTGGGGCCTAGAGTTTCAGGGGAGCAAGGTAACTTTGGGGGAAAACGAGGTTTCACATACCTCAGTCCATAAGGAAATCCATGACAATGGATGAAAGACTTATCTGACGTTGTAGCCCCCGGCAACCCTGGTTTGCCGTGGGTGAATCTTCAGATTTGCAGCCCCTGCATACCGGGCTTGCCGGGTCTAGATACTGGTCTGTCCCTTCTTTTCTTTTTTTCGCCCTCAAGTGATCCGGCAAGGATATCTGTGAGTCCTGCGATCCAAAGAAGACAAAAGAACGGCAAAGAGACGACTTTTCGACCTCTAAGCTAGGGGTTAGTCGCGAAAGCACTATCAACCCTAACCAAGGATCTAGACTCGACCTAGCATGCATGCTATAACTTAGGGCGCCAGCTTCATTTATTTATGCTCGTGGTCTCATACCGCTTTGTACAAAGGGTTACATGCATCATTGGCAATGCTTGCACAAAGGTGGCTTGCCCGGGGCCCGACGAGCAGCGCCTTACGGGTAAAACTTGCGAAGATGTTCAATGTTCCAGAGTTGCTCACCGAATGGCATCCTCGGTCTCCAGCGGACCGCGCCAGCCGGTGACTCAGACACCCGATAAGGCCCTTCCCACTTTGGCGCCAACTTGTTGGAATTCTGGCCGATTGAACGCTACCGAAGGACAAGGTCGCCTTCCTCAAGGCTTTGTGCATGAACCTTGCGGCTATGGTAGCGGCGCAAGGCTTGCCGGTAGCGTGCTACTCTCATAGCCGCCTCAAGACGATCTTCCTCAAGGAGCATCTGCGTCATCTTGCCGTTAGTTGCTTTTGCTCGAGCTCGTCATAGCGAGCACTCGAGGTGACCCATATATGATTTCAGTGGGGAGAATCTACTGCCTCAGATACTGGGCAAAAAGGTGTCCGCTGGTGGCTCGATTTGGCGTCGCCCCGATCGACCAAAGAACCGCCGGCAACTCACCAATCCAGCGCCTTCCACTCTTGTGCAGCCTGTCAAAGGTCTTGGTCCTTAATCCTCGCAGTACTTCAGCGCTTTCCCTCTCAACTTGACCATTGCTTCGCTGGTGAGCAACGGAAGCGAAACAGACTCTGCTGCCGAGGTCTTGGGTATATTGCATGAAGGTGTGGCTTGTGAACTGTGTGCCGTTGTCGGTGATAACTCTGTTGGTACCTAAACGGCACACTAGTCCCTTGAAGAACTTGACGGCCGATCGAGCTGTGACCTTCCTCATCGCCTCCACCTCCGCCACTTTGTGAACTTGTCGATGGCAACATACAAGTACTCAAAGCCTCGTGGCTGGGAAAGGGCCCAGTATGTCGAGCCCCCAGACCGAGAAGAGCCAGGAGAGAGGAATGGTTTGGTGGGCTTGAGCTGGCTGATGAAGCTTCTTTGAATGGAACTGACACGCTTCACACCGGTGACTAGTGTTGTCGCGTCTCGAGGACGGTGGCCAAAAGAAGCCTTGCCAAACGCTTTGCCGGCAAGGGCCCTCGACCCAATGTGGGATCACATACACCTCCGTATCTCGCCAACAGCCCCATCCTTCCTCCCAAGGGATACACTTCAATTTCACACCGCTCGCCTCTTTCATGCATGTAACGCCATCAACGAACTGGTACATGGTGAAGCGACGGGCTACTTTTTTCCGCTTCTTCCTGCTCCTCGTGAAGTTCCCTGCTTGGAGGAATCGAACGGTAGGTTGCCCACGCCCGAGCCTGGGGCTCGACGGCGAGGACTATGGCATCTCCTCCGCCGAGGGGCGGCTGCTTCGACGACAAGAGCTTGACGCCCGCCGAGCCAGCTGCCCTGGCGGGCTCGAGATCCGGCAACATCTTGCCGGGCGGCTCCGGGAGCTCGGCGGGAAAGTACTTGCCAGGCCCTGATTTCCTCCTCTTATTCTGCTCTGTTGATGGATCAACGGATGGCTGAGTTAGCTGAAGCACAAAGGTACCTGGTTCCATAGGTAACTTGAGGGCAGCGCGTTTTGACAGGTAGTCGGCGATATCGTTCTCCGCTCGGGGAACGTGTTCAGCCTGTATCTCGTCGAAACGCTCTTCCAGCTTTCTCACTTCATCGACGTAGGCCTTCATCAACGGGCTCTGGTAATCCTTGTTGACTTGCTTGACGATGAGCTGTAAGTCTCCCCTGACGATGAGTTTCCTGATTCCGAGGTCCGCCACGATCCTAAGACCGGCCAACAACCCTTCGTACTCTGCCGTATTGTTTGTTGACACCTCCCTGGGGAAGTGCATCTAGATCACGTACTTGAGGTGCTCTCCGGTGGGCGCGACAAGCAGTACGCCAGCCCCGGCGCCTTGTAAGGAGAAAGCTCCATCAAAGTACATGATCCTATCGCAACTTGCCTCTTTGCCGGGGAGGGCAGTCTCTTGGGCTTCTTCGTCAGGTGTTGCGGTCCATTCTGCAATGAACTCCGCTAGGACTCGGCTCTGAATCGTCGAAGTACTTTCAAACTTGAGGCCAAAGCTAGATAGCTCCAATGCCCGTTCCACAATTCTTCCCGTTACATCTAGATTGTGCAATATCCGTTGCAGAGGGAAGCGAGTGACGATAGTGATCTCGTGCTCCTGGAAATAGTGATGCAGCTTCCTCGAGGCCATAAGGAGGCCGAAGAGCAGCTTCTGCACGCCGGAGTACCTTGATCTAGCCCCCTGCAGGAGGGAACTGACAAAGTAGACCGGGTGCTGCACCATTTTCTTCTTCGGCGGCACTTCAGCTGGCTGTGTCGTCCCTGCATTGGTGGTGTCAGCTCGCGCTGCCATCTCCTCGTCATCAACTCTCTCTCGCGCCACCGGGCGGCGGCCGACCATTTGGTCCGCTGTCGCCGTGTATAGCAACAAACGGTTCATGTGGCCTGGGCGCAACTAGTATCGGCGCAGAAGAGTGGTATTTCTTCAAACCTTGCAATGCTACTTCGGCTTCTGGCATCCACTCCATTGGGCCCGCCTTTTTCAGGATCTTGAAAAAGGGAAGGGCGCGCTCAGCAGACTTGGAAATGAACCTGCCCATGGCGGCAACGCAACCAGCAAGCCGACGCACAACCTTGATTCGCTTGGGTGCTTTAATCTTCTCTATAGCTTTGATTTTGTCCGGATTGGCTTCTATTCCACGCTGTGACACCAAGAACCCGAGAAGCTTGTCGGACGGGACGCCGAAGACTCACTTCTCAGGGTTCAGCTTGAGATTGATCTTGCGCAGGTTTGCAAATGTTTCTTGCAAATCCGTTATGAGGGTTGCCCTGTCCTTGGTTTTGACCACTATGTCATCCATATAAGCTTCCATATTCCTATGGAGCTGGGGTTCAAAACCAATCTGGACAGCCCTTGCAAACGTCAAACCAGCACTCTTCAACCCGAAAGGCATCTGCATGAAACAATACGTACCACATGGGGTGATAAATGATGTCTTCTCTTCGTCTTCCCTTGTCATGAAGATCTGGTGGTAGCCGGAGTAGGCGTCAAGGAATGATAGCAGATCACACCCAGCCGTGGAGTCAACAATCTGGTCGATGCGCGGCAACGGGAAGGGGTCTTTAGGGCAAGCCTTATTGATGTCTATGTAATCAATACACAGTCTCCACTTCACATTTGCCTTGCGCACCACGACCGGATTGGCCAACCACGTTGGATGGAGCGCTCCTCTTACCAAACCCGCTGCTTCCAGTTTCCGGATCTCTTCTGTGATGAACTCTTGTTGTTCCAAAGCTTGCTTCGACCTTACGCTGACGGGTCGCGCATGAGGGCAGATAAGCAAGGTGGTGCTCAATCATCTCCACAGGAACACCGGGATGTCGGAAGCTTGCCATGCAAACACATCGACATTCGCCGCAGGAAGGTGACGAGCGCGTCTTCCTATTTGTCGCCGAGGGTGGAGCTTATGGTAAAAGCTCCTCCCGTGCAGCCCTCATTAATGTAAACCTTCTTGGTTCCCGCGGCATGGCCCAGGGCTTGTTTCCGCCGATGGAGCTCTCTAGCACGTCCTCGACGGCAGCGCTTACATCTCGAAGAGCTGCGCTTGCTGAGTGGGTGTCCGAGGCCTCACCGTCTTCTTCTTCCTCGCTCCGGGGTCCCGGCGGCAGGAGCAAGTGCCCTAGCGGCGGCAGCTAAGCTGTAACCGCTTCTGGTATAGTTGGTCAACGAATCAACGATCTTCCTTGTCGGAGGGGATGGTGATGATCGCCACAGGTCCGCATCTTCGTGGTGTTGTAGGCGAGTGTGACGCCGCCATGAACTTGGCTACGCTGCTGGCCAAGGATCCCATTGTAGGGCAAGGGATCTTGGCTACATCGAACACGCATCCTTTCCGTCCCAAGTTCAGGTTGCTTCCAAAAGTCACGGGCAGCTTGACCTTTCCCTTGGGTTGGCTTCTTCCCGGTTGACTTCAAACGCGCCCGCCTCCTCGAGGTCTCCATCAGAATCTGCGGTTTCTCGATCCACGGCAAAGTAGATCAGGTTTAGACCGCCCGCGATCGACTAGCATCTTCGCCACCTTGAGGTTGCATATTGTTGGTGAAACCAACAACGGCAAGCACCCGACCGCAGTGGTGCGATCAGGGTGGTCCTCAGTGTCAAAGATGATAGGTGTGCTGGACCATTTCAGCGGCCTTTGGGCATCAAACGATGGGTCTGCCGCTGTAATCTCGCGCGCCTAATCGCTTAAGCCGCCGGTGAGAAGTATGCAGCGAGGCGCCGCCGACGCATTACGGCCTCTGAAGCTTCGAAACTCTTGGTCGCCGGATTCGTCGTCCTCTTCGTGATCATCGTCTTCTGGCTTTCTATCACGGCCCCGGGCGGGCCTCTCCTATTGCTTATCCTTGCCGAGACGGTCCGCCTGGCCGTCACGCTTCTTGCCGGACCCCTCAGCACCGTCTGGGCCCTTCTCCTTGTCCCGCCTCTCATACTCAGCCTTCTGCTTCTCAGCGAGGAGCTCAACCTATCGGCAGTCCTGGAGAGCATGGCCTTTGGTGCGATGGATCTTGCAGTATCTCTTGTCGGAGTTTCCTGGCTTCTCGGCAGCCGCCAAGGCCCGGCAGGCGACACATCCGGCAACCTCCTTGCCGGGGTCGTCTGCCTTGGTTTTCTTGGTGGAGCCGGCATCATCATATCCCTCGACGGCAAGCACGGCCTTTCCATTGCGCTTCCTATTGCGGCGTCGGCCTTTCTTCGCCGGGGCGGCAATATCCTCATCCGAGGAGTCGGTTTCCACACCGGCATCTTCGCCGGGGTACTTCCTTCCCTCCTCAGCCCGGGCACATTTGTCAGCAAGAACGTAGAGTTCTGCCACATCTCTCACCTTGTTCATCGCCAGCTCTTCGCGCATCTTGCGATTACGCATGTTCTGATGGAACACACTAATGATGGCGGCAGGGTGAACATCAGGGATATTGTAATGTACCCGGCTGAACCTCTGAATATACTTGCAGAGACTCTCGCCTCCCTTCTGGGGAATGACGTGCAAGTCGCTTGCTTGGCCATGGGCTTGGTGGCCTCCAATAAAGGCGCCCACGAACTCATGGCATAAATCCGACCAGGAGGAAATAGAGTCTACCGGCAAGTGCATCAACCATGACATGGCGTTGGGTTTAAGAGCCAACGGGAAGTAATTCGCAAGCACCTTATCGTCGCGGGCTCCGGCAGCTTGCATCGCGATGGTGTAGACGTTGAGGAACTCGGACGGGTGGGTCTTGCCACTGTACTTTTCGCCCACATCGGGTTTAAAGGTGTGGTGAGTGGGCCACTGGAACTGCCGCAGCTCACGGGTAAAAGTCGGGCAGCCTACCTCGTAGGGTAAGCCCCAAGGCTCCGGTGCGGGTGGCTCCACGAGGCCCTGCTCACTGCCTCGATTGGTGGCGGCCTCATGGCGGTGCTCGATAGTGGTTCGAGCGTCTTCATGTTCTCGTTCCTAAAGAACTTGGCGCTGGTCACGGTGGGCCCGCGGGTCGGACGATGCTACGGAGATCTCGTCGCCCGTAACGTCGCGATGGGCTGGCGTCCGCGGTACCGGGCGAGGAGGAGGCGAGTGCACTGTGGTTGCGGCACCGCCGGCTCTCCCGCCACTGGTGCGTGGGACTCCGTCGGAGCGTCGTCCCGGGGGCTCCAACAGACTTGGTTCGTCTTTGTTGCCATCGCAACAAGGCTTCGGATAGTGGCTCTCCATTCGTCGAGTTTCCCCGTCGTGGGAGGAAAATCGAGGAGCAACTGCGCGTGCGCCAGGGCTTCCGCTGGCGTTGGTGGCAGTGAAACCTGCACGGATCGCGGCGCTTCGACTTTCTCGACCATGTCGGAAGAGCTCTATCACGACCCCGCGGTCGCACGCCACCTTCTCCAGCGCCTCGGCGAGCGGGCAGGTCTTCTGAATCCCGGGAGTGGCGCTCGGGGCTCTTTCCGTGGCGACGCCCGGGGTCCTCGGTGTGATTACGCCGTTCATCGCGTGTCGCTTGAGAAGAACGCGCTGTCGGCGCCGGCGTGGCAGTCTTGGAAGCCCTCGCGTCACCCGCGAGCGGGGTGGCAGCGATCTTGGAAGGCCTCGCACCACCCGCGGAGAGCCTGGCTCCATCTTTGGATTTGGCGGCATGCGGCCCGTTGCCAGGCGCACGAACATCGCCGCCTCCCAAACTTCGGCTGCTGGGACGGTGTTGGTGTTCGCCAACGCGCTTCGGTCCTTTTCGCGACCCGTCCGCTGCTCGCCGCTGTCAAGCGGACGCCCGGCTTCCGACGGGCCAACCGCCACCGTCGTCTTCTTCTTGGGCGCCATGATGATGAAGAAGCGTCGAACTAACTGCTAGAGCCGATTCTCACAACTGCGCCCCCTACCTTGCGCGCCGAAGATGTCGGTGCGGAGACGACACCTATGGGATCACAAGAATCCCTACTATGGTTGCGGGGCGCGGGGTCGTGAGAAGAGCAGATCAAACAGATAGCACACGAGTTCTTTTATCCAGGTTCGGGCGCGCGTGGTGCGAAACCCTACTCCTGCTTTGGTGGTTAGCTTATTTATGTTCTGAGCTAGCTATGGGCGTGAGGAGCTCCAAAGCCGAATCCCCCTCTTGGTCGCCTTGGGCCTCCTTTTATATGGAAAGGGGTTGCCACAGTGGCGTCTGAGAGGTGGGACAGGCACTGACCATACGAGCTTATCCCTTGCATTACATGATAAGGCGCCATAAATGCGTCTTGCTTAGGTGTCCTTGCTTTACCGGGGACGGGGGAGAGCCTAGTCTCGTCCGTCGCCGCTTCCTTTCGTGTTGACACGCGCCCAGGCCAGCGGTGCCTGTGGTGCCATGTAGGCAGGCAGGCAGCTGAGGTGGCACCGTGGTGGGCCTCCATGAAGGTTCGCTCGCCGCCACGCAGGTGCCTGCCCAACTGGTTGGGTCGGCAGTTGCATGATGGAGGCTTGGTTGGTGTGAGCCCGATGGTGACCCCACGGGTGTCCTTGGCAGGGGCTTTGCTGCAGCCCCAGCAAGGGTCTTGCCACAGCCCCGGCAAGGGCCTTGTCGGGGCCCCGACAAGGGTCTTGCCGCGACGCCCACTATCATCCCCGGCAAGGCACTGGCCGGGGGCCTCGTGGTCCTCCCTGGCCAAGATCCCACCAAGGGTCGTCATCCTTGATACTATGTATCTGATCTTTTAATGTGTTCAGAAAGATCTGCATGCCACCACGGGGATGTCTCCCGAATCCTTGCCCCATGGGGTAGTGGACCCAAGGGTGATTCGCTCTGTGGCTGTGGGCGAGCTGCCCGGCAAGGGTCTTGCGGGTTTGTTAGAACTGCCCCTGCAAGGATCTTGTCGGGGATTCCGCCTCCGCCCCTTCGCTCTTTGCGGTCTTGGTCTTGGCGTTTGTTCTGTTCCTCTTGAGCGTTGGCCTTACCTTGGCTCACCTCCCTCGCCTCGCTCAGTGTGGCGGCGTCCGTGGCTCGGACTGCCCGTGCATAGTTATAGGGGTGCAAAAAGCATACCCCTCTTTTTGTACACCGACAGGAAGTGTTCCGGGTGAAATCTGGATTTTACCGGAGTACCGAGGGGTTATCGAAACCCCTCGGGGGCTTAATGGGCCATAGTGGGCCTTTGTGGAGAAGAGGAGAGGTGGCCAAGGCAGGGCCGCGCGCCCCTCCCCCCTAGTCCGAATAGGACAAGGAGAGGGGGCGGCGCCCTCCCCTTTCCTGCCTCTCTCCCTCCTCTTTCCCCCTCCACTCCTAATCCAACAAGGAAAGGGGAGGGAGTCCTACTCCCGGTGGGGGTAGGACTCCTCCTGGCGCGCCCCCTCCTGGCCGGCCGCACCTTCCCCCTTGCTCCTTTATATACAGGGGCAGGGGGGCACCCTAGAGACACAACAATTGATCGTTTGATCTTTTAGCCGTGTGCGGTGCCCTCCTCCACCATAGTCCACCTCGATAATACTGTAGCGGTGCTTAGGCGAAGCCCTGCGTCAGTAGAACATCATCATCGTCACCACGCTGTCGCGGTTGACAAACTCTCCTCAACACTCGGCTGGATCGGAGTTCGAGGGACGTCATCGGGCTGAACGTGTGCTGAACTCGGAGGTGTCGTGCATTCGGTACTTGACCGGTCGGATCGTGAAGACGTATGACTATATCAACCGTGTTGTGCTAACACTTTGGCTTTCGGTCTACGAGGGTACGTGGAAAACACTCTCCCCTCTTGTTGCTATGCATCACCATGATCTTGCGTGTGCGTAGGATTTTTTTTGAAATTACTGCGTTCCCCAAAAGTGGCATCCGAGCCAGGTTTTATGCGTAGATGTCATATGCACGAGTAGAACACAAGTGAGTTGTGGGCGATATAAGTCATACTGCTTACCAGCATGTCATACTTTGGTTCAGCGGTATTGTTGGATGAAGCGGCCCGAACCGACATTACGCGTACGCTTATGCGAGACTGGTTCCACCGACGTGCTTTGCACACGGGTGGCTGGCGGGTGTCAGTTTCTCCAACTTTAGTTGAACCGAGTGTGGCTACGCCCGGTCCTTGCGAAGGTTAAAACAACACCAACTTGACAAACTATCGTTGTGGTTTCTAATGCGTAGGTAAGAACGGTTCTTGCTAAGCCCGTAGGCCACGTAAAACTTGCAACAACAAAGTAGAGGACGTCTAACTTGTTTTTGTAGGGCATGTTGTGATGTGATACGGTCAAGACATGATGCTAAATTTTATTGTATGAGATGATCATGTTTTGTAACTGAGTTATCTGCAACTGGCAGGAGCCATATGGTTGTCGCTTTATTGTATGAAATGCAATCGCCCTGTAATGCTTTACTTTATCACTAAGCGGTAGCGATAGTCGTGGAAGCATAAGATTGGCGAGACGACAACGATGCTACGATGGAGATCAAGGGGTCGCGCCGGTGACGATGGTGATCACGACGGTGCTTCGGAGATGGAGTTCACAAGCACAAGATGATGATGGCCATATCATATCACTTATATTGATTGCATGTGATGTTTATCTTTTATGCATCTTATCTTGCTTTGATTGATGGTAGCATTATAAGATGATCTCGCACTAAATTTCAAGATAAAAGTGTCCTCCCTGAGTATGCACCGTTGCCAAAGTTCGTCGTTCCCAGACACCACGTGATGATCGGGTGTGATAAGCTCTACGTCCATCTACAACGGGTGCAAGCCAGTTTTGCACATGCAAAATACTCAGGTTAAACTTGATGAGCCTAGCATATGCAGATATGGCCTCAGAACACTTAGACCGAAAGGTCGAGCGTGAATCATATAGTAGATATGATCAACATAGTGATGTTCACCATTGAAAACTACTCCATTTCACGTGATGATCGGTTATGGTTTAGTTGATTTGGATCACGTGATCACTTAGATGATTAGAGGGATGTCTATCTAAGTGGGAGTTCTTAAGTAATATAATTAATTGAACTTAAATTTATCATGAACTTAGTACCTGATAGTATCTTGCTTGTCTATGTTGATTGTAGATAGATGGCCCGTGCTGTTGTTCTGTTGAATGTTAATGCGTTCCTTGAGAAAGCAAAGTTGAAAGATGATGGTAGCAATTACACGGACTAGGTCCGTAACTTGAGGATTATCCTCATTGCTGCACAGAAGAATTATGTCCTGGAAGCACCGCTGGGTGCCAGGCCTACTGCAGATGCAACTGACGACATTAAGAACGTCTGGCAAAGCAAAGCTGATGACTACTCGATAGTTCAGTGTGCCATGCTTTCCGGCTTAGAACCGGGACTTCAATGACGTTTTGAACGTCATGTAGCATATGAGATGTTCTAGGAGTTGAAGTTAATATTTCAAGCAAATGCCCGGATTGAGAGATATGAAGTCTCCAATAAGTTCTACAGCTACAAGATGGAGGAGAATAGTTCTGTCAGTGAGCATATACTCAAAATGTCTGGGTATAACAATCACTTGATTCAACTGGGAGTTAATCTTCCGGATGATAGCGTCATTGACAGAATTCTTCAATCACTGCCACCAAGCTACAAGAGCTTCGTGATGAACTATAACATGCAAGGGATGGATAAGACGATTCCCGAGCTCTTCGCAATGCTAAAGGCCGCGGAGATAGAAATCAAGAAGGAGCATCAAGTGTTGATGTTCAATAAGACCACCAGTTTCAAGAAAAAGGGCAAAGGGAAGAAGAAGGGGAACTTCAAGAAGAACAGCAAGCAAGTTGCTGCTCAAGAGAAGAAACCCAAGTCTAGACCTAAGCCTGAGACTGAGTGCTTCTACCGCAAGCAGATTGGTCACTGGAAGCGGAACTGCCCCAAGTGTTTGGTAAGAAGGATGGCAAGGTGAACAAAGGTATATGTGATATACATGTTATTGATGTGTACCTTACCAGAGCTCGCAGTAGCACCTGGGTATTTGATACTGGTTCTGTTGCTAATATTTGCAACTCAAAACAGGGATTACGGATTAAGAAGACACTGGCTAAGGACGAGGTGACGATGCACGTGGGAAATGGTTCCAAAGTTGATGTGATCACCGTCGGCACGCTGCCTCTACATCTACCTTCGGGATTAGTATTAGACCTAAATAATTGTTATTTGGTGCCAGCGTTGAGCATGAACATTATATCTGGATCTTGTTTGATGTGAGACGGTTATTCATTTAAATTAGAGAATAATGGTTGTACCATTTATATGAGTAATATCTTTTATGGTTATGCACCCTTGAGGAGTGGTCTATTTTTGATGAATCTCGATAGTAGTGATACACATATTCATAATGTTGAAGCCAAAAGATGCAGAGTTGATAATGATAGTGCAACTTATTTGTGGCACTGCCGTTTAGGTCATATCGGTGTAAAGCGCATGAAGAAACTCCATACTGATGGACTTTTGGAACCACTTGATTATGAATCACTTGGTACTTGCGAACCGTGCCTCATGGGCAAGATGACTAAAATGTCGTTCTCCGGAACTATGGAGAGAGCAACAGATTTGTTGGAAATCATACATACAGATGTATGTGGTCCGATGAATATTGAGGCTCGTGGCGGATATCGTTATTTTCTCACCTTCACAGATGATTTGAGCAGATGTGGTTATATCTACTTATTGAAACATAAGTCTGAAACATTTGAAAAGTTCAAAGAATTTCAGAGTGAAGTTGAAAATCATCGTAACAAGAAAATAAAGATTCTACGATCAGATCGTGGAGGGGAATATTTGAGTTACGAGTTTGTTCTACATTTGAAACAATGCGGAATAGTTTGACAACTCACGCCACCCGGAGCACCACAGCGTAATGGTGTGTCCGAACGTCGTAATCGTACTTTACTAGATATGGTGCGATCTGTGATGTCTCTTACTGATCTACCGCTATCATTTTGGGGTTACGCTTTAGAGACGACTGCATTCACGTTAAATAGGGCACCATCAAAATCCGTTGAGACGACGCCTTATGAACCGTGGTTTGGCAAGAAACCAAAGTTGTCGTTTCTTAAAGTTTGGATCTGCGATGCTTATGTGAAAAAGCTTCAACCTGATAAGCTCGAACCCAAATTGGAGAAATGTGTCTTCATAGGATACCCAAAGGAGACTGTTGGGTACACCTTCTATCACAGATTCGAAGGCAAGACATTTGTTGCTGAGAATGGATCCTTTCTAGAGAAGGAGTTTCTCTTGAAAGAAGTGAGTGGGAGGAAAGTAGAACTTGATGAGGTAGCTGTACCTGCTCCCTTATTGGAAAGTAGTTCATCACAGAAACCGGTTCCTGTGACGTCTACACCAATTAGTGAGGAAGTTAATGATGATGATCATGGAATTTCATATCAAGTTATTACTGAACCTTGTAGGTTAACCAGAGTAAGATCCGCACCAGAGTGGTACGATAATCCTGTTCTGGAGGTTATGTTACTAGGCCATGACGAACCTACGAACTATGAAGAAGCGATGGTGAGCCCAGATTCCGCAAAATGGCTTGAGGCCATGAAATCTAAGATGGGATCCATGTATGAGAACAAAGTATGGACTTTGGTTGACTTGCCCAATGATCGGGAAGCCATTGAAAATAAATGGATCTTCAAGAAGAAGACTGACGCTGACGGTAATGTTACGGTCTATAAAGCTCGACTTGTTGCGAAAGGTTTTCGACAAGTTCAAGGGATTGACTACGATGAGACTTTCTCACCCGTAGCGATGCTTAAGTCTGTCCGAATGATGTTAGCAATTGCCGCATTTTATGATTATGAAATTTTGCAAATGGATGTCAAAACTGCATTCCTGAATGGATTTCTGGAAGAAGAGTTGTATATGATGCAAACAGAAGGTTTTGTCGATCCAAAGGGAGCTAACAAAGTGTGCAAGCTCCAGCGATCCATTTATGGACTGGTGCAAGCCTCTCGGAGTTGGAATAAACGTTTTGATAGTGTGATCAAAGCATTTGGTTTTATACAGACTTTTGGAGAAGCATGTATTTACAAGAAAGTGAGTAGGAGCTCTGTAGCATTTCTGATACTATATGTGGATGACATATTGTTGATTGGAAATGGTATAGAATTTCTGGATAGCATAAAGGGATACTTGAATAAGAGTTTTCAATGAAAGACCTTGGTGAAGCTGCTTATATATTGGGCATCAAGATCTATAAAGATAGATCAAGACGCTTAATTGGACTTTCACAAAGCACATACCTTGACAAAGTTTTGAAGAAGTTCAAAATGGATCAAGCAAAGAAAGGGTTCTTGCCTGTGTTACAAGGTGTGAAGTTGAGTAAGACTCAATGCCCGACCACTGCATAAGATAGAGAGAAGATGAAAGATGTTCCCTATGCTTCAGCCATAGGCTCTATCATGTATGCAATGCTGTGTACCAGACCTGATGTGTGCCTTGCTATAAGTTTAGCAGGGAGGTACCAAAGTAATCCAGGAGTGGATCACTGGACAGCGGTCAAGAACATCCTGAAATTCCTGAAAAGGACTAAGGAGGTGACAAAGAACTAGTCGCAAATGGTTACGTCAATGCAAGCTTTGACACTGATCCGGACGATTCTAAATCGCAAACCGGATACATGTTTACATTGAACGGTGGAGCTGTCAGTTGGTGCAGTTCTAAACAAAGCGTCGTGGCAGGATCTACGTGTGAAGCGGAGTACATAGCTGCTTCGGAAGCAGCAAATGAAGGAGTCTGGATGAAGGAGTTCATACCCGATCTAGGTGTCATACCTAGTGCATCGAGTCCAATGAAAATCTTTTGTGACAATACTGGTGCAATTGCCTTGGCGAAGGAATCCACATTTCACAAGAGAACCAAGCACATCAAGAGACGATTCAATTCCATCCGGGATCTAGTAAAGGTGGGAGACATAGAAATTTGCAAGATACATACGGATCTGAATGTTGCAGACCCGTTGAGAAGCCTCTTCCACGAGCAAAACATGATCAACACCAAGGCTCCATGGGTGTTAGAATCATTACTGTGTAATCTAGATTATTGACTCTAGTGCAAGTGGGAGTGTCGGTGTCAGACCGGCGGATCTCGGGTAGGGGTCCCGAACTGTGCGTCTAGGCGGATGGTAACAGGAGACAAGGGACATGATGTTTTTACCTAGGTTCGGGCCCTCTCGATGGAGGTAAAACCCTACTCCTTGTTGATTAATATTGATGATATGGGTAGTACAAGAGTAGATCTACCACGAGATCAGAGAGGCTAAACCCTAGAAGCTAGCCTATGGTATGATTGTTGTTCGTCCTACGGACTAAAACCCTCCGGTTTATATAGACACCAGAGAGGGTTAGGGTTACACAGAGTCGGTTACAATGGAAGGAGATCTACATATCCGTATCGCCAAGCTTGCCTTCCACGCCAAGGAAAGTCCCATCCGGACGCGGGACGAAGTCTTCAATCTTGTATCTTCATAGTCCAGAGTCCGCCAAAGGTCATAGTCCGCCATCCGGACACCCCTAATCCAGACTCCTCAAGAGCCCTCGAACCAGGCTTCAATGACGACGAGTCCGGCGCGCAGTTTGTCTTCGGCATTGCAAGGCGGGTTCCTCCTCCGAATACTTCATAGAAGATTTTGAACACAAGGATAGTGTCCGGCTCTGCAAAATAATTTCCACATACCACCGTAGAGAGAATAATATTTACACACATCTAATCTGCTGACATATTTCGCAGCGTGTCATCACACCACGGCCAAGCCTTTATTTGAATCGTTTTTACTGTCCCACCTCAGCGCACTTAGCGAGGCGGTTTCCTTGGCACATCTTGTTGAAGCAGAGATCGTGTCCCCTTATTCCGGGATTCTCATCAATACGGACATGGGTAACCCAACCGTGCCATTAATTTACGGCGCTTGGGAGATAAGCGAGTTTTACCAGGCTGGTGGGGGCACATAGTTTCGTCCGCCCATATAAGGGGATAAGGATCCACTTTTTCCATCTACGCCTTCTTCCTCCTTTGCTTATCCATTTCCGCGCACTCGAGCTCCAACGCCCAAGTCCGCACACCCCGCCTCAACCTTCTCCAGTCATGTCCGGAGCGGGAGGCAAGTGGATGGTCTCCTCCGTCACGGAGGGACATCAAGAAGTTGAGGGAGGCCGGATACTTGTCTAACGACATCGCGCACCGGCTCCCAGACAAGGGACAGCTCATCCCCTCCCCCAGGCCCCATGAGAGGGTGGTGTTCCTCACCCACTTCCTCCGCGGACTAGGTTTTCCACTTCACCCATTTGTCTGGGGGCTCATGTTCTACTACGGCCTGGATTTCCACGATCCGCCCCCAAACTTCGTCCTCAACATCTCGGCGCTTATCGTCGTTTGCGAGGCTTTCCTCCGTATCAAGCCCCACTTCGGCTTATGGCTGAAGACCTTCAATGTCAAGCCGAAGGTAGTGGGCGGCCAACAAGCGGAGTGCGGAGGCGCCATGGTGGGCAAGATGCCCAACGTTACATGGCTCGAGGGCTCCTTCGTGGAGACCATAAAGGGGTGGCAATCGGGGTGGTTCTACATCACCGAGCTGCGTGACCCTAAATGGGCAGCGGCCCCCAAATTCCGATATGGCTTGCCTACAAGGCTCACCTCTTGGAAAAAGACGGGCCTGTCGTGGGGTAATTCGGAAGAGTGGACCGGACTCCAATCCTGCATCCAAGACCTGGTGAACAAAGACGTTAAACTCGTCAACATAGTCCAGGTCATGCTCATCCGTCGGATCCTCCCGTGTCTACGACGGGCCTTTAACTTATGGGAGTTCAACCCGGCCCAGCACCAAAGTCTGATCAGGCTCTTTGACACAATGCACGAGGATGCCTGGAAGGTGCTATTCAAGGGCACCGAGGTTCCCCCTCCCATCACCGAGGATCATGATTCGCTGAAACGACAAGCCAGCGTAGTAAGCTTATTTTACCCTTTACGGGATACTTGTTTTCATAGTTTAACTATATCACGGGATCTAAGCTCCCGTTCCTTTGACAGAATGGCGAAGAAGACCGGACGGATCGGTGTCGGCTCCTTTTCCCGAGGATCCAGCAGATGCCCACTTGACGGGGCTGCTGGTCCCGGCACCTTACGTGGTGCCGGAGAAGAAGGCCAAGAAGCAGGCCACGGGAACTCGAAAGAGTTCCCTGCGCCAGGTGGTGTCGGACTCATCGTCCGATGACTCCGAGACGGACTCCTCCCGTGAAGACGAGGAGGAGGAAAGAGAGGCCTCTCCCCCAGCGGGGGGAGAGAAGAAAAGGAAGGACGCCCCAACTGGGGAGACCGGAGGGTCCAAGAAGGGAAGGACCCTCCCTCCGGACTACTCCACCAATGCCGACGACGGTGAAGAAGAGTGGCCACCCAGGGCCAAGCCCCTGGAAAAATCGTAAGTATCCGGGTACCAGAATAACTCATGGCGTTTCTTTTATTGCACAGTACCTTCTGACGCCGAATATAATCATGCAGTCCGCCCAAGGCCGGGCTCGACGCTTCGTCGAGCGGTTCCCTGGGTTCGTCGGATGTGAATAGCACTTCACTTCCGACCGCCTCCTCTCCTCGCGCTGCGGATGATGCCGAGGTGGCGTCCCAAAAGGGGACAGGCCAGGAGGAGGTGGTCCTCGAGGCGCCGCAAGGCAATCTCCCGGATCCCAGGCGCCAAGGAGATGAAACGCCAAAGGGCTCCAAGTCCGGCCCTAGGCGGACACCGCACCGAACCTTCAGCAGTTCCGGCATCCGCAATGACCCCCTACTAAGAAGGGCAAGCCTACGACGTCGGTGACCTCCGTCCAACCGGAGGCACCGGATAATCTATTGGAGGTGCTTAACGGCGCCTCCATCAGCGAGGAGCACCGCACTATTATGAGTGCGGTGATCCGAAATTCGATCCGCCAAGAGCGGGCTGACCGAAGCTTGTGCCGACCTTCTAACAGGCTTTGAGGTATGTATTTAAGATATATAAAAATATTACCGCATAGACAGTAGCCTGATGCTCGGTTTGGTGTTCGGAAAGAAAAGCCGGCGAGGATCAAAAGATATCTGTGAGGAGTCTAACATAAGTATGTCAATATGGGAATGCAGGCTGTGTTCTTTGACCTCTGCCGCTCATTGCGGAGGTTAATGCATTATGCAGAGCCTCGGCGGTCCGAGGACGAGCTCGGCCTTGCTAAGAAGCAGCTCGAGGACAAGGAAGGTAAGTAATACCTTATGTAAGTATATATAAAAAAGATGTGGTTGCAAAAATGACAGGATCAGCGTGGGTATCACGGGGGCCACGCGAGCGAGGTGGCAACCCTGAAGGAAGCGCTGTCCAAGGCCGAAAATAATGCGGCCGTGGAGCGCACCGAGCGAGAGAAGCAGGAGGCGCGGGTGGCGGCGGTGCAGCAAGAGCTCTAGGCTCTCATGGAAAAACACGAGAGTTTGGAGCTTGACTCAAAGACTCGAGAGTCTGATCTCACCTCGGCGCTTGAGAGCGCCAAATCTGCCAAGGCCGAAGCCCAAAAAGCCCTCCAGGAAATTGAGGTGACGAAGAAGATAGCGGCGGGTAAGGCATTCTTTATGCAAAGCAAGCACGCGAAAGTGAATTACTTGTTGCTTACCCGAGTCCGGAGCTCTCCAGGAGCATTCGCAGATCTTCCCCGTGTGTATGCGAGCGTGGCCGCATTCTACCGAAAGGAGGAGGAAGCTCGATGGAGAAGGTGTTCTGGTCTCAAGTATCTTGAGGCGGACACCCAGTGCTTATGGCGACCAGTGAAGCAGCTGGTCGAGCTCCATAAGGTGGCCGAACAGGCCATGAAGAATCTCGCCAGTCCGGTGTGGCACAGGGAAGCCATGCCTAGAAGCTACTTCGGGCTGGTAAGGCGGCTGGTGGATGCCTGTCCAAGGCTTGAAGTCATCAAGTGCTCCGTATGCATCGAAGGTGCCCGTAGGGCCCTTGCCCGTGCTAAAGTGCAATGGGGCAAGATGGACGCTGAGAAGCTTGTGACGGACGGACCACCGCCGGGCAAGGAGCATCGCAAGCCCGAGATGTATTATGAGGGCATCCTGAAGGGTGCCCGCCGTATAGCGGATGAGTGCTCCAAAGATGTAATTTTTGAGTAAACTCGCATTTGTAATCTGTTACGCTGAAAACTTGTTTCATATCGCTAAACAACGCTTTTGAATTTAAAATATTACCTTCGTGGTGGCCGTTTATCAAAATTGAGAGATGGCGAGTCATCGCTTCGCCCCCATGCGCGAAAGTGCTGGGGTGTTGGGATAAACTTGAGCGCTCTTTTTCCCATTATTGGGTCCTTGAGGGAGGCGCTCAACACAAGCGAACAAGGCAATCGTACTATAATGCTTGAACACTCTCACTTAGCCATAGAATTCTATAATTTTAAATTTGGTGAAGCCCCTAGTATTCGGAAGACCGAGTTCGGGCGCTATCACGCCTAGGCGGACAAAGCCGACTCCTCGCTCTAAGCGGCATAAGTCTTTAGGGACTCAAAACCTCTCGAACAGCGACCAGCTCTCGCCCTATCATGACGGTCAGTTTTAGCTTTCTCCTTTGAGGTTCTTAGCCCGACTCAACCGGGCACAATCGCAGTGGTTCTCCCGTGCTACCTTAGCCGATATAGCGAACGTAAGGCACCAAAACATGGGAGCAGGCAAACCCAACTATTGACCCAAGACATGATTGGAGCAGATGCATATAATGCTATAAGTTCGGGTGCTGCATTCATGAGAGTGTTGGACTTATCACACCATATTCAGAATGCATAAGCCCTGGTGTATTGACCGTACCAAAGTGTACGGTTGCATTATGTCATAACTGAACATATTGTTATATAAAAAAGGTAATGCAATAATAGACAAAAGCTATGCATTGTTTATTGAAAAGTGCGTGGTAAGCGAGCGATACAAATAGTGCGATAAGCAAGAGATGGGACTATTTAAAATGTCCCCCTCCGAGGGGCGAGCTGCGGGATGATATGTGAAACAAGTATCTTGCTCGTTATAGAGACCACTGGACACTCGGCGTAGCTACGCCTCCACGGCTGTTGCATCGTGTGTTGGCGATTATCTGCCGGATAGGCCTTCGAAAAGTGGAGTCCTGAAAGTAAGAAAGAGAAGAAAAAAGAATGACAAAATCGGGAGCCCCTTGTGCGGTTGAGCCGCATTTTGGGCGTGCCGTGGTCGTGCCCCTCCCCCTATGCCCATGGTATTTCCAGAGCGTAGTTATGTACGCGCAGTACTGGTTTCGCAATTTCGCGAGGGCTAGGGTTGGGGCCGCATTGCTACACATGCTCGGAATGTGCCAGGCGGTCTTGTTGTAGGTTACTCCGGGCGCGCTTGACGGTGTCCGGACGTTTAATGGCCGGACTGGAGAATTGCCTTGACAGGCTGCTTTGTACTTCCGCCGCGAGGGCCGCCGTATGCTCCTCCGTCCGGAGAGATCGTTCGGTGTCTCCATTGACCGTAGTGACTCCTCGAGGGCCTGGCATCTTGAGCTTGAGGTATGCGTAGTGCGGTACCGCGTTGAACTTTGCAAATGTGGTTCGTCCGAGCAGTGCGTGATAGCCACTGCGGAACGGGACTATGTCGAAGATTAACTCCTCGCTTCGGAAATTATCCGGGGATCCGAAGACCACCTCAAGTGTAACTAAGCACTGCAGTTGGCCTCTACACTGGTATGGCGCCTTTAAAGGTCGTCTTTGTGGGTTTAATCCTTGAGGGATCTATGCCCATTTTTCGCACTGTATCCTGATAAAGCAGGTTCAGGCTGCTCCCGCCGTCCATAAGGACTCTAGTGAGGTGAAATTTGTCAATGATTGGTTCTAAAACCAATGCGGCGAATCCGCCATGGCGGATGCTAGTGGGGTGGTCCCTTCGATCAAAAGTGATCGGGCAGGAGTACCATGGGTTGAACTTTAGGCGAATGGCTCCAACGCATATCGCCCCTCGAGTGCATGCTTCCGCTCCCTTTTGGGTATGTGGGTTGCGTATATCATGTTCACCGTCCGCACTTGTGGGGAAACCCTTCATCCCCTATTGTTCGGCGGCGGAGCTCCTCCTCGTCATCGCTATGCAACCCCTTGTCACTGTTTTTGGCGTTTAACTTGCTGCTCGCTTGAACACCCAACAATCCCTGTTGGTGTGGTTGGCTGGTTTTCGAAGTGCCGTGTATCCGCACGGCGATCGAGTATTCGGTCCAAATTGGGCCGGGCCGGAGTATTTCTTTTGAATGGCTTTTTCCGCTGACCGGCTTTAGAGCCTCTGAATCCGACATTAACTGTCGTATCCTCAGCATTGTCGCCGTTAATGCGGCGCTTTTGCTTGTTGCGACGCGACCTGCCAATGTTGTCCTTGGTATCCGAATTACTAGGGATCTTGGTCATGTTATTACTACGAGCTAGCCAGCTGTCTTCTCCAGCAAAGCGGGTCATGAGTGTCGGGGCTGCCATGGATTTGGCTTTTCTGTCCTAGGTGCGGGCAAGCCACTAAATCACGGATGTTATGCTTGAAGGCTGCAAGGGCCTCTGCGTGCAGACAATCGACTATTTGATTTTTCTTCGTTAGGAACCGTGTCCGAATTGCTGGCGATTCCTCGGCTGCTGAATTATGTGGCTTAGGTCATCGGCGTCTGGTGGTCGCACATAGGTGCCCTGGAAGTTGTCGAGGAATGCGGCTTCCAGGTCCTCCCAACAACCAATTGATTCTGCTGGCAAGCTGTTAAGCCAATGCCGAGATGGTCCTTTAAGCTTGAGTGGGAGGTATTTGATGGCGTGTAGATCATCACCGTGGGCCATGTGGATATGAAGGAGATAGTCCTCGATCCATACCGCAGGGTCTGTTGTGCCATCGTATGATTCGATGTTTACGGGTTTGAAACCCTCGGGGATTTGATGATCCATTACTTCATCTATGAAGCATAGTGGGTGTGCGGTGCCTCTGTATTGGGCTATATCACGACGTAGCTCAAATGAGCTTTGTCTGCTGTGTTTGGCCCGGCCGGATTTACCATATCCGGCATGACGGTTATCGTCACGTGTCATGGGGCGCCCACGCAATCCATAGATCGATCTTGTTTGCCTTGCCCTGTCCTCCAATATATCTCGCAGGTCTGGCACATTTCCCCGTGCCTTGGTATTCTTTGAGTGGCCTTGAGTGCGACTTGGTTGGAGGGCGAGAGGCCTCTCTGTCATGACCACGAGGTGGCGGTCGGCCGTATCATCGCGCTGGTGATGTAGGTCTAGGTGCTTCCTCCTCTAATCGAGGTAGCAGCCTGCATTTTAGGTAGCTCTTGGAGGCGTTCGAAGTTTGTACTCTTGACGCAAGGACATCGATCCATCTGTCGGCTAGCAAGTCTTGGTCAGCTCTAAGCTGTTGCTGTTTTTTCTTGAGGCTGCTCGTCGTGGCCATAAGCCTGCATTTGAAACGCTCTTGTTCGACGGGATCCTCGGGCATGACAAATTGCCGTCGTCGAGGCTTGCCTCGTCTTGAAAAAGGGCGGCATGTAATTATCGTCCTCTACCTCTCTCGCCGCTCTCTCATGAGGCTGGCTTCTCCATCCCCGTGCTGAATCCTGCTGGAGGGTTGTCTTGACCTTTGTCAGGGGTGTTATTGTCTCCGGTGCGGAATCGCCGTTTTCTTTGTGGAGGGATTTAGGCGGCGCGCGACGCCGACGGCTTAGGCTATTTCTTGGAGGGGTCATCCTCCGTTGTTCCATCGCCATTCCCTTCTTTTGGGATGTCCACCATGTATATGTCGTATGACGAGATGGCCTTCCAGTGCCCTGTGGGCGCTGGTTCTTGGTTGTCTCCTGCATCGTCGTCCATACCGTCGATGTCTCCGGAGTCGAAGTCGAGCATGTCGGTTAAGTCATCGACAGTGGCTACGAAGTGTGTGATGGGTGGGCTTTGAATTTCTTCGTCGTCGCATCCCAACCTTGCTGACCATAGTCCGCCAGGGCTCTCGATAAAAGAGAGACTTGATGAGTTCGAGAATGTCGCCAAAGAAGTCTTGAAAGATATCCGGGGCGGTGAACTCCATGATCGTCGCCCAATCAGATTCGATCGGCTGGAGCGCGGAAGGTTCGGAGTCCGGAGAGGAGTCCGGCACCTTGGAGACACGAGCTTCGCAAAGGACAGGTATGGTGTTCGGCTCGATCGCCATAGAGATTGCAGCCCCTGAGGTGGTGTCCAACCACCCGTCCTCGATAGGCGCAGTCGGCTCCGAGCTAAGGGTCGGAGCGGACACTGGTGCAGCCTCCAGGACACTGTTCGGTGGCAGAGCTAGATCATGCCCATCGTGACAGTGCGGCGCGCTTGGCTGTGGCTCGAACCCGTCGAAGATCAAGTCTCCGCGGACGTCGGCCATGTAGTTCAAACTTCCAAATCTGACTGATGGCGGGCGTAGCTTTCAATCTGCTCCGGATGGCCTGCGAATTGCCCGCATGCAAAGCCGCCGAATCACGAAGATCTGTCCGGGAGAAAAGTCTCACCTGGACCGCATCGTTGTTGATGATCGAAGGAGCCATCAGGCCTAAAGGTGATGACACGGAGGAACTCTCAATGAAAGCACCAATGTCGGTGTCAAAACCGGCGGATCTCGGTAGGGGACCCGGCGTGCGTTTAGGCGGATGGTAACAGGAGACAAGGGACACGATGTTTTTACCCAGGTTGGGCCCTCTCGATGGAGGTAAAACCCTACTCCTTCTTGATTAATATTGATGATATGGGTAGTACAAGAGTAGATCTACCACGAGATCGAGAGGCTAAACCCTAGAAGCTAGCCTATGGTATGATTGTTGTTCGTCCTACGGACTAAAACCCTCCGGTTTATATAAACACCGGAGAGGTTAGGGTTACACAGAGTCGGTTACAATGGAAGGAGATCTACATATCCGTATCGCTAAGCTTGCCTTCCACGCCAAGGAAAGTCCCATCCGGACGCGGGAAGAAGTCTTCAATCTTGTATCTTCATAGTCCAGGAGTCCGGCCAAAGGTCATAGTCCGGCCATCCGGACACCCCCTAATCCAGGACTCCCTCAGGGAGACTGAAGGAAATATGCCCTAGAGGCAATAATAAAGTTATTTTTTTATTTCCTTATATCATGATAAATGTTTATTATTCATGCTAGAATTGTATTAACCGGAAACATAATACTTGTGTAAATACATAGACAAATAGAGTGTCACTTGTATGCCTCTACTTGACTAGCTCGTTGATCAAAGATGGTTATGTTTCCTAGCCATTGACATGAGTTGTCATTTGATTAACGGGATCACATCATTAGGAGAATGATGTGATTGACTTGACCCATTCCTTTAGCTTAGCACTCTATCTTTAGTACCTTCATGACTTATACATGTTCCGATGACTATGAGATTATGCAACTACCGTTTACCGGAGGAACGCTTTTTGTGCTACCAAGCGTCTGGCGAATCGGGTGATTATAAAGGTGCTCTGAGGTGTCTCCGAAGGTACTTGTTGGGTTGGCCTATTTCGAGATTAAGATTTGTCACTCCGATTGTCGGAGAGGTATCTCTGGGCCCTCTCGGTAATGCACATCACTAAAGCCTTGCAAGCATTGCAACTAATTAGTTAGTTGTTGGATGATGTATTACAGAACGAGTAAAGAGACTTGCCGGTAACGAGATTGAACTAGGTATTGAGATATCGACGATCAAATCTCAGGCAAGTAACATACCGATGACAAAGGGAACAACGTATGTTGTTATGTGGTCTGACCGATAAAGATCTTCGTAGAATATGTGGGAGCCAATATGAGCATCCAGGTTCCGCTATTTGTTATTGACCGGAGACGTGTCTTGGTCATGTCTACATAGTTCTCGAACACGTAGGGTCCACACGCTTAAAGTTTCGATGACAGTTATATTATGAGTTTATGAGTTTTGATGTACCGAAGGTTGTTTGGAGTCCCGGATGTGCTCACGGACATGAATAGTAGTCTCGAAATGGTGGAGACATCAAGATTGATATATTGGAAGCCTATATTTGGATATCGGAAGTGTTCCGGGTGAAATCGGGATTTTACCGGAGTATCGAGGGGTTATCGGAACCCCCCGGGGGCTTAATGGGCCATAGTGGGCCTTTGTGGAGAAGAGGAGAGGTGGCCAGGGCAGGGCTACGCGCCCCTCCCCCCTAGTCTGAATAGGACAAGGAGAGGGGGGCAGCGCCCCCCCCCCCTTTCCTTCCTCTCTCCCTCCTCTTTCCCCCTCCACTCCTAATCCAACAAGGAAAAGGGAGGTCGTCATACTCCCGGTGGGAGTAGGACTCCTCGTGGCGCGCCCCCTCCTGGCCGGCCGCACCTTCCCCCTTGCTCCTTTATATACGGGGGCAGGGGGGCACCCTAGAGACACAACAATTGATCGTTTGATCTTTTAGCCGTGTGCGGTGCCCCCCTCCACCATAGTCCACCTCGATAATACTGCAGCGGTGCTTAGGCGAAGCCCTGCGTCGGTAGAACATCATCATCGTCACCACATCGTCGTGCTGACGAAACTCTCCCTCAACACTCGGCTGGATCGGAGTTCGAGGGACATCATCGGGCTGAACGTGTGCTGAACTCGGAGGTGCCATGTGTTCAGTACTTGATCGATCGGATCGTGAAGACGTACGACTACATCAACCGCGTTGTGCTAACTCTTCCGCTTTCGGTCTACGAGGGTACGTGGACAACACTCTCCCCTCTTGTTGCTATGCATCACCATGATCTTGCGTGTGCGTAGGATTTTTTTTTTGAAATTACTACGTTCCCCAACAGGCATCACCACCTGGCTTACCAGCGACGGCTGAGTCCTGCATAGGGGTTGTGTCCTAATGACATAGAAGCAAAAGCAAGCATAAAGGAAAAACAAGCCTCGGCGGAATCCCCATGAGATCACAAGCGCTCATGACAGCAGTAAAGGGTTTAAACAAGGGTTGCTGACTTCACGCCCCTGCGGGGCCACGGTTATGTATCAACAGGTAAATAAAGAGGCAGCCTTGGGAGACGGGTCGCTACCACCGCCGTCGTCGCCCTCATTTTCTCCGGCTCCGCCCTGGCTCTCGCTGTTGTCATGGGTGAAGTGCGCGTCCAGCACGTCCACATGGTCTTCCACCACTTCCCCAAGGGTGCACGGATCACCTCAGGAACGGGGGCTATCATGACCTCAAAATCAAAGCAGTGGTCAGCGTGAAGGAGATGGCTGAAGACGCGTGTCGATGCCTGGGTAAGAAGTTCGCGACATTCCTCCTCGATGATTTTGCCCACCTTATTGGCATCCTTATTGAGCCGCTCCACGACCTTGGTAAAAAAGTTGAGGTAGCCGACGTCATTGGGCATGAGGGGGCTAGAGACATCCTCCTTACTGATGGAACCTAGAGCATGGTGAGCCTGCAACTCGAGGTCGCGTGTGCTGCCACCCTTGAGCCCGGTTCATTTCGTCCCTCGCCCGCTCTACAAGGGATGTGATGCTTCTCACTTGCTCCTAGAGTGATGCCAGCTTGGCCTCGGTGATGGCTTTGGCTTCCAGCGCGGCCTTTTGCTGCCCTTCTGCTTCAGTCAGCACTTCCTTGAGGCCGTCTATCTCGTGCTTTAACTCTTCGCATCGAGCGCGGAAACAGTTGTCCCGCAGCTTTAGCTTTTTGTTGTTCTCTGCGACGAGTACTCGGCGGGCACTCACAATTTTCTCGTTGTCGTCTTCCTGGATCTTCGCTTCCTTGGTTGCCAGGGAGGCGTTGGCCTTTTCCACACGCTGGGCAAGGGAAGCTTCAGCGGTAGCCACCTAGCGGTCCAACACCTCCAATCGTTCCCGCTCCAGACTCTACTCAGACGATGTCAACACGAGTTCCTGCTCGAGGGCCTTGAGGTCCGCCTCGTGCATCACCAATCCTTCATTGCAGGGAGAGAGGGTGTCCCTTCGTGCCTGGATTTGCCGCTCCAGAACAACGTTCGAGGCCAGGAGCTCCCGCTCGCGGGCCTCTAATGCTTCGTGCAGCTAGTCCGCTGCCTCAGTCACTTGAAAGCGCTCTCATGGGCCTCCTTCGCCTCAGCGACGGATTTCTCGCCCCCCGAGCGGGCGGCCTTGTGCTGGAGACGGCTTAGGTTGATGGTGATTTCAAGTTGATGCCACCGGCGCGCTAGGCGCAGCCGCTCCTCAGCGAGAAATGCTAAAACGTCCTGGAGCTCTGCCCCCAGCTGGTTCAGCATGCCCACTGCATTCTGCAAGAGGATGTGTCGGGTCGTGGTCTGGCAGTTCACAAGCCGCAAGGCCGAGTCTGGATTGAGCCCTTCACCCTCGTCCGCCGTCCAGGCCCGGGAAGCCCTGGCCTCACCCATCGGGGGGCAGGGGGCTGGCCGACGCCCCTTCCGCGCCTTGTGTGCGGGGCGATGCACCCGGCCACCTTGGGGCTCTGTCAGAGGCGGCTAGGCTCTCAGGGCCGCCCCCGGCATTGGCACGAAAGGGCGCGGCGGCCGATGATTTCGCTTTCGCCGGCTCGGTGTCCGCCATGACTATAGGTACTCTCTAGGGCGGGGAGTGGTCTCCTGAGGGCGCTTCCGGAGAATTCATGGCACTCTTCCACATGTGGCCCATATTCGGCAGCCGAGGAATGTTCGATTACTCTGTGCCCCACGCCCCCAATGGGTGATGGCGAAGCTGCCCTTTGCCTGGGCACGTCATCAGCAGCTCAGTGGTGCACGTCCTTCCTGCATTCCACGGCACCGGCAAGCGGCGAGGGAACGTTCGCTGGGCCCGGGGGCTCCTTGATCTTTTTGCTCGAAGAGGACCTGCGTAGAGCGAAGGATCAGGTACCCCAGTCGTGTTGAAACAAGTAGGGCAAGAGAAAAGTACTTATTCGTCCCTGGCGACCCACTTCCTTTCCTTCAATGCCCTTGGCAGTGCACTGGTGCTACTCTCCGACCAAGGCTTCCTCTCGTAGCTGGTTCCGAGAAATGGTCGCGCAGCCTCGGCGTCAGCTCCCGTCTCCCTCGCGAGGGGAACGTGGGGGTCACCCTTGGCGTATCCCTCAGGGGCGTACAACCCAGTAACCGTCTTTCTGGGGCTCCTCATGCCCCTCATTGCATCGGGCGTGGTGGCCATTGTTGGAAATATGCCCTAGAGGCAATAATAAAAGCATTATTATTATATTTCCTTGTTCATGATAATTGTCTTTTATTCATGCTATAACTGTATTATACGGAAATCGTAATACACGTGTGAATACATAGACTACAATACGTCCCTAGTAAGCCTCTAGTTGACTAGCTCGTTGGTCAACAGATAGTCATGGTTTCGACTATGGACATCGGATGTCATTGATAACGGGATCACGTCATTAGGAGAATGACGTGATGGACAAGACCCAATCCTAAGCATAGCACAAAGATCGTAGTTCGTTTTGCTAGAGCTTTTCCAATGTCAAGTATCTCTTCCTTAGACCATGAGATCGTGCAATTCCGGATACCGTAGGAGTGCTTTGGGTGTATCAAAAGTCACAATGTAACTGGGTGACTATAAAGGTGCACTACAGGTATCTCGAAAGTGACCATTGGGTTGACACGGATCGAGGCTGGGATTTGTCACTCCGTATTACGGAGAGGTATCACTTAGGCCCACTCGGTAATGCATCATCATAATGAGCTCAAGGTGATCAAGTGTCTGGTCACGGGATCATGCATTGCGATGCGAGTAAAGTGACTTGCGGTAACGAGACTAAGCGAGGTATTGGGATACCGACGATCGAGTCTCGGGCAAGTAACATACCGTCGACAAAGGGAATAGAATACGGGGTTGCTTGAACCCTTGACATCGTGGTTCATCCGATGACAACATCGAGGAGCATGTGGGAGCCAACATGGGTATCCAGATCCCGCTGTTGGTTATTGACTTGAGGTAGTCTCGATCATGTTCGCATGTCTCCCGAACCCGTAGGGTCTACACTTAAGGTTCGGTGGCGCTAGGGTTAATAGGAAGACAAGTATGTGATTACGAATGTTGTTGAGTCCGGATGAGATCCCGGACGTCACGAGGAGTTCGAAATGGTCCGGAGGTAAAGATTTATATATGGAAAGTGGTTAAGCGGACTCCGGAAAGTTTGGGGTATACGGTAATGTCTGGGGCCACCGGGAGGTTCCGAGATCCACGGGAGGGGCCACCCCTCCGGGGGCCACATGGGCTAAGTGGGAGGGAGCCAGCCCCTGGTGGGCTGGGCGCCCCCACCTAGGCCCATCGGCTAGGGTTTGGGAGGAGGAAACCCTAAGGGAAGAGGCGCCCCTTGGCTGGGGGCAAGCCACCCCTTTCCTCCTCTCCCTTGGCCGCCGCCCCCCCTAGGGTTTTCCCTAGAGGGCCGGCCCCCCTTTGCCCTCTCCTCCTATAAATAGAGGGGTGGGGGGAGGGCTGCTAACACACCATTGAAGGCGCAGCCCCTCCCCTCCCCAACTCCTCTCTTTCTCCGTGTGAGCTTGGCGAAGCCCTGCCAGAGAACCTCTGCACAAATTGCACCACGCCGTCGTGCTGCCATTGGAGTTGTCTTCCTCAACCTCTCCTTCATCCTTGCTGGATCAAGACGGAGGAGACGCCATCGTCCCGTACGTGTGTTGAACACGGAGGTGCTGTCCTTTCAGCACTTTGGTCATCGGTGATCGGAATCACGTTGGGAACGTCTTCATCATCACCACTCCCTCAATCGCTTCCGTACTCGATCTACAAGTGGTATGTAGATGCAAACTCTCTCTCGTGACTCGTTGCTTAGTAGAACTCATAGATGGATTTTGGTGAAACCGTAGGAAAAATTTTAATTTTCTGCAACGTTCCCCAACAGCCATGGCCTCGGGCGGCGCGGTGCTGCTAGCGCCCCCGGGTGCGTGGATGAGTTGCTGATCGGCCTGTCGGGGCAGGCGCCACCGCCTTCCATTGCTTCAGCCAGGGCTCGCTGCCCCCACGGCCCTCTAGATTTGGGACAGCCATGAATGGATTGTCCCGAGGCCCATAATGGCCCTCTAGAAGCAGCCCCCATTGATATAAGCGGGGCATTGCTCCGGTGAATGCCTCCTTGTTCTGATAGTTGTACAGGGGGAGCCCCTTCCCGGAGAGCTCACCTGCTTCCTCACCGGTCAGGATGTAGAGCACTTCACCAAACACATTGGGCAGCATGCGACCCGTGCAGTGCCGCATTGTATCCTTCCGCCGATGAAATCCTATGTCGGGCAAGAGTGGCGCTGAAGGGGGGCAATTCACCGATGGAGGAACTCCCTCACCACCATGGCCATGGTGACCCCCGCTACTCTTAGGTCGGCTAGTCTCTTTCACACATGTGTCAACCTCGGATCATTGAGCCTTTCATGCCCCAATCCAGAGCTCGGCACAGCCGGGGCTCTCGGAGTTAGAAACAGAGGGCTAAACTGGGCCACGTCCACATATACCCATTGCCGCTTGAAGCACTCCGGTTCGTGATTAATCTCCATGTTGATTCCCTCGTCTGCCGTTGCATCCACGACATAGAGCGACACGCACCCGGAGGGCTGGTTGGCTGGGGTTAGCCAGACACAGAAGAAATGTCAGAGTAGTGCGACCACGCCCAAGAAGGCCTCGCACAGAAAGGAAAAGGACGAGAGAGAAGGACAGACTTCGGCTCAAAGTGCAACACGTGAACCTAGTAGTGCGAGAGCACGACATTGAAGAAATCTAAGAACAGTGGCAGTACACCAGAAAAAGAGTGCAGGAAGATGGACGATGATACGTCTCCATCGTATCTATAATTTTTGATTGTTCCATGCCAATATTATTCAACTTTTATATACTTTTGGCAACTTTTTATACTATTTTTTGGGACTAACATATTGATCCAGTGCCCAGTGTCAGTTCCTGTTTGTTGCATGTTTTATGTTTCGCAGAAACCCAATATCAAACGGATTCCAAACGGGATAAAAACGAACGTAGAATTATTTTGGAATATTTGTGATTTTTGGGAGGAAGAATCAACGCGAAACGGTGCCCGAGGTGGCTACAAGAGTGGGCCACGCCACCCCTCCAAGGGGGCGCGCCCCCCTATCTAGTGGGCCACCCGTAAGGCGGTTGATGCTCTTCTTTTGCCGCAAGAAAGCTAATTTTACGAGATAAATCTGGGCGAAGGTTTCAGGCCAATCGGAGTTATGGATCTCCATATATACACGAAACGGTGAAACAGAGCCTGGACAGAATGGAGAAATAGAGAGATAGATCCAATCTCGGAGGGGCTCTCGCCAGAGGGGAAACCCTTCTCCCATCTAGGGAGGAGGTCAAGGAAGAATAAGAAGGAGGGGGTCTCTCTCTCCCTTGCTTCCGGTGGCGCCGGAGCGCTGCCGGGGGCCATCATCATCACCACCGCGATGTTCACCAACACTGCCGTCATCTTCACCAACATCTCCATCACCTCCCCCCTTCTATATTCAGCGGTCCACTCTCCCGCAACCCGCTGTACCCTCTACTTGAACATGGTGCTTTATGCTTCATATTATTATCCAATGATGTGTTGCCATCTTATGATGTTTGAGTAGATTTTCGTTGTCCTATCGGTGATTGATGAATTGCTATGATTGGTTTGAGTTGCATGTTTTATTATTGGTGCTGTCCTATTGTGCCCTCCATGTCCATAGCGTGAGGATTCCGCTGTAGGGTTTGCAATATGTTTATGATTTTCTTATGGTGGGTTGCGTGAGTGACTGAAACACAAAACCGAGTAAGTAGGTTGTTTGCGTATGGGATTAAAGGGGACTTGATACTTTAATGCTATGGTTGGGTTTTACCTTAATGAATATTTAGTAGTTGCGGATGCTTGCTAGAGTTCCAATCATAAGTGCATAGAATTCCAAGTAAGGGATGATATGTTAGCTTATGCCTCTCCCTCAAATAGAATTGCAATAGTGATTACCGGTCTAGTAACATAGTCAGTTACTTAGGGACAATTCCACAACTCCTACCACCACTTTTCCACACTCGCCATATTTACTTTAGTTGTTTCTTTATCTAAACAACCCCTAGTTTTATTTATGTGTTCTTTGTATTCTTGCAAGCCTTTCCGAAAACTCCTACAAAGTACTTCTAGTTTCATACTTGTTCTAGGTAAAGCGAACGTCAAGTGCATGTAGAGTTGTATCGGTGGTCGATAGAACTTGAGGGAATATTTGTTCTACCTTTAGCTCCTCGTTGGGTTCAACACTCTTACTTATCGAAAACTGTTGTGATCCCCTATACTTGTGGGTTATCAAGAACTTTTTCTGGCGCCGTTGCCAGGGAGTCATAGCATGGGATGAATATTCTCGTGTTGCTTGTTTGCTTTATCACTAAGTAATTTTATTTGCTGTTCTAAGTTGTTCTCTATCTTTAGTTATGGATATGGAACGCAAAATACCAAAAAAAATTAGCTGTACTTGCTACTCATGAGGATGGCGTAACTCCTAAAACCCTTGATTCTCATTATGCGAAAACCCCATTCAACTTTATAATGGGAGACACGTTGGATCAACGTGAATACTTTAGGGATTATCGCTCGGCACAAAAAGGGAAACTATTATGGGATCAATTTATTATGTTGCATTGGTATGCCTGGAATCTATGCTTGAGATATGATATTACTTGTTGCTCTAGGATGGAGGCTCCACACCTCTCCTTTTCATGCAAATTTAACGATAATGAAACATGAGCTTCTTATGCTAATGGTATATATGATTACTATGATGTGGAACAAATAGAAGAATTTGTTGCTTTTAAGGCTGCCTATGATATTGAAGCTTTGTTTGAAAAGTATGAAGCTTTTGATGATGATGGTTATAGGCCAGAAAATCTTGCTATACTTGGATATTGCTATGAAAATTATGAATACAATTACTATATTAATGCTTTTATGAAGGAAGTCAACGCTGTCCAAGAAGAGACTAATATTTTGCAGGAAGCTATGGAAGAAGAAATTGATGAAACTGTGAGCTCATTGGATGAAAAAGATGATGAGGAGAGCGAAGAACAAAAGGAGGAAGAGCGGATTGATCACCCGTGCCCACCTTCTAATGAGAGTAACCCTTCAACTCATACATTGTTTAATTCCCTTTCGTGCTTACAGAAGGATGATTGCTATGATGATTGCTATGATCCCGTTGATTCTCTTGAAATATCCCTTTTTGATTATGCTTGCTATGCTTGTGGCCAAGATGCCAATATGAATTATGCTTATGGATATGAACTTGCTATAGTTCCTTATGTTAAACATGAAATTGTTGCTATTGCACCCACGCATGATAGTCCTATTATCTTTTTGAATTCTCCCGACTACATTATATCGGAGAAGTTTGCGCTTAGTAAGGATTATATTGATGGGTTTCCTTTTACCATTGCGCATGATGATTTTGATAAATATAATATGCATGTGCTTGCTGCTCCTACTTGCAATTATTATGAGAGAGGAACTATATCTCCGCCTCTTTATGTTTCCAACATGATAGAATTGCAAGAAACTGCTTATACTATGCATTGGCCTTTACTATGTGTGCATGAATTGTTCTTTTATGACATGCCGATGCATAGGAAGAGAGTTAGACTTCGTTGTTGCATGATATATGTTACTTTGTGCTCACTACTAAATTACAAATCATTGTTAATTAAAATTGGCTTTGATATACGTTGGGATCCGGGTGGATCCATTACTTGAGCACTATATGCCTAGCTTAATGGCTTTAAAGAAAGCGCTGCCAGGGAGACAACCCGGAAGTTTTAGAGTGTCATTTATTTCTTTTGAGTTCTTTCATATAGTTTAAAAACAACAAAAATAAAGAGGGGAACCTAAAAACTTTTTCAAAAAGAAAAGTGAAAGTGAGAGAGACGAGCATTGTGAAAGTGGGGGACATCCTTGAACTTTGTTCATGCCCATGGGAACTTTGTGAATCTTAATTACAGAAACTTTTCAATAAAAATAATTATCCCCTTGTACAATTCCATTGTATTATAAAAATAATGTGCCAAGGTTTGCCTTTAGGATGTTTACAATGCTTGTTGGTTTGTACGGTGCAGGAGAGAAACTTTGGCTGTAGTGCGCGAATTTTATTTGTTTACTGGAACGTCAAATGGTTATGATTCTTTTTGAACTGTCTTGATGTACAAATTTTTTACTTTTCCTAATTTTTGTAGAATTTTTGGGGTACCAGAAGTATGGTGGATGTTCAGATTCCTTCAGACTGTTCTATTTTTGACAGATTCTGTTTTTGATGCATAGTTTGCTTGTTTTGATGAAACTGTCAATTTTTATCTGTGGATTAAGCCAATGAAAAATCTATATTACAGTAGACACAATGCAAAAACAAGATATGAATTGGTTTGCTACAGTACATAGAGAGGTGATTTGCTTTATTATACTAACGGATCTTACCGAGTTTTCTGTTGAAGTTTTGTGTGGATGTAGTGTTTAATCGAGGATGTCTCGATGTGAGGAAAAGGAAGAGAGGCAAGAGATCAAGCTTGGGGATGCCCGAGGCACCCCAAGTAAATATTCAAGGAGACTCAAGCGTCTAAGCTTGGGGATACCCCGGAAGGCATCCCCTCTTTCTTCAACAAGTATAGGTATGTTTTCGAATTCGTTTCGTTCATGCATTATGTGCAAGTCTTGGAGCGTCTTTTGCATTTAGTTTTCACTTTTCTTTTATGCACGATGCTGGTATGAGATAGTCCTTGGTTGATTTATAGAATGCTCTTTGCACTTCACTTATATCTTTTGAGTATGGCTTTATAGAATGCTTCATGTGCTTCACTTATATTATTTGAAGTTTGGATTGCCTGTTTCTCTTCACTTAGAAAACCGCCATTTGTAGAATGATCTTTTGCTTCACTTATATTTGTTAGAGCGTGGGCATATCTTTTGTAGAAAGAATTAAACTCTCTTGCTTCACTTATATCTATTTAGAGAGATGACAGGAACTGTTCATTCACATGGTTAGTCATAAAATCCTACATAAAACTTGTAGATCACTGAATATGATATGTTTGATTCCTTGCAATAGTTTTGAGATATAAAGGTGGTGATATTAGAGTCGTGCTAGTTGAGTAATTGTGAAATTGATAAATACTTGTGTTGAGGTTTGCAAGTCCCGTAGCATGCACGTATGGTGAACCGTTATGTAACGAAGTCGAAGCATGAGGTGTTTATTGATTGCCTTCCTTATGAGTGGCGGTCGGGGACGAGCGATGGTCTTTTCCTACCAATCTATCCCCCTAGGAGCATGCGCGTAGTACTTTGTTTCGATGACTAATAGATTATTGCAATAAGTATGTGAGTTCTTTATGACTAATGTTGAGTCCATGGATTATACGCACTTTTACCTTTCCATCATTGCTAGCCTCTTCGGTACCGTGCATTGCCCTTTCTCACCTCGAGAGTTGGTGCAAACTTCGCCGGTGCATCCAAACCCCGTGATACAATACGCTCTATCACACATAAGCCTCATTATATCTTCCTCAAAATAGCCACCGTACCTACCTATCATGGCTTTCCATAGCCATTACGAGATACTAGTCATGAACCCGTGCTCCTGCACAGGCTAGCAATTTCTGAAAATTTAGATTTGTACATAGAGAGTTTTTAGAACCATTGTTTTCTTTAAACCTTGTAGAAATAAGATGTACAGAATATTCTATGAATACCTTTTACTACTTATTATCATAGGGTATAATATATACTTCCTTATTTCTTATTATGGACATAGACAGAACATAGTGCATTATATTTTTTATATTTTACAAATATTTTTTTCCTTCTCGATTATTATACATATATCATCTCTGATGTTGGTCTCTAGTGGTTACTACTTGCATGGAAGACCGTTGCACTATAGATATTGGAAAGCATCCTTATTTTCAAAGTTCCAACAGTGAAACTTTGAGGTTAGTTGAATATTTTTAAGCTCGGCCTATAAAGTTCTTGAAACACAAACTTCTGGTGCCTTAAAAGTTCCCCAAAATGATTTGAAGCTCACCTATATTATATTCAAAGTTTTCTTTTTTAGTCCATGATTATAGCTTTATCCGTCCGAAGCCCATACCATTTATTTATTTTATATTAATAAAGTTCTCACATCCATTTCTGATAATCATTGGGTCACTTCAATGGTTTTGTATTTTTGAATATTTTATGTAATGTAGGATTATTTATTTATTATATATTCATTTAAAAACTAATTAATGTATATTTTCAGAAAATACTGTGTGTCCAAACAAATATTTTATTTTATATGTAAGCGTGATTCATGGATGTGACTATCTGCACAACACATACCAATTGGCACTATATATGTATTATGTGATTGCCATGCAAAAATATTGTACTATGTTATTTTTGGATAGAAAAAATACTTTAGATACCTAGATGTACGCACACCCACACTGAAGTATTGTAAGGAGTTGTTTTTTCTTATCCAAAAAACGGAGTTGTTTTTTCTTGGGATACTTTACCCAGATTTTCAAAGAGAACAAGTTTAGTTACATTGGCCCATGATATGCACAGAGTATATTTCTTGCCGTGTCACGTATGCATAGAAAACTGCATTAGTATGTTTCCCCTAACTTCTTTTCATTATAGATTTTGTTTTAGTTTGCATGTAACCTAGTTTTTTTAGCGCATGCACATATCCTAGTGTAACACGTATGGAATCTCCTGAGATGTTTCCTAGTGTAACACGTATGTATTCTCATGGGCCGATCACATCCTGCATTATAAAATAATCTGGACTACTAAACATCATGGCATATAGTTCCTTGTATTATTTAATCCTAGCCGTATAACTAAAATCTAATGGTCATTAGTAGGTAATTTTCAGGATTAACGTGGTGGCTCGATTGGTGCCTCCAATTAGTAAATATTAAGATATTGCCATGCAACTTCCATCATCATCATATACATGACTTGAGAATTTATTGTCATATTGCTTTGCATGATCGTAAGATAGCTAGCATGATGTTTTCATGGCTTGTCCGTTTTTTGATGTCATTGCTACGCTAGATCATTGCACATCCCGGTACACCGCCGGAGGCATTCATATAGAGTCATATCTTTGTTCTAGATATCGAGTTGTAATACCGAGTTGTAAGTAAATAAAAGTGTGATGATCATCATTATTAGAGCATTGCCCCATCAAAAAAAGAGAGGCAAAAGAAGCCTAAATTGAAAAAAAATGGGGCCAAAGAAGCCCGCAAAAAAAGGGGCGATGTTACTATCTCTTTTTCCACACTTGTGCTTCAAAGTAGAACCATGTTCTTCATGTAGTGAGTCTCATATCTTGTGCTTCAAAGTAGCACCATGTCCTTCATATAGATTGTCTCCTATGTTTTCACTTTCATATACTAGTGGGAATTTTCATTATAGAACTTGGCTTGTATATTCCAACGATGGGCTTCCTCAAATGCCCTAGGTCTTCATGAGCAAGCAAGTTGGATGCACACCCACTTAGTTTCTTTTGTTGAGCTTTCATACACTTATAGCTCTTAGTGCATCCGTTGCATGGCAATCCCTACTCCTCGCATTGACATCAATTGATGGGCATCTCCATAGCCCGTTGATTAGCCGCGTTGATGTGAGACTTTCTCTCTTTTTGTCTTCTCCGCATAACCTCCATCATTATATTCTATTCCACCTATAGTACTATGTCCATGGCTCACGCTCATGTATTGCGTGAAAGTTGAAAAGGTTTGAGAAACGTCAAAAGTATGAAACAATTGCTTGGCTTGTCATCGGGGTTGTGCGTGATGTGAATATTTTGTGTGGTGAAGATGGAGCATAGCTAGACTATATGATTTTGTAGGGATTAGCTTTCTTTGGCTATGTTATTTCAATAAGACATAATTGCTTGGTTGGTATGCTTGAAGTATTATTGTTTTTATGTCAAATGATAGACTATTGCCTTGAATCACTCGTGTCTTAATATTCATGCCATGATTAGACATATGATCAAAGTTATGCTAGGTAGCATTCCACATCAAAAATTATCTTTTTATCATTTACCTACTCAAGGACGAGCAGGAATTAAGCTTGGGGATGCTGATAGGTCTCCGTCGTATATATAATTTTTGATTGTTCCATGCCAATATTATTCAACTTTTATATACTTTTGGCAACTTTTTATACTATTTTTGGGACTAACATATTGATCCAATTGCTCATGCAGTCCTGTTTGTTGCATGTTTTATGTTTCGCAGAAACCCAATATCAAACAGAGTCCAAACGGGATAAAAACGGACGGAGAATTATTTTGGAATATTTGTGATTTTAGGGAGGAAGAATCAACGCAAAACGGTGCCCGAGGTGGCCACGAGAGTGGGCCACGCCACCCCTCCAGGGGGGCGCGCCCCCCTATCTCGTGGGCCACCCGTAAGGCGGTTGATGCTCTTCTTTTGCCGCAAGAAAGCTAATTTTACTAGAAAAATCTAGGTGAAGGTTTCAGGCCAATCGGAGTTACGGATCTCCATATATACACGAAACGGTGAAACAGAGCCTGGACAGAACGCAGAAATAAAGAGATAGATCCAATCTTGGAGGGGCTCTCGCACCTCCCAAGCCATGGGAGCCAAGGACCAGAGGGGAAACCCTTCTCCCATCTAGGGAGGAGGTCAAGGAAGAAGAATAAGAAGAAGGGGGTCTCTCTCTCCCTTGCTTCCGGTGGCCCCGGAGCGCTGCCGGGGGCCATCATCATCATCGCGATCTGCACCAACACCGCCGTCATCTTCACCAACATCTCCATCACCTTCCCCCTTCTATATTCAGCGGTCCACTCTCCCGCAACCCGCTGTACCCTCTACTTGAACATGGTGCTTTATGCTTCATATTATTATCCAATGATGTGTTGCCATCTTATGATGTTTGAGTAGATTTTCATTGTCCTATCGGTGATTGATGAATTGCTATGATTGGTTTGAGTTGCATGTTTTATTATTGGTGCTGTCCTATTGTGCCCTCCGTTTCGCGCAAGCGTGAGGTATTCCCGCTGTAGGGTTTGTAATATGTTTATGATTTGCTTATGGTGGGTTGCGTGAGTGACTGAGACACAAACCCGAGTAAGTAGGTTGTTTGCGTATGGGATAAAAGGGGACTCGATACTTTAATGCTATGGTGGGGTTTTACCTTAATGAATCTTTAGTAGTTGCGGATGCTTGCTAGAGTTCCAATCATAAGTGCATAGAATTCCAAGTAAGGGATGATATGTTTGCTTATGCCTCTCCCTCAAATAGAATTGCAATAGTGATTACCGGTCTAGTAACATAGTCAGTTACTTAGGGACAATTCCACAACTCCTACCACCACTTTTCCACACTCGCCATATTTACTTTAGTTGTTTCTTTATCTAAACAACCCCTAGTTTTATTTACGTGCTCTTTGTATTCTTGCAAGCCTTTCCGAAAACTCCTACAAAGTACTTCTAGTTTCATACTTGTTCTAGGTAAAGCGAACGTCAAGTGCACGTAGAGTTGTATCGGTGGTCAATAGAACTTGAGGGAATATTTGTTCTACCTTTAGCTCCTCGTTGGGTTCCACACTCTTACTTATCGAAAACTGTTGCGATCCCCTATACTTGTGGGTTATCAGACGACGATAGCGGTGGCGTCCAACTCGGCAAGGGGTCGCAAGGCTGGCCTAATTTTGGTCCTTCCCCACTCATTGTAATCGGCCCGGTCATCGGGATGAACTTATCAAGTCCCTCGGTGTTGAGCACCGTGATCCTGCCCAAGGCAGGCTCCATCGCCGCTTGCCTATCCGTCGCCGCCACTACCCTGCTCCTCTTGCTCGAGGGCTCCATGGCGATGCAAGAAAACAAAGGGTGGCAGAGGTCCTGCGACGGAAGGGCAGTCTTGCGTGGGAAGGAAGGCGTCGAAAGACGGGCATGTGCAAGAAGGCAATGATGGCCGCGTAACCTACGCGGGCCAACTTTATGTCAACCCAGGCGGTTACCGAGGCACCATGGGAGAAGTGGGGGGACCCCACGTTGTGTCATGCGCCACGCGTCAGCCTGGCCTATGATTGCTTGTATCTGCGTTGGTATTTCCCCGAAGAGGAGAGGATTATGCAGCACAACAACGGTAAGTATTTCCCTCGGTTATAAAACCATGGTTATCAATCCAATAGGAGAACCAAGCAACACTATGTAAACGGTACCTCACACAAAGAACATACACTTGCAACGCAACGCATAAGGTTGTCAATGCCTCGTCGGTACTAAGATAGATAAAATTGTATGAGATTGGATAAATAGATCTAGTAAAAGCAGAAAATAAAATAATGAAATAAAAAAGTACAACAAGGTGTTTTTGGATTTTTAGAATAATAGACCTGAAAACAATATGATATAAAATAGACCTGGGGGCCGTAGATTTCACTAGTGGCTTGTCTCGAGAAAATAACATTGGTGGGTAAATGAATTACTGTTGGGTAATTGATAGAAGAGCAAATAATTATGATGATATCCAAGGCAATGATCATGTATATAGGCATCACGTCCAATATTAGTAGAACGACTGCTGCCTGCATCTACTACTATTACTCCACACATCGACCGCTATCCATCATGGATCTAGTGCATTAAGTTCATGGAGAAACGGAGTAATGCAATAAGAATGATGACATGATATATACAAGATCTATTAATGTAGGAATAGACCCCATCTTTTACCTTAATAGCAATGGTACATGTCTGCCTCGATAACCCTTCTGTCACTGGGTTAGGACACTGCAAGATCGATCCCATCACAAAGCACCTCTTCCCATTGCAAGAAAAAACAATCTAGTTGGCTGAACCAAACCAATGTTTTGGAGAACAAATACGAGGCTATAATAATCATGCATATAAGAGATCAAAGAATACTAAATTAATATTCATAGATAGAAATGATCATAAACTCGCAATTCATCGGATCCCAACAAACACAACGCAAAAAGTCATTACATCAAATAGATATCCAAGAACATCGATGAGAACATTGTATTGAGAATCAAAAAGAGACAACAAGCCGTCTAGCGACTGTCTACGAACCCATAGGTCTGTGGTAAAATACTCATGCATCACCGGAGGAGCACCAATGAGGATAATGAACGCCTCCGTGTTCGTGTTCCCCTCGGGCAAGGTGCCGAAAAGGTCTTCTAGATTGGATCTCGCGGTTCTGGAACTTTCGGCGGCTGGAATTGTGTTTCGTCGACTCTCCTAGGGTTTCTGGAATATTTGGGAATTTATAGAGCTGGGAGGCGGTGGAAAGGACCTTCGTGGGCCCCACCACCCATCAGGGCGCCAGGGACCTCTACCGCGCCCAGGTTGGTGGTGGGCCCCATGGGCCTTCCCTCGTGCAATTCCTTGTCTCTCAAGTTTTCTTCTGGGAAAAAAAATCTCCAAAAGGTTTCACTATGTTTGTACCCCATTTGATATGGATATTCTGTGAAGTAAAAAACAAGAAAAAAACAACAACAACAACAGGCACTAAGCACCATGTCAATAGGTCAGTACCAAAAACTGATACAAAGTTGCTATAAAATGAATATAAACCAACCAAGAATGATAATATGACAGCATGGAACAATACAAAATTATAGATACATTGGACACGTAACAACATCCCCAAGCTTAACTCATGCTCATCCTCGAGTAGGTAAATGATAAAAATAGAATTTTTTATGTGGAATGCTGCCTAACATGTCCATCACATATTCTTTCCTTTTGTAGCATGGACATTTGGAATTTTAGATGGTTCAAAGCAATAGTCTATATTTGACATGAAGATTTCAATACTCAATCATATCAACAAGCAACCATGTCTTTCAAAATATCAACACTAAAGAAACTTATCCCTAGCCCATCATGCTCAATCATTGATCCATTCACGAGACACACTCGAATATTCCAATGCATAGTATGATCATAGTGCTCCCTAGTTGGTGGTTTATAAGAGAAGATGGAGACTCAAATAAAAATAAAAATTGCATAAAGTAAATAGATAGGCCCTTGGTAGAGGGAATCAGAGATTTGTAGAGGTGCTAGAGCTCAAAGCTTAAATTGAGAGATAAATTATTTTGAGAGGCATGCTTTTCCCGTCAACGAAAATGACCGAGGATTCCCAATACTTTCCATGCTAGATACATCATAGCCAGTTCCCAAACATGAAATAAAGTTCATTCCTTTTTCCACCATTCTTTCACAATCCATGGCTAGCCGTATCCACAGGTGCCTTCCATACCAACACTTTCCAAGGAATTTATTATTTGACAACATAAAGTAAATTTCTTTTTCATTTCGGGACTAGGCATCCCTATTACCGCCACACATTCATGCAATTACAAGTGAATAAACACACAAAAAGGAAATTCATTTTGAAAATTAGATTTGGCACATACAAATTTACTTGGAACGGCATAGAAATACCGCATATAGGTAGGTATGGTGGACTCATTTGACACAACTTGGTTTAAGGATTTTGGATGCACAAGTAGTATTCCCACTTAGTACAAGGAAAGGCTAGCAAATAGATTGAGACGCAACCAACAAAAAAATGAAATTCACATAAACGAGCATTGGACATAACTAACACCAAATAATGCAACACAAGTAGGATGTAATTTCATAGCAAAACTATTGACTTTCGTGCTTGCATAGGGAATCACAAACCTTAACACCAATATTTCTACTAAAGCATAATTACTCACCAACATAACTCACATATTACTATCATCATATTTCAAAACTACTACAAAGAATCAAGTTTATTTTGTCCAACGGTCTTCATGAAAGTTTTTATCATATCCCTATTGAATATCTACCACTTTGGCACTAGATTAATATATTACCGTTGCTTATGACAAGCTCTCAAATAAGTTTAAGTGAAAAACAGGAGCATAAAAAATTTGTTTCTCAAAATAATATAAGTTAAGCATGAGAAAATTTCTTCAAAAATTTACAAACCCTCAAATTAATCTAATTGAAGCATGAGAGTATTTCTTCAAAAATTAAAGCACCACCATGCTAAAAAAGATATAAGTGAAGCACTAGAGCAATTCCATAGATCAAAATAATTAAGTGAAGCACATAGAGAAATTGTAACAAATCATAGCATCGTTATGGCTTTCTCAAATAGGTGTGTCCAGCAAGGATGATTGCGAGAAACTAAATAGAAAAATGAGCAAAGACTCATATAATACAATACGCTCCAAGCAAAACTCATGATATATATGTGACGAATAAAAATATAGCTCCAAATAAAATTACCGATGGTTGTTAGAAGAAAGAGGAGATGCCTTCAGGGGCCTCCCCAAGCTTAGTTGCTTGTTTCATCTTGAATATTACCTCAGGGTGCCATGGGTATCCCAAAGATTAAGGTCTTTTCACTCTTTATTCCTTCATCCATCGAAATCTGACCCAAAACTTGAAAACTTCAATGACACAAAACTTAACAAAACCTTCGTGAGATCCATTAGTATAAGTAAACCAATCTTTGCTTTAGGTACTATTCAAAACCCATTCATATTTTATTATTGCATTATAACTACTGTATTCTAACATTACCATGGCTTATTCCCCCGATACAATCCGTAGATTCATCAGAATAAGAACACAATGCAACGAAAACAGAATCTGTCAAAAATAGAACGGTTTTTAAAGACTCAAATTTTACTCATACTTCTGTAACTCCAAAGATTCTGAAACATTAGGAAAGCAGAGGCAATTCGTATGTAAATCCTTTATCAAAAAATCAGAATTTTTCGTCGCTTCTATGAGTTTTAGCAATTCAGCTACTTGACGCAAAAGTTTCTATTTTTCAACAGGATCAAATCAACTATCACTCAAAGCTATCCTAAAGGCTTTACTTGGCAAAAACACTAACTAAAATATAAAAACGCAATCAACAGTAGCATAATTGTGTTAACACGCAAAAATAGAAAGAAAAAGAGAAAATTAATGATTTTATTCATTGGGTTCCCTCCCAACAAGCGCTGTCGTTTCACGCCCTGATTCATATGGTGGCCTAATTCTTGTTTTAGGGAACTATTCCATACCCTTTCTTAGTGGAACTTGGAATTTAATATTCCCTTATTTCATATCAATCACAACACATATAGTGCGTAAAAATGGTGTACCAAGTATGATGGGAGAAGATGGATTGCAATCAATACCAAGAACAATAAAATCTATGGGAACATAGTTCCTATTTTCAAGACTAAGAACATCATTTATCCTTCCCAAAGGTTTTTTAATAGTGGAATCTTCCAAGTGCAAATTAACAGAACATTCTTCCGACTTGGTAAAACCTAGCACATCACATAGAGATTTCGGAATTGTGGAAACGCTAGCACCCAAATTACATAAAGCAAAACACTCATAATTTTTTATCTTGACTTTAATGGTAGGTTCCCATTCATCATATAATTTTTTAGGAATTGAAATCTCTAATTCCAACTTTACTTATAAAGCTTTCATCATCGCTTCTACAATATGTTTAGTAAAAAATTTATTTTGTTCATCGGCATTGGGTGAATTTATCATGGATTCCATTAAATAAGTACATTCAATCAAAGAGAAACTATGATAATTAAAATATTTGTAATCCAAAAGAGTGGGCACATCACTAGATAAAGTTTTGACCTCTCCAAATCCACTTTCATGAATTTTTTCAACAAGATTTTCACCCTCCAAATTATGGGGACACCCTCTAGATAAAGTTCAATCTTCTTCAGTTACTTTATCATCAAGTTTAATATTACTAAACAAGGAATCAATAGAAGAAAAGCCAATCATTTTAAGACCCTCATCATTTATGAAAGCAATCGATAGAAAACGCTCTTTCTAAAAATTCTCTTTTAGCTCTAAGCATAGTGATTCTTTTCTTACTTTCATCCATAGAAACATAGAATGCTTTAATTGACTCATTCACATCAACCTTGGGTGGAAAGATTTTAATCTTGAGGTTTTCTACATCATGCAAAATTTTATCATGCTTCTAGACACGTCATCAATCTTATTCAACTTTTCTACTATCGTAGTGTTGAAAACTTTTTGAGCATTGATAAATTCTTTAATATTACTCTCAAGCAGAGGGGTCCCTATTATTATAAGAATAATTACCATAGGAATTGCCATAATTAATACAGGAATTTCAAAGAAAAGGCCTAGGATTAAAATTACTCTATAAGCATTGTTATTAAAGTTGTGTCGCGAGACAAAATGCACATCTATGGGATCACTATTTTTCTCAATCAAAGTAGACAAAGGCACATCAATAATATCAATAGGAGAATTTTTAATAGCAACCAATTTCATAAGAGCATCAACTTTTTCATGCAAAGTACTAATTTCTTCAACCGAATTAACTTTTTAACTTGTAGGTCCTCTTTCAGTATGCCATTGTGAATAATTTGCCATGATATTATCTCACAATTTAGTAGCTTCACCCCAAGTAATATCCATAAAAGTACTACCCCTGGCGGAATCTAAAAGATTTCTAGAAACAAAATTCAATCTCACATAAATTTTTTGTATAATCATCCAAAATTTAAACCATGAGTAGGACAATTTCATAGCATCAATTTCATTCTTTCCCAAGATTGTGCAACATGTTCATTATCAAGTTGATTAAAATTCAATATTTGATTTCTAAGGGAAATAATTGTCGCAAGCGGAAAATAATTAGTAATAAAAGCATTGATCAAACTTATGCACCATGCTAGCATTCACGCTTCATAAATTATTTCTTTTATCATGTACCTACTCGAGGACGAGCAGGAATGAAGCTTGGGTATGCTGATACGTCTCCAATGTATCTATAATTTATGAAATATTAATGCCATGTTTACAACAATTCTATATGGTTTTGGTATGATTTGAATGGAACTAACCCGGAGTGACGTTGTTTCCAGTAGAACTACCGTGTGTTGCTTTTGTGCAAAAATAAAAGTTTTCTAAATTCAATGAAACATTTGACGGTTTTTCTGGAAGGAAAGAGACACTAGAAGGTTCTTTGGAGGGCCGGAAGATTCACGAGGGCCCCAAAAGCCGCCTGGGCGCGCCTAGGGGGGTGATTGCGCCCTGGTGGGTTGTGGTCCGCCTGAGGCACCTCCCGACGTGAGACCTACGCCAAAAAATCATATAAATACAGAAACCCCCAGTAATAACACTAGAACTTTGATTATGCCGCCGCAAGCCTCTGTACCATTGAAATAAGGTCTGGGACCCTGTTTTGGCATCCTAGCGGAGGGCAAAATCATCACCGAAGGCCATCTTCATCATCCCGGGGTCTCTGCCAAAATCGGGGCTCCGGGGACCCAAGAAAGGTTCGAACTATGGGGTGTGCTAACAGAACATCACTAAGCTCCAGCTCGCTGCCCACTACCTCATTGCGATGCTCCGGCGTGCTCGAGCGAGAGGAATTAAGAACATCGACACGGTAGTTTACCCAGGTTCGTGCCACCTTGCGGTGTAAGACCCTACTCCTACTTTGTGTGGATTTCCTCGCGAGGGAGGCTGAGTATGTGTGTACAAGGAACAGTCGGAAGCCTCGGGAGGACCAAGGATCCCATCTCTCTCCCCTCACTATGGTGGCGACTAGCCTATACTTACACCGGCCTCGGTCCTTTTCCCTCGAAAACACTAGGCGGGAAGGGTTGCCACAATGACCAATTTCGAAGGGGAACATGAATATAGCTTATCTTGACTGAAGGTGGTCTCCACCTACTAAAGCTTCCTGCCATGACACGCTGGTGGACTCGGTGACGACTTCCGTCCTAGCAAGCCCGCTGACCTGGTCAGCTTGCACCAAAGCGGCAACCTTTGGGGATTGCTTTCAGAACCGCCACATCGTCCACGCCCTCTTAGAACAAAAGAGGAAAGCCTCCTTATCCGCGCCTGCTGGCACCCTTCTGGCTCCGCTTGTCACCACGCACGTCACCATGTGGAGACGGAGGGCCACGTGACTCCTCTAGCTGATACCTGGGTTGCACGCCTCCGCGAGGGGCCTCAGGAGGCAACCTCCGTGAAAGTGCGTTAATTCAACTAGAGGGATGGTGAATAGGCAATTTTTTATGAACTCTTCACTAAGGAATTTCAGAGTGAGGAAATTCCTAAGAGAAGAACTACTTGCAGCGGAATAAGTAGTCAGATGCAAACATAACATAACATAACATAAGCATGGTCATCATGATGAAATTAAAACACGCACAGAGTACAGAAAGCGTAAACACAGGATAAGCAGGATGAAGACAAATACTCTGAAGAAATTGAACTGAGGAAATTGAGAAAGTCTTCAGTCAAAGTCTTCAAACAGATATGAACAAGCACACAACAAAGTAATGAGCAAATGAAAGAGATGAGGAAATAGAACCAATTAGCTTGGTGAAGACAAAGATTTGGTAGACCAGTTCCAACTACTGTGACAGTTGTACGTCTGGTTGGAGCGGCTAGTTATTAAAACCCGAGGACACACAGTCCCGGACACACAGTCCCGGACACACAGTCCTCACCATATTCTCCTTGAGCTAAGGTCACATAGACTTCGTCCAATATCTCGTGGTAAGTCTTCAGGTGACTTCCAAACCTTCACAAACTCGGTCACTTGGCGATCCAGAATTTCCTCTTGCATGCTCTAGACCATGACGCCTAACCGTCTGGAAGATGCACAGTCTTCAAAGGTAACAAGCGTCGGATCCATGCAGGGTCAATCTCTTCAGTGATGCTCAATCACTTTGGGTTTGTAGGTGTTTGGGTTTGGGTTTTCCTCACTCGATGATTTTCGCTCAAAGTCCTCGGAGGATGGGATGCTCTCAGATGACAAGTGTTAGTATCTTTCGAAGTAGCCAACCAGCTAGTGGTTGTAGGGGGCGGCTATTTATAGCCTAGGGAGAAGCCCGACATGATAAGACATAAATGCCCTTCAATGATATGATCATTAGGTGGGTATATATTTTGGGACAGCTGGCGCGTAGCACAACAACAGTCGGAATTTTGACTATAAAATTCCTCATGGCTATCATGTTCCTCACTTGTAGGCAATCCGCACTGGCGAATTTCTAACTCCTCAGTAAGAACAAATTCCTCAGAGACCAGAAGAACTTCGTCTCTGTCACTGAAGAAATTTACTGAACTGCATGAGATTTCCCATGGCTTCACTCGAAAGGATTGGTAGGAGTAGGATTTTGAGTTGAGCATCACTTGGAAATTTTTTCCTTAGTATTTCCTCGACCCCCTTTAACAGTACGGTGTTTCCTATGACTCAAGAAAGATAAAATGAAACTATGAAAACCAAAGTCTTCACGCTTCATGTTCCTCGCATGTTCCAAGTCTTCAGGGTCACACATATTTCTTCACTTTCAAAGTCTTCAGAAAGTCTTCAAAAATCCAAAGTCTTCAGTCGAAGAACTTCATTTCTAGGGGTCGACTTTCTCTGTAAATATCAAACTCCTCATAGACTTATATACCTTGTACACTCACAAACGCATCAGTCTCTTAACCTATAAGTCTTCAGTACACCTAAATCACTAAGGGGCACTAGATGCACTTACAATCTCCCCCTTTTTGGTGATTCATGACAATATAGGTTAAGTTTTCAATGGTGATAAAGCATATGAAGTGTAAATATTGATATTGAGGAATTTGATTGCAAGATATAGAAGAACCACCCCTGAAGATTTGCATAGTGAGGAATTTGCTTTTGAAGCAATGCACACTTGAAGAGTAGAATCATGGAGATCTCCCCCTATATCTTGTAATTCATACACGCATTTAACATATGATACGAAGAATTTGAAATGCATGATGAAATATGGTGGCAGATGTAATTTAGTATGCATGCATTGACATATATGAGGAAAAAGCATGCAGAAGAACACAACAAAAGTATCAAACCACCATCGGGTTTAAGTTTACAACTCGATCCAGCAAAGTCTTCAAAAGAACAAGAGTTGTAACTTTGCAAAAAACGCCCATGAATAGACCCACTTGAAGACTAACTCAAATTTCTCCCCCTTTGTCATCGAATGACCAAAAGGGTCAAAAAATAAGGACTAACGCCCCTGAAGAATATCATGTTGACGGAGTTGCGCCAGCGTTGTTGGGGTCGGTTGTTGTAGTAGGGCCTGCCGCAGTGTCGTCCAAATCTTCATGCTCATCTGTGTCGCGCGATGAAGAATATGAGCTCACCACCAAGGAGGGAACTTTGACTTTCTTGAATTTCTTTGCTGGTGGCTGAGACCAGTCAAAGTCCTGCTTGAGACCCATTTGCTTCAGATCTTCTTCACCATAGAGATGAGACAGAATAGCCCAGGTGCGACCGAAGACTTCATGGAGGTAGTAGTGGTTCTTCTTCACTACATTATGTGTAGCACTCATGTTGTGAAGAATTGAACCAAACTGATGCTTAACCCATTTGTGGTTGTGATCGACCTTCTGGTGAAGACTAAGGAGAAGCTCACGATTAGTCAGACCCCTTGGAGCTGTGCCTTGAGGATTTTGCTTTGAGGCATTGGCGGCAGAGTCTTGAGTGGAAGAGTCATCATTGGTGGAGTAAGATGCAGCTTTTCGGAACTGACCATCCAATGGACGAATGCCTTCATCAATAACAGTAGTGGCCTTGCCCTTTTCATCAACTGAGGAAAATGTCCCTTTGAGGACTTCAATGGGGGGCAAGTAGCTGAGATGATTTTGAAAGTTAGCCTTGTAGTTGAGCGAAGACCTTGTTCTGAGGAATCTCATAATCCAAGGAGCATAAGGCTTCAACTCAAATGGAGATAATGCAACATTGGCCAGAGTCCTCATGAAGAAATCATGGTAGTTGACAGGAACGCCATGAATGATGTTGAAAAGTAGATTCTTCATGATGTCAATGACTTCTTCATCATGCGAGTTGTGGCCTTTGATTGGACTCAATGTCTTTGACAGAATGCGATAGACAGTCCGAGGCACATACATCAATTTCTTCACGAGAAATATGGTCCTTGGGGCTTGACCGGGCTTCAGCGGCTTCATCAACACTTGCATCTAGTGATCTGTGAGCTCAGGTTCATGATATATACAATGAGCACCTTCAAGGGGAGGATTGACAGGCAGGGCATGAAGAAATTCAGAGGCTGGTGCTTTGAAGTGAGTATTTTCTGGCATCCAGTCCAATACCCAAGAGTTCACATCTGTAGCATCTCCTATGATGTGCAGCATTACATACAACTGAAGAATTAGCTCTTCATTCCAATCAACAATATCAATGCAGAAGTTGAGCAGTCCAGCGTCATGAAGAACACTGAGGACTGGCATGAAGCAAGGCAGTGATTCCATGTCCACGTGAGGAATATGCTCATGGTCGAAGACTTTGTCTTTGTTGAAAAGCAGTGAAGAATAGAAGTTGGCTTGGCTGGCAGTCCAGAAACGCTTCCTTCCAAGACGAGTAGAGTCATATGGGTTGTAACGCGTGAAGAACACATGCTCGTGGAAGAAGTCATCGGCCTTGAATTTCTGCTTCTTTGAGAAAGGATCCTTTGGCTTAGTCTGAGGAGTGTCAGTCAATTGCATCACAACCTCAGGAATCGCAATCTCAGGATCCAAAGGCTGAGGAATTTCAGTTCCTTCTTAAGTGGCAGCCCGGGTCTTCAATTCTTCAGCAGCAATTTCATCAGCACTAGTGGCTGGAATCTCTTCATGAATAGACGGAGTGGTGCGAGGTTCTTCAGAGCCTATTTGAACTTCAGTATGTACTGGGGACTAAGGAATTTGTTGCAGAGGAGTGAACAAAGGAGAATTGGGGTGCTGACTTTTCCAAAAATCATCATTCATCACAGCTGTTGTGCATCCAATGTCCACGTCCTCATCTTCTTCACTCATTTCTTCAATGCTGACCTCTTCAGCTATGAACTGAGGCATGGGCAATGAGACAATTGGGGTTGAAGGGATATCATCCACTTCAATTTCTTCATCCAACTACTCTGAAAAAGTAGCAGAAGGAATATCTTCATCAGATCCGCTTGGGATCACATAGTCTTCACCAAAGGGAATGAGTTCCTTTGATGGCATGCATGAGACAGGAACAACATCAATTGGATTCTCAAGAGAGCTTGTCAATTTCTTCATCTTCTTTAGAGCTGAAGATTCTGATGAAGTTGATGCTTTCCTTTTATTCACAGTTGCACGCTCCATAGCCTTGGTCTTCTTAGCTTCTGATGCAGAAGGAAGAATGGGCCTTGGTGTAGGTGCAGGAGGAGCAGAGGAAATTGGTTCAGTTTCTTCAGGCACAACTGATGCAGTTGCCCTTGCATGGTCAGTTTCTTCAGGCACAACGGTTGAAGCTTCAGCTAGCTTGTCTTGATCTTCAGGCCCAACACTAGTGGTTGCCCTGGCAGATTCATCAGCTGCTGGAATGCAGTCATCAGCCCTAGTACTAGCAGTTTCATCAGCAGCCTGATTTTCATCAGTGGTGCTGGCATGTTCTTCTATAGGCTGAGCACATGCCTCAGCCTAAGGAATTTCTTATTGCATTGGGGCTGCAACATTGGTAGTGAATTTCTCAGTTAAAGTCACAAATCTGACCTTGGCCCCAAGCCGGTTAGCATAGTAGTGATCAAATTCATCACTTAGACTCTTGATCTCTATTGCAGAGCTACAAGTTCTTCAGGTGAAAGCTTCAAGACGTTTTGCTTCAGAAAGTGCTCTTTCTTGTACTGCGCTTTCTTCACCTTCCTCCCGTGTTCATATTTCCATTTCTCTTCATCAATGAAAGCAGTCAACACATGACTTTTACCAGGAGTGAGGTTCATCTCAGGCAGAGGTGTGTTGGGGTCCTTGTGCCACAAGTCGATGAAGTAGAGGATCAACTTTGGATCCAGCATCAATGGCACATTACTGCCTTTGGCTCTAGCGGCCCTGTGCTGCCTGTCTCTGATGATTATAGTGAGTTCTTTCATCATCAGCTTCGTCGTCATCAGACGGTACTTGGAAGGCAACCTGCTTCTTGTGAGGACTTGGTCGAGAACCTCGTCCAGCAGTGGCCTTATTCTTCAGCAGAGTGGGGCCAGTTGAAGAATGCGGAGGGGCTAAAGAACTTGCAGAGGCTCCCGAGGCAATAGAGATGCATGTTGTCCTTTGGCACGAGGCGAGATGCGCAGGTGCTGAGGATTTGGAAGGAGGAGCTGAGGACTTTGGAGGAGATGGAGCAGCTTGAGCAATTTGTCGAGAGGGCTTTGCAGAACTGGGCCGTGAGGGCATTGCTGAGGAGCATGGCCGCGAGGGCATAGAAGTTGAAGCACTGGGCTTGTGAGCAGGCTTCTTGGGCATAGCCTTTTTAGGCTTGCTAGAAGAGGCCTCAGCAGTGGCAGAAACAGAATCTTCATTAAATTTCTTCACTGCCTCTTTAACCATTTTGGCCAGTTTAGCTTGACGCTTGGCCCATTCCTTGGGAAATTGCTCACCTCTTCTGATGCTAGAGGGATCAGCAACTTGGCTAGGTGCCAATGGAGGTCTTGGGCATGGAGGGCGTACATCGAATTTCTTCATGTACTTGGGAATAACAAAGTGATATTCCCTCCATTCTCTGGCCCATCTCCTCTCTATCCTCTGAATGCGCACTTTGCGCTTAGTCTTTGTTTCATGAGGAGTGCAGTATCCTGCATAGATGTCATCAGGAATCTCAAATGCATTGTTGACTTCCATCTTCTTTCTTCCCTTCTGAGGTTTCTTGCCATCAGCCATTTTCTTCAGCTGAGGCTTTTGCACTATTGAGTTCTCTGACGAGGTATGTAACTTTTCTTCGAGGAACGCTGCAAATGAGTTAAGTTGATGAGAACCTAGAGATTTAGTAGCGGACATGTGTACATGTGAACAGAGTATAGTTGCAAAGAATTTGGAGAGGTCATATGCGTTCTCAGAAGTTTTTGCAAAAAGAACAAGTTTGACGAATTTGACCAGATGTGTCTTGAGGAATTTCACTAAGCGTTCTTTGACTCAGGTTGCAGAATTGTACAGATTGAAAATCCACACAATTGAGGAATCTTGAAGAAAAATGTTGCTTAGGGAAAGAGATCAAGAACAGATGTTATGTGAGGTGTTTAGGGTGTGAAGATTTGAAGAATAAACACCTTTTGAAGATTTTGTAGAAAACATCAGAATCAACGAGGGCAGTAAAAGTAACTTTTAATTACCCTTGACGAAGAACACGGTGAACTGTGAAGTGTACATTTAGAAGCTCGTCAGTTCAGATCTTCAACGCCCTAACTTGGCAGAGGAAGACGGCTACGGCAGCGGCGGAGTGAAGAAATCCGTGGCCGGCGTGCGTATGACGGCAACGAGGTCGAGGAAGTGAAGCTCTTCCTCACCGGCGATGATGGAAGTAGCGGCGGTGCTAGGGTTTGAGAGCTCGAGTGAGGGAGTGAGGTCGAGTGGAGTAAAATAAAGTGAGGATGGGAGGGGGTATTTATAGCCGTGGTGAAAAACTGCTCACCCGAAGAAATTGGAGGAACGTGCCCCTGACCCTTCTCATTCGCGTGACATGTGTCACCCACGTACTGAGAGGTGGCGATCATGCAAGATCGTGGGGGAATAGATTAATCCAATCATGGAATGTGGAACGGTTTGAGCGGCAAAAACTGAAAATTCAGATATGATAATTTTAGTGTTTCGTTCACAAAATTCTTCAGCTGACAAGGACATAGTGAAGATTTTGAACGAGTTTCAAATAGAACGCATATGAAGAATTTGTGAACAGACTGGGTTGAGTTTAGCATAGAGGGGGAAGGGTCCGATCACATTCACTTAGCAGAAAAGGCAACATGAAGAATTAGCAATAAGTGAATGTTGTAGAGGACATAAACTCATATATATATGGCCAATGAAGAAAAACAACGGAAAGAGCGAAGACATTGAAAATTTGAAGAAATTTGAACAATTGAGGAATTTCAAAAATGAAGAAAAACTCAAATTGAAGATTTTCAACTTTTGTTGGTGGCGTGACCCACCGTATAAGAATGATGATTTCAGACACCACGTACAATTGTCGTAGGGCTCTGAGAATTAAATTCTTTGTTAATTTCTTCACACTTAGAGCTTTAGTCTTCATTGATTGAAGAAAAACATTTCTTCGTGTGTTGCACATCTAAGTCATTAATTTTGCATAAGTGTTAGGATGTGTGTCCTTTTCAAAGGACATTCGAAGATTCTAGGATATTTAGCTCACACCGCAACTTGCTAAATCTTTTCTCATCCAAGGGCTTTGTGAAGATATCGGCTAGCTGTTCTTCAGTCTTCACATGCTTAATAGAGATGTCGCCCTTCAACACATGATCACGAAGAAAATGATGACGAATCTGAATGTGCTTTGTCTTCGAGTGCTGAACTGGGTTATGAGCAATCTTGATAGCACTCTCATTGTCACAGTAGAGAGGCACATTCTTCATGTTGACACCGTAATCCTTGAGGGTTTGCTTCATCCATAGCAATTGAGCACAGCAAGAACCAGCAGCAATGTACTCAGCTTCAGTAGTAGACAGTGGTACGCAGTTCTGTTTCTTCGAGGACCAACAGACCATGGGTCATCCAAATAAATGGCATGTGCCTGATGTTGACTTGCGGTCCACACGACATCAGCATAGTCAGAATCTGAATATCCAATGATATCGAAAGTCGAACCCTTGGGATACCATAACCCAAGTGTTGGTATGTAAGCTAGATATCGAAGAATATGCTTCACAGCCTTATGGTGTGATTCCTTTGGTGTAGCTTGAAATTGGGCACACATGCAAACACTAAGCATAATATCTGGCCTAGAAGCACATAAATACAATAAAGAACCAATCATGGAGCGGTATACCTTTTGATCGAAGTCAATACCATTTTCATCAGTGCATAGATGGCCATTTGTGGGCATAGGCATTTTGATGCCTTTGAAGTCTTGCATGCCGAATTTCCTCAGTACATGCTTGAGGTATTTCTCCTGAAATATGAATATGCCATTGCGCTGTTGAGGAATTTGAAGACCTAAGAAGAATTTCAATTCTCCCATGATAGACATTTGATATTCTTCACTCATCATATAGGAAAATTCATCACTGTAACGTTGGTCAGTACAGCCAAAGATGATATCATCAACATATATTTGGCACACAAACAATTCACCATCATAACATTTAGTGAAAAGAGTTGGGTCAAGTGAACCGGGTTTGAAGCCTTTTTTCATGAGGAATTCCTTCAAAGTATCATACCACGCCCGAGGGGCCTGCTTGAGGCCATAAAAGGCCTTATTGAGTCTGTAAACTTGATCAGGATGCTTTGGATCTTCAAAACCTAGGGGTTGAGCAACATATACTTCTTCCTCAAGCTTACCATTGAGGAATGCACTTTTCACATCCATTTGATATAAGATGATGTCATGATAGTTAGCATAAGCAAGTAATATGCGAATAGCCTCAAGTCTAGCAACAGGTGCAAAATTTCATCGAAATCAATTCCTTCAACATGTGTGTAGCCTTGAGCTACAAGTCGTGCCTTATTCCTCACCACAAGACCATTTTCATCTTGCTTGTTGCGGTAGATCCACTTTGTGCCAATGATATTGTGCTTGCGGGGATATGGACATTTGACAAGTTCCCAGACGTTGTTGAGCTCGAATTGTTGTAATTCCTCTTGCATAGCCTGAATCCACTCAGGCTCCAGAAATGCTTCATCTACCTTAGTGGGCTCTGTGATAGAGACAAAAGCAAAGTGCCCACAAAAGTTAGACAAATGTGAAGCTTTTGAGCGTGTGAGAGGACCTGGTGCGTTGATGATGCTAATGATTTTCTCAATCTGCACTTCACTTGCAACGCGAGGATGAGCGGGTTGTCGTCGAGGAATTGGGTCAGCATTTTCTTCAGCACCATTTTCCTCGGGTGCATCATCATGATGTTCTTCACGTTCTGGAATGACTTCTTCAGCAGATTCTTCGGTAGGAATGACATCCTCAGTATCCTTGAACTTGATGGTTTCCTCAGGTGACTGTTCATCTAGCACAGGAGGTAGGTGCTCTCCTTGCAAGCCATTAGTTTCATTGAACCGCACATCTACAGTTCAACAACTTTGTGGTGGACGTTGTTGAAGACTCTGTAGGTGTGCGAGTCCTTTCCGTAACCAAGCATAAAATCTTCATGTGCTTTTGGTGCAAATTTAGAATTGTGATGAGGATCTCCAATCCAACATTTAGCACCGAAGACTTTGAAATAACTCACATTGGGTTTCTTGTCACTGAGGAGTTCATATGCAGTCTTTTTGAAGAATTTATGAAGATATACCATGTTGATGATGTGGCACGCAGTATCAATTGCCTCAATCCAGAAGTGACGAGGCGTCTTGTATTCATCAAGCATTGTGCGAGCCATCTCAACAAGAGTCCTGTTTTTGCGCTCCACGATGCCATTCTACTGAGGAGTATAAGGAGTAGATAACTCATGAGTAATACCAAGTTCATCAAGATAGTCATCAAGACCGGTATTCTTGAACTCAGTTCCATTGTCACTTCTGATGTGTTTGATCTTCACACCAAAGTTGGTTGAAGGCCTCGAGGAAAATTGTTTGAAGACTTCCTTCACTTCACGTTTGTAAGTGACAATATACACCCATGTGTAACGAGAGTAATCATCAACAATAACAAAGTCATATAAAGATGCTTCATTAGTGAATGCAGAGTAATGGTTAGGACCAAAGAGATCCATGTGAAGCAATTCAAATGGTCGAGTGGTAGTCACGATAGTCTTCGCTGGATGCTTGGCCTTGGTCATCTTTCCAGCTTCATAGGCTCCGCACAAGTGATCCATGAGGAATTTTACATTCTCAATGCCAATGACATGCTTCTTCTTAGCGAGCGTGTGCAATTTCCTCATGCCAGCATGACCTAGTCGTCGATGTCATAGCCAGCCTTCTAAAGATTTTGCAAGTAGACATATAGCTGGTTGTGGTCCTCTAGAGAAATCAACAATATACAGATCTCCCCTTCTAAAGCCTTCAAAGACTTTGGAATTGTTAGCTTCCATGATCACAACACAACGATACTTGCCAAAGATAACAACCATATCAAGATCACAAAGCATTGAGACTGAAATGAGGTTGAATCCTAAGGACTCGACAATCATGACTTTGTCCATGTGTCAATCCTTTGAGATTGCAACCTTACGTAGACCAATACCTTGCTTTTTCCTTTGTCAACATAGGTGATATGCTTCAGATGCAATGGAGGTAAGGGAGCATCCATCAATAGATTCTTGTCGCCAGTCATGTGATTCGTACATCCACTATCGAGGATCCACTCAGTGGCTTTGGGTAGATCATCCTGCAGATGAATTAGTGCAACTTACGAACTCATATACTTCATCAGTGAAGAATATGACATCAATTTCATCAGATCGATTTCATCAAATCAATAGAACAGATAAAGCAGTATGAGGACGTGAGAAATGAGGATTCATTTCTTCATGATTAGCCTGCGTCCTTTCAGGCGTATTCAGGTCTCCAGCAAATTCTTCAGACATTTAAGTTCGTCTAGAGACCTGACCCTGCATAAGAGATTAGTTCTTTTTCTTCACCACCCACATCTGAAGGTGTGGCAAAGAGTTCATCATTCTGCGATCTCCATAAGAGAACGGTGGCATAGAAGCCAGACCACTTCATTTCACATAAGAGGAGTTAGGATAAGCATATGAATAAGAAGAGGAATTCTTCGAGGACTTATGAATATAATGGTTAGAAGAATAATGCACATATTCATAGCCCTTAGATCTTCCCTGCGTAACATAAGGGTTAGCACGATGATGATCATATGAGGATTTTGATCCTTTTGAGGAATTTGATCCACGTGAGGAATTCGGTCCGTATGAGGACTTGGATCCATATGAAGAATTTGATCTGGGGTTCCTATTCTTCACAGGTGGCGTCATGATGACATTCACCTGAAGACTTTCAAGGCACCTTTTGGGAACCCAGATTTTCTTCATAGGAGAACCATTCCTGCAGTTAGTGCCAACATATCTAGCAAATACTTCACGATTATGATTTTTTAACAATTTATAGTTGGAGTCAAACGACTCATCAGAAGAATGAGGAGATTCACATGTAAAGCCTGGTAAGGTAGATGGATCTACTGGAGGTCCCTTTGCAGCAACCCATGAGGTTTTAGGATACTGCTCAGGCTTCCAATAAGTTCCATCAGCATTGAGTTTCCTCTCATAGGCAATACCCTCTTTCCTAGGGTTCCTGTTGAGGATCTGCTTTTTAGGCACATCACAAAGAGCCTGATGCCCTTTGAGGCTTTTGTACATGCCTATCGTATATAATTCCTTCAGCCCTGCATTGTCATTTATACTAGCAATATCCTCAGATGAGGAATTAGTGATAGTAGAGATAGGTGAAGAATTTGTAGCAGTAGAAGCATTTGAACATTCAGGTGAAGAATTAGCAGATTCACGTTCAAGGCTCTTCAAAAAATGGAGGAATGAATTCTTCCTGAGCAGCGCTGATTTGTTGAGCAAGTAATGAATCACGCTCCTTCTGAAGATCTTCATAACTCACCCTTAGCTTTTCAAGATCTTGCTTTCTTTGAAGAAATTCATAAGAAAGCTTCTCATGATCAGATGAGAGAGTATTATGATGACTTTGGATATTATCAAACTTAGTCTGAAGTCTCTGTAGACTTTTAGCCAAAGCTTTCGACTGATCCATTTCTTCATCCAACATATCATCACTTTTATCCAGCATGTATTGAACTTTTTCCAAAGCTCTTTGTTGTTTAGTGGCAAGGGAAAAAAAGCAAGTTTGGTATAGTTGGGTCCAAATTCATCACCAGATTCATCATCACTGGACTCAGATAGGTAGCATTCAGTAACCTTGGCACCTTTTGCCATAAGGCATGGTTCAGAGGATGATGATTCTGGCTCAAAAGGCATAGCCTTGCGCGATACCATGAAATCCTCAAACCAGGGATCACGTTCAGATCTATGACCTTCATATACCTCAGAGAGTCGGTCCCAGATGAGTTTTGCATGGCTGAGATGCATAATGTTCCTGAATTAATTTTGAGATAGACAGGAGCAGATGATGTCCTTTGCCGCGAGGTTGAGAAGAGTGTACTTGCAAATGTCATCAGCTTCTGCCATCTTGCACAGATCGGTAAGTCCAATCTCAGTGATGGTCCACAGCTTGTTGTTCATCAGCATGAGTCGCTTCTTCATCATGGCCTTCCACTTGGGATAATCATGACCGTCAAAGATAGGGCATGACACAGTCTTCATTCCTGCGGTCAACATAACTAAAACTCCAGGCGGTTAAACAAAAATCACACAAAACAAGGGAGTACCTTTCTCTGATACCAATTGAAAGTGCATTAAGTCGACTACAGGGGGGTGAATAGGCGATTTTTATGAATTCTTCGCTGAGGAATTTCAGAGTGAGGAAATTCCTAAGAGAAGAACTACTTGCAGCGGAATAAGTACTCAGATGCAAACATAACATAACATAAGCATGGTCATCATGATGAAATGAAAATATGCACAGAGTACAGAAAGCGTAAACACAGGTTAAGCAGGATGAAGATAAACAAACTGAAGAAGTTGAACTGAGGAAATTGAGAAAGTCTTCAATCAAAGTCTTCAAACAGATATGTCAGTGGGAAACGACACCTATGGGATCACAAGAAGCCCTACTACGGTAGCCGGGGCGCGGGGTTGTGAGAAGAGCAGGATTAGCAGTCAACACAAGGATCGTTTACCCAGGTTCGGGCCACGAGGATGCGTAATACCCTAATCCTGCTTTGGTGTGTATTTGAGAGAGTTCTTGAGCTCTCGAACTAGCTATGGTGGTTGCGTAGTTCAAAAGAGCCGAATCCCTCTCCAGTATACCAAGGGCCGCCTTTTATAGTCGGAAGGGGCTGCCACAGTCGCACACAGGAGGTGGAAAGGCCTATAGTGTTCCGAGCTTATCGCTCGTGTTAAAGGACAAGATGCCTTTAATGCGTAGCTTAGGTGTCCCTTAGCTTTATTGGGGATGGGAACGAGGCATGTCCCGTCCATTGCCGCCTCGCTTTGCTTCGACACGCGCCCAGGCCAGCGGTGCATGCGGCGCCATGTAGGCAGGCAGGTAGCTAAGGTGGCACGGTGGTAGGGTCTTCACGAAGAGGCCGCCCGTTGCCACGCAGGTGTCTGCCCAGCTGGTTGTGCTAGCAGCTGCTTGGGGACAATGGTGGAGTCTTGGTCGACGCAGGCCTGGCTGTGGCCCCGTTGACACCCTCGGTAAGGGCCTTGCCAGGGGCCCGACAAGGGTCTTGTCGTGGCGTTGCAGTCGTCCCAGGCAAGGCGCTTGCCGGGGGTCTTGTGGATCTCCTCGGCAAGGATCCCACCGAGGGTCGCCGTCTTCTGGTTCTCATCTGATCTCATATCTCTATGGGCTTGACAAAGACTTGCATGCTACCACGGAGGTGCCTCCCGAGCCCTAGTTCCAATGTGGTTGGTTGAGTTGGAACCCGTGGGCTCAAGGGTGGCTCGCTCTGTTAGCATCGGGCAAGTTGCCCCGGCAAGGCTCTTGTCGGGGCCACGGAGGCTGCCCCGGCAAGGGCCTTGCCGGGGGAGTAGACCTCGCCCTCTCGCTCTTTGGTATCTTTGGTCTTGGCATTGCCTTGGCCATCTTGTGCTTCGGCTTCTCTCCGGCTCCACTCCTCTGCCCTGCTTAGTGTGGCCGTGGCGCGCGGCTCCGACTGCCTGTGCACAAGTAAAGGGGTACAAAGGTGTGCCACTACTTTTGTACACCGACAGGAGCCCCCGGGCCTGGGCCACACATGAGCGCGACACGTTGTTGGGCCAAGCCCAGAACGGTGCGCGGGCAGGCGGGGCGAATTTTCACCGCAGTAACTCTTCGTCCGCTGCGCTTCCCCATGACCCGCGTTGAACGCGCATCGTGGAGGATCGTGTGTGACGTAGGGGGCATGCGTGGGGAGGTTCTTGCACGCATGCGTCACATCATAGTTAAAGAGAAAGGAGGCGGCCCGCGCCTTCCCCGTAAAAAGGAATAACCGCGGGCGTGCTGCTCACTTTACCCCCTTCCCTGTGTCTTCTCCAATCTCAGAGCCGCAGCCCCCTTACTTCCTACTTCTCGAGTTCTTGCCTTCGCTCACCACCGCTGCATCTCCGCCGTCTTCTGTCTCTTGCTCCCCCTAGCCGCCATGGCGCCCAAATCCACCAAGGGAAAGGGAGTGGCCAAGGACACCGGAGTGACGGAGCCGCCGGAGAGTGCGTTGGTGGCGCACCAGACGCAGCTCGCCTACTTCCCCTCGACGGTCAACATGTTCGAGCTCCGAGAGGACTTCAAACCCCTGTGGGGGTGCAAGACGGGGAGAGAGACGACGGGGCATCCAGCCACGTGCGTCATCCCCGCCAATTGCGCCGAGGCCGCCCCAAATCAGTACCCTTTGTTTGTCGACTACTTCTCCTGCGGGCTCTGTCCCCCCTTCTTCGATTTCTTCAATGACGTCATGCACACCTACGGCTTCCACCTTTTGGATTTTACTCCAAATTCTGTGGCGTGCATGGCTCTTTTCGCGCACCTCTGCGAGGGCTTCGCCAGGGTGCATCCCAACACGGCGCTCTTCCGCCACTACTTCTTCCCTCGGATCCAACCAGGGGGCGCCATTTCTGGTTGTGTCACCTGGATCCCACGGGCCAAGGGGCATACCCGGAGGGTGCCATGAAGGAGAGGTGGGAAGAATGGCGGGGCCGGTGGTGCTGGATTGAAGAGAAGGACCCACCAAACTTTTGCCGGGTCCTCTACGAGCCCCCAGTTCACCGGGGCGACTGGAGCGACGTCGACGCCGACGACGCGAAGCTCACGGTCGCCACCACCAGGATCCTTCGCCTTACCGAGGCCGGGCTCACCCATGAGATGATTGGGGCGGATTTCATCCACCGCCGAATCACTCCGCTGCATAACAAGGGGAGGCTGGCCTGGCTCTTGACGAACACCGCCGACATCATGAGGCTTCGCCCCGGCCTTGACAACAACTTCACGGTGATGGGGCACGCCCACTTCTGCCAGCGACTCTTCCAGCTCGACGTGAACCGCGGCGGCGAGGTCGAGCGGACCGGCAAGGCCGCAAGGGCCGCCGCGAAGGCCGACAAGGTCTCCAAGGGGCCCTTGTTCAAGTTGCCAGCAGGAGTGGTTCCGATGAGCAACAACTCACGCCAGACCGACATCATCGCCATGATGCCGGATTTCAACGCGCACGGCCTTGACCCGAGTTGGGTCGAGCCGGAGGAAATTCAAGTGCAGGAGTTCTTCGACACCATGCACGAGGGGTACGTCACCGCCGAGCCGCGGCTCGTCCAGGACACCACCCAGGCAGAGCTGGACTACATCGCTGCCAGGGCGATGGAGGCGAAGCTTGCCGAGGAGGCCGGCAGCGCCGGTGGCATGGAGGACAAGGCCGCGGCAGAGACGAAGGATAAGGAGCTCTCCCAAAGGGTGGAGGCCGCTGGGGAGGTCAGCAGCGCCGGCACCGGGGCTCCTCTCGTTGAGGAGGTGGTCGACGAGTCGGAGGAGGAGGAGGCTGAGGCTGTTGACCCTCCGATCACGGGGAGAGGGCGAGTCCTGCGGTGGGCCACTTCCGGCGAGCCGGTACGGCCCGTCAAGGTCGCGCGGCGGCCAAAGTCTCCAGAGGAGTCCGCGCGTCAACGAAGAAGGTCATCAAGGCCGCAGTGGTGAAGAAGAAAGCATCTTCCTCCTCTTCACCCAAGCGCGCGCAGACTCTGCCCTCCTCCCCTCCTCCGGTAGACGTCGACGCAGGGGTCACCTTTGAGTTCGGGTCCCTCAGCCCAAGGAGGAAGAGGAAAGCAACAAAGGAGGAGTTGGATGACGAGTAAGTATCTTGCCCTTTTCTGTCATCTTGGTCTCCTCAATCTGTACTGCTTGTCTTGACTTGTTTTCATCTTTACTGGGATGCAGATACGCTGCCCAGAGGGTGAAGAGGGCTAAAGCCTCAGCAGGCGATCAGCCCCCGGTGGGTACTTCGAGGGCACCACTGGTGGTGCTGAGCAGCCTGGACAGCAGCCCCCGGCACAGCCCCTAGTGTAAGTTCATCATTCACCCATCGTCAACATGTGTTGGGGGGCACAATCTCCTGGTGATGACCTTGCCGTAGTCACAGGAGGAGGACAGCAGCAGGAGGATCCACAGAGGGCTACCCCTAACACGCCGCCCCCATCGACCACGCCACCCCGAGGGGCGTCCCCGACAAGGGCGCCAAGCAACGAGCCCATGCACACGGAGGGGGGGAGGAGAACTCGGGCGCTGGTGGCTTTGCCTCGGCACCAAATGTTGGCGGGGAGGGGACCTTTGCTCCCCAGCCCGGCACTGGTAAGCCGCTCGCCTTTCGTCCCCATTATTTTTCTTTTCTTGCTGATTCTTGGTCTTGGCTTTGTCTCATTCCCTTCTTGGTGTCCGGATCGTCCATCGGCGGACCAGGAGGACATAGACGCCATCATCGAGGACGTTGCCAAGGACGCCGCGGCAGAGGCCGAGAAGGTCGCTGCCGAGGAGTCCGCCAAGGGTGCTGCCGAAGACGCCGCCAAGGGGCCTGTCGGGGAGCCCGGCAGGGGCCTGCCGAAGAGGCCGGCAAGGCCGCCACTGAGGAGGAGGTGGTCGATGACCAGCCTTCCTCCTCTGCTGCCTCCGTCTCCGGCAGGTATCTGAGGGTGACCGACGACCTCTTCGTCCACCTCCCAGGGGCATCCAGCTCCAGGGCGCCCGTCGAGGGAGAGGTGTTCGATGAAGAGGTGCTTGCTGCCGCCGGGCTCAAGGTCGTCGACGAGCCGAGCGCCAGTGGAGACGGCTCTCAGGAGGAGCGGCTTCTCCAGGCCATGGGCGCCAATTTCCGGAAGCTCCAGGCGCTCCACCGCGCCCGCCTGGACAAGGCCAAGTCCAGGATGGCAACGATGGACAAGGCGGAGGCGGACCTCAAGGTGCACGTCGCCGAGGCGCAGACTTGGTTCCGCCAAGCTAGCGAAGAGCTGAAGGCCGCCCAGGGCGAGCTGGGCGAGCGCGACGTGGAGCTCACCATGAAGCTGGCCGACATCAAGAAGGCCCAGGAGACGGCAGAGGGCTTGGCCGCTGTAGCCGAGGCCGCTCGGACCCAGCATCAGGCCGCGCTGAACTCCTAGGAGGACGACCTCACCAAACGTGAGGCGGACCTCGACGCCAAACTCCACGCCAAGGACGAGGAGGTGGAGAAGCTTGTCGCGTAGCGGACCCAAGAGCTGGAGCAGAGGCACAGGGACACGCTCGATGCCTAGGCTCTGGTTCACGCCGGCAAGGTGAAGGAGCTTGAGGTGGAGCGGTACGGGCTGAAGGAGCAGGCCTTGAAGCTGTCCCAGGAGAAGGAGACGCTCAACGGCGCCCTGACGGAGGCGCAGGGCACGGCCGTCAGCAGGGCCGGGGAGCTCTCCAAGGCCAACAACTCCATCAAAGACCTCAAGCTGAAGCTGGAGGGCCTCGAGGAGATGCTCTCAGAGGCCAAGGCTCGGGAGGAGACCCTGGCCAAGGATCTGGAGGCCGAGAAGCTGTAGCAGAGGAACGAAGCCGCCAGCCACAAGGATTTCGTGGAGGGCGAGAATCGCTGGATCTGCCGCCTCGAGGATGTCGCCGGCAGGATCACCATGCAGCTTGCTACCATGGGGATGCCAAATGTGAGGTACGCCCCAAAGCGCAGCGGGACTACCAACGCCAAGTTGACCCTGTTCTTCGAGGGTGTTCTCGGGGCCCTGGAGCAGTTCCACTCCAACAGGGCGGCTTTGCTGGCCGACGAGAACCGAAGGCTTTGCCGGGGTGCCATGACCAAGTTCCTCACCAAGGTGGCGTACTGGAACCCCACCCTTGACTTCGACGCCGTGCTGGAGAGCTTGCCGGAGGGCACTGACCTCGCACCGCTCAAGGAGCGTATCGAGCCCATCATCAGCCTCATCGATGGAATTCAAAGGGTGGAGGGCCAGCACCGGGATTAGGCACCCCGTTTCTTATCACCACTGCAGGTTCATGACCAAGACAATTTCTATCTTTGGTTAGAACCGCGGCAACAATTTGATGTAATATAACTCTGCAGTACTCTGGATACAATGCATGTTATTTTCATGTTTGATTTCCCTTTGTATGTCCACCCAACGTTAACCGGGTGGGCTTGCCGGCGCGTAAACCCAGGGCGGCGACTTGAGGACGGATCCCCACTGGCCTGCCGGGTGCGCTTGCTGCCGGTCAAACCACCCCACCGCCCTTAACGCGGTCGCTCGACCTGTCGAGCTTGACTCGAGTCAAAATCGAGAGTGTTGCCTAGTGCGGAAGGCTACCCTGCCACTCTCGACGCGGCCGCTTGAGCTATTGAGCGGACTCAAAACAGAACAAGGGCATTGCCTATTGCGGGAGGGCCCCTTTACATGCGGGTTTTCCATACATAGGCAGGATCTCCGAGGACAATAAACTCATGTATAAAAGGAAATTGCTCAAGGCTCTGGATGACTTAGCTTTTCTGTTGCCGCGCTGGCGTCCTTCATGCTTGCAGGCGGCGTAGTTTTATCCTGGTCATCTTCTTCTTTAGAGGCCATGGCAATGAAGAACTGCTAGGCTAACTACTAAACCAGATTCTCACAATTGTGCCCCCTACTTGGCGCCCAAAGATGTCGGTGGGAAACGACACCTATGGGATCACAAGAATCCCTACTACGGTTGCTGGGGCGCGGGGTTGTGAGAAGAGCAGGATTAGCAGTCAACACAAGGATCATTTACCTAGGTTCGGGCCCCGAGCATGCGTAATACCCTAGTCCTGCTTTGGTGTGTATTTGAGAGAGTTCTTGAGCTCTCGAACTAGCTATGGTGGCTGCATAGTTCAAAAGAGCCGAATCCCTCTCCAGTATGCCAAGGGCCTCCTTTTATAGTCGGAAGGGGCGGCCACAGTGGCACACAGGTGGTGGCAAGGCCTACAGTGCTGCAAGCTTATCGCTCGTGTTACAAGACAAGACGCATTTAATGCATAGCTTAGGTGTCCCTTAGCTTTATTGGGGACGGGAACGAGGCTCGTCCCGTCCGTTGCCGCCTCACTTTGCTTCGACATGCGCTCAGGCCGGCAGTGCATGCGGCGCCATGTAGGCAGGCAGGCAGCTGAGGTGGCGCGGTGGTAGGGACTTCAGGAAGATCTGCATGCCACCACGCAGGTGCTTGCTGAGTTGGCGTAGAGGCTACCCGTCGCCACGGAGGTGCCTGCCCAGCTGGTTGAGCTAGCAGCTGCTTGGGGACGGCGGTGGAGTCTTGGTCGACGCGGGCCTGGCTATGGCCCCACTGACGCCCTCGGCAATGGCCTTGCAGTGGGCCTGGCAAGGGTCTTGCTGTGGCGTTGCAGTCGTCCCCGGCAAGGTGCTTGCCGGGGGTCTTGCGGATCTCCTTGGCAAGGATCCCGCCGAGGGTCTCCATCTTCTGGTTCGCATCTGATCTCATATCTCTATGGTCTTGACAAAGATTTGCATGCTACCACGGAGGTGCCTCCCGAGCCCTAGTTCCAATGTGGTTAGTTGAGTTGGAACCCGTGGGCTCAAGGGTGGCTCGCTCTGTTAGCATCGGGCAAGTTTCCCCGACAAGGCTCTTGCCGGGGCTATGGAGGCTGCCTCGGCAAGGCCCTTGCCGAGGGAGTCCACCTCGCCCTCTCGCTCTTTGGTATCTTTGGTCTTGGCGTTGCCTTGGCCATCTTGGCTTCGGCTACTCCCTGGCTCCCATCCTCTGCCCTGCTTAGTGTGGCCGTGGCGCGCGGCTCCGACTGCCTGTGCACAAGTAAAGGGGTACAAAGGTGTACCCCTACTTTTGTACACCGACAAGATATGAACAAGCACACAACACAGTAATGAGGAAATGAAAGAGATGAGGAAATAGAACCAATTGGCTTGGTGAAGACAAAGTTTGGTAGACCAGTTCCAACTGTTGTGACAGTTGTACGTCTAGTTGGAGCTGCTAGGTATTTAAACCTGAGGACACACAGTCCTCACCGTATTCTCCTTGAGCTAAGGTCACACAGACCTCGCCCAATAACTCGTGGTAAGTCTTCAGGTGACTTCCAAACCTTGACAAACTCGGTCACTTGGCGATCCACAATTTCCTCTTGGATGCTCTAGGCTATGATGCCTAACCGTCTGGAAGATGCACAATCTTCAAAGGTAACAAGCGTCGGAACCACGCAGGGTCAATCTCTTTAGTGATGCTCAATCACTTTGGGTTTATAGGTGTTTGGGTTTGGGTTTTCCTCACTCGATGATTTTCGCTCAAAGTCCTCGGAGGATGGGATGCTCTCAAATGACAACTGCTAGTTTCTCTCGGAGCAGCCAACGAGCTAGTGGTTGTAGCGGGCGGCTATTTATAGCCTAGGGAGCAGCCCGACATGATAAGACATAAATGCCCTTCAATGGTATGACCGTCAGGTGGGTAGATATTTTGGGAAAGCTGGCACGTAGCACAGCAACGGTCGAAAATTTGACTATCAAATTCCTCAGGACTATCATGTTCCTCACTTGTAGGCAATCCGCACTGGCGAACTTCTAACTCCTTAGTCAGAACAAATTCCTCAGAGACCAGAAGAACTTCGTCTCTATCGCTGATGAAATTGACTGAACTGCATGAGATTTCCAATGGCTTCACTCGAAAGGATTGGTAGGAGTAGGATTTTGAGTTGAGCATCACTTGGAAATTTTTCCTTAGTATTTCCTCGACCACCTTTAACAGTACGGTGTTTCCTATGACTCAAGAAAGAGAAAATGAAACTACGAAAACAAATGTCTTCATGCTTCATGTTCCTCGCATAAAATCCAAGTCTTCAAGGTCACACCAATTTCTTCATTTTCAAAGTCTTCAGAAATCCAAAGTCTTCAGTCGAAGAACTTCATTTTTAGGGGTTGAGTTTCTCTGTAAATATCAAACTCCTCATAGACTTATAGACATGTGTACACTGACAAATGCATCAGTCCCTTAACCTATAAGTCTTCAATACACCAAAATCACTAAGGGGCACTAGATGCACTTACACTCGGGAAGTCGCCTCATGAGAGAGCCTCGTGAGGCTCCTGCTGACATGCGCCCCGTGAGGGGGGCCTCGCGAGGGTCTGGCTCATGAGGTCTGATGGTGGGTCTCCTTGGGCCCCTCGGTAGTGTCGCACACTGGACCGCAGGTAGACGGGCCTGGGTACCCCCAGTTCCATGGGTCCGACAATAGCCCCCAGGCCCGCGACATGCACGATTCCACGTGCGAAGAAGGAAGGTGGTGAAATGGCACGGGGCCCAACCGCCTGCAGGCCTGGCCTAACGCATGGCGCACAATGGGGCGCGGGGCGCACTCACTTCCTCCATGACGCCTCAACAACTGCCCGGGCTGACATAATACCTGATTGGCACTGCACAGGGCCATCATTGCTCTTCTCCCATCTTGCATCTGCCTCATTGCGCCCCTTTTCTTTGCGCGAGAGACTTCTCGATCCAATATCGAGCGCGGGGAGGGAGATAGAGGGGTATCCAGAAGGAGATTGTTAAGTGTGAGTGTGTGTTTTAGAGAAGAGACCCATCCATACGGAAGCCATGTCACACAAGAACATAAAGATTCGATGTGGGGTGGGGGCTGGAGGTAATTAACTAGGTATGGAGAGAGGTGAGACCTTGAACGTGCATGTGCGAGACATATACATATATATGTGGGGGTGTGTGTGTGTGCACACGTGCATGATCAAGATGAAAAGAGAGGAGACATAAGTCATAAGATCAACAACATGGGAGAGATGGATCGATATGACAATGTGCATATATGTGAGACTTGAGGGAAGAAGGCCCGATGATGGAGCGTGTGTTTTTGTCTTTAAGAGAGAGTGACATGGGGTGGAGCATGCATATATGGTGAGCAAAGAGAGCGAGACACAATGTGTGTGTGCAAAAGAGATCGACCAATAGATGCATGTAAACAGAAACAGATATAGTGTGCGTGATAAGAAGCAAGAGTGCATCCGAGAAATAAGGTTGATGGAGAGAAATAGAGAGATAGAGATGCTAGCTAGAGGGAGATCGGCTAGTGTGGGTGTTAGAGATAAGAGTCGAATGGATTAGAAGGGTGAGTTATATGTGCGTGAGAGAGATAGAGAGTGAGGGTACATGCAGAGAGAAAAAGATATATATATATACGCGTGATAGGAAGCAAGAGTGCGGCCGAGAAAGAAGGTTGATGGAGAAACACAAAAATAGAGAGATATAGATGCTAGCTAGAGGGAGATCGGCTAGTGTGTTTGTTAGAGATAATAGTCAAGTGGATCAGAAGAGTGAGTTGTGTGTGCGTGTGTGTGTGTATGTGTGATAGAGAGAGAGAGAGATAGAGAGAGGGTGCATGTGAGTGACATACAAATAAATATTAGAGAGAAATGAGACCCCGAGAGACAAAGTTCATGTTTGAGAGAGAGAGAGAGAGAGATTTCACAGGGAGAGTCGTAACTAGGGAGACATAGGGAACACAAGATATCCCTAGGGAGAGAGGGTGTGTGTGAGCGGCATATAGGGGAATGGTGGGGAGAAATGAGACCCTGGGAGAGAGAGTTTGTTTTTGAGTGCGAGAGATAGATATTTAAGAGGGAGAGTCATACCTATTGAGACATAGGGAGCGCAAGACATATCTAGGGTGAGAGGGTGTGTGTGAGCGGCATACAGAGGAATAGCAAAGAGAAATGAGACCCTGGGAGATGAAGTTTGTGTTTGTGTGAGAGAAAGAGATTTCACAGGGAGAATTATAGTTAGAGAGACATAGCAGGGAGTGAGATATACTCAGAGAGAGATAGAGTGAAGGTCAAGGGAGAGCGTACTATTAGAGTGTTACGAAGAAAAAAGACTATTATCAACATACAAGTAGCACAAGACATACCCGAGATATGGTGAAGGCGTACGGGTCTAGATAGATATATAAGGGCGTGACTGATAGCTGTATGAGACGAAATATCTGGATTAAAGGGGATTCAAATATTTAAATTAGAGATCAGGACATCAATAATATCATAACAAAAATTGTGCTTTCAAACATGCATATTCATTTGAATTCGGGGATATATGCAATGTTATTTAGTTTATCAATATTAGTGATCCATATAATTTTTTAAATTAAAGAAAATGCATGGCTTATGCAATTCATGTATAAATGGGACTACACTATATTGCGCATGTGTCAAACACATTATACATGTTTTAGAAGTTAAAAAATCCGCATGAAACACATATTAATAGGATCTGGTTAGCGAGGAATGCATACACTTGATTTCAACATAAAGTGGTTTCAAATATTTGAATTCAAATTAAGATGGATTCAGCCTTATGAATATGAGATCATGGCATTTGTAAACCGTATTTATGTATAAAGGATGTTGGCTTTTGAAAGTATATATACGTATGGATGATGTATATAGATTTGTATTCGAATACAAAATGAATCCTGCCCAAAAAAAGAATACAAAATGGATTCGAATTGAGTTTTCACGGTAAACCTGCAAGCTTTTTCTCCAACATTTTGAACGAACTGGAAAAACACGCTGTCCCTGCTCGGCCACCCGAAACCAAATTTTGGGAGATGAAAATTACTGCCTATCACTGACACGCAGAACCTATCAGCTCGATTTGTATAGGTGTAGATAGGGGCAGGTTTCTATTTTCACTCAAACATGACATAACCGCCTCTCACCCAGATTCATACACGGTGGGTGCCAAAACAAAGTGTCTCCTCCGCCAAAATCACCTCTCACCCCAATTCTTACAAGGTGGGCAAATATTCGGCGTATGCGAGATTACCGCCCTATCCCCAACCGTCCAATATTGCTATGATGTCTGAAATTTAAATGGGGGCTAAGTTTGTAACTTTCCATGTATTTGAGACAAGCACGTCCCAAATACATGGTTCCCCCTACCTATCTCCCTCCATTTCCCAATTCGTACTTCGTGGATGCCAAAACACCTCTCCACCCCAGCACTACCGTTCTCCTCCACCATGCCGAAGATGATACCCCGACGCATTAGTCCATTACAAGAGATCGACCTCTCTCATTCACTGCTTTGAACCAAGATCCTTGCATCGTGTGCTCTCACTTCATCCGCGCCATCGTCCACCTTGCCGGGGCCGCTCCTATGACCGTCTCATCCATGGCGCCTAGATATTTCCACCACCGCCACCTTCTGCCCTCCTAGATCTGCTTCCACGCCGTCGACAACCATCTATACTGTAGCACCCTCAATGTCTCAGCAGATGCTTACACGGTGCCACACTAGAGGCAGTACTCTTTCTTATCTACTCAAGTTATTTATCTCAGTAACAAAATGGATCGCCACTGCTTTACTGTAATTTCTTGTCCATCACTTACAATCTTACTTGTTAGTTAAGAATACATTGGTTGCTAAGTTTCCTTTGTCTAATTTGCACCTTCAGATCCGCCATGGCACGCTCAACACTATGCTCGCAATGCTTATGGTTTTCCTATTTTATATTCCACATTAGCTAAATGACAGTCGACTAAATTTAAATTTGGTGTTAGTGGATTTTTGAGAGTTCGTCAGAGTTCACCGGAGGGAAGGAAGGGGCTCGCCTGAGGGTTGCCCCATTATCTATCTTAGGGTGTCAGGTGGGGACGCTGGTTGTGGGAAGTGGTCGTCGGGCTGTGGCGGAGCCTCGCTAGAGGAAAAACTGGACGCGGGTGTGGGGAGGGGGGCTATAGGGATGGTCGGGGGTGGCGGAAAACCAGCAGAGGTGGGCGTTTCAGGGGAGGGCGAGGGCGGGGGGCGGAGGCTGGTGGTTCAGTCGGCACCCGATGCAGTGGTTTGTAGGGGAGGCATAAGAGGCGACGAATAAGAAGGGTTAGGAGACGTAGGATCTTCATCCAACTGCCTAAAATGGTCGACTGATCCAAATGACGAAAGTCAGGCTACCTGCATGTGGACATTCCCTTTATATTCAGTACCATCATCCTAGGTGCTTCAACGTGACCTTGCATTGCTCCTCAACCCATCGAGCTAAACAACATGCCACTCATAATTCCAAAATTAGTTGCTCAAATACGAATCTGATATGATGTTGATATTACTAAAACAGAGAACATTTAATTGGTGTGCTAAAGTTCCTACTTTACTTTTGAAAAGTACACGCGCCACATACAGAGAGACAACGGGGAGTTGCATTCTTTATGCCCTCTAGTTCATCATGTGTGGGCAATGAAGATTTTTTTATCCAAAATCTGGTTGCTCTTCTTTAGCATGTTCCTCTTCTATCTTCTTTAACAAGTACTCTCTATGTTACTAAATATAAGTCTTTGTAGAGATTCCTCCATGGACTACCACTAGAAAAAAACGCTTCTGTGATGATACGTGTTTGTCACAGTAGGCACATTTTCTGTCATGCATGTACATCCATGACATTTTTATGACAGAATCAAGATAGTCATGCATGTGCTGTCGTAGAAGTGTTCCATGATAATACCAAAATTATCATCATGGGAGTGTCCACTACCATGACGATAAATTGCGCGTCATAGAAGTGTTTTCGTCAAGGGTAACCGACACATGGCATCCACCATAACGGGTCATCGTTAATCTACCGGGTTCCATTTTGGACCCGATAACCCATTAATAGCCCGAACAATGGGGATTTTCCACGTGTAAAATTCTCATTCGCAGGAGGATCCACGTGTCGGCTCAGTGCTGGGACAGATGTCATCCACTCATTGTACGGGAGCCGCCTATGATATGTTGCCATGTGGCAAGGCCCAACAGTGGCCCATTTAGGTGAAAGAGGCCAGCCCGGTCAAAATTAGCTGGCTGGCCCATATAGGGCCTACTTGTGTCTGGTCCATTTAGGCCCACGGCCCATATGAGATGTGCCAATTCCGTCCATCAACAGCCAGCTAACTATTTGACACTGTAGCAACCCATTGTCAGTTCAAGCCCATTAACACCCCACTATAAATTTGGGCTCAATATCGGCCCAACATAGTTTTGGCCTATTAACAGCCCATTCAAGGGATGGGCCAATTTTTAGGATGTATGTATTTCGGCCTTTTAGCGATCCATTTAAGTGTTGGGCCAATTTCTAGCCCGGTATGTCTTTCAGCCTGTTAAAGGCCCATAAAGGAGTTGGGCCATTTGCAGTCCGACCTGAGTTTTGGTATCTTAACGACCCATGCTCTTCATGGTCCAATACCAGCCTAGTTTCTCTTTCGGCTTGCTAAAGGCCCACAACACAGTTGGGCCATATATAGTCTGATCCAACTTTCGGCCTCTTAGCGGCCCCTGCTCTTGATCGTCCAATACGAGCCCGCTATCTCTTTCAGCCTGCTAAAGGCCCAAAATACAATTAGGCCATATATAGCCTAACCTTAGTATCGGCCTGTTAACGGCTCATGAAATTGAATGGGCCCAATTTTTTCCTGCTTCGATTTCGGCCTGTTAACGGCCCGAGAGGTAACTGGGGCAAGCATTAAATGTTGGCTCATTCCAATTACAGCGGCCCAATAGAGCTTTCAGCCTGGTTACGAGCCATCAACTTATTGGGCCCACTAAAGTTTGAACATGTCTGTAGGCCCAATTAGACAAAGTCGAGCATTTATGGACAGGACCAAAACCGATCAATCAAAGGCCTAAAAGAATTTTGGCCCCTGCGAGCCCATTAAGGGCAGTGGGCCACTATCCTTCATATAGGGCCCACGATGGTTCGTGCGAGATATTAATTTCACTACTTTTTTGGCTTCCTAGCAACCAGTTAGCTGGAATGCGAGGCGCGCTAAGCAAATGTACGGCATACATGAAGAAATGTAGCACATCTAGCATATATCACAGGAAATTACATCCACTTGGCAATGAAAGATTATGCCAGTGCAAATAAATGAACATAACTTAACGATCTACAACCTCACAATCTGCAACCTCAGTGCGGATGACACCCATAAGCATGTGAGTAAGTTCTTCCTTCTTTACTACACTGTCTTTGGAAACATTGATCAGTTGTTGTTGCACAAGAATGTGCACCTCTGATTCCTCCATGATTCCATCATTGCTTCAACCAGTAATTGGTTCACAAACATACATTTTTCCGTTGGATTCGAGACAAAGGAAACTGAACATATTCAGATGGCGATTTTGGCAAGCTTGTATTATTGATAGTGGAGAGTGTCTCTACCACTACATCATAACACAAATTAGGAGGGGAACCGAACAAATTAATCATGAGTTATTGCCATATTGCCTGCCCTAGATTTATTGGAAAGAAACAATGGGTTGATTTGCTATTTTTAGAGTTTGTCTTCTTATCTTCAGCAGCCTTCACCAAATTAACACACTAGCATTGCTATCATTGGCCAGGTCAGATAATAGGAAAGCAACATTGACACAATGAACATTTGGGCAACTAGACCAAACCCGCCTACACCAAATTAACTCAATATGGCACAGCTATCATCAGCCAGGTAAGCTAATAGGAAAGCAACATTGACACAATGAATGATTGGGCAACCAAACCACAACACTACAATTTAGTAATGTGCATGATATGAGATAGTACGCTCATGCAGCTCAGTCTGCAAAACTACCTTGCAGTTTTCCTTACTAAAATCAACATTGTCGCCTTTAATTATACATTTTGATAGAAGTAAATGTTGATCAGATAAAGGTTGGATTCACGTTGATTAATAAAATACAAGTTGATGTAAAAATATAGTGATATACAATAGGTACTTACATCAGCATTGGAGCATAGAGAATTCCCGCAAGATACTTTCCTCGAACACAATCCCAGTTTAGAAAGTCTTCTATCCATTAAGCTTATTTTCTAAAAGAGAGATGGGTAAGAAACATGTAGAAAATATGATCGGAATGCTATAAAATTTTATGATGCGAGGATACGCATACGCTACTTAGAAAGGAGTTGACATATTTTTGCATAACTGGAGCGGACTAGTTCTTTGGCCACTGGAATCTGCTTATTATTAGGAGCAGTTGGGTTTCTCTGTGTTGGAGCAGTATCTATGAACACTGGAGTTGGTTTATTGTCTCCTGGCATTTGGATCTTTTGCAAAGACCTTGTTTGTAGCCCTTCAGATTCTAACATAACCTTCTTCCCCTTGCATGCCTTATATAGAAGAATGGTGCTTCAATTATAAAACATGCTATGACAGAGAGATAGAATAGGTCTGAAGAATACATAGGCATGACATATTGACATGTATTCCCTCCATCCAAAAATAAATGGATGTGTCTAGGCATATTTCAGTTCTAGATATATCAATTTTTTATCCATTTCTACGACATGTAATCCAGATGGAGGGAGTATGATGTAAGAGCTGGGGATACAACAGGACAACAAATTAAAAAAAACACTAGTTGAATGTAAAACGGTATGATAGCGGAATAGGTATAGAAAAATACGAAGGTGAAATATGCGTGTATGATTGGGAAACTAAGATGGCATTGCAACAGGCCAGTAGAACAACACTTCAATGTAAAAAACTGGTATGGTAGACGGATGGAGTACATACTGATGACTAACAATGCATAAAATATTCAGAAGCATGATGTCCAAAGTAGATGGCATTGCGACAGAATACAATGACAGTACTAGAATTTGAAAACATGTTATCATGAATGGAATAGGTACTGAAAAATAGGAGGGCAGGACATATTTACATGTATGATCAGCAGGCTAAGCACATGGCATTGCAACAAAGTAGATGCACTCCAGGACTTTATATGCATGATGTAACCATATCACCGGCCAAGTTGGAGCAAGGACCATGTGGGGTGAACAGGATTCATCATCTTTCTGCAAGTCTTCTGAACAACTGCCTTTAACTGTTCCATCATATTGGGTTTCATTGTCGTCAAGCTTGTTGGTCGTTACATTGCTCCGCAAGGTTCATGTGGATATATCAGTGTGTTCAATTATATTTGACATGCATGGAAGACAACTAGTAGTTATATTATGTAATGAGTGCCTGTAGGAGACGACATAAATAGTAGGACTGGACTTAAATAGTAGCAAAGGGTCTCAAAAACTAAAGGGAGAACACAGATGAAAGCTACAGAATATGTATTGTTTGTACTCGAGATTAACTAGATGGCACACAAAAATATTAAAGAACAACAACATAGGTAATACTAGAAGTGGTATAATCACCAGCCTCTGGGATAGCATTGGTTGATCAATGATAACTATGGAAAAAAGTTAACTCCTGAACAAGTATATTATCTGAACTATGGAACATCGTTAACTCCTGAACAAGAGTCTTAAGAGATCAACATGAATATACAATGACATGTGATAATCTATTTTCTATGCATAGATGAATAACAAATCCATAAATGTTGCACACATGTAAGATGAGGGTACAACCTATATGGCCGCCATCCATAGAAGTGAGCATCATCTGCTGATTTGTCGATCGCCCTGCGGTTGTCGTGGCTGTCCATGTCGGGAACGCACTTTGAGGTAGGGTACTGTTGAGTGGGGACTATAGCTCCCTTCTGGTGTATGCTTCCCTTGTTGGAGCAGCTGCGGTGAGAAGGAAGACGGTGTGGCTGAAGATGCAGAAAACACATAATGTTAAGAATAACACATATCTCTAATATGAAGAAATACCCTAAGAGCACAACACTAAGGTACGACTGGTCACACGTCTGTTGATTGAAAACTAAATTGGGGTCACACTATTTTATTTTATTTTTGTACTGTCTGATCTACACCGGATGGCTGGACGGCCGTCTTGTGCCTCTCGGCTAACAATGTTCATAATCTTCCCCTAAGAGCCTGCGACCACCAGCAGAGCGACCTGCCTCCGTGTCCCTGGCCGCGAGAGCTGCGACCAAAACCCCGCCCCGCCCCACCAGACTAGCATGGTTGCGCCGGCCCTGGCCAAACCACAAAGACTCGTCGTCATCCAGATCCGACGGTGGCAGTACCTTCAACCCACACAACTCTTAGATAGACATCTTAGTGCTGCTTCCGCAGCGAACTTGCACCCCCGCACCACTATGATAGACACTGAGGCACTGTTGCCCCAGCCAACCGGCAGCCTAGGGGCCCCACCGCCTCGAGGGGTGTTGCTTCCCATTGGGAATCGACTGGCCCAGAATAAAATTTCAGGTGACTGAGGCCTAAATAAAGTGATTTAAGATGAGTGTACGACCTATATTGCGGCCCCGTGAAGTAGGCAGCTCCAGCTGCCGAGTCGGTGAGGCTAGCGCGGTTGCGCTGGCTCCCGGTGGCAGGAAAGCAGATATGTCACGATTGTGGACACCTACGGGGAAGCAGCATCGGGGCCCTGCACGCGTCAGGAGTTGGAGATGCTCTGGCACCGTGCACAACGACATGGGTGAATCGGCTCCAGTACGGTTCACGCGGTCATCATCGAGGCAGCTTTGGCAGCACGGAGTAAGAGGCACACGGCCCAGTGCATGACGGCAAACAGACAGTGGCTCCGGCATTGGGGAGGAGGGCGGTGGTGAATTTGGTGCGATGGGGGCACCATGGATGAGGGGCTGAGTTTTCGTGGGTGTGGAGAAGGTGATTTGGCCCCCATGTTGTATGAATGGGAAATTGGGAGGGGGTGCCATGTCTTAAGGACGCATGTCTGAAATGTGGGGGAAGCTACAGTTCTACCCCCTGCCTTACGGCTTCTGGGCTTGGTTCTATGTCTTGAGGGTTAGGGATAATAGGGTAACTTTGCTTCTCCCAAATAGTGTGCGCCAGCGATTTCGCGCGAGGAGAGCGTGTTTTGAAATAGTGGGCGCGAGCGATATCGGCCGAGGAGAGGGTGTTTTGCGGCCCATGGTTTATGAATTATTCGGCGCCTGCCATTTCGGCCGAGGGGAGGGTGTTTTGCCACCCATTGTTTATGAATTAATCGACACCTGTCATTTTGGCCGAGGAGAGGGTGTGCTTGGATGAAGTTACAAACCTACCCACGATGTACAACGGGCCAATTGATCTGTGTCCCACATAGGCCGATAATTTCGCATCTCCCATTTATTTGCTTAGGCGAATTCCACCGAGCAGAGGGTGTTGAGCAGTTCGTTCAATATCTGGGAGAACGAGCATCCACGTCTACCTTACCAAGTTGATTCGAATCAAATTTTGAAATATTATCTTGCCACTTCTTTTTTAGATGGTGAGATGATGCTCGGGACTAATGTGTTTTTACATGGTCATTGCTAAAAATTTACTATATGATAAATAGTTGACCCACTCAAAAAGGGAATTAAACCCAAAATGAAATATCACGATTCAATGAAATAGCTCGTTCACTCGGTCAAAATAGTGTACTAAATCCAAAATGGAACACCTCAATTGAGTAGCATGTAGTATTATAGTACTCCATGAACATGTTGAAAGTCAAATTAATGAACTTGTTTGATACGCATATCTCTGTTCATGTGTTTGCAGACACCATGTTCTCCAATTCAAATATTTGAATGTAAATTTATATCGCAACATGGTATATATCAGTCTGCGATGCATAAACACGACCTCCCCCTCCCATGGACTCCTGTTCTCTATCTAGCCGACAATCTTCATTTCTATCACACACATACAAACACAAACCTTGTCGGTCCCTCTCCCTCTCTCTCTCTCTCTCTCTCTCTCTCTCTATCTCTATCTGTCTCTCTCACTCTCTGTCGGTCTTCCTAGTTCACATGCACACTCCATGGTATAGGTCTCTCTGGCACACAATGTATGATTCTCTAGTCCAAGCTAAATATCTAGGGTGCATCATCGTACGCACACAAATTCCCTAGATCGTTGTCCATAACTCTCTCACGCATGACTCTGCCATCTTGGGCCTGTTCCCTCTCTCTCTCGAACTCTCCATCTCCCTAGGTCACACATACACATGCATATCTCACTCGCACTAGATAGACCCATCTAAAACTCTCTCTCTCCCTCATTCTCTCTCCATCTCACATGCACGCGCACACACACAATCTTACGCCTAGCTAAGTATGACTGTCTCTCACTCCATTGTAGGCACACACAGTCCCCCCTATGTATATGACTATTTCTCAGTCTCCATCACAAACGTACGCATTGTCTCTTTCCCTCACTTGGTCTATCTCGATTTCTCTCGGGGCATATTTCTATTACACAAACACCTCATCCTCGATCTCCCACCCATATAGTCCCCTCACGATCTCGAGGGGATCTCTCTATCACAAACACACCCTCTCTCCCTCCCCATGGGTCCATCTTCTCCATACGTCGCTCTCGACCTCTGTCCCTTGTTGGCCAGACCTCTATTGGACAGGTGCTATAGGGGGTCTCTCTCAGTTGCAAACAACCGACCACTAGCTATCTCCGTGTATCTCCTCTCCTTGCTTTCTATCTCGGAGATGCATGCATGATATGTTTGCATAAGACACACACACACACTCTCTCTCTCTCTCTCTCTCTCTCTCTCTCTATTTAATCATTTGTTGTCCTTTCTCTTTCACACACGCACTCTTTTTGCACACTCACTCTTTCTCCTTCACGCGCACTTGATCTCTCTAGACTTAGGCACTCTCTTCGGTCCACAGCATATAGATTTGTTGAAAAGTCAAATTTCACAAAGTTTGACCTGGTACGTGTAGAATTTTTTTACATCTAGAACGGCAAACATATATCATTGGACTCATCACAAGATGTAGTTTCATATGATGTACCTTTGGTATTGCAGATATAAATAAAATATTGTGTACACCTGGTCAAATTTTGCAAATTTTGACTTCTAAAAAATTTATATGCACTACATCATCAAACAGATGGAGTATCTCTTTCCCTCTCTCGGCCACCGATGAGACGACCACCATGGAGACTGACAAGGAGGCGGGGGATAATCTCTTAGAAGGAGAACATGAAGGAACAGATCCCTTGACGGCACCCTCAACTTCTGCTCCTCCGCCAAGCAGCTCGCTGAATGGAAGCACTGCTCCTCCTAGGACTAGAATTCGAGTCGAGTCGAGCCAGCTCGGCTCGACTCGCTAAAGCTCGTTTCGTTAACGAGCTTGCTCGACTCGAATCGTTACTATAACGAGCTCGAATCCAAGATTGGCTCGACTCATATAACTCGCGAGTTGGCTCGTTTAGCTTGTTAAGCTCGTTAATGATATGAACATAAAAGCTTATGAATATGATATAAATGATTTCTTGGGAATGTAAAATGGACATATTAAACATGTACAATGTTCACAAACAACTGTAAGCATGTATGAGCTTAACTTACAATTGTCAGTACCATCAAGTCAGTACCATGTACATGACCATTGACCACAAACAATTGTACATGACCACAATGATCAACAAGTTAGTAAGATACACATGACCAAACAATTGTAATTTCCTTGAACGTCTAGGTGTTGTGTTGTGCGCCGGGGATGCAGGGTGCTTGGCTGATCTTCTGTACCAAACCTAACGAGTTACACGAGTACTCGTGAGATCGGCTCATTTAACTCGTTCTATAAATGATCTTGAACTAAACCTTGGCTCGACTCGTTATTCTTCCAGTTCGAGTCGATTCGAGCCGAGTCATGAGCTACTCATTTAGCTCACGAGCTTCGAGCTTTTTTTCTAGCCCTACCTCCTCCTAAAGAATGCAAACATGAGCCTGTATGCGTCGAGGACCTGCTGGCAACTGGTGCCGACCAGGACTGAGCGACGACAACTGACGTCACCGAAGAAGAAACAAGATCTCCTCCACATGCTCATCAAGGTAAATCTTCGTCCAAGCAGAGCTTTATCCTTATCGATTTTTTTCTTGGACTTGACCTGAGTCTTGAATTTAATTTTATTTTTTGCTCTTCCTTTTCCATCTTGTAGATTCAACTCCACCAAAAGAGGAGGAACCCATTGTAGATGTGCAAGAAATTGCAAAGAACGTTGTTGATGAGGACGCAAATATTTTTGTCGAAGAGGCTGCAGTATCTGACCTTGAGGAGTTCAGGAAAGCCGTTGAAGAGACTCTAAAGGCTCCCGGCAACACATTTGTTCCCATCACCGCAGAGAAGCTGGCAATGAGGAGCCAACCATTGTCAATCATCCTGCTCTGCCTAAAGTGCAACCAACAACAAATCTCTTGGAGCCCCTTCTTCAGCTTCAGGGATCTGAAGCCCCTGGCTCATCTGACACAAGGAAATCCACCCTCAAAGATGTAGTTGCCGGAATCCTCATTCCCTTGTCTCACAGCATAGAAGCAGACCCTTCTGACGATAGCTCTGCAGATCTTGCTTTGCTGAAAGGCATGGCTGCCGGTTACAAGGATGTACAAGAGTGCTACAGCAGATGTTGGGAAAAACTCCAAGCACAGTAGAAAACTGTAGAACTGGCCAAGCAAAAGCTGAATGATAAAGTTGAGGAGATCCGCAAATAGCATGAAGGGAAACTTCAATGCATTAAGGGAGAGGAGGATAAACTTGTCGCTGCTAGAGAGAAAGCAGCAGCCCTAGACGGCAAGCTATCTGAGCGAGAAGCACACCTTGACGTGAGGGAGAAAGACCTTGCCGCCGGAGAAGAATCACTTGCTGCCAAGTTGCGCGGTGGATGAAGAAATGCAAACTTTGCTTGCACAGCGGACCAATGAGCTAGAGGAAAATAATTAGAAGATCATAGAAGCTCAAGCGCTGGATCATGCCGGGAAGCTCCAAGAGGGTGTCAAAGCCGCTGAAGCTGCTAAGAACGTCAAGGTTGAGCTGGAAGCCAAACTGAAAAAGCTCGAAGAGGATCTTGCTACAGCCGGCAAGGAGGTCTTGGCGCTCAAAGAAGATGCTTAGAAAACACCCACTACAAAAAAATACACTTCCGTGATGATACGTGTTTGTCATAGTAGGTCAAGTTTTTTGTCATGCATGTACATCCCTGATGATTTTATGACAGAATCAAGATAGTCAAACCTGTGCTATCGTAGAAGTGTTCCATGACATTACCAAAATTATCATCACGGAAGTGTCCACTTCCATGACGATAAATCACGCATCATAGAAGTACTTCCGCCAAGGGTAACCGACACGTGGCATCCACCGTAACGGGTTGCCGTTAAGCTATCGGGTTCTGGCTTGGATCCGATAACCCGTTAACAGCCCGGAACAATGGGGACATTCCACGTGTGAAATTCTCAATGGCCAGAGAAACCATGTGTCGGCTCACCATTGGGACAGATGTCATCCACAAATTTGACCGAAGGCGCCTATGATATGTCGACACGTGGCACGGCCAAACAAAGGCCCATTCGGTGAAAAGGCCGGCCCGTTTGACTTGGTCAAAAGGTAGTGGGCCGGCCCACGGAATGCCTGTTAACGGCATGTTCTCATATAGCCTATTTACAGCCCGCTAACTCATGGCCCGTTACGGCTTACCCAAATTAGGCCCAGTAGCGTCATCTGGGCCGTCCAATATGATTCCAGCCTGTTGTAACTTCCGGCCCATTTATGGCCCATGACGTCGTTTATCCCATATGAGGCCCTTTGTAACTCTGGGCCCACTAAAGGCCCGAGATGAAACTGCCCATAATGAACATTGTGTCGCTTTATACCCATTAACGACCCATTATTCCGTCAGCCGTTTCCAGCCCGTGTTAACTTTCGGCCTTCTAAGGGCCTATTTATTCTTGGGCACATTTCCAGAATTTGGTTACTTACGGTCCATTATTGGCTTGTTCAGCTTGTGCGCCAAATTCAGCCCGTGGTTATAGTCGGCCCGTTTGTGGCCCGTTAACCCGTTGGACTGTTTTCTAGCATCATCAAATACGGCCTATTAACGGCCCGTTATAGTCGGTCCATAAAACAGACGATTTCCATTGAAGCCCGTTTACGGCCCATTCTGTGGACCATTATTGGTCCACGAATAGTATGGCCCATGTTTGGCGAAATGATTGTACGGCCCGTAGAAGGCCCATAGATTAGACGGCCCGTAGAAAGCCCATGGATCCTACGGCCCGTAGAAGGCCCATGGATCCAACCGCCCGTAGAAGGCCCATAGATCCTACGGCCCGTAGGAGGGCCATGGTCACTACAACAGGTAGCAGGCCCATGGTTACAATAGGCTATGTGTTGCCATGGTTATTGTGGCCTAGTTATAAAAATAGGTTATTGTGGCCACTAGAAAAATGCGGAAAAAGAATTGTAGTGAATACAAGCAAACATCTAAACAAGATAATAAGGAAATAAATAAGCAAGCAACTAACGCTAGGCTATTACGGCTATTACACATATTACATCCACTGGGCATCAAAGTTCGCCACCAGTGCAAATATAGGGAACAAAGCAGCATATTACATACACAGGCCGTCTAAATTGGCCACCAGTGCAAATAAACGCGGCATGAAAACAAGTCCATAACTGAAACAACTTCAAAAGAGCTCAAGAAACGTTATCCTGGGTATCCACCATGCTCGCAATAAGCTTAGCAAGCTTATTAGTTTTCTCTTGTTTGGCGCTAAAATCCTCCAACGCTTGCTGTTGCACCAGAAAGTATGCATCTGAATGCCCGATGGACTTCCACAGTCCTTTGGCTTCTTATAGCAGCACAACTGATCAATGTCTTTTAGCTTGTAGTTGAGACTCAAGAAACCGAACAGATTCAGACAATGAGTTTGAATAGATTGTGCCAGCAGTAGTGGCCAGTAATTCGAACACTACACCAAGACAGGACTTTGGGGTTGTCTCACTCTCTTCAAGATAGTTTTCCTTAGCTGTTTTATCAGCTTTGTTGGAGACCAACAAGGATGTCTCACTATCCTGAACCTTATCTACATTACTTCCTTTAACATTGCTTAATAAGGCACTCTTCCCCAATATTCTGTCAGCATTCTAAAAGAAGAAACAAGCAGACACATAACAGTTTTAGCATGTACTAGTATATGAAACTCATTTCGGTGAACCAGTTCATTAGTAAGGTGGACAGGATTAAACTACCAAGTATTCAATTGCCAAGTAGTACATAATAAAAGCATCAAACAAACACATATCTATGTCCTATGGTCACTGCATTGTCTTGCCAAATCAAAAAAGAGACATGGTTCAAATCATATCTGTTCAAGACAAAGCAGCATTGAAAGGATACAAAGCATGGGAAACTACACGGCATAACAAGATTTCAGATGGGTTGCACAGGTCTACATGTACAAAAACACTATTGGCTCTGTTGTGATGCTAGTAATGTGCATGATATGAGAAGTCAACTGTATACACAATTAAAATTGAAATCAACACAGCTATTTATAAGAGCAAACCTGTTAAAGAAACATGCGTAAACATACATGTTGTGCCATTGGAGTTTCGATTGGATCCTTCAATTTAAAAATAAGATTGTATGAGTAAATACTGTGATACAAGAGAAAAGCAGTATGCACGATAGCACTGGAATCTTAAATGAGAACAGTTGTTCTTCAGGTTTAAGCACTTGTTCTACATGAATAGAGTACAGTAAGACGCAGGCATATAGTACTTAAAAATAAAAAATGAGCTCATAGACCTTGCCACATTATTGGTTCGGGACCAGTACAGAACAAGGTGTTCCCAGTCATCATCCAGTAAATGTGTCTCTGGAGAACATAAGGGAATTTGATGAGTTTCTTTGCCAGTGAAGTACGTTTTCTTCAGGTAATTCCGATACTGCCACCAAGCATTCTTGAAGATAGTAGAGGTATTAGCACAGTTTACCTCATCGTGAGTTTCCAAATCGGTCCTTCTCTATAGAGAAAAATGGGAAAAATTGTTGTATTATAACCATCATGGAGGTAGAATGTATGGGACAAAGCAAAGTAATTGCCATGAATAACATTACTTACACATAACTCCCGGACAAACACACGAATCGGCATTTTCCTTCATCTTCAAGATAATATTTCCATGATGGGAAGATACGCACATAGGATTTAACAACATCAAATGCGATAGATGCTAAACCATGAATGGCTGGTTGTGCTTCCTCCACAGGAATAGGTGTACTAATTGGTGGAGTTGGGGTTCGCCGTGGTAGTACTGGCGCTTTGGGCACTTGAGCTGCTTTACTAACTACTCTTGTTTGGGAGCTCTGTGGTGGAGATGGTGTTGTGTCAACAGGAACTGGGTTACTATCTGCTGGGGTTGGGGTTAGATGGGCGAAGCTTGTTCTCTGTCCATCGCAGTAGGTGTACAATCTGCGAGAGTTTGGGGTATGTGTGGTAGGGCTGGTTCTCATGCATGTACAACCGGGGTGCTATCTCCACCGAGAGGTAGCACTATTTTATTTGAAGACCGTGTTTTTACTCTGCTAGATACTGCCATCACCCGCTCCAATTCAAATGGCTGATAAACAGGAAACATAGTTGAATGTACACACAAACAGATGCAATAGATAGTGTGGAAAAAACAGGGCATGAAATAGTTGACATCTATATTGTTTAACTAAAAAGGATAGCATGACATAATTTCACATATATGATGTCTATCTAAACTGGATAGCATAGCATGACATAATTCAAAGATATGATGACTAACTAAATAGGATGGCATGAGATAATTATATGATGTCTTTAGTAAACAAGTTCGCATGACACAATTCACATACATGTTATCTAAGTAATTAGGACCGCATGATTTAATTCACATATGTGATTTGTATGCTAAGCAGAGGGCATTCTCATATATGATGTCTGAACTAAGAACATGGTGTTGAATATTGCGTATATGATGTCTAAACTACGCAATGCAAGACACCATATGCATGATATGCGCAGTATAACCATGCCAAGTTAGAGCATACACCTCGGTGGGGGAATAGGATTGTCATCTGTCTCTGAATCCATCTCTGAGGAGCTATTGGGACCCAGCAAGAGATCTCCTTTGACAGGTAGCACTATTTGCTCTGAAGACCTTGTTTTCACTCCAAAATTTTCCATTACCCACTCAAATGGCTGATTCACAGGAAGAGTTGTTTAATGTACAAACATTGTCGACAAATGGAAATGTAATGTAGTAAAGGATGGGCAAGATATCATTCAAATATATGATGCCTGGTTAAACAGGATGGCATTGCATATTTCACATATATTATGGCTGGCCAAAATAGATGAGACTGCATAATTCCCATATATGATATAGAAACTAAACAGTTGACATTACAGAACATGTCTAAACTAAGCAGATGACATATATGATGTCGAAAGTAGGCACTGCAAGGCAACATATGCATGATATGACCAACATGATCATGCCAAGTCAGAGCAAACACCTTGGGGTTAAATAGGAGTGGACAGCTGCGTCTGAATCCAGCTGAGAACAGATATCTTCCTAAGGATTACAATCTTGAAAGGGGGGAGGGTTTGCCATTGAGCCCACCATGGAGCGATGTCTGCATGACATTGTATTGCTGCGCAAAACTCTTCTCCTTTTATCTACATGTTCAGCATGACTGTGTACAATATCTGACATGCATACGAAAAAAATATAGTGAGATTATGTAAGGAGAGCATGCAAAAATCTAGAGTGATGGTAACAATGAGTGGATGGATCCAAAAATAATGATAGCAGGCTGATGATAGCCTTGATTTAATAAAAAAGACAGATGATGATGGATTTACTATTTGTTTCCCACCCAAGATGAACAACATAGGCATACCCTAGGTGAACCAGATAATACACAAAGATACTATTCATATCTGCCTCGATATGTGCCTCACAAGTAATTTTAAAACTCAAGTTTGAACATTAATTTGGACCTAACTTGGAGTCTAAGAGGTGAACGGGATGATAAAGTAGCAGGTAATATTAAGAAATGCATAACATAAGAAGAAACAAAAGAGTACGACCTCTCTTGTGGACCCGTGTACTCCTCAGGTTCATATGTTGAGTCGATGATGGTGATGCAGTTGCGGTGGGTGCCGGTGGTAGGGAAGGATATCTAAGGCAGCGAAAGACGGTCAGGATTGGTGATGTCTAGTTTGGTGGATGATTCTATCGATGGAGCAGCTCAGGTGAGGTGGATGACGTCACGGCAGGAGCAGGACAAACCACACAAAGTTTTCTTCGACACCTACCTGTAACGGAAGTAATTCTGTAAGGGCTCCTTTGGCTTGCAATATTCTAAAAATGCAGGGATAGGAAAAACACCGGAATAGGATAGGAATGCACGTGGGAAACAGAGCATTTGTAAACACTGGATTTCTGTCAACTTGGGTGTTTGGTTCGCAGGAATTGGAAGAGCAGAGGAATGGAGAGAAACATGGCCAAATTAAAGTGAAACCATATGAAAGCATGTACAGTTAGAATGTTATTCTGCCACTAATGCACTTGGTCTTGTTTTCATGCATAGGATTTTGAAAAGTAGGTCCAGGTGGATGTTTTGCTCCATTCCTTCCAACAAAATGCATGAATAATTGAATAGTAGAGTGCCATAGGAAAATTTCCTATTGCTATGTTTTTCCTTTGAACCAAAATATCCCTAATGGATCATCATGAATGTATAGTTATAAGTGATGCGACAAGTGTACAACCTCTTTGTCGTAGCCGTGTTGACCTCAGCATCATTGGGTTGGTCGCTGAGAAGTTGAGGTAGAGGTGGCTGTCGGAGGTGTGGAGGAAGATCTAAGGAATCAGTAGACGGCGTCCAGGGCACTACTCTATTGTGATGGATGGTTCCGTCGTTGGAGCAGCCCAGCGAGCTGTAAGACATCGAGGCTGAAGCAGTACAAGATAGACATCGTTAATCTCAAGTGGGATTCTAATAGCATCTCCAATAGATGATGTAAAATACATTACCAAAAAGTGATAGATGTAAAATTTACATCACCAAAAAACACCTGATTACAACAGATGAGGTAAAAACTTTTGACTCTGAACTTAACTATCAAAACTGAAATTTACAGTGGAATCTGAATGCTACTATTGAAACTGAACGCACTGGTAGCAGAGAGGCACTTCACATGTAGTTTAGGCCGCTCGAGCATTAGTAGTAGAGAAACAGTGATCTAAATCAGCAGGCGATCGACGAGTAACACAGTAGCAGATAGCAGCCGGAGCAGCAGCGCCTAGAGGAGCAGCAACTAGTGCCAGAGCAGCAACTCGTGTAGCTGCAGTAGCCCGTGTACAGCATCAGCAGTGCGAGCGAGAGAAAGAGCAGAGCAGCAACACGAGCAAGGGGGGAGCAGAGCAGCAGCACGAGCAAGGGGGAGAGCAGAGCAGCAGCGCGATCAAGCAAGAGCCGGAGTAGCATCAGGGGCCTCGCGCTGGGGGAGAGCCTCCATGGAGATGACGCCTGCGGCGCCAGCATCGAGGTAGCCGTGCCACGGGGGTGCGGGATGGAGCACCATCGGCACCAGGAGGTCGAGTTAAGGAGAAGGTGCGATGCGATGAGTGTACAACCTCTTAGGTGGCACCAAGTAGGCCCCGACTTCGTCCGAGGAGTCGGTGAGGATGCTGCGGTTCTGGTGGAGCAGGTTAAGGCGGTGCTATGGGGATGGAGCAGCCGTGATAGAAAAGGCGATCATCAGAGCAGCTCCTTGGAGGTGGAGGACGGGGCGGCTGAACCGACAGGACAATGAGATGGACGATGGATCCTTATACAGGGAGGTGGATGAGGTACGTCGAGCTATTGCGGTGGACGATGTCGTCGGGGAAGAGGCTCCTGCTGGGCAGTGGTGAGGTGGCGTACGGAGGAGGGTGGGGTTTCTTGGATGGAGCAGAGAGGTTATGGCGGCCTGGGATTTCGAATGGCAAAAAGGAGGCGATGGGAGGGGGAATCATGAGTTAGGGACGCGCTTGTACAAAATGTAGGGTGTGTTACAAAAGTACCCCCACCGATTTGAACTAGCGGCCCTTTCGGCTCAGAGTTAGAAGGGGGATTTTGCGTGTTGGGATTTGGCAGCTAGAGGGTGTTTTCGCGCGCGTGTAATTTCGAGATAGCAAGGTGCGGGTTGTGAAGGCACGAGTTTTGGGAGCACGATATCTGAATTTTCAGGATATAACAAGGCGCAGGTTGAATTTTAGGGACAGGCCTAACGTGTAATATTGTACGTACCAAATCAACTCGCACTTTACTCAACGAAAAAAAACTAAAAAATAAAACTATTCACACCACACAAAGAGAGAGTCTTGTCCCGTTTTACTGTACAAATGTTATTCAAAGCTATGAATCCATGTTATGTCCAACTAATTTTTTTTGCTGGCTGTATAATGCATGTAACCTACTCATACCAACATTTTAGTGCATTCCAAATGTCTATACTACCGTTGCAATTCGAACTAAACTTGAATTCATTTGTCTATTTGAATAAGAATCTACAATCATGATTGTTGCCAACTTAAACCATCATTCGTGTATTACCTTAACAACACACCACATGATTACTATAGAGAAAGATATGAACTATGTGTACTATATGAACTCGAATTCAAATTTTTGAATACACTTGATATTGATTCCAAATAATAGTACATTTTATGTACTAACTAGATATTCATAATCTAAACCATGTTCCATACCTACACCGTGTTTATCACACAAAGTATAGTGCCCCGCCCCCTACATTATGACAAGTGTTTAGCCCTGAGCTGCAAAAGCCACACATTATCCCAAATTATAATCAATGTTCTATATATTATATAGAGTATAACATGTTTTAACCATACCATGCGTATCACCATTATATTCATGCATGTTTTGGTTTAAAACACTATGATATCTTCTTCAAATATCCGAATCCACTTTTTTATTATGAATTATGATCTATGTTCGTCTTTTACACCTTCACGGTCCTCTTCTCTTTGTAGCTAGCTGGCGCTAACTTTCTATCATGCATGCACACACCTGCCCCCCTTTCACAATCCCCCAGCATCCCCTCCATCGCGCACATTCATTATTTCTCTTTAGGTCGTTCACCGACGGTGTGTTTAGGCCCCCCGGATTCTTCTTTCTGGCACACACCAGTCGATATACCTCTCTAGCCAAGTGTGCCTACCACAAACACACACTTCCCCTCTTCTCTTCTCACCGTCCATGCCCCCTATGTCCAATACAGTTCCACGCAGTTGCACACTCTTGCCCCACTTTTCATCAATCACATACTCGCACACTCCTCCCCCCTCGAGATAGTAGACCTCTCGCACCACCTCCTCGCCGCACCCCTCTCCCCCTGTCCGTCTCTCTGGACCTTATTTGCTTCTAACACATGCATGCATGTATACGTACCGATCTCCCTACATATAGCTAGGTTGACTATAATTCTTTTTCCCCATGCACCTATCGACTTACCTCACTAGTTATGTCTCTCCCTTTCTCGGACACACGACGATTGATCTTCCTATGTAGTTACGTCTGCTTACCACAACCATATCGCCCCCCTCATCATCCTTGCATACTTCCTGACCCGTCTCTCACACGCACGTGCATAGACAGGCAGACATCCCCTCTCTTATTGATATTGCACTTGTACCCTCCGTTAGTCTAGCAGGCCTCTCCCACAATTTGTGTGAAGGAACTCCACCACCAACCCTCCGACACTCTACCTTTGTCTTTCTCCCAACCTTATTCCTCTGCTACACACATGCATGGATGCCAATCGATCTCCCTCAATACATAGCTAGGTCTCTCTCCTTCTCCAGACATATACTAGTTGATCTACCTCTCTATAGTTAGGTCTCCGCCTCCCCCTCAAACATACACACCGATAGTCGAACGTTGTAAGTAGATATCCATGCCACAGAGAAAAACTTCACCTCTGCCCTCTCACATTCTAGTAGGCCAGACGCCCTGTATCTTTGACGTGGGCAAACACAAAATCGATAGCGCTCTTTATCGATCGTTTACCCACACAGTTCATCCCTGTTTTTGATTCTATCGATATCTCACGCCGATGATACTTCCAGTCTCTTCTCGTGGATCGCTCCCTCTATATATGATATATCCATGACTCTGTTTCACACACACTGCGTATGATACATTTTTTTGTTTGAGATATCATCGACACATTGTGTCTGTTTCGCACAAACCATCTCTCTCACACCCACCCTTGTACGGACCTGCACCTAAAGAAGAGGTGCACGCACGATGCACTTACTCACGTCTCGTTCCTGGCCACACCCGCGCGGGTACACGATGGAGTTCATTTGTGTACAAAAAGGCAGCCCACGTGATAATTTGACGCGTGTAGCGGTTGTTTACCCGAAGAGGGTCGTGTACCACGCATAGACGGAACAAAGTTCGACTTTAAGCGTTAGTATTAAATAAAGTTATATTCCTTAACGGCACGTACAGAATATAAAATGATTGTCATCAAGAAAAAAGAAAAATCCACTCCACTATATACAATGGAGCCTGCCTGCCGGGGTTTGTCTCTCGTAACACTATCTCACACAAGGCGGTGGTGGCCTCTCTCTCCCACCGTTGGTCACTGATCCAGCCGCATCCCGTCTGCCGGCGGAAAGGAGGATGTGCATCGTTTCTCCATTCGACGTTATTGAGGCAACACATCCCGATCTACGGTACCCGCCGTTCTCTCTGACCAAGCTCCGGCGCGGTAGGGCCTTCGCCACTTGCTCTCTGCCGCAGTATGGGCAGATCCCGACTGCCGACGTCCTCCTAGTTACATCCCGACGACCCTCAGGTATAGCTTCCTCCGGCCTTGCTCCACTGCCCATCTTCCCACGTTGCGGCATGTGGAAAATCCTCCATGTGGATCTTCTTTAGTTGTTTGCTTAAAACGTATCTCGGCCGACGTACTTTCCATCTTGCAATCTCGTCCTCAAACCGTTTTTGGTAAACCACCATGCTACTGTCTTTCCCTCATTTACATGGAATATGCTTCTTTTTTGTCGGCGTATGTGTCTTCAACTCGTCTTATTGGGCAGTAATGGTTTCCTTTCTACCACCTTCTGCAAACAGGGCTATCCATTCACCTCGTTACTATTGCGACCTTTTGGTGAACTGCACAAATCACTTTTTTTCTTTTGAGTGTTTTGTGCAGTTCCACCAAAATGTCACACGGGCAACACTTTTACATTTCTATGGGACTGCAGAAATGGAGATTGGTTTTGCTATCCAACTCCGTGCCTAATCTTGTCCAACAAGTAGTTAGTCGTAAAGAGAGATCACAGAGGTGATCGGCTTCTATTTCTGTGTGTTATGTTTCATCATCTAGTTCCACTATTATTATAATCACACTGACTGAATATCTTTTCAAACAGGGATGATCAACTCGATTTTAGTGGAGCTGCACAAAATGATCGAATTGTGATGTCCTCCATACACCTCTTTTTTTGCTACAGAGCTAGGTGAAACTAGCTGCCAACCAGTGAACACAGTGCCCAGGAAATGGAGCCATGCCTATGAACAACATCGATCAATTATATATTTTTCTTTATTTTAACACCTTCTCACAACTTTATCTTCAATTGTGCTGTGAATATTGGCGCTGATCTGCAAACCATTGAGATGCATTAGCAGCCATGGTAGTTTCATTTGTATTTGATGGAATGTTGTAACGAGACAATCTTGAGGCAAGAGGAGACATGAATCGTAAGCTGAAACCTTTTTTTCCTGCGGGAACCAAAGTTGAAACCTTCATAGCATCACAGTACAATTTCATTATGCTGGAAAATTATGCGTGCATATAAACAAATCCTGGAGGATTGGTAGCAATTCCAGAAACAATTCAACTTTGTTTCACCGACATGTGGGACATCCTTCATCCGGCTCCACCTGCCATGCAGTAATATTGAGTGCGCAACTGCAGGGAAGATTCACCCCAGTCATTGCGCCACAGTAATAATGACTAGTGAGCAGTCAAATCACAGAGCCCCAACTTCGCCACAGTAAGTTGCTTGGATGAAGCAACCATCATTTCTCTCTTTGTTGAATCCGCTGGTACTCCCATATTCCCATAGTAATAAGTTGCTCGGGAGAAGCAACCATCACTTCATCTTTCCCACAGTAAGTACTACCTCCTTTATTTATTCTAGAAACAATCACACGTGAATATTGGACGGTAGCAGCACAGCAACTGAATCAAAAATCGAAACCAACCAACGAACTACTGCTACCTCTTGAGCACTGCGTTGGTTTTCCCTTGAAGAGGAAAGGGTGACGCTGCAAAGTAGCATAAGTATTTCCCTCAATTTTTGAGAACCAAGGTATCAATCCAGTAGGAGGCTACGCGCGAGTCCCTCGCACCTACAAAAAACAAATAACTCCTCGCTACCAACACGATAAGGGGTTGTCAATCCCTTCACGGTCAATTACAAGAGTGAGATCTGATAGATATGATAGGATAATATTTTTGCTATTTTTGTGATAAAGATGCAAAGTAAAATAAAAGCAAAGTCAAAAGCAAAGGAAATAAATAAGTGTTGGAAGATTAATATGATGAAGATAGACCCAGGGGCCATAGGTTTCACTAGTGGCTTCTCTCAAGAGCAAAAGTATTATACAGCGGGTGAATGAATTATTGTTGAGCAATTGACAGAATTGAGCATAGTTATGAGAATATCTAGGTATGATCATGTATATAGGCATCACGTCCGAGACAAGTAGACCGACTCGCTCTGCATCTACTACTATTACTCCACTCATCGACCGCTATCCAGCATGCATCTAGAGTATTAAGTTCATGAAAACAGAGTAACGCCTTAAGCAAGATGACATGATGTAGAGGATAAATTCATGCAATATGATAAAAACCATCTTGTTATCCTCGATGGCAACAATACAACACGTGCCTTGCTGCCCCCATCACACGGGAAAGGACACCGCAAGATTGAACCCAAAGCTAAGCACTTCTCCCATTGCAAGAAAGATCAATCTAGTAGGCCAAACCAAACTGATAATTCAAGAGACTTGCAAAGATAACCAATCATACATAAAAGAATTCAGAGAAGATTCAAATATTGTTCATACATAAACTTGATCATAAACCCACAATTCATCGGTCTCAACAAACACACCGCAAAAAGAAGATTACATTGAATAGATCTCCATGAGAGAGGGTAGAACATTGTATTGAGATCCAAAAAGAGAGAAGAAACCATCTAGCTACTAACTATGGACCCGAAGGTCTGAGGTAAACTACTCACACTTCATCAGAGAGGCTATGGTGTTGATGTAGAAGCCCTCCGTGATGGATGCCCCCTCCGGCGGAGCTCCGGAACAGGCCCCAAGATGGGATCTCGTGGGTACAGAAGGTTGAGGCGGTGGAATTAGGTTTTGGCTCCTGTTCTGATCGTTTGGGGGTACGTAGGTATATATAGGAGGAAGGAGTACGTCGGTGGAGCAACAGGGGGCCCACGAGGGTGGAGGGCGCGCCCCCTACCGCATGGCCTCCTGGAAGCTTCTCTTACATAGGGTCCAAGTCTCCTGGATCTTATTCGTTCCAAAAATCACACTCCCAAAGGTTTCATTCCGTTTGGACTCCGTTTGATATTCTTTTTCTGCGAAAGTCTGAAATAGGCAAAAAAACAGCAATTCTGGGCTGGGCCTCTGGTTAATAGGTTAGTCCCGAAAATAATATAAAAGTGGATAATAAAGCCCAATATTGTCCAAAACAGAAGATAATATAGCATGGAGCAATCAAAAATTATAGATACGTTGGAGACATATCAAGCATCCCCAAGCTTAATTCCTGCTCATTCTCGAGTAGGTAAATGATAAAAACAGAATTTTTAATGCGGAGTGCTACTAGGCATAATTTGAATGTAATTCTTCTTAATTGTGGTATGAATATTCAGATCCGAAAGATTCAAGATAAAAGTTCATGTTGACATAAAAATAATAATACTTCAAGCATACTAACTAAGCAATTGTGTCTTCTCAAAATAACATGGCCAAAGAAAGTTCATCCCTACAAAATCATATAGTTTAGTCATGCTCCATTTTCGTCACACAAGAATGCTCTCATCATGCACAACCCCGATGACAAGCCAAGCAATTGTTTCATACTTTAGTAATCTCAAACGTATAAACCTTCACGCAATATATGAGCGCGAGCCATGGACATAGCACTATGGGTGGAATAGAATATGATGATGGGGGTTATGTGGAGAAGACAAAAAAGGAGAAAATCTCACATCAATGAGCTATGGAGATGCCCATCGATTGATGTTAATGCAAGGAGTAGGGATTGCCATGCAACGGATGCACTAGAGCTATAAATGTATGAAAGCTCAACAAAAGAAACTAAGTGGGTGTGCATCCAACTTGCTTGCTCACGAAGACCTAGGGCACTTGAGGAGGCCCATTGTTGGAATATACAAGCCAAGTTCTATAATGAAAAATTCCCACTAGTATATGAAAGTGACAAAACAAGAGACTCTCTATCATGAAGATTATGGTGCTACTTTGAAGGACTAGTGTGGTAAAGGATAGTAACATTGTCTCTTCTCTCTTTTTCTCTCAATTTTTTGGGGTTTTCTCTTTTTTTATGGCCTTTCTCTTTTTTTTATTCCTCACTTGGGACAATGCTCTAGAAAAATGATGATCATCACACTTCTATTTATTTACAACTCAATGATTACAACTCGATACTAGAACAAAGTATGACTCTATATGAATGCCTCCGGCGGTGTACCGGGATATGAAATGAACCAAGAGTGACATGTATGAAAGAATTATGAATGGTGGCTTTGCCACAGATACCATGTCAACTACATGATCATGCTAAGCTATATGACAATGATGAACGTGTCATGATAAACGGAATGGTGGAAAGTTGCATGGCAATATATCTCGGAATGGCTATGGAAATGCCATAATAGGTAGGTATGGTGGCTGTTTTGAGGAAGATATAAGGAGGTTTATCTGTGAAAGAGCGATCATATCATGGGGTTTGATGCACCGACGAAGTTTGCACCAACTCTCAATGTGAGAAAGGGCAATGCACGCATCAAGAGGCTAGAAATGATGGAAGGGTGAGAGTCGCGATAATCCATGGACTCAACAATAGTCATAAAGAACTCACATACTTATTGCAAAAATCTACAAGCCATCAAAAACCAAGCACTACGCGCATGCTCCTAGGGGGATAGATTGGTAGGAAAAGACCATCGCTCGTCCCCGACCGCCACTCATAAGGAGGACAATCAAAGAACACCTCATGTTTCAAATTTGTTACATAACATTTGCCATACGTGCATGCTACGGGACTTGCAAACTTCAACACAAGCATTTCTCAAATTCACAAATACTCAACTAGCACGACTTTGATATTATTACCTCCATATCTCAAAACAATCATCAAGCATCAAACTTCTCTTAGTATTCAAAGCACTCATAAGAAAGTTTTTACTAATCTTGAATACCTAGCATATTAAGATTATTTAAGAAAATTACCACGCTATTTAAGACTCTCAAAATAATCTAAGTGAAGCACCAGAGATCAATAGTTCATATAAAACAAATCCACCACCGTGCTCTAAATGATATAAGTGAAGTACTAGAGCAAAACTATATAACTCAAAAGATATAAGCGAAGCACATAGAGTATTCTAATAATTTCCAAATTATGTATGGCTCTCTCAAAAGGTGTGTACAGCAAGGATGATTGTGGTGAACTAAAAGTCAAAGACTCAAATCATACAGGACGCTCCAAGCAAAACACATATCATGTGTTGAATAAAAATATAGCTCCAGGTAAAGTTACCGATGGAAGTAGACGAAAGAGGGGATGCCTTCCGGGGCATCCCCAAGATTTGGCTTTTTGGTGTACTTAGATTATCTTGGGGGTGCCATGGGCATCCCCAAGCTTAGGCTCTTACCACTCCTTGTTCCATAATCCATCAAAATCTTTCACCCAAAACTTGAAAACTTCACAACACAAAACTCAATAGAAAATCTCGTGAGCTCCGTTAGCGAAAGAAAACAAAAGACCACTTCAAGGTACTGTAATGAACTCATTTTTTATTTATATTGGTGTTAAACCTACTTTATTACAACTTCTCTATGGTTGATAAACTCTTTTACTAGCCATAGATTCATCAAAATAAGCAAACAACACACGAAAAACAGAATCTGTCAAAAACAGAACAGTCTGTAGTAATCTGTAACTAACGCAAACTTTTGGAACTCCACAAAATCAGCAAAAATAGAAAGACCTAGGAAATTTGTTTATTGATCAGCAGAAATTGGAATCAGTATTTTATCACGTTCTGGTGATTTTTAACAATTGTTTTCGTGAACAGAAAGTTTCTGGAAATTACAGCAAGATCAAGTAACTATCATCCAAGAAGATCCTATAGGTTTAACTTGGCACAAACACTAATTAAAACATAAAACACATATAACCAGTGGCTAGATCAAAGATTTATTACTAAACATAAGCAAAAGCAAAAAAAAACTAAAAATAAAATTGGGTTGCCTCCCAACAAACACTATCGTTTAACGCCCCCAGCTAGGCATAAAAGCAAGGATATATCTAGGTATTGCCATCTTTGGTTTTCAACTTTTTAGCAGAATCAAGCTCGAATCCGGGAGGTTATTTATGTTTCCCTTCATATTATGAAATTTTAAGATCTAAAAAATCCAACCGCTTATTGCAAAGAGTAATCAACATATTCATATGGTGAATATTTCCGCTAACGTTCTTAAGAGGTTCAAGAGACTTTTGTAAAATCTTAGTTACTTCAAGAAATTTTCTCAAAACTTCATGCTTCCTCTTGGGTATGATGAGGCCCCTTTTGTTGGGGTAGAGTTCCTACCATACCTTCTATAATTTCATGCGCAATACTGGGATCAATTTCAATAAAATTGACTTTGGCAATGCAATCCAAAAGTTGTCTATGAGACATATTTAGTCCAACATAAAAGTTGCGAAGCAAAATTCTAAAATTCACCTCTAGGGTACAATTACGATAAGATTCCATCATTCCAAACCAAGCATCTTTTAAGTTTTCTCCTTGTCTTTGTTTGAAGTGAATAACCTCAAACTCGGGGGACAAAGGAGCAGATAAGGGACTAGCCATGACGACAGGGCAAGCAAACGAAAAAGAGGCGAACGAAAAAAGAGAGGGCGAATAAAACGGCAAGGGTGAAGTGGGGGAGAGGAAAACGGGAGGCAAATGGCAAATAATGTAATGCGGGAGATAAGGGATTGTGATGGGTACTTGGTATGTTGACTTTTGCGTAGACCTCCCCGGCAACGGCGCCAGAAATCCTTCTTGCTACCTCTTGAGCACTGCGTTGGTTTTCCCTTAAAGAGGAAAGGGTGATGCAACAAAGTAGCGTAAGTATTTCCCTCAGTTTTTGAGAACCAAGGTATCAATCCAGTAGGAGGCTACGCGCGAGTCCCTCGCACCTACACAAAACAAATAACTCCTCGCAACCAACGCGATAAGGGGTTGTCAATCCCTTCATGGTCACTTACGAGAGTGAGATCTGATAGATATGATAGGATAATATTTTTGGTATTTTTGTGATAAATATGCAAAGTAAAATAAAAGCAAATGAAATAAATAAGTGTTGGAAGATTAATATGATGAAGATAGACCGGGGCCATAGGTTTCACTAGTGGCTTCAGAAGAGCATAAGTATTTTACGGTGGGTGAACAATTATGTTGAGCAATTGATGAATTGAGCATAGTTATGAGAATATCTAGGTATGATCATGTATATAGGCATCACGTCCGAGACAAGTAGACCGACTCCTGCCTGCATTACTACTATTACTCCACTCATCGACCACTATCCAGCATGCATCTAGAGTATTAAGTTCATGAAAACAAAGTAACGCCTTAAGCAAGATGACATGATGTAGAGGGATAAATTCATGCAATATGATAAAAACCCCATCTTGTTATCCTCGATGGCAAAAATAAAATACGTGCCTTGCTGCCCCTACTGTCACTCTGAAAGGACACCGCAAGATTGAACCCAAAGCTAAGCACTTCTCCCATTACAAGAAAGATCAATCTAGTAGGCCAAACCAAACTGATAATTCGAAGAGACTTGCAAAGATAACCAATCGTACATAAAAGAACTCATAGAAGATTCAAATATTGTTCATAGATCAACTTGATCATAAACCCACAATTCATCGATCTCAACAAACACGCCACAAAAAGAGGATTACATCGAATAGATCTCCACGAGAGAGGGGGAGAACATTGTATTGAGATCCAAAAGGAGAGAACAAGCCATCTAGCTACTAACTATGGACCCGAAGGTCTGAGTTAAACTACTCACACTTCATCGGAGAGGCTATGGTGTTGATGTGGAAGCCCTCCGTGATGGATGCCCCCTCCGGCGGAGCTCCGGAACAGACCCCAAGATGGGATCTCGTGGGTACAGAAGGTTGCGGTGGTGGAATTAGGTTTTTGTCTCCTGTTCTGATTGTTTGGGGGTACGTAGGTATATATAGGAGGAAGGAGTACGTTGGTGGAGCAACAGGGGGCCCACGAGGGTGGAGGGCGCGCCCTGGGGGTGTAGGCGCACCCCCCTACCTCGTGGCCTCCTGGAAGCTTCTCTTACGTAGGGTCCAAGTCTCCTGGATCTTGTTCATTCCGAAAATCACGCTCCCGAAGGTTTCATTCCGTTTGGACTCCGTTTGATATTCTTTTTGTGCGAATCTCTGAAATAGGCAATAAGCAACAATTCTGGGCTGGGCCTCCGGTTAATAGGTTAGTCCCAAAAATAATATAAAAGTGGATAATAAAGCCCAATATTGTCCAAAACAGAAGATAATATAGCATGTAGCAATCAAAAATTATAGATACGTTGGAGACGTATCAACTACTACTAATGGTGTCAGGGAAAAACGACACCTATTGGATCCCGAAGACCCCTACTACGGTTGGCAGGGATGAAGGGTTGCAAAGAGCAGGTCTAGCGATCAAGGGGATTTTTACCCAGGTTCGGGCCGTGAATGATGCGTAAAACCCTAGTCCTGCTTGTCTGTGTTTATCTTGTGTTCTTCAGTTCTTGGACTAGCTACTATGCGTGCCCAGTCCAAAAAGTCTGAATCCTTCCACATCATGCCTCGGGCCTCCTCTTATATGGAAAAACGGTCACCAGAGTGGCACACAGGAGGTGGAAAGTATCTATAGTGTACAAGTTTATCACCTGACACCGTAGGACAAACACATTTAATGCGCTGCCTACGTGCCCTCCTTCTTTATCGGGAACGGCAACAGAGCTCGTCCCGTCCGTCGCCGCCTCACCTTGCATCTACGCGCGTCCAAGCTGACGAGGCATGCAGCGCCACGCTGGCTGGCTGCTGTGCTGGTGCGGTGACGGGGCCTTCACGAAGATCTGCATGCCACCACGCAGGATCCGGCCGCGCCCGCGTGCCCCCTCCCCTCGCGCCTCCTCCGCTCGGCCGGGGCCTCTTCCCCCCCGCCGCGCCGGGCCGTTCCGCCCCCGGCCCCTCCCCTCTCCTTCCCATGGAGCTCCTCCTCGCCTCGGCACTGCTCGGTTAGCCCGTGTCTTGGCCGCGCCCATATCACCACCACCGAAGCCGCGGCCCCGTGAGCACGCCACGCCCGGGGCCGCCGTCGCCGCCATGCCGGGTTGCGCACCGCCCGCACCCAGCGCCTCCCTCTCGCCCGCCCATGGCTGACCCCCTGCGCCCGTGTGACCACTGGCGCCGCCGCTCGCGCCGAGCGCCTCGCTGCCTTCCCCCCCCAAGCAACTCCTCCCGGTGGCCGGCGCCACGCCTCGCCCGGCCATGCCAGTTCCCCTCCTCGCCTCACGATTTGGCGAAGGCGATCGGGCGCCGCAACGCCTGACCCAAGCCCCCCTCCCCCCATCACCACAGGCCCCGCCTGTAACGTTTTTGGAAAAAGAAAAAAAGGAATTAAATAAATATAATTAATAAAAATAAAAATTAATTAATAAAATTAATTAATTAATTAATTAATTAAGTTGATTAATCTGGTTTAATTAATTTAATTAACTAGTTAATTTTAATTAAACTGTAATTAGGATTAATCTAAACCCTAATTAAACCTAACAGTGTATGACAGGTGGGTCCCATGGGACCCTTATGTCAGGTTGACCAGGTCAACGGTCAACGCTGACTGCTGACGTCAGCATGACATCATGCTGACGTTATAAATCCATTTTTTCGAATTAATTAATTAATTAATTAAATTCCAGAAATTAATAAAATCTTTAGAAAATCTTATCTTTTAATCCGTAACTCGGATTAAAATATTTTCAACATGAAAGTTGCTCAGAACGACGAGACGAATCCGGATACGCAGTCCGTTGGTCCGCGCCACACCCCTAACCTATCGAACCCGCAACTTTCCCCCTCCGGCTCCTCTGCCCGAAAACACGTAACACCGGGGATAATTTCCCGGATGTTTCCCCCCTTAACCGGTACCACCTCATACCACGTTAGGGCACACCTAGCATCGTTACTTGTCATGTCATGCATCGATATGCATCTGTTTACATGGTATTCATTGTTTCTTTCCCCTCTTCTCTCCGGTAGACTACGAGACCGACGCTGCTGCTGCCCAGTTCGACTACGGAGTTGACGACCCCTCTCTCTTGCCAGAGCAACCAGGCAAGCCCCCCCCCTTGATCACCAGATATTGCCTACTCTTCTCTATACTGCTTGCATTAGAGTAGTGTAGCATGTTACTGCTTTCAGTTATACCTATCCTGATGCATAGCCTGTCCTTGTTACTACTGTTGTTACCTTTACCTGCAATCCTATATGCTTAGTATAGGATGCTAGTATTTTCATCTGCGGCCCTACATTCTTGTCCGTCTGCGTGCTATATTATCGGGCCGTGATCACTCGGGAGGTGATCACGGTATATACTATATACTTTATACATGATACATGTGGAGACTAAAGTCGGTCGGGTGGTGGAGCACCATGAGTGGATCTTTGTGGCGGAGCGACAGGCGTTGAGACCGCCTAGGAGAGAGGTGGGCCTAGCCTGTTCGGGCGCTCATGGATACTTAACATGCTTAACGAGATCTTGGTATTTAATCTGAGTTGGCTACGAGCTTATACGCACTAACCAACCACGTGGGAAAGATATGGGCACTCGGCGCCGTGGTATCACCGAAGCACTTTAGACGTCGTGACGGAGGCGGCGCGGCCGGATTGGACTGAACGCCACTAGGCTAGGTCTGCTTCCGCCGCCCACGAACGTCTTGTGTGTGCTCAGGCGATGGGCCCGCACCCTGGCGCTTAGGTTTAGACCGCGCGTCTTGGCCTCTGTTGTGCCTAGGTGGGGCTGCGACGTGTTGATCTTCCGCGGCGGTGCATGACCCAGAAAGTGTGTCCGCCAAATGGGATCAAACGTGTTGGGTAAGTTGGTGCACCCTGCAGGGAAGTTAATCTATTCAATAGCCGTGATCTTGTAATGGGACGACTTGGAGTTGTACCTTGAGCTTATGACAACTAGAACCGGATACTTGATAAAACACACCCTTCCAAGTGCGGATACAACCGGTGGTCGCTCTCTCTCGTGGATATGAGGAGGGATCACCGGTAGGATTATTGCTATGTGATGTTACTTGAGGACTTCAACCTACCCTCCTCTTCCTGTTGCAAGACAGGCGACGAAGCGTAGTCTTCGATAAGACTAGCTATCCCCTTTATTCGGCATTCTCGCAGTTCAGTCCATCGATATGGCCCTTTACACATATATCCATGCATATGTAGTGTAGCTCCTTGCTTTGCAGTACTTTGGATGAGTACTCACTGTTGCATTGTTTCCCCTTTTCCCTATCTATACTCGATTGCTGCAACAGACGATGGAGCCCAGGAGCGACGCCACCGTCGATGGCGACTACTACATGGAGGTGCCTACTACTACGTGCAGCCCGCTGACGACGACCAGGAGTAGTTTAGGAGGATCCCAGGCAGGATGCCTGCGCCTCTTTCGATCTGTATCCCTGTTTGTGCTAGCCTTCTTAAGGCAAACTTGTTTAACTTATGTCCGTATTTCAGATATTGTTGCTTCACTGACTCGTCTATGATCGAGCACTTGTATTCGAGCCCTCGAGGCCCCTGGCTTGTATTATGATGCTTGTATGACTTACTTATGCTTTAGAGTTGTGTTGTGATATCTTCCCGTGAGTCCTTGATCTTGATCGTACACATTTGCGTGCATGATTAGTGTATGATTGAATCGAGGCGTCAAGTTGGTATCGAGCGATCGCCTGTAGGAATCCCCTTCCACACTCCTTGGTCAAGTCAGTCTAGACATTGCAAAAACTTTTACTAACTTGGTTGTGTGCCTTACGGGCCCACGCCGCCATCGGGTGGTACTAGGATCTTTTACTCCTCGACCTTTACTCGGGACTCGAACTCTCTTCTACTCGGGTTAAACGAATTTACTAACTAACACTAGGATCCCGTGACCACATTCACCCCAAAGTTGGATAAAGCCATAGTTATTCCTTGGAATTGTATTTTGATCAATTTCCACACTGTCATTTGACTCCTTTGAAACATCTTTGTTTTCAGATGAAACCCATGAGGCAGGTCGTGCGCCACACGACGGCCATTGGTGCCTCGGGATCACCTGCGGTGCTAGCAGAGATGATGACCTATCTGGGTTATTGCTGGCACCCTGAGTACACCGCCTATGAGGAGTACGGGACTTTAACCAGAGCGATCGAGCCATCGTCCACCTCTACTCTCGGGAGTATGACTCCACTACTGTGTTGCACACCGCACATGGTGTTGGGGTGACTATCGATATGGCAGTCCACGATGCTGCTTATGCTGCTCTGACACGTCTTCATGGAGAGTATCGGGAGTTGGACACCTCCCCCTTCAGGCACATTGCTATCGCGTCTGATGTTGGTGAGGAGGGTTACTACACTGCTGCCTACTCCACTGTCACCAGAGAGCCCTTCTACCATCAGAACTTTGTTCTACATGCTGATGGGCTGGATAGAGCTAACCGAGCTCTTCGCCACGAGTTGTACATCACCCGTCAGCACCTTTACCGTGCTCTGACGCTACTGCACCCCTTTGTCCGATCCAGAGAGCTGCCGCGTTCTGCGATCTACCCAGCCAGGACCGTGATGCCCCAGGGTGTCGGTTGGCCAGAGGTGGGAGGCTACTCTCCCGCACTTGGTCCTCTTCTGCCACTTGGTCGTCGGGTTCTGCACCAGAGCATCCGCGGCCCCCAGGTCACTGACGTGGAGGACTATCCGCTGCCGCACTACCAGCTTTCAGGCTATAGCTACCTCCGCAGTACCTCGTGGGACTGATGTAGGCTTGCTTGTTAGTGTTAGATGCATTCGCCGCGAGCCTGCGTGCCGCCTATGATGTCTTAGTCTATGTACTGAACTCTATGTACCGAACTCTATGCATGATCCCTTTTGTAAGATATGCCGACTACTATGTAGTTTCTATCGTGCTGCTTTCATTATGCATGTTTCATCATGAATGATTCTTGTCCTTTGCATAATTTCTCAAATGCTGAACTACCCCTGTTATATATTAGCAGGATGGTTAGACCAGCTGGTCGTGGTCGTGGTGGCAACTTCCCACCACCGCCTGAGTACATGGCTGGTATGATCCAACAGCTTGAGATGAATCGCCAGTTCATGGAGAACATGATGGCTCAGTTTCCTCGCCCCAATATGAACCAGCAGCCAAACACAACAACTCTGCAGGATTTCATACGCCTCAACCCAAGCGTGTACCGCAGCTCAACCCAGCCGCTGGATGCTGATGATTGGCTCCGTGACATCACCTATGAGATGGAGTCTGCTGATCTAGCCCCTGCTAGCTATGTCACTTTTTCTTCCTTCTTCCTGAAGGGACCCGCAGCTCAATGGTGGGACAGCCACAGGCGTACTCTGCCAGTTGGAACACTCATCACCTGGCCAGACTTCCAACCTGCTTTCCGTGCCCGCTTCATCCCTCAAGGAGTCATGGACCGGAAGAAGCGTGAGTTCCGCAACCTCACCCAAGGCAACAAGACTGTTGAAGCTTATCGGCGAGAGTTCCTGGACTTGTCTCGCTATGCTGAAGAGGATATCGCAACTGATGCACGCAGACAAGAGAAGTTCCGTGACGGCCTTCAAGCTGACATCAAGCTCGCACTTCTAGTGCACGACTTTGCTGATTTCGCCACCTTGGTGAACAAAGCTATCAATGTCGAAACTGGTCTGCAGGAATACCAGAGCTCTAACAGGCGCAACCGTGACACGGGCTCATCTTCGGGCCCGTCCTCTCAGAAGCGCAAGATATGGATTCCCAACAGCATGTACCAGCCGAATACACCTGCCCCAAGGCAGAGCTATGCTGCACCTCGTCTGCCTACTCCAGCTAGGCAGCCAAAGCTTCTAGCTCCACCACCCCAAGCTCCTGTTCCCACTCCCAATAATGGTTTGTGCTTCAGGTGTGGACAACCAGGGCACCGTGCTAGAGAATGCAACCAGAACCAGAATCAGTTGGCCCTTCCAGCGGCCGGCCGTGGAAGCAACCAGCCCCGCAACAACAGTGCCAAGCCTTATGGTCGAGTTCAGGCCAACCACGTTGATCTGAACGAAGCTCAAGACCAGCCTGCTACTATGATGGGTACCCTCCTCGTAAATTCAGTACCAGCATGCGTTTTATTTGATACAGGTGCATCGCATTCATTCATGTCAGAAGATTTTGCATGCTTGCACGACATTAAATGTGAAGACATGAATGCTTCACTATTAGTACACACCCCCGCGGGCCAATGTCGAACCTCCATGATTTGCAACGACGTCCCCGTTGAAATCGAAGGACTGGAATTCCTTGTCTCACCCATCGTGCTGAAGTCTTGTAGCATTGACCTCATTCTGGGAATGAATTGGTTAAAGGCGATCATCGCTTCCATAGTTTGCGCCACGAAGACCGTCCATCTGCTACACCCTTCAGATGAAATAGTCACTTACCAAGCTCATCTGGGTGCAAAATGCGAGGCAAGGCTCTATGCATTGAATGCATTGAACGCTGCACCACTCGAGGGTATTGAAAACATTCCTGTCGTGCGTGAATTCCTCGACGTCTTTCCTGAAGAACTTCCAGGGATCCCCCCTGCTAGGGCTGTCGAATTCGTCATCGACTTGAAACCAGGCACCACTCCTATAATGGCGACCCTACAAGATGCCGCCGCATGAACTCCTTGAGCTCAAGGAGGAAATCGACAAATCTCTTCAAAGTGGTTTTATTCGCCCAAGTTGCTCTCCTTGGGGAGCACCTTCTCTCTTTGTCAAGAAGAAGGATGGGACAAACCGATTGGTCCAAGACTACCGTCCTATAAATCAAGCTACCATTCAGAATAAGTATCCTCTTCCTCGGATCAATGATCTTTATGATCAACTAGCTGGTTCATCAGTGTTCTCTAAACTCGACTTGAGTTTGGGTTACCACCAGATCCGTGTTCGTGAGGAGGATATCCCCAAGACCGCCTTTGTGACTCGTTATGGTTCATACGAGTAGACCGTCATGTCTTCCGGCTTAACCAATGCTCCAGCCACCTTCTCTCGCTTGATGAACTATATATTCATGGATTACCTCGACAAGTTCGTCGTGGTTTATCTGGATGATATCCTGATATTCTCCAAGAATGAAGAAGAACATGCTGAACATCTTCGTCTTGTGCTGGAAAAGCTACGAGAGCACCAACTTTATGCCAAGTTCTCCAAATGTGAATTCTGGCTTCCCGAAGTGACCTATCTCGGGCATGTCATCTCTAAGGATGGTATTGCTGTCAACCCTGAACGAGTTCAGGCTATTCTTGATTGGACTCCTCCGAAGAATGTCAAGCAAGTCAGAAGTTTTCTCGGTCTCGCCAGCTATTGCCGTCGATTCGTCGAGAACTTCTCCAAGATTACCAGGCCTATGACTAACCTGTTGCATAAGGGCGTCAAGTTCTAATGGACAGATAAATGCCAGGAAAGTTTCCAGGCACTCAAAGACAAGTTGACTTCTGCCCCAGTGCTAGCTCCTCCTGATACTAAGAAGGACTTCGTCATTTACTGCGACGCTTCCCGACAAGGATTAGGCGGTGTCCTAATGCAAGAGCGCAAAGTGGTTGCTTATGCCTCTCGGCAATTGCGCCCTCACGAAGAGAACTACCCAGTCCACGACCTCGAGCTTGCTGCTGTCATTCATGCGCTAAAACAGTGGCGACATTACCTACTCGGTAATCGTTGTGAGATCTTCACTGACCACCAAAGTCTGAAGTATCTGTTTACTCAGCCAGACCTGAACCTCCGTCAGCAGAGATGGATGGAGACTGTTGCAGATTTTGATTTGGGTATTTCCTATACACGTGCAAGGCTAATGTAATGGCTGATGCCTTGAGCCGCAAGTCTTATGCAACCACCTCCAGTTCACAAAGTTCAGCCCTCACTGCTGAAGAGTTCGTAAAGCTGAACCTCCATATTGTTCCTCCGGTGCACTCGCTCCCCTCCTCCGGAGTTACGCAAGATGAACCTCCATGTTGTTTCCGGGGTTCTCTCAATACCTGGTTGCGTAAACCAGATCTTGTGGACACCATCAAATGGATACAGTAAATGTGACGATGAAGTCGAGAGGATTAAACTTTATCTCGCAGAAGGAAAACCCTCATTCTTCATCAGGATGACGACGGCACCTTATTCTTCAAAGGTCGCCTAGTGGTACCGAGTAAGAGGGCAAACCTGAATCGACTCCAAAGGTTATGAAAGAAGCTCATGATCGCCTTTGTCTATTCATCCCGGTAGCACCAAGATGTACCAAGACATTCGTCGAGATTCCGTGGTCTAATATGAAGCGAGACATTGCTCGTTATGTTGCTCAATGTGGCGTTGTTGTCGTATCAAAGCGAACATCAACGGCCTCTTTGGAACTCTGCAACCTATCTCTATTCCTGAATGGAAATGGGACCATGTTGAAATGGACTTAATCACTGGATTTCCCAAGTCGCAGAAAGGTAATGATGCTATTCTTGTCGTCATTGACCGCTTTCTAAAGTTGCACATTTTACGGCGGTCAAAGAAACGATCATCGCTAGTCAGCTTGCAACGCTCTATATGTCCGAATTGTTTCACTTCACGGTATTCCACTGGTTATCAGCTCGGACCGTGGCAGCTTATTCACTTCAAGATTACGGGCAAGTTTTCAAGAAGCTATGGGGACTCATTTATCTTTCAAGATGCGTTTCATCCGATCGCAAGGGCAAGTTGAATGTGTCAACCAAGTTCTCAAGACATGCTTCGAGCTTGTGTTATTTCCTTCGGCAAGAAATGGGAGGAATCTCTTCCGTATGCTGAGTTCTCTTATAATAATAGCTACCAAGCTAGTCTGAAGTTGGCCCCCTTCGAAGTGTTATATGGACGAAAGTGCGAACCCTCCGAACTGGTCATAAAGCGGGAACGTCCACTCTTGGTCCGGATATTATCCAACATGCGAAGAACAAGTCCGCATTATTTCGCGAGAATCTCAAGACTGCTCAGTCACGTCAAAAGAGTAATTATGACCGTCATCATAAAGACATGGTTTATCAACCTGGCGAAAAGGCCTATCTTCGTGTTACACCAATGAAGGGTGCTCACCGCTTCGGGATCAAGGGCAAGCTAGCTCCTCGCTATATTGCCCATTCACTATTCTGGAAAGGCGTGGAAAAGTGGCATATCAACTGGAGCTTCCGTCGAACCTTTCTCAAGTTCACGATGTGTTCCACGTGTGACAACTCCGACGCTGCTTCAAGGACCCAATCCGAGCAGTGGACCAAGAAGTGCTCGAATTGCAACAGGACCTCTCCTATAAAGACCATCCGGTCCGCATTCTCGACCAAGCTGAACGCCGCACACGTCAGAAGGCGATCAAGTTCCTCAAAGTCCAGTGGTCAAATCACTCTGAAGACGAAGCCACCTGGGAACGCGAGGATCGTCTTCGTGATGAATACCCCGCACTCTTTCCTTCTACCTCCTAAATCTCGGGACGAGATTTCTTGTAGTGGAGGAGATTTGTAACGCCCGGATAATCATGCTACAGTAATCTCACGTTGATGGTGCCACGTCACCTTTGTCACTGTAGCTAACCACGGGTTAATTCCAAACTGTTTCGAAACTCAATTCAAAATTTTGATGGCAATAAAAGTTTTCAAAAAAAATCAGAACTATTTGTTCGGGGGTTGTCAAATATTACAAAGTTAATTATGGTGGAGTAAACACATTTTATAAAATGTCTAAGTTATTAAAATGAATTAAAACAGAAAAGGAAAATAAGAAAAGGAAAACAAACAAATAAATAAGGGGAGGGGAAAACCCCCTGGCCAACTGGGACAAACGGCCCAGCCGACCGGCCCATGGCCCATCCGGCCCCCCCTCACTCCCATAACCCCCCTAGGCGACGAAACCCTAGCCGACGCCCCCACTCCTCCTTGATCCCCTTCTCCTCCCCACGATCCGGATCGGGATCGCCCCGATCCCGTCGACCCGACGCCGGCGCCCACCCCACCCGGCGCGCCCGTCCTCACCTCCTCCCGACCGGCCACCCAGACGCTGCCCCCGCCCGCCGCCCGGCGCCTCGACGCCTCGGATCCGTCCCGACCACCTCGCCTCGTCGCCGCCGAGCGCCGCCTCACCCTCCTCCTCGCCGGTCTTCTCCGGCCGCCCAGCACGCTGCCCGTGCCCTCGCCCCCCCCCCCCGTGAGCTTCCCCTTCGCTCCCCCTCTCCCCTAGGGCGCCCGCGTCGCCCTCCCGGCCGGGCGGTCGACGCGCCCAGCGCCACCGCCGTCCGCGCCCTCGACCCAGGCCTCCCCTCTGCTCCCGTCGCTGGATCCGCGCGCCCGCGTGCCCCCTCCTCGCGCCTCCTCCGCTCGGTGGGGTCTCTTCCCCCCTTGTGCCGGGCCGTTCCGCCCGCCCCTCCCTCTCCTTCCCACGGAGCTCCTCCTCGCCTCGGCACCGCTCAGTTAGCCCGTGCCGGCCGCGCCCATATCACCACCACCGAAGCCGCTGCCCCGGGCGAGCACGCCGCGCTTGGGGCCGCCGTCCCGCCACGCTGGGTGCGCATTGCCCGCACCCAGCGCCTACCTCTCGCCCGCCCATGGCCAGACCCCCTGGCCCGTGTGACCACGCCTGGCGCCGTCGCTGCCGCCGAGCGCCCTGCTGCTTCCCAAGCAACTCCCCTCCGGTGGCCTTGGCGCCCACACGCCCGCCCAAGCAACTCCCCTCCGGTGGCTGGCTGGCGCCCCACCCCGCCCGGCCATGCCTGGTTCCCTCCTCGCTCACGATTTGGCGCGCCACTGGTGCCGCAACGCCCACCAAGACCCCCCTCCAGACCCATGACCACAGGCCCCGCCCGCAACGCTTTTTGGAAAAAAGAAAAAGGAATTAAATAAATATAATTAATAAAAATAAAATGAATTAATAAAATTAATTAATTAATTAATTAATTAATTTATTAAGTAATTAATTAAGTTGATTAATCCGTTTAATTAATTTAATTAACTAGTTAATTTTAATTAAACTGTAATTAGGATTAATCTAAACCTAATTAAACCTAATATGTAGATGATGTGGGTCCCACAGGACCCACATGTCAGTTGACCAGTCAACAGTCAACGCTGACGCTGCCGTCGGCATGACATCATCTTGACGTATTAAATCCATTTTTTGAATTAATTAATTAATTAATTAAATTCCGTAAATTAATAAAATCTTTAGAAAATCTTATCTTTTAATCCGTAACTTCGGATTAAAATATTTTCAACATGAAAGTTGCTCGAGCAGCGAGGCGAATCCGGATCACGCAGTCCGTTCCGCCACACACCCCTAACCTATCGAACCCACAACTTTCCCCTCGGCTCCGCTCGAAAACACGAACACCGGGATAATTTCCGGATGTTTCCCCTTAACGGTACCACCTCATACCATGTTAGGGCACACCTAGCATCGTTACTTGTCATGTCATGCATCGATATGCATCTGTTTACATGGTATTCATTGTTTCTTTCCCTCTTCTCTCCGGTAGACTACGAGACCGACAGCTGCTTTGCCAGGTTCGACACGGAGTTGACGACTCTCTCTTGCCGAGCAACCAGGCAAGCCCCCTTGATCACGGATATCGCCTACTCTTCTCTATACTGCTTGCATTAGAGTAGTGTAGCATGTTACTGCTTTCAGTTATACCTATCCCGATGCATAGCCTTTGTCCTTGTTACTCTTTGTTGTTACTTTTACCGCAATCCTATATGCTTAGTATAGGATGCTAGTATTTTCATCTGTGGCCCTACATTCTTGTCCGTCCGCCGTGCTATACTATCGGGCCGTGATCACTCGGGAGGTGATCACGGTATATACTATATACTTTATACATGATACATGTGGAGACTAAAGTCGGTCGGGTGGTGGAGCACCCATGAGTGGATCTTTGTGGCGGAGCGGCAGGCAGGTTGAGACCGCCTAGGAGAGAGGTGGGCCTGGCCTGTTCGGCGTTCGCGGATACTTAACACGCTTAACGAGATCTTGGTATTTAATCTGGGTTGGCTCTGAGCTTATCGCACTAACCAACTACGTGGGAAAGATATGGGCACTCGGCGTCGTGGTATCACCGAAGTACTTTCAGACGTCGGACGACGAGGCCTAGCGCCGGATTGGACTGGAACGCCATTAGGCTAGGTCTTCTTCCGGCCGCCATAGCGTCAGGTGTGTGCTTTCAGGCGATGGGCCCAGACCCTGCGGCGCTTAGGTTTAGACCGCGCGGCTGGCCCTCTGTTGTGCCTAGGTGGGGCTGCGGCGTGATGATCTTCCGCGGCGGGCATGACCCAGAAAGTGTGTCCGCCAAATGGGATCAAGCGTGTTGGGTAAGTTGGTGCACCCTGCAGGAAGTTAATCTATTGAATAGCCGTGATCTTGATAACAGGACGACTTGGAGTTGTACCTTGAGCTTATGACAACTAGAACCGGATACTTGATAAAACACACCCTTCCAAGTGCGGATACAACCGGTGGTCGCTCTCTCGGGGATATGAGGAGGGATCGCGGGTAGGATTATTGCTATGTGATGTTACTTGGAGGACTTCAACCTACCCTCCTCTACTGTTGCAAGACGGTGACGAAGCGTAGTCTTCGATAAGACTAGCTATCCCCTCTTATTTCGGCATTCTGCAGTTCAGTCCACCGATATGGCCCTTTACACATATATCCATGCATATGTAGTGTAGCTCCTTGCTTGTAGTACTTTGGATGAGTACTCACGGTTGCATTGTTTCCCCTTTTCCCTATCTATACTCGATTGCTGCAACAGCACGATGGAGCCGGAGCGACGCCACCGTCGATGGCGACTACTACACCGGAGGTGCCTACTACTACGTGCAGCCGGCCGACGGCGACCGGGGAGTAGTTTAGGAGGATCCCGAGGCGGGAGGCCTGCGCCTCTTCGATCTGTATCCTGTTTGTGCTAGCCTTCTTAAGGCAAACTTGTTTAACTTATGTACGTACTCAGATATTGTTGCTTCCGCTGACTCGTCTATGATCGAGCACTTGTATTCGAGCCCTCGAGGCCCCTGGCTTGTATTATGATGCTTGTATGACTTACTTATGCTTTAGAGTTGTGTTGTGATATCTTCCCGTGAGTCCTTGATCTTGATTGTACACATTTGCGTGCATGATTAGTGTACGATTGAATCAAGGGCGTCACAGCCTCGCAGATCCCCCCGGCAAGGGTCTTGCAGGGGCCTCGCGGCCGTCTCCGGCAAGGATATTGCCGGGGGTCTTCGTCTTCTGGTTCTTATGTAGACTCGCAGGCCTTTGGTCTTCACAAAGATCTGCATGGCACCACACAGGCGCCCCTGAGTCTTGGTCTCGACGTTGTTGATGGTGTCAGAACTCTCAGGCTCAAGGGTGGCCGCCTTGCTGGTGTTGGGCAAGTCGCCCCGGCAAGGCCCTTGGCGGGGCTATGTAGGCCACCCCGGCAAGGGTGTTGCCGGGGGAAGTCCATCTTGCCCCTTTGCTCTTCATGCCTCTGGCTTGAGTGCTGCTTGGCAGTCTTGTACCTTTCCTTCCTTTGCCCTGCCAAGCATGGCCGCATGTGTGGCTACGACTGCCCATGCACAACTAAAGGGGTACAGAAAGGCCCCTACTTTTGTACACCCACAGGAGCCCCCGGGCCTGGGACACATATAAGCGCGAAGCGTTGTTCGGCCAGGCCCAGAACGGTGCACGGGCATGCGTGGCAGAGTTTTAAATGCGGTAATTTCTTCGCCAGTTGCGCTTCCCCATGATTTGCATTGAGTGCGTGACGCGGGGGTCATGCGTGGAATGGTCGCAGCACACTTGTGTCACCTCGTGGTGAATAGTAAAGAGGCGGCCCGCGTCTTCCCCATAAAAAGGAGGAAACCGCAGGGGTGCTGCTCATTTACCCTCCGCGCCTTTTCCATTCTTGGAACCACCATTCCCCTCTTCTTCTTCAAGCGCAAATCAGAGTTTTCGCCTCTGCTCGCCGCTGCCACGCCCCCATTGTCCTTGGTCCCTCACCCCCCCCCTCTCAGCCGCCATGGCGCCCAAGGCAAGAAAGGGCAAGGGAGCGGCCAAGGACGCCGGGGGAAGGAGGTGCCGGAGAGCGAGTTGGTGGAGCTGCGAACGCAGTACGCCCTCTTCACCCCGACGGTCGACGTGCTCACCCTCAAGGAGAAGTTCACGCCCCTGTGGGGGAGGGAGGCGTCGGGGCATCCCGCCATGCGCATCGTCCCTGCCTCCTTCGCCAAGCCCGGTCCAAATCGATATCCTTTCTTTGTCGACTACTTCTCCTGCGGGCTCTGGCCCCCATTTCTCAGATTGCTTCAATGATATCATGCACACTGATAGCTTCCACCTTCTGGATCTTACACCGAACGCCATGGCGTTCATGGCCTTCTTTGCTCACCTTTTTGAGGGCTTCGCCGGAGTGTACCCCAGCATGGCGCTCTTCTACCATTACTTCACCCCTCGCATCCAACCAGGGGAAGCCATATCTGGCTGCATCACTTGGATCCGGAGGACCCAGAGCAGGGGCACGTACCCGGAGGGTGCCCAAAAGGAGAGGTGGGATGAGTGGCGGGGCCGGTGGTGTTGGATCAAGGAGACTGATCCGCATGAGTTATGCCGAGTCCATCGGAGGCGGCCGGTCCGCAGCAAGGACTGGGGCGACCTCGACGCCGACCGGAAGCTCACGGTTGCCATCACTAGGATCCATCGTCTCACCTCGGCCAAGGTCACTCTCGAAATGATCGGGGCCGACTTCATCCGCCGCCGGATTGCCCCACTACACAATAAGGGGACCCGGCCTGGGACTTCAGGAATGCGGCCGACATCATGAGGCTCCGCCCCGTCCTTAACCACAACTTCACAGTGCTACAGCATGCTCATCTTTGTCAGAGGATTTTCCAGCTCAAGGTTGACGAGGGAGGCAGGGTCGAGAGGACCGGCAAGGCCGCCAAGGATGGAAAATCTGATAGCCTGTTCGGGTTGCCAGCGAGGGTGGTTCCATTGAGCAACAACTCTTGCCTGACCGCCATTATCGCCATGATGTCGGTTTTCAACATGCACAGCCTCGATTCGACCTGGGCCGAGCCAAAAGCGGAGCTGGTGCAGACATTCTTTGACAACTTGTCGGAGAGGTATGTTCGTGACGAGCCACAGCTCATCTGCGCCACCACTGAGGAAGAGTTGGCATACATTGCCGCCAGGGCGGAGGAGGCAGCACTTGCCGAGGAGGCCGGCGGCCTCGGCACTGTGGAGGACGAGGCCAACGTGGCTGCAGAAGATAAGGAGTTTGCTGAGTGGACGGGGTCTGTCGGCGAACCCAGCGGTGCTGGCGCTGGGGTTCCCCTTGTTGAAGGAGTGGTCGAGGAGTCCTGCTGGGCTGGGCGATTTGGAGTGCAAGACGACGGGCTATTCACGAAGGAGAGTTCCAAAGCCCTCTCTCTACGTTGGGATTTATTAACTCTTATCTGAATGAACTTGGTGAGGTGTCCATGGTGGCTAGGCAGTGCGGATAACTCCTCGGACCCAGGGAAGAAACACGTCCTACGGTGGGCTGGCTCCGGCGAGCCAGACCGGCCTGGCAAGACCGCGCGGCGGCAATCGGCCCAGATGCAGCTCGTGCGCCAGATGAGGCGTGCGGCTGCAGCAGCGGCAGCGCAGGGGGCTACGGCCGCTGCCTCCTCGTCCAAGCGGCCCCGGACTCCATCCCCTTCTCCTCCCTCGCGGACGCGTCCCCGGAGGCCGATTTTGATCTTGGGTCCTTTAGGCCGAAGAGGAACAGGAGGCCGAATGAGGAGGACAAGTCAGCACCTTGCCGCTCATCATCTCCTGACCCCCCCTGCGCTATCTTTCCTGGACTTGATCTTATCTTCACAGTGAAATGGAGACGCTGGCCCAGAGGGCGGCGAAGAGAGCCAAAGCTTCGACGGGCGGCAGCCCTCAGCACAGCCCCCGCTCCAGGCCCTAGCGTGAGTCCGTTATACACTCCCCATCGACGGGAGTTGGGGTGTGTATCCTTGGCGCTGACCTTGCCAGGTTCACAAGAGGAGAGCGGCAACAGGAGGAGCCGCTGAGGGCCGCCCCTGACACGCCGTCCCTGTCGACCACACCACCCAGAGGGGTGTCACCGGCAAGGGCGCCTACCGTCGAGCCCAAGCGCATGGAGGAAGAGGGGGCAAGAATGGGCGCTGGTGGCTTCGTCCCGGCAACGAACGTTGGCGGGGAGGGAACCACTCCCCCTCAACTTGTACGGGTAAGCTGCCTGCCTCCCGTCCCTTGCTATCTCTGCCATGCGATGTTCTTTTTTTCTTTGTTCTGAACTTTGATTTTGGCCTCTCTTCATTCTCCTTTATGGTTTCTATACCCTCCCTCGATGGACTAGGTGGACGTCGATGCTGTCATCAGGGAGGTCGCCAAGGATGCCGAAGTTGAGGCCACCAAGACTGCTGTCGGGGAGGCCACCAAGGCCGCCGCCGAGGAGGCCGCAAAGGGGCCTACGGGGGAGGCCGACAAGGCTGCTGCCGAGGAGGCCGACAAGGCTGGTGCTGAGGAGGCCGCCATGGAGCCCGCCGGGGAGGAGGTGGCCGAAGACCAATCTTCCTCCCCTATAGCCCCCGCCCCGGGCAAGTACTTGAAGGTGGGCGACGATATGTTCGTCTACCTCCCAGGGACGGCAAGCACCAGAGCACTAGCCGAAGGGGATGTTTTGGACGATGAGGCCCTCGCCGCCGCCGGGTTCCAGGTTGTCAACGAACCGAGCGCCAGCAGCAGTGGTTCCCAAGAGGAGCAGCTCCTCCGGGCCATGAGCGCCAATTTCCAGAAACTTCTGGCGCTCCACCGTGCCTGCCAGGATAAGGTGAACTCCAGGATGGCGGTCGTGGACAAGGCAGAAGCATACTTTCACGAGCGCGTCGCTCAGATGCAAGTCTGGTTCGCCGAGGACCGGCAGGACCTGAGGGCCACCCAGGATCAGCTGGACGAGCGCAAGAGAGAGCTCCTCCTGAAGCAGGCTGACATCAAGAAGGCCCAAGAGGCGGCGAAGGAACAGGCCGCCAAGGACGAAGCTGACCAGAGGCAGCGGCAAGCTCTGCTGGACACCCAAGATGAAGACCTCGTTGCTCGTGAACAGGCGCTTGCCGCCATGCTCTGTGACAAGGTGTAGGACCTTGAAGTATGTCTAGAGGGGGGTGATTAGACTACTTGACCAATAAAAACTTAACCTTTTCCCAATTTTATAGTTTGGCAGATTTTAGCTATTTTAGGACAAGTCAAGCAATCATCACACAATTCAAGCAAGCATGCAAAGAGTATATAGGCAGCGGAAAATAAAGCATGCAACTTGCAAGAAAGTAAGGGAAGGGTTTGGAGGATTCAAAGCGCAATTGGAGACACGGATGTTTTGTCATGGTTCCGATAGGTGGTGCTATCGTACATCCACGTTGATGGAGACTTCAACCCACGAAGGGTAACGGCTGCTTGTGAGTCCACGGAGGGCTCCACCCACGAAGGGTCCACGAAGAAGCAACCTTGTCTATCCCACCATGGCCGTCGCCCACGAAGGACTTGCCTCACTAGCGGTAGATCTTCACGAAGTAGGCGATCTCCTTGCCCTTACAAACTCCTTGGTTCAACTCCACAATCTTATCGGAGGCTCCCAAGTGACACCTAGCCAATCTAGGAGACACCACTCTCCAAGAAGTAACAAATGGTGTGTTGATGATGAACTCCTTGCTCTTATGCTTCAAATGATAGTCTCCCCAACACTCAACTCTCTCTCATAGGATTTGGATCTGGTGGAAAGAGGGTTTGAGTGGAAAGCAACTTGGGGAAGGCTAGAGATCAAGATTCATATGGTAGGAATGGAATATCTTGGCCTCAACACATGAGTAGGTGGTTCTCTCTCAGAATAGGTAAGATGGAAGTGTAGGTTTGTTCTGATGGCTCTCTCCACGAATGAAGAGGAGGTGGAGGGGTATATATAGCCTCCACACAAAATCTAACCGTTACACACAATTTACCAAACTCGGTGGGACCGAATAGTTAAACTCGGTCGGACCGATTTAGTAAACCTAGTGACCGTTAGTGATTTTCGGCGGGACTGACATGCATCTCGGTGAGGCCGATACGGTTAGGTTTAGGGCATGACGTAATCTCGGTGAGACCGATTACACAAACTCGGTGGGACCGATTTTGGTAATAAGCTTTCCAGAGAGTTGGTCAGGTAAACTCGGTGGGACCGATTTGCTCTTTTCGGTGAGACCGAAATGTTACAAAAAGGAAACAGAGAGTTTACATTGCAGTCTCGGTGGGACCGATCGCTCACTTCGGTTAGACCGAAACGTTACGAAGGGAAACAGAGAGATTGCATCCCCATCTCGGTGAGACCGAGATCCCTATCGGTAAGACCGATTTGCTTAGGGTTTGTGGCAGTGGCTATGACTTTTGGAATCGGTGGCGCCAGATAGAAAGAATTGGTGTGACCGATTTTGGCTTTAGGTTTAGGTCATATGTGGATGTGGGAAAGTAGTTGAGGGTTTTGGAGCATATCACTAAGCACATGAAGCAAGAGGCTCATTAAGCAACACCTCATCCCTTCTTGATAGTATTGGATTTTCCTATAGACTCAATGTGATCTTGGATCACTAAAATGTAAAATGAAGAGTCTTGAGCTTTTGAGCTTGAGCCAATCCTTTGTCCTTAGTATTTTGAGGGATCCACTTTCATCATCCATGCCATGCCATTCATTGAGCTTTCCTGAAATAATAGTCTTGGAATAGCATTAGCTCAATGAGCTATATGTTGTTATGAATTACCAAAACCACCTAGGGATAGTTGCACTTTCACAAGAACGAGGAGATCGAGAAGCTCGTCATGTAGCGGACCCAGGAGTTGGAGTAGAAGCACAAAGATGCACCTGATGCTCTGGCCCTGGACGAAGCCGGCAAGGTGGAGAAGCTGGAGCTGGAGCGGGAGGAGCTGAAGGAGGAGATCTCAAAGCTGACGAAGGACATGGACGTGGCTAACCGCACAACGGCCATCATGTCCCCACCGCCGCCATCATCGAGGAGAAGTATAACACGGGAGGCCACCGCCGATTGTATCCCATGAAGGCCCTGCCATGGCGACGCCGGCGAAAACAGCCGGTGTCTTGCATGATTATTCTTCAGCAGGATGCTGGAGGAGGACAAAGAGATCGGGTGGCGGCCATTTAGATTAGGTATATTAGTTCTACCAGGCTGGATGTAATGGGAGTATCATCAGTAGTATCATGCATGCCAACTAGGCAAATTTGATGAGGTGGCGTAGAATTAAATGAAGAAAGAGAGGGTTGAGTATCATATTATGATACCGTATGGAATTTAGTTACTCCCACTGCGGTTAGTCTTAGGCCTTGTTCGGTTCAACCTCCTCCCAAGGGGTTTGGAGAGGAATGGAGGGGAATTTGGCTTGTACATGATTTAATCCCCCACAATCCCTCTTAATTTATGTATACTGTGGGCATGTTATTTGACCCCTCATTTTGCCGCGCTACGACCAGTGTGAGTGTCTGCATGCAGTACACCATCCTCTAATTTGGTGCATGACAAGCCGGCCCAAAAAGGAGCTATAACTTTTTTTCAAGTTGAAAAATGTTGCCGATGAGGAGCCATAATTAAGCTGGAGGCGTCTCTTATTTTCTTTCGAATGGGAAATAAGCTGGAGAGTTGGAGAGTGTCTCTAATGGGCTGCCTCTAGTGTTAAGGCCCTGCAGTACAATAGACGGGCAGCCGACTGGGCCGATACAAAAGCCTATCCATCATAAAGCACATTTGTTTTTGTTTTTTTGTGAGGAGAAGCCCATATTTCTTGAAGTGGGGGCGATCCCAGAAAAACCCTCCTCCCTCCTTGCTTCCACTTATATTGCAGCTCGCTAGAATCTCCCGCTTCCATTGCCCCACAATTCCTCCCGCTCCCCATCTTCCTGACTCGTACAGAAAACCCCCGCTCACCTTCTTCCTCACTCATACAGAAAACGCCTGCTCCTCTTCTTCCACTCCTACAAAAAAACCCAGCCATCCTTCTTCCCCACTCGCATTGCCACTAGGCTCGTCTCTCGCTACTCTGCTCAAACTCATGAGGTCGGTGCAATGCCCGCATGGAAAATGGAGTCGGCTGGCCCCAACGCGAAGAAGATGAGGCTCCCGCCAGCGGCGACGCTGGTTGTAGATCCCGCACATGACAGCACAGGGAAAAGCGGCGAGCCCCCACCCACCCGGATCTGAGGAACCCGTAGAATCTCTGATGGACCGCATCAGCGATCTCCCGGACAACATCCTTGGGGAGATCATCTCGCTTCTCCCCACCAAGGATTGCTGCCACACAGAAGTCTTCTCAACTTTGTGGCGCCCTCTATGGCGCACCGCGCCCCTCAATCTCGACTGTCGTCAGATATCTGTCCTTCCTGAATTTGATCTCCTCAGAGCCATCGTCTCCTCTCACCAGCAGGGCCCCGTCCATCGCCTCTACATCCTGAAAAGCTACCGGGTGTCCATACCCTGCACGGTGGATGCTTGGCTGACATCCCCTGAATTCAAAAAACTCCAGCAGTTTGAGTTCTACCATTACCACGAAAGTTACATACCACGAACCGAACACCAAGAATTTTGTGCACACACCACCGTTGTCCATCTTGTGGTTTTCCACCTCTCTCCACACCGCCACCTTCGCCTGGTGACATCTACCAGACGATATGGTACAAATGTTTCGACTCCCACTACTAAAAACACTTTTGCTTGTGGTGGTTTATCTGTCGGAGGCCTCACTGCACAGCATCTTCCACTCCAGTTGCCCTGCCTGGAGCGCTAGCTAATTGTTTTGGGAATAGAAATCCCTATCAGTTGTCTCCAAATAAAGTCTCCTCACCTTAAAAGCATTGAATTTGTTTTGAAGGACATCAGCTCATCATCGAAGATGCCGCTTCACTTCAAAGGTTGCTCCTTCATTATTGTTATAAACCTTCGCAAATAACTGTCATCTCTGCGCCCAAATTGGAGACCTTGGGTGTAATTAGTGATCCGTTTAATGATCACAACAAGCTGGTGTTTGGCTCCTCACTTTTTCAGGTACCGTATATTATCATCTACACATTTGTAATCATAAGCTGCATTTTTCATTTGTGTGCTTAAGTTTTATATCATCTTGGAGTACACTTTGGGTACTAATATTATGTTATATGCTCAATGAAGAGTTCGTCCATGGATAGCCTATCAATGCTGCTCGAATCTGTCAAGATCTTATATATCGGAATGTTTAGTTTTGATTTGAACACAATTATTGGTTTGCTGTGATGCTTTCGATCTCTAGAGAATTTATATATAAAGGTGATGATTTCATGCACATTGAAAGCCCGTATATATTGTACTAGAATTAACCATTCAGTTCTCGCTCTTTCGACATACTCTTTTTTCAGACATTAACTGTTTTCAATCTTCATGTCTACTTAGGCACTAACACATGGAGAAAAACATATAACCAATCGGTGGTGTAATAAGCACCAGGATTTTCTCAGTTCTCATGATATTCGTTTGAGGACAATAAAGATGGAAGGATATGCATCCAACCAAGCAAATAGAAGCTTTGTCACATTCTTCCTGTTGAATGTGAGGTTACTATTGTCCTTGAGGCTTAAGTTTTCCAACAAGAGATTTCTCACGGACGGACATGTTGAACAGCAAAAAGAGAAGCTTCAGGTGGACAAATGGGCTTCTGAACATGCTCGACTTCTATTTACAACAACTTCTAGTCATCCTCCAATAATTTTTTTGCACAGGATGTTGATTTTATAGATCAGACCGATCCATTTGATTGTGACTGCGAAAAAGAGTGGTTGGTTTAGATGTTCTTGCCATGTTCAATATGGGTTTTGTCTAAATTTGATGAACAATTAATCCTTGGGCTTTTTTGTACCGTTTGTAAGCTTGAGTTACAAGTTGTTGCCCTCGTACTCCCCTCCGCCTGCCACTACACTGCCGCATCTTCCACGGCTCCTGTTCGTTCCCGTCCGAGGCCTAGCCGTCGTTCTCATCCTTGGTTTGCTCACTGTGCCCGCCGCCGTCTGGCGTTGTCAACATGGTCAACAACCGAGAGGAATCAAGAGATGACTGTACGTGGAGAGGCTGACAGTAGGGACCCACCAGGGTCATTGCATTACGCAAGCAGGTGCCTCGTTATTACAAGCCAAAAAAACTTCCTCCTAATTGTTTGACAACTAGGTCCCACGCCATTGTCAATGTAGTCAATAAACTACAAAATTACACAATGAGCGGATAACACCAGGGACCCAGCAGCTCGCCCAGTTGTTTTTTAGTTTTAGAGGCGGAGCTCAACTGCGCGTTGTGCAGGGGTTGTGGCCCGTCTAGCCCATGCTTACTCTTTTATTTAAGCACATGACGAGCCCAATAGATACATTTTTTCTTTCTAAAAATGGCTAGCCCAGTATTTTTTTTAGAATACCCAACCGAGGCCTACTTGCTTTTCTCAGCCCTGTTGGGCTACAAATCATTCAAGACAAGGAGGGATGTAAGTAGTAAGAAATGGGCTTCCCCAGAAAATGGGCTATAAGTTGTAAGAAATGGGCTGTAAATTTTTAAACCAAAGCCAACCGGCAATTACATTCAAATTTATTTTTTCTGGATTTCCTACTCTTATAAAAAGCAGAGTTGGTGATGATGGTGTGCCTGCCATCCTGCAATATAGGCCGTTTGATCTATATCTAACGGATAGGAAGGAAAATATGACAATTTACCCGCACTCCTCTCCACATTTGCAGATACGGCCTTCCCTCGTCCATCCTTTTATCCCACAAGATAAACTACTTATACAAATGCATCTTGATGTTTCGTGCAACGCACGGGCATCTTGCTAGTTAAGATTTTAAATTTCATTCATTTTTTTGTGGAGATTTTTTTGAATTTTATTTGTATATAACTTTTTACAAATTATTTTTAACCTGACTTTTTTGTGATTAAAAGAGTTCGGACCCCACCAAAATATGCACAATTTTGTTGAATTTTTCAGCAATGCCTAGAATATGGTCTGTAATGCTAATAAAAAGAATATGGGCTTCAAAATATCCTTAAGAATTAGCAAATGGGCTGTGAATTACTGAAAATAATGGATAATGGGCTGTATGCTATTTTCCATAGATTTGGAGGCTGACTTCTGGGTCTACTAGGTTGACAATGACGTTGTCCTAAAAAAATTGACGCGTACGCAAGGCTTTGTCAACTTTGTCAACACAGAGCAGTGACTCTTGGATATCCATCCAACGGCAGTCGTGCTTCTTCAATCTCTGATTTTCCTGCTCCAGCAACCCAAACCAGCGCCAGCGAGACTGCCTGCTCCCTCCTCCTGTGGCCGGTTGTGCTGCCGCCAAGCCATCCCTCTACCCACCCGCACATCATGTTATTTTTCGGTGACCTCAGCCTGACCCCGTAGCCGACTAGTCAGCTCTTGTACTCCCCTCAGCGTGGGCATCCGTGTAACGCCCTCGATGCGGCTATATCACCCACGTGTCGAAGCACGACTTAGAGGCATAACCGCATTGAAAGCAATGTCGCAAGTGAGGTAATCTTCACACAACCCATGTAATACATAAGGGAAAGAGATACATAGTTGGCTTACAGTCGCCACTTCACACAATACATAAATAAACATCCATCATTCAGATTACACTCAAGGTCCGACTACGGAACCAAAATAAAAGAAGATACCCCAAATGCTACACAGATCCCCGATCGTCCCAACTGGGCTCCACTACTAATAATCAGGAAAAGACACATAGTAACGACCACGTTCCTCGTCGAACTCCCACTTGAGCTCGGTTGTGTCATCTGCACTGGCATCGTCGGCACCTGCAACTGTTTTGGTAGAATCTGTGAGTCACGGGGACTCAGCAATCTCACACCCGCGAGATCAAGACTATTTAAGCTTATAGGAAGGACAAAGTTGTAAGGTGGAGCTGCAGCAAGCAACTAGCATATATGGTGGCTACATTCGCAAAAGAGAGCGAGAAGAGAAGCAAAGCACGGTCGTGAAGCTAGTAGCGATCAAGAAGTGATCCTGAACTACTTACGTCAAACATAACTCCAACACCGTGTTCACTTCCCGGACTCCGAGAAGAGACCATCACAGTTACACACTTGTTGATGTGTATTTTAATTAAGGTCAACTTTGGGTTTTCTACAACCGGATATTAACAAATTCCCATCTGCCTCATAACCGCGGGCACGGCTTTCGAAAGATAATACCCTGCAGGGGTCTCCCAACTTAGCCCATTATAAGTGAAACGCCCTCGATGCGGCTATATCTCCCACGTGTCGAAGCACGACTTAGAGGCATAACCGCATTGAAAGCAATGTCGCAAGTGAGGTAATCTTCACACAACCCATGTAATACATAAGGGAAAGAGATACATAGTTGGCTTACAATCGCCACTTCACACAGTACATGGGTAAAACATTACATCATACAGATACAATCAAGGTCCGACTACGGAACCAAAATAAAAGAAGACTACCCCAAAGCTACACAGATCCCGGATCGTCCCAACTGGCTCCACTCTTGATCAGCTGAAACGAAACAACACAAAGCACAAAGTCTTCATCGAGCCCTCCTTGAGCTCGGATGTATCACCTGCACGGTTTCATCGGCACCGCAAACTGGTTTGGAAGTATCTGTGAGTCACGGGACTCAGCAATCTCACACTCATGAGATCAAGACTATTTAAGCTTAAAGGTAGGGCAAGGTAGTGAGGTGGAGCTGCAGCAAGCGACTAGCATATATGGTGGCTAACATACGCAAAAGAGAGCGAGAAGAGGAGGCAAAGCACGGTCGAACAACTATGATCAAGAAGTGATCCTGAACTCCTACTTACGTCAAACATAACCCAGAAACCGTGTTCTCCTTTCGATCAACCCCGAAAAGAGACACTCACGGTTACGCATACACAGTTGGTGTATTTTAGTTAAGATCAACCGGGTTTTCTACAACGGACATTAACAAATTCCCATCTGCCACATAACCGCTGGCACGGCTTTGAAAGTTCAAACCCTGCAGGGGTGTCCCAACTTAGCCCATGATAAGCTCTCGCGATCAACGAAGGAATAGACCTTCTCCCCGGGAAGACCCGATCAGTCTCGGAATCCCGGCTACAAGACATTTCACAGCAATAAAACAAGACCAGCAAAGCCGCCCGGATGTGCCGACAAATCTGATAGGAGTCGACGTACCTCGGTCTCGAGGCACACGGATTGTCCAAACTTCCGGTAGGCCAACCCGAGTTGCCTGGTAGCCACGGCGGTCGACGATTTGGACCAACACTCACGACGAGCACCGGCCGGGGGTAAAAATAAGATGACCCTTGGGCTCCGAAACCCAAGGGAAAAAGGGCTAGGTGAGGCAAATGGTAAAACCAATGTTGGGCCTTGCTGGAAAAGTCTTATTCAAAGCGAACTGTCAAGGGGTCCCATAAATCACCCGACGCGTTAGGGACGCAAAATCCGGGAACATAACACGGTATGACGGAAGCTAGGCGGCAAGAGTGGAACAAAACACAGGCATAAGGCCGAGCCTTCCACCCTTTACCAAGTATATAGATGCGTTAATAATATAAGATATATTGTGATATCCCAACAAGTAAACATGTTCCAACAAGGAACAACATCTCCATGTTCAACAAGGAACAAACTTCATCTTCACCGCAACTAACAACGCTATAAGAGGGCTGAGCAAAGCGGTAACATAGCCAAACAACGGTTTGCTAGGAAAGGATGGTTAGGGGCTTGACATGGCAACATGGGAGGCATGATATAGCAAGTGGTAGGCATCGTAGCATAGGCATAGCAAAAGAGCGAGCATCTAGCAAGCAAAGATAGAAGTGATTTCGAGGGTATGGTCATCTTGCCGAAATCCCCAAGGAAGAAGAACGAATCCATGAAGAAGACAAGCGGACGAAGTCGAATGAATCCTCACAACTCCGGAACGAAAACCGAAGCTAACGAGAAAAGCAAACCGGAAAGAAGCAAACAACATAGTAAAACAACCATCACATGAACATGGCATGATGCACAAACAAGTATGATGCATGTCCGGTTTAAATAGCATGGCATGGCAAAGCACAAACAACACTACAAGTTAAGTGGGGCTCAATATGCAACGGGTTGCATATTGACAAAACACCACAACAATTATTTAGTTCTCTCCCGATTAGGTACTCAACAATATTAAATGTTGTTAAACATGGCCAGAGGGTGAAGCATATGAAACTAACTATTTAGGCAAGATTAAATGAGGCCGGAAACAACGAACAACAATTCCGGAAAATCCCCATATGCAAATTATGGATTTGGAACAGATCTGACCTAAAGCATATTTTAGAGTTGTTAAACATGCAAAGTAAAGCTACCATGTTAAACTAGGCATTTTTCTACCCCATTTACATATATAATTTATTTAAATCCGAGTTACGGTTATTTAGTTATGAAATAAATCATTTTAGCATGGCATTTAAGCAAATTAAGCAAACAACAATTATAAACATTTAAATTGTTGTTATCATGATCTGGATGACAAGAGCAAGTTTTATGCAATATTATGAAATTGTTGACAAGAACATTAAGAAGCATTATGTCACCGTGGTGGAAGGAAGGGGTGCCACGGCAACGAATCCGAAAATGGTGCCACGGCAACATATCGGTTCCGATAACGCGATTGAGATACGGTACAAAGGAAAGCGTGGCGAAGCGAGTCATGCAAGATGGTGGGGTGATCCCGGATATCGGGTTCCCACGGAACGGTGGCATGGCAAAAGAGGGGCATCGCAAGGATGATTCGATCACGGCGGTCGTCACGGGTTATACCTTCGGAACGTTCAAACGGGACGGGTCGAGTTTCGTAGAGGGAAGTAGTGGTTCACGTTCTTCGAGGGAAGTAGAGGAAGTAGTCGTTCTCGCGATGATCGCCGAGGGAAGTAGTGGTACACGGCGTAGGGGAAAGTCGTTGTTCACGTTCGATGGTAGTGGTACATCTCGTCATCGGAAGTAGTTGTTCAAGTCCCGTGGATGTTCGGGGTCCACGGGGTCTTCGAGGGTCGACGGTAGTGGAACTCGCGACGGTAGTGGTACACGTTCCATCGGGGTACTTGTCGTTTCCGGTTCGGTGGTCGTCGGGTCGTAGTGGTACTTGGCGTTTCCGGAGACGACGGTAGTGGTACTTGAAGAATCCCGAAACGGACTTGGCGTCTTCGCGCGTAGGGGTACTTGTCGTTATCCACCTCGGATGTAGTCGTTCCCGTGTAGACGAACTTGACGGAACCGAAGGGGTACTTGACGCAACACCGTGTAGTCGTGCGTTTGTTCGGAGAGGATCTTGGCGAAATCCACGAAGCGTCGAAATACAAAAAGCCTCAGGTCTCGGTGGTCAACGAACGGGAGGCCGACCCTTGGACCTGGCATTTGAATGAAACGGGTCCACGAAGACAAGCGGGCGAGCTGCCGCTGTTGGCTGGTGGTAGCCGCGGCCAGGAGCGACGGGCATGGTGCTCCTCTGGTCGCAGCGGCCGGAGGGCGACGGGGCAGAGAGGCGCGATGGAGGTCGCCGGCGCGGAGAAGCTGCAGGCGAGGGAAGAGGCGGATGGGGTGTTCAGGAGCCAAGACGGCGGCCGGGCTGGCGGCAGAGAGGCGCGCCATGGCAGGGGGCGATGGTACCGGGGGGGGACGCTGGGGTCGCGCTCGATCGCGAGGTTGAGAGGTCCGGGTGGATCTGGCGGACATGGCGCTGGGCTCGGCGACGGGGCATGAGGCATGGGAGGCGGACGGCGGCACGCGGGAGAAGGAAGGCGAGGACGCGAGGTCGACGGGAAGGTGCGAGGGCACCGGCACGGCGCGGCGAGGTGGAGAGGCCGGCGCGAGGAGGTGGAGAGGAGGCGCTCGAAGGCTGCGAGGGGGGGCCGAGGGGAGAAGAAGGGCGAGGTGGCGCCATGGAGGAGAGGAAGGAGGCCGAGGGGATCGAGAGGGATCGAGCCGAGGGGGAAAGGGAGAGGGATCAGTGCGGGGCGAGGGATCGGGCAGGGGGGGCGGCGCTGGAGGGAGAGATGGGGATCGGGGGATCGCTGCGGGCTAGGGTTAGGAAGGGGGCGCGGCTGGGCCTAGGCCTTGGGCCTGCGCGGGGGAGAAAAGCCAGGGGCCGGCTTAGGGAGGCTGGCCTGCTGGGCTAGAGGCGGATGGGCTGGCTCCTCTCTCTAACTCTAATTTAGCAGAAAGGAAAAAAATAGAGAGACGAAAGAAAGAGAGGGATAGGGAAAGGACTTGGTATGGATAATTTACCCGGACTCACAAAATATGAAGAATTTAACAAAAATGATCCAAGGATTTTGGTGGAACTCGGAAAATGATGAAAGAAATATTGGCAAGGTTTTGAGGACCAAACTTGAAGTAGAAAAGGCATTGGAATTTTGCAAGTGTGTTATGGTGATTCCAACAATGGAATATTTTTAATATAGCTCCCTAATATCGGGAGGGTATGTTATAAAGAGAAGTCACCATGTGAATATCCCTCGATTTAAATGGATCGAAAAATCCATACAATTTATTTAGATGAGTTTTAAAAAAAAACGATATGATGGCATGATGCAATGCAAAAACAAAACAAATCACATGGCAAAACTCGGAAACCCTGGAAGGCAACTGAAGCTCCGGTCTGGGGCGTCACAACACTCCACCACTACGAGAGGATCTCGTCCCGAGATCTAGGATGGCACCGGAGAAAAGCGGGAGAGGAAGAGGTAAAACAAAGTTGCTTCTCCGACAAACGAGTGAAACCAAAGAACCTTGAGAGGTTGAACAAAATGAAAGAAAGAAAACAATGAAGATGAAGAAAGTTGAAAACACTCTGTTAGAAAAGAGGGACAAGGGATACGACGAGAACCAAGAGGTTTAGTGATAAGATAGATACTGAAACCACTCCGGTTAAAACTAGATAGACAAGGAATAAGATTGATAAAATTTGGGCAGCACTCCGACTGAAAATGGAAGGAATTGAACATGAACTAGGCAAAAGGAAAGCACCTGGATGAGACTCCGGTTTAAATAGATAATGCAAGAAAAAGAACATGATCTTGACAAAACGAGACGATGGGTCGAAGAGAGCAACATCACAATGCCTTCGAAACGAAAGAATAGAATCTAGATTGTTGGGATAAAGGGATGGAGAAGAAAATGACAACTTCTACCACAAATGAATTTGAATGAAGCATCCTTACAAACAAGTATAAAACGGAGTTGTTTGAAAAAAAACAACAATGAAAAGAATAAACTTGTAGTGGGCTTATGAAAACATCTCAAAATTTTGAGGTGAGCTTCTGCCACCAACGGAAACAATTGATTGGATTAATATCAACAAGGAGACGAGAAACTTATATCACCGGGAGGACAAATGAAGAACTTGGGTCATTAATAAGCACCATAAATAGCAACAATCCTTAGGGAAAGCTTTAGGTGAAATATAGCCCAAGACAACTCCAATGAAGAGATTGATGGATTTAAAATACCTCATTCTTAACAACATGTGAATCATGAAACACGAACTCAAATTGTCGAGAATGACATAACACCATCTCAAATGATAAGGTAGAACAAATTGCACTTCGAAATGCAAGAAGAAGAATACTTGAACTCCTCAAAACAAAACATGTGTTGAACACCATGTTCAATTTTGAGTATAGCTTGGCGGATCATAACTCCGAGAGAAATCTTGAAGAACAATTGAAGAATGAAAATAATCCTTAACGAACCACCATGTAGAGCCTCCATGAAGAACTCCGGTAAACAAAAGGATGATAGAAAGAAAGAGAAGTTGAAAACACAAGGTGAAGCCTTGCAATAATTTAGATGGATCTTCGTGATGATGAGAGCTTGGAACTCCGTGAAAAGAAAAGATGAAACAATTGAAACCGAGAATTTATTCATCATGAACAAACTCCGAAAGAAGGAATTCATCACTTGGATGAAACAAGAACAAGAATAAGAATTACATTATGCTGATCCTTCACCAATTAAATTGATGACAAGCAATGGATTTGGCCTACTACTTATTCTCGTTGAAAAATGATTACAGATAGAGATATAGCGCAACCTTGAGAAGGTATTGATGGAACCACCGGTGGGATTTGGAAAACAAGAGTTGAACGCTTGAATGAATCATTCTGAAATGATGGGCTCTGGATAATCAAACTGAAAAGACTCCTGAAATGCTCCGGGTGGGTTAAAAGAATTGTCACAATTGAAAATAATTATGAGAGGATGGCATCAAACTAGAACCAAGAATCTTGAAGAGAATGGAGCAAGATTAAGGAAACTCGTCTTCGGTCTTCAGAATTCGAGAATGACGACGAGAAACATCACCATGAATTATTGAAGCACTCCGGAATGAAAATTAGAAAGGTTGAACCACAAGAAGAGTCAGGTAAGATCCTGGGAAAAGACCTGTGGGTTATGGGCCCACTCAAAAGAAAACACCGTTGAACAATTGTTTGAAATAGATATTGCACCGGTTGAATTAAATGGCTTGAATGAGATAGCATCCTCAAAAGAACTTGAATGAATTGAGAATGGAAACTAGAATCTTCTGAGATATCTTCAACACTCCGGAACAATTGAATAGCGGGAAATGGATGATTAAGAGATGCACCGACATGAGAAAGCATTTGAAACGATGAAAAGAAAACGATCAACACTAAAAGCTTGACTAAATCCACCGGAGAAGAAAATTAGAATGGAACAATGATAAGGTTAAAACTTCCTTAGCGTCTCCATGAGAAATCACCGGATAAAACATTAAAGGAAAAGAATGAAGAAACTTCACTCAATAAAAATGGATACTTGATTAAGAAATCTGAGTCCTTGAAGAAAAAGGGGTGGGAGGGAGGGAAAACAAAGGCAACTTAGGTCGGATGAAACGAACACCGTTGAGAAAAAGCTTAGAATTGATCTTGCGAATGTTGGAATGATCGGATCCACTTTAAGAGAAGCACGCCGGTTAAGAAAAGAATTAACATGACGATCTCGATGATCTAGAAGGATTAGTATTCACATAGCAATATGAGAACACCCATTAGGAAAGTATGGAATCAACACTTGACATTGAAGCAACTTGAATACCACAACTTAAAACAAACAAAGGAGTGGCTTGCAGAATAAGCCAGAAACAAACATATGATAGATCCCATATCGTATCATGTGTGTGTTGGAAAGATATCCTACTAGATACTTGAATTCCCACCTATAAACTCCGAAACTTTCTGGTTATGCAATCTGGTGTTGGGGATCAGGGGACACAAAATATATCACCCAAACTAACAATACCTAGATCCAATTGTATCCATCCGTCAACACATAACCAAGAAATCCTCGAAATCGTGTACCTCGACCTTGAAAAACATCCGTTATACAAGTCATGGCAATACTCCCCTTTCGCCACAAGATTGGGCTATCGGGGTTATCTCACCAACAACTGCACAAAAGAGATTTCGATGTCGGCAAAACTCAGGTATTCCAGAATGCCACGATAAAATTGTGGCGACAACACCTCGGAGCTCAACTCCCGGGACACCGCCACAACCCCTAAATGTCGAGGCACCAAGAACAATGTTCTCGTCACAAAACCATCGAACGATTCCAAGATACCCACGTGATCCTAAAAAATTTTAGTGAAATTTGAGAAGAGAAAAGTCAAAACTCTCGTCGGGATACCTCACCAGAGCGACGAAGGACCGAGGAGTAAAAAGAATCCTACTCTCCGATATATATAATCCTAAGACTCAAAACATTTTCCGTTCTAGACTCAACAACGCCAAACAAACAATCAAGCGAGGGGCTCCTAAGTCGGGAAGGCTCGATACCAACTTGAACGCCCTCGATGCGGCTATATCTCCCACGTGTCGAAGCACGACTTAGAGGCATAACCGCATTGAAAGCAATGTCGCAAGTGAGGTAATCTTCACACAACCCATGTAATACATAAGGGAAAGAGATACATAGTTGGCTTACAATCGCCACTTCACACAGTACATGGGTAAAACATTACATCATACAGATACAATCAAGGTCCGACTACGGAACCAAAATAAAAGAAGACTACCCCAAAAGCTACACAGATCCCGGATCGTCCCAACTGGGCTCCACTACTGATCAGCTGAAACGAAACAACACAAAGCACAAAGTCTTCATCGAGCCCCTCCTTGAGCTCGGATGTATCACCTGCACGGTTTCATCGGCACCTGCAAACTGGTTTGGAAGTATCTGTGAGTCACGGGGACTCAGCAATCTCACACCCGCGAGATCAAGACTATTTAAGCTTAAAGGTAGGGCAAGGTAGTGAGGTGGAGCTGCAGCAAGCGACTAGCATATATGGTGGCTAACATACGCAAAAGAGAGCGAGAAGAGGAGGCAAAGCACGGTCGAACAACTATGATCAAGAAGTGATCCTGAACTCCTACTTACGTCAAACATAACCCAGAAACCGTGTTCTCCTTTCGATCAACCCCGAAAAGAGACACTCACGATTACGCTTACGGTTGGTGTATTTTAGTTAAGATCAACCGGGTTTTCTACAACCGGACATTAACAAATTCCCATCTGCCACATAACCGCTGGCACGGCTTTGAAAGTTCAAACCCTGCAGGGTGTCCCAACTTAGCCCATGATAAGCTCTCGCGATCAACGAAGAATAGACCTTCTCCCGGAAGACCCGATCAGTCTCGGAATCCGGCTACAAGACATTTCACAGCAATAAAACAAGACCAGCAAAGCCGCCGGATGTGCCGACAAATCTGATAGGAGTCGCACGTACCTCGGTCTCGTGGCACACGGATTGTCCAAACTTCCGGTAGGCCAACCCGAGTTGCCCTGGCCACCGCGGTCGACAGTTTGGACCAACACTCACGACGAGCACCGCCGGGGGTAAAATAAGATGACCCTTGGGCTCCGAAACCCAAGGGAAAAAGGGCTAGGTGAGGCAAATGGTAAAACCAATGTTGGGCCTTCTTTGGAAAAGTCTTATTCAAAGCGAACTGTCAAGGGGTCCCATAAATCACCCGACCGCGTTAGGGACGCAAAATCCGGGAACATAACACCGGTATGACGGAAGCTAGGCGGCAAGAGTGGAACAAAACACAGGCATAAGGCCGAGCCTTCCACCCTTTACCAAGTATATAGATGCGTTAATAATATAAGATATATTGTGATATCCCAACAAGTAAACATGTTCCAACAAGGAACAACATCTCCATGTTCAACAAGGAACAAACTTCATCTTCACCTGCAACTAACAACGCTATAAGAGGGCTGAGCAAAGCGGTAACATAGCCAAACAACGGTTTGCTAGGAAAGGATGGTTAGGGGCTTGACATGGCAACATGGGAGGCATGATATAGCAAGTGGTAGGCATCGTAGCATAGGCATAGCAAAAGAGCGAGCATCTAGCAAGCAAAGATAGAAGTGATTTCGAGGGTATGGTCATCTTGCCTGAAATCCCGCAAGGAAGAAGAACGAATCCATGAAGAAGACAAACGGACGAAGTCGAATGAATCCTCACAACTCCGGAACGAAAACCGAAGCTAACGAGAAAAGCAAACCGGAAAGAAGCAAACAACATAGTAAAACAACCATCACATGAACATGGCATGATGCACAAACAAGTATGATGCATGTCCGGTTTAAATAGCATGGCATGGCAAAGCACAAACAACACTACAAGTTAAGTGGGGCTCAATATGCAACGGGTTGCATATTGACAAAACACCACAACAATTATTTAGTTCTCTCCGATTAGGTACTCAACAATATTAAATGTTGTTAAACATGGCAAGAGGTGAAGCATATGAAACTAACTATTTAGGCAAGATTAAATGAGGCCGAAACAACGAACAACAATTCGGAAAATCCCCATATGCAAATTATGGATTTGGAACAGATCTGACCTAAAGCATATTTTAGAGTTGTTAAACATGCAAAGTAAAGCTACCATGTTAAACTAGGCATTTTTCTACCCCATTTACATATATAATTTATTTAAATCCGAGTTACGGTTATTTAGTTATGAAATAAATCATTTTAGCATGGCATTTAAGCAAATTAAGCAAACAACAATTATAAACATTTAAATTGTTGTTATCATGATGCGGATGACAAGAGCAAGTTTTATGCAATATTATGAAATTGTTGACAAGAACATTAAGAAGCATTATGTCACCGTGGTGGAAGGAAGGGGTGCCACGGCAACGAATCCGAAAATGGTGCCACGGCAACATATCGGTTCCGATAACGCGATTGAGATACCGGTACAAAGGAAAGCGTGAGCGGAAGCGAGTCATGCAAGATGGTGGGGTGATCCCGGATATCGGGTTCCCACGGAACGGTGGCATGGCAAAAGAGGGCATCGCAAGGATGATTCGATCACGGCGGTAAATCACGGGTTATACCTTCGAACGTTCAAACGGGACGGGTCGAGTTTCAGAGAGGGAAGTAGTGGTTCACGTTCTTCGAGGGAAGTAGAGGAAGTAGTCGTTCTCGCGATGATCGCCGAGGGAAGTAGTGGTACACGGCGTAGGGGAAAGTCGTTGTTCACGTTCGATGGTAGTGGTACATCTCGTCATCGGAAGTAGTTGTTCAAGTCCCGTGGATGTTCGGGGTCCACGGGGTCTTCGAGGGTCGACGGTAGTGGAACTCGCGACGGTAGTGGTACACGTTCCATCGGGGTACTTGTCGTTTCCGGTTCGGTGGTCGTCGGGTCGTAGTGGTACTTGGCGTTTCCGGAGACGACGGTAGTGGTACTTGAAGAATCCCGAAACGGACTTGGCGTCTTCGCGCGTAGGGGTACTTGTCGTTATCCACCTCGGATGTAGTCGTTCCCGTGTAGACGAACTTGACGGAACCGAAGGGGTACTTGACGCAACACCGTGTAGTCGGCGCTTGTTCGGAGAGGATCTTGGCGAAATCCACGAAGCGTCGAAATACAAGAAGCCTCAGGTCTCGGTGGTCAACGAACGGGAGGCCGACCCTTGGACCTGGCATTTGAATGAAACGGGTCCACGAAGACAAACGGGCGAGCTGCCGCTGTTGGCTGGTGGTAGCCGCGGCCAGGAGCGACGGGCATGGTGCTCCTCTGGTCGCAGCGGCCGGAGGGCGACGGGGCAGAGAGGCGCGATGGAGGTCGCCGGCGCGGAGAAGCTGCAGGCGAGGGAAGAGGCGGATGGGGGTGTTCAGGAGCCGAAGACGGCGGCCGGGCCTGGCGGCAGAGAGGCGCGGCCATGGCAGGGGGCGATGGTACCGGCGGGGACGCGGGGGTCGCGCTCGTCGCGCGAGGTTGAGAGGTCCGGTGGATCTGGCGGACATGGCGCGGGGCTCGGCGACGGGCATGGGGCATGGGAGGCGGACGGCGACCGCTGGAGAAGGAAGGCGAGGACGCGAGGTCGACGGGAAGGTGCGAGGGAGCCTGGCGCCGGGGCTCGCTGGTCGGCGATGGAGGGCACCGGCACGGCGCGGCGAGGTGGAGAGGCCGGCGCGAGGAGGTGGAGAGGAGGCGCTCGAAGGCTGCGAGGGGGGGCCGAGGGGAGAAGAAGGGCGAGGTGGCGCCATGGAGGAGAGGAAGGAGGCCGAGGGGATCGAGAGGGATCGAGCCGAGGGGGAAAGGGAGAGGGGATCGCGCGAGCGGGGCGACGAGGGGATCGGGCAGGGGGTTGGCGGCGCTGGAGGGAGAGATGGGGATCGGGGGATCGCTGCGGGCTAGGGTTAGGAAGGGGGCGCGGCTGGGCCTAGGCCTTGGGCCTGCGCGGGGGAGAAAAGCCAGGGGCCGGCTTAGGGAGGCTGGCCTGCTGGGCTAGAGGCCGGATGGGCTGGCTCCTCTCTCTAACTCTAATTTAGCAGAAAGGAAAAAAAATAGAGAGACGAAAGAAAGAGAGGGATAGGGAAAGGACTTGCGGGCGCGGATAATTTACCCGGACTCACAAAAATATGAAGAATTTAACAAAATGATCCAAGGATTTTGGTGGAACTCGGAAAATGATGAAAGAAATATTGGCAAGGTTTTGAGGACCAAACTTGAAGTAGAAAAGGCATTGGAATTTTGCAAGTGTGTTATGGTGATTCCAACAATGGAATATTTTTAATATAGCTCCCTAATATCGGGAGGGTATGTTATAAAGAGAAGTCACCATGTGAATATCCTCGATTTAAATGGATCGAAAAATCCATACAATTTATTTAGATGAGTTTAAAAAAAAACGATATGATGGCATGATGCAATGCAAAAACAAAACAAATCACATGGCAAAACTGGAAACCCCGAAGGCAATCAAGCTCCGGTGCAGGCGTCACAACACTCCACCACTACGAGAGGATCTCGCCCGAGATCTAGGATGGCACCGGAGAAAAGCGGAGAGGAAGAGGTAAAACAAAGTTGCTTCTCCGACAAACGAGAGTGAAACCAAAGAACCTTGAGAGGTTGAACAAAATGAAAGAAAGAAAACAATGAAGATGAAGAAAGTTGAAAACACTCTGTTAGAAAAGAGGGACAAGGATACGACGAGAACCAAGAGGTTTAGTGATAAGATAGATCTGAAACCACTCCGGTTAAAACTAGATAGACAAGGAATAAGATTGATAAAATTTGGGCAGCACTCGACTGAAAATGGAAGGAATTGAACATGAACTAGGCAAAAGGAAAGCACCTGGATGAGACTCGGTTTAAATAGATAATGCAAGAAAAGAACATGATCTTGACAAAACGAGACGATGGGTCGAAGAGAGCAACATCACAATGCCTTCGAAACGAAAGAATAGAATCTAGATTGTTGGGATAAAGGGATGGAGAAGAAAATGACAACTTCTACCACAAATGAATTTGAATGAAGCATCCTTACAAACAAGTATAAAACGGAGTTGTTTGAAAAAAAACAACAATGAAAAGAATAAACTTGTAGTGGGCTTATGAAAACATCTCAAAATTTTGAGGTGAGCTTCTGCCACCAACGGAAACAATTGATTGGATTAATATCAACAAGGAGACGAGAAACGTATATCACCGGGAGGACAAATGAAGAACTTGGGTCATTAATAAGCACCATAAATAGCAACAATCCTTAGGGAAAGCTTTAGGTGAAATATAGCCCAAGACAACTCCAATGAAGAGATTGATGGATTTAAAATACCTCATTCTTAACAACATGTGAATCATGAAACACGAACTCAAATTGTCGAGAATGACATAACACCATCTCAAATGATAAGGTAGAACAAATTGCACTTCGAAATGCAAGAAGAAGAATACTTGAACTCCTCAAAACAAAACATGTGTTGAACACCATGTTCAATTTTGAGTATAGCTTAGCGGATCATAACTCCGAGAGAAATCTTGAAGAACAATTGAAGAATGAAAATAATCCTTAACGAACCACCATGTAGAGCCTCCATGAAGAACTCCGTAAACAAAAGGATGATAGAAAGAAAGAGAAGTTGAAAACACAAGGTGAAGCCTTGCAATAATTTAGATGGATCTTCGTGATGATGAGAGCTTGGAACTCCGTGAAAAGAAAAGATGAAACAATTGAAACCGAGAATTTATTCATCATGAACAAACTCCGAAAGAAGGAATTCATCACTTGGATGAAACAAGAACAAGAATAAGAATTACATTATGCTGATCCTTCACCAATTAAATTGATGACAAGCAATGGATTTGGCCTACTACTTATTCTCGTTGAAAAATGATTACAGATAGAGATATAGCGCAACCTTGAGAAGGTATTGATGGAACCACCGGTGGGATTTGGAAAACAAGAGTTGAACGCTTGAATGAATCATTCTGAAATGATGGGCTCTGGATAATCAAACTGAAAAGACTCCTGAAATGCTCCGGGTGGGTTAAAAGAATTGTCACAATTGAAAATAATTATGAGAGGATGGCATCAAACTAGAACCAAGAATCTTGAAGAGAATGGAGCAAGATTAAGAGAAACTCGTCTTCGGTCTTCAGAATTCGAGAATGACGACGAGAAACATCACCATGAATTATTGAAGCACTCCGGAATGAAAATTAGAAAGGTTGAACCACAAGAAGAGTCAGGTAAGATCCTGGGAAAAGACCTGTGGGTTATGGGCCCACTCAAAAGAAAACACCGTTGAACAATTGTTTGAAATAGATATTGCACCGGTTGAATTAAATGGCTTGAATGAGATAGCATCCTCAAAAGAACTTGAATGAATTGAGAATGGAAACTAGAATCTTCTGAGATATCTTCAACACTCCGGAACAATTGAATAGCGGGAAATGGATGATTAAGAGATGCACCGACATGAGAAAGCATTTGAAACGATGAAAAGAAAACGATCAACACTGAAAGCTTGACTAAATCCACCGGAGAAGAAAATTAGAATGGAACAATGATAAGGTTAAAACTTCCTTAGCGTCTCCATGAGAAATCACCGGATAAAACATTAAAGGAAAAGAATGAAGAAACTTCACTCAATAAAAATGGATACTTGATTAAGAAATCTGAGTCCTTGAAGAAAAAGGGTGGAGGGCGGAAAACAAAGGCAACTTAGGTCGGATGAAACGAACACCGTTGAGAAAAAGCTTAGAATTGATCTTGCGAATGTTGGAATGATCGGATCCACTTGAAGAGAAGCACGCCGGTTAAGAAAAGAATTAACATGACGATCTCGATGATCTAGAAGGATTATTATTCACATAGCAATATGAGAACACCCATTAGGAAAGTATGGAATCAACACTTGACATTGAAGCAACTTGAATACCACAACTTAAAACAAACAAAGGAGTGGCTTGCAGAATAAGCCAGAAACAAACATATGATAGATCCCATATCGTATCATGTGTGTGTTGGAAAGATATCCTACGAGATACTTGAATTCCCACCTATAAACTCCCGAAACTTTCTGGTTATGCAATCTGGTGTTGGGGATACAGGGACACAAAATATATCACCCAAACTAACAATACCTAGATCCAATTGTATCCATCCGTCAACACATAACCAAGAAATCCTCGAAATCGTGTACCTCGACCTTGAAAAACATCCGTTATACAAGTCATGGCAATACTCCAAGACTCGCCACAAGATCGGGCTATCGGGTTATCTCACCAACAACTGCATAAAAGAGATTTCGATGTCGGCAAAACTCGGTATTCGAACTGCCACGATAAAATTGTGACGACAACACCTCGGAGCTCAACTCCCGGACACCGCCACAACCCCTAAATGTCGAGGCACCAAGAACAATGTTCTCGTCACAAAACCATCGAACGATTCCAAGATACCCACGTGATCCTAAAAATTTTTAGTGAAATTTGAGAAGAGAAAAGTCAAAACTCTACGTCAGGATACCTCACCAGAGCGACGAAGGGACTGAGGAGTAAAAATAATCCTACTCTCCGATATATATAATCCTAAGACTCAAAACATTTTCCGTTCTAGACTCAACAACGCCAAACAAACAATCAAGCGAGGGGCTCCTAAGTCGGGAAGGCTCGATACCAACTTGAACGCCTCGATGCGGCTATATCTCCCACGTGTCGGGAAGCACGACTTAGAGGCATAACCGCATTGAAAGCAATGTCGCAAGTGAGGTAATCTTCACACAACCCATGTAATACATAAGGGAAAGAGATACATAGTTGGCTTACAATCGCCACTTCACACAGTACATGGGTAAAACATTACATCATACAGATACAATCAAGGTCCGACTACGGAACCAAAATAAAAGAAGACTACCCCAAAAGCTACACAGATCCCGGATCGTCCCAACTGGGCTCCACTACTGATCAGCTGAAACGAAACAACACAAAGCACAAAGTCTTCATCGAGCCCTCCTTGAGCTCGGATGTATCACCGCACGGTTTCATCGGCACTGCAAACTGGTTTGAAGTATCCGTGAGTCACGGGACTCAGCAATCTCACACCCGCGAGATCAAGACTATTTAAGCTTAAAGGTAGGGCAAGGTAGTGAGGTGGAGCTGCAGCAAGCGACTAGCATATATGGTGGCTAACATACGCAAAGGAGAGCGAGAAGAGGAGGCAAAGCACGGTCGAACAACTATGATCAAGAAGTGATCCTGAACTCCTACTTACGCCAAACATAACCCGAAACCGTGTTCTCCTTTCGATCAACCCGAAAAGAGACACTCACGTTACGCTTACACGGTTGGTGTATTTTAGTTAAGATCAACTTCGGGTTTTCTACAACCGACATTAACAAATTCCCATCTGCCACATAACCGCGGGCACGGCTTTGAAAGTTCAAACCTGCGCAGGGTGTCCCAACTTAGCCCATGATAAGCTCTCGCGATCAACGGCGAATAGACCTTTCCCGGAAGACCCGATCAGTCTCGGAATCCGGCTACAAGACATTTCACAGCAATAAAACAAGACCAGCAAAGCCGCCGGATGTGCCGACAAATCCGATAGGAGTCGACGTACCTCGGTCTCAGGCACACCGGATTGTCCAAACTTCCGGTAGAGGCCAACCCGAGTTGCCCCGGTGGCCACCGGCGGTCGACAGTTTGGACCAACACTCACGACGAGCACGGCCGGGGGGTAAAATAAGATGACCCTTGGGCTCCGAAACCCAAGGGAAAAAGGGCTAGGTGAGGCAAATGGTAAAACCAATGTTGGGCCTTCTTTGGAAAAGTCTTATTCAAAGCGAACTGTCAAGGGGGTCCCATAAATCACCCGACGCGTTAGGGACGCAAAATCCGGGAACATAACACCGGTATGACGGAAGCTAGGGCGGCAAGAGTGGAACAAAACACTGCATAAGGCCGAGCCTTCCACCCTTTACCAAGTATATAGATGCGTTAATAATATAAGATATATTGTGATATCCCAACAAGTAAACATGTTCCAACAAGGAACAACATCTCCATGTTCCAACAAGGAACAAACTTCATCTTCACCGCAACTAACAACGCTATAAGAGGGCTGAGCAAAGCGGTAACATAGCCAAACAACGGTTTGCTAGGAAAGGATGGTTAGGGGCTTGACATGGCAACATGGGAGGCATGATATAGCAAGTGGTAGGCATCGTAGCATAGGCATAGCAAAAGAGCGAGCATCTAGCAAGCAAAGATAGAAGTGATTTCGAGGGTATGGTCATCTTGCCTGAAATCCCGCAAGGAAGAAGAACGAATCCATGAAGAAGACAAACGGACGAAGTCGAATGAATCCTCACAACTCCGGAACGAAACCGAAGCTAACGAGAAAAGCAAACCGAAAGAAGCAAACAACATAGTAAAACAACCATCACATGAACATGGCATGATGCACAAACAAGTATGATGCATGTCCGTTTAAATAGCATGGCATGGCAAAGCACAAACAACACTACAAGTTAAGTGGGGCTCAATATGCAACGGGTTGCATATTGACAAAACACCACAACAATTATTTAGTTCTCTCCCGATTAGGTACTCAACAATATTAAATGTTGTTAAACATGGCCAGAGGGTGAAGCATATGAAACTAACTATTTAGGCAAGATTAAATGAGGCCGGAAACAACGAACAACAATTCCGGAAAATCCCCATATGCAAATTATGGATTTGGAACAGATCTGACCTAAAGCATATTTTAGAGTTGTTAAACATGCAAAGTAAAGCTACCATGTTAAACTAGGCATTTTTCTACCCCATTTACATATATAATTTATTTAAATCCGAGTTACGGTTATTTAGTTATGAAATAAATCATTTTAGCATGGCATTTAAGCAAATTAAGCAAACAACAATTATAAACATTTAAATTGTTGTTATCATGATGCGGATGACAAGAGCAAGTTTTATGCAATATTATGAAATTGTTGACAAGAACATTAAGAAGCATTATGTCACCGTGGTGGAAGGAAGGGGTGCCACGGCAACGAATCCGAAAATGGTGCCACGGCAACATATCGGTTCCGATAACGCGATTGAGATACCGGTACAAAGGAAAGCGTGAGCGGAAGCGAGTCATGCAAGATGGTGGGGTGATCCCGGATATCGGGTTCCCACGGAACGGTGGCATGGCAAAAGAGGGGCATCGCAAGGATGATTCGATCACGGCGGTCGTCACGGGTTATACCTTCGGAACGTTCAAACGGGACGGGTCGAGTTTCGTAGAGGGAAGTAGTGGTTCACGTTCTTCGAGGGAAGTAGAGGAAGTAGTCGTTCTCGCGATGATCGCCGAGGGAAGTAGTGGTACACGGCGTAGGGGAAAGTCGTTGTTCACGTTCGATGGTAGTGGTACATCTCGTCATCGGAAGTAGTTGTTCAAGTCCCGTGGATGTTCGGGGTCCACGGGGTCTTCGAGGGTCGACGGTAGTGGAACTCGCGACGGTAGTGGTACACGTTCCATCGGGGTACTTGTCGTTTCCGGTTCGGTGGTCGCCGGGTCGTAGTGGTACTTGGCGTTCCGAGACGCACGGTAGTGGTACTTGAAGAATCCCGAACGGACTTGGCGTCTTCGGCGTAGGGGTACTTGTCGTTATCCACCTCGGATGTAGTCGTTCCCGTGTAGACGAACTTGACGGAACCGAAGGGGTACTTGACGCAACACCGTGTAGTCGTGCGTTTGTTCGGAGAGGATCTTGGCGAAATCCACGAAGCGTCGAAATACAAAAAGCCTCAGGTCTCGGTGGTCAACGAACGGGAGGCCGACCCTTGGACCTGGCATTTGAATGAAACGGGTCCACGAAGACAAGCGGGCGAGCTGCCGCTGTTGGCTGGTGGTAGCCGCGGCCAGGAGCGACGGGGCATGGTGCTCCTCTGGCCGCAGCGGCCGGAGGGCGACGGGGCAGAGAGGCGCGATGGAGGTCGCCGGCGCGGAGAAGCTGCAGGCGAGGGAAGAGGCGGATGGGGGTGTTCAGGAGCCGAAGACGGCGGCCGGGCCTGGCGGCAGAGAGGCGCGGCCATGGCAGGGGGCGATGGTACCGGCGGGGACGCGGGGGTCGCGCGCTCGATGCGCGAGGTTGAGAGGTCCGGGGTGGATCCTGGCGGACATGGCGCGGGGCTCGGCGACGGGCCGCGGGGCATGGGAGGCGGACGGCGGCACGCGGGAGAAGGAAGGCGAGGACGCGAGGTCGACGGGAAGGTGCGAGGGAGCCTGGCGCCGGGGCTCGCTGGTCGGCGATGGAGGGCACCGGCACGGCGCGGCGAGGTGGAGAGGCCGGCGCGAGGAGGTGGAGAGGAGGCGCTCGAAGGCTGCGAGGGGGGCCGAGGGGAGAAGAAGGGCGAGGTGGCGCCATGGAGGAGAGGAAGGAGGCCGAGGGGATCGAGAGGGATCGAGCCGAGGGGAAAGGAGAGGGATCGCGCGAGCGGGCGCACGAGGGGATCGGGCAGGGGGTTGGCGGCGCTGGAGGGAGAGATGGGGATCGGGGATCGCCATGGCTAGGGTTAGGAAGGGGGCGCGGCTGGGCCTAGGCCTTGGGCCTGCGCGGGGGAGAAAAGCCAGGGGCCGGCTTAGGGAGGCTGGCCTGCTGGGCTAGAGGCCGGATGGGCTGGCTCCTCTCTCTAACTCTAATTTAGCAGAAAGGAAAAAAAATAGAGAGACGAAAGAAAGAGAGGGATAGGGAAAGGACTTGCGGGCGCGGATAATTTACCCGGACTCACAAAAATATGAAGAATTTAACAAAAATGATCCAAGGATTTTTGGTGGAACTCCGGAAAATGATGAAAGAAATATTGGCAAGGTTTTGAGGACCAAACTTGAAGTAGAAAAGGCATTGGAATTTTGCAAGTGTGTTATGGTGATTCCAACAATGGAATATTTTTAATATAGCTCCCTAATATCGGGAGGGTATGTTATAAAGAGAAGTCACCATGTGAATATCCCTCGATTTAAATGGATCGAAAAATCCATACAATTTATTTAGATGAGTTTTAAAAAAAAACGATATGATGGCATGATGCAATGCAAAAACAAAACAAATCACATGGCAAAACTCGGAAACCCTGGAAGGCAACTGAAGCTCCGGTCTGGGGCGTCACAATAAGCTCTCACGGTCAATGAAGGATATTCCTTCTACCGGGAAAACCCGATCAGTCTCGGAATCCCGGACTACAAGACATTTCGACAGCAATAAAACAAGACCAGCAAAGCCGCCCGGTTGTGCCGACAAATCCCGATAGGAGCTGCACATATCTCGTTCTCGGGGCACATCCGGATGAACACTACGACGGCAAACGAAGATGCCCCAAGTTTCTCGTGGTGGCACCGCAAGTGGTTTAGTTTGGACCAACGCCAGAGGAGCATTGGCCCGGGGTTAAATAAAGATGACCCTCGGGCTCGCGAAAACCCGGGGGAAAAGGCTTAGGTGGCAAATGGTAAAACCAAAGTTGGGCCTTGCTGGAGGAGTCTTATTCAAAGCGAACTGTCAAGGGGGTCCCATAAATCACCCAACCGTGTAAGGAACGCGAAATCAAGGAACATAACACCGGTATGACGGAAACTAGGGTGGCAAGAGTGGAACAAAACACAAGGCATAAGGCCGAGCCTTCCACCCTTTACCAAGTATATAGATGCATTAATTATAGCAGATATATTGTGATATCCCCAACAAGTAAATATGTTCCAACAAGGAACAACATCTCCATGTTCCAACAAGGAACAAACATCATCTTCACCTGCAACTAGCAACGCTATAAGAGGGGCTGAGCAAAGCGGTAACATAGCCAAACAACGGTTTGCTAGGAAAGGATGGTTAGGGGCTGACATGGCAATATGGGTGACATGATAAGAAAGTGATAGGCATCGTAGCATAGGCATAGCAAAAGAGCGAGCATCTAGCATAGCAAAGATAGAAGTGATTTCGAGGGTATGGTCATCTTGCCTGCAAGGTTCTCAGAGTTGTCGAAAGCTTGATCCTCGTAAGCGTTCTCAACAGGTTCCTCGTTCACGTACTCGTCTCCCGGCTCTACCCAAAGCAAGAACACAAACAAAGGAACCACAATAAATCACGGTGCAATGTACAAGCAACATGATGCAAAACATGGCATGATATGCGAGATGTGATATGCAATGCATATGCGTGCTTCGGAAGGAAAATGATGAACCAGGCATCAACTTGGCAAACCAAGTATGCCGCTGGAAAGATGAGATGATTTCGGTTGAAATCGATATAAAGATCACCGGAATCGGATGCACGGTTTGCAAATGACAAGCAAAACAAGAATGGCACAAATCTGCCATTAACATCATGATGCCACTTAGCAAACAACAAGAAATTAAGCTACTGCACCCAAACGTACCAACAAAGGATATGGCAGTGATCTACTCAAGATGCTTGACAAAAGATGAACACTTAGCTACGGCTAATTCACACCACAACAGGTCCAAACAAGCATGGCAAAAGTGCAAAATATATCAGCTTCACAGACTTTGTGAAATTACTAAACATGGCAAAATCAGCATCAGGAAGCAATGTTCAGAGCAACAAAACGACATGCTACAGGAACTTATAATAGCAAAACAAGGCATGGCATGACTCTACTCAAAGCATAGAACAAAATTCCCTTACTGACCATAAGCCAAAAAGGATCAGAAAATATAGTAACACCCATGTCAAAATAGCAAGTTTCGTTAGCAGATTCAGCAACAGGGCATGACAAAAACAGATAACAAGTAGTCATGTTTAAGAGCTCAAAGCACTCACTACAGAGCATTACATGATAAACTAAGCATACCTACATCAAGAAGACATGGCATAGCAGACATACATGGCAAGAACAACATCATAGCATACACGGATCAACCACAACAACCTTGGCAAAATTGAATAACATGTAAACAATCTGCCAGGAAACATTTTATAGCAAAAGTAGAGCTCGATTGACTCAAGCTATGGCACTCCATAATTGAAAACTAAGGCATGGATGGATATAGAATAACCATATGTTCAAAACATCCTCATCAAGTATCTCAAAATAAGCATGGATCTCTCGGTAGCATCAAGTTAACATGGCATAAAAATATCAAGAAAGCAGAGGCTGAAATCAGCAACATCGGGAAGCCTAGTTTGCATGCTTGTGCTAGTCACCACAGAGATCACAAAAATACATGGCATACACCCCTGGAAAGATGGCATGGCATATTACAAAACACATGTAGGACTCAAGTTCATAGGGTGCACACATCAATCATGGCAAAATGACAAAGTGCATGTTCATTAAGAAAGCGAAACTAACATCACATAGCCCTCTTGAACAGCATTTGGGCATCAAGATGAGCTCAAATGAAAATGATTCAATGAGATGAAACGGTCTACTCTTCGGGGCAAACATTTTGACATATTACACGCACGAAACGGAGTCACAGTGCAAAGTTATGGCACGATGCAAATGCAACAAATTATCACCAAATAAAGACTTAGACGATTTGGGGGGGGAAGGTCAACCGGCTTGTGGATCTCGAGATCGACGCGGATCGAGGATTTGCGCGCTGCTGCTCGCCGGAGCAGCGGCGGCCGGGACGGCGACGGAGGAGGGGACCGCCGAGCGGGGCGGGCGGAGGATGAGGGGGGCGGCGGCGCGCTCGCGGGCGGCGGCCGAGGCGGGCGGCGGTCCACGGCGGCGCTGGCGGCCGGGCGGCTGGCCGGAGGCGGCGGCGGCGGACGGTTCGGGAGGCGCCTGCTCGGGCCGGGAGGCGCGGTCTGGGCAGGGGCCTCGTGACGGGCAAAGCAGGGCTGGCGGCGGCGTAGCGTGCCGGGCGCCACGTGGCGCGACGCCGATGGCTGCGGGCGGCGGCGATTGTCCGTCGGCGGACGGACGTGTCCGCGCGGAGGAGCGGGGCTAGGGTTTGGGATCCGGATTTTGGAGGGGAGATGCATATTTATAGGTAGAGGAGCTAGGAAGCTCCAAATGAGGTGTAGTTTTCGCCCACGATCGTGATCCGACGACGGAGAGCATGGAAGTGACTTAGATGGGTTATTGGACTATTTTGGAGGGTGTTGGGCTGCAACTTAAAAGAGGCCTTTGCGAGAGGCGGTTAACCGCTGAGTACCAAACGAGCTCCAAATGACCGAAACTTGACCGATGGTCTACCGGTGGTATACCAAGGCCACTTGACAAACCTCGGTCCATTCCGAGAAAGTTTAGTACCGCTCACGGAAAAATGTAAAAGGGGCGCCGGGGACATAGGAGTGCCGGATTGCAAAACGGACAACGGGGAAAATGCTTGAAATCATGAGACGAACACGTATGCATATGCGATGCACATGATGACATGATATGAAATGCATGACATGGAGAACATGCAAAAACGAAAGACAAAAACCCAACCACGGAGGGAATATCATATCACAATGCCGAAAATGGCAAGAGTTGGAGTTACAAATATGGAAAGTTACATCCGGGGTGTTACAACACTCCACCACTACAAGAAGATCTCGCCCCGAGATCTAGGACTGAAAGAACTCCGGATATTCGAACGGAGGTGATCCTCGCGCCCTGTGTGGCTTCTAAATTGAATGGTGTGACCACTTCACTTTCAGGAATTTGATTGACTTGTTGCGAGTCTTGCGCTCGGTTTCTTCAAGAATAGCAACGGGTGCTCATTATAAGAGAGATCTTCGAAGGTCAATTTCTTGAAGTTGATAGTGCGCTCAGAGCCTTGAAGCACTTGGCGGTTGTGACACGTGAAACACATCGTGCACATTCGCAAAGTTGGACGGAAGCTCAAGTTGATAGGCGAGATCGCCTCTTTTGCCAATGATCTTGAAAGGACCCACATATCTAGGGAAAGATTCCTTTGATACCGGGCGACGAGTGCCTTTCATTGAGAGACGCGAGGTAGACATGGTCTCCGATTTCAAAAGCCACATCATGGTGCTTATCATCATAATATCTTTTCTGGCGCGATTGCGCGGCTTTGCGATTCTCAAGAATGACTTTGCACATTTCTTCGGCTTCTGTGATCAAGTCGTTGCCAAGAAGCTGGCGCTCACCTGTCTCGGACCAATTGAGAGGAGTACGGCACTTTCTGCCATAGAGAATTTCAAATGGGGCCTTGCCCAAACTCGCTTGGAAGCTGTTGTTGTAGGAGAACTCGGCATATGGAAGACAATCTTCCCACTTCATACCGAAGGAAATGACACAAGCCCTGAGCATATCTTCAAGGATTTGATTGACTCGATCGACTTGGCCGCTTGTTTGAGGATGGAAAGCTGTGCTGAAACGAATGTTGGTGCCCATGGCCTTCTGAAAAGAATCCCAAAACTTGGAGGTAAAGATGCTGCCACGGTCTCAAGAGATCACTTGTGGAATGCCGCAAGGAGACAATCTCGAGGTGTATAGCTCGCCAACCGAGCTGCTGTGATAGATTCTTTGATAGGAAGAAAATGAGCCACTTTAGTAAGCTTGTCAATGACAACGAAGATAGCATCATTTCCACGCTTGGACTTTGGAAATCCGATCACGAAGTCCATTTCGATATGATCAAACTTCCATTCGGAATAGCAAGAGGTTGGAGGAGACCAGCTGGTCGTTGGTGTTCTCGCTTTCACTCTTCTCGCAGACATCACACTCATTCACGAATTGAGCAATTTCTCGCTTCATTCGAGTCCACCAATATGACTGCTTGAGGTCATGGTACATCTTCGTATTTCCGTGATGAATGGATAGAAGCGAATTGTGTGCCTCATTCATAATGACTTTACGTAGATCACCCTTAGGAACCACAATCCGGTCCTCAAGAAAAGAGTATCTTTGTCATCAATGTGGAAGCACTTGTATTTGAAATGCCCTTGTCGATACCACGCTTCACCTTTTTCACCATGGTATCCGAAGTTGAGCCTCACGAATCTGATCTTCCAAAGTAGGAGAGACTATGAGGTTGGCAAGAAAGCCTTGAGGAACAACTTGAAGATTCAGCTTGCGGAAAGCTTCACAGAGATCCAGCTGGAAGGGCTTGAGGATTAAGCTGTTGCAGTAAGCCTTCTTGCTCAAAGCATCTGCAATCACATTGGCCTTGCCCGGAGTATATTCAATACTTGGGTTGTACTCTTGAATCATTTCGACCCATCGAGTCTGCCTGAGGTTGAGGTTGGGTTGAGTGAAGATATACTTGAGGCTCTTGTGATTGGTGAAAATGTCCACTTTCCTTCCCAACAAGAGATGTCTCCATGTTATCAATGCATGGACAACTGCCGCCAACTCAAGATCGTGAGTGGGGTAGTTCTTTTCGTTGGGGTTCAGTTGACGAGAGGTATAGGCCACAACTCTCTTCTCTTGCATTAACACAGCACCGAGACCTTGAAGAGAAGCATCACAGAAAACTTCGAATGGCTTGGATTCATTAGGAGGAGTCAAGACAGGAGCTGTGACGAGTTTCTCTTTGAGAGTATTGAAAGCAACGTCACACTCAGGAGACCAGACATACTTCACATGCTTCTGGAGGAGGTTGGAAAGAGGCTTTGCAATCTTAGAGAAGTTCTCAACGAATCTTCGGCAATAGCTTGCAAGACCAAGAAAATCATGGAGCTGCTTGACATTCTGAGGAGGTTCCCAATTCACAACTGCAGACACCTTCTCAGGATTAACAGCGATGCCCTTGGCGGAGATGATATGACCAAGATAAAGCACTTCATCAAGCCAAAATTCACATTTGGAAAACTTTGCATAGAATTGATATTCTCTGAGCTTGTCTAGCACCAATCGCAAATGTTTGGCACGATCCTTCTTATTCTTGGAGAAGACCAAAATATCATCAAGATAGACCAAGACGAATTCATTGGTGTAGGGGTTGAAGATGAAGTTCATCATCCGAGAGAATGTTGGAGGAGCATTGACAAGGCCGAAAGACATGACAGTATATTCATAAGAACCAAAGCTTGTTCTGAATGCTATCTTGGGAATATCTTGTTCACGAATGCGAATCTGATGATAACCCATACGAAGGTCAAGCTTGGAGAACACTTTAGCACCTTTGAGTTGCTCGAAAAGCTCATTGATGTTGGGAAGTGGATACTTGTTCTTGATAGTCTTCTTATTCAATGGACGGTAATCGATGCACAATCGGTCCGTGCCATCCTTCTTACGGACAAAAGAACACCACAACCCCAAGGAGATGAACTCGGTCCGATCAAACCAGACGCTCTTGTTCATCGAGCTGCTTCTTCAATTCCTTCAGCTCATTAGGTCCAAGCTTGTATGGACGCTTGCAAACGGGTTCAGTGCCAGGCTCAAGATCGATAACGAATTCAACTGGCCGATGATGAGGCATTCCCGAAAGCTCTTCTGGAAAGACATCTTGGTACTCACAAACGACTGGAGTCTGAGAGATAGCATCCAATTCGCCCTTCTCATTGAGAGAAAACAACCGAATGGTTTCATCACGAGCGGCATAGATGATCACATCATTAGAAGAGTGAGTCAATTGAATTTCCCTAGCATCACAATCAAGCTGAGCTTTGTGCTGAGAAAGCCAGTCCATCCCGAGAATAAGATCAATATCTGAGTCACCAAGGACAATTGGTTTAGCCAGAAATCTATAATCACCCATCTTGATAGAAACATCCGGGACATAATTATTAGCTGTCATTTGCTTACCCGGGGACACAATTGATAAAGAACTAGGCAATACTTGATAACCCAACTCATGCTTAGATGCAAAAGGTCTTGAGATGAAACAATGCGATGCACCAAAGATCAAATAAGACTTTTGCAGAATATCATTAATCGAGAGATTACCCATTATCACGCCAAGAGATTCCTCCGCTTGAGCTGCATTCATCATGTTCACCTTTGCAGCCTTGGGATTATGCTTGACCATTGCATTGCTGGAAGATTTCACAGGAGGAGGAGGCGGAAGGCGCCTTTGGTTGAAGCACTTGTTCGCATAGTGACCTTTCACGACACTTGTTGCAAGTCACCTCCGAGAGCGGACGGTGGTAAGGAGCATTTGACCTTGGAGCTTGAGAATTAGACTTGTTACGATAGCTTTGGGTTGGGCGGGTGGGAAGATCCACGACCACTTGAGTTCTTCTGCGATAAGGCCGACGGAACGGAGGAGGAGGAAGGTAGAACTTCGCTGCTTAGCTGCCACTTGAGAGGAAGAAGAAGACTGGACTGCATCCCCGATTCTCTTCTTAGAAGCCTCACATTTGAGCTGGGCAGCTTCTTGCTTCAAATGCCATGTTGTAGAATTCATCATACTTTTCTCGCTCAAAATCACGAGAGCTAATGCAGATCTTCTCCGAGACCACCTCGAATTGATAGATCATACTCTTTTCATCGTGGACGCCTTGCTTAGCAAAGCGAGCGAAGTTTCGAACTGGATATTGTATTGATACAGACATGTTGCCTTGCTTGAGATTGCGGAACTCCTCACGCTTGCTCTCAACAACACTTTTCGAATGTGGTGAGCTCAAGTCTCGGTGGAACTCATCCTGTAATGACACGACCTCCTCTCGAATCTTTGTATTGCTGGTACCACTCAGCAGCTTGGTCCTTGAGTTGAAACGATGCAAACTTGACAAAATCCTCGTGTCCGACATTGCTACATTAAAATGTTTGCAGATGTCCACAAGCCAATTGCCGGCGTCTGTGGCCTCGACACAGAAACTGAAAGACTTCGGCTGATTTGCGAGGAACTGACTGAGAGTAGCAAAGTGCGGCTGGTTGTTGCCTTGACCTTGATTTCCTTGACTGCCTTGCCCTTGAGTACGCTCTTGCAAGAGTTGCAAAATCATCGAGCATTGGCATTGGTGGCTGCCATGATAGTTGCCGTGCCTCCGGAGGCGGAGGTGGAGGTGGAGGGTTCGACTGATTCCCATCATCGCGATCCGGATTCAGACGCATTGGCGGAGCCATCCTGAAGAGGGTGACATCCGTTAGCACTTTGATAGACAAATAGTCAAGTTGAATCAACGGATAGAAATTGCAACATATAGTCTTCACAATAAACATTCGAACAAGGATGAACGAATGAATTCCAAAGTTAACATCACACGTCCATTAAGGTGAGAAGCCACTTGATTAAAGGTTGATGAAAAAAATAACAAGGTACGACTGGAACAAATAAGTGGTAAGGATTACCCAATCACAAACCAAATATCTGCGGGAAGAAATGCTAGGAGCTACTTGAATCCCACCTATAAACTCCCGAAACTTTCTGGTTATGCAATATGGTGTTGGGGATCAGGGACACAAAATATATCACCCAAACTAACAATACCTAGATCCAGTTGTATCCATCTGTCAACACATAACCAAGAAACCTTCGGAAATCGTATACCTCGACCTTCGAAAAGCATCCGTTATATGAGTCATGGCAATACTCCCGAGCTCGCCCCAGTACTGGGTTATCGGGGTTATCTCACCAACAACTGCACAAAAGAGATTTCGATGTCGGCAAATCTCAGGTATTCCAGAACTGCAACGATAAAATTGTGACGACAACACCTCGGAGCTCAACTCCCGGGGACACTGCCACAACCCCTAAATGTCAGGAGGCACCAAGAACAATGTTCTCGTCACAAAGCCATCGGAACGATTCCAAGATACTCGCGTGATCCTAAAAATTTTTTTTAGTGAAATTTGAGGAGAGGTGTAGCGACCCGACCTCAGACGGTCAAGCCTCTGTGTTGCTGTGCCATCCTCGGATCAAGATCTTTGGCACACACAAGACATCAATGTATATATCAAAGTGCAATCACATGTATAAACAACGAAATGATATATACCTCATAATACTCAGCGGAAACAATCAAACGGGTGTGGAGTCCCATCAACGCCATCGGCAGGTTGAGTGTAGACCGTAACCTCAGATCGTAACTCTTACTCGTCGAGGAAAATATCTGCAACATGATACGTTGCAGCCGTGTAGGTCAGTACATTGAATGTACCGGCAAGATCACAATAAAAAGAAAACAGATGATAAACTATACTATATGCAGTATGGCTTTATGGCTCTGTGTCTGAGTTTTGTTTTGCATAAAAGCTGGTTTTATTTTCCCTACATCAAAGGCATAAATGAAGTCTGCACTATGGAATTTTCTATCATGACATGGTTCCGCCAACCGATATCTCATAGCCCAAAAATCATCATAAGTTGCCCACAATTAAGTTATCAATCCGGTGTTGAGAGTTCCGAGATAGATCCAAGTCCAGATGCTCAAATTGTCCGTAATCGGGACACGGCTAATCGATTAGGTTATAACCCTCTGCAGAGGTTTGTACACTTTACCCGCAAGATTCGATCCTCTCTTTACATTCTCGCACTTCGTGGTGTTTGAGAACAAGATGACCAAACATGGTCTTCCAAAGAGTTCCTCGACCACCGTCCGGTACTCAACCCATCCTACCGTAGTTCTACATCTGCTAGTACCGCCCCAGCCAGAGTCACTACTAAGGTCAACCAAGCCGAGCCCATAATGACTTGCGGTTACGGTTAAGCTTCCGGGCATGAAGTATTCTTCTGTCTCTTTGAGTCTGGGTGAAGCTTTCCAAGATGTCATGGCGCTTCTCCATGCATCCCGCCAACCACTGGTTTCTCCAGGTGCCCGTCAACCGTCCTTCACCCAAAGAGTGTGTATTGAATTCTTGTCTCGAGTCTTGAAGTCTTGAGGTCTTGAAGATGCAGTCCTTGCAGATTCCATCATGGAGTTGTCGCCATTGACGAGAGTCCTCCTTCTTCACACCACTCGAACACTCATACCAAACCCCGCCTACTACAGTGTAGCATTAGAATAAAATAACGTCCCGGCTTGGTAACAGGGTGATGGGTTCCTACCTCATGCATACTACTCAACTACAAGAATTTCAATAACACTCTTGAGGGGTGGTTGCAAAGGTGCCACTAAATGCAATAAAACATAGGTAAGAAAGCATGGTCAAAGTGAACTTGCTCGGTGATGTTGACGAAGAAGAATTATCGTTCTCCGAAATAACTTGATAGACTACTCATCACTCTCGATGAAATCTATATAACAAACATATCATTCACATAAGCACTCACACTAACAATCAAAACAAAAGAGAGAGCGAATAAGAATCAAGGAACTTCAAATAAAACTAGGAGTCTTCTTCTACAACATTCACAAAAATAGTTTTGTCTAACGGAAAATAAAACACTAAAATAACAGAGAATAAAATATAAATTTAGTTAAAACAAATAAAAAATAAAGTATTTTTTCATAAAGCTATTTTGAAAGTATTTTCAATTGGGAGTTAAAACAGTAGAGAAATCCATTGCAAGTTATTAGCTTAACTTGAATTGATTTCACGATAACAAAATAAAAATAAATATAAAAACTTGTTGAACACCTACTGTTTAACTAATAGAAACCAAACATAAACTTTCTGAAATATAAAATAAAATTATTTAAAAACAACTATAGAAAAGAAGTAGCTATAATTGAATAGAACTAAAACAGAATTTGTTTTACATGAAACAATAAGCTAAAATACTCAAACAATTTTGAAGTTTTTACCACTGGTAAATATGATCACTAGTGATCAGTAGAAAAAAGAATCAAATAAAAATCTATTTTTAAACTCCCGGAATAAGCAAAACAAGCTTTAATTCAAATCTGATCTAACTCAATTTTTATAAATCCAAACATAGACAAATTATATATTTTTGGAAACTACAAGAAAATTGTGATCTAACGCAAAAAGAATCAGCATCATTGGACATCTAGATCAAAAGTTATAGGCTAAACAAGAACGGAACTAAATCTGTTACGGGAATAAATCTGAAAACGAAAACGGAGTTACCTGTACGTGAGGCAGAGATGGCAGGAAGGAGACGGCGATGTGGAGGGCTGCTCCGGCGAGGGGGCGAGGTCGCCAAGCAGGGTGGGGTGGCGGAGGAGGGGTCGGCGCTGGGGAGGTGGCGCTGGGCGATGGGGAGGTTCCAGGAGAGCTCCTGGTGAGCGTTTCTAGGCAGGAAAAGGAGGACGGTGGCGAGAAGGCTACGGGCAGGGAAGGGGCGTGGTGATGGGAAAAATGGAACGAGGAGAGGGAGGGGGTTTTATAGGCGGTCTCGGGAGGCGCTGGGATGGAAAGACGAGGGAGATCGGGAAGGTGGAGTTTCCTGCCTCCATGGATATGGAAAGCTTCAGAACGTGAGAGGAAACAGAGGAAGGAGATGATCTCTTGTTGGGCTAGAATAGGAAAGTGCTTAATGGGCCAGCAGGTTTTCCTAATAAAACGATTCCATTCCTATTTTTAAAATTAGGAAACTAAAACAATAAAAAGGGAAATCAAATCAATTCGAATAAAGAGTTTTATATACTAAAATTATCAGAAAAATAAAATGTAGATGATGAGCATTATTCCACGGCCAAAATAAAAACTTTAAAAAATGTTTTCAGAAAATCCCTAAAGGCTTTATTTCTTTTTGCAAATAATTTTAAATAAAACTTTGGTTTTTCTTGGCTCAATATTTTCAAAAATGCCCCTGATTTTGGAGGGTCATTTTCCTCCGCTCTTTCTTGCTTGCAAGAATTTATTTTCGGGTATTTCTCGGGAAGAAAAATAGAGAAACAAGTGCAAATATTTGAAAGAATTAAATCGCGAAACTCCGTTCAAATTCTTCATAGTTGAAGAAGTCATGTCATCTTCTCTCATTGATTTTAATAGGATGAATTTGAATTTACCGGAGAAGGGGAAAGTCATTTTATTCCCTCTCTTTCAAAAGTTTTTGAAAAGGTTCAAATTTCACTCAAGTTTAATTCACTCAAGCAAACAAACAAACAATTCAATTAATTATATTAACATTCCAAAATTTGGGATGTTACAAACCTACCACACTTAAAATGAATCTCGTCCTCGAGATTCGAAGAGGCTAGCAAGAAAAGGTTAGGGTTGGGGTCTTCTAGCAAATGTCTTGGTCGAAGGTCGGGGTGCTACCACACTTAAAAACAAGGTCATGGTTCCAATAAACTCAGATACTTCCTCCGGAGTGTTGACAATGCATGTCTCTTCACCTATCTTACAATAGCTCCTCCGTCGAAGCATAGAGTTTTCCTCGTAATCTTGGGTCGGTTCGTCAAAGTTGAAAATTTGTCCGGATTGGATCTTCTTAGCTGATAGGCTCGTGTCCATTCTAGACAACTTTCAAATACTCATGGTGGTCTACAATTTATGGTTTCTCCTGCAGAAAACGGTCTAGGTTGAACCTCACCGTATAGCCTACGATTGGCCTCAGTTGCCTGTAAAGGGATTCCATCGTCCTACCATTCTATGGTTTTAGGGCTTATAGCGTCGACACTCTTCTAAGTTTTTCAAGGCTCTCTGATTTTCCATCAACATATGATAGTTCATGATAGAAGTCTCCGGTATGGGGGCCAATCCATCCCGTACTTGAATCATTACCACATATGTAAATATCGAATCACGTATTTTAACACTTGGGCATTCTCACCAGCATGGCAGAATTTCTCTTGTTCTCGAACTGGGTTCGAGTAATTCCATGGTTTCTGCAAGCCAAACAAAACATCTATCGTTACTTCACCACTCTTAGGTTTTTGCGTAATCTCCTACGAAACGTATGCTGATTGGACTGTTGATTCCTCCAATTTATTCCTTCATCAAGGTTACATCTGTTCCTTCTAAAAATCCTGGGCCTGTGGGTTATGGGCCCACTTCAGCACTAGTGCAGCCTTTAACTTATCCTTGGAGTAACTCTCTTGTTACACCTCCTAGTAGTACTCTGTTTCTTCATACCATCATATCAAAAGCAAAATTCCAACTTATTTTGTCCAGCTTCCTTCTATGGACCATCATGGATAACACATTTCTTTCTTCATTGATCCTGTGGTTTTACGGAGTACTATGACACCAAAGAAAACATGCACTAGCTTATCCATAAAATATCATTATTTTCATATCAATCTTTCATTACATCCTTAACCATTTTCGTAAATTCAAATTCCAAAAAGTACTTTGTTACAAATGCTGCCACCCACATGATTTGGTATGGTCAGGCATTACTTCCAACTTTATTCATTTATCCTCCTCGAGGATTCTTGATCCACCGGAATTGTGACATGTGCCTTGAAATCTTCAATTTTCTGTTTCATTGTGGTGGCCTTGAGCTTCACCTTCATCATCTCTGCATGCACTTCGCTTAGGTAATCCTGAGTATAACGGAGTCTTGCTTCAAGTATTTCTCCGATCTGGCGTATGGCTTCCATGGCTGCTTCACGAACAGCATCGAAGAAAGTTGCTTGTGGCACACGTGAAATGAAAAAAGTAATGCCCCATCCTCTTTGGGCAAACTCCTTTCAAACGGTGGAGGTGTACCTCCACATACCAAAGTTCCACTCCCTTTTGCATGAAGGGGTAGCCTTTGTAGACTGCATCTCCTTCAAGGTGAATATGCTTCATCATGTCCTTCAAGATCTTGGGTAATCATGATCACTGGTCAGGTCATGATCGCTTCAGGCCCTTAAGGAAAGACTCATAAAGGGTTGTCATCTGCATGTGTAGGATAGGAGGGTGCTCGTAACAAGGAATGTATCTCCATGGGGAAATTGCAATTGTCTCCGTAAAAGTTTGGTGTTCAGATTGTCCATGGGTTCAAGATTTGGGTCCTGGTTGAGATAGAAAGGAAAGCAATTACCCACTCATCAACAAAATTATCGCTTGTAATGGGCCGTTCTACTATGGTTTCGTTTCTAAGTCCTCATTTCTTCGTGTCTTCAATGCTCGGAGTTTCCAATTCTCGATGCTGTTCCCATATGAAGGCCTTCTACCACTCTTCCGTAACTTACGCCTCTCATGGTTGAAATAAATACAAATCTACGATATCGCATCTATCCAACCATTCAATAAACACACAAAAATAATAGCAACCAAGCATTCATTTATTCAATCAATACTACAGAGATCGCCACCCACATAAGTTGGTATGGTCGATACTTAAATCGAGGAAGCGCCATCTTTATTTCTCTCATGGTGGGATACTACTAAGCTAATTTATTAGGAACTTGGTCATTGTCCCCACCGGGCTTCTTCGTGTGGACTTGATCTCCTCCAGTTCTTCCGCTAGATTTTCCCTGTCGACGCGGAGTTTCTTGTGACGACCTGTATGTCCTGAAGTTGTTCCTTGAGCTTCGGATTTCAACGCCTTGGCATGAGACATGGTCCTGCTGCTTTTCAGTTCTCGACGATTCTCGAGATCTCGAGGTTCTCCTCCTCCAGCTTGTTTACCTTCATCTCGAGTCTTGACCTCTTCTCGTAGTGCTTCATTGTCGAACAGGGCTTCCGGAGGTCCATCTCAAGATTCTTGACGATTGTTCCAGATCCTGATTGTACACTAATAGTGGGAGAACTTCATCTTTTGCGCTTCCGTCAAGGCAATAGTTGCTCCATCGACTTTCGCCATCCCATCCTTCCAAAGAAGTGTGGGTTTAGTGCAGCACGATGACGATAGCATAAACGTGCAATAGCATCATGGGCGGCAGTGTTGATGCCCATATCACAGTCACCATTTATAGTTCCAAGCTGATGTCTGCAGTCTTGGGGGCTTTTACGACCAAAACTTGGGTCTTGACTCCCCACGATCCGGACGTCCTCTTAGTTGCCTTGATCTCGGTATCGGTAACTTCAGCAGCCTGACTAGCTCCACAAGGAAGGGCCTCCAAGAACCTTCTCGTAGTGTTCTCTTTTGTTCGTAATGTAGCTCTCCATCTATAGTGTGGAATAAGGAAGGTTCAATAAAAGGAATCAGGTGTTACGAGAGTAGTACAAAACAAAGGTCATTCCTATTGGGGTCTTCATATTACTAAGTCATTTTCTAGGGTCACGTTCTACAGTCAACATGTGCTCTGATACCATATCTGTAGCGACCCGACCTCAGACGGTCAAGCCTCTGTGTTGCTGTGCCATCCCTGGATCAAGATTTGGCACACACAAGACATCAATGTATATATCAAAGTGCAATCACATGTATAAACAACGTAAAATGATATATACCTCATAATACTCAGCTGAAACAATCAAACGGGTGTGGAGTCCCATCAACGCCATCGGCGGGTTGAGTGTAGACCGTAACCTCAGATCGTAACTCTTACTCGTCGAGGAAAATATCTGCAACATGATACGTTGCAGCCGTGTAGGTCAAGACATTGAATGTACCGCAAGATCACAATAAAAGAAAACAGATGATAAACTATACTATATGCAGTATGGCTTTATGGCTCAGGTCTCGAGTTTTGTTTTGCATAAAAGCTGGTTTTATTTTCCCTACATCAAAGGCATAAATGAAGTCTGCACTATGGAATTTTCTATCATGACATGGTTCCGCCAACCGATATCTCATAGCCCAAAAATCATCATAAGTTGCCCACAATTAAGTTATCAATCCGTGTTGAGAGTTCCGAGATAGATCCAAGTCCAGATGCTCAAATTGTCCGTAATCGGGACACGGCTAATCGATTAGGTTATAACCTCTGCAGAGGTTTGTACACTTTACCCGCAAGATTCGATCCTCTCTTTACATTCTCGCACTTCGTGGTGTTTGAGAACAAGATGACCAAACATGGTCTTCCAAAGAGTTCCTCCGACCACCGTCCGGTACTCAACCCATCCTACCGTAGTTCTACATCTGCTAGTACCGCCCCAGCCAGAGTCACTACTAAGGTCAACCAAGCCAGAGCCCATAATGAATTGCGGTTGCACGCTTAAGCTTCCGGCATGAAGTATTCTTCTGTCTCTTTGAGTCTGGGTGAAGCTTTCCGCAAGATGTCATGGCGCTTCTCCATGCATCCCGCCAACCACTGGTTTCTCCAGGTGCCGTCAACAAATCCTTCACCCAAGAGTGTGTATTGAATTCTTTTCTCGAGTCTTGAAGTCTTGAGGTCTTGAAGATGCAGTCCTTGCAGATTCCATCATGGAGTTGTCGCCATTGACGAGAGTCCTCCTTCTTCACACCACTCGAACACTCATACCAAACCCCGCCTACTACAGCGTAGCATTAGAATAAAATAACGTCCCGGCTTGGTAACAGGTTGATGGGTTCCTACCTCATGCATACTACTCAACTACAAGAATTTCAATAACACTCTTGAGGGGTGGTTGCAAAGGTGCCACTAAATGCAATAAAACATAGGTAAGAAAGCATGGTCAAAGTGAACTTGCTCGGTGATGTTGACGAAGAAGAATTATCGTTCTCAAGAAATAACTTGATAGACTACTCATCACTCTCTGATGAAATCTATATAACAAACATATCATTCACATAAGCACTCACACTAACAATCAAAACAAAAGAGAGAGCTTAATAAGAATCAAGGAACTTCAAATAAAACTAGGGAGTCTTCTTCACAACATTCACAAAAATAGTTTTGTCTAACGGAAAATAAAACACTAAAATAACAGAGAATAAAATATAAATTTAGTTAAAACAAATAAAAAATAAAGTATTTTTTCATAAAGCTATTTTGAAAGTATTTTCAATTGGGAGTTAAAACAGTAGAAATCCATTGCAAGTTATTAGCTTAACTTGAATTGATTTCACGATAACAAAATAAAAATAAATATAAAACTTGTTGAACACCTACTGTTTAACTAATAGAAACCAAACATAAACTTTCTGAAATATAAAATAAAATTATTTAAAAACAACTATAGAAAAGAAGTAGCTATAATTGAATAGAACTAAAACAGAATTTGTTTTGCATGAAACAATAAGCTAAAATACTCAAACAATTTTGAAGTTTTTACCACTGGTAAATATGATCACTAGTGATCAGTAGAAAAAGAATCAAATAAAAATCTATTTTTAAACTCCCGGAATAAGCAAAACAAGGTTTAATTCAAATCTGATCTAACTCAATTTTTTAAATCCAAACATAGACAAATTATATATTTTGAAACTACAAGAAAATTGTGATCTAACGCAAAAGAATCAGCATCATTGGACATCTAGATCAAAAGTTATAGGCTAAACAAGAACGGAACTAAATCTGTTACGGGAATAAATCTGAAAACGAAAACGGAGTTACCTGACGTGAGGCAGAGATGGCAGGAAGGAGACGGCGATGTGGAGGGCTGCTCGCGAGGGGGCGAGGTCGCCAAGCGAGGGTGGGGTGGCGGAGGAGGGGTCGGCGCTGGGGAGGTGGCGCTGGGCGATGGGAGGTTCCAGGAGAGCTCCTGGTGAGCGTTCTAGGCAGGAAAAGGAGGACGGTGGCGAGAAGGCTACGGGCAGGAGGGGTGGTGATGGGAAAAATGGAACGAGGAGAGGGAGGGGTTTATAGGCGGTCTTGGGAGGCGCTGGGATGGAAAGACGAGGGAGATCGGGAAGGTGGAGTTTCCTGCCTCCATGGATATGGAAAGCTTCAGAACGTGAGAGGAAACAGAGGAAGGAGATGATCTCTTGTTGGGCTAGAATAGGAAAGTGCTTAATGGGCCAGCAGGTTTTCCTAATAAAAACGATTCCATTCCTATTTTTAAAATTAGGAAACTAAAACAATAAAAGGGAAATCAAATCAATTCGAATAAAGAGTTTTTATATACTAAAATTATCAAAAAATAAAATGTAGATGATGAGCATTATTCCACGGCCAAAATAAAAACTTTAAAAAAATGTTTTCAGAAAATCCCTAAAGGCTTTATTTCTTTTGCAAATAATTTTAAATAAAAACTTTGGTTTTTCTTGGCTCAATATTTTCAAAATGCCCCTGATTTTGGAGGGTCATTTTCCTCCGCTCTTTCTTGCTTGCAAGAATTTATTTTTCGGGTATTTCTCGGGAAGAAAAATAGAGAAACAAGTGCAAATATTTGAAAGAATTAAATCGCAAAACTCCGTTCAAATTCTTCATAGTTGAAGAAGTCATGTCATCTTCTCTCATTGATTTTAATAGGATGAATTTGAATTTACCGGAGAAGGGGAAAGTCATTTTATTCCCTCTCTTTCAAAAGTTTTTGAAAAGGTTCAAATTTCTCTCAAGTTTAATTCACTCAAGCAAACAAACAAACAATTCAATTAATTATATTAACATTCCAAAATTTGGGATGTTACAAGAGGAGAGTCAAAACTTCTACGTCAGGAGACCTCACCAGAGCAACGAAGGGACTGGGGAGTAAAAAGAATCCTACTCTCCGATATATATAATCCTAAGACTCAAAACATTTTTGTTCTAGACTCAACAACGCCAAAGAAACAATCAGCGAGGGCTCCTAAGTCGGGAAGGCTCGATTACCAACTTGTAGCGCCCTCGATGCGGCTATATCTCCCACGTGTCGGCACGACTTAGAGGCATAACCGCATTGAAAGCAATGTTGCAAGTGAGGTAATCTTCACACAACCCATGTAATACATAAGGGAAAGAGATACATAGTTGGCTTACAGTCGCCACTTCACACAATACATAAATAAACATCCATCATTCAGATTACACTCAAGGTCCGACTACGGAACCAAAATAAAAGAAGATACCCCAAATGCTACACAGATCCCCGATCATCCCAACTGGGCTCCACTACTGATCATCAGGAAAATACACATAGTAACGACCACGTTCCTCGTCGAACTCCAACTTGAGCTCGGTTGCGCCATCTCTGACCGCATCGTCGGCACTGCAACTGTTTTGGTAGAATCTGTGAGTCACGGGACTCAGCAATCTCACACCCGTGAGATCAAGACTATTTAAGCTTATAGGAAGGACAGAGTTGTAAGGTGGAGCTGCAGACAGCGACTAGCATATATGGTGGCTACATTCGCAAAAGAGAGCAAGAAGAGAAGCAAAGCACGGTCGTGAAGCTAGTAGCGATCAAGAAGTGATCCTGAACTACTTACGTCAAACATAACTCCAACACCGTGTTCACTTCCCGGACTCCGCCGAGAAGAGACCATCACGGTTACACACGCGTTGATGTGTATTTTAATTAAGGTCAACTTCGGGTTTTCTACAACCGACATTAACAAATTCCCATCTGCCTCATAACCGAGGGCACGGCTTTCAAAGATAATACCTGCAGGGTCTCCCAACTTAGCCCATTATAAGCTCTCACGGTCAACGAAGGATATTCCTTCTACTGGGAAAACCCGATTAGTCTCGAATCCCGGACTACAAGACATTTCGACAAAGAATAAAACAAGACCAGCAAAGCCGCCCGGTTGTGCCGACAAATCCCGATAGGAGCTGCACATATCTCGTTCTCGTGGCACATCCGGATGAACACTACGTCACGGCAACCGAAGATGCCCCAAGTTGCCTCGTGGTGGCACCGCAAGTGGCTCTAGTTTGGACCAACGCCGAGGAGGATTGGCCCGGGGTTAAATAAAGATGACCCTCGGGCTCGCGAAACCCGGGGAAAAGGCTTAGGTGGCAAATGGTAAAACCAAAGTTGGGCCTTGATGGAGGAGTCTTATTCAAAGCGAACTGTCAAGGGGTCCCATAAATCACCCAACCGTAAGGAACGCGAAATCAAGGAACATAACACCGTATGACGGAAACTAGGTGGCAAGAGTGGAACAAAACACAAGGCATAAGGCCGAGCCTTCCACCCTTTACCAAGTATATAGATGCATTAATTATAGCAGATATATTGTGATATCCCCAACAAGTAAATATGTTCCAACAAGGAACAACATCTCCATGTTCCAACAAGGAACAAACTTCATCTTCACCTGCAACTAGCAACGCTATAAGAGGGGCTGAGCAAAGCGGTAACATAGCCAAACAACGGTTTGCTAGGAAAGGATGGTTAGGGGCTGACATGGCAATATGGGTGACATGATAAGCAAGTGATAGGCATCGTAGCATAGGCATAGAAAAAGAGCGAGCATCTAGCATAGCAAAGATAGAAGTGATTTCGAGGGTATGGTCATCTTGTCTGCAAGGTTCTCAGAGTTGTCGAAAGCTTGATCCTCGTAAGCGTTCTCAATAGGTTCCTCGTTCACGTACTCGTCTCCCGGCTCTACCCAAAGCAAGAACACAAACAAAGGAACCACAATAAATCACGGTGCAATGCACAAGCAACTTGATGCAAAACATGGCATGATATGCGAGATGTGATATGCAATGCATATGCGTGCTCCGGAAGGAAAATGATGAATTAGGCATCAACTTGGCAAACCAAGTATGCCTCTGGAAAGATGAGATGATTTCGGTTGAAATCGATATAAAGATCACCCGAATCGGATGCACGGTTTGCAAATGACAAGCAAAACAAGAATGGCACAAATCTGCCATTAACAACATGATGCCACTTAGCAAACAACAAGAAATTAAGCTACTGCACCCAAACATACCAACAAAGGATATGGCAGTGATCTACTCAAGATGCTTGACAAAAGATGAACACTGAGCTACGGCTAATTCACAACACAACAGGTCCAAACAAGCATGGCAAAAGTGCAAAATATATCAGCTTCACAGACTTAGTGAAATTACTAAACATGGCAAAATCAGCATCAGGAAGCAATGTTCAGAGGAAGCAAACGACATGCTACATGAACTTATAATAGCAAAACAAGGCATGGCATGAATCTAATCAAAGCATAGAACAAAAGTCCCTTACTGACCATAAGCCAAAAAGGATCAGAAAATATAGTAACACCCATGTAAAAATAGCAAGTTTCGTTAGCAGATTCAGCAACAGGGCATGACAAAAACAGATAACAAGTAGGCATGTTTAAGAGCTCAAAGCACTCACTATAGAGCATTACATGATAAACTAAGCATACCTACGTCAAGAAAACATGGCATAGCAGACATACATGGCAAGAATAACATCATAGCATACACGGATCAACCACAACAACCTTGGCAAAATTGAATAACATGTAAACAATCTGCCAGGAAACATTTTATAGCAAAAGTAGAGCTCGATTGACTCAAGATATGGCACTCCATAATTGAAAACAAAGGCATGGATGGATAGAGCATAACCATATGTTCAAAACATCCTTACTGAAGTATCTCAAAATAAGCATGGATCTCTCGGTAGCATCTAGTTAACATGGCATAAACATATCAAGAAAAGCAGGGCTGAAATCAGCAACATCAGAAGCCTAGTTTGCATGCTTGTGCTAGTCACCACAGAGATCACAAAATACATGGCATACACCCCTGGAAATATGGCATGGCATATTACAAAACACATGTAGGACTCAAGTTCATAGGGTGCACACATCAATCATGGCAAAATGACAAAGTGCATGTTCGTTAAGAAACGAAACTAACATCACATAGCCCTCTTCCAACAGCATTTCGGGCATCAATATGAGCTCAAATGAAAATGATGCAATGAGATGAAATGATCTACTCTTGGTCGAACATTTTGACATATTACACGCACTAAACGGAGTCACAGTGCAAAGTTATGGCACGATGAAAATGCAACAAATTATCACCAAATAAAAGATGAGGCGATTTTGGGGGAAGAAAGTCAACCGGGCTTGTGTATCGAGATCCGCACGCGGATCGAGGACGGCGGCACGGCTGCTCGCCGAGCAGCAATGGCGGGACGGCGACGGAGGAGGGACCGCCGGAGCGGGCCGGGAAGGAGGAGGAGGCCGAGCGGCGGCGGCGAAGCGGCGCGGGCGCCGGCTCTGCGGCGGGCGGCGGACGGCGGCAACGGCGGCCGAGGCGGGCGGCGGTCCATGGAGGCGGCGCGGCGGGCCGGAGGCGGCGGCGGCGACGGCCCGGGAGGCGCCGGCCGGGCCGGGGCGAGGCGCGGGCGTCTGGGCGGGGCCCCAGACGGGCCAAGGGCGGGCGGGCGGCGCTGGGCGGCCGGGCGCCACGTGGCACGACGCCGATGGCTGCGGGGAGGCGGCGATTCGTCCGGCGCGGACCGGACGTGTCCGGCGCGCGGAGGGAGCGGGGCTAGGGTTTGGGATCCGGATTTTGGAGGGGGAGATGCATATTTATAGGTAGAAGGAGCTAGAAAACTCCAAATGAGGTGTAGTTTTTGCCCACACGATCGTGATCCGACGACGGAGAGCATGAAAGTGACTTAGATGAGTTATTGGACTATTTTGGAGGGGTGTTGGGCTGCAACTTAAAAGAGGCCTTTGCGAGAGTGCGGTTAACCGTTGGAGTACCAAACGAGCTCCAAATGACCCCGAAACTTGACCGGTGGTCTACCAGTGGTATACCAAGGCCACTTGACAAACCTCGGTCCATTCCGAGAAAGTTTAGTACCCGCTCACGGAAAAATGTAAAAGGGGGCGCCGGGGGACATAGGAGTGCCGGATTGCAAAACGGACAACGGGGAAAATGCTCGGAATCATGAGACGAACACGTATGCAAATGCGATGCACATGATGACATGATATGAAATGCATGACATGGACAACATGCAAAAATGGAAGACAAAAATCCAACCACGGAGGGAATATCATATCACAATGCCGAAAATGGCAAGAGTTGGAGTTACAAATATGGAAAGTTACAGCCGGGGTGTTACAATCCGCTACTATGGCTTCGCCCCCTCCGGGTCATTCCCTTCCTGGGCCTCGCCCTCGTCCACCGTGTTTGTGCTCTTGGCGCGGCGTGGTCAACATGGTCAACAAACAACAGCCATCAGAAGAGCGATGTAAGTGGAGAGGCTGACAGTAGGGACCCACACAAGAAAGTGCCTCCTTATTACACGCAAAATAATGATTCCTCCACCTGACAGCTAGGGCCCACCGGAAGGGCCTCTGTATTTTGCGAAACAAACATTCCTCCCGCTAACAGCTCGGACCCACCAGCTATATCTTCGCACGCAAGGAAGTGCCTCCTTATTACGCACAAAAAAAAAGAATATTCCCTCTACTAGCTGGGACCCACCATAGTGGGAGGCTGACTTGTGGGCCTACTAAGCTGACGCGGTCGGAGGGCTTTGTCAACTTGGTCAATATGAATGATTCTAGCTCCAATGACCATACGATGTCCATCCAACGGCCGTAGTGCTTCTTCAACCTTTGGTCTTCTTGCTCCAGCCGCCCAAACCAGCGATGGTCGTGCCGCCTGCTCCTGCCTCTCGTGGCCGGCTCTGCTGTTGCGCAGGCCTCACTGCCCCACTTGTAACGCCCCGGATTCGATGCGCCAGGTGTCTGTCAGTGATTCGCCGTCTTTGCCATGTCATGTGCTTGCGTGTTGCACTTTGCCATGTCATCATATGCATTTCATATCATGTCATCATGTGCATTCCATTTTGCATACGTGTTCGTCTCATGCATCCGAGCATTTTCCCCGTTGTCCGTTTTGCAATCCGGCACTCCTATGTCTCCCGGCGCCCCCTTTTGCCTCTTTTCATGTGCAGGTGTTAAACGGTCTCGGAATGGACCGAGGTTTGCCAAGCGGCCTTGGTATAGCACCGGTAGACCGCCTGTCAAGTTTCGGGTCATTTGGAGGTCGTTTGGTACTCCAACGGTTAACCGGGTAACCGCAAAAGCCCCTTCTCTTTGCAGCCCAACACCCCCTTCAAAGTGGCCCAAAACCCAGCAAACTCCCCTCCATGCTCTCGGTCGTTCGATCACGATCGCGTGGCCGAAAACCGCTCCTCGTTTGGACTCTCCTAGCTCCCTCTACCTATATAAACACCTCCCCCTCCGAAATTCACGGATCATTCCCCCCGAAACCCTAAAATTCCCTCATACACGGACATGTCCGCCGACGGCCGGACATGTCCGTTCCACCACCCCCGCCGCCCGCCACGTGGGCCCGCCACAGCGCCCGCCGCCCGGCCCGCAGCGCCCGGATCGGGCCCATGGGCCCATCTCGCCGCCTGCCGCGGCCCGCCTCCGCGCCCGCTGGCGTCTGCCGCCGCCCGCCGGCGCCATGGCGCTCGCCTCGCCCGGCTCCCATTGCCGTCGGCCACCCGCGCCACCACGCGCCCGGCGACCCGCGCCCCTCCCGTCAGCGCCTCCTCGCCGGGCGGGCCGCCTCCTCCGACCCCTCCGGCCGCTCTCCGGCGAGAGCCGGCCATCCTCGTGAACCGTGCCACGGTTGACTTTCTTTCCCCTCGTTTTTCTCTAAGTCCCATAGATTTTTGCATAATCATGCCATAACTCTGTGCATATTGCTCCGTTTCGTGCGTGTAATATGTCAAATTGTTCGTCTCGACGAGTACATCATTTCATTCCATCGCATCATTTTCATTTGAGCTCATCTTGATGCCCGAAATGCTGTTAGAAGAGGGCTATGTGATGTTAGTTTCAGATTCTTATCAGAACATGCATTTTTGTCATTTTTGCCATGATTGATGTGTGCATCCTATGAACTTGAGTCCTACATGTGTTTTGTAATATGCCATGCCATCTTTACAGGGGTGTATGCCATGTATTTTTTTGATCTCTGTGGTGACTAGCACAAGCATGCAAACTAGGCTTCATGATGTTGCTGATTTCAGCCCCAGTTCTGCTGATATTTTTATGCCATGTTAACTTGATACTACCGAGAGATCCATGCTTATTTTGAGATACTTCAGTAAGGATGTTTTGAACATATGGTTATTCTCTATCCATCCATGCCCTTGTTTTAAATTATGGAGTGCCATAGCTTGAGTCAATCGATCTCTACTTTTGCTATAAAATGTTTCCTGGCAGGTTGTTTACTTGTTATTCAATTTTGCCAAGGTTGTTGTAGTTGATCCGTGTATGCTATGATGTTGTTCTTGCCATGTATAGCTTCTATGCCATGTCTTCTTACTGTGAGTTTCCTTGCCATGCCATGTATTGTTCTGTGGTGTGTGGTTCAAGCTCACCAACATGCCTACTTATTGTTGTTCCTGCCATGTATGAATCTGTAATATAACTTGCCATGTTTACATGGGTGCCATCATATTTTCTGGTCCTTTTTGGCTCATGGTCAGTAAGGGACTTTTGTTCTATGCAATTAGTAGATTCATGACATGCCTTTGTTTGCCATGATAAGTTCCTGGAGCATTTTGTTTGATAGCTCTAAACATTGCAACCTGATGTTATTTCTGCTAAGTCTGAAACTGTTATTATTTGCAATCTTGCCATGTGTGTTTGAGCATGTTCTACTGATTTCTGGAGATAGCTCAGTGTTCATGTTTTGTAATGCTTTACCTGTACATCATGCCCATGCCTTTTGTTTTCTTGTTCAGGTTCTGTAGCATGTTGTTTTGGTGCTTGCAATATGCCTACTTGCTGTTATGGACAGATTGTTGTTATGTCTTGTATAGGGTGTATGTGTTGAACCGTTGCTCCGTTTTGAGTGTGCTCTATATGAAACTTGATTGATTTTGCATGTAGTTTCGTATTATCATGTTGCATCCTTGTTTTGAGGTGTTTTCTTGATGTTTGTATGCATTTTGCATCAATGCCATGTTTAACTTGTTTTGCTCATATCTTCTAGGCCGTAGCTCCGAATCTAATGAACTTTATATGTAACTTGACTAGAATTTCGTGTAGATCATCGTGGTACATATTAACTTGCTGTTTAACAACTTGAACTTAAGGTTTATTCAGATCTGAACCAATTTCGAAATTTACATATGAGGGCTTACCGGAATTGTAATATGTTGTTTCCGGCCTCATTTAAACTTGCTTTGACGTGTTGTTCTTGTTTGCATCATCTCTTGCCATGAGTAGCTTCATGTAGCTTTGTCATGCATCATGCTTGTTTGTGCATCATGCCTTGTTCATGCGTGGTGTGTTTACCATGTTGTGTGCTTCTTCTTGTTAGTTCCTGTTTCGTTGCGATCGTGAGGATTCGTTCGTCTAAGCTTGGTTCGGCTTCATCCGTTCATCTTCTTCATGGACTCGTTCTTCTTCCTTGCGGGATTTCAGGCAAGATGACCGCTACCCTGGATCTCATTACTATCATTGCTATGCTAGTTGCTTCGTTCTATCGCTATGCTGCACTACCTATCACTTGTTCCTCAAGCCTCCCAAATTGCCATGTCAGCCTCTAACCTTTGTCACCCTTCCTAGCAAACCGTTGTTTGGCTATGTTACCGCTTTGCTCAGCCCCTCTTATAGCGTTGCTAGTTGCAGGTGAAGATGAAGTTTGTTCATTGATGGAACATGGAGATGTTGTTCCTTGTTGGAACATGTTTACTTGTTGGGATATCACAATATATCTTATATTATTAATGCATCTATATACTTGGTAAAGGGTGGAAGGCTCGGCCTTATGCCTGGTGTTTTGTTCCACTCTTGCCGCCCTAGTTTCCGTCATATCGGTGTTATGTTCCCGGATTTTGCATCCCTAACGCGGTCGGGTGATTTATGGGACCCGTTGATGTTCGCTTTGAATAAGACTCCTCCGGCAAGGCCCAACATTGGTTTTACCATTTGCCTCACCTAGCCCTTTTTCCCTTGGGTTTCGGAGCCCAAGGGTCATCTTTATTTTGCCCCGGGCCGGTGCTTCTCTAAGTCTTGGCCTGAACCAGCTACTGCGGGGCCCCTCGAGCAACTCGAGGTCTGGTTTTACTCGTAGCTAGTCTCATCCGGTGTTGCCACGAGAACGAGGTACGTGCGACTCCTATCGGGATTTGTCGGCACATCGGGCGGCTTTGCTGGTCTTGTTTTATTCTTTGTCGAAATGTCTTGTAGCCGGATTCGAGACTGATCGGGTCTTCCGGGAGAAGGAATATCCTTCGTTGATCGCGAGAGCTTATCATGGGCTAAGTTGGGACACCCTGCGCAGGTATAAACTTTCGAGAGCCGTGCCGCGGTTATGTGGCAGATGGGAATTTGTTAATATCCGGTTGTAGTAAACTTGAAGCAAACTCTTCTAAAATACACCAACCGTGTGCGTAACCGTGAGTGTCTCTTTTCAGGGTTGATCGAGAGGAGAACACGGTTTCTGGGTTATGTCTGACGTAAGTAGGAGTTCAGGATCACTTCTTGATCATTACTAGTTGACGACCGTTCCTTTGTTTCTCTTCTCGCTCTTATTTGCGTATGTTAGCCATCATATATGCTTAGTCGCTGCTGCAACCTCACCACTTTACCCTTCCTTTCCCATTAAGCTTTGCTAGTCTTGATACCCATGGTAATGGGATTGCTGAGTCCTCGTGGCTCACATATTACTACAACAACAGTTGCAGGTACAGGTTATGCGATGATCATGACGCGAGAGCGATGCTTGCTTGTTTTGGAGTTCTTCTTACGCTTCTTCTTGATCGGGGATAGGTTCGGTCGGCAGCCTGGGCTAGCAGTGGTGGATATTGTTTGAGTTTCTGTTTATGTTCCATCCGTAGTCGGATGTTGATCACTTGTATATGATGTTGATGTATTCTTGTGGCATTTGTGCCTTATGTATGTATCCCGTCTATTATGTAATGTTGATGTAATGATATCCACCTTGCAAAAGCGTTTCAATATCGGGTCTATCCTTGGTGGGACCGTCGAGTTCCTTTTGGATAGGGTCGCATATTAGGCGTGACAAGTTGGTATCGAGCCTCGACCGACCCTAGGAGCCCCTTGATTGATCGTGTAGTTTGGCCGTTGTCGAGTCTAGAAGAAAACTGTTTTGAGTCTAGTTATACCGAGAGTAGGAATTCTTTTTACTCCTCGCCTTAAATCGCTCGGTGAGGAATCTTGGCGAGGTGTTTTGAACTACTCCTCTTCCCTTCAAATTTTTCTTTAGGATCACGCAGTTGGTTTTCCGATCGTTGGTTCTCATCTCTTTTCATCCGTGCATTTCTCGTCAAGTTGACTCGAGCCTCTTCATCTTTGCGTTCAATCCTCGGTTGTTTTCTTTTCCCACCGCCCTCCTGTTCTTCTTCTCGAACCGAGTCCGTGTCAGTATCCATCCTACTCGTGCGAAGTCTTTGCTCTCTCTCCTCAATGATTATCAACGGTGTTTTCTCTTCAAGATATTCGCCGGTTTCCCTTCCAAGTTGCCTTTGTTTTCCGCCTCCACCCTATTCTTCCGGAGCCGAGTCTCTTTGAGCATCAATTTCATTCATGTGGAACCTCTTCAGTCTTTCGTAAATTATTTCAAACGGTGAATTCTCGTCTCGTTCGTCATTCTTCATCTCTTTCTTTTCCGGTGGACTCAATTCATGTTTTTTCGGGTTAATCATATTCTTTTCCTTCGAAGTGTTCTCTTTGCTCGTTCGCCTCTCGCCAGTTTATTAGTCCGGAGTTCGGAAGACATATCAGGAGATTCGTCTGTGTTCCAATTAATTCGAGGTTGTCACCTCATTTAAATATTTCAGTTCTTCGGTGCATCATCTATCATTCAACAATCCTTTCCAGCGGGTTATCTCTTGATGGGCCCTAACCCACAGGTCTTTTCGAGGATCTTACGACTCTTTTAATTTCCCGGAGTTATTCTCAATTCTTTTCGGAGTTTGGCGAAGAATGAATTTCATCGATCGATGCCTTTCCAAGATCGATTTCAAATCATTTCATTGTTGGCTCAACCTCTTCGTTTTCATTCTCCGGAGTATCCATAATTTTACTGGTGTTCCTCGTCGTCATTCTCAACATTTGAAGACCAAGTAGAATTTCTCTTAAATCTTGTCCGTTCTCCGGAGATTCATGGTGCTAGCTCGATGTTATCCTATCTAATTGTTTCCAGTCATGCTAATTCTTTTCATCCATCCGGAGTATTTCAGGAGTTACTGTCCGTCTCAATCATCCGGAGGCCATCTTTTCGGAAGATTTCTTCGTTCTAATTCTTCAGCTTCGCTCTCTCAATTATTCTATATTCTTGCCTTTTCGTTCGTTCTTCATATTCTTCCGGTGTTTTTTCTCTTTAATCAGTTCGCGATCTCTTCGATCTCTTTTCTCTAAATTCCCTCAAGTATCTTTGTTCTTCTAATTCTTCCCGGTGATTCATTCTCTTTCTTCAGTCATTTCCGAATTCTTACGGTGGTTCGTTCAAGATTTTTTTTCTTTGATTATCATATTAATTCATTCGTTCTTTCCAATCCTACCGGTGGTTCATGAAGACCTTCTCAAGTTTGCGTTATGTCACTTCTCAATCCTTTTCAAGAAGAATAAGTGGTATGCAAAATCCATTGTTGGTCATCAATTTGATTTGATGAAGGATAAGCATACAATAAATCTTATTCTTATTTCATCCAAGTGATTAATCTTTTTCTTTGGAGTTTATTCTTGAGGAATAAATTCTAGTTCCAAGTGCTTTCATCTTTTCTTTTCCGGAGTTCAAATTCCCTCGGCCATTTCGTCGGAACCTCCATCTAAATCATCGCAAGGCTCATCTTATTATTTCGCCCTTCATTCTATCTCATCATTTTTTTGTTACCGGAGTTCTTCATGGTGGTTCTTCATGATTTAATTCATTCTTCAAGAGTTCATCAAGATTTTGTTGCTGGAGTTCAAGTATCTTTTCTTCTCGCGTCTCGAAGCGCAAATAATTCTTCATTTTCTTTTGAAGTGGAGTTCTGCATTTCTTCGTTCTTCTAAGCTATCCAATCATTTCAATTTCTGGCCGGTTATCACCTTATGATCTTGAGATGTTATCCATAAGTCCACAACAAGCTTATTCTTTCGTTGTTGATTTTCTCAACAACTCCAGTCAATCCTTCCTTCTAAGTTCTTTTCATTCAATTTTTCCAATTCTTCCGGAGGTATTGCGTTGCTTATGTCGTCAAGTGTCATTCCATCTTGTGAAGTTCGTGTTCTATCCTTTCCTTGTTCAACCGGTGTGCTGCCTAAATCCTTTCAGTATTATTCGTTTCTTTTCTCATTCTAACCACTCCGGTTAGAACGAGTGCTTTCATAGTCTATCTGATTTCGTGAGCTTTCGATTCTCGTCATTTTCGTCATTCCTCTCTTCTTCTCGAGTGCTCTCGATTCCTTGCTTCTTCTTTGAGTTCTTGTTTCACCTCATCCCTTTTCCTCTCCGTCTCGGTCCTAAGATCTCGGGACGAGATCTCTTGTTAGTGGAGGAGTGTTGTAACGCCCCGGATTCGATGCGCCAGGTGTCCATCAGTGATTCGCCGTCTTTGCCATGTCATGTGCTTGCGTGTTGCACTTTGCCATGTCAGCATATGCATTTCATATCATGTCATCATGTGCATTCCATTTTGCATACGTGTTCGTCTCATGCATCCGAGCATTTTCCCCGTTGTCCGTTTTGCAATCCGGCACTCCTATGTCTCCCGGCGCCCCCTTTTGCCTCTTTTCATGTGCGGGTGTTAAGCGGTCTCGGAATGGACGAGGTTTGCAAGCGGCCTTGGTATAGCACCGGTGAACCGCTGTCAAGTTTCGGGTCATTTGGAGGTCGTTTGGGACTCCAACGGTTAACCGGGTAACCGCAAAAGCCCCTTCTCTTTGCAGCCCAACACCCCCTTCAAAGTGGCCCAAAACCCAGCAAACTCCCCTCCATGCTCTCGGTCGTTCGATCACGATCGCGTGGCGGCTCGCTCCTCTTTGGACTCTCCTAGCTCCCTCTACCTATATAAACACCTCCCCCTCCGAAATTCGCGGATCATTCCCCCCGAAACCCTAAAAATTCCCCTCCGCGCCGCCGGACATGTCCGCCGACGGCCGGACATGTCCGTTCCGCCACCCGCCGCCGCCCCGCAGCCAGTGGCCGCCCGCCACGTGGCCCCGCCACGTGGCCCGGCCATCGCGCCCGCCCGCCGGCCAGCGCCGAGATCGGGCCCGCAGGGGCCCATCTTGCCGCCCGGCCGCGCCCGCCGCCTCCGCGCGGCGCGTGCGGCCGCCGCCCGCGCGCCGGCGCTTCGCCTCCGCCGCCGCCCGCCTCCGCCCGGCTCCCGCCGCCGTCGGCCGCCGCGCCCTCACGCGCTGGCGACCCGCGCCCCTCGCCTCGGCGCCGCGCCCGCCGGCCGGCCCGGATCCCGGCCGCCCCCGCGGCCTCCGCCTCTCGCGTCCCTCCTCCGCCGCGCCCGGCCTCCGCGCCTCGAGCTTCGCCGGGAGCCGCCTCCGCCCGCCGGCGCCTCCCGTCAGCGCCTCCTCGCGGCCGCCCGTCGCCTCTGCCGCCCGCCGCCCGGCCGGATCCGGTGAGATCCGGGCCGGGCCGCCTCCTCCGACCCCTCCGGCCGCTCTCCGGCAAGAGCCGGCCATCCTCGTGAACCGCGCCATAGTTGACTTTCTTTCCCCTCGTTTTTCTCTAAGTCCCCCAGATGTTTGCATAATCATGCCATTTTCATCATGCCATAACTCTGTGCATATTGCTCCGTTTCGTGCGTGTAATATGTCAAATTGTTCGACTCGACGAGTAAATCATTTCGTTCCATTGCATCATTTTCATTTGAGCTCATCTTGATGCCCAAAATGCTGTTAGAAGAGGGCTATGTGATGTTAGTTTCAGATTCTTATCAGAACATGCATTTTTGTCATTTTTGCCATGATTGATGTGTGCATCCTATGAACTTGAGTCCTACATGTGTTTTGTAATATGCCATGCCATCTTTACAGGGGTGTATGCCATGTATTTTTTTTGATCTCTGTGGTGACTAGCACAAGCATGCAAACTAGGCTTCATGATGTTGCTGATTTCAGCCCCTGTTTTGCTGATATTTTTATGCCATGTTAACTTGATACTACCGAGAGATCCATGCTTATTTTGAGATACTCCATTAAGGATGTTTTGAACATATGGTTATTCTCTATCCATCCATGCCCTTGTTTGAAATTATGGAGTGCCATAGCTTGAGTCAATCGAGCTCTAGTTTTGCTATAAAATGTTTCCTGGCAGGTTGTTTACTTGTTATTCAATTTTGCCAAGGTTGTTGTAGTTAATCCGTGTATGCTATGATGTTGTTCTTGCCATGTATAGCTTCTATGCCATGTCTTCTTACTGTGAGTTGCCTTGCCATGCCATGTATTGCTCTGTGGTGAGTGGTTCAAGCTCACCAACATGCCTACTTATTGTTGTTCCTGCCATGTATGAATCTGTAATATAACTTGCCATGTTTACATGGGTGCCATCATATTTTCTGGTCCTTTTTGGCTCATGGTCAGTAAGGGACTTTTGTTCTATGCAATTAGTAGATTCATGACCTGCCTTTGTTTGCCATGATATGTTCCTGTAGCATTTTGTTTGACAGCTCTAAACATTGCAACCTGATGTTATTTCTGCTAAGTCTGAAACTGTTATTATTTGCAATCTTGCCATGTGTGTTTGAGCATGTTCTACTGATTTCTGGAGATAGCTCAGTGTTCATGTTTTGTAATGCTTTACCTGTACATCATGCCCATGCCTTTTGTTTTCTTGTTGAGGTTCTGTAGCATGTTGTTTTGGTGCTTGCAATATGCCTACTTGCTGTTATGGACAGATTGTTGTTATGTCTTGTATAGGGTGTATGTGTTGAACCGTTGCTCCGTTTTGAGTGTGCTCTATATGAAACTTGATTGATTTTGCATGTAGTTTCATATTATCATGTTGCATCCTTGTTTTGAGGTTTTTTCTTGATGTTTTATGCATTTTGCATCAATGCCATGTTTAACTTGTTTTGCTCATATCTTCTAGGCCGTAGCTCCGAATCTAATGAACTTTATATGTAACTTGACTAGAATTTTGTGTAGATCATCGTGGTGCATCTTAACTTGCTGTTTAACAACTTGAACTTAAGGTTTATTCAGATCTGGACAAATTTCGAAATTTACATATGAGGGCTTACCGGAATAGTTATATGTTGTTTCCGGCCTCATTTAAACTTGCTTTGACGTGTTGTTCTTGTTTGCATCATCTCTTGCCATGAGTAGCTTCATGTAGCTTTGTCATGCATCATGCTTGTTTGTGCATCATGCCTTGTTCATGCGTGGTGTGTTTACCATGTTGTGTGCTTCTTCTTGTTAGTTCCTGTTTCGTTGCGATCGTGAGGATTCGTTCGTCTACGCTTGGTTCGGCTTCATCCGTTCATCTTCTTCATGGACTCGTTCTTCTTCCTTGCGGGATTTCAGGCAAGATGACCGCTACCCTGGATCTCATTACTATCATTGCTCTGCTAGTTGCTTCGTTCTATCGCTATGCTGCGCTACCTATCACTTGTTCCTCAAGCCTCCCAAATTGCCATGTCAGCCTCTAACCTTTGTCACCCTTCCTAGCAAACCGTTGTTTGGCTATGTTACCGCTTTGCTCAGCCCCTCTTATAGCGTTGCTAGTTGCAGGTGAAGATGAAGTTTGTTCCTAGTTGGAACATAGAGATGTTGTTCCTTGTTGGAACATGTTTACTTGTTGGGATATCACAATATATCTTATATTATTAATGCATCTATATACTTGGTAAAGGGTGGAAGGCTCGGCCTTATGCCTAGTGTTTTGTTCCACTCTTGCCGCCCTAGTTTCCGTCATATCGGTGTTATGTTCCCGGATTCTGCGTCCCTAACGCGGTCGGGTGATTTATGGGACCCCCTTGACAGTTCGCTTTGAATAAGACTCCTCCAGCAAGGCCCAACATTGGTTTTACCATTTGCCTCACCTAGCCCTTTTTCCCTTGGGTTTAGGAGCCCAAGGGTCATCTTTATTTTAGCCCCCGGGCCGTGCTTCTCTAAGTGCTGGCCTGAACCGAGCTGCCTGCGGGGCCCCCTCGAAGCAACTCGAGGTCTGGTTTTACTCGTAGCTAGTCTCATCCGGTGTTGCCCTGAGAACGAGGTACGTGCGACTCCTATCGGGATTTGTCGGCACATCGGGCGGCTTTGCTGGTCTTGTTTTATTCTTTGTCGAAATGTCTTGTGGCCGGATTCGAGACTGATTGGGTCTTCCGGGAGAAGGAATATCCTTCGTTGATCGCGAGAGCTTATCATGGGCTAAGTTGGGACACCCTGCAGGTATAAACTTTCGAGAGCCGTGCCCGCGGTTATGTGGCAGATGGGAATTTGTTAATATCCGGTTGTAGTAAACTTGAAGCAAACTCTTCTAAAATACACCAACCGTGTGCGTAACCGTTAGTGTCTCTTTTCGGGGTTGATCGAGAGGAGAACACGGTTTCTGGGTTATGTCGACGTAAGTAGGAGTTCAGGATCACTTCTTGATCATTACTAGTTGACGACCGTTCCTTTGTTTCTCTTCTCGCTCTTATTTGCGTATGTTAGCCACCATATATGCTTAGTCGCTGCTGCAACCTCACCACTTTACCCTTCCTTTCCCATTAAGCTTTGCTAGTCTTGATACCCATGGTAATGGGATTGCTGAGTCCTCGTGGCTCACAGATTACTACAACAACAGTTGCAGGTACAGGTTATGCGATGATCATGACGCGAGAGCGATGCTTGCTTGTTTTGGAGTTCTTCTTCTGCTTCTTCTTCGATCAGGGGATAGGTTCCAGGTCGACAGCCTAGGCTAGCAGGATGGATATTGTTTGAGTTTCTGTTTATGTTCCATCCGTAGTCGGATGTTGATCTCTTGTATATGATGTTGATGTATTCTTGTGGCATTTGTGCCTTATGTATGTATCCCCATCTATTATGTAATGTTGATGTAATGATATCCACCTTGCAAAAGCGTTTCAATATGCGGGTCTATCCTTGGTGGGACCGTCGAGTTCCTTTTGGATAGGGTCGCATATTGAGCGTGACACCACTCTACTCCAACCTCTGGGCAGGCCATCCCTCTACTCACCCACAACCCCTGTTATACTGCAGTGACGGCAGCCTCACACCGCAGCCGAACCAGTCAACCCTCGTACTCCTTTCCGCATGGGCATCCACTGTCGCATCTTCCTCGGCTCCGCGTCATCCCCTTCCTAGGCCTCGCCGTCATCCACCGCCTTGGTGCTCTAGGCGCGCCATGGTCAATGTGGTCAAGGAACGACTTCCATCGGAAGGGGACTGTACGTGGAGAGGCTGACAGCTGGGTCCACGGCCGCAGCAAGGAAGTGCCTCCTTATTACGCGCAAAATAATGATTCCTCCACCTGACAGTAGGGACCCACCGAACGGGCCACCATATTTAAAAAAAACGTTTCCCTCTTGACTGCTGGGACCCACCAGCTACATCTTCGCACGCAAGGAAGTGCGTCCATATTACGGGCAAAAAATATGATTCAACCCCTGATATCTAGGACCCACCAGCTGTATCTTCGCACGCAAGGAAGTGCCTCCTTACCTCCCTGATAGCTAGGACCCACCCTGTCGAACCATATGTAGGGTTGTTTGCCTGGTCGCAAACATGTACGTACATACTGGTCGATCGGTCTGTCTGCAGGCTGCAGCGATGAACCATGGCCGCGTATGGAAGGGCACGTGTCGTAGTAGAGGCGCGGACATAGCATGTTACGCAGTCCTGTCTATATCCTGTATACGTACATACAGCCAGGGTGCAAGATAGTAAATATGGCCAAGTACGTACATACGGGCGGGGTCTCGAACGCCTACTCGCTCATACGTATGGCCAGGGCTCGTGTACATGGAGAGGCAGCAGAGAGCAACGACGGCGTCTTGTTCATTGGCAGCCAACCGGCTGGGTCGGAACGGAGAAACTACATCGTGTTCATTGGGAGTCAGCGGAATGCGTCCTGTTCATCGAGAGCCAACCGGCTTGGACGGAACAGCAGAAACGAGGCATGGCGTACTGCAGAACAGAGGAAACGGCCTTTTATTAGACCGCCTACGGCCGAAACGGGATGATGTTCACCGGGAGGGGTCTGGCGTACCGCAAAACAGAGGAAACAAACTTCTCTTCGACCTCCTATGGTCGAAAAGGGTTCCTGTTGATTGGGAGGGGTGTGGCATATCGCAAAACGGAGGAAACAGACTTCTCTTTGACCTCCTACGGACGAAAAGGGGGTCCTGTTCATCGGGTGGGGTGTGGCATACCGCAAAACGGGACTCCATGGGCTACTATTCATCCACCGTCTACTGCCTCACTCCAACCTCCACGGGCTACTGATCATCCACCATCGACCTCCTCCACCCTCCACCTGCGACTGTTCATCCACGAGTCTCCCTCCTGCCTCCACCAGCTACTGTTCATCAAGGGGATCCTGCTCATCCAGCCTCCACCGGCTACTATTCAACCAGCCCTCCACGGGCTACTGTTCATCCAACCCTTCACCGGCTACTGTTCAACCGGCCCTCCACGGGGTCCTGTTCATCCAGCGGCGACGGCCTCTAGCTACTACCACAGGGTCCTGTTCATCCAACCCCCCGCCGGGAACTGTTCATCCTACCCCCAACAATGCTCAATGTTCATCAAGAGGCAGCAGGTTCGATCAGCTTCAGTTAGTAGCAGTAGCGAAGGAACCGCTCGATCGAGTTCGGTTAACAGCCTGGGATCGATCGATCGCTTTGGGTTAGTAATGCGTAGCCAGTGCAAGCGCTTTGGTTCAGCAGGAGAACACCTTGCTCGGGTTCAGTAAGAGCCCAACGCCTCACAACCACGCGCGTACGTGTACGAGGCAAACGCATAATCCCTCCGTGCATCGCTCAGCCCCGACCACCCATCGTAACCGGAAACTCCCTGATATTTTCCTCACCCTCGCTTCTACCACGGGTTTTTCCGTCATGGATGGCCCAAAGAATGTCATGCAACGGCGTCTCTGGCCCGCCCAAGACTAAAAGCCCGTTTTCTGTCATGATTTTTTGTCATAGAAGTAGGAGCCCACCACATCTATGATGATACCGGGTTTTGTCACAGTTATCATCATAGAAGTGTCATAAGCATGATAGAAAAAATTCATTCGGCCCAAAATGTCATGGATGTGTCTTTTTTTGTAGTGACCTCACATGTTGGCGGAGCTACAAACTTCATTATCCACCAAGAACCAACAACTCACTAAAGCTAGTGAGGCCATTGCAGACCTCAAGTTAAAGCTCAAAACTTTGGAGAAGGATCTTGAGGACGGCAAAGCTAGGGAGAAGAACTTGTTGGTAAATTGGTAGAACAAGAAAGCTTCACTATCCAGCACCAAGGGAACTTTCAATTATCTGAGGAATATCATGGAGCTCTGGACCACACACCTTGTCGACATTGCGGAATGTCTCGGTTCGTAATTGAACTTCATGAAAATTGGTAGCTACATCTTCACCAATAATGAGCATGAAGTTCCAAGCGTCAGGCTCACCATTTTCTTTGAAAATATCATGAAGGCATCAGAGAAGCATCATCAAGATCGGGCTATAGTTCTAACCAAAGATGAATTTTATTTTACATGAACTACACTTGCGCCAAGATGGAAATTGAAGGAGTTAGTTCTTGAGGTGGCCTTCAGACCGAGGGATTTCGTGAACTTTATAGGCAATTGGCTTGACAATTTATTCGGCCTCCCTGGTGTCAGCACACTTCGGCAAGCTTTTGGACACCTTCTACATGCCTACTCCATGGTTGCGGTAGACACCTTGCATCACTACAATGAAGAATTTCCTTCAAACTTTTTCAACTTAACTACCTCTTTGTTGTACTTCTTGTCGTAAAATGATAACTTAAATGCCATTTGGGTATCCACCGTCACTACCCCAGGAAACTTGCACGCGATGAAACTTTCTCTCCTTTGAGAAAAAGAAAGAAGAGAAAAGAGGAGGCTAGAGACCGTGACGGCTCATTAAGCATTTCATACTAGGAAAAACGTAACACAACATCACATGCAACATACACAAATAAATATGTACTTTGACAAAGAGTTGTGAAACACTTAGCTTTATTTTACTATGCACAAGGTCTGCACCTGGCTTTGTACAAAGGATTACACATCTTGACGACAGACTTGTGCAAAAGTGGTTGCCAGGCAGCCTGGCAACCGCGCCTCATGGAAAGAACTTGCGAAGATGCTAAATATTCCATGAGTTCTGCATTGGAGTGCCATCTTCGGTCTCCAGATGGACTGCGCCAGGTCTGGTGACTCGCACTACCCGATAAGGGCCTTCCCACTTCAGCGTCAACTTGTTTGATCCCTTCGCGGACTAGATCCAACAAAGAACAAGGTCTCCTTCCTCAAGGCTTCGGGTGTGTATTTTGCAGTTATGGTAGCGGCACAAAGCTTGCTGGTAGCATACAGAACGCACAACAGCCCAAAGTCTATCTTCCTCAGGGAGCATGGCATCATCTTGCGGAAACTGCTCTTGCTCAGCTTCATCATAAGTGAGCACTCGAGGTGACCTGTATGTGAGTATCATGGGGAGCACTGCGTCTGCACCATAGACTAGGGAGAAAGGTGTCTCGCCGGTAGATCGATTTGGTATTGCCCTGAGTGACCAAAGAACTGTCGGTAGCTCATCAATCCAGCGCCTTCGGCACTTTTGTAGCATGTCGAAAGTCTTTGTCTTGAGCTCGTGCAACACATTGACATTTTCTCTCTCCGCTTGGCCATTGCTTCTCGAGTGAGCAATAGACAAAAAGCAAATCTTGCTTCCAAGATCTTGGCAGTACTGTATGAAGGTGCGGCTCGATAATTGTGAGTCGTTGTCGGTGATGATCCTGTTAGGCACTCCAAAATGGCAAACAAGTCCTTTGAAGAACTTGACGATTGACTGTGTTGTCACCTTCCTCACTGGCTCTACCTCAGGCCGCTTTGTGAATTTGTCGATTGCTACATACAAGAACTCAAAGCCCCCGGTAGCACGGGGAAACAGGCCCAAGATGTCGAGCCCCCAAACCGTGAATGGCCAGGAGAGAGGGATTGTTGGCTGATGTGTATTCTTGGAATGGAACTGGCACGCTTCACATGTAGTTACTAGTGCAGTCACATCCTGGAGAGCAGTGGGCCAATAGAAGCCTTGCCGAAAAGCTTTGCCGACAAGGGCTCTTGATCCTATGTGATGTAAGACTCCAAAAATTTTGGTTTGATTTTTATTAAATTCTTTATTTGATTTAATGGAGGTTATTTGAATTTTTCTAAAAGAGGGACTGTCCTTCTCAAATCTTTTTTTATGACAAATATTTTATGAGTCCTTCTCAATATTGATTTTGGTCTTGAGTGTTTTTCAACATGTGTTGGTTCAACACAAATACTCTTGGGTTGTTTTACTAATTCTTTTATTTAAAAAGTATTCCTACAAATTATGGATTTATTCTTGTCCATTCAAAAATTTCTCTCTTGCCATGGCCTATGTAGAAAGTTTTCTTCCAAAACCCACCTCCCTACTTTGGGTCAAGCCAGGCATCCAATTCCAGCAAGTTTCAACCTCTTTTAGATTTTATTTCTATTTATTTTATCCTCAAACCTTTTTTCTGTAATTTATTTTGGACTCTTGGGATTTACAAAGGAGGTACCAGATTCCTTAAGTTTCTGAGCCCAAGCAAATTATCCTAGCTACTCCTTAGTACCCTCAACCTAGATCCATCAAGATCTGCTGGTCCACGGTTCAAATTTTTCAAAATGTGCTTGCTGCAAGTTTGGACCAGATTTGCCATTTTTGGTGAAATTCATTCTTTTTCTTTTACTAAAAATCTGAGATAATTCAGGCAGTCTCCAGATGCATCAAGAGATCTCCTCACCAAGGTTCAGCTCAAGAAAAATTTTCCACGTGCCTAAAACATTTCGTCGAACAGCTGGTGTGCACTGTTTCTCTTCAAATTCAGAATTCAGTGTTAAGTTTCAGTGGCAGTGTCGTTTTCTTCGGAACCTCGGCGTCGATCTCGCCAGTGCACGCGTTGGCGCCTTGCTCACTGCTCCCCCTTCTTATCCAGTGCGCCGCACGGTTGCTTGGCCGGTTGCGAGCGTCGGTGGCGATTTGTCTCGTCAACTCCGGCGTCTTCCGCGGTGGTAGAACCGCCAGTGGCGGCCAGCCCTGCAGTACGGCGCCTTCCAGCACCGCCCACACCACCAGGAGCCTCCGCGTGGCCGTACTCTTCGCCGTGGCCTGAGAGGCACAGAGCGCGCTCTCTGCCGTCGACGAGCCCGTGAGCTCCGTTCCGTTGAAACCACGAGAGCAGACCAAACCTGACCAGGTTAGCCGCTGAATGGTGCCAGTGGACCAATACGAAGCTGCCCAGTCACCTTAACCTCCCGTCCAACCTCTGCCTCGCCGTAATCACTCGTCGGAGTGATCTCATTCTCGGCAACCGCCTCGGGCCGGCTATAAATAGAGGCCCCGAGCTCGTCCTCAACCCAGCACCTCCCCTCCTCGCCTCAGAACCTCGCCACACTCATCGAAGGGCCTCGGGAGAGCCTTCTTCCCCGACTCCGGCCGCCCCGATCCGCTTCGGGCTCCGGCACGATTCTCTCTGGTGAGAGCACCCCCACTTCCCTAACCTTGTCAGCAACCTCCTAGTCCACTACCTCTTCTAACTCGAGCCCCAATTTGGCGTCCGCAGCCCTCCTTGGTGGGATCCATCACCGCCCGAACCACCGTCCGCCGGTGTGGAGGCCGCCGTTGACGTGGTGCTCGCCGACGACCAACTCCACCACCCACAGACGCGGGAGAGCTCCGTGAATCCATAGGTACTCTCCGTTTCCCCTACCTCGCCGTGGATCGACGCCGGCGACCACCGCGATCCTCGGGCGCGGGTGTGCTCTGTTTTAAAATTTTTAAACCTGACGAGTGGGACCCCCTCGTCAGCCTCTCCTCTCTTATTCGAACCGATTTCTGAAGGCGCCTTCGGGCAAAATACGTGTTCCCTTTGGGTTGGCGTATTTCCAACCGAAGCGTTTTCTGTTTTTCTAAACTAGCCCCTGGAAAGTTTCTGTTTCATCACAGATTAGTCCCTGGACTAAAACCTTAAAAACTTTTAAACAAAAGATGATTTTTAATTGATTCTTTTTCTGTCATCTTTATTTTTCTATCTAGTTTTTTATCATATTTATTAGAAAAATATTTGGCACAATTTTTATGCACGCACGGTATTTACGTTAGTATCCGATTTCTTTTATAACATAGATACCGAAGGAGGTGACGGAGCCGCAAACTTCGCTGAGCTAGACTCCGACTACTCCGACCAGGCAAGCATGTTTGAACCTTTGATATGATGAGTGTTTTGCATGTTTGCTTGAGTGGTTTTCTCATGGCATGTTTAAATAAGCATTTGTGAACATTATATTGCATGCAAGGCAAGCTACAAGTGAGCTTCGAAATTTGATGTGTTCATATGATGGTGAGATAACCTGATCATGCGGTGGCATGATAGGTTGTAAGCTGGTATTGTTGAAGCATGCCAGTTTTATATCATCTGTTTAACTCCAGTATCAACATGGATCAAGTCTTGTTCCCATTCGTCCCCTTCCGTGCTACCACATGTTTTCTGCCAAGAATGAGGTTTAGTAAGTTGCAAACCTCTTTCCTAGTACACACCAAATAGAGGGGCCGTGATGAGGGTTCCATGGCCCTGGATTAAAGCCCGTCATCCGGTCAGGAGGCATGAGTGTTTCCGGTTGGGACCAAGAGGGGGGCACCCCTTAGAGCGTGCGATATAAATTTGATCCCATGTTATTCGATGTTGTAGCCTCCCCGTCTTAGAGTTTTTCTTGAACGTTGCCTAGGGTGATTCCTGGCAGCGGGATGTGGAATGGGTGTGTATTGGTTAAATGTGTTTCTTCTAAAATACCGTAAACGAAAATAGTCATTTGTGACTACTGAAATCCGTTGGCTGTGGGTAAAGACCACAAACTCTGCAGAGTCAAAACCATTCGAGTAACCATCTCCATGGTCAAGGACTTTGATCAGCGATCGTTGTCGGTCGATGTCGATCTTAGTGTCGGTCTCGATTCCATCTCCGGAAAATAAGCATGAAACTGAGAATGGTAAACCCGACTAAAGGTTATTCCTATGGATGGACTAGCCAGTTTATTATTATGTACCGTGTATTCCTTGGGATGATGTTACTTTCATGAGCTACTTGAATTCGAATGACAAAATATAAGCCCTTTATGTGATGTCGCTCAGACGTCCGACTGTGGAATTCTTGTTATTTACTTTTGATATAAGCCCTTTATGTCATGTCGCTCAGACGTCCGACTGTGGCATTCTTGTTATTTACTTTTGATATAAGCCCTTTGTGTGATGTCGCTCAGACGTCCGACTGTGGCATTCTTGTTATTTACTTTGGATATAAGCCCTTTATGTGATGTCGCTCAGACGTCCGACTGTGGCATTCTTGTTATTTACTTTTGATATAAGCCCTTTATGTGATGTCGCTTAGACGTCCGACTGTGGCACGTACTATCATTTACATTTCAATATAAGCCCTTTATGTGGTGTCGCCCTGACGCCCGACTGCGGCATGTTAATTTATTTTTACCTTTCGAGGCGTCGCTCCAGACACCCGATCGGTCTTCAGTTATTTTATTGGGATTTCGGGAGGACTACCGCTGACTTCCTTTTCATTTAACATGCGATGCAAGTTTACTATCTGAGTCGCATTACTAGTGCGCTCATGTGCATCATGTTAGCATTTGTTATATCTTATGTCGGACTGTCTTGCGAGTACATTCAAAGTACTCACGGCTTGTTGATTTGGCGAGATGTTGTGAAAGCGATCTTATGGATGAAAATGCGATAGTGAGTCCGGCGCCTAGAGGAGTCGGTCCAGTCCGTGCGATCCTGGAGTTGGTCACTTGTATTATATACTCTTCCGCTACCTAATAAAATCATCGAGCCTCGCTCCGGTAACTTGATGAGTGTAAGATTTTGGAGTCATGTCACGCACTTCACTATGACATATCCACCACCAGTTTTATTACGAGTCAGTAGTTATGCCACCATACCCTTTGTGTCATATCTGCCTTTATGTATAATATCGGCGTGCTTGTAATAAAGTGTTGAGAAGCCTCAGCTCAACCTTGTATAATATTTAGTATTTTTGGATTTCTGTATCAAGGATTTGTCTACCAGTAAGGAGGATTCTTCTATACTGGTCGGATATAGTGGTCGGTTTTTCAATAAATGTTTTATTGGAAAACCGGTCCTGACAACCTTGGTATCAGAGCCAGGCTGACTGTAGGAAGCCACTAGGTGTGATCGATAATCGGTTATTAGCGAAACAAGTGCTATTTTAACATTTTGCAAATTGTAGCAATTTTCTGTTAGTCATCATAAATTTATGATTTGACTATTCGGAATTTTTGCCTACTTTTGTAGATGGCTGGCAGCGACTGTGAGTCACAGGTGTTCGCCAATGTACCTGAGGGGTTTATCAAGCTTCTCGTCTCCATCATCAAGGTCGCGATCGGGCCATCGACTCGTCCGGAGTTCACACTCTACCAGCACAAGATCAGCGACAGCGTGTCTATGCACCAGGCCGCGGTGCAATTCAAGGGAGGACGTTCTGAGTCACGCCACTTCCGATTTGTGGGAAGGGACATGCCTACGGAGAGGCATGCCATGTAGATGGCTGCCCATGAGGCGATAGCTCGTCTCCGGGATGCCCTCCCTTCGATGAAGGCTCGTCACTACCACTACCTCCCATGCCACGTGCCATACACATGTCACTATGCGTTCGCTTGCGCTAGGGGGGAGAGAGATGAGGCTATTGATATGTTGGTTGAGTATCTCAAAGCTCTTGAGACAGCTTTTGATAACCTCATGGACGACTTTGTGGCTGCTCGTATGGACTTAGTTCAGGGCTGTTCCGCCAACAGGAGGGAGCTCCTCCATACAGCACCACCACTAACTTACGTCTTGTCCTCAGCATCCTATACACCTGCCATCTTAGCCACCGCTCGCCGCCTGCCTACCACTGAGGAGTTTGACCAAGTCATTGCTCCTACTCCAGTCAGTGCTGCACCACCTGCCGTGCCCGCACCAGCTCCTCAACCCAGTGCTTCGCGCTTGGAGCCTATTAATGAGGAGGAGGTTGAGTCTCCAGCATCACTGGGTCTTACCCTCGGCATGCCGAGGCAAGTTTTTACCATCTTCGACTGAGTGCGCCTAGCAGCCGTGCGATGTACCAGCTTGTATGATATGTTTATATGTATATAGGTTTGGTGAGAAGTAGTTTGTGTGCGCATCATGTAGGAACTCGGAGAAGTGAACTAGCCTAAATAACATGTCAGGAATGTGTACGCACATCCTGAGTGATGTATTGTATAATTACGACTTGCATGTAAGATATGTACTGAGCGGTCCTTCTCCACGCGCAATCAAGTTTTTTCTTGAAAAATCTTGGAGTTTTTTATTTCCGCCCTTGCAATATTATTTATTTTTTCCACTCAGTTTTTCTCATTAGTTCTGCAAAAATACCCCAGAGTGGAAAATGCCTCGTCCCTGGACTCGTTCCATGCCAAGTCCGCCGGAAGAAAATTATGGTACCCAGACAAGTAACAATTTTGCACAAGGGTAGTCAAGTCAGCAAGGCAGTGAAGCAGCATTTTCTCAAGTATGCCGCCTTTATGAGCAAAGCCAGCAGCAGCATCAAGAAATGATGAATCATGTTATCAATATGGGAAAACACCGTGAACCATAGCAGCAGCATTCCAAATTGTCTGAACTACAAAAGACGCGTCCCCCAACATTCTCTCACACTGATAGACCTCTTGAGGCCGATGATTGGCTTCGAGACATTGAAAGGAAGTTAATTATTGCACAATGTTCGGACCGTGAGAAGGTACTTTACGCACCTCACTACCTCACTGGAGCAGCTGCATCATGGTGGGAAAATTTCCTACACATGCACCCTAATGAAAATAACATCACCTGGGAAGAATTTAAAGAAGGTTTTCATGGGGCGCACATTCCCAGAAGCATTATGAGGATCAAGAAAAGGGAGTTTGATGACCTCAAGCAAAGAAGCATGACAGTGACTGGGTACAATAGTCATTTTACTCAATTATCTCGTTATGCCAACGAAGAGAACATGACTAAAATAAAAAGATGGAAAAATTTCTGGACGGTCTGGCACCAGCATTTAAATGCCAGCTGGTCGTACACACCTTTCCGGATTTCAAAACACTTGTGGACAAAGCTATTACATTGGAAAATGAGCGTCACAGCTTGGAGGATTTTCGCAAGCGCAAAAGGGACACGACTACTCATGCTCGCAACAACCAGAACAAGACTGATTTTCAGAAAATTGGAGCGAACAAATCCACGACCAATGTTCCTCGCCCAAACAAAAAATTGCATGCAAGGGACAAGGATTTTAAGTATCGCCCAGGTGTTACTTGCTACGCTTGTGGAGAGGAAGGACACTATGCCAAGCAGTGCCCAAAACCAAGAAACTCGACCCCCAAGCCGAACAACAGTGGAAATAATCCAGCCCCCAAGCGTAACAACTTCAACCCCAATAACAATCACAAGAAGGGTCACTTGAACCATGTGACCAAGGAGGAAGCACAGAATGCCCCGGATATCGTACTCTGTACGTTCCCTGTCAACACAATACCTGCCACGGTTTTGTTTGATTCTAGAGCTTCTCACTCATTCATTTCAAAGAAATTTGCTTTGCAATATGATTTTTCGATGCTTCCCTTGGAAAAATCCATGATTATCAAGTCCCCCGGGATTAAGAAAATCACTCAGAGTTACTGCCAAGGTGTGGTTGTTGAGATTGAGGGACTAAAGTTTCATGCAAACCTCATTGTATTGGAAAATAAGGGACTGGATGTTATCCTAGGAATGGACTGGTTAACCACCAACAAGGGATTTATCGACTGCTTGAATCGGTGTAATTCTTACTCATCATCACGGAAGGCGATAAAATTGCAGCTCAAGAAAGACCAATATCACGACAACCAAGGTTGAACAAGGTGGACATTTCAGAGTTAAGAAAAGTTCCAGTGGTGTGTGAGTTCCCTGGCGTATTTCCCGAAGAACTACCAGGCATGCCACTAGACCGGGAAATAGAGTTCGGCATTGAACTAGCACCTGGAACCACCCCCACTTACAAGAAACCCTATAGAATGGCACCCTCCGAGTTGGTAGAATTAAAGAAGCAAATAAAAGAACTACTGGACAAAGGATTTATACGGGCCAGCTCCTCACCTTGGGGTTCTCCAGTATTATTTGCCAAGAAAAAGGATGGGACACTGAGATTATGTATAGATTATCGAGCACTCAACATGGTCACCATCAAAAACAAATATCTGATGCCACGGATAAATGATTTATTTAACCAGCTCGCACAAGCCAAGGTTTTCTCAAAAATTTATTTAAGGTCGGGGTATCATCAAATAAAAGTACGGACAGAAGATACCCTAAGATAGCATTCACCTCCAGATATGGATTATATGAATTTACAGTAATGCCGTTTGGACTGACAAACGCCCCCGCATATTTTGTCCACCTCATGAACAAAGTCTTTATGAAATTTATGGACAAATTTGTTGTGGTGTTCATTGATGATATTCGGTATACTCTAAGACACCGGAAGAACATCTTTGAACATCTCGAATTGTATCTTGGGAGAATTAAGGAAACATCAATTATACGCCAAATTCAGCAAATGCGAATTTTGGTTAAGACAGTTGGTTTTCTAGGCCACGTATTGACCCAAGAAGGTGTTGTCGTGGACCCGAAAAAGTCAAGGCCGTGCCAGGTCTGAAACCACCAGCCAACGTAATGATGTCTGAAGTTTCACGGAATGGCTGGCTATTACCGAAGGTTTATTGAGAGGTTCTCCACCATAGCAAAACCAATGACACAGTTACTCAAGAAGGATAAGAAATTTGTATGGACTGAAGCTTGCGAGAAAAGTTTCCAAGAACTCAAAAGGAAATTAACAACAGCACCAGTATTGGTTGTACCAGACATACACAAAAGTTTTGAAGTGTATTGTGACGCATCCCGGAAGGGCCTTGGATGCGTACTAATGCAAGAAGGAAAAGTAGTCGCATACGCTTCCAAGCAACTATGAAAGAATGAAGAAAATTATCCTACTCATGACTTGGAATTGGCAGCAGTCATTCATGCACTCAAGGAGTGGAGGCAATTTTTACTTGGAAATTGTTGTGAAATATATACGGACCATAAAAACCTCAAATATATTTTCACACAACCAGAACTCAATTTACGACAATGACGCTAGTTGGAATTAGTGAAAGATTATGATGTTGGAATTCACTACCATCCAGGAAAGGCGAATGTAGTGGCAGATGACCTTAGTCGAAACCCCATCTCGGACAACGACAGTCTACAGAACTTGACACCTGAATTACAGCAGGAGTTCGCCAAACTCAACTTGGTGATGGTCACTGAAGGCACTGTGTTAAATTTGGAAATACAGCCCACCCTAATGGAACAGATTAAGAAGGCTCGGCATGGACACCCCAACATCGAAGGCATAAAAAGAAAAGTCAGTCTGGGCAAGGCTTCGGAATTCGTCATAGACGATAAGGGAATATTATGGTACGGAGATAGACTTTGCGTACCAAATATAGAGGACCTCAAACAGCAAATTCTAGCTGAAGGCCACACCGCTCCATATTCAATCCACCCTGGAGGAACCAAAATGTACAAGGACATTCAGGAAAAAATTTGGTGGCACGGTATGAAGAGGGATATAGCCACGTTCATTGCATGTTGTGATTCTTGTTAGCGCATTAAAGCCGAGCACCAAAAACCATCAGGACTATTACAGCCAAACAGGATACCTGAGTGGAAATGGGACAAGATTGGAATGGATTTTATTGTCAGACTACCTCGTCACGACACGGAAATGATGCCATATGGGTCATCACAGATAGATTAACTAAGGTGGCACATTTCATCCCAGTAAAGACAACCCACACCACTCAAAAGCTTGCCAAACTTTATCTCTCCGTATAGTTTATCGCATGGAATTCCAAAGACTATAATATCCGATGAGGCACTCGGTTCGTCTCTAGATTTTGGGATCATTTACAACAAGCTCTGGGAACTCGACTAGTATTGATACATCATACCACCCCGCATGGAGGACAAACTGAGCGTGTGAACCAAATTCTAGAGGACATGCTAAGAGCATGTGTTCTCACCTATGGAACCAGTTGGGAAGAAAGCTTGCCGTATGCCGAGTTCGCATATAGCAACAGCTACCAAGCCAGTCTACAAATGGCACCTTTTGAGGCCTTGTACAAGCGAAGATGCCATACCCCATTAAATTGGTCAGAAACAGGAGACAGTCGTATCTTCCGCCCAGACATGCTCAAGGAAGCTGAAGAGAAGGTTAGACTAATCAGGGATCGACTCAAGACAGCCCAGAGCCTACAAAAGAGTTATTACGATCAAAAACATCGTGAAGTCAGCTTTGAACCCGGTGAATATGTGTATCTACGAGTATCTCCTATGAGGAGCCTGCAACGACTCAAAGTTAAAGGAAAGCTAGCACCACGGTTTATTGGACCCTTCTGTGTGATTGCACGAAGAGGCACAGTGGCCTACCATCTAGACCTACCCGAAGAACTGTCAGATGTCCACGACGTGTTCCACGTCTCACAGTTGAGGAAATGTGCAAGCAACCCAGAAAAGCATGTATCTCACGAGAACATTGACATGCAACTAGACCTCACCTACACGGAATGTCCAATAAAAATATTGGTGGAGTCCGAAAGGAGGACCCGTCATAAAACAATTAAGTTTTTCAAGGTTCAGTGGAGCAATCACACCGAGGATGAAGCAACATGGGAAAGAGAGGATTTTCTCCGGACAGTGTACCCACACCTATTTGAGGATCAGCTGAAATCTCTGGGACGAGATTTTTCCTAAGGGGGTAGGTGTTGTAACACTCCAAAAAATTTTGTTTGATTTTTTATTAAATTCTTTATTTGATTTAAGGGAGGTTATTTGAATTTTTCTAAAAGAGGGACTCTCCTTCTCAAATCTTTTTTTATGACAAATATTTTATGAGTCCTTCTCAATATTGATTTTGGTCTTGAGGGTTTTTCAACATGTGTTGGTTCAACACGAATACTCTTGGGTTGTTTTACTAATTCTTTTATTTAAAAAGTATTCCTACAAATTATGGATTTATTCTTCTCCATTCAAAAATTTCTCTCTTGCCATGGCCTATGTAGAAAGTTTTCTTCCAAAACCCACCTCCCTACTTTGGGTCAAGCCAAGCATCCAATTCCAGCAAGTTTCAACCTCTTTTAGATTTTATTTCTATTTATTTTATCCTCAAACCTTTTTCTGTAATTTATTTTGGACTCTTGGGATTTACAAAGGAGGTACCAGATTCCTTAAGTTTCGGAGCCCAAGCAAATTATCCTAGCTACTCCTTAGTACCCTCAACCTAGATCCATCAAGATCTGCTGGTCCACAGTTCAAATTTTTCAAAATGTGCTTGCTGCAAGTTTGGACCAGATTTGCCATTTCTGGCGAAATTCATTATTTTTCTTTTCCTAAAAATCTGAGATAATTCAGGCAGTCTCCAGATGCATCAAGAGATCTTCTCACCAAGGTTCAGCTCAAGAAACATCTCCACGTGCCTAAAACATTTCGTCAAACAGCTGGTGTGCACTGTTTCTGTTCAAATTCAGAATTTAGTGTTAACTTTTAGTGGCAGTGTTGTTTTCTTCAGAACCTCAGCATCAATCTCGCCAGTGCACGCGTTGGCGTCTTGCTCACTGCTCCCCCTTCTTATCCAGTGCTCCGCGCGGTTGCTTGGCCGGTTGCGAGCGTCGGTGGCGACGTGTCTCGTCAACTCCGGCATCTTGCACGGTGGCAGAACCGCCCGTGGCGGCCAGCAGGGGGCCAGCCCTGCAGTACGGCGCCGTCCAACACCGCCCACACCACCAGGAGCCTCCGCGTGGCTGTCCTCTTCCCTGTGCGTGGTGCAGAACCGTCGTCCTGGCTTGAGAGGCGCAGAGCGCGCTCTCTGCCACTGACGAGCCCGTGAGCTCCGTTTCGTCGAAACCACGGGAGCAGACCAAATCTGACCAGGTTAGCCGCTGAATGGTGACAGTGGACCAATACGAAGCTGCCCAGTCACCTTAACCTCCCATCCAACCTCTGCCTCACCGTAATCGCTCGCCGGAGTGATCCCGTTCTCGACAACCACCTCGGGCCGGCTATAAATAGAGGCCTCGAGCTCGTCCTCAACCCAGCACCTCCCCTCCTTGCCTTAGAACCTCGCCACACTCATCGGAGGGCCTCGGGAGAGCTTCTTCCCAGAATCCGGCCGCCCCGATCCGCTTCGGGCTCCGGCAAGATTCTATCTGGTGAGAGCACCCCCACCTCCCTAACCTTGTCAGCAACCTCCTAGTCCACTACCTCTTCTAACCCGAGCCCCAATTTGGCGTCCACAGCCCTCCTCGGTGGGATCCATCACCGCCCGAACCACCGTCCGCCGGAGTGGAGGCCGCCGTCGACGTGGTGCTCGCCGACGACCAACTCCACCACCAACAGACGCGGGAGAGCTCCGTGAGTCCGTAGGTACTCTCCGTTTCCCCTACCTCGCCGTGGATCGACTCCGGTGACCACCGCGATCCTCGTGCGCCGGTGTGCTCTGTTTTAAATTTTTAAACCTGACGAGTGGGACCCCCTCGTCAGCCTCTCCTCTCTTATTCGAACCGTTTTCTGAAGGCGCCTTCGGGCAAAATACGTGTTCCCTTTGGGTTGGCGTATTTCCAACCGAAGCGTTTTCTATTTTTCTAAACTAGCCCCTGGAAAGTTTCTGTTTCATCACATATTAGTCCCTGGACTAAAACCTTAATAACTTTTAAACAAAAGATGATTTTTAATTGATTCTTTTTCTGTCATCTTTATTTTTCTATCTAGTTTTTTATTATATTTATTTGAAAAATATTTGGAACATTTTTTATGTGCGCACGGTATTTACGTTAGTATCTGATTTCTTTTATAACGTAGATACCGAAGGAGGTGACGGAGCCGCAAACTTCGCCGAGCTAGACTCCGACTACTCCGAACCAGGCAAGCATGTTTCAACCTTCGATATGATGAGTGTTGTGCATGTTTGCTCGAATGGTTTTCTCATGGCATGTTTAAATAAGCATTTGTGAATGTTATATTGCATGCAAGGCAAGCTACAAGTGAGCTTCAAAATTTGATGTGTTCATATGATGGTGAGATAACCTGATCATGTGGTGGCATGATAGGTTGTAAGCTGGTATTGTTGAAGCATGCCAGTTTTATATCAACTGTTTAACTCCAGTATCAACATGGATCAAGTCTTGTTCCCGTTCGTCCCCTTCCGTGCTACCACATGTTTTCTGCCAAGAATGCGGTTTAGTAAGTTGCAAACCTCTTTCCTGCTACACACCAAATAGAGGGGCCGTGATGAGGGTTCCATGGCCCTTGATTATAGCCCGTCGTCCGTTCAGGGGGCATGGGTGTTTCTGGTTGGGACCGAGAGGTGGGCACCCTTTAGAGTGCGCGATATAAATTTAATCCCATGTTATTCGAGGTTGTAGCCTCCCCGTCTTAGAGTTTTTCCTGAACGTTGCCTAGGGTGATTCCTGGCAGCGGGATGTGGAATGGGTGTGTACTGGTTAGATGTGTTTCTTCTAAAAAACCCGTAAACGGAACTAGTCCTTGGTGCCTACTAAAATCCGTTGGCTGTGGGTAAAGAGCACAAACTCTGCAGAGTCAAAACCATTCGAGTAACCATGTCCATGGTCAAGGACTTTGATCAACGTATCAGTGTCAGTCCCATTATCAGTCTTAGTGTCTGTCTTAGTGACAGTCTCCGGAAAATAAGCATGAAACTGAGAATGGTAAACCCGGCTAAAGGTTATTCCTATGGATGGACTAACCAGTTTATTATTATGTACCATGTATTCCTTGGGATGATGTTACTTTCATGAGCTACTTGAATTCGAATGACAAAATATAAGCCCTTTATGTGATGTCGCTCAGACGTCTGACTGTGGCATTCTTGTTATTTACTTTATATATAAGCCCTTTATGTGATGTCGCTTAGACGTCCGACTGTGGCATTCTTGTTATTTACTTTTGATATAAGCCCTTTATGTGATGTCGCTCAGACGTCCGACTGTGGCATTCTTGTTATTTACTTTGGATATAAGCCCTTTATGTGATGTCGCTCAGACGTCCGACTGTGGCATTCTTGTTATTTACTTTTGATATAAGCCCTTTATGTGATGTCGCTTAGACGTCCGACTGTGGCACGTACTGTCATTTACGTTTTAATATAAGCCCTTTATGTGGTGTCACCCTGACGCCCGACTGCGGCATGTTAATTTATTTTTACCTTTCGAGGCGTCGCTCAAGACACCCGATCGGTCTTCAGTTATTTTATTGGGATTTCGGGAGGACTACCGCATGACTTCCTTTTCATTTAACATGCAGTGCAAGTTTACTATCTGAGCGCGCATTACTAGTCTGCTCATGTGCATCATGTTAGCATTTGTTATATCTTATGTCGCATGTCTTGCGAGTACATTCAAAGTACTCACCGGCTTGTTGATTTGGCGGATGTTGACGAAAGCGATCTTATGGATGAAGAGTGCGATAGTGAGTCCGAGGCCTAGAGGAGTCGGTCGGTCCGTGCGATCCTAGAGTTGGTCACTTGTATTACATACGCTTCCGCTACCCTAATAAAATCATCGAGCCTCGCTCCGGTAACTTGATGAGTCTGAAGATTTTGAGTCATGTCACCCACTTCAACGTGACATATCCACCACCGTTTTATTATGAGTCGATAGTTATGCCACCATACCCTTTGTGTCATATCCGCCTTTATGTATAAATCGGTGTGCTTGTAATAAAGTGTTGAGAAGCCTCAGCTCAACCTTTTATAATATTTAGTATTTCTGGATTTCTGTATCAAGGATATGTCTACCAGTAAGGAGGATTCTTCTATACTGGTCGGATATAATGGTCGGTTTTTCAATAAATGTTTTATTGGAAAACCGGTCCTGACATGTGAGAGCCACATATGCCTCCATGTATCTCCGCCAACAACTTCTGTCCATCTTCCTAACAAATACACTTCAATTTCACCCCCATTTGGTCTCTTCTGTGCAAAATGTTGTCAACAAACTGGTACATAAGAACCAGTATGGATTTATAAAGTCTAGGACCACTCAGGATTGCATTGGATGGACCCTGGAATACTTGCATCAATGTCATCAGTCTAAAAGGCCCATCTTAATTCTCAAACTTGATTTTGAGGAAGCTTTTGTTTCCATTTAACATTCTGCCATAATGAAGCATAAATGTTTTAACACCAAATGGATTAACTTGGTTAAGGAACTATTGACTACTTGGACATCCTCTGTCCTTTTCAATGGGGTGCCTGGAAAACAATTTTTATGCAAAAAAGGGGTTAGGCAGGGTGATCCTACACCCCCCTTCTTTTTGTTCTAGCTATTGATCTATTGCAGTATGTGGTTAATGACATGCACTAGAAAGGGGAATTGCAATTGCCTATTGCATGCCATGACAGGGGTTACCCAATTGTGCAGTATGCAGATGATACTCTTATCATTGTTCCGGCAGATGAATATCAGTTATTGTCTTGAAGAGAATGCTTTTGGTGTTTTCTCGGTCCACTGGTTTGGATGTTAATTATCATAAATCCTCAATGGTGCCCATTAATTTTACTCAGGAGGAAACTGAGAGGCTAGCTTATGTTTTTCGATGTCAAGTGGGCAAGATGCCATTTACATATTTGGGTCTTCCTGTTGGTACTACAATACCAATAATAAATGATCTCATGCCCCCAGTGGATTGCATGGAGAGGAGAATGACTACCATCTCTTCTTTCCTTACCCAAGGTGGAAGGCTGCAATATTTGAATTCTTATTTATCATCTCTGCCAATTTTCTTCCTCTGTAGTCTATTCATACCTCCTGGCATTCTCAAACAGCTACAAAGAATTCAGAGGCAGTGTCTTTGGAGGAAAAACAAGCAGGAGCCTGCTCCATCATTGGCTGCCTGGGAGTTAATTTGTAGACCAAAAAGCAAAGGTGGATTGGGCACCCTAAATCTTGGGATTCAGAATGTTGCTTTGATGATGAAGCATGTTAAAAATATTCTTAACAGGGCAGATGTTCCTTGGGTGCAGCTGATTTGGAATCCCTATTACCATGGACATGTGCCTAAGGGAACAGCTTCCTGTGGATCTTTCTAGTGGAAGGACATTCTGAAGTTATTTGATCAGTTCAGAGAGGTTTCCTGGGTGGAAATTAACCATGGGGTTACTGCTCTATTCTGGCTAGAAAAATGGAAGGTTGGGGATTTAGTTTTGCCTTTGCGAAATACATTCCCAAGGTTGTTCTCATATGCAAAGGAAACATTGGTTTCTATCAAATATGGCCTTGAGTGTCAGAATATTCTGGCTACGTTTAATTTGCCTCTATCTAGCCAAGCCTATCAGGAGGTTCAGTCTTTGCAAGCTTTACTTCAGTCTCATGATAGATAGCCCGGTTTGAAGGATGTTTGGTTCTGGCATGGCACTTGGAAACCATACATTCCCAAAACTTTTTATACATTCATACACTCAAACCTTACTTTCAATCCATTACTTACATGGGTTTGGAAGAGTTGTTGCACTATGAAAATAAAGGTTTTTGCTCGGATGCTCATCGTGGACAAAGTAAACACCAAGGATATGGTGGAAAGGAGGCACTGGTATATTAATGATGGAGTGAATTGTGTGATGTGTCCCACATAGTCCAAGGAGGATAGAGATCATCTGTTCTTCAACTGCAACTTTAGCCAGAGGGTTTGGAATTATCTGTAGATTGATTGGTCTGCTGTCAATGAAATAGGAGAAATTGCCTATAATGCTAGAAGGGAATTTTGCAAACCTTTTTTTGCCGAGGTAGTCTTCACTGCGCACTGGAATATTTGGCTGATCAGGAATGCAAAAGTCTTTAGACATGAAAGACCTAGTTTTAATCACTCGAGAGGTGCTTTTATACATGACATGTAGGTTCTCTCTCATATAAGTAAGTCTAGGCATAAAGAGGAGCTTGTTAGATGGGTCATTTTCCTTCCTCCATGAGTTCTTCATGTATCCCTACATTGTATTATGTAAGCTTTTTCTATTTTTTGCTTGTACGTTACTTTTGGTAACCTTTGTATATACTGTACAAGTTTTGAATAGATTGAAATGGCTGTGGGGGTTTCCCTACAGTGCCCAGTCAAAAAATAGTACATACTTGATTGTTGGGCTACTTTCTCAGCTTCTTCTTGCTCTTTGGGAAGTTCTCATGGCTGAAGGAAATGGACGATCTGTTGTACCCATGCCGGAGCCTATGGCTCGACGACAAGGATTAAAGGCATTTCTTCTGCTGTGGAAGCGCTTGTCTCAACGGCAAGGACCACATGCCAGAGCCTGCTGCTCACCGACAAGCATTGTCTTGTCTCCGACAACTTCCTTCCCGGTGAAAACTGGGAGCGTGCCAGAAAGTACTCGCCGATGTTCAAATTTCTTCTTTTGCTTGGCCTTATCGATGGTGTAACAAATGGCTAAGTCAAATGGAGCACAAAAGTCCCTGGTTCCACAGGTAGCTTCTGGGCGGCACGTTTCGACAAATCATCAGCAATGCTATTTTCCGCATGAGGAATGTGCTCTGTTTGTAATCCATCAAATTGCTCTTCCAATTTCCCCACTCCATCCACATAAGCTTCCATCAATGGGCTATGGTAGTCTTTGTTGACCTGCTTTACAACAAGCTGTGAGTCACCTCTAATGTTCAACTTTCTGATCCCAAGGTCTACTCCAATCCTGAGACCGGCAAGCAGTCCTTCATACTCAGGAGTGTTGTTTGTAACTTTCTCCCTAGAAAAGTGCATCTGCACCACATACTTGAGGTGCTCTCTAGTGGGTGCGACAAGCAGCATGCCACTACCAGCGCCTTGCAGCGAAAAGGCACTGTCAAAGTACATAATCCAGTCTTGCGTTGTTCCCTTGTCGTGGAGAGAAGTCTCTTGCATCTCTTCATCTTGCGACCAAAACTGCTCTATATTGTGGATGTGCTTTCAAACTTGAGACCAAAACTTGACAGCTCCAACGCCCACTCCACTATCCCGCCGGTGGCATCTGGATTTCTCAAAATGCGTCACAAAGGAAAGCGAGTGACGAAGGTGATCTAATGTGCTTGGAAGTAATGGCGCAACTTCCTTGAGGCCATGATAAGACCAAAGAGCAACTTTTGCACACCAGAATACCTTGACCTAGCCCCCTCTAGAAGGGAAGTGACAAAGTAAGCTGGGCGTTGCACTATCTTCTTCTTTGGCACTACTTGTTGATATGCTTCATTTGTCTGCGCTGAATCTGGGTTGTCGGCAGCAGACCTTGCCGGAGAAGATTCTCGCTTGTCAATTGGTGGCTCTGCAGCTACTGCTTCTTCACCATTAGCTTCTCTTTGCCACTAATGCAGCACTAACCACTTGATTTGTTGCTGCCAAATATAGCAAAAACGGCTCTTATGTCCTAGGCGCAACTAGTGTTGGCGGATAGGAGATGTACTTCTTAAAATCTTGCAGCATGGCCTCCGCTTCCGGAGTCCATTTCATTGGACCTGCCTTTTTTGGAATTTTGAAAAACAGTAGGGCGCGCTCAGTAGACTTGGAGATGAACCTGCTTAGTGCAGCAACACAGCCAGCGAGATGTTGCACATCCTTGACGTGCTTGGATGCTTCAATCTACTCAATGGCTTTGATCTTGTTGGGATTGGCTTCAATTCCGCACTGAGATACAAAGAACCCGAGAAGCTTACCAGATGGAACGCCAAACACACACTTCTTGGGGTTGAGCTTCAAGTTGATCTTGCGCAGATTTGCAAATGTTTCTTCTAGGTCTTCAATCAATGTTGATTTGTCCTTGGTCTTGATCACTATATCATCCATATAGGCTTCCATAATTCTGTGCAGCTGAGGCTGAAAACCAATCTGGACTGCTCTCTCAAGTGTGAACCAACACTCTTCAATCCGAAAGACATACGTATGGTTTTCTCCTCATCTTCCTTGGCCAAAAGATCTAATGATAACTAGAGGAGGCGTCAGGAAAAGAGAGTAAATCAGCGCCGGCAGTGGAATTCACAATCTAGCCGATGCGAGGCAAAGTAAAAGGGTTGTTTGGACAATCTTTATTGATATTAGTATGGTCAATACAAAGCCTGTATTTTCCATTTACATTGCGCACTACAACCGGATTGGCCAACCATGTTGGGTGTAACACTCCTCTGACCAGGCCTGTTGTTTCTAACTTGTTGATCTCTTAAGCTATGAATTATTCCGCTCCAAGGTTTGGTTCCTGACCTTCTGCTTGATGGGTCTTGCATGAGGAGAGAAGGCAAGGTGGTGCTCAATTAACTCCCTAGGAATGATACGTCTCCAACGTATCTATAATTTTTGATTGCTCCATGCTATATTATCTACTGTTTTGGACATTATTGGGCTTTATTATTCACTTTTATATTACTTTTGGGACTAACCTATTAACCGGAGGCCCAACCAAGAATTGTTGTTTTTTGCCTATTTCTGAGTTCGCAGAAAAGGAATATCAAACGGAGTCCAAACGGAATGAAACCTTCGGGAACATGAATTTTAGGAAGATTATGATCCAGGAGACTTGGACCCTATGTCAAGAAACAAAGGAGGAGGCCACGAGGTAGGGGGGCGCGCCCACCCCCCAGGGCGCGCCCTCCACCCTCGTGGGCCCCCTGTTGCTCCACCGACGTACTCCTTCCTCCTATATATACCTACGTCGCCCAAGCGATCGATCACGGAGCCAAAAACCTAATTCCACTGCCGCAACCTTCTGTACCCACGAGGTCCCATCTTGGGGCCTGTTCCGGAGCTCCGCCGGAGGAGGCATCCATCACGGAGGGCTTCTACATCATCACCATAGCCTGTCTGATGAAGTGTGAGTTGTTTACCTTAGACCTTCAGGTCCATAGTTATTAGCTAGATGGCTTCTTCTCTCTTTTTGGATCTCAATACAATGTTCTCCCCCTCTCTCGTGGAGATCTATTCGATGTAATCTTCTTTTTGTGGTGTGTTTGTTGAGACCGATGAATTGTGGGTTTATGATCAAGATTATCTATGAACAATATTTGAATCTTCTCTGAATTCTTTTATGTATGATTGGTTACCTTTGCAAGTCTCTTCGAATTATCAGTTTGGTTTGGCCTACTAGATTGATCTTTCTTGCAATGGGAGAAGTGCTTAGCTTTGTGTTCAATCTTGCGGTGTCCTTTCCCAGTGACAGTAGGGGCAGCAAGGCACGCATTATATTGTTGCCATCGAGGATAACAAGATGGGGTTTTATCATATTGCATGAATTTATCCCTCTACATCATGTCATCTTGCTTACATGCGTTACTCTGTTTTCATGAACTTAATACTCTAGATGCATCTTTGGATAGCGGTCGATGAGTGGAGTAATAGTAGTAGATGCAGGCGAGTCGGTCCACTTGTCTCGGACGTGATGCCTATATACATGATCATACCAAGATATTCTCATAACTATGCTCAATTCATCAATTGCTCAACAGAATTCGTTCACCCACCGTAAAATACTTACGCTCTTGAGAGAAGCCACTAGTGAAACCTATGGCCCCGGGTCTATCTTCATCATATTAATCTTCCAACACTTAGTTATTTCCTTTGCTTTTTACTTGCTTTTATTTTAGTTTGCATCTTTATCACAAAAATACCAAAAATATTATCCTATCATATCTATCAGATATCACTCTCGTAAGTGACTGTGAAGGGATTGACAACCCCTTATCATGTTGGTTGCGAGGAGTTATTTGTCTTGTGTAGGTACGAGGGACTCGCACGTAGCCTCCTACTGGATTGATACCTTGGTTCTCAAAAACTAAGGGAAATACTTACGCTACTTTGCTGCATCACCATTTCCTCTTCAAGGGAAAACCAACGCAGTGCTCAAGTGGAAGCAAGGAACACCGGGGATGTCAGATGGTTGCCATGCAAACACATCGACATTCGCACGACGGGAAGGCAACGAGCGCTCTTTCCTATTTGCTGTCAAGTGTGGCACTTACGGTGAAAGTTCCTCCTGTCTCGTCCTCCTTTGCAGACACCTTCGTGGTTGCTGGTGGAGCTGCCTTGGACTTCGTGCTCTTGCCGGAAAAGCTCTCCGACGCGTACTCAACTGGTGCGAACACTCTGTAGAGGTGCGCTTCCTGGAGTCCTTGTCAGAGGTCTTGTCGTTCTTCTTATTTTTCTTCTTCCCCGCGGGAGCAAGTGCCTTGTTGGTAGATGTTGCCACTGCTTCCCGGTAGAGCTTGTCCACACAGATGACTGTGTCTTTCTTGTCGGAGTGAATGGTGATGATGCTCATCGGCCCTGGCATCTTGAGCATGTTATAGGCGTAGTGGGCCGCCGCCATGAACTTGGCTAGAGCTGGGCGACCCAAGATTCCATTATATGGCAAAGGTATCTTGATGACATCGAAGGAGATCTTCTGTGTCCTATAATTTAATTCACGGCCAAACGTCATTGGCAAGGTGATCTTTCCCCTTTGTTGGCTCCTTCCTAGATTGATCCCTTGAAACATCCTTGTTTCCTAGAGATCTTCCTTTGGAATCTGCATCCTCTTGATCACATTAGGCGAGATCAAGTTTAAGCCGACCCCACCATCAACCAACATCTTCGACACCTTAAGGTTTGTGAATTGTTGGTGAAACCAACAACAGCAAGCACCCGACCGCAGTGGTGCGATCAGGGTGGTCCTCGGTGTCAAAGATATGGGCGTGTTGGACCACTTGAGTGGCTTCTGCGCCTTCATTTCCGGTTCTGTTGCATTTATCTCACGTGTCCACTGCTTGAGCTGATGGTGGGAGGAGTGGAAAGATGCACCTCCATCAATGCACATGGCCTCCATGCCTTCTGGACTTCTTTTTCGCCGAACTCCTCTTCGTCCTCGTCATCATCTTGATCTTCCTCTTTTTTTGTCACGGCCCCGAGCATGCTTCTCTTTCTGCTGCTTGGCCTCGCCGTGGCGACCTCCGCGGCCACCACGGCCTTCTTGCCAGACCCGCCAGCACCATCTTGGCCCTTCTCCTTGTCGCACTTCCCGTATTCATCTTTCTGCTTCTCGGCAAGTTGGTCAACTTGCCGGCACTCCTAGAGATCATGGCCCTTGGTGCGATGGATCTTGAGGTATGGCTTGCCAGGGCTCTCCTTCATGTCGCCAGCTGCAACCTCATGACCACAAGCACATCCAGCAACTTCCTTGCCGGAGCTCTCGGTCTTGGGTTTCTTCTCGGTGTTGGCATTGCTGAAGCCCTCAACTGCCATAACTACTTTGCCTATGCACTTCCTGTTGCGCTTCCGGCTTTCTTCTCTGGGGGTTGATGCATCATCGTCTTCAGTGTCGACCTCTACACCAGCATCTTCCCCGGGAAGTCGCCTCCCTCTTAATCCCATGCATACTTGTCGGCCAAAGCATGCAACTCATTGATGGACTTGACCCTCTGGATGTTCATCTCCTCTCGCATCCTGCGATTGCACACATTCGTGTGGAATGCGACAATAACAACACTGGGTGTACATCGGGGATGTTATGGTGCACACGATTGGACCTCTGTATATACTTCCTAAGGGACTCCCTATCCCTCTGCGGCAGCACATGGAGATTGTTGGGCTGAGCGGGAACCTTATGACGTCCAATATAAGCGCCAACGAACTCATGGCACCAAGTCCGACCAGGAAGAAATGGAATTTTTCGGCAAGTTCATCAGCCATGATCTCACATTGGGCTTGAGCACCAACGAGAAATAATTGGCGAGAATCTTGTTGTCTCGTCCTCTAGTAGCCTGCACTACAACAGTGTAGATGCTCAAAAACTCGGATGGATTGATCTTGCCGTCGTACATCTCTGGCAGCTCGGGCTTGAAGGTGTGTGAGGATGGCCACTGGACTTGCCGCAGCTCACGGGTGAACCTGGGCAGCCTACCTTGTAAGGCAAGCCCCAGGGTACCCTGGCGCAGGCTTGTCAACAATGAGTCTCGCGTGCGCGTCAGATTAACGACGCGCTTCCCATCGCCGCTCGATGGTGGCTCGAGTGTCCTCAACACGTCGGTCTTGAATGAATTAGTGTTCGTCTTGACGGCCCTGTGAATCAAACAATGACATGGACACGTCGTCATGGGCGCCGACCCGCTGGCTCTGTTATTGCTATCATAGAGGTGATTGCACTGTAGGTGCGCCACCTCCGGTCGCTAGCCAGTTGCACGTGTTGGCGTTGTCGGCTGTTGGCATTGTCGGCAGTTGGCGCGAGGGCCCGCCTACTGCGGCTTGTCGCTGTTGGCGAAGCTGAGGAGGCTCTGAATAGTAGCTCTCCAGTCCTCCATCTTCTCTGCCGCAGGAGGGAAATCCAGCCGGAATTGCGCTCGTGCCACGGCCTCTGGCGGCGTGTTTGGCATGGCGTGTGTCGGCGTCCTGGGAACGGGGGTCCCCAGACTTGCCTGCCTATGGCCCATGGCGTGGCTCCAACAGCGGCCCTGTACGGCCCATCTTCACCAGCAAACAATCAAGACCCTCGTGTGCGGCCAAGCCTCGCGAGGCGGATGACACAAGACCTTCTCGGGGGCTATCTCACTAGGACGGCTCGCGAGGGGCGGAGAGATCAAGGCAAGGGACACCTCGCGAGGTTCCTGTGATGCAAGCCGTGACGACTGGAGCCAGGCGGGCGCCAGCGCGCGCAGTGTCCTCGCTTCCTCTTTGGTGCTAAAGGGGCAAGCATAGGCGAGGAGTCCCGAGGCATCAGGCAAAGGTTTTCATATCGGTGCAATGAGACCAAGACCAGAAGGACGGCAGGACGGAGGTCACCGTGGAGCCCAAGACGGCGTCAGCACCAGAACCTTTGCCAGGCGAAGACCACCTTTAGTCAGGATAACTTGTACTAGTTGTCTCCCTTCGAATTTGGACGTTGTTGGATCCCTTCCCGCTCAATATTTGGGGAGAGGACCAGGGCCTCTATAAATAGGACTAGCCACCACCCTAGGCGGCATCTTGATCTGATCTTGGATCAGAGCCATTCCACCCATAGCCACACACAAGCTCACTAAGCACAAGAACACCTCTCCTCAGGAGGCTGTTCTTCCCTTGTAACTGTTCATCCTTAGCCCAAGAGGGAATCCACCACATCACACTAGAGTAGGGTATTACACTACATCGGTGGCCCGAACCAGTATAAACTCTTGTGTCTCTCTTTCTGTGGGTTCGAACCGCTAAGCTTTGAGATCGCGGTGAGAGTGAGGGAGTGATTAGGTAGGGAGAGATCTTCGTGCACACCCCAGTGTTCGAACCTCAAGGATTTTGCCAGAACACGAAATCCGACATTTGGCGCGCCAGGTAGGGGTGCGCCGAAGCTTTCTTTCCGCCAATCCGAGTCCCGTCGCTTCGTCACATCCATGGCGGACGCTCGTCGAGCCCGAGCTGAGCGTTGGGCCGCCCACATCGCTCAGACCGCTCCTGTCAGCGGGCCTCCCCGTTGCTCCCCGTCACCCGCCGCCAACGCCGCCACCGGCCCAGCGGGAAACGAGCAGCAAGTGTCCTCACTGCACCCCTCGGTGCGGCGGGACGGCCGCACCGCCACTCCATCTCTGACCTCAGCCGGCTCATCGTCTCACGCTCGTCGCACTCCCACGGACGCGCAGGCCGCGCTGCTCATGGCACGCGAGCTCCTTCTCTACCGCCCCGTCGACGACCTCTACGAGGACTGGCTGGACCGTATTGCCGAGCTCGTCAGCGCCGCAGGAGGCTCCCCTGCGCCATCCCTCTCGCTACCTCGCCCTCCGCCAGCTGCGGGCGACGTGGCTCACGGAGCGCCTCCACCACTTCTGCACCAAGACGGCGTTCTGGCGCCAAGGTGCGCGCCCCCCCGGTGTGACTCACCGCGTCGGGCGCCCGCGCGAGAAGAAGGAAGCTGCCAAGAAGTTCCCCGGCCACAAAAGAATGCGCCCCCGCTCCTAGCACCACTACGACAAGACCGCGTGCCGCCTGCGGCAACGGTGCGCGGGCACCAAGGGCAGGCTCCGCATCAACAAAGGGCCCCGGTGGCCACAGTAGGCTGCCGCGCCTTCACTCCTGAGTTGCGCAGTGTCACCTCGCCCGGCAAGTTCAAGCCAGACCTCCCTCCTCGATACGACGGCACCCCCGACCCTGCGGAGTTCTTGTAGCTCTACGAGCTGAGCATCAAGGCGGCCAACGGCGACGAAAAAGTCATGGCGAACTAGTTCCCCATGGCTCTCAAGGATGGCGCTCGCTTGTGGCTCTTGAACCGTCCCCCGGGCTCGATCTCCTCCTGGGGCGAGATGCGCGACAGCTTCGTCGCCAACTTCCAGGGCACTTGCGACCACCCTCCGGCCGCGGGTGACCTACGCCGCATCAAGCAGCAGCCAGGAGAGACCCTGCAAAAGTACATCCAGAGCTTCAACAATGTTCGTCTCAAGATCCCCAAGGTGACGGACGAGTCCATCATCTCCGTATTTTCTGATGGCGTCCGCGATGTCAAGATGAAGGAGGAGCTCGCCATCCACGAGGTCGCGCTGGGGTGCGTAACACCCGAGCTCTGGGTCAGCGTTGTGTCGAGGAGGAGAAGGAGGCGCGCCATGAGCCATGTCGCCCGCCTGGGATGGTGGGAGAGGCAACGAGCGGGACGGCGCAGGAGCCTCACCGGCGGCCTTGACGAGCTCAGCGATGCCGCCAAGCCAATCATTGTAGAGGTCGTTGGCGGGGCGGTAATGTAACGCCCCAGATCCGATGCGCCAGGTGTCTGCCAGTTATTCGCTGTCGTTGCCATGTCATGTGCTTGCGTGTTGCACTTTGCCATGTCATCATCTGCATTTTTATTATGTCATCATGTGCATTTCATTTTGCATACGTGTTCGTCTCATGCATCTGAGCATTTTCCCCGTTGTCCGTTTTGCAATCCGGCACTCCTATGTCTCCCGGCGCCCCCTTTTACCTCTTTTCATGTGCGGGTGTTAAATGTTCTCGGAATGGGTTGCAACTTGGCATGCGGTCTTATTATAGTGTAGACAGAGCGCCTGTCAAGTTTCGTCGCATTCGGAGTCCATTTGTTAGCCCAACCGTTATACCTACAGCCGCAATATAGCCGGTGTAACCATCGGACGTTTCGGTCTCCGAAACTGCCGCCGGCCTCTCTCTCTTCTCTGCCGAAAGCTTAACCCATCTTAACACAGCCCACCAACCTCTCCCAGGCCTGCCTAACCTTCTCCTCGATCGGATCTGTCGGATCGCGATCGGAGGGCTTCGAAAACCCCCAATTTCCACTAACCCAGCCCCTCCTATCTATAAATGGACACCCCCACGTCCATTTTCGGGCTAAATCTACCCCTAGCCTCCTCCCCTAACCTCCCAGCCGCCGACGCCTCGTTTTCAGCGCCAAACCAGCCCCCCCGCCGCCACTTGTCGCCGTCCCGTTCGCCGCGCCGCCGCCAACCACCTCCCTCCACCAACCAGACGCCTCCACGCGTCCCAGCCAGCGCCTTCCCCCGCCATGGCCCGCCCAGCCAGGCGAGCCAGCGTCGAGCCAGCGCCCCGAAAGGCGCTGCCGCCCGGCTCCCGTGCCTCCCCGCTCCAGCTCCATCGCCACCGCACCGCCAGCTCCCCGCCGTCTCTCCGCTAGCCGGCGACCAAGGCCGCCGGAGCAAGCCCGCCGCCGGCGACTGGCTCCTCCCAGGCCGGACCCCGCCCCGTATCCCTCTCCTCCTCCTTCCCTCATTTTTCTCTCCCTCTCACTCGTCTCCCTCTCCCTGTAGGTCGCCGCCGCCCATGGCCTCGCCGCCGGCCGTCTCCCCGACCGGATCCGGCCTGGCCGCGGTCGGATCCGCGGCCTCCCCGTCGCCCTCGCTCCCCTCCCGGCTTTCCCATCACCGGCGCCGCCACCGCCTCGCCATGGCCACGGCCTCGTCTGCCCGTGCCTCTGACGGGTGGGCCTCCGCCGCCGGACGTGTCCAACCGGGCACGAACATGTCCGCCCAGATCTGACCCGCGAGGTGAAATTCCCCTAAGTCCCGTAGCTTTTGCACATTTTCTTGCATTTTCATCATGCCATAACTCTGTCATCATTGCTCCGTTTCGTGGGTATAATATGTCAAATTGTTCGTCTCGAATAGTAGATCATTTCATCTCATTGCATCATTTTAATTTGAGCTCATCTTGATGCCCTAAATGCTGTTGGAAGAGTGCTACGTGATGTTAGTTTCTGTTTCTTAACAGAACATGCACTTTTGTCATTTTTGCCATGAGTGATGTGTGCATCCTATGAACTTGAGTCCTACATGTGTTTTGTAATATGCCATGCCATATTTCCAGGGGTATATGCCATGTATTTTTGTGATCTATGTGGTGACTAGCACAAGCATGCAAACTAGGCTTCCTGATGTTGCTGATTTCAGCCCTGTTTTGCTGATATTTTGATGCCATGTTAACTTGATGCTACAGAGAGATCCATGCATATTTTGAGATACTTCAGTAAGGATGTTTTGTTAAACATGCCTTGCCCTATCCATCCATGCCCTTGTTTGAAATTATGGAGTGCCTTAGCTTGAGTCAATCGAGCTCTACTTTTGCTACAAAATGTTTCCTGGCAGGTTGTTTACATGTTATTCAATTTTGCCAAGGTTGTTGTAGTTGATCCGTGTATGCTATGATGTTGTTCTTGCCATGTATAGCTTCTATGCCATGCCTTATTACTGTTGGGTGCCTTGCCATGCCATGTATTGCTCTGTAGTGAGTGGTTCAAGCTCACCAACATGCCTACTTATCGTTGTTCCTGCCATGTATGAATCTGTAATATAACTTGCTATGTTTACATGGGTGCCATCATATTTTCTGATCCTTTTTGGCTTATGGTCAGTAAGGGACTTTTGTTCTATGCTTTGAGTAGATTCATGCCATTCCTTGGTTTTCCATGTTAAGTTCCTGTAACATGTTGTTTGATAGCTCTAAACATTGCAACCTGTTGTTATTTCTGCCAATGCCTGAAACTGTTATTATTTGCAATCTTGCCATGCCTTTTTGAGCATGTTCTAGTGATTTCTGGAGATAGCTCAGTGTTCATGTTTTGTAATGCTTTACCTGTACATCATGCCCATGCCTTTTGTTTTCTTGTTGAGGTCCTGTAGCATGTTGTTTTGATGCTCGCAATATGCCTACTTGCTGTTTTGGACAGATTGTTGTCATGTCTTGTATAGGGTGTATGTGTTGCACCGTTGCTCCGTTTTGGGTGTGCTCTATATGAAACTTGCTTGATTTTGCATGTAGTTTCATATTATCATGTTGCATCCTTGTTTTGAGGTGTTTGCTTGATGTTTGTATGCATTTTGCATCAATGCCATGTTTAACTTGTTTTGCTCATATCTTCTAGGCCGTAGCTCCGAATCTAATGAACTTTATATGTAACTTGACTAGAATTTCGTGTAGATCATCGTGGTGCATTTTAAATTGCTGTTTAATAACTTGAACATAAAGTTATTCAGATCTGGACCAATTTCGAAATTTGCATATGAGGACTTACCGGAATTGTTATATGTTGTTTCCGGCCTCATTTAAACTTGCCTTGATGTGTTGCTCTTGTTTGCATCATCTTTTGCCATGAGTAGCTCCATGTAGCCTTGTCATGCATCATGTTTGTTGTGCATCTGGTCATGTTCATGTGTGGTGTGTTTACTATGTTGTGTGCTTCTTCTTGTTAGTTCTTGTTTCGTTGCGATCGTGAGGATTCGTTCGTCTACGCTTGGTTCGGCTTCATCCGTTCGTCTTCTTCATGGACTCGTTCTTCTTCCTTGCGGGATTTCAGGCAAGATGACCGCTACCCTGGATCTCACTACTATCATTGCTATGCTAGTTGCTTCGTTCTTTCGCTATGCTGCACTACCTATCACTTGCTGCTCAAGCCATCCCATATTGCCATGTCAGCCTCTAACCTTTTGACAACTTTCCTATGCAAACCGTTGTTTGGCTGTGTTACCGCTTTGCTCAGCCCCTCTTATAGCGTTGTTAGTTGCAGGTGAAGATGAAGTTTGTTCCTTGTTGGAACATGGAGATGTTGTTCCTTGTTGGAACATGGAGATGTTGTTCCTTGTTGGAACATGGAGATGTTGTTCCTTGTTGGAACATGTTTACTTGTTGGGATATCACAATATATCTTATTTAATTAATGCATCTATATACTTGGTAAAGGGTGGAAGGCTCGGCCTTATGCCTGGTGTTTTGTTCCACTCTTGCCGCCCTAGTTTCCGTCATATCGGTATTATGTTCCCGGATTTTGCGTCCCTAACGCGGTCGGGTGATTTATGGGACCCCCTTGACAGTTCGCTTTGAATAAGACTCCTCCAGCAAGGCCCAACATTGGTTTTACCATTTGCCTCACCACCACCCATATTTCCCTTGGGAGTAATTAACCCAAGGGTCATCTTTATTTAGCCCCCGGACGGTGCTTCTCAAGTGCTGGCCCGAACCGAGTAGATCGGGGCCCCTCGTGGCAACTCGAGGTTTGGTTTTACTCGAGGATGTCTCATCCGGTGTTGCCTCGAGAACGAGATATGTGCAGCTCCTATCGGGATTGTCGGCGCATCGGGCGGCTTTGCTGGTCTTGTTTTATTCTCGTCGAAATGTCTTGTAGCCGGATTCGAGACTGATCGGGTCTTCCGGGAGAAGGAATATCCTTCGTTGATCGCGAGAGCTTATCATGGGCTAAGTTGGGACACCCTGCAGGTATAAACTTTCGAGAGCCGTGCCCGCGGTTATGTGGCAGATGGGAATTTGTTAATGTCCGGTTGTAGAAAACCCGAAGTTGATCTTAATTAAAATACACCAACCGTGTGCGTAACCGTGAGTGTCTCTTTTCGAGGTTGATCGAGAGGAGAACACGGTTTCTGGGTTATGTCTGACGTAAGTAGGAGTTCAGGATCACTTCTTGATCATTACTAGTTGACGACCGTTCCTTTGTTTCTCTTCTCGCTCTCATTTGCGTATGTTAGCCACCATATCATGCTTAGTCGCTGCTGCAACCTCACCACTTTACCCCCTTCCTTTCCCATTAAGCTTTGCTAGTCTTGATACCCATGGTAATGGGATTGCTGAGTCCTCGTGACTCACAGATTACTACACCACCAGTTGCAGGTACAGGTTTGCGATGACCATGACGCGAGAGCGATGTTTGCATTGTCTTGGAATTCTTCTTCTGCTTCTTCTTCGATCAGGGGATAGGTTCCAGGTCGGCAGCCTGGGCTAGCAGGGTGGCTATTGTTTGAGTTTCTGTTTATGTTTCATCCGTAGTCGGATGTGGATCTTGTCTGATGTTGATGTATTCTTGTGGCATTTGTGCCTTATGTATGTATCCCACTATTATGTAATGTTGATGTAATGATATCCATCTTGCAAAAGCGTTTCAATATGCGGGTCTATCCTTGGTGGGACCGTCGAGTTCCTTTTGGATAGGGTCGCATATTGGGCGTGACAGGTAACGTAGGAGCTCGCGCACCATGAGTAGCGCAGCCTGCATGTTTGCCGGCCCATGGCGAGCATGGGAGGACGATGCCATGACCGGAGTGGGCAATGGAGTCGCGGTGCGACCATCGCGCCGCAGGGAAGGTGGCAGCAACGAATCCTGTTGCTCGCGAGTAGTGGGGTCAGTGGCAGTGTTAGCTACGGGGGAGGCAGAGCGGCGAGGAGCGCCATTGCCCGCAGGTGCTGTCTGGGCGACACGAGCAGCCGGTGCTCGGTGCGGACACAGCGAGCGTCGGCCATGGGAGTGATAGAACATAGGGGAAACGAACGATGGAAGAAGGACTTCGACACGCCCTACCTGGCGCGCTAAATGTCGGATTCAGGGCTCCGCAGACCCAAGGAAGGTTTGAACTCTGGGGCGTGTGCGAAGAACCCAACCTATCCAGCCTACCAGCTCATTGCCCCACGACCTAGCTCGATTCGCATGGACAAGGAAGAAGATGAACACGGTAGTTTACCCAGGTTAGGGCCACCTTCCGGTGTAAGACCCTACTCTTGCTTTGTGGTGGATTGGCCTCACGAGGGGCTGAGGATGAACTAGTACAAGGGATGAACAACCTCGTGAGGTTCAAGGGTGAGGGAATGAGTGGCCTCGGTCCTCTTCCCCCAAAACGTAGGCGGGAAGGGATCCCATAGTGGCCAATTTGAAAGGGGATGATACGTCCATTTTGCATCATGTTTTCCTACTGTTATTTGTAATGTATTTATCCATAATAATGCTTTTTGGAGTAATTCTAATGCCTTTTCTCTCATAATTTGCAAGCTACACACCAAGAGGGAGAATTTTGGCAGCTGGAAATTTGGACCTGGAAAAGCTACGTCAGGCCACCTATTCTGCACAACTCCGAACAAGCTGAAACTTCACGGGAATTTTTATCGAATATTTAAGAATTATTGGAGCAAATAACTACCAGAGGGGGCCACCAGGTGGGCACAACCCACCTGGGTGCGCCATGGCCCCCAGGCGCGCCCTGGTGGGTTGTGGCCTCCTCGGCCCACCTCCGGTGCCCATATTCTGGTATATAGGTCATTTTGACCTAGAAAAAAGGAGGAGAAGACTTTCGAGACGGAGCGCCGCCGTGTTGAGGCGGAACTTGGGCAGGAGCACTTTTGCCCTCCGGCGGAGCGATTCCACTGGGGAACTTCCCTCCCCGAGGGGGAAATCATCGTCATCATCATCACCAATAACTCTCCCATCTTGGGGAGGGCAATCTCCATCAGCATCTTCAACAACACCATCTCACCTCAAACCCTAGTTCATCTCTTGTGTTCAATCTTGTTACCGGAACTACAGATTGGTGCTTGTGGGTGGCTAGTAGTGTTGATTACATCTTGTAGTTGATTACTATATGGTTTATTTGGTGGAAGATTATATGTTTAGATCCAATATGCTATTTAATACCCCTCTGATCATGAACATGTTTATCATTTGTGAGTAGTAACTTTTGTTCTTGAGGTCACGGGAGAAATCATGTTGCAAGTAATCATGTGAACTTGATATGTGTTCAATATTTTGATAGTATGTATGTTGTGATTCCCTTAGTGGTGTCATGTGAACGTCGACAACATGACACTTCACCATATTTGGGCCTAAGGTAATGCATTATGGAGTAGCAATTAGATGGTGGGTTGCGAGAGTGATAGAAACTTAAACCCTAGTTTATGCGCTATTTCGTAAGGGACCAATTGGATCCAAAAGTTTAATGTTATGGTCAGAATTTATTCTTAATACTTTTCTCGTAGTTGCGGATGCTTGCGGGAGGGTTAATCATAAGTAGGAGGTTTTGTTCAAGTAAGAACAACACCTAAGCACCGGTCCACCCACATATCAAATTATCAAAGTAGCGAACACAAATCAAACCAACATGATCCGTGTACCCTCAAGAACGCTTTGCTTATCATAAGAGACCGTTTTGGCTTGTCCTTTGCCTCAAAAGGATTGGGCTACCTTGCTGCATATTTGTTACTACTATCGTTACTTGCTCGTTACAAATTATCTTGCTATCAAACTACTCCGCTACTTACAATTTCAGCACTTGCAGACATTACCTTACTGAAAACTACTTGTCAATTCCTTCTGCTCCCCGTTGGGTTCGACACTGTTACTTATCAAAAAGAGCTACAATTGATCCCCTATACTTGTGGGTCATCAGCGGACAAGTAGTGCATCTTATCCTGACGAAAGGTGGTCTTCGCCTGCAAAGCTTCTAGTCGTGACGCAGCGGTGGGCTCGGCGATCACATCTGTCATACCGTGCTGGCGGTCTTGGTCTTGTTGCACTGGAATGGAAACCTTTGCTAGATTCCTCGGGAACCCATGCTTGTCCTTGCCTCCTTAGCACCAAATAGTAGAGTGCCTCCTCTGCACCTGCTAGTTCCCACCTGCCTTGGCCGTCATGGCTTGCGTCATGGTAACCTCATGAGGTTTGGTACCTGCATAGAAATCTTCGCTCCTCGGGAGGCCGCCTAGGGAGGCTGCTCCTTCGGGAAGTCTTGGCGTCGTCCGCCTCGTGAGGGTTGGCCCCTCGCGAGGGTCTTGTCTTGGTGGTCTTGAAGATGGGTCATACCATGAGCCGTAGACAGGCAAGTCTGGGTACCCTGGTTCCCAGAACGCCGACACCATTGGTCCTAGCATCTTCAAAGTGTTGTAGGCATAGTGGGATGCCACCATCAATAGGAGCTCGACCACGTCGAAAACAATCTTCTCAGTCCGGTAGTTCAATTCCCCTCCAAATGTCACCGGCAACGTGATCTTCCCCTTTGGATGACTCCTGCCAGGGTTGATCCCTTGAAAGGTGCCAGTAACCTTGAGCTCTTCTTCTGTTATCTATAGCTTGCTGATGACCTTGGGGGAAATCAGATTCAACCCGGCCTCATCATCAACCAACATCTTTATGACTTTGAGGTTGCAGATCATTGATGAAACTAACAACGGCAAGCACCCTACTGCGGTGGTGCGGTCGGGGTGATCCTCTTATCAAAGATGATGGGCGTGCGAGACCACTTGAGTGGTTTTCGAGAATCTACCACTAGCTCCACAACATTGACCTCACGTGCCCACTGTTTAAGCTGGCAGTGAGAGGAGTGCAAAGATGCACCTCCGTCGATGCACAGGGCGTCAGTAGCCTTCTAAAACTCCTACTTGTTGGTTTCCTCTTCATCCACTCCACCGCTCTCATCATCGCATTCCTTCTTCTCATGACCTCTAGAAGGTTTCCCTTGATGCTGAGGGACCTTGCCGGGGCGGCCTCCTCTGCCGCCTAGGCCCTTCCTGCCAACGCCATCTTGGTCTTTCTCCTTGTCACGCTTCTTGTACTCAGCTTTCTGTTTCTTGATGAGTCGCTCAACTTGATGACACTCTTGGAGATCATGGCCCTTGGTCTGATGGATCTTGCAGTATGGCCCGTCAGCCTTCCAAGCCTTCTCGGCCGCCGCAGTTTTTTTTTACTAAAAACAGTAGGGTAAACACCCCACTGCAATTTTTATAAATAGCAAAGAGCAAAGTCCAAAGTAGCATAGGTACAAGGAATAGCAAGGGCTTGAGAGAAGCCCCCTAAATAAACCTAGAAAAAACTAAAGAAAACAAGAAAACTATAAAAGGTTAAGCCTAAAAAAGAAAGGAAAGAGCTAAACAGCTAAGAAATACCAAAGGAGGTAGGAGAGCTACCTCAAAAACTATCCTTGGAGATCCAGCCATGAGAAGAACTGATCGGCCGCAGCAGCTACCCGGAAGTCAGTGCACGTGGCAACTTCCTTGACGGGAGATTCGGTCTTGGCCTTCTTGCCGGTAGTAGGAACATCGGATCCCTCGACAGCCAGTACTGTTTTCTCCTTGTGCTTCTTGTTGTGTTTCTTGTTCTTCTTTTTCTGATTGGTGGCAACATCGTCATCTTCTGAGTCAACATCGATGCCATCTTATTCTCCGGGGAGTCGCCGCCCCTCCTCTGTAGGGGCACACTTATCTGCCAAGGTGTACAGCTCATTCACAGTCTCAGGCAATCGGACGTTCATCTTGGAACGTATCCTGCGGTTGCCTACGTTGGACCGGAACGCGGCAATCATGGCTGCCGGTTGGATGTCTGGAATGTTCATGTGCACCTGGCTGAATCTCTGCATATACTTCCGCAAACTCTCTCCTTCCTTTTGTGGGAGGAGCTGCAAGCTGCTGGTTTGCGCGGGTTCTTGATGGCCGCCAATAGAGCCGCCAACAAACTCATTGCACAAGTCAGCTCAAGTTGAGATGGAGTTCTCCGGCAAGTGCATCAGCCACGACCTCACATTTGGCTTGAGTGCCAAAGGGAAGTAGTTGGCGAATACCTTTTCATTTCTTCCTCCGGCGGCTTGAATAGCGATGGTGTAGATGCTCAAGAACTCTGCCGGTTTCTATCTTCCATCATACTTTTCTGGTATCTCTGGCTTGAACATATGGGCAGATGGCCAACGGACTTGCCGTAGCTCACGAGTGAAGGCTGGAGACCCAACCTCAAAAGGCCGGTATCCGTCTCCACCGGGCATGGGCTCGTCGGCATCGGGGCCATTGCATAAAATGCTTTCCGTAAAATGGAGTCCCTAGATATTTAATGACTGATGGTGGTTCACATTTTATTCATGGTGCTTTCCGTAAAATGCTTGCTAAGTATGATGTTAATCATAGAATTGCATCTCCTTATCATCCTCAGTCTAGTGGTCAAGTAGAATTGAGCAATAGAGAGATTAAATTAATTTTGCAAAAGACTATTAATAGATCTAGGAAAAATTGGTCTAAGAAACTTGATGATGCTTTGTGGGCTTATAGAACTGCTTATAAAAATCCTATGGGTATGTCTCCGTATAAAATGGTTTATGGAAAAGCATGCCATTTACCTCTTGAACTAGAACATAAGGCATTAGCTCACTTGAAGAATGGAGAACCCAAGCCTATGAGAATGCGAAGTTGTTTAAAGAAAAAGTTAAAAGATGGCATGAAAAAAGGATATAAAAGCGTGAGTTTAATGCAGGTGATCATGTTTTGCTATACAACTCGCATTTAAGATTTTTTGCAGGAAAGCTTCTCTCTCCTTACATCATCGAGGAGGTCTATTGTTCCGGTGCAATAAAAATCAACAATGCCGAAGGTAAAAATCCGAAGGTAGTAAACGGTCAAAGACTCAAACATTATTTCTCAGGTACTCCCATAAATGTTGAGACCAATATAATTGATACCGTAACCCTGGAGGAGTACATAAGGGACACTTTCCAGAATGATTAAGACTCCGAAAAGGAATAGGTATGTGGTACGGTAAGTAAACCGACTCCAAAACGTGTCCAATGATAAATTTTCTCTCTTTTGGAATATTTAAAAAAATAGGAAAATTAAAGTAGTCCAAAAGAGACACGAGGGTACCACAAGAGTGGAGGGCGTGCCCTACCCCCTGGGCGCGCCCCCCGACCTTGTGGCCACCTCATGTGCCCTCCGGACTCTGTTTTCTTGTAGAATACTTCTTATGGTCGGTAAAAATTCATTATATAATCTCCCCAAGGTTTTGACCACCGTACCATGGCAATACCTCATGTTTTTGTTTCAAGTTGTTTTCTGCTAGAGTGTTCAAGGCCAGGCAAGATGCCGGCTCTCTCCTCCAACAACGCGGGCGACGATGCTTATCTAATGAATATAGAGATGTAGAAAGAAGAACTTGGGGAGATAAACAAGGGTGATAAGATCAAGGAGGCCGCAGGAGATCAAGTTCCACCAGCAGAAGAAGAAGACATCCTCCAACCTTATTATAATCATCGTACTCCTACTGAAATTGAAGCTTTCAAGATGATTGAGATAGTTTGGGTGCAGAACAAGTATCTAACTCATGAAAATATTCTGTTACAAGAGCATATCACCGCACTGAAGGGCATCATTCGTAAATTGGAGCACCTCCTCGGTCAGTGTTGGAAGACAAGCCTGCTTCATCAACAACTCCGTCATCACCACCTCCGAAGAAAGATATCTAAATACATGGGTATGGGCACTCCCCTTGGCAACTGCCAAGCTTGGGGGAGGTGCCCCGGTATCGTATCACCATCACATCTTTATCTTTATCATTTTTCTTAGTTCGATATTTTTGGTTATATCTATATCTAGTAGAATAAAGTTTTTAGTATGATCTAGCTTTGAGTTTTGCTTTATGTTCCCTCTATGTAATCGAGTCCATGAGATATATAATAAAGAGTAGTTTTGAGTAAAGGGCTTTTCTTTCTTGCTATGATCTTGAGGGAATTAAATTAAAGAAAGAATTAAAGAAAATAAAAAGATCATATATTGATCATATGGAGAGTAATGACTTCACATATAAAGAGTATGATGAATAAAAGTTGTTGAGAGTTGAGAAACTCAGTTTTGGTCATTGTTGCAATTAATAGGAAGTAATAGAGAAAGAGAGGCTTCACATATAAATATACTATCTTGGACATCCTCTATGATTGTGAGCACTCATTAAAATGTGACACGCTAAAAGGTTGATGTTGGACAAGGAAAACAACATAATAGGTTATGTTTGCTTATATCCGGATAGAAGTTATATTGTCATGGATCATCCAACATGTTGAGCTTGCCTTTCCCCCTCATGCTAGCCAAATTCTTTGCACCAAGTGGAGATACTAGTTGTGCTTCCAAACATCCCTAAACCCAGTTTTTCCATGAGAGTCCACCATACCTACCTATGGATTGAGTAAAATCCTTCAAGTAAGTTGTCATCGGTGCAAGCAATAAAAATTGCTCCTCTAAATATGCATGATCTATTAGTGTGAAGAAAATAAGCTTTATACAAACTAGTGATATGGAAGAAATAAAAGCGACGGACTGCATAATAAAGGTCTTTATCACAAGTGGCAATATAAAGTGACGTTCTTTTGCATTAAGATTTTGTGCATCCAACCATAAAAGCGCATGACAACCTCTGCTTCCCTCTGCGAACGGCCTATCCTTTATTTTCATCTCCTACCCTTATACAAGAGTCATGGTGATCATCACCTCTCCTTTTTACACTTTTTCCTTTGGCAAGCTCTATATGTTGGAGAGATCCAGATATACATATCCACTAGGATATACGTTTTCATAAAGTATTATTATTGAGATTACCCTTGAGGTAAGAAGTTGGGAGGCGAAACTATAAGCCCCTATCTTTCTCTGTGTCCGATTGAAACTTTGTACCCATAAGTATCACGTGAGTGTTAGCAATTGTGAAAGATTAAATGATAGTTGAGTATGTGGACTTGCTGAAAAGCTCTTATTTGACTCTTTCCGATGTTATGATAAATTGCAATTGCTTCAATGACTGAGGTCACAGTTTGTTAGTTTTCAATGAAGTTTCAGATTCATCCTTTACCTTGTGAATGAATTGTTACTTTATCATAAGAAATTATATGGCATTAATGTTGTTGTCCTAAATATGATCATGATGCCCTCATGTCCGTATTTTATTTTATCGACACCTCTATCTCTAAACATGTGGACATATTTATTGATATAGGTTTTCGCTTGAGGACAAGCGAGGTCTAAGCTTCGGGGAGTTGATACATCCATTTTGCATCATGCTTTTATGTTGATATTTATTGCATTATGGGTTGTTATTACACATTATATCACAATACTTATGGCTATTCTCTCTTATTTTACAAGTTTTACATGAAGGAGGAGAATGCCGGCAGCTGGAATTCTGGACTGGAAAAGGAGCAAATATTAGAGACCTATTCTGCACAAATCCAAAAGTCCTGAAACTTCACGGAGCTTAATTTTGGAATATATAAAAAATATTGGGTAAAGAAAGAACCAGAGGGGAGCCAACAGCCAGCCACAAGGGTGGAGGGCGCGCCCTACCCCCCTGGGCGCGCCCCCCGACCTTGTGGGCCCCCTAGCAGGCCTCCGGTGTCCATATTCTGCTATATGGTGTCTTTTACCCTCGAAAAAAATCATAGAGAAGTTTTCGGGACGAAGCGCCGCCGTCTCGAGGCGGAACCTGGGCAAAACCAATCTAGGGCTCCGGCGGAGCTGTTCTGCCGGGGAAACATCCCTCCGGGAGGGGGAAATCGTCGCCATCGTCATCACCATCGATTCTCTTATCGAGGGAGGGTCAATATCCATCAACATCTTCACCAGCACCATCTCCTCTCAAACGCTAGTTCATCTCTTGTATTCGATCTTGGTCCCAAAACCTCAGATTGGTACGTGTGGGTTGCTGGTAGTGTTGATTACTCCTTGTAGTTGATGCTAGTTGGTTTATTCGGTGAAAGATCATATGTTCAGATGCTTAAAGATAATTAATACTCCTCTGATTATGATTATGAATATGCTTTGTGAGTAGTTACATTTGTTCCTGAGGACATGGGAGAAGTCTTGTTATAAGTAATCATGTGAATTTGGTATCCGTTCGATATTTTGATGAGGTGTATGTTGTCTTTCCTCTAGTGGTGTTATGTGAACGTCAACTACATGACACTTCACCATTATTTGGGCCTAGGGTAAGGCATTGGGAAGTAATAAGTAGATGATGGGTTGCTAGACTGACAGAAGCTTAAACCCTAGTTTATGCGTTGCTTCGTAACGGGCTGACTTAAAATCCATATGTTTCATGCTATGGTAAGGTTTACCTTAATTCTTCTTTCGTAGTTGTGGATGCTTGCGGAAGGGGTTAATCATAAGTGGGAGGCTTGTCCAAGGAAGGGAAGCACACAAGCAACGGTCCACCCACATATCAAATTATCAAAGTAACGAACGCAAATCATATGAGCATGATGAAAACTAACTTGACGATAATTCCAATGTGTCCTCGGTAGAGCTTTGCTTTATATAAGAGTTCATACAGGCTTGTCCTTTGCTACAAAAAGGATTGGGCCACCTTTCTGCACCTTGTCTACTTTTATTACTTGTTACCCGTTACGATTTATCTTATCACAAAACTATCTGCTACCGATAATTTGAGTGCTTGCAGAGAATACCTTGCTGAAAACCACTTGTCATTTCCTTCTGCTCCGCGTTGGGTTCGACACTCTTACTTATCGAAAGGACTATGATAGATTCCCTATAATTGTGGGTCATCAAGACTCTTTTCTTGCGCCGTTGCCGAGGAGTGAAGCGCCTTTGGTAAGTGGAATTTGGTAAGGAAACATTCATATTGTGTGCTGAAATTTACTGTCACTGGCTATTATGGAAAATAATCCTTTGAGGGGTTTGTTCGGAGTATCTTCACCTCAACAGGAACCACAATTAGTTGCTCCTCAACCTACTGCACCTACTGAAAATATTTATTACGAAATTTCTTTGGGTATGATAGAGAAACTGCTAGCTAATCCTCATGTTGGAGATGGAACATTACATCCCAATATGTACCTAATCTATGTGGATGAAGTTTGTGGATTATTTAAGCTTGCAGGTGTCGGGGGAAATCGATACCTATGGATTCACTGGTATCCCTTCTACGGTTGGCGGGCGCGGGGTTGTGCAAAGAGCGGGTGATACGTCTTCGTCGTATCTACTTTTCCAAACACTTTTGCCCTTGTTTTCGACTCTAACTTGCATGATTTGAATGGAACTAACCCGGACTGACGCTGTTATCAGCAGACTTTCCATGGTGTTATTTATGTGCACAAAACAGAAGTTCTCGGAATGACCTGAAACTTCACGGAACGTCTATTTGGAAATAATAAAAAATCCTTGGAAAAGATGCAGACCAGGGGGCCCACATCCTAGCCACGAGGGTGAGGGGCGCGCCCCCCTACCTCGTGGGCCCCCTGGAGCTCCTCCGACCTCAACTCCAATTCTATATATTTGCTTTCGGGGAGAAAAAAATCAGAGAGGAGGATTCATCGCGTTTTACGATACGCAGCCGCCGCCAAGCCCTAAAACCTCTCGGGAGGGCTGATCTGGAGTCCGTTCGGGGCTCCGGAGAGGGGGATTCGTTGTCGTTTTCATCATTAACCATCCTCCATCACCAATTTCATGATGCTCACAGCCGTGCGTGAGTAATTCCATCGTAGGCTTGCTGGACGGTGATGGGTCGGATGAGATCTATCATGTAATCGGGTTAGTTTTGTTAGGGTTTGATCCCTTGTATCCACTATGTTCTGAGATTGATGTTGCTATGACTTTGCTATGCTTAATGCTTGTAACTAGGGCCCGAGTGCCATGATTTCAGATCTGAACCTATTATGTTTTCATGAATATATGTGAGTTCTTGATCCTATCTTGCAAGTCTATAGTCACCTACTATGTGTTATGATCCGGCAACCCCGAAGTGACAATAATCGGGACCACTCCCGGTGATGACCATAGTTTGAGGAGTTCATGTATTCACTATGTGCTAATGCTTTGTTCCGGTACTCTATTAAAAGGAGGCCTTAATATCCCTTAGTTTCCATTAGGACCCCGCTGCCACGGGAGGGTAGGACAAAAGATGCCATGCAAGTTCTTTTCCATAAGCACATATGACTATATTCGGAATACAATCCTACATTACATTGATGAATTGGAGCTAGTTCTGTGTCACCCTATGTTATGATTGTTACATGATGAACCGCATCCGGCATAATTCTCCATCACCGACCCAATGCCTATGAGCTTTTCATATATTGTTCTTCGCTTATTTACTTTTTCGTTGCTACTGTTACAATCACTACAAAACAACAAAAATATTACTTTTGCTACCGTTACTTTTGTTACCGTTACCACTACTATCATATTACTTTGCTACTAAATACTTTGCTGCAGATATTAAGTTATCCAGGTGTGGTTGAATTGACAACTCAACTGCTGATACTAGAGAATATTCTTTGGCTCCCCTTGTGTCGAATCACTAAATTTGGGTTGAATACTCTACCCTCGAAAACTGTTGCGATCCCCTATACTTGTGGGTTATCAAGACTATTTTATGGCGCCGTTGCCGAGGAGCATAGCTCTATTCTTTGAGTCACTTGGGATTTATATCTGCTGGTCTCTATGAACAACTTGAAAGACGCTAAGACAACAATTTATCCCTCAACTACGAGGGGAGGTAAGGAACTACCATCTAGCTCTGCACTTGATTCACCTTCTGTTTTGAGTAAGCTTGCGACACCTAAACATGCTTCTGCTATTCGTTCTGATATGTCGCATGTTATTGATGATGCCACTTCTGCTATGCATGATACTTATGATGAAACTACTTCTATGCTTGATACTACTGTGCCACAGTGAATTTCTTGATGAACAAATTGCTAGGGTTAGAGAGAAAGAAATTATTGAAGCTGATAATATTTATGAAAGTGATGATGAAGACTTGCCTGTTATTCTCGAGGGTTATGTTTTTGATAAAGAAGCTACTTTAGCTATTTTAGCTTGCGAAGATAGATATGACCTTGCTACCTCTTGAGCACTGCGTTGGATTTCCCCGAAGAGGAGAGGATGATGCAGCAAAGTAGCGTAAGTATTTCCCTCAGTTTTTGAGAACCAAGGTATCAATCCAGTAGGAGGCCACGCACAAGTCCCTCATACCTACACAAAACGATAGCTCCTCGCAACCAACGCGATTAGGGGTTGTCAATCCCTTCACGGTCACTTACGAGAGTGAGATCTGATAGAGATGATAAATAATATTTTTGGTATTTTTGGTATAGAGATGCAAAGCAAAAAGTAAAAGCAAAGTAAAAATAAAGCAAGTATTAAAGTGATGGAGATTGATATGATGAGAATAGACCCGGGGGCCATAGGTTTCACTAGTGGCTTCTCTCAAGAGCATAAGTATTCTACGGTGGGTGAACAAATTACTGTTGAGCAATTGACAGAATTGAGCATAGTTATGAGTATATCTAGGTATGATCATGTATGTAGGCATCACGTCCGAGACAAGTAGACCGAAACGATTCTGCATCTACTACTATTACTCCACTCATCGACCGCTATCCAGCATGCATCTAGAGTATTAAGTTAAAAACAGAGTAACGCCTTAAGCAAGATGACATGATGTAGAGGAATAAATTCATGCAATATGATAAATACCCCATCTTGTTATCCTCGATGGCAACAATACAATACGTGCCTTGCAACCCTTTACATCGGGTAAGGACACCGCAAGATTGAACCCAAAGCTATGCACTTCTCCCATTGCAAGAACTACCAATCTAGTTGGCCAAACCAAACGGATAATTCGAAGAGACTTGCAAAGATAACTCAATCATACATAAAAGAATTCAGAGAAGATTCAAATATTATTCATAGATAAGCTGGATCATAAACCCACAATTCATCCATCTCAACAAACACACGGCAAAAAGAAGATTACATCGAATAGATCTCCACGAGAGAGGGGGAGAACATTGTATTGAGATCCAAAAGAGAGAAGAAGCCATCTAGCTACTAGCTATGGACCCAAGGTCTCAAGTAAACTACTCACACTTCATCGGAGAGGCTATGGTGTTGATGTAGAAGCCCTCCGTGGTGGATGCCCCCTCCGTGAGCTCGGAACAAGCCCCAAGATGGGATCTCATGGATACAAGAAGTTGCGGCGGTGGAATTAGGTTTTGGCCCTGTTCGATCGTTTGAAGTGCGTGAGGTATATATAGGAGGAAGAGTACGTCGGTGGAGCGGCTGGGGGCCACGAGGCGTGGGGCACGCCCTAGGGGGCACGCCCCCACCCTCGTGACCGCCTCTTTCGTTCCTTGGAGTAGGGTCCAAGTCCCCGGATCACGCTCGTGAGAAAATCACGTTTCGAAGGTTTCATTCCGCTTGGACTCCGTTTGATATTACATTTCTTCAAACACTGAAATAGGCAAAAAAACAGCAATTCTGGGCTGGGCCTCCGGTTAATAGGTTAGTCCCAAAAATAATATAAAAGTGGAAAATAAAGCCCAATATAGTCCAAAATAGTAGATAAAGTAGCGTGGCAATCAAAAATTATAGATACGTTGGAGACGTATCAGACCTCAAAAGGTTATTAGCTGAATGGAAGCAGCAATCTCTTAATGATAGAATGAAACCTGACCCTTCCTTTGCTACTTCACCTATCTGTGTTGCTGATAAGGATTATGAATTCTCTGTTGATCCTGATATAATTACTTTGGTTGAATCTGATCCTTTTCATGGCTATGAGTCTGAAACTGTTGTGGCACCTCTTACTAAATTAAATGATATAGCCACCCTGTTCACTAATGATGAGAGATCTCGCTATCTTTATATCCTTAAAATATTTCCGTTCTCATTAAAGGGTGATGCTAAGATATGGTTTAATTCTCTTGATCCTGGTTGTGTGCGTAGTCCCCAGGATATGATCTATTACTTCTCTGCTAAATATTTCCCTGCTCATAAGAAACAAGCTGCTTTGAGGGAAATATACAACTTTGTGCAAATTGAAGAAGAGAGTCTCCCACAAGCTTGGGGGAGGCTTCTCAAGTTACTTAATGCTTTTCCTGATCATCCTCTCAAGAAAAATGAAATACTTGATATCTTTTATAATGGACTAACCGATGCTTCCAGAGATTACATGGATAGTTGTGCTAGTTCTGTTTTCAGGGAAAGAACGCCGGATGAAGCTAAAATTCTATTGAATATTATGTTGACAAATGAAAATAATTGGACACTTCCTGAGGAAGCTCCTAAGACAATTCCTGAGCCTATTCCTAAACCAACTCCGAAGAAGAGAGGTGTTCTATTTCGCAGTCCTGAAGATATCCAAGAGGCAAATAAATCTATGAAAGAAAAAGGTATAAAAGCTGAAGATATTAAGAATTTACCTCCTATTAAAGAAATACATGGTCTTAATCTACCGCCTATTGAAGAAACATATGATCTTAATCCAGTACCTATTGAAGAAACTCATGGTCTTGATAACCCTACACATGTAGTAAAGGTAAATTCTCTCTATAGATATGATAAAGCTGAAATCCCTCCTACTAAAATTGCTAGCCAATGCTTGGATGAGTTTGATAACTTTATGGTTAAGCAAGAAGATTTCAATGCTTATTTTGGTAGACAATTAAAACAAAATGCTTATATGATTGAGCACTTGGGTGATTATATGGCTAATGTTAGAGGTGAACTTAAACTCATTAGTAAACATCCTTCTATGGTTACCACTCAAGTAGAACAAGTACTTAAGGCTCAAAATGATTTGCTCAATGAAATGAATAGTAAGAAAAATGATTATGCTGTTAGAGTGGCTACTAGAACTGGTAAAATGACTCAGGAACCTTTGTATCCTAAAGGCCACCCTAAGAGAATTGAGCAAGATTCTCAGAGAAATAATATTGATGCACCTAGTCCTTCTAAAAAAAGAAAAAGAAAAATGATAGGACTTTGCATGCTTCTAGTGAACCTATTGCTGAACCACCTGAGAATCCGAATGATATTTCTATTTCTGATGCTGAAACACAATCTGGTAATGAACATGAAACTAGTGAAAATGTTAAAGATGATGTTCATGATGATGCTCACCCTAGCAATGACAATGATGTAGAAATTGAACCTGTTGTTGATCTTGATAACCCACAATCAAAGAATCAATGTTATGATAAGAGATACTTTGTTGCTAGGAAACATGGTAAAGAAAGAGAACCATGGGTTCAGAAACCCATGCCTTTTCCTCCCAAACCATCCAAGAAAAAGGATGATGAGGATTTTGAGCGCTTTGCTGAAATGATTAGACCTATCTTCTTGCGTATGCGTTTAACTGATATGATCAAAATGAATCCTTATGCTAAGTATATGAAAGATATTGTCACTAATAAAATTAAGATACCGGAAGCTGAAATTTCCACTATGCTTGCTAGTTATACTTTTAAGGGTGGAATACCAAAGAAACTTGGAGATCCAGGAATACCTACTATACCATGCTCCATTGAAAGAAACTATGTTAAAACTGCTTTATGTGATCTTGGAGCCGGTGTTAGTGTTATGCCTCTCTCTCTTTATACCATAGACTTGATTTGAATAAGTTGACGCCTACTGAAATATCTTTGCAAATGGCTGATAAATCAACTGCTATAACTGTCGGTATTTGTGAGGATGTGCCTGTTGTGGTTGCAAACGTTACTATTTTAACGGACTTTGTTATTCTTGATATTCCCGAGGACGATAGTATGTCTATTATTCTTGGAAGACCTTTTCTAAATACTGTTGGGGCTGTTATTGATTGCAACAAAGGCAATGTCACTTTTCATGTTAATGGTAATGAGCATACGGTACACTTTCCGAGGAAACAACCTCAGATCCACAGTATCAATTCTATTGGGAAAATTCCATCGATTATTTTTGGAGGTTTTGAATTTCCTCTTCCTACTATCAAGAAGAAATATGATATTCTTACTGTTGGGGATGTGCATATCCTCGTTGAGGTAACATAGTGTTATTCGAAATTTCTCAGGTTTCATGTTATTCGGAATGAGTTTGTTAACAAGACTTGATCAACCTTGTTAGTGGATTCCTTTTGATGAGCATGAGATGGATGAAACTAGAAGTCACAACCTTCTGTACCCTCTTTCTACTTTCTGTTATTTAGTTGAAATAAAGTAAAAATAGTATTTTTCTGTCTGTTTTATGATTTATCTGTGCAATATAAAAATACCCCAAAAATAAAAGTTCTCCAAATGCCCTGAAAATGAAATATGATTTTTTCTGGAATATTTGAGAATATCTGCTTGAGAACACAGCGGGAGGGGCAAGCACCTTGCCACGAGGGTGGAGGGCGCGCCCTACCCCCTGGGCACGCCCCCTGCCTCGTGGGCCCATGGTGGCCCCCTCCACTTATTCCTGCACCCACACAATCCTTCCTCCCACAAACACCAATATCAAGCTCAAGCACGAGTTCTAGCTCATTTTATTCGATTTTCGATCTCCTTGCTCAAAGCACCTCTCACAAAACTGCTTGTGGAGATTGTTCCTTGGTATGTGACTCCTCCATTGGTCCAATTAGTTTTTGTTCTAGTGCTCTATTCATTGCAAATTTGTGCTGCCTAGGTGACCAAGTTCTTGAGCTTGCATGTCAAATTTATAGGGTTCCAAATAGTTCTAATGCATGATATAGTCTCTAGGCACTTGTAGGAGTAGTTGCTATCAATTTTGTGGAGTTTGGTTTAATTCTATTTTGAAGTTACTAAAAATTTCAGAATTTTTCAGAAAATAATGAAGAGATTTTTGAGGGGCTCATCGAGCCGAAGCTCGAAGGAAAAGCAAAATGAAGAAGCACACAGGCCCAAATATAATTTGGCTCGCACCACGAAGGTCCGGCCGTGTGAATGGCGTTCCAATGATTTCTTGAGAGAATCCGAGATTTATGATGATTTCTATTCATTGGCTGAGAATGCTGGCCTCACCACTTGCTCCGCGACCAACATCATCAGTATCTCTTACTCACCAATACTTCTGTGCAAAACTTCTACTATTTTCCTAAAGAAACACCTCCTTCAGTAGAGTTTCACTTATATGATGTTGTTAAGAAGATGCCACTAGATGGATTTTGCAAGGTTTGCAAAATACCATTCGAGGGTACCTTAGATGAACCACATCGTAAAGATGTGGACGGGTTTATTGACACCATTACTGTGGGGGAAACCAGGAAGGTTTCCGATGCAAGAATCACTAGCATACATTTTCCTGTTTTACGCTACTTTGCCATATTTGCTAGTCATTGCTTGATTGGTCGCGGAAACTGTGGAAACCTTAGTGTTCCTTATATTATCATTTTGTTCCATGGTTTATTTTCCGATAACACTGTTAGTATGGGCGGTATTATTGCTAAACGGTTAAGTCTGAACCGTACTAAGGGTCCCATCTTTGGAGGTATTTATGCTTCATGCCTTGCTGCATATTATAATATACCTATAAGGCTCTATGAGAAAGAAGAAAAATTGTTGCCCAATGCTTATTTAGATTATAAGAGTATGTTAGCGCATGACTTTATTGTTAAGAATAAGGAAGGGGAGCTTAAATACAAATTGTTCTTTGATAAACATCACCCTAAGACTATTACCTTGCCTGCTCCTTCCTTGTTTAATTTATCTGAAGGTCTGTATCTTGTTCCGTGGGCGGCCATTTACGCTTACCGGAACCCTACACCAGCCCCGGAGCCGGAACCACAATTTGAGCCTCCACGACAGTCTGATTACTTTTGGGATCCGGAGATGACTGCCAGCCAGTGGCAGTTAGAGTCCTCTTCATATCAGTACGACCCTAGCTACAACTACGGATATCCGCCAGGCCATCCGTGGCAATAAACCAACTTAGGCCAAAAGCCTAAGCTTGGGTGTGACGCCCCGAGACCGAAGCTTCAGGCGCCTTTCATGTTTTTCGTTATCGTCATGTGTATTCATTTGTTTGCTGCATTCATCATGTCATCATCCGCATTGCATCAGCACTCGTTGCCTTCATTGTTTTTAAAAAACTTGCATCCGCTCGTAGTTGTCGCGTCCCGTCTTGCTTTTGTTGACCGTTCCGAGACCAACCTTGTTCTTCGTTTTCCCTCTTGCCTAAACCGAAGTCTCTTTGCATAGTGCATCGACCCCTCGCCTGTGTCAAAAAACTTTCCCGGACCCGAACCGGACTATTGTTACCGTTGGGTCCGGATCATCCCCAAACATCTCTGTTTTCTTAATTGGACTCCTTAACCTATTTATTCTCGACCGTTCGATTTTGATCGGAGGGTCCGTTTTACCCTAAGCTAGTCCACCTAGCTATTTAAGCAACCTAACCTCCTAGGCCCAGCCGGTGCCTTGTTAACCCTAGCCCAGACCCCTCCTCTCGATCTCTCCCTCTCGTCCTCCCACACTACCGCCACACACCCGCATCGCACAGGAGAGGAGCGCCCGCGCCCGATCCCCATGGCGCCCCTATTCCCCGCGCCCATGGCCCTCGACGCTCGCCGGAGCTGCAGCTCCTTCTCCAGTTTGTCGTCGTCCTCGCCTCGCCTCTGCCCTCACCCAGCCACGGCCACCTCTCCTCGCCCTTCCATCTTCGCTGTTGCGCCAGCTCGCCTCTACTCCGCGCCGCTCGTCCTCTACCATGGCCTTCCTCCTTCAGCGTCGCACCTGCACCCATCGTCGCCGCCCCAAGCCGCTCCCTCACCACCACTCGCCATCTCGACCAACAGCAGGAAACTAGGAGTTCAAGCCCTGCCATGGCCGCCGCCCATTCGTCGCCTCCGCCGCCAGATCCGCGCCGCCGGCCCCTCGTCGGAGTCGCGCCAAGCTCCCCTGCATCGCGTGAGTCGCCGAGCCCCTACCTCCTCGCCTGCTCCGTGTTGACCAGCTCGTCAGGTCCCTTGCATCAGCGCCGCGACTTCCTCCTCTGCTCGAGAGCCCTGCTTCGTTGTTGCGCCTCCCTGGCCTCGTTGTCTCCGCCGCACGCCAGCAGCACATCCACCTCGCCGTCGATCTCCTGTTGCCATGGACCCAAGGTCACCGCACTGTACAACTATGTTGAGAGGACCCGTATCGCCAAGTTCTTTTCGGAGACCTCTCCAAGACCAGGATACGCCAAGACCCGTTCGTGGATTTTGTCAAGTTCGAGCTCCGCTGAACGAGGGCTTTTGCCTTGCTCATTTTGGACGAGCCAAGTTCCTCTCCGAATGTGTACGACTACCAACGAGTACCTCTACCGTCGCCGTGTACAACTAACTTCCACTACCGTCGCAAGAACGTCTACTTCCATCTACACCGCATCGAACTCGTTCCGCCCTGAAAATGCACGCTTCGGAGGTATAACTGCCGAGATGACCTTCTGAGAACGAATGTTTGCGATGCATGAGATGCTCGTGTTTGTACCGTGTCCGATTTGTCACTCGTTTCCATGCCGTCGACCCGTGGGAACCCGGTAACCGGGATCACCCCACAATTTGTAGCATGTTCCGCACACTTGTTCCCTTTGCACCGATATCTCATTGAGTTGTCGATCGTCGGAATGTTGTCGTGGCATCACTTTCGTTGTTGTTGCCGTGGCACCCTTTTCGTTCCGCCATGGTGACCAAATGCTTCATAACATGCCTCATATCTTATTATACCAACATTTTCATAATTTGCATAAAACTTGTACATGTCATCCGCATCATGATAACAATACTTAAAATGTTTAAAATTGTTGTTCGCATTAAATTCGAAATATGCACATGGGGATTTTCCGGAATTGTTGTTTGTTGTTTCCGGCCTCATTTAAACTTGCCTATATAGTTAGTTTACTTATGGTTCACCCCTTGCCATGTTTAATAACATTTAATATTGTTGGGTACATAACCGAGAGAGAACTAAATAATTGATGTGGTGTCTCGTCAATATGCAACTCGTTGCATATTGAGCTCCACTTAATTTGTAGTGTTGTTTGTTGCACTTTGCCATGCCATGCTCATTAAATCGGACATGCATCATACTTGATTATGCATCATGCCATGTTTATGTTATGACTGTTTACTATGTTGCTTGCTTCTTTCCGGTTGCGCTTCTCCTTGATAGTTCCGGTTACGTTGCGATTGTGAGGATTCGTTCGACTACGTCCGTTTGTCTTCTTCATGGACTCATTCTTCTTCCTTGCGGGATTTCATGCAAGATGACCATACCCTCGAAATCACTTCTATCTTTGCTTGCTAGTTGTTCGCTCTATTGCTATGTCGCGCTACCTACCACTTGTTATATCATGCCTCCCATATTGCCATGTCAAGCCTCTAACCCACCTTTCCTAGCAAACCGTTGTTTGGCTAAGTTACCGCTTTTGCTCAAGCCTTCTTATAGCGTTGCTAGTTGCAGGTGAAGATGAAGATTGATGCATGTTGGAACATGGATATGTTGGGATATCACAATATCTCTTATTTTAATTAATGCATCTATATACTTGGTAAAGGGTAGAAGGCTCGGCCTTATGCCTGGTGTTTTGTTCCACTCTTGCCGCCCTAGTTTCCGTCATACCAATGTTATGTTCCTTGATTTTGTGTTCCTTACGCGGTTGGGTGTTATGGGAACCCCTTGACAGTTCGCTTTGAGTAAAACTCCTCCAGCAAGGCCCAACCTTGGTTTTACATTTTCCTAACAACCTATTACCGTTCTCTTGGGAGTAATTAACCCGAGGGTCATCTTTATTTTAACCCCCAGGGCCAGTGCTTCTCTAAGTGTTGGTCCGAACCGAGCAGCTTGCGGGGCCACCTCGGGGAAACTCGAGGCCTGGTTTTACTCGTAGCTTGACTCATCCGGTATGCCCTGAGAACGAGATACGTGCGACTCCTATCGGGATTTGTCGGCACATCGGGCAGCTTTGCTGGTCTTGTTTTACCATTGTCGAAATGCCTTGTAACCGGGATCCCGAAACTGATCGGGTCTTCCCGGGAGAAGGAATATCCTTCGTTGACCGTGAGAGCTTGTGATGGGCTAAGTTGGGACACCCCTGCAGGGTATAAACTTTCGAGAGCCGTGCCCACGGTTATGTGGCAAATGGGAATTTGTTAATGTCCGGTTGTAGAGAACTTGACACTTGACTTAATTAAAATGCATCAACCGCGTGTGTAGCCGTGATGGTCTCTTTTCGGCGGAGTCCGGGAAGTGAACACGGTTTTTGGGTTATGTTTGAATGTAAGTAGTTTCAGGATCACTTCTAGCTTCTCGACCGCTGCGTTGCTTCTTTCTCGCTCCTATTTGCATATGTTAGCCACCATATTTGCTTAGTGCTTGCTGTAGCTCCACCTCATTATCCCATCCTTCCTATAAGCTTAAATAGTCTTGATCTCGCGGGTGTGAGATTGTTGAGTCCTCGTGACTCATAGATTCTACCAAAACAGTTGCTGGTGTCGTTGATACTAGTGCGGGTGACGCAACCGAGCTCAAGTGGGAGTTCGACGAGGACCTTAGTCGTTACTATGTTTCGTTTCCTGTTGATCAGTAGTGGAGCCCAGTTGGGACGATCGGGGATCTAGCAGTTGGGTCTATCTTCTTTTCTTTTGGTTTTGTCCGTAGTCAAACTATATGTGTATTTTGGATGATGTATATTTATTTTTGAATAGTGTGAAGTGGCGATTGTAAGCCAACTCTTTTTATCCCATTCTTCTTCATTACATGGGATTGTGTGAAGATGACCCTTCTTGCGACAAAACCTACAATGCGGTTATGCCTCCAAGTCGTGCCTCGACACGTGAGAGATATAGCTGCATCGTGGGTGTTACAAGTTGGTAATCAGAGCCATCCCCAACTTAGGAGCCCCCTGCTTGATCGAATCGCTAACGTTGTTGAGTCTAGAACAAAATGTTTTGAATCTTAGGATTATATATATCGGAGAGTAGGATTCTTTTTACTACTCAGTCCCTTCGTCGCTCCGGTGAGGCCTCCTGACGTAGATGTTTTGACTTTCCTCTCCTCAAATTTCACGCGGGTATCTTGGAATCGTTCGGATAGTCTTGTGACGAGAACATTGTTCTTGGTGCCGCCTGACATTTAGGGGTTGTGGCAGTGTCCCGGGGAGTTGAGCTCCGAGGTGTTGTCGTCACAATTTTATCGTTGCAGTTCTGGAATACCTGAGTCTCGCTGACATCGAAAATCTCTTTTATGCAGTTGTTGGTGAGATCACCTCGACGCCACCCAGTACTGGGGCGGGAGTTCGGGAGTATTGCCATAACTCGTATAACGGATGCTTTTCGAAGGTTGAGGTACACAATTTCTGGAGTTTTCTTGGTTATGTGTTCACGGATGGATACAGCTGGATCTAGGTATTGTTAGTTTGGGTGAGAAATATTGTGTCCCCTGTATCCCCAACACCAGATTGCATAACCAGAAAGTTTCGGGAGTTCATAAGTGGGAATTCAAGTATCTCGTAGGATATCTTTCCAACACACACATGATATGATATGGGATCTATCATATGTTTGTTTCCGGCTTATTTTGCAAGCCAATCCTTTGTTTGGTTTTGAGTTGTGGTATTCGAGTTGCTTCGAAGTCAAATGTGGATTCCATACCTTTTCTGAACAGTGTTCTCATATTTCTATGGGAGTGCTAATCCTTCTTGATCACTGAGGTTGTCATGTCAACTCTTTTCCAACCGGCGTGCTTCTCTTCAAGTGGATCCGATCATTTCAACATTCGCAAGATCACCTCTTTGTTTCCCAATGTTGTTCATTTCATCCGTCCCCAAGTTGCCTTTGTTCCCCCCCCCCCCCACCCTTTTCTTAAAGGACTCAGATTTCTCAATCATGTATCCTTTTTATTTGTGTGAAGTCTCTTCATTCTTTTCCTCCATGTTCTTACCTGGTGATTCTCATGAAGATGCTAAGGAAGCTTCAAGTCTATTATTCTTTGTTCTTTTCTTCTCCGGTGGACTCAAGTCAAGCTTTCAGTGTTGATTGTATTCTTTTCCTCGTTTCAAATGCTTTCTCATGTCGGTGAATCTCTTAATCATCGACCTCCTGCTATTCATGTTAACTGTAGTGCTGAAGATATCTCAGAAGATTTGCATTTCCATTCCTAATCCGTTCAATCTATCTCGAGGTTGTTATCTCTTTCGAGCTATTTAATTCAACCGGCGGAATCTTTCTTTTAAATCGTTCAATGGTGTATCTTTGGAGTGGGCCCTAACCCACAGGTCTTTTTCCAGGATCTTACCTGACTCTTCTAATTTTCCCGGAGCTTCTAAAATTCTTTTCAAAGTTTGACGTAAGAATGGGTTATCATCAGTCATATGTCTTTCTCCAAGATCTTTCAAATTCTTTTCATCATTGGTTCAACCTTTCCAATTTTCATTCTGGAGTGCCTCAACAATTCATGGTGGTGTTTCTCATCGTCATTCTCGGATTTTGAAGACCGAAGAAGAGTTTTTCCTCCAAATTCTTATCCGTTCTTCCAAAGATTCATGGTTCAAGCTTGATGCCATCCTCTCATAATTGTTTTCGGTTGTGAGAATTCTTTTCACCCATCCGGAGCATTTCAGGAGTCTTTTCAGTTTGATTCTCCGGAGCCATCATCTCAGAATTATTCATTCAAGCTTTCAGCTCTCGTTCTCCAAATCATACCGGTGCATCATTCAAGTATTATCTAATTAGCTCGGGATCTCTGCGTTCACTTGTATCAAATTCTCTCAAGTATCTTCGTTCATTTTCTAATTCTTCCCGGTGTTTCTTTATCTTTTCTTCGTTCATTTTCAATTCTTACGGTGGTTCGTTCAAGAGTTCTCTTTCTTGGTTATCATATCAATTCATTCGTTCTTTCCAAATCCTACCGGTGGACCGTTGAAGACTTTTCTCAAGTTTGCGCTATATCTTTCTTAATCCTTCTACGAGAATAAGTAGTATGCCAAATCCGTTGCTTGTCATCAATCTAAATTGGTGAAGGACATGCATAACGTAATTCTTATTATTGTTTCATCCAAGTGATCTAATTTCTTCTTTCCAGAGATGTTCATCAGGCCACATTCTCGGTTCGAGATGCTTCAGCTTTTCTTTTCCGGTGTTCCAAGTTTTTTCCACATTATCTCGTCGTGAAGCTCCATCTAAATCATTGCAAGACTTCACCTTGTTCTTTCAATTTCTCTTTTCTTTTTATCATCCTTTTATTATCGGAGTTCTTCATGGAGGCTCTACATGATGGTTCATCAAGGATTTAATTCGTTCTCAAAGTGTTCTTCAGATTCTTGTTGGAGGAGCTCAAGTATTCTTCTTCTTGCATTCTGAAGTTCAATTCTTTCTATCTTATCTTTTGTGGTGGTGTTATGCCATTCTTGACAATTTTCCTTCGTGTTTCAAGGTTCACAAGTTGTTCAGAATGAGATATTTAAATCCATCATTTTATCTTTCCTTCGGAAGAACCTTTGTAATCCTTCAATCTCTTCGTTGGAGTTATCTTGTTTCATATTTCACCTAAAGCCGTCCCTAAGGAATGTTGCTATTTGTGGTGCTTATCAATGATCCAAGTTTTCTCCTATCCTCTTGGTGAAGAAGTTTTCATCTCTTCATTGATCTCAATCAATCTTTGTTTTCATTGGTGGCAGAATTAGCCTCAATTTATTGAGATGGTTACATAAGCCCACAGGAATCATTTCTTTATTGTTGATTTTCCAACAACTCCGTTCTAACCTTCTTGCAAGGATGTTTTCCAATTCAATTGTGGGTGAAGTTGTCTTTTCCTCCTCCATTCTCTTATTCCAGCAATCTATCTTCTATTATATCTTACGGAGGCATTGTGATGTTGCTCTCTTTGACCCATCATCTCATTTTGTAAATATCATGTTCTTTTCCTTGCTTATCCGTTTAGCGGGAGTGTTGTGTCCTCTGCTCAAGTTCTTTTCATCCTATCAAGTCTTGCATCTCTTTTCAACCGAAGTGTTGTTCGAATTTGTTCTCCCTTGCTCCTTGTTTATCTCATTTCAACCAGAGTGGTTTCAATTCCTTCTTGTCCATTTTGCTCGGCATTCATAGTTTTGCAAGCTCCAAGGTTCACATGATGTTCCTTGTTTCTCTTTTCAATCGGAGTGCTCTCAATTTCATCCAACTCTGTTGTGTTCTTCCTTCAAGTTTTCAACCTCTCAAGGGTCATAGGTTTCACTAGTTTGTCGGAGAAGCAACTTGTTTTACCTCTTCCTCTTCCGCTTCTCTCCAGTGCCATCCTTAGATCTCGGGACGAGATCTCTTGTAAGTGGAGGAGTGTTGTGACGCCCCGAGATCGAAGCTTCAGGCGCCTTTCATGTTTTTTGTTATCGTCGTGTGTATTCATTTGTTTGCTGCATTCATCATGTCATCATCCGCATTGCATCAGCACTCGTTGCCGTCATTGTTTTTAAAAAAACTTGCTTTCGCTCGTAGTTGCCGCGTCCCCTCTTGCTTTTGTTGACCGTTCCGAGACCAACCTTGTTCTTCGTTTTCCCTCTTGCCTAAACCGGAGTCTCTTTGCATAGTGCATTGACCCCTCGCCTGTGTCTGAAAACTTCCCCGAACCCGAACCGGACTATCGTTACCGTTGGGTCCGGATCATCCCTGTCGGTGTACTAGAGTAGGGGTACCCTAGTATCCCGAACTCGTGCACGGGTAGTGGCAGCACCCCGCGGCAAGGCTTGCCTAGTGATCGCCAAGATCCTCCGCGGTTCCTTTGGAGCCATTCAAGAACAAAGTATCCAAGGCCCCGGCAAGAGGAGCTTGCCGGGAAGGCCACTCAAGGCACGAAGAAGACAAGACCCCGACAAGAGGAGCTTGCCGGTAAGGCTCGGTGAGCGACAAGCTTCCGAGTGCGACAAGGGTTCCGCCGCGGCAAGGCGCTTGCCGCGGCAGGCAACCACTCTTCATCTCCGCTCCAGCTCATCCGTCAACGTGTCGCCACGGGGCTATTCCAGGCACATGTGTCAAGGGGCTGTGCAGCCAGCGGAGAGCAGCGATAAGCGGCGCTGACAGAAGGCCTTCGTGGCGAACGGTGGCGCCCCTGACGGTCCCTGTTGCACTGTTTAGGCAACATGGACGGGCATTTAATGCCTTTGTCCCTTGCCGTCAGAGTTAGGTAGATTGCACTGTACAAAGTAGTTGCACCAACCGCAACTCTTTTCTTCCATTTTTACCCTCGTCTACGTTGTCACCTGTGGTGTCCCCTTGAGCCTATAAAAGGAGGCCCATGTGCAACGAGAAAGGGTTGATTCGGCTTCGATTAGGATTCGACTCATTCGAGACCAGAGACACTCAGGCTAGGTTTTGTAGCTCTCATTGCTCCCTTGCAAGAACACAATACAATCAACCAAGCAACAGTAGGAGTATTATCTCTCCGGAGAGCTCCGAAGCTGGGTAAACTGCTCGTGTGCATCGCCTCGATCTGCTCTTTGTGCAATCTCCGCCCCCCACCGAACCACAAGGGACTCGGTCCGCCAGGTCCCATAGGTGTTCGTGGGTACGATCAGCCTCCCCGACATCTTTGGCGCGCCAGGTAGGGGTGCGTCAAGGCTGTGTGAACCTGATCCGGCGTTCACACGAGCAACTTCTTCATCATCTTCATCAACATGCCACCGAAGAAGAAGGCTTCGGCGGCAGCAGAGCCGTGCGCGTCAAACCCACCACCACCAGAGCTGACGAGTGGTGGGGAAGACGCTGGCGGAGGAACGGGCGTCGACGAGGGAGCCCACGACGCTGCCAAGTCCAAGGACAAGGCGTCGCAGACCTCGACGTCCGGATACGTACCGCGTCCATCCCAGGAGGCGCGAGACCGACAACGTCATGGTGCTCGCAGCGCCATACGTTCGTTGGGCCAAGACCGAGCTGGTGGATCCAGAGATGCTCAAGAACAGCTCGCGCGCCAACAAGCTGGTGCGAGCGGGGCACGGTCGCCTGGATGGGATGCTGCTCCTTCTAATGTATTTAGGAGTCCGAGCACATCCCGCTCGTCGCACCGTTCGCCATTACCGCCCACCACTCAAGCGGAAGCTTTGGCGCGGGCTCAACTGCTCCTGGATTACCCTCCAACGGCTGACAAGGTCGACGAATGGAGGGCCACCATTCAGAGTCTCATCGGCTTTGCCAACAGCGACGTCCCGCGGCAACCAAGCACATCGCTGCCGCGGCGAGACGACAAGGCACGAGCCGGTGGCGACGAGACCTATGGGGGAGCAACCACCATGCACTCCCCTTCCCGAAGGCAAAGATCGCCGACTCGTCGGATCCACCTCGACATCGACTCCACCGCGTCGTCGGATCCGCGAGCTCGTCGCGACCAGCGCCAAGTTCTTCAAGAACGACAACAAGAAGACGCTCGAACTCGCATCGAGCGCCGAAGAGAAGCGCGGCGTCAGTCCGACCAGTGCGCTGGGCCCGCTGTTGACATGCAAGCGCCAGGGGAACCAGGTGACTTGTCGTACGCGGTAGGTTGCCCCGCGTTCACCCGTTAGCTGCGGCAAGTCCAGTGGCCCGACAAGAAAAACTTTAAGCCAGACGTGCCAGAGAAGTATGATGGCAGGACGCACCCCTCGGAGTTCCTCAGCATCTACACCATCGCGGTGCAAGCTGCCGGGGGGCGAGACGACAAGATCCTCGCCAACTACTTCCCGCTCGTGCTCAAGCCCAATGTCAGATCTTGGCTCATGCACTTGCCGGACAGCTCCATATCCTCTTGGGCAGATTTGTGCCATCAGTTTGTCGGCGCCTTCACGGTGCCACAAGCCTCATGGCTAAGAGAGTGACCTTCATCTGCCGCCTGAAGGAAGGAGAGTCCCTGCGCAAGTTCATTCAAAGATTCAGCCGCGTGCACTACAACATCCCAGATGTCCACCCTGCCGCGGTGATCAGCGCGTTTCATCAAAACGTGCGGAACCGCAGGATGAGGGAAGAGATGGCGATGTGCAAAGTCAAGGATGTCAGTGAGCTGTATGCCCTGGCCGACAAGTGTGCACGCGCTGAAGAAGGGAGGAGACTTCCAGGGGAGAATGCAGAAGCAGGATCTGACAGTGACGAGACCACCCCGGCAAAGAAGAGTCGGCGGCGGAACAACCGAAGGAAGAAGAGCAAAGAGGTACTAGTTGTCGAGCAGTCCGGCAAGGATGGTGCCGCCAAGAAAGCCAAAGTTGGTGGCTCCGGCAAGGAGGTTGCCGCTGGTGCCGACTGCAAGCCTGTGGCGGCCGCCGACAAGTAGGACAGCTCCAACAAGCAGTACTGCAAGATTCACCGCACCAAGGGCCACGACCTCCAGAGCTGCAAGAAGGTCGAGCAGCTTGTTGAACAGCAGAAAGCTGAGTACGAGCGGCGCGACAAGGAGAAGGCCGAAGAAGGTGCTGGGGCAGCTAGCAAGAAGCGACCGGCCGGGAGGACGCCAAGCGGCAAGGCCAAGCAGCGGTAAGGAGATAGACCTCCCCGCGGCGCGAAGGACTTAAGATGAAGACGACGACGACGAAGACATGGATGATGATGAAGCTGATGAGCAGGAGTTTGAAAGCCACGGAGGTCCTCTCGTTGATTTGGCGGCGCTTCTCTCAGATACTTCACACCGCCAACTCAAGCGGTGGATGCGGAAGTTAATGCAGCGGAACCATCCGTAGAGTCACGGAAGCCTCTGAAGTGGTCCAGCACGCCCATCATCTTTGATATTGAGGACCACCCTGATCGCATAACTGCGGTCGGGTGCACGCCCATCAAATGCACTTTCCCAAGGAGCAAGCAACAAATAATACTGCAGAGTATGAAGGTTTGCTTGCTGGTCTCAGAATTGCAGTAGACCTTGGGATCAAGAAGCTCATTGTCAGGGGTGACTCGCAGCTTGTCGTCCGCCAAGTAAACAAAGATTATTAGAGTCCATTGATGGAAGCATACGTGGATGAAGTGAGAAAGCTAGAAGAGCACTTTGATGGCCTACAAATGGAACATGTTCCAAGAGCTCAGAATGACATTGCTGATGGCCTGTCGAAGTGCGCCGCACTCAAAATACCTGTGGAACCAGGGATCTTTGTGCTCAAGCTGACTCAGCCAACTGTAATACCATCAACTGGACATAACAAGAAGAGGAAGTTGATTTCTGGTGACTACTTTCCGGCAGAGCTCCCTGAAGCCGCCGCCAAAAAGGTCCCCAAAATCAACGCAGATATCGCTGAGGAGCAGTTTGCTCCGACAAACCTAAGGGTTTGTTTCGTTGAAGCAGACGCTCCCGACAAGTTTTGCTCGGCAAGCTTGTCGGGGATCATCAAGCTCGGCTGAGCCGCAGGTTCTTGCCGTGAGAAGCTGATGTTCCGCAGCAGCAGATGTGCCTTTAGTCCTTGTTGTCGAGCCGCAAGCTCCAACATGGGCACAGCAGATCGTCCATTTCCTTGAACGGAGAACTTCCCAAGAGCAAGAAGAAGCGTAAAGAGTAGCCCGGCAGTCAAGTATGTACCAGTTTGTCGACAACATCCTGCATGTAAGAAGACTCAACGGTGTGAAATTGAAGTGCATTCATCGGGAAGATGGACATAAGCTGTTGGTAGAGATACACGGAGGCATATGTGGTCACCACATTGGGCGAAGAGCACTTGCCGCAAAGCTTTCCGGCAAGGTTTCTTTCGCCGACAGCCCTCCGTGATGCAACTGCACAAGTAACCAAGTGTGAAGCGTGCGGTTCCATTCCAAGCAGATACACCAGCCACTCAAGCTCTCCGGACAATCCCTTTATCCTCGCCATTTTCGGTCAGGGGCTCGACATCTCGGCCCCTTCCCCGAAGTTGTCGGGGCTTTGAGTACTTGTACGTCGAATCGACAAGTTCACAAAGTGGCCGGAAGTGGAAGCGATGAGGAAGGTGACAAAGACATCAAGATCAAGTTCTTCAGTCAACTGCTTGCCGCTTTGGGATTCCTAACCGGATCATCACCGACAACGTAACACAGTTCACGAGTCGCACCTTCATGGAATACGCCCAAGATCTTGGCGCCAAGGTCTGCTTTGCTTCATTGCTCATCCGAGAAGCAACGGTCAAGCGAGAGGGCAATGCTGAAGTGCTACGAGGACTCAAGACCAGAACTTTCGACGGGCTGCACAAGTGCGGAAGAAAGCTGGATTGAGGAGCTGCGGTGGTTCTTTGGTCGATCAAGACGACGCCAAATCGAGCCACCGCCGGACACCTTCGCTCTAGTCTATGGAGCAGAGGCAGTTCTCCCCACGGAACTCGATACGGGTCACCTCGAGTGCTCGCTATGATGAGTTCGAGCAAGAGCAGCTGCGACAAGATGACGCGCTGCTCCTTGAGGAGGACCGTCTTCAAAGCCGCTGCGGCGAGCTGCTCGTTACCAAGCAAACTTTGCATCGCTACCATAGCCGCAGTTAGTGCCGAAGTTTCGAGGAAGGCGACCTTGTTCTTCGCGCGCTCAATCCGCCAAGAATTCCAACAAGTTGACGCCAAAGTGGGAAGGCCCTTATCGGGTGAGACGAGTCACTAGGCACGGCGCTGTCCGCTTTGAGACCAAGATGGCATTCCGTGAGCAACTCACGGAATATTGAGCATCTTCGTAAGTTTTACCATATAGGCGCGGTTGTCGAACCTGTTCCGCAACCACCTTTTGTACAAGTCTTGCCTATGTTGCATGTAATACTTTGTACAAAGCCGGGCGCAGACCCCGTGCATCAGTAAAGCTCATGTGTTGCGTGCAAATTGTCAACTTCATGCTTTCATCATTATTTTGCATGTCTTATCTGACATTTTGTCAGCATCCACACCCGGTAAGCAATAAAGAGCCACAAGGCTCCATAACTTTATTTTCTCTTCTTTCTTCTCAAAAGAAAGGAAGGTTCCTTCGCCCACAAGTTAGCCGGGGGGGAAGGAGAAGATAATGGTGTGGGCCGCCAAGCGTCGCTCGAGAAAGTTTCGCCTTACCGGGAAGCAAACAACAGAAAAGCTAAGTTGCCAAAGCTTGAGCAATTAGTTTTTAAATTTTTAAGTTATCTTCCTCGGACGATAGTACTTTGTATGGAAAACCTGTGCGCGAAGGAACCAACTCGTGGCTAGTTTGCGCCCTTACTTTGTTTCGAGTCCGCTCAACAATTTAAGTGAGCTGCAACTAGTTGCGACAAGGTTGCTTGTCGGAGGCGGCACCGCCAGCAGGCTGCTGATGTTCCGCACTCAGCGCTCGTGGCAAAGGTGCCCGCGCCGACAAGTTCCCTAAAAGCGTAGGGTACAAACATACAAAGGAAGGAATCAAGTAAAGGAAATAACATTGCAATCATTGCCTAAGATAGAGTTATATTACAAAAATAACTTGTCGCAGATCTAATAGAGTGTTCTCCTAAACATGATCAGCAGCGACAAGGGAAAGATAAAACAGGCGGCCTAGTCTATGCGGTCGCCATCGACCCTCTTGACTCCGCTCACCCTGTCCACAATGGGTGTGACAAGGGCCTTGAGCGCTTCAACGTCAGCGGTCGGCGGCAAGGACTTGAGGACGTTGGCAAAGCTGATGCCTGGATTGCGGAAGGCCACCTTCATCAGCACCTTCTGAAGAGCCCCGGCGCAGATTTGGCGCGACTCGTCGGCCAGCTGCTTTGGGATCTCCTCCCGGAGCCGCTGGAGAGCCGTCACCACGCCCTTGAGGAACAGGCTGAGCTTGGCGCTGGGTTGAAGGCGCTCGTCGGTGGAGTACCCGAGATCCACCATCCCCAGCTCCATCAGCTCATTGTTGATGGCGGCGGCAGTATCTACAAGACCCTCCGTCCAGTGCATCATGTTGTCTCTGAAGGTATCCTGGGCAGTCACGGCATTCGCCAGCAGCTCCTCGTTGGCCTTGATCTTCTCCAACAAACCCACTTCCGCTCCTTGGCGCCGCCCGGCCTCCGTCAAGGTGGCTAGCTTCAGCTCAAGATCCGCCTTTGAGTCCTTGGCGCGCCGAGCTTTTTGATCTTCTCGGTAAACGGCCCGCAACTCGCCAAGAGTGTAGGCGTCCTTCTCGGCCAAGGCTTCAGCGGCAACCTCCTCGCCGCTCTTCTGGAGGGTGGCCTCCAGCTGCGCCACCCTCGTCTCCAATTCCTTCTTGGCGGCCTCGGCAGCTGCGGCAGCGTCCTTTGCTTCCTTGAGAGCTCCGCCAATTGATTGCTCGCGCGCGGCAAGATCTTCCTCATAGCTGTCGAGGTTGATCTTCCGCTGCGCCAGCTCACCTTCTTGCGCAGAGAGCTTCTCGCCGACAAGCCTTTGTTGCTCCTCGACCTCAGCCTTCTCCAGGATGAAGGCCGTGCGCTCTTCAGAGAGTTGCTCCCGCGCTTCTGCTACGTCCCGGAGGGTTTCTTGGTTGGCGCGCCGGAGCTCTTCCGCGCGCTTCTCCATGTCAGCTCCCGCCCTCGCAACAAGTGCTTCCCGGGACTCCATCTTGGCTTGTCGAGCGCGGTAGAGCGACAGCAGCTTCTTCAACAGCTGCTCCTCCTCAGACTCGCCGCTGCTGCTGCTTGGCGCGTCAACCAGCGACAGCCCAGCGGAGGCGAGCAGCTCCTCATCGAAGGTCTCTCCCTCGACCGGCGCCCTGGAGCTCGACGCCCATGGAAGCTTGATGAAGACGCCGTCGCCGGCCTTCAGATAGGCGCCAGGCTGGGGCTCTTCGGAGCCTGACGCAGCATCGGTGGCGGAGGGATCGGCGGTCGGCGTAGCGCCTAGCGCTCCTGCGGCCTCAGGGTCGTCAGTATGATCACCAGACCCCTCCCCAGCCTTTGCGCCAGCAGCCTTGGCGGCCTCCTCGCCGGCGGACCCATCGGCGCCGGTCTCTTCCTCCATGTTGGCGGCGTCGTCATTGTTGCCGCGCGCGTCCTCCTCGCCGGCAACCTCAGTCTCCATCGGCTCTCCGGCAGATGGATCTGATGATCAGAAAAAGAAAGAACAGTCAAGCAAATGTTCGAGAAGAACAGAAGAAAAGGAACCCAAGGGAAATTTGCAAGCAAGGAGATTACCTGCGATGGGATCTGTGGCCGCGGTCTCCACCACCGGAGGATCGCCGGCGCTACCCCTTGTCGGAGAAACTTCCCTTGTCGGAGAAGCCTCCCTTGCCGGAGAGCGCTCCCTTGCCGGAGAATTCTCCCTTGGCGGCGTAGTTGAAGCAGACAGAATTTCGGGAGCGACTTCCGGGCCCTCCTGATGAGGCTACTCTGCTCCTACACAAATCAACAAGTCAAATATCAGCAAGGAAGGAGCACCCATGCACACCTAACCGTAAGAAATAAACCAAATACTTACGCTGGGGGCTGTGCTGGGGGCTGCTCTGAGGAAGGGTTGCCGGGTCCGCAATGGGGTCTCGGGACGCCTCCTGCCAGCCACGGGGATCGTCTTCGATGACAACCACCGGAGTCTTGGCTCTCTTCGACGCCCTCTGAGCCAGCATCCTGAAAAAGGAAAAAGTTCAGAATGAAGCAAGTCAGACACAAGACAAGGCAACAAATCGAAGAATTACAAGTACATCGACAAGATCTTACTCTTCTTCTTCTTCCTCGGAGCTAAGCGCGGAGAAGTCGAATTCCGCTCCGCCTCCGGTGCGACGAGCTGGAAGAGTAGGCTCCCTCGGATGCTTGGTGGGTGCAGGGGCCGTAGTTCCCGAAGACCCCGCTCCAGTTGCTGTGGCGGCGTGAGGCGCTCCCGCGGCAACCGAGCTTGTCGCGGTGGAAGCGCGTCGCGAGACGACTGTTGGCCGTCTACCGCCCGCCACTTCCCGGTCTTATGGAGGCTTCTTGGCGGGGCGCGGGATCCTCCCGCTGCAAGCTACCAAGGTGGAGGGAGGCGCCCGGCAGGCTCATTCGCTCAGCCAGCTCGGCCTGCTCCTCCGCGCCAACAAGCTCCTCTCGGTCGGCAAGGCTTGCCGCCTCGCTGCTGGGCCTCCTCCACGGTGAACCCGAATTCGCGTGATGTAGTAGCTTCTGCCGCCTCCTCCGGCCCCAGTGGCGGCGCGCTGCAGCTCGGCGTCGGTGGTGTCGCGGGTGAGCCACTTCTGCTCGTCGGCGCGGATCGTCACTTCTTCCAAGCTGTCGAAGAACTGCTGCACGACGTCGTCGGCGGGCTCTTGCCAAGTTGGAACGATCCCATGAGAATCGCACAACGGCATCATCGCGCGGATGCGGTCAAGCGAAGAGTTGTTGCACAAAGGGACGACCCCCCTCGGCAACATGAACCACTCGGGGTGATCAGCGTCATGCTTCAACAGCTCCAGCAACATTGCATCTAGCTCCAAGACGGTGAAGTTCCAGTTGAGGCCCGGGCGCAGCCTCATGATGTCCGCCGCATTTTGGAACTCCCAAGCAGGTCTCCTCCTCTCCTGCAAGGGAGCGATGTGGCGAAGAAGGAAATCCGCGCCAACAGCGCCTACAGTGAGCCCGGCATGCCTGAGGCGCAAGATTCGGGTCACGGCAATCTTCAACTTGGCATCCTCCGGCGCCAAGTTGCTCCAATTGTTGCCGCGCACTATGGGAGTTTGGCGCAGGGCAGTGAAGGGCTGCGGGTTCTCCTCTATGATCCAACACCAATCGGCTCTCCACTCCTCCCACTTGCTGCGGAGCTCTCCTTCCAGATATGCTTCTTTCTTGCCGATCCTGGAGATCCAAGCAATCCCTCCGGCAAGCGGCTCTCCTCTCTCAACGCGGGGCATGAAGTAGTGGCGGAAGAGGGCTACGTTTGGGTGGACTCCGACAAAGTTCTCGCAGAGGTGTGCGAAAACCGCCATGGTCAGGACAGCGTTGGGGGTGAAATCAAGGAGGCGGAGACCATAGGTGTTCATGATGTCGCAAAAGAATTCGAAAAAGGGCGGGCAGAGCCCGCAGTAGAAGAAAATCGCGAAGAAGGGATACCCGACAGAGACCTTCTCGGATGCGGCGGCGGAGATCACCCTCGTGCGCGGGTGCGCCCACGTCTCCGTCGACCAGAAGAGGTAGTAGCCCTCCCTCAGCTCTTTCGCATCGAGCAGGGGGTCGAAGGTGGCCCGCTCCTTCCGCAGCGCCGCGAGCCGCTGCGCCTCGGCCGACTTCACGCCTTTCCCCTTGTCGGCTTTCGAAGCCATGGCGGAGGTGGTGGATGAGTCCGACGGTGTTGGTGGCGCCGGTGGCAATGGGGGGGCGGAGCGTCGCTCTCTTCGGACTTGAGAAGAAGGGGGGAGCGGCGGTGGTTTTTGAGATGTGACAGCAATGGCGAAGTGGGCGTCCTGCCCCTGTTTCCCCTGCTTATAAGGAGGGAGAGGGGGCGGACGTTCCGCTTTTCCAATTAAAGAAAGCCCCCATGATCTCTCCCACGACGCCACGTTCGGCGCGTGCTGTTCGTGGGGGACGTGGTGGGTCCGGGGCGAGTAACGGCGTGATCTAGGCCGCGCGTGCCCATGCACTGTTTTGGGCCTGGCCCAACAGAGCTTGGCGCCGTGTGTGGCCCAGGCCCGGGGGCTCCTGTCGGTGTACTAGAGTAGGGGTACCCTAGTATCCCGAACTCGTGCACGGGCAGTGGCAGCACCCCGCGGCAAGGCTTGCCTAGTGATCGCCAAGATCCTCTGCGGTTCCTTTGGAGCCATTCAAGAACAAAGTATCCAAGGCCCCGGCAAGAGGAGCTTGCCGGGAAGGCCACTCAAGGCACGAAGAAGACAAGACCCCGGCAAGAGGAGCTTGCGGAAGGCTCGATGAGCGACAAGCTTCCGAGTGCGACAAAGGTTCCGCGCGGCAAGGCACTTGCCGCGCAGCAACTCTCTTCATCTCCGCCTAGCTCATCCACAACGTGTCGCCACGGGCTATTCGAGCACGCATGTCAAGGGGCTGTGCAGCCAGTGGAGAGCAGCGATAAGCGGCGCTGACAGAAGGCCTTCGTGGCGAACGGTGGCGCCCCTGACGGTCCATGTTGCACTGTTTAGGCGACATGGACGGGCATTTAATTCCTTTGTCCCTTGCCGTCGAGTTAGGTAGATTGCCTTTGTACAAAGTAGTTGCACCAACCGCAACTCTTTTCTTCCATTTTACCTCGCTCACGTTGTCACTGTGGTGTCCCCTTGAGCCTATAAAAGGAGGCCCATGTGCAACGAGAAAGGGTTCGGTTCGCTTCGATTAGGATTCGACTCATTCGAGACCGAGACACTCAGGCTAGGTTTTGTAGCTCTCATTGCTCCCTAGCAAGAACACAATACAATCAACCAAGCAGCAGTAGGAGTATTATCTCTCTGGAGAGCTCCGAAGCTGGGTAAACTGCTCGTGTGCATCGCCTCGATCTGCTCTTTGTGCAATCTCCGCCCCCCACCGAACCACAAGGGACTCGGTCCGCCAGGTCCCATAGGTGTTCGTGGGTACGATCAGCCTCCCCGACAATCCCCAAACATCTATAAAACATCTCCGTTTTCTTAATTGGACTCCATAACCTATTTATTCTCGACCGTTCGATTTAGATCGGAGGGTCTGTTTTACCCTAAGCTAGACCACCTAGCTATTTAAGCAGCCTAACCTCCTAGGCCCAGCCTCCAAGGCCCAGCCGGTGCCCTGTTAACCCTAGCCCAGACCCCTCCTCTCAATCTCTCCCTCTCGTCCTCCCACACCGCCGCCACACACCCGCATCGCATAGGAGAGGAGCGCCCGCGCCCGATCCCCATGGCACCCCTGTTCCCCGCGCCAGTTGCCCTCGACGCTCGCCGGAGCTGCAGCTCCTTCTCCAGTTCGTCGTCGTCCTCGCCTCGCCTCTGCCCTGGCCCTGCTGCGGCCACCTCTCCTCGCCCTTCCATCTTCGCCGTTGCGCCAGCTCACCTCTGCTCCGCGCCGCTCCTCCTCTACCATGGCCTTCCTCCTTCAGCGTCGCGCCTGCACCCATCGTCGCCGCCCCAAGCCGCTCCCTCACCACCCCTCGCCGTCCCGACCAGCAGCAGGAAACTAGGAGCTCAAGCCCTGCCATGGCCGCCGCCTGTTCTTCGCCTCCGTCGCCAGATCCACGCCGCCGGCCCCTCGTCGGAGTCGCGCCAAGCTCCCTTGTATCACGCGAGTCGCCAAGCCCCTACCTCCTCGCCCGCTCCGTGTTGACTAGCTCGCCAGGTCCCTTGCACCAGCGCCACGACTTCCTCCTCTGCTCGCGAGCCCTACTTCCCCGTTGCGCCTCCCTGGCCTCGCTGCCTCCGCCGCACGCCAGCAGCACATCCTTCTCGCCGTCGACCTCCTGTTGCCGTGGACCCAAGGTCACCGCACTGTACAACTACGTTGAGAGGACCCGGATCGCCAAGTTATTTTCGGAGACTTCTCCAAGACTAGGATACGCCAAGACCCGTTCGTGGATTTCGTCAAGTTCGAGCACCGCTGAACGAGGGCTTTTGCCTTGCTCATTTTGGACGCGCCAAGTTCCTCTCCGAACATGTACGAATACCAACGAGTACCTCTACCGTCGCCGTGTACAACTAACTTCCACTACCGTCGCAAGAACGTCTACTTCCATCTACACCGCATCGAACTTGTTCCACCCCGAAAATGCACGCTTCGGAGGTATAACTACCGAGATGACCTTCCGAGAACGAATGTTTGCGATGCATGAGATGCTCGTGTTTGCACCGTGTCCGATTTGTCACTCGTTTCCATGCCGTCGACCCGTGAGAACCCGGTAACCGGGATCACCCCACCATCTCTAGCATGTTCCACACACTTGTTCCCTTTGCACCGGTATCTCATTGAGTTGTCGGATCATCGGAATGTTGCTGTGGCATCACTTTCGTTGTCGTTGCCGCGGCACCCTTTTTGTTCCGCCATGGTGACCAAATGCTTCATAACATGCCTCATATCTTATTATACCAACATTTTCATAATTTGCATAAAACTTGTACATGTCATCCGCATCATGATAACAATACTTAAAGTGTTTAAAATTGTTGTTCGCATTAAATTCAAAATATGCACATGGGGATTTTCCGGAATTGTTGTTTGTTGTTTCCGGCCTCATTTAAACTTGCCTAAATAGTTAGTTTACTTATGGTTCACCCCTTGCCATGTTTAATAACATTTAATATTGTTGGGTACATAACCGAGAGAGAACTAAATAATTGATGTGGTGTCTCGTCAATATGCAACCCGTTGCATATTGAGCTCTACTTAATTTGTAGTGTTGTTTGTTGCACTTTTCCATGCCATGCTCATTAAATCGGACATGCATCATACTTGATTATGCATCATGCCATGTTTATGTGATGATTGTTTACCATGTTGCTTGCTTCTTTCCGGTTGCGCTTCTCCTTGGTAGTTCCGGTTATGTTGCGATTGTGAGGATTCGTTCGACTACGTCCGTTTGTCTTCTTCATGGACTCGTTCTTCTTCCTTGCGGGATTTCATGCAAGATGACTATACCCTCGAAATCACTTCTATCTTTGCTTGCTAGTTGTTCGCTCTATTGCTATGCCGCACTACCTACCACTTGCTATATCATGCCTCCCATATTGCCATGTCAAGCCTCTAACCCACCTTTCCTAGCAAACCGTTGTTTGGCTAAGTTACCGCTTTTGCTCAGCCCTTCTTATAGCGTTGCTAGTTCAGGTGAAGATGAAGATTGTTCCATGTTGGAACATGGATATGTTGGGATATCACAATATCTCTTATTTTAATTAATGCATCTATATACTTGGTAAAGGGTGGAAGGCTCGGCCTTATGCCTGGTGTTTTTTCCACTCTTGCCGCCCTAGTTTCCGTCATACCAATGTTATGTTCCTTGATTTTGTGTTCCTTACGCGTTTGGGTGTTATGGGAACCCCTTGACAGTTCGCTTTGAGTAAAACTCCTCCAGCAAGGCCCAACCTTGGTTTTACATTTGCCTAACAACCTATTACCGTTCTCTTGGGAGTAATTAACCCGAGGGTCATCTTTATTTTAACCCCCAGGGCCAGTGCTTCTCTAAGTGTTGGTCCGAACCGAGCAGCTTGGGGGCCACCTCGGGGAAACTCGAGGCCTGGTTTTACTCGTAGCTTGACTCATCCGGTGTGCCCTGAGAACGAGATACGAGCGACTCCTATCGGGATTTGTCGGCACATCGGGCGGCTTTGCTGGTCTTGTTTTACCATTGTCGAAATGTCTTGTAGCCGGGATTCCGAGACTGGTCGGGTCTTCCAGGGAGAAGGAATATCCTTCGTTGACCGTGAGAGCTTATGATGGGCTAAGTTGGGACACCCCTACAGGGTATAAACTTTCGATAGATGTGCCCGCGGTTATGTGGCAGATGGGAATTTGTTAATGTCTGGTTGTAGAGAACTTGACACTTGACTTAATTAAAATGCATCAACCGCGTGTGTAGCCGTGATGGTCTCTTTTCAGCGGAGTCTGGGAAGTGAACACGGTTTTTGGGTTATGTTTGAACGTAAGTAGTTTTAGGATCACTTCTTGATCACCTCTAGCTTCTCGACCGTTGCGTTGCTTCTCTTCTCGCTCTTATTTGCGTATGTTAGCCACCATATTTGCTTAGTGCTTGTTGCAGCTCCACCTCATTATCCCATCCTTCCTATAAGCTTAAATAGTCTTGATCTCGCGGGTGTGAGATTGCTGAGTCCTCGTGACTCATAGATTCTACGAAAACATTTGCAGGTGCCATTGATACTAGTGCGGGTGACGCAACCGAGCTCAAGTGGGAGTTCGACGAGGACCTTAGTCATTACTATGTTTCGTTTCCTTTTGATTAGTAGTGGAGCCCAGTTGGGACGATCGGGGATCTAGCAGTTGGGTCTATCTTCTTTTCTTTTGGTTTTGTCCGTAGTCGGACTATGTGTGTATTTTGGATTATGTATATTTATTTTTGAATAGTGTGAAGTGGCGATTGTAAGCCAACTCTCTTTATCCCATTCTTGTTCATTACATGGGATTGTGTGAAGATGACCCCTCTTGCGACAAAACCTACAATGCGGTTATGCCTCCAAGTTGTGCCTCGGCACGTGAGACATATAGCCGCATCGTGGGTGTTACATTGGGGGAGTACGTATTTCCCACCGACAATACATTTATTTTCACACACTCATTGCAAGATGTCGGTGCTCGTACTTTTTCACTGTAATATCCATGCTAGTTTATTTTTCTTTTTCCTGCTTTCTTCTTGTGTGTTTAATAAACCTTAAGAAAAACAAAAAAATAGTGTAGCTTCTAGCTAGTTTACTTTTCTTTCTGTAGTAGTAATAATTAAAAAGAAAACCCAAAAAGATTTATCGTTCTTCTTTTTTCTTGTTGGGAGCTTTCCCGTGTAAATTGTTTTATTTCTTTTCTTTTCTTTGGGGGTCGATAAGAGAAGATGAAAGTGCAACTATCCCTAGGTGGTTTTGGTAATTCATAACAACATATAGCTCATTGAGCTAATGCTATTCCAAGACAAATATTTCAGGAAATCTCAATGAATGGCATGGCATGGATGATGAAAGTTGATCCCTCAAAATATTAAGGACAAAGGATTGGCTCAAGCTCAAAAGCTCAAGACTCTACATTTTACATTTTAGTGATCCAAGATCACATTGAGTCTATAGGAAAAGCCAATACTATCAAGGAGGGATGAGGTGTTGCTTAATGAGCCTCTTGCTTCATGTGCATAGTGATATGCTCCAAAACCCTCCACTACATTCTCACATCCACATATGACCTAAACCTAAAGTCAAACTCGGCCCTACCGATTCTTTCTATCCGGCTCCACCGAGTTCAGATGTCATAGCCACTTCCACAAACCCTAGGCAAATCGGTCTCACCGATAGGGATCTCGGTCTCACCGAGATGGGATTGTAATCTCTTTGTTTCCCTTTGTAACGTTTCGGTCTAACCGAAGAGAGCGATCGGTCCCACCGAGATTACAATGTAAACTCTCTGTTTCCCTTTCGTAACTTTTCGGTCTCACTGAAAGAGCGAATCGGTCCCAGCGAGTTTACCTGACCAACTCTCTGGTTAGTTAAGTACCAAATTCGGTCCCACCGAGTTTGTGTAATCGGTCTCACCGAGATTACGCTATGCCCTAACCCTAACCATATCGGTCCTACCGAGTTGCATGTCGGTCCCACCGAAAACCCTAACGGTCACTAGATTTGCTAAATCGGTCCGACCGAGTTTGTTGATTCGGTCCCACCAAGTTTGGTAAATTGTGTGTGGCGGTTAGATTTTGTGTGGAGGCTATATATACCCCTCCACCTCCTCTTCATTCGTGGAGAGAGCCATCAGAACAAACCTACACTTCCAACTTACCAGTTCTGAGAGGGAACCACCTACTCATGTGTTGAGGTCAAGATATTCCATTCCAACCACAAGAATCTTGATCTCTAGCCTTCCCCAAGTTGCTTTCCACTCAAATATTCTTTCCACCAAATCCAAATCCTGTGAGAGAGAGTTGAGTGTTGGGGAGACTATCATTTGAAGCACAAGAGCAAGGAGTTCATCATCAACACACCATTTGTTACTTCTTGGAGAGTGGTGTCTCCTAGATTGGCTAGGTGTCACTTGGGATCCTCCGACAAGATTGTGGAGTTGAACCAAGGAGTTTGTAAGGGCAAGGAGATCGCCTACTTCGTGAAGATCTACCGCTAGTGAGGCAAGTCCTTCGCGGGCGACATTCACGGTGGGATAGACAAGGTTGCTTCTTTGCAGACCCTTCATGGGTGGAGCCCTCCGTGGACTCGCGCAACCGTTACCCTTCGTGGGTTGAAGTCTCCATCAACGTGGATGTATGATAGCACCACCTATCAGAACCACAACAAAAACATTCGTGTCTCTAATTGCGTTTGAATTCTCCAAACCCTTCCCTTTACATTCTTGCAAGTTGCATGCTTTATTTTCCGCTGCCTATATACTCTTTGCATGCTTGCTTGAATTGCGTGAAGATTGCTTGACTTGCTCAAAGATAGCTAAAATCTTCGAAAGTCTAAAGTTGGGAAAAGGTTAAGTTTTTAATTGGTCAAGTAATCTAATCACCCCCCCCCCCCTCTAGACATACTTCAAGGTCCTACAAGTGGTATCAGAGCTTTGGTCTCCATTTGCTTTGATTTCCATAGCTTTTGGTGGTCATAGCCTTGGTTTCACAACCTAGGAGAGTATGGCATCTAGCGAGGAAATTATCACCGAGAGGTCCTTACTTTGATGGCACTAATTTTGCTAGTTGGAAGCATAAGATGAAAATGCATATTCTCGGACATAACCCCGCCGTTTGGGCTATTGTGTGTATTGGTTTGCAAGGTGAATTCTTTGATGGGAGAGAACCGAACCATGAAGCTAGCGCGGATGAGTTGAAGATGCTGCAATACAATGCTCAAGCTTGTGATATCCTCTTCAATGGCTTGTGCCCCAAGAATTCAACAAAATCAGCCGCCTTGAGAATGCAAAGGAAATTTGGGATACTTTGATTGATATGCATGAAGGTACCGACCGTCAAGGAATCCAAGTTGGATGTGCTCCAAAGTCAGCTTGACAAGTTCAAAATGAAGGATGGTGAAGGTGTCGCTGAAATGTACTCTAGGCTTGCTCTTATCACAAATGAGATTGCCGGCTTAGGAAGTGAAGAGATGACCGATGATTCATCATCAAGAAGATCCTAAGAGCATTGGATGGAAAATATGATACCGTGTGCACATTGATCCAAATGATGCCAAATTACAAAGATCTCAAGCCAACGGAAGTCATTGGAAGAATTGTTGCTCATGAGATGTCACTCAAGGATAAGGAGGAACTTCACAACAAGTCAAGTGGTGCTTACAAAGCCTTATGTGAAGCCCCCACATCATCAAGTGAGAAACAAACCTTCAATGAACAATTGAGCTTAATGGTGAAGAACTTCAACAAATTCTACAAGAGTAGAAGCAAAGAAAGAAGCTCTAAGTCAAGGTCCTACAATGACAAAAGATCTTCTAGTCGAGAGCGCAATTGCTACAATTGTGGGAGACCCGGACACTACTCCAATGAGTGTACGGCACCCTACAAAAGAAGAGAAGATTCTCCTAAGAGAAGAAGTAGAAAAGAAGAATCACCACCAAGAGAGAGAAGGAGTAGAGATGATCGTTATGAACGAAGACCCTCACGGAGAAGCAAGGATTCGAAAAGGAAGGACAAGTCATCAAAGAGCTACACAAAACGAAGACATCAAGCTCATGTTGGTGAATGGGTATCCGGCTCCGACTCCGACAATCACTCCGAGAGAAGCTATCACTCCGACTCCGAATACACTCAAGATGAAGGTGTTGCCGGTTTAGCACTTGTGTCAACCAACTCCTACGACATATTTGAATCACCAAATGAAGGAATTGGAAGATGCTTCATGGCCAAAGGTCCTAAGGTAACACACCCCGAGTATGTTGATTTTAATAGTGATGAAGATGACTTGCTAGGTGATGATGATTTACTTATTGACAACTCTAGTGATTAATACTATGATGAAACGTCAATTAATCATGCTAATCAAGATGAAACGAATGATAATGATAAGGAGAAGATTGAGTGTTTAACTAAAGAACTAAACACTCTTAAGTTAGCTCATGAAACTATCTTCGAAGATCATCGAGAACTTTTAAGGGCTCATGAGAAGTTACGCTTTGAAAAGCTCAATCTCGAGCAAGAGCATGAGTTCCTAAAAGCAATCAATGATGATCTCCGTAAGAAAAGTTCTTCTTATATTGCCAAGTGTTTACTCTATCTACTTACATGCCTCAAGTCAAGTCTAGTAACAAGAACAAGAAAGATTCTTCTTCTAGTAGTAACAATAACAATGCTAAACCAAATATTGTTGCTTCTAGTAGTTCTCTTGATTCCACTAATGATTCTCTTAGCCAAGTTACACTTGAGCAAGAAAACAGCTCATTGAAGGGAATTATAGAGAAAGGTGTATACAAGAGTCTTGCCGGGAGTAAGCAATTTGAGGAAATTCTACGCAAGCAAGGAAGGCACCGGAAGAATCAAGGTGTTGTTTTTGAACTAAAGTTCGATGCCAATGGAGGTGAGTGGGAAGAAGATCAATACCCCAAGATGAAGTTTGTTCCTCAACAAGAGAAGTATGATCCTACTTCCTTCAAGCGAACACAAGCACAAGATGATCTTCCACCACAAGACCACAAGAACAAAGGCAAGGACAAGCTTCAAGAGGAGATTGATGCATTTGAAGAAGCACCTAAGGCCTTGGTCAAGTGGGTTCCCAAGACTACGTCAAGCTCTACTTCATCAAGCACAACTACTACACCAAGGATTCCCATCAAAATGATGTGGATCCCGAAGAAGATGAACTAGAGAGTTCTTGAGGGTGACTCCGCCAACATTTTTCACTCATATCATTATGGCAAGGACAAGTGCAACCACCTTCCATATCTTGCACTAGTTCAAGGAGTCACAAACCCTCATGTTGGTAAGGCAAGGGACAAGGTAACCTAATGTTTTCATGGACATCATTTTGTGTGTGCATCACTCTATGTCTATGGATATTCTTGTTTGTTCCTTGTGGGACTAGCCCGTGTAGGTATTGAAAGTGCAAATCACTCCAAAGGATTGCTCCAAAAGATCTACATCAACATTGAGCATCCACATCTTCAACACCTACATGAAGTCATCATCGAAAAAACCCAAGGTTAGTTTATCCCTCTAAGGGGGGATCTCACATCTAGGGGGAGCTTAACTCTAAGAATTGAGTCAAAGCAACTCTAATGATGTGAACACATAAATGCTTTATGTAAAAGTGGTAACCCCACTTGAGTTTAAACGATGAGTATGACCTATGATCAAATGTTCTCATTTGACTCCTAAGTCAATATACTCATATATAGATGACCTAGTCATCGCCAATTGTTTGATAGATGCTAGAATTGGTTGTGCATGCTTTGTCACATATTTCATTTGTCATTTTATTGTGTGAGCATGTTGGATGCATATTTTACCCATTCGAGGACATCCACTTGTTGTTTTGATTGATTGGATTCTTTTTTGTGGCCAAGTGGATGGACAAGAATGCCTAAGAACCTTCTCTAGCTATCTATGCTTTTCTCGTCTCAAACTCTATTCATGCTACATCACAAAATTTGATCAAGTCGATTCGAACCACTCGTGTGAGGAGCACTCTGAGTCCCCGATTCATCATAGACTTAAACTTCCAAAACTTCTTTGTGATTTTCGGTCTGACCGATTCATCCATTTCGGTCATACCGAGATCACTAAGTCGATCTAGGTTTTCATCTCGGTGCAACTGATTTGAACTTTTCGGTCACACCGAGTTGCTGTAACCGTTAACAGTTATGCATCTCGGTGCCACCGACTTGTTCCGCTCGGTCACACCGACAGTGTCGGGCTATATATTCTCACGGGCAAATTTTGGAAAACTTTCTCCGAAACTCCTCGCCTGCGCATAGCTCGCTCTGCCTACTAGGTCTACGGATCGTCGACTTCGTCACCAGCTGCCTCCTGTCGCTGGTCTCCGCCGCCGTCAACGGAATTCTTCTCCGCCGTTGCCGCCGTAGCGAGTTCACCGCCGAACTAGGGTATGAACTCGATCACAGTGCTATCCTCGTCTGATTCTCAGCACATTGTATTCGTAATGCATCTTGCCACGATTGAAACACTTCTATCCAGTCAAAACAATCCTTAGAATAGGTATGATTCAAAAATTTAGGCTTAGGTTTCCGCCGAAACCATCTCGGACCCACCGAGTTGAAAAACTCGGTCCCACCGATTTGGCTAATGCCATTGCACTAGTAAGTCTCGGTCTGACCGATAATTACAAATCGGTGTGACCGATTTTAGAACTTTGTGAAACCCTAGCAGTCTCGGTGCCACCGAATTGTGACTCGGTCTGACCGAGTTCACTAGTTTAGGTTCCAAAACTGCTTCGGTATCACCGAGTTTGAAAATCGGTAGATCCGAAATGCTTTCTATGGAAAACTAAAACTAAGTTTTTTGAATCATTCTTTTGCAAAAATCTCTGCATTTTGTGATGCTCATCCACTCTACCTCATCTATAACTATTCACAGGGTCAGCAGTCAATGTGTGCAGCATCTCAGACCAAAGTGACAGCCAGAACAAGTCAGAAGAGCAGATTCACATGAGTGAGGGCACTAGTCCCTCTAGCAGCTCAGATGAGGGGAGCAGAAGCACTCCCAGCAATCTGCCCAAGGCTGCCACAAGGACAAGGAAGAAGAAGACCTCAGAATCTGAGGATGAGGATTATGTGGCAGTTGAGGATGAGGCAAGTTCATAGAATAAAGTGCTCAAGAAGGAGTACAGCTCAACTGCAGTAAAGCCAGGCATGAAGATCAAAAGGCCAGCAGGTAGACAACCAATGTCCAAAGCCGGAGTCTCCACTCAAGCTTCTTTGGAATACCAACCCAAAGAGCCTGTTGTTGCTGAAGGAAAGAAAAGGAAGGAAGGGGTCAAGAAGACCATGGCCAGAGTGATTGGGAAGCCTTCTATGATGGAGGAAGAGGAAGAAGAAGAGGTTGCTGAACTAGCACCCAAGGCACAAAAGCTGATGGGTGATGCTATAAAATCAGGGGCTGCAACTTCAAAGCCCAAAGCTGCCCCCAAGCTCAAGAGTGCACCAAAGAGGAATACCAGGAGTATAACAGCAGCTGAGAAGAACAAGGCCCCAATGCCTGATGTTGCTGCTGAGGAAGATGAAGAAGGGAACATCTTAAGGAAGCTCAAACCCAAGATTCCATACCACAATGTGTCGGGTTCTGGGAACGGGGGTACCCAGACTTGCCTGCCTGCGGCCTCTTGGCGTGGCTCAAGGGTGGCCCAAGACGCCCATCTTCATCAACAAGAAGCTCAAGACCTCATGAGGGCCAAGCCTCATGGGCGGACGACGTGAAGCTTCCTCAGCACGGCCTCGTCCAGCTGGCTCGCGAGGAGGCGGAGAGATCAAGGCGGGTACCTCACGAGGTGCCCATGATGCAAGCCATGACGACCAAGGGCGCCCAAGGGCGCCACCCCGCAGTGTCCTCATTTCCTCTTTGGTGCAAAGGGGCAAGTGCAGGCGAGAGCATCAAGCAAAGGCACCTGCTTGGTGCAACAAGACCAAGACCGTCTGAACGGCAGGAAGGAAGTCATCATGGAGCCCAAGCCAAGGTCACCACCGAGCCTTTGACAAAGCGAGGACCAACTTCGGTCAGATAAGAGTACTAGATGTTCCCTTCAAATGGCTAATTGTTGGCGCCCTTCCCGCTCAATATTTGGGAAGAGGCCCAGGGCCTTCGCCTATAAATAGGAGTAGCCACACACAGAGCTGAGGAGGATCATCATCTTGAATCTAGAGAGAGAGAGGGAGCGACTGAACTCCCCCTAGCAGTTCATCGCACCGGCCAAGAACAGACTCTCGCAAGGCTGTTCTTCCTTGTATTGTTCATCATCAGCCCAAGAGGCAATCCACCACACCACACACTGGAGTAGGGTGTTACACCACAATGGTGGCCCGAACCAGTATAAACCTTGTGTCTCTTGTGTTGTTCCTTTGGTAGTTTAGATCCTAGCGAGGCGACGAGGTGCAGGTTGGTAGGGGGCGAGATCTCCGTGCGCACCCCAGAGTTCGAACCTAGAGGGTCTGCCGGAACCCGAAATCCGACACAATGATGCTCATCATGTGGCTGAGAACATGAAGATCAGGAGAGATCTAGGGTTGAGGCTATGGAGAGAGTCAGATCCATATGCCACCAGGAGAAGGACTGTTGTAGATTACAGGTTCCACACCAAGGAGCAGCAGGACTTCTATGAGACCATCTTATTGGATAAGAAGCCCATAGTTTGTGATATGAGGTGGGTTGACTGGACCTACATTCAGGAGAATGCGGAACACTATCCTGGAGTGTATGATAGCTTCAGTGCCTGTGGAGTTGCAGATTTTGTTGGGCAGAAGCTCACAAACTAGAATGATGAGCTCATTATGCAATTCTACTCCACAACACATTTCTATCCAGATGGCAGGATAGTTTGGATGTCTGAAGGAACGAGATACCAGTCAACCATAGAGGAATGGGCAAGTCTGATTAATGCCCCCAAGGAGAGTGAAAATGACTTGGACATTTATGCCAAGAAGAAAATGGATCACAACTCAATGTCACAGATGTACAAGTAGATCCCAGATGATGCACTTGAGACTTTCAAGTTTGTATCAGTTCATTTTCTTCGGTCAGGGCTGCCTACGATCAACTGGATCCTAAGGCACACTATGTTGCCCAAATCAGGTGACCACAACATGATCAGAGGGCATGCAATTAACTTGCTTCACATTTTTTATGTGCCCCAGAAATTCAAGGTCATGAGCCTCATAGTTGAAACTATCAAGAGGACAGCAGCAGACCAAAAGAGGAGCTGTGGATATGACCCATGATTCAGGAGTTGATTAACTCAAAGATGGGCACAGGAAGTATCATTGGATAAGGAACACTTGGTTCTCTATCCTGAATTTGAGGACAATCAAGTTGTCATGACCGAGAATGAACCATCATCAAGACAAGCCCAAGAGAAGAAGGAAAAGGCAAGGATAGAGAAGGCTGCCAAGATGCCAACTCAAGCAGAGGCATCTCGAGTACTTTCTCAAGAACAAGCAGGAGCAGCATGGTTACTTGATAGCATCAACTCTCATGGATTGAGAAGGGTTGGCCACCCTAACTCAAAACCAGGAGAGCTCGGAAAGAATCATGGAACAAAAATTCTATGATTTTGATGTCAAAGTAACTGAGATTCAGTCAGCTGTGGAGCAGCTACAGGATGACATGCAGGAGAGGAAGGGCAGGACAACAACTTATGCATTTGCCAGAGTGCCTCGAGCTCAAAGATCAGCTGCAGAGCTAGTACCAGTCACCAGAGTCACTTCATCAGCTCCAGCGCGACCAGCTCCAGCACCAACTCCTTCAGCTCCTTCCACATCTACTGAAGTCTTCGTCCAAGGAGCCATCTCTACGCCACCAGCAGAAGACCAAGCCTGAGAGACGATATAGTCCTATGCATTTTCTAGGAACTTTTGGTAACTTGTTGCCAAAGGGGAGAAAATGTATAGATCATAGGCTTTAGAGAGAGATTTGCTGGTTTTGTTCTCTCTTGTCTTCTTGGTTGAACTTTGTTTGCTTTTGATTGCTTGAGATAATATGCAATTACCCGTGAGACATTGATGATCATGTGTTTGATCATAAGCTACACTTATGCTTGTTATATGTTATTATATTACTTATCCTTATTTGATCATTCACTTTGCTTGGTGATGAGTGCATGTATTCAATCTTTATTATTTTGAGCGCTCCACCAAGATGTATGTGACATGGAAGAGTGACCCATGAGCCTAATTCCTTGTGCATTTGCAGTCCAAAGCAAATCTTAAAATATGCACAAATTTAGGGGGAGCTCTTGCTTATCACATACTTCTCAAAGCGACGATGTTTTTCAATCTTATTATCATTTGTCGAAGCTTTGATCTATATGTTGTCATCAATTATCAAAAAGGGGGAGATTGAAATTGCAACTATCCGTAGGTGGTTTTGGTAATTCATAAAAACATATAGTTCATTGAGCTAATGCTATTCCAAGACAAATATTTCAGGAAAGCTCAATGAATGGCATGGCATGGATGATGAAAGTGGATCCCTCAAAATATTAAGGACAAAGAATTGGCTCAAGCTCAAAAGCTCAAGACTCTACATTTTACATTTTAGTGATCCAAGATCACATCGAGTCTATAGGAAAAGCCAATACTATCAAGGAGGGATGAGGTGTTGCTTAATGAGCCTCTTGCTTCATGTGCTTAGTGATATGCTCCAAAACCCTCCACTACTTTCTCACATCCACATATGACCTAAACCTAAAGTCAAACTCGGCCCTACCAATTCTTTCTATCCGGCGCCACCGACTTCAGATGTCATAGCCACTGCCACAAACCCTAGGCAAATCGGTCTCACCGATAGGGATATCGGTCTCACCGAGATGGGATTGTAATCTCTCTGTTTCCCTTTGTAACGTTTCGGTCTAACCGAAGTGAGCGATCGGTCCCACCGAGATTACAATGTAAACTCTCTGTTTCCCTTTCGTAACTTTTCGGTCTCACCGAAAGAGCGAATTGGTCCCACCGAGTTTACCTGACCAACTCTCTGGTTAGTTAATTACCAAATTCGGTCCCACCGAGTTTGTGTAATCGGTCTCATCGAGATTACGTTATGCCCTAACCCGAACCATATCGGTCCTACCGAGTTGCATGTCGGTCCCATCGAAAACCCTAACGGTCACTAGATTTGCTAAATCGGTCCGATCGAGTTTGTTGATTCGGTCCCACCAAATTTGGTAAATTGTGTGTAACGGTTAGATTTTGTGTGGAGGCTATATATACCCCTCCACCTCCTCTTCATTCATGGAGAGAGCCATCAGAACAAACCTACACTTCCAACTTACCAGTTCTGAGAGGGAACCACCTACTCATGTGTTGAGGCCAAGATATTCCATTCCAACCACAAGAATCTTGATCTCTAGCCTTCCCCAAGTTGCTTTCCACTCAAATCTTCTTTCCACCAAATCCAAATCCTGTGAGAGAGAGTTGAGTGTTGGGGAGACTATCATTTGAAGCACAAGAGCAAGGAGTTCATCATCAACACACCATTTGTTACTTCTTGAGAGTGGTGTCTCCTAGATTGGCTAGGTGTCACTTGGGAGCCTCCGACAAGATTGTGGAGTTGAACCAAGGAGTTTGTAAGGGCAAGGAGATCGCCTACTTGTGAAGATCTACCGCTAGTGAGGCAAGTCCTTCGTGGGCGGCGGCCATGGTGGGATAGACAAGGTTGCTTCTTTGTGGACCCTTCGTGGGTGGAGCCTCCGTGGACTCGCAAGAACTGCTACCCTTCGTGGGTTGAAGTCTCCATCAACGTGGATGTACGATAGCACCACCTATCGGAACCACGAAAAAATCATCCGTGTCTCCAATTGCGTTTGAATTCTCCAAACCCTTCCCTTTATATTCTTGCGAGTTGCATGCTTTATTTTCCGCTGCCTATATACTCTTTGCATGCTTGCTTGAATTGCGTGAAGATTGCTTGACTTTCTCAAAGATAGCTAAAATCTGCCAAAGTCTAAAATTGGGAAAAGGTTAAGTTTTTAATTGGTCAAGTAGTCTAATCACCCCCCCCCCTCTAGACATACTTCAAGGTCCTACAGAAGACCATGATTAAATTGTTGAAGTGGCTCATATATGCATTATTGTTGATTTAACCAAGAGCCCATATTGCCTTGTCTTCTCCTGTTTATTGAATGCTCGCAGATTGCAGGTTAGTCCAATGCACATGCACTCTTATTATTATTCACTTTGTTCGGTCGTGCAAGTGAAAGGCAATTATGATGATATATGATGGACTGACTGAGATGAGAAAAGCTGGTATGAACTCGACCTCTCTCATTTTTTTAAATATGATGAGTTCATCGTTCCTGATTCAGCTTATTATGAATAAACATGTTTGCAATGACAATTAGAGATCATAGTTGCTTGTGCCATGCTTGATTAGCTATGAGTTATAATGGTTTACCTTGTGTGCCAACATGCTATTAAAATGGTTGTGATGTGGTATAGTGGGGTGGTATCCTCCTCTGAATGATTTAAGTGACTCGACTTGGCACATGATCACACATGTAATTGAAACAAATCAACATAGCCTTCACGATATTTATGTTCATGGTGGATTATATCCTATTCATGCTTGCACTCAATGTCTTCATGACTGTTGTCGCTCTCTAGTCGGTCGCTTCCCAGTCTTTTGCTAGCCTTCACTTGTACTAAGCGGGAATACTGCTTGTGCATCCAATCCCTTAAACCCCAAAGTTATTCCATATGAGTCCACTATACCTTCCTATATGCGGTATCTACCTGCCGTTCCAAGTAAATTTGTATGTGACAAACTCTAAACCTTCAAATAAACATTCTGTTTTGTATGCACGAATAGCTCATGTATCAACTAGGGCTGCCCTTATCTTCCATCCTAGGCGGGTTATTCTCAAGAGGAGTGGACTCTGCTCCTCACTCATGAGAGAATGGCTGGTCACCGGGATGCCCAGTCCCATGCTTTATGCAAACTAAATCAAAATAATTGCAAACAAAACTCCCCCTGGGACTGTTGCTTGTTGGAGGCACTCGTTGTTTCGAGCAAGCCATGGATTGATGCTTGTTGGTGGAGGGGGAGTATAAACTTTATCATTCTGTTTGGGAACCGCCTATAATGTGTGTAGCATGGAAGATATCGCCATCTCTTGGTTGTTATGTTGACAATGAAATCATGCCGCTCAAAATATTATTTATCTCTATTTCAAAACCGAGCTCTGGCACCTCTACAAATCCCTGCTTCCCTCTGCGAAGGGCCTATCTATTTACTTTCATGTTGAGTCATCACCCTCTTATTAAAAGCACTAGCTGGAGAGCGCAGCTGTCATTTGCATCCATTGCTATTAATTTATATTGGGTATGACTATGATTGGATTTCTTTTACCATGAATTACAATGTCTAGTCAGTCCTTGATCTTTAAAGGTGCTCTGCATTTATGTTTTGCGGTCTCAGAAAGGGCTAGCGAGATACCATCTTGTTATATCATATCATGATTGTTTTGAGAAAGTGTTGTCATCTGAGATTTATTATTATGGCTCGCTAGTTGATTATGCTATTGATATGAGTAAACATGAGACCTGAGAGTTATTGCAATTGTGGTTAGTCATAATCTTTGCTGAAAACTTGAATGTTGGCTTTACAAATTTACAACAACAAGAGCAAATAGAGTTTGTAAAAGTTTTTCTTTATCACTTTCAATTTATCAACTGAATTGCTTGAGGACAAGCAAAGGTTTAAGCTTGGGGGAGTTGATACGTCTCCGTCGTATCTACTTTTCCAAACACTTGTGCCCTTGTTTTGGACTCTAACTTGCATGATTTGAATGGAACTAACCCAGACTGACGTTGTTTTCAGCAGACTTTCCATGGTGTTATTTATGTGCAGAAACAAAAGTTCTCGGAATGACCTGAAACTTCACGAAACGCCTATTTGGAAATAATAAAAATCCTTGCAAAGATGAAGACCAGGGGGCCACACCTAGCCACGAGGGTGGGGTGCGCCGCCCCTAGGGCGCACCCCCACCTCGTGGGCCCCCGAGCTCCTCCGACCTCAACTCCAACTCTATATATTTGCTTTCGGGACAAAAAATCAGAGAGAAGGATTCATCGCGTTTTACGATCTGGCCGCCGCCAAGCCCTAAAACCTCTCGGGAGGGCTGATCTAGAGTCCGCTCGGGCTCCGGAGAGGGATTCGTCGCCGTCATCATCATCAACCATCCTCCATCACCAATTTCATGATGCTCACCGCCGCATGCGTGAGTAATTCCATCATAGGCTTGCTGGACGGTGATGGGTTGGATGAGATCTATCATGTAATCGAGTTAGTTTTGTTAGGGTTTGATCCCTAGTATCCACTATGTTTCGAGATTGATGTTGCTATGACTTTGCTATGCTTAATGCTTGTCACTAGGGCCCGAGTGCCATGATTTCAGATCTGAACCTATTATGTTTTCATGAATATATGTGAGTTCTTGATCCTATCTTGCAAGTCTATAGTCACCTACTATGTGTTATGATCCGGCAACCCCGAAGTGACAATAATCGGGACCACTCCCTGTGATGACCATAGTTTGAGGAGTTCATGTATTCAATATGTGCTAATGCTTTGTTCTGGTGCTCTATTAAAAGGAGGCCTTAATATCCCTTAGTTTCCATTAGGACCCCGCTGCCACGGGAGGGTAGGACAAAAGATGTCATGCAAGTTCTTTTCCATAAGCACGTATGACTATATTCCGAATACATGCCTACATTACATTGATGAATTGGAGCTAGTTCTGTGTCACCCTATGTTACGATTGTTACATGATGAACCGCATCCGGCATAATTCTCCATCACCGATCCAATGCCTACGAGCTTTTCATATATTGTTCTTCACTTATTTACTTTTCCGTTGCTACTGTTACAATCACTACAAAACACCAAATATATTACATTTACTACCGTTACTTTTGTTACCGTAACCACTACTATCATATTACTTTGCTACTAAATACTTTGCTGCAGATATTAAGTTATCCAAGTGTGGTTGAATTGACAACTCAACTGCTAATACTTGAGAATATTCTTTGGCTCCCCTTGTGTAGAATCAATAAATTTGGGTTGAATACTCTACCCTCGAAAACTGTTGCGATCCCCTAAACTTGTGGGTTATCAACGGGTATGACAGAAAGCACGCAGATCGTTTACCCAGGTACGGGCCGCAAGGATGCGTAAAACCCTAGTCCTGCTTCGGTGTACGTATTTGAGTGTTCTTGAGTTCTTGAGCTAGCTACAGTGCGTTCGTAGCTCAAAAGATCCGAATCCTTCTCCTGGTCGCCTCGGGCCTCCTTTTATAGACAAAAGGGGTCGCCACAGTGGAACATAAGAGGTGGAAAGATCTACAGTACAGAAGCTTATCCTCTGGCACCGCCAGACAAATGCAATTAGTGTGCTGCCGATGTGCCCCGCTTGCTTTATCAGGGATGGCAAGGAAGCTCATCCCAGCTGTCGCCGCCTCGCCTGGCTTGGACACGCGTCCGAGCTGACGAGGCGTCGTAGCACCACGTTGGCTCGCTGTTGGGCTGGCGCGGTGGTGGAGCCTTCACTAAGATCTGCATTTCACCACGCAGGTGCTTGCTGAGTCGGTCGTGGAGGCCGCTCGTCGCCACGCAGGTGCCTGCCCAGCTGGTTGAGCTGGCAGCTGCATGGGGACGGCGGTGGAGCCTTGGCAGACGCGGGCCCTGCCGCTGCCCTGTAGGTGTCTCCGCAAGGGCCTTGCCGGGGCCCCGACAAGGGTCTTGCCGTGGCATCGTGGTCTTCCCCAGCAAGCGTCTCGCCGGGGTTCTTGTGGATTTCCTCGGCTAGGATCCCGCCGAGGATCGTCGTCTTCTGGTCCTCATCTGATCTCGTATGTTTATGATCTTGACAAAGATCCGCATGCCACCACGGAGGTGCCTCCCGAGCCTTGGTCCCAATGTGGTTGATGGCGTCGGAACCCTCGGGCTCAAGGTAGGCGCGCTCCGTTGGTGTCAGGCAAGTTGCCCTAGCAAGCCTCTTGCCGGGGCTGCGGAGGCCTCCCTAGCAAGGGTCTTGCCGGGGGAGTCTGCTACCTCTTGAGCACTGCGTTGGTTTTCCCTTGAAGAGGAAAGGGTGATGCAGTAAAGTAGCTTAAGTATTTCCCTCAGTTTTTTAGAACCAAGGTATCAATCCAACAGGAGATCATGCTCAAGTCCCATGCACCTACACAAACAAATAAGAACCTCGCAACCAACGTGAAAAAGGGGTTGTCAATCCCTTCACGGTCGCTTACAAGAGTGAGATCTGATAGATATGATAAGATAATATTTTTGGTATTTTTATGATAAAGAGAAATAAAGATGCTAAGTAAAATAAACGGCAATAAAAATAGCTAAGTGTTGGAAGATTAATATGGTGGAAAATAGACCCGGGGGCCATAGGTTTCACTAGTGGCTTCTCTCAAGAGAATTAAGTATTACGGTGGGTGAACGAATTACTGTCGAGAAATTTATAGATATGAGCATAGTTATGAGAATATCTAGGTATGATCATGTATATAGGCATCACGTCTGTGACAAGTAGACCGAAACGATTTTGCATCTACTACTATTACTCCACACATCGACCGCTATCCAGCATGCATCTAGAGTATTAAGTTCATAAGAACAGAGTAATGCTTTAAGTAAGATGACATGATGTAGAGGATAAACTCATGAAATATGATATAAACCCCATCTTTTATCCTCGATGGCAACAATACAATACGTGTCGCTTCCCCTCATCACATGGGATCGAGCACCGCATGATTGAACCCAAAGCTAAGCACTTCTCCCATTGCAAGAAAGATCAATCTAGTAGGCCAAACCAAACTGATAATTCAAAGAGACTTGCAAAGATAACCAATCATACATAAAACAATTCAGAGGAGATTCAAATATTGTTCATAGATAAACTTGATCATAAACCCACAATTCATCGGATCTCGACAAACACACCGCAAAAGAAGATTACGTCGAATAGATATCCAAGAAGATCAAGGAGAAATTTGTATTGAGATCCAAAGAGGGATAACAAGCCATCTAGCTAATAACTATCGACCTGAAGGTCCGAGGTAAACTACTCACACATCATCAGCGAGGCTATGGTGTTGATGTAGAAGCCCTCCGTGATCAATGCCCCCTCCAGCGGAGCGCCGGAAAAGGCCCCAAGATGGGATCTCATGGGTACAGAAGGTTGTGGCGGTGGAAATAGGGTTTTTCCTCCATCTCTGTTGGTTTGGGGGTACGTGGATATATATAGGAGGAAGATGTACGTCGGTGGAGCAACGAGGGGCCGCCGAGGGTGGGGGGCATGCCCAGGGGGTAGGCACGCCCCCTTCCTCGTGCTCTCCTCGTTGATTGATTTACGTAGACTCCAAGTCCTCTGGATCACGTTTGTTCCGAAAATCATGTTCCTGAAGGTTTCATTCCGTTTGGACTCCCTTTTGATATTCTTTTCCTTCGAAACACTGAAATAGGCAAAAAAACAGCAATTTGGGTTGGGCCTCCGGTTAATAGGTTAGTCCCAAAATAATATAAAAGTGTATAATAAATCCCATTAAACATCCAAAACAGAATATAATATAGCATGGAACAATCAAAAATTATAGATACGTTGGAGACGTATCAGAGTCCACCTCGCCCTCTTGTCCTTTGTGTTTCTGGTCTTGGCGTTGCCTTGGCTGTCTTGTGCTTTGGCTTCCCTCCTCTGCCCTACTTAGTGTGGCCGTGAACACGGCTCCGACTGCCCGTGCACAAGTAAAGGGGTAAAACGAGAGCCCCTACTTTTGTACACCGACAGGAGCCCCCGGGCCTGGGCCACACAGAAGCGCAACACGTTGTTGGGCCAGGCCCAGAACGGTGCGCGGGGAGGCGGGGCGGTTTTTTTCTTCATCGCAGTAACTTTTCATTCGCTGCGCTTCCCCATGACCCGCGTTGAACGCGTGACGTGGGGGTCGTGTGTGACGTGGGGGTCATGCATGGGGTGGTTCCCACACGCATGCGTCAGATCATGGTAAAGAGGCGGCTCGCTCCTTCCCCATAAAAAGAGGGGGACGCAGAGGCGCTACTCATTTACTGAGTGGACTCGGGTCGTGGTCTTCAAGGCATCCTCGCCCCACAATCACGGGGTGGGGAACGGTCGCCTCACCCGTCCCCTCGATTCTGCTTGCTCACCATGTGTCCTCCATGCGGGTGGCAGGCGGTGGAGGCGGGAAACCGGGTTGTCGCTGATTGGGGCAACGGGTCGGTCTCGATTCCCTACGCCCCCGATGGCCGGATTGGTCGAGTGGGGCGACCGAGCCCCGACCCCACCCCTTTATAAGAAGGGGGAGGGGGATGGCATCCCACATCCTTTAATCATCCGCCTCGGCTTCTTCCTTCCATCTGCCATGGTGAGAGGGGGCGCTGGCCCTTCAACGGTGGCGGCGAGGGTCGCTGCTCGACAGTGCGTCCCTCCTTCCCAAGAGCTCGCAGCGGCGGAGCCGGCCACGAGAGGAAGGGAAGGGGGCGAGGCCGAGGTCGTCGTGGCGCTCGGGGAAGAGGGGGACGGGGCTGCGCACCGACCTCACCTCCGCCAGCGATGCCTCCCCCAATGGAGGGCCATGTCGGGGACCAGCCCTGTGAGTTCATCATCAGGCTGCGTTGGCCACCACGTCGTCGTCTTCGTCTCCCTACCCCATTTGCTCGGGTGATCGAGCTCAATCCTCCCCAGACCCTCAGGCTGCACATGAGGGACTGCGGGAACGGCGGCACGCGGGTCGATGTCGACTTCTCCTCTCCTCACGTCATGTACCTCCGTCGCGGATGGAAGATGTTCGCCCATGTCCATAGCCTGACGACGGGGCTCGTTCTCTACTTCAAATTAATTGAGAACGGCCTGCTCTCCATCAAGGTCTTTGGAGATCTTGGAACTCGCCTAAAGTGCTGCGTGGAGAGCTCCTCCGACGATGAAGATTCCTCCTCAAGCGGGAGTGACAAGGAGGACAGCGAAAGCAACGACGAGGACGTCGAACGGTGGGACGCTGACCTCGACTCCGACTGACCGCGTCATCCCTCCCTCGACCACGCGCCCTGCCGAGGGCCTTCCTCGTCAAGCTCTCCATTGGTGCGTTCCCCGTCGCCTCCTTGGGCGGCTGGCGTAGGAGGACCAGAGAAGGCGAAGAAGGCAGGTGGCGGCCGTCAAGTCGGAGTATGCGGGCACCGACGCCTTCGTCGCGTATTGTCGGCCCGCTGCCTCATCTTCCAGCTCCCCTCCCGGCACCGGGATGTTCTCTTGGTGCCTTCTATTACTTGTACCATGCCTAGGCGCTCTTTTTGCCCTCCTGCTATCTTGTTCTACCTCCTGAAAAGAGGGGCAAGGAAAGGATTACGGGCATCTTATCTGTTTTTAGTTTATAAGCCTGCGGGCACTTGTTAAATTTAGAACTTGTAATCCCCTTGCTCATGTTTTTCATTTCGTATGAACTGTACCTGTATGGGATGTTTTTAATGAAAAAGGGTGCTTGCCGGGTTCTTTGTGCATGAGCGAGGCCCATGCCAAGGAATGAATCCTTGTTATTTTTGAGATAAACATCGTTGCCCGGCAACAGGCCTTGTCGTCCCCTTACTTCAGTCGACCATTCTCACGCTCTTGGCGGAGGCAGGGCGAAGTAGAGTTAGGCCCTTCGTTTATTTCCTTGCCACCGCGACTACGACCCAGTTCCGACCCAGGAAATGGTTCTTGGGCGCAGGAAGAAAGGGGGAGCACGGTGGCCTGGGAATAAAATGAGGTTTCATACGTCCCAACCTCACACGTAAATGTACAATAGGGGATAAAAGACTTATCTAGATCTGCAACCCCCGGCAGCATCGGCTTGCCGTGGTTGGACTCTTGTGTCTGCAGCCCCCGGCAACCTTGGCTTGCCGAGGCCGGGGTGCCAACTTGTTCTCTTTCCCCCAGACAGCTCAACAGAAACATCCACTACCCTGCGAACCAAAGAGGATGGAAAGGAACAGAGAAACGCACACTCGACCTCTATGCTAGGGGTTAGTCGCCGCTAAGCACTATCAACCCTAACCGAGGGAGAGACTTACCCTAGCATGCATGCTAAAACTTAGGGCGCCAGCGCTTCGTTTATTTATGCTCAGGGTCTACGCCTAGCTTTGTACAGAGGGTTACATGCCTTGCCGCAAGGCTTGTACAAAAGGTGGTTTGCCGGGGGGCCCGGCAACCGCGCCTTATGGGTAAAACTTGTGAAGATGTTCAATGTTCCAGGAGTTGCTCACCGGAATATCATCTAAGGTCTCCAGGCGGACTGCGCCGGGCCTAGTAACTTATTACCCGATAAGGGCCTTCCCACTTCGGCGTCAACTTGTTGGAATTCTTGGTCGACTGAACGCGCCGAAGAACAAGGTCACCTTCCTCAAAGCTTCGGGCATGAACCTTGCGGCTATGGTAGCGGCGCAAGGCTTGATGGCAGCACGCTGCTCTCACAGCCGCCCGAAGACGATCTTCCTCGAGGAGCGTTGCATCATCTTGCCGCAATTGCTCTTGCTCAAACTCGTCATAAGCGAGCACTCGAGGTAATCCGTATGTGAGTTCCGTGAGGAGAGCTGCTTCTGCCCCGTATACCAGGGCAAAGGGTGTCTGGCCGGTGGCTCGATTTGGTGTTGTTCTGATTGACTAAAGAACCGCCGGCAACTCATCAATATAATGCCTTCCGCTCTTGTGCAGTTTGTCAAAAGTCTTTGTTCTTAGGCCTCGCAGTACTTCAACATTTGCCCTCTCCGCCTGGCCATTGCTCCGTGGGTGTGCCACGGAAGCAAAACAGACCTTGCTGTCGAGGTCCTGGATGTATTGCATGAAGGTGTGGCTTGTGAACTGCGTGCCGTTGTCGGTGATGACCCTGTTTGGCACACCAAAACGGCAGACTAGCCCCTTGAACAACTTGACGGCTGACTGTGCTGTCACCTTCCTCACTGCCTCCACCTCCGGCCACTTTGTGAACTTGTCGACCACAATGTACAAGTACTCAAAGCCCCCGACAGCGCAGGGGAAAGGGCCCAGTATGTCGAGCCCACAGACCAAAAATGGCCAGGAGAGAGGAATTGTTTGAAGGGCTTGAGCTGGTTGATGAAGCTTCTTCGAATGGAATTGGCACGCTTCACACTTGGTTACTAGTGCCGTTGCATCCTGGAGGGTAGTGGGCCAGAAGAAACCTTGCTGAAATGCCTTGCCGGCAAGGGCCCTCGACCCTATGTGGGAGCCACATATGCCTCCATGTATCTCTGCCAATAGCTCTAGTCCTTCCTCTCGGGGGATGCACTTCAATTTCACACCATTCGGTCTTTTTCTGTACAGGACATCGTCGACGAACTAATACATGCCAGACCGACGGGCTACTTTCTCCGCTTCTTCCTGCTCCTCAGGAAGTTCCCCTGTCTGGAGGACCCGGACGGTATGTTGTGCCCATGCCGGAGCCTGGGGCTCGACGGCAAGGACTAAAGGCATTTCCTCCGCCATGGGAGCGGCCTTCTCTACGGCCAGGGCTTGACACCCTGCCGGAGTCGGTTGCCCCACGGCAGGCTCATTGTCCACGGTAGCATCCTTGTCGGCGGCTCCTGGGAGCTCGGCAGGAAAGTACCCACCGGGGCCTGATTTCCTCCGCTTGTTCTGCTCTGTTGATGGTTCAACGGATGGTTGAGTTAACCGAAGCACAAAAGTACCAGGTTCCACAGGTAGTTTGAAGGCAGCATGCTTCGACGGGTAATCGGCAATGTCGTTCTCCGCTCGGGGAACGTGCTCTGCTTGTGTATTGTCAAAGCGCTCTTCTAGCTTCCTCACTTCATCTACGTAGGCCTCCATCAACGGGCTCTGATAATCTTTGTTGACTTGCCTGACGACAAGCTGTGAATCACCCCTGACAATGAGCTTCTTAACCCCGAGGTCTGCTGCGATCCTGAGACCGGCAAGAAACCCCTCGTATTCAGGAGTGTTGTTTGTGGACATCTCCCTAGGAAAGTGCATCTGGATTACATACTTGAGGTGCTCTCCGGTGGGTGCGACGAAAGCAGACACCAAAGACCGCGCCTTGCAGCGAGAAAGCCCCGTCAAAGTACATGATCCAGTTGCGACTTGCTTCCTTGCCGGGGAGAGTGGTCTCCTGGATTTGTTCATCGGGCGTTGAGGTCCATTCTGCAATGACCTCCGCCAAGACCCTGCTCTGGATCATCGAAGTGCTTTCAAACTTCAAACCAAAGCTCGACAGCTCCAAGGCCCACTCCACAATCCTCCCGGTTGCGTCTGGGTTATGCAATATCCGTTGCAACGGGAGGCGGGTGACGACGGTGATTTCGTGTGCTTGGAAGTAATGACACAGCTTCCTTGAGGCCATAAGGAGGCCGAAGAGCAATTTCTTCACACCGGAGTACCTTGACCTATCCCCCTGCAAGAGGGAGCTAACAAAAAAAACTGGGTGTTGCATCATCTTCATCTTTTGCATACACTTCTTTCGGTCGCGCAGGGCCTGTCCTGTCAACATCAAACTCTGCGGGGGGGCCCACCTTGCCGGCACCAGGCCCTTCCAGGGGAATCTCTGGCTCGCCATCCGCTAGTCCTGTCGTTGCCACTGCCTCTTCGTCAACCTCCCTCTGCGCCACTAGCGCGGCGCTGACCACTTGATTCGTCGCCGCCAGATACAGCAGCAACAGCTCTTGTGGTTTAGGCACAACCAATATCGGTTAGGAGAGGTATTTCTTCAAATCCTGCAGCGCTGCTTCGGCCTCTGGGGTCCACTCCATTGGGCCCGCCTTTTTCAAGATTTTGAAAAAGGGAAGGGCACGCTCAGCAGACTTGGAGATGAATCGGCTCATGGCGGCAACGCAGCCGGTGAGCCAACGCACATCCTTGATCCGCTTGGGCGCCTCAAATTGCTCGATAGCCTTGATCTTGTCTGGGTTCGCCTCGATCCCACGCTATGACACAAAGAACCTGAGAAGTTTGCCGGACGGAAACACCGAAGACACACTTCTCAGGGTTCAACTTGAGGTTGATCTTGCGCAAATTCGCAAACTTCTCTTCTAGATCTTGTACAAGTGTTGCCTTGTCCTTGGTTTTGACCACTATGTCATCAATATATGCTTCCATATTTCTATGTAGCTGGGGCTCAAAACCAATTTGGACTGCTCGTGCAAACGTTGAGCCGGCACTCTTCAACCCGAAAGGCATCCGTAAAAAGCAATACGTACCACATGGGGTGAAGAATGCTGTCTTTTCTTCATCTTCTCTTGTCATGAAGATCTGGTGGTATCTTGAGTAGGCGTCAAGGAATGATAACAGATCACACCTGGCCGTGGAGTCAACAATCTGGTCGATGCACGGCAACGGGAAAGGGTCCTTGGGAAAAGCCTTATTGATATCTGTGTAGTCGATACACAGCCTCCACTTCCCATTTGCCTTGCGCACCACCACCGGATTTGCCAACCATGTCGGATAGAGTACTCCTCTCACCAAGCCTGCCGCTTCCAACTTCTTGATCTCCTCTATGATGAACTCCTGCCTTTCCAAAGCCTGCTTCCTGACCTTCTGCTTGACGGGCCGCGCATAAGGACAGACAGCAAGGTGGTGCTCAATCACCTCCTTGGGAACACCGGGGATGTCGAATGCTTGCCATGCAAACACATCGACATTCGCCCGCAAGAAGGTGACGAGCGCGCCTTCCTATTTGCTATCGAGGGTGGAGCTTATGGTGAAAGCCCCTCCCGTGCCATCCTCCTTGACGGACACCTTCTTGGTCTCTGGCGGTGCAGCTCTGGATTTCTTGCTCTTGCCGGTGGAGCTCTCTGGAACGTCCTCGACGGTAGCACAACACTCCGAAGAGGTGCGCTTGCCGGAGTGGGTGCGAGAGTTCTTATCGGTCTTCTTCTTCCCTCCCAGAGCTTCAGCGGCAGGAGCAAGTGCCTTGGCAGCAGTCGCTGCAACTGCTTCCCGGTAGAGTTGGTCGGCGCACATCAGCGCATCCTTCTTGTCGAAGGGGATGGTGATGATGGTCATCGGCCCAGGCATCTTCAGCGTGTTGTAGGCGTAGTGCGCTGCCGCCATGAACTTGGCTAGTGTCGGGCGGCCGAGGATCCCGTTGTAGGGCAAGGGGATCTCGGCTACATCGAAGACAATCCTCTCCGTCCTGTAGTTCAACTCACCTCCGAACGTCACGGGCAGCGTGACTCTTCCCTTTGGCTGACTTCTTCCCGGGGTTGACCCCTTGAAATGTGCCCGTCTCCTTGAGGTCTCCATCAGGGATCTGCAGCCTTTCGATCACAACGAGCGAGATCAAGTTCAGACCGGCCCCGCCGTCAACTAGCATCTTTGTCACCTTGAGGTCGCGTATCATTGGTGAAACCAACAACGGCAAACACCCGACCGCAGTTGTGCGATCAGGGTGGTCCTCGGCGTCAAAGATGATAGGCGTGCTGGACCACTTTAGTGGCTTTTGAGCATCGAGCGATGGTTCCGCTGCCGTGATCTCACGCGCCCACTGCTTGAGCTGGCGGTGAGAAGTATGCTGCGAGGCGCCACCGTCGACGTACATGGCCTCCGTAGCTTTCTGAAACTCATGCTCGCCGGACTCGTCGTCCTCGTCATGATCATCGTCTTCCTGCTTCATGTCGGGGCCCCGAGCAGGCCTCTCTTGCTGGTTATCCTTGTCGCGGCGGCCTCCTTGGCCACCACGCTTCTTGCCGGATCCTTCGGCACCATCCTGACCCTTCTCCTTGTCCCGCCTTTAATACTCGTCTTTTTGCTTTTTAGCAAGCACCTCGACTTGTCGGCAGTTCTGGAGGTCGTGGCCCTTAGTGCGGTGGATCTTGCAATACTGCTTGTCGGAGCCCCCTGGCTTGTCGGCTGCCGCCAAGGCCCGGCAAGCGGCGCACCCTGCGATCCCCTTGCCAGGGTCGTCTGCCTTGGTCTTCTTGGCGGCGCCGGTGTCGTCGGATCCCTCGACGGCAAGCACGGCCTTGCCCTTACGCTTCCTGTTGCGGCGCCGGCCCTTTTTCATCCGGGCGGCGGTGTCTTCGTCCGTAGAGTCGGTTTCCGCGCCGGCGTCCTCGCCTGGGTACTTCCTTCCCTCTTCAGCCCGGGCGCATCTATCTGCCAAAACATAAAGTTCGGCCACATCTTTAACCTTGTTCACCGCCAGCTCTTCATGCATCTTGCGGTTGCGCACATTCTGATGGAACGCGCTGATCACTGCGGCGGGATGAACATCCGGGATGTTGTATTGCACCCGGCTGAACCTCTGTACGTACTTGCGCATGGTTTCACCTTCCTTCTGGGAAATGATATGCAAATCACTGGCCTGCCCATGAGCTTGGTGGCCTCCAGTGAAGGCACCAACGAACTCATGACACAGATCCGACCAAGAAGAAATGGAATCTTCCGGCAAGTGCATCAACCAAGACATGACATTGGGTTTCAGTGCCAACGGGAAGTAATTGTCAAGCACCTTGTCGTCGCGAGCTCCAGCGGCCTGCATCCCGATGGTGTAGATGCTGAGGAACTCCGATGGGTGGATCATGCCATTGTACTTCTTGCCGACGTCGGGCTTGAACGTGCTGTGAGACGGCCACTGGAACTGCCGCAGCTCATGAGTAAAGGCCGGGAAACCCACCTCGTAGGGTAGGCCACCGGAGCCTCCCGGCGCTAGGTGGTCCATAGTGAGCCCTGCCCGCCTATCTGACTGGTGGCGCGCGTCGCGCCGACGCTCGATGGTGGCTCGAGCGTCTTCATGGGCTCGCTCCCGAAGAACTTGGCGCTGATCGCGGTGGGTCCGTGGGGCGGACGATGCTATGGAAATGTTATCACAAGCGTCATCACGACGGACCGGCACCCGCGGCAACTGGCAGGGAGGAGGAGAGTGCACCATGGCCGCAGCACCCGCGGTCCTTCCACCACTGGCGTGCGGTGGTTCGACGGAGCGCCAGCCTCTCAGGCCCCGCTGGTCGTGGCTCATCTTTGTTGGAGACGCCGACGAGGCTTCGGATGGTGGATCTCCACTCGTCGAGCTTTTCCGCGGCAGGAGGAAAACGAGGAGTAGCCGCGCGCGTGCCAAAGCTTCCGCTAGCGTGGGTGGCGGCGAAAGCTGCATGGACCGTGACGCGCTCCGACTTCTAACCACATTAGAAGGAGCTCTATCACGGCCTTGCGGATGCGCGCCATTTTTGCCAGCAATTCGGCACGCGGGCTGGCCTCCATCATCCCGCAAATGATGCACGGGACCCTTCCCACGGCGGCGCCCGGGGTCACCAGCGTGGCGACGCTGCTCGTCGCGCACAATCTGGGAAAGGCGCGTCGTGGGCGCCGGCGTAGGCGTCTTGGAGGTCGCTGCGCCGCCCGTAGGTGGCACGACGCCGCCCCTGAAGGGCCCCGCGCCGCTCGCGGGGGCCTAGCTCTGTCTTTGGAGTTGGCGACATGCGGCCCGTCATCTCGCGCATGAACGACGCCGCTCGCCAGGCTTTGACTGCCAGAGCGATGTTGGTGTTCGCGGGCCGCGCCTCGGGTTCTGTCCGCGACCGCCCCGCTACTACAACAAGAACCCCCCTTTAGCAACGCATCGATGCATTGTAGAATGTCCATATAAGCGTTGTTGAGGTCTATACCAATGGATGTATATGCGTTGCCGTTGGTGGCGTTGCAAAGGCCTACAACAACACATATAATTGCGTTGGTAATCGATGTGAAAAATTGTTGCAAGGCAGCAATGCATATAGTTAGAACATAACAACACCTCATAGGCGTTGGTGGCTACCTAGAACTATTTGGAATGGCCATAAACATATTAGTGCAAGCGTTGATGCATAGCATGGACAATTGCCAATATTTCATATATATTGACAACAACAATTATTGGGTTAATACTGATGGTGCACAAGAGTAAAAATCAGTAAATAGGGAGAGCTCATATATTGAATATGATTGGTTGCATTACATGGAACAAAATCAAAAGAGTAAACACATGATTTTCTTTACATTGACCCTAAAAATGACATCACATCATTTTCTATACACTGACCATGAAAACGGCTTTCTAAAAACTTAACGTAAAACTATCTTGGTAGTAGTCCCATTCTCCGCCTTGCCAAAAACAACTTATCCATGCATCCTCTATTTATCTTGGCAATCTACTTCAAAAATAAAAACTGACATGAGTAACGTACCATTAGAGAATGAAAAAAAACCCTGGCCAATAGAGCAATACAATTAAGAAGAGGGGGAAACATACAAAAAGGCTGAAGGCCTTGCGATAACTAATCTAGCTGCATGACAATTACTTTTGACATTTTTGAGTGGTCGTATCAACTGATCATATTTTTCTAATGTAGCATTAGAAAGGTTACTGAGCTAGGTTGGTTGCATTACATAGCCGTAGAAGAGCATGTTGTTGGCTTGATATCTAATCTTGCAAATTGCTTATTCAGGTAAGTTTATTTGCTAAATCAGAATAACTTCACCGATAATTAGTACTATCATTTTGGCAATTCATGGCACGCTAAATACTTTACACACTCACTGCTATTCAAAGATTTAGATCATTTCTATCAATAAGTGCAGGACAGTATAAACTTGTCTTTGTGGAACCACGTACAGGACACTGATTTCTATCATAGTTATTTGATTTTTTTTGCTATGTATTATTGAAAACAAAACATGTGTATAGTCTCTCTTATATACTGAAATCTTAGTGAACTGCGGAATAATCTTATTACAACATTGATCATTGGTATAGGATGGGAAAAAATAACATATAAGATTTTTTTCCTGAACAATTGATGTGCATGGTTATGCTAGAGGGATATACTTAATTTAACTTCAACGGTGTCAAGTTCAATTCTTGTTTCACATTCACAAAACAAGGGGAAAACATGTCAATGCAGGGCGAGAGAAGCTTATCTATATGGTGGCTCATCTTTTGTGCTGCTTCAAATGGGGTGACGATTGGTAGACAGCTTGTCAAAAAATATAAATAAGTACAGAGAATTCAGGAAATCAGATGTTCTCAAAGGTAAAATCAAGAGAATTACATGAAGCAAGTTCAAAGATGTTCAATTAGCTGCCATCATTTAAACTAAAAAAAGAAGTAAAGCATCCACAATTAAGAAAACAGAATGCCCATCTTAGTTAATGACCCATCTGTCCTCAAATGTAGAAAATTACCACCGTAACATCATCTGCAATACCTAGTTCCTTTCTCATCTGTTATATGAAAATAACTTCTGTTAGAAACCAAAAATATGGGTTAGGTAGGATAACACTCTCGAGCAGAATTCAATAGACCTCAGATCCAGATTTGTGCAATGTTCTCACCACAAAAGGCACATCAATGACATCGGTACATCATGGAAAGCAGGCACTATAGAAGATAAAATCAGTCACATTTCATTCATGAGAAGTGCAAGTCAATATTAGATGTTTGGATATATCATCACTCGAACGCAAGGACATACTAGGGTAGTATCCGGGGAGTCGTATCAACATTTCACAATTTCCCCTCTACTATTGAACAGATAATAAAACCCAGCTTGCATATGTAACTGTGAATGACACAATATAAAGGTAAAATATAGATGTCGAGATCAAGATTTACATGCATATAGACTAAATATTTACTTTCTCTAAGATTTAAGAAATTTAGCTCTAGAAGGAGGATGCCTTTTAGAACTTAGTACCAGCTAGCTAAATAACAATGCAGCTAATAACAAACTACACATAGGGAAAGTTAAACTTGAATTTATCCTAAAGGTTGAAAACTTTCAACTTAAATTAAGCATGCCCAGTTGGTGTAAGAAAGTGCTACTATATAAGGAACTAAATTCTGTAAAGAAAGGCACCTCCTACACATTTGAGCCATGACGATGTTCAGCTGCTACAGCATACTCGGCATAAATGAAGTCTCAACTACAACCTGAAGATAACAGATCGGGGCTTTTCTGTATGTTAGGAAATTGAAATAATATAACAGTGCAAAGAAGCAAAAAAAGTGTATACTGTCAGTCAGTCCCAAATAAAAGCTATCAAAATTGTTAGGCATTGTTAGCATTACTTACAGATCCAAAGTTTTGTGGCGTAAACACAGAAGATAATTTTTTTTACCAAGCACAATGAAGAAGTTACAGAATACAATCTCGAAAAAAACTAAAGTTATAGAATATATCAGACTATCCGTGCCATGTCATCAAGTTGTTATTAGCAAAAACAAACAGCCGTAAATTAGTTAAGTACACACTGATTCCCTGGTACTTACAACCTGGTATTTCAGTGCATGCACAACTACAGTGGAGAGCTCAGATCGGGGAGTGGCATGGATGCATAGATCAGGCGAGTGATCAAGGTAGCATAGATAATCGTCAAAATTGCTGGAAAAGAAACAGCCTTGGCATGATGGCCAAGCCCCACCAAATACCAGCAAGGGTAAGTTCAGAGGGGACCAGTGCCTTACTGAACCGTCGGCGTCGGAGTCGAGGTAGCTGACGGAGTGCAGCAGCGTCGAGCCCGAGCCGATAACCGCTCGTGCAGAGAGGCGGGGTGGTGGGCCGACAAACCAGAGGTGCCAAAGCTGCGCCGGTGACCCAGGGGGGTTTAGGGTTTCTGCGGGGGCGTGGGCAGGGTCACATAGGACATCGGGGAGGCGGCGGGCCGCATGTTAGAGGAGAATAGTAAGACGGATCTGAACCAGGGATCAGGAGTGCAGGGGAGCGCCGGAGTTCCCTGGAATCGGTGGTGGTGGAGAGAGAGGAATCGGGGCAGAGAGCTGGCGGAAAGGATTTTATTTTTCTTTCATCCTTAAACGCATGATATTAGCGCACGAGGTGGTGGTGGTGGATGAGGTTAGAGGCCTTCGTGGCTCGTGGGGAGGTGGCCAGGGGGGAGGCTTAACCCAACGACAACACATGCTTCAGCTCCGCATGAACCGATCATTGTGATCGTCTTCTTCTTGGGAGCCATGGCAATGAGGAACTGCTAGGCTAACTGCTAGACCGGATTTTCACAACTGCGCCTCCTACCTGGCGCGCCAAATATGTCGGGGGAAATCGACACCTATGGAATCACTGGGATCCCTTCTACGGTTGGCGGGCGCGGGGTTGTGCAAAGAGTGGATCTGATAAAAAGCACACAGATCGTTTACCCAGGTTCAGGACGCAAGGATGCGTAAAACCCTATTCATGCTTTGGTGTATGTATTTGAGTGTTCTTGAGTTCTTGAGCTAGCTACGGTGCGTTCGTAGCTCAAGCGATCTGAATCCTTCTCCTGGTCGCCTCGGGCCTCCTTTTATAGACAAAAGGGGTCGCCACAGTAGCACACAGGAGGTGGAAAGGTCTACAGTACAGAAGCTTATCCTCTGGCACCGTCAGACAAATGCATTTAATGCGCTGCCGACGTGCCCCTCTCGCTTTATTGGGGACGGCAAGGAAGCTCGTCCCAGCTGTCGCCGCCTCGCCTGGCTTCAACACGTGTCCGAGCTGACGAGGCGTCATAGCGCCACATTGGCTAGCTGCTGGGCTGGCGCGGTGGTGGAGCCTTCACGAAGATCTGCATATCACCACGCAGGTGCTTGCTGAGTCGGTCGTGGAGGCCGCTCGTCGCCACGCAGGTGCCTGCCCAGCTGGTTGAGCTGGCAGCTGCATGGGGATGGCGGTGGAGCCTTGGCAGACGCGGGCTCTGCTGCTGCCCCGTAGGTGTCTCTGACAAGGGCCTTGCCGGGGCCCCGGCAAGGGTCTTGCCGTGGCATCGTGGTCTTCTCCGGCAAGCGTCTCGCCGGGGGTCTCATGGATTTCCTTGGCTAGGATCCCGCCGAGGATCGTCGTCTTCTGGTCCTCATCTGATCTCGTATGTTTACGAGACAAATATCTGCATACCAGCACGGAGGTTCCTCCCGAGCCTTGGTCCCAATGTGGTTGATGGCGTTGGAACCCTCGGGCTCAAGGGAGGCGTGCTCTGTTGGTGTCAGGCAAGTTGCCCCGACAAGGCTCTTGCCGGGGCTGCGAAGGCCGCCCCGGCAAGGCTCTTGCCGGGGGATTCTACCTCGCCCTCTTGTCCTTTGTGTCTCTGGTCTTGGCATTGCCTTGGCTGCCTTCTGCTTCGACTTCCCTCCTCTGCCCTGCTTAGTGTGGCCGTGGGCGCGGCTCCGACTGCCCGTGCACAAGTAAAGGGGTAAAAAGGAGAGCCCCTAGTTTTGTATACCGACAGCAGGTATGCCCGAGGATGTTGTCAAGAAGAAGGTCTTCCCTTTATCTTTGAAGGGAAAGGCATTGACATGGCATAGGCTATTGGATGATACCTGATCATGGAACTACAACCGATTGAAATTGGAATTTCATCAGAAGTTTTACCCTATGCATCTGCTTCATCGTGATCGGAATTATATATATAATTTTTGGCCTCGTGAAGGAGAAAGTATCACTCAAGATTGGGGGAGGCTTAAGTCAATGTTATATTCATGCCCCAAGCATGAGCTCTCAAGAGAAGGTATTATTCAAAAAAATTATGCCCGAATTTCTCATAATGATCGATCCATGCTTGATACTTCTTGTACTGGTACCTATATGAAGAAGGATATTGGATTCAAATGGGATTAAGAATTAAGCGCAACTCTGAAGATTGGTATCTAGACAAAGGTAAAGAGTCAGGTGTAAACCTTAAGTTTGATTGTGTTAAATCTTTTATGGATACCAATGCTTTTCGTGATTTTAGCACTAAATATGGACTTGACTCTGAGATAGTAGCTTCTTTATGTGAATCATTTCTACTCATGTTGATCTCCCTAAGGAGAAGTGGTTTAAATATCATCCTCCCATTGAAGTTAAAGTAGTAGAACCTATTAAAGTTGAAGAACAAACTATTATTTATAGTGTTGATCCTATTGTTCCCACTGCTTATATTGAGAAACCGCCATTCCTTGTTAGAATAAAGGATCATGCTAAAGCTTCAACTATGGTTCATAAGAATTATACTAAAACACCTACACCTTCTGAACAAATTAAAGTTGAACCTAGTATTACAATGTTTAAAGATCTCTTGGTAGATAATATTTATGGGAATGTTATTTATTTCTGTGATGAAGCTGCTAGAATTTCTAAACTCGATACTAAAGATAAACATAGACTTGTTGTTGGCATGCCTGTTGTTTTTGTTAAAATAGGAGATCATTGTTATCATGGCTTATGTGATGTGGGTGCTAGTGTGAGTGCAATTACTTATACCTTGTATAAAGAAATTATGAATGATATTGCACCTGCTGAGATAGAAGATATTGATGTTACTATTAAGCTTGCCAATAGAGATACTATATCACCAATTGGGATTGTCAGAGATGTTGAAGTCTTGTGTGAGAAGATAAAATATCCTACGGATTTTCCTATTCTTGCTTCCCCACAACGACTTAAGCGCAACTCTGAAGATTGGGATCTCGACGAAGGTAAAGAGTCACGTGTGAAAATTAAGTTTGATTGTGTTAAATATTTTATGGATACCGATGCTTTTCGTGATTTTAGCACTAAATATGGACTTGACTCTGAGATAGTAGCTTTGTTCTGTGAATCATTTGCTACTCATGGTGATCTGCCTAAGTGAAGTGGTTTAAATATCATCCTCCCATTGAAGTTAAAGTAGTAGAACATATTAAAGTTGAAGAAGAAACTATTATTTATAATGTTGATCCTATTGTTCACACTGCTTACGTTGAGAAACCGCCATTCCTTGTTAGAATAAAGGATCATGCTAAAGCTTCAACTGTGGTCCGTAAGAGCTATACTAAAACACCTACACCTTCTGAACAAATTAAAGTTTAACCTAGTATTGCTATGTTTAAATATCTCTTGGTTGATAATATTGATGGGCATGTTATTTATTTATGTGATGAAGCTGCTAGAATTGCTAAACCCGATACTAAAGATAAACATAGACATGTTGTTGGCATGCCTGTTGTTTCTGTTAAAATAGGAGATCATTGTTATCATGCCTTATGTGATGTGGGTGCTAGTGTGAGTGCAATTCCTTATACCTTGTATAAATAAATTATGAATGATATTGCACCTGCTGAGATAGAAGATATTGATGTTACTATTAAGCTTGCCAATAGAGATACTATATCACCAATTGGGATTGTCAGAGATGTTGAAGTCCTGTGTGGGAAGATAAAATATCCTACGGATTTTCTTGTTCTTGCTTCCCCACAAGATAATTTTTGTCCCATTATATTTGGTAGACCCTTCTTGAATACTATTAATGCTAAGATAGACTGCGAGAAAGATATTGTTATTGTTGGTTTAGGGGATATGTCTCATGACTTTAATTTCTCGAAATTTCATAGACAACCTCATGATAAAGAATTGCCTAGTAAAGATGAAATTATTGGTCTTGCTTTTATTGTCGTGCCTCCTAATGATCCCTTAGAAGAATATTTGCTAGACCATGAAAATGATATTTTATGAATGAAAGAAGGGAAATAGATGAAGTGTTCTTTAATGAGGGCCCTATTTTGAAACATAATTTGCCCGTTGAAATCCTTGGGGATCCTCCTCCACCTAAGGGTGATCCCGTGTTTGAGCTTAAACAATTACCTGATACTCTGAAATATGCTTATCTTGATGAAAAGAAGATATATCCTGTTATTATTAGTGCTAACCTTTCAGAGCATGAAGAAAAGAAATTATTGAAAACTCCGAAGAAGCACCATGCCGCTATTGGATATACTCTTGATGATCTTAAGGGCATTAGTCCCACTCTATGTCAGCACAAAATAAAATTGGAGAAAGATGCTAAACCAGTTGATGATCATTAACGACGGTTAAATCCCAAGATGAAAGAAGTGGTAACGAATGAAATACTTAAGCTTCTGGAAGCAGGTATAATTTATCCTATTGCTGATAGTCAGTGGGTAAGTCATGTTCATTGTTTCCCTAAGAAGGGAGGTATTAGTGTTGTTCCTAATGACAAGAATGAATTGATTCCACAAAGAATTGTTACATGTTATAGAACGGTAATTGATTTTCGCAAATTGAATAAAGCAACTAGAAAAGATCATTACCCTCTACCTTTTATCGATCAAATGCTAGAGAGATTATCAAAACATACTCACTTTTGCTTTCTAGATGGTTATTCTGGTTTCTCTCAAATACCTATGTCAAAAGAAGATCAAGAGTAAACCACCTTTACTTGCCCTTTCGGTACCTTTGCTTATAGACGTATGCCTTTTGGTTTATGCAATGCACCTGCTACCTTTCAAAGATGTATGACTGCTATATTCTCTGATTTTTGTGAAAAGATTGTTGATGTTTTCATGGATGATTTCTCAGTTTATGGAACTTCTTTTGATGATTGCTTAAGCAACATTGATTGAGTTTTCCAGAGATGTGAAGAAACTAATCTTGTCTTGAATTGGGAGAAGTGCCACTTGGTTAATGAACGTATTGTCTTGGGGCATAAATTTTTTGTAAGAGGCATTGAAGTTGATAAAGCCAAAGTAGATGCTATTGAAAAGATGCCTTGTCCTAAAGAGGTATAAGAAGTTTCCTAGGTCATGCTAGTTTCTATAGGAGGTTTATTAAAGACTTCTCTAAAATTTCTAGGCCTCTCACTAATCTCTTACAAAAAGATATTCCTTTTGTTTTTTATGATGATTGTGTAGAAGCATTTGAAATACTTAAGAAAGCCTTGATTTCTGCACCCATAGTTCAGCCACCTGATTGGAACCTACCCTTTGAAATTATGTGTGATGCTAGTGATTTTGTTGTTGGTGCTGTTCTAGGACAAAGAGTTGATAAGAAATTAAATGTTATTCAGTATGGTAGTAAAACTCTAGAGAGTGCCGAGAGAAATTATGCTACTACTGAAAAAGAATTTTTAGCAGTTGTTTTTGCTTGTGATAAGTTCAGACCTTATATTATTGATCCCAAAGTAACTGTTCACACTGATCATGCTGCTATTAAATATCTTATGGTAAAGAAAGATGCTAAGCCTAGACTTATTAGATGGGTTCTCTTGCTAGAAGGATTTGATTTACATATTATTGACAGAAAGGGAGCTGAGAACCCCGTTGCAGACAACTTATCTAGGTTAGAAAATGTTCTTGATGACCCACTACCTATTGATGACAGCTTTCCTGATGAACAACTAATTGTCATAAATTCTTCTCGTAAAGCTCCATGGTATGCTAATTATGCTACTTATATTGTTGTTAAATTTATACCACCTAGTTTCACGTACCAGCAAAAGAAAAAGTTTTTCTATGATTTAAGACATTACTTCTGGGATGACCCACACCTTTATAAAGAAGGAGTAGATTGTGTTATTAGACGTTGTGTACCTGAGCATGAACAGGAACAGATCCTATGCAAGTGCCACTCCGAGTCTTACAGAGGACACCACGCTGGAGATAGAACTGCACATAAGGTATTGCAATCTGGGTTCTATTGGCCCACTTTCTTTAAAGATGCACTTAACTTTGTCTTGTCTTGTGATGAATCCCAAAGCATTGGTAATATTAGTAGACGTCAGCAAATACCTATGAACTATTCACTTGTAAGTGAACCATTTGATGTTTGGGGCTTTGATTATATGGGACCTTTTCCTTCCTCCAATGGGTATACACATATTTTAGTTGATGTTGATTACATTACTAAGTGGGTAGAAGCTATTCCAACTAGTAGTGCGGATCATAACATTTCTATTAAGATGCTTAAAGAAGTTATTTTTCCGAGGTTTGGAGTCCCTAGATATTTAATGACTGATGGTGGTTCACATTTTATTCATGGTGCTTTCCATAAAATGCTTGCTAAGTATGATGTTAATCATAGAATTGCATCTCCTTATCATCCTCAGTCTAGTGGTCAAGTAGAATTGAGCAATAGAGAGATTAAATTAATTTTGCAAAAGACTGTTAATAGATCTACGAAAAATTGGTCTAAGAAACTTGATGATGCTTTGTGGGCTTATAGAACAGCTTATAAAAATCCTATGGGTATGTCTCCATACAAAATGGTTTATGGAAAAGCATGTCATTTACCTCTTGAACTACAACATAAGGCATATTGGGCTATTAAATAGCTCAACTATGGTTTCAAACTTGCCGATGAGATGAGGTTATTTGACATTAGCTCACTTGATGAATGGAGAACCCAAGCATATGAAAATGCCAAATTGTTTAAAGAAAAAGTTAAAAGATGGCATGACAAAAGGATATAAAAGTGTGAGTTTAATGTAGGTGATCATGTTTGGCTATACAACTCTCGTTTAAGATTTTTTGCAGGAAAGCTTCTCTCTAAATGGGAAGGTCCTTACATCATCGAGGAGGTCTGTCGTTCTGGTGCCATAAAAATCAACAATGCCGAAGGTAAAAATCCGAAGGTAGTAAATAGTCAAAGACTCAAACATTATATCTCAGGTACTCCCATAAATGTTGAGACCAATATAATTGATACCGTAACCCCGGAGGAGTACACAAGGGACACTTTCCAGAATATTTCCGACTCCGAAAAGGAATAGGTATGTGGTAGGTAAGTAACCGACTCCAAAATGTTTCCAATGATATTTTTCTCCATTTTGGAATATTTAAAAAATTAGGAAAATAAAAAGTAGTCCGAAAGAGACAAGAGGCCACCACAAGGGTGGAGGGCGCGCCCCCAGACCTTTTGGCCACCTCGTGTGTCCTCCGGACTCTGTTTTCTTGCAGAATACTTCTTATGATCGGTAAAAATTCATTATATAATGTCCCAAAGGTTTTGACCACCGTACCACGACAATACCTCATGTTTTTGTTTCAAGTTGTTTTCTGCCAGAGTTTTCAAGGCCAGGCACCATGTCATCTCTCTCCTCCAACAACGCGGGTGACGATGCTTGGCTAATGAAGATAGAGATGAAGAAAGAAGAACTTGGGGAGATCAACAAGGGTGATAAGATCAAGAAGGCCGCGAGAGATCAAGTTCCGGCAGTAGAAGAAGAAGACATCCTCCAACCTTGTTATAATCATCGTACTCCTACTGAAATTGAAGCTTTCAAGATGATTGAGATAGTTCGGGTGCAGAACAAGTATCTAACTCATGAAAATATTCTGTTACAAGAGCATATCACCGCACTCAAGGGCATCATTTATAAATTGGAGCACCTCCTGCGTCCGATGTTGGAAGACAAGCCTGCTTCATCAACAAGTCCATCATCACCACCTCCGAAGAAAGATTTCTAAATACATGGGTGTGGGCACTCAACTTGGCAACTGCCAAGCTTGGGGGAGGTGCCCAGGTATTGTATCACCATCACATCTTTAACTTTATCGTTTTTCTTAGTTCGATCCTTTTGGTTATATCTTGATCTAGTAGAATAAAGTTTTTAGTATGATCTAGCTTTGAGTTTTGCTTTATGTTCCCTCTATGTAATCGAGTCCGTTAGATATATAATAAAGAGTAGTTTTGAGTAAAGGGATTTCCTTTCTTGTTATGATCTTGAGGGAATTAAATTAAAGAAAGAATTAAAGAAAATAAAAGATCATATATTGATATTATGGAGAGTAATGACTTCACATATAAAGAGTATGATGAATAAAAGTTGTTGATAGTTGACAAACTCAGTTTTGGTCATTGTTGCAATTAAAATGTAGTAATAGAGAAACAGAGGCTTCACATATAAATATACTATCTTGGACATCTTTTATGATTGTGAGCACTCATTAAAATATGACATGCTAAAAGGTTGATGTTGGACAAGGAAGACAACATAATAGGTTATGTTTGCTTATATCCAAATAGAAGTTATATTGTCATGGACCATCCAACTTGTGGAGCTTGCCTTTCCCTCTCATGCTAGCCAAATTCTTTGCACCAAGTAGAGATACTACTTGTGCTTTCAAACATCCCTAAACCCAGTTTTTCCTTGAGAGTCCACCATACCTACCTATGGATTGAGTAAGATCCATCAAGTAAGTTGTCATCGGTGCAAGCAATAAAAATTGCTCCTCTAAATATGCATGATCTATTAGTGTGAAGAAAATAAGCTTTATACAAACTTGTGATATGGAAGAAATAAAAGCGATGGACTGCATAATAAAGGTCTTTATCACAAGTGGCAATATAAAGTGACGTTCTTTTGCATTAAGATTTTGTGCATCCAACCATAAAAGCGCATGACAACCTCTGCTTCCCTCTGTGAAGGGCCCATCCTTTATTTTGATCTCCTACCCTTATACAAGAGTCATGGTGATCGTCACCTCTCCTTTTTACACTTTTTCCTTTGGCAAGCTCTATATGTTGGAGAGATCCGGATATACATATCCAATCGGATGTAGGTTTTCATAAAGTATTTTTTTGGACATTACCCTTGAGGTAAGAAGTTGGGAGGCGAAACTATAAGCCCCTATCTTTCTCTTTGTCCGATTGAAACTTTGTACCCATAAATATCGTGTGAGTGTTAGCAATTGTGAAAGATTAAATGATAGTTGAGTATGTGGACTTGTTGAAAAGCTCTTATTTGACTCTTTCTGGTGTTATGATAAATTGCAATTGCTTCAATGACTGAGATCAATAGTTTGTTAGTTTTCAATGAAGTTTCTGATTCATACTTTACCTTGTGAATGAATTGTTAGTTTATCATAAGAAATTATATGACATTATATGTTGCTGTTCTAAAGATGATCATAATGCCCTCATGTCCGTATTTTGTTTTATCGACACCTCTATCTCTAAACATGTGGACATATTTATTGATATCGGTTTTCGCTTGAGGACAAGTGAGGTCTAAGCTTGGGGGAGTTGATACGTCCATTTTGCATCATGCTTTTATGTTGATATTTATTGCATTATGGGTTGTTATTACACATTATATCACAATACTTATGGCTATTCTCTCTTATTTTATAAGGTTTACATGAAGAAGGAGAATGCCAGTAGCTGGAATTCTGGACTGGAAAAGGAGCAAATATTAGAGACCTATTCTGCACAACTCCAAAAGTCCTGAAACTTCACGGAGCTTATTTTTTGAATGTATAAAAGTATTGGGCGAAGAATGAACCAGAGAGGGGCCACCAGCCAGCCACAAGGATGGAGGGCGCACCCTACCCCCCGGGTGTGCCCCCCGACCTTGTGGTCCCCCTGGCAGGCCTCCGGTGTCCATCTTCTGCTATGTGGTGTCATTTACCTTGGAAAAAATCATAGAGAAGCTTTCGGGATGAAGCGCCGCCGTCTCGAGGCGGAACCTGGGCAGAACCAATCTAGGGCTCCGGCAGAGATGTTCTACCGGGGAAACATCCCTCCGGGAGGGAGAAATCATCGCCATCGTCATCACCATCAATTCTCTCATCGAGGGAGGGTCAATCTCCATCAACATCTTCACCATCACCATCTCCTCTCAAATCCTAGTTCATATCTTGTATTCGATCTTGGTCCCAAAACCTCAGATTGGTACCTGTGGGTTGCTAGTAGTGTTGATTACTCGTTGTAGTTGATGCTAGTTGGTTTATTCAGTGGAAGATCATATGTTCAGATCCTTAATGATAATTAATACTCCTCTGATTATGATTATGAATATGCTTTGTGAGTAGTTACGTTTGTTCCTGAGGACATGGGACAAGTCTTGTTATAAGTAATTATGTGAATTTGGTATTCGTTCGATATTTTGATGAGATGTATGTTGTCTTTCCTCAAGTGGTGTTATCTGAACATCGACTACATGACACTTCACCATTATTTGGGCCTAGAGGAAGGAATTGGGAAGTAATAAGTAGATGATGGGTTGCTAGGGTGACAGAAGCTTAAACCCTAGTTTATGCGTTGCTTCGTAAGGGGCTGATTTGGATCCATATGTTTCATGCTATGGTTAGCTTTACCATAATTCTTCTTTCATAGTTGTGGATGCTTGCAGGACGGGTTAATCATAAGTGGGAGGCTTGTCCAAGGAAGGGCAACACCCAAGCACCGGTCCACCCACATATCAAATTATCAAAGTAACGAACGCGAATGATATGAGCATGATGCAAACTAACTTGACGATAATTCCCATGTCTCCTCGGGAGCACTTTGATTTATATAAGAGTTCATCCAGGCTTGTACTTTGCTACAAAAAGGATTGGGCCACCATTCTGAACCTTGTATAGTTTTATTACTTGTTACCCGTTACGATTTATCTTATCACAAAACTATCCGTTACCGATAATTTCAGTGCTTGCAGAGAATACCTTGCTGAAAACCACTTGGCATTTCCTTCTGCTCCTCGTTGGGTTCGACACTCTTACTTATCGAAAGGACTACGATAGATCTCCTATACTTGTGGGTCATCAAGACTCTTTTCTGGCGCCGTTGCCGGAGAGTGAAGCGCCTTTGGTAAGTGGCATTTGGTAAGGAAACATTCATATAGTGTGTTGAAATTTACTGTCACTGGCTATTATGGAGAATAATCCTTTGAGGGGTTTGTTCAGGGTATCTTCACCTCGACCAGAACCACAATTAGTTGTTCCTCAACCTACTGCACCTACTGAAAATATTTATTATGAAATTCCTTCGGGTATGATAGAGAAACTGCTAGCTAATCCTTATGCAGGAGATGGAACATTAGATCCCGATATGCACCTAATCTATGTGGATGATGTTTGTGGATTATTTAAGCTTGCTGGTATGCCCGAGGATGTTGTCAAGAACAAGTTATTCCCTTTATCTTTGAAGGGAAAGGCATTGCCATGGCATAGGCTATTGGATGATATCGGATCATGGAACTACAACAGATTGAAATTGGAATTTCATCAGAAGTTTTACCCTATGCATCTGGTACATCATGATCAGAATTATATATATAATTTTTGGCTTCATGAAGGAGAAAGTATCGCTCAAGCTTGGGAGAGGCTTAAGTCAATGTTATATTCATGCCCCAAGCATGAGCTCTCAAGAGAAGTTATTATTCAAAAAATGTATGCTCGGCTTTCTCATAATGATCGATCCGTGCTCGATACTTCTTATACTGGATCCTATATGAAGAAGGATATTGGATTCAAATGGGATTTATTGGAATGAATTAAGCGCAACTCTGAAGATTGGTATCTATACGACGGTAAAGAGTTGGGTGTAAACCTTAAGTTTGATTATGTTAAATCTTTTATGGATACCAATGTTTTTCGTGATTTTAGCACTAAATATGGACTTGACTCTGAGATAGCAGCTTCTTTATGTGAATCATTTGCTACTCATGTTGATCTCCCTAAGGAGAAGTGGTTTAAATATCATCCTCCCATTGAAGTTAAAGTAGTAGAACCTATTAAAGTTGAAGAACAAACTATTATTTATAGTGTTGATCCTGTTGTTCCCACTGCTTATATTAAGAAACCACCATTCCTTGTTAGAATAAAGGATCATGCTAAAGCTTCAACTATGGTTTGTAAGAGTTATACTGAAACACCTACACCTTCTGAACAAATTAAAGTTGAACCTAGTGTTGCAATGTTTAAAGATCTCTTGGTAGATAATATTTATGGGCATGTTATTTATTTCTGTGATGAAGCTGCTAGAATTCCTAAACACGATACTAAAGATAAACATGGACTTGATGTTGGCATACCTGTTGTTTTTGTTGAAATGGGAGATCATTGTTATCATGGCTTATGTGATGTGGGTGCTAGTGTGAGTGCAATTCCTTATACCTTGTATAAAGAAATTATGAATGATATTGCACCTGCTGAGATAGAAGATATTGATGTTACTATTAAGCTTGCCAATAGAGATACTATATCACCAATTGGGATAGTCGGAGATGTTGAAGTCTTGTGTGGGAAGATAAAATATCCTACGGATTTTCTTGTTATTGCTTCCCCACAAGATAATTTGTGTCCCATTATATTTTGTAGATCCTTCTTGAATACTGCTAATGTTAAGATAGACTGCGAGAAAGATATTGTTACTGTTGGTTTAGGGGATATGTCTCATGACTTTAATTTCTCTAAATTCCGTAGACAACCTCATGATAAAGAATTTCCTAGTGAAGATGAAATTATTGGTCTTGCTTCTATCCAAACAGACTCACTTTTGCTTTCTAGATGGTTATTCTGGTTTCTCTCAAATACTTGTGTCAAAAGAAGATCAAGAGAAAACCACCTTTACTTGCCCTTTCGGTACCTTTGCTTATAGACGTATGCCTTTTGGTTTATGCAATGCACCTTCTACCTTTCAAAGATGTACGACTGCTATATTCTCTGATTTTTGTGAAAAGATTGTTGAGGTTTTCATGGATGATTTCTCCATTTATGGAACTTCTTTTGATTATTGCTTAAGCAACCTTTAATAGAGTTTTGTAGAGATGTGAACAAACTAATCTTGTCTTGAATTGGGAGAAGTGCCACTTTATGGTTAATGAAGGTACTGTCTTGGGGCATAAAATTTCTGAAAGAGGTATTGAAGTTGATAAAGCCAAAGTAGATGCTATTGAAAAGATGCCTTGTCCTAAAGATATCAAAGGTATAAGAAGTTTCCTAGGTCATGCTGGTTTCTATCGTATGTTTATTAAAGACTTCTCTAAAATTTCTAGGCCTCTCACTAATCTATTACAAAAAGATATTCCTTTTGTTTTTTATGATGATTGTGTAGAAGCATTTGAAATACTTAAGAAAGCCTTGATTTCTGCACCCATAGTTCATCCACCTGATTGGAACCTACCCTTTGAAATTATGTGTGATGCTAGTGATTATGTTGTTGGTGCTGTTCTAGGACAAAGAGTTGATAAGAAAATAAATGTTATTCAGTATGCTAGTAAAACTCTAGACAGTGCCCAGAGAAATTATGCTACAACTGAAAAAGAATTTTTAGCAGTTGTTTTTGCTTGTGATAAGTTCAGACCTTATATTGTTGATTCTAAAGTAACTGTTCACACTGATCATGCTGCTATTAAATATCTTATGGAAAAGAAAGATGCTAAGCATAGACTTATTAGATGGGTTCTCTTGCTAGAAGAATTTGATTTAAATATTATTGATAGAAAGGGAGTTGAGAACCCCGTTGCAGACAACTTATCTAGGTTAGAAAATGTTCTTGATGACCCACTACCTATTGATGACAGCTTTCCTGATGAACAACTAAATGTCATAAATGCTTCTCGTAATGCTCCATTGTATGATGATTATGCTAATTATATTGTTGCTAAATTTATACCACCTAGTTTCGCATACCAGCAAAAGAAAAAGTTTTCTATAATTTAAGACATTACTTCTGGGATGACCCACACCTTTATAAAGAAGGAGTAGATGGTGTTATTAGACGTTGTGTACCTGAGCATGAACAGGTACAGATCCTACGCAAGTGCCACTCCGAGTCATACGGAGGACACCACGCTGGAGATAGAACTGCACATACGGTATTGCAATCCGGATTCTATTAGCCCACTCTCATTAAAGATGCACGTAAGTTTGACTTGTCTTGTGATGAATGCCAAAGGAGTGGTAATATTAGTAGATGTCAGGAAATGCCTATGAACTATTCACTTGTCATTGAACCATTTGATGTTTGGGGCTTTGATTATATGGGACCTTTTCCTTCCTCCAATGGGTATACACATATTTTAGTTGTTGTTGATTACGTTACTAAGTGGGTAGAAGCTATTCCAACTAGTAGTGGGGATCATAACACTTCTATTAAGATGCTTAAAGAAGTTATTTTTCGAGGTTTGGAGTCCCTAGATATTTAATGACTGATCGTGGTTCACATTTTATTCATGGTGCTTTCCGTAAAATACTTGCTAAGTATGATGTTAATCATAGAATTGCATCTCCTTATCATCCTCAGTCTAGTAGTCAAGTAGAATTGAGCAATAGAGAGATTAAATTAATTTTGCAAAAGACTGTTAATAGATCTAGGAAAATTTGGTCTAAGAAACTTGATGATGCTTTGTGGGCTTATAGAATAGCTTATAAAAATCCTATGGGTATGTCTCCATATAAAATGGTTTAAGGAAAAGCATGTCATTTACCTCTTGAACTAGAACATAAGGCATATTGGGATCTTAAAGAGCTCAACTATGATTTCAAAATTGCTGGTGAGAAGAGGTTATTTCACATTAGCTCACTTGATGAATGGAGAACCCAAGCCTATGAGCATGCCAAGTTGTTTAACGAAAAAGTTAAAAGATGGCATGACAAAAGGATACAAAAGCGTGTATTTAATGTAGGTGATCATGTTTTGCTATACAACTCTCGTTTAAGAATTTTTGCTGGAAAGCTTCTCTCTAAATGGGAAGGTCCTTACATCAATGAGGAGGTCTATCGTTCCGGTGCCATAAAATTCAACAATGCCGAAGGTAAAAATCCGAAGGTAGTAAACGGTCAAAGACTCAAACATTATATCTCAGGTACTCCCATAAATGTTGAGACCAATATAATTGATACCGTAACCCAGGAGGAGTACATAAGGGACACTTTCCAGAATGTTTCAGACTCCAAAAAGGAATAGGTATGTGGTACGGTAAGTAAACCGACTCCAAAACATTTCGAATGATAAATTTTCTCCGTTTTGGAATATTAAAAAAATTAGGAAAATTAAAAGTAGTCCGAAAGAGACACGAGGCCACCACAAGGGTGGAGGGCGCGCCCTACCCCCTGGGCGGGCCCCCCGACCTTGTGGCCACCTCGTGTGCCCCCCGGACTCCGTTTTCTTGCAGAATACTTCTTATGGTCGGTAAAAATTCATTATATAATCTCCCGAAGGTTTTTACCACCGTACCACGGCAATACCTCCTATTTTTGTTTCAAGCTGTTTTCTGCCAGGTCTTCAAGGCCAGGCATCATGTCGTCTCTCTCCTCCAACAAAGCAAGCGACGATGCTTGGCTAATGAAGATAGAGATGAAGAAAGAAGAACTTGGGGAGATAAACAAGGGTGATAAGATCAAGAAGGCCGCAGGAGATCAAGTTCCGGCAGCAGAAGAGGAAGACATCCTCCAACCTTATTATAATCATCTTACTCCTACTGAAATTGAAGCTTTCAAGATGATTGAGATAGTTCGGGTGCAGAACAAGTATCTAACCCGTGAAAATATTCTGTTACAAGAGCATATCACCGCACTCAAGGGCATTATTCGTAAATTGGAGCAACTCCTACGTTCGATGTTGGAAGACAAGCCTGCTTCGTCAACAAGTCCATCATCACCACCTCCGAAGAAAGAGATCTAAATACATGGGTATGGGCACTCCCCTTGGCAACTGCCAACCATGGGGGAGGTGCCCCGGTATCGTATCACCATCACATATTTATCTTTATCGTTCTTCTTAGTTCAATCCTTTTGGTTATATCTTGATCTAGTAGAATAAAGTTTTAAGTATGATCTAGCTTTGAGTTTTTCTTTATGTTCCCTCTATGTAATCGAGTCCGTGAGATATATAATAATGTGTAGTTCTGAGTAAAGGGCTTTGCTTTCTTGCTATGATCTTGAGGGAATTAAATTAAAGAAATAATTAAAGAAAATAAAAAGATCATATATTGATCTTATGGAGAGTAATGTCTTCACATATAAAGAGTATGATGAATAAAAGTTGTTGAGAGTTGACAAACTCAGTTTTGGTCATTGTTGCAATTAATAGGAAGTAATAGAGAAAGAAAGGATTCACATATAAATATACTATCTTGGACATCTTTCATGATTGTGAGCACTCATTAAAATATGACATGCTAAAAGGGTGATGTTGGACAAGGAAGACAACATAATAGGTCATGTTTCCTTATATCCGAATAGAAATTATATTGTCATGGATCATCTTAAATGTTGAGCTTGCCTTTCCCTCTCATGCTAGCCAAATTCTTTGCACCAAGTAGAGATACTACTTGTGCTTCCAAACATCCCTAAAGCCAATTTTTCCATGACAGTCCACCATACCTACCTATGGATTGAGTAGGATCCTTCAAGTAAGTTGTCATCGGTGCAAGCAATAAAAATGCTCCTCTAAATATGCATGATCTATTAGTGTGAAGAAAATAAGCTTTATACGAACTTGTGATATGGAAGAAATAAAAGCGACATACTGCATAATAAAGGTCTTTATCACAAGTGGCAATATAAAGTGACGTTCTTTTGCATTAAGATTTTGTGCATCCAACCATAAAAGTGCATGACAACCTCTACTTCCCTCTATGAAGGGTCTATTCTTTATTTTTATCTCCTACCCTTATACAAGAGTCATGGTGATCGTCACCTCTCCTTTTTACACTTTTTCCTTTCGCAAGCTCTATATGTTGGAGAGATCCGGATATATATCCACTTGGATGTAGGTTTTCATAAAGTATTATTGTTGACATTACCCTTGAGGTAAGAAGTTGGGAGGCGAAATTATAAGCCCCTATCTTTCTCTGTGTCCGATTGAAACTTTGTACCCATAAGTATCGCGTGAATGTTATCAATTGTGAAAGATTAAATGATAGTTGAGTATGTGGACTTGCTCAAAAGCTCTTATTTGACTCTTTCCGATGTTATGATAAATTGCAATTGCTTCAATGACTGAGATCATATTTTGTTAGTTTTCAATGAAGTTTCACATTCATATTTTACCTTGTGAATGAATTGTTACTTTATCATAAGAAATTATATGGCATTATATGTTGCTGTTCTAAATATGATCATGATGCCCTCATGTCCTTATTTTATTTTGTCGACGCATCTATCTCTAAACATGTGGACATATTTATCGATACCAGCTTTTGCTTGAGGACAAGCGAGGTCTAAGCTTGGGGAAGTTGATACGTCCATTTCGCATCATGCTTTTATGTTGATATTTATTGCATTATGGGTTGTTATTACACATTATATCACAATACTTATGGCTATTCTCTCTTATTTTATAAGGTTTACATGAAGAAGGAGAATACCGGCAGCTGGAATTCTGGAGCGGAGAAGTAGCAAATATTAGAGACCTATTCTGCATAACTCCAAAAGTCCTGAAACTTCATGCAGCTTTTTTTGGAATATATAAAAATATTGGGTGAAGAAAGAACCAGAGGGGGCCACCAGCCAGCCACAAGGGTTGAGGGCGCGCCCCCGACCTTGTGGGCCCCCTAGCAGGCCTCCGATGTCCATCTTTTGCTATATGGTGTCTTTTACCCTGGAAAAAATCATTGAGAAGCTTTTGGGATGAAGAGCCACCGTCTCGAGGCAAAACCTGGGTAGAACAAATCTAGGGCTCCGGCGGAGCTGTTCTGCCTCCGGGAGGGGGAAATCGTCGCCATCGTCATCACCATCGATTCTCTCGTCGAGGGAGGGTCAATCTCCATCAACATCTTCACCAGCACCATCTCCTCCCAAATCCTAGTTCATCTCTTGTATTCAATCTTGGTCCCAAAACCTCAGATTGGTACCCGTGGGTTGCTAATAGTTTTGATTACTCGTCTTAGTTGATGCTAGTTGGTTTATTCAGTGGAAGATCATATGTTCAGATCCTTAATGATAATTCATACTCCTCTGATTATGATTATGAATATGATTTGTGAGTACTTACGTTTGTTTCTGAGGACATGGGATAAGTCTTGTTATAAGTAATCATGTGAATTTGGTATTTGTTCGATATTTTGATGAGATGTATGTTGTCTTTCCTCTAGTGGTGTTATGTGAACGTCGACTACTTGACACTTCACCATTGTTTGGGCCTAGGGGAAGGCATTGGGAAGTAATAAGTAGATGATGGGTTGCTAGAGTGATAGAAGCTTAAACCCTAGTTTATCCGTTGCTTCGTAAGGGGCTGATTTGGATCCATATGTTTCATGCTATGGTTAGGTTTACCATAATTCTTCTTTCATAGTTGCGGATGCTTGCAGGAGGGGTTAATCATAAGTGGGAGGCTTGTCCAAGGAAGGGCAGCACCCAAGCACCGGTCCACCCACATATCAAATTATCAAAGTAACGAACGCGAATGATATGAGGATGATGAAAACTAACTTGACGATAATTCCCATGTGTCCTCGGGAGTGCTTTGCTTTATATAAGAGTTTGTCCGGGCTTGTACTTTGCTACAAAAAGGATTGGGCCACCATGCTGAACCTTGTCTAGTTCTATTACTTGTTACCGTTATGATTTATCTTATCACAAAACTATCTGTTACTGATAATTTCAGTGCTTGCAGAGAATACCTTGCTGAAAACCACTTGTCATTTCCTTCTGCTCCTCATTGGGTTCGACACTCTTACTTATCGAAAGGACTACGATAGATCCCCTATACTTGTGGGTCATCATGGACGACGACGCAGATCACGACGTCGCCCGACTTCTGACGATTCCGGCAGTGGCGGCGTCGTGTTCTCGTCGTCGTGAGCCTGTCGCCAGGGTGGTGTAGCAATGAGATGGATGCACTTGGGGGTTGACGACCCCGTTCGGCGCTCTGTCTTGGTTATCTTGCCCTGGGGAAGGCGTGTGCCCCGTAGCTGCACCCGCAGCAAGGGCAGCTAGAGGGTTATGGCTCGCACCAGAGCGAGCGCCATCACTGCGGTTGCGTCCTTAAGTGAGGTGGACAGGCGGAGATTGGATATTCTCCCCACCCGCATCATGTGGAGCATGGCCGCTATTGTGTTGTCGATGTTTTCCTCCTCTGGCGCCTCCTTTTCCCGCTTCAGCCGCAGGGGGAACAGTGACGGTGCCACCTGCGCCGGTCACGTTCCCTGCGGCTTCAACGTCCCCCTGCGCCACCGTAGCCCCCATGGTATCAGTGGCTGCATGCAAGGGGGCCTTCAAGTTGGACGGGTGAGCTGTACTGCCGGAATTTTTCTTGGGCGCCATGGATAATGAAGCGATCGATGATGAAGATTGGCATGTTGCTGACAACCTCGGGTTCATGCAAGCGCGTCCCCCTACCTGGTGCGCCAAATATGTCATGGCAGAACACGATCACCTATGGGGCCATTGGCCCCTTGTGGTTCGGCAAGGGGGATGGGCATGTTGCACAAAGAGCGGATACCGTAGGGAAGCATGGCAATGGTGACGCCGTGGTTTTTACCCAGGTTCGGGCTGCTGCGAAGCGTAAAACCCTACTCCTGCTTTTCGGTGGATTAGATGGAGGACCATGACAAACACGCAGTGCTCAAGCCCGGCAAGGTCGCCTCGAGGAGAGCAGCTACGCGCTTAAGAGTATAAAAGGGTCCAAATCCTACTCTAGGTCGCCAATGGCCCTCCTTTTATAGGCTATGGGGTTACCACAATGGCAAATCAGTCATTACCCAGTGATTAGATAGCAGACAGTGCTATGATACCTAACTCTGCAGACAGGACAAGGTGCATTAAATGCATCGCTTAGTGTCACGTCATAAGTGTAGCCCGGCAAGCCTTTCCACGCCACTTTAGCCGTTTCTCGCCATGTCTGCCTGACAAGCCTCTGGATGGGTGTCATGCAGGGTGAATCTTCTCCCCAAATGGCTGCCACGTGCCAAATGACAGCCAATTAATCACTTGGGGGCTCGACACTGCACTAATAAGTAACTTGAGTCACTCTGCGGTGGAGCGATGGTACCTTGGCGGGGTAATCCGTCCTAGGCGCCCCCGGCAAGCCTGCCAGGGAAATCTTGAGACTTGTCTTCGATGTAGCCTCGACCTGACCAGGCTCGCCTGCCCGGCAAGGGAGGTTTTTCCTTGTCTTGGTCTTCTTGATCCGCCCTTTGATTCCTCAAAGAGCTATCTCCTTAGCTTGGTCTTGTCTTGCCGCTGCATTCTTGCCCTTGCGCTTGTGTACAGTTCGGGCAACATACGCAAGGTTTTTTGCACCGACAATAAGAGAAATATCAAGGATTAGTCATAAAAGGCTCATGCCTTGCATGTATCCAAATGGAGATTCTACTCCAAGTTTGAGGCATCAATGATATTCAATTCACCTCTCAAATAGCAAATTCTCATCAAGCGGTTTAGTGAATATATCCGCCAATTGCTTATCGGTACGAACATGCTTAGGATTGATGTCTCCTTTAGCAACATGATCTCGAATGAAATGATGACGAACTTCAATATGCTTAGTCGAGAATGTTGCACGGGATTGTGAGCAATCTTAATAGAACTTTCATTATCACAAAGCAATGGAACATGTTTCACATGTATCCCATAATCCTTAGGGGTTTGGGTCATCCAAAGTAACTGAGCACAACATGATCCGGCGGCAATGTATTCCGCTTTGGCAGTAGATAAGGATACCAAGTTCTGTTTCTTCGAGGACTGAGACACAATGGATCTACCAAGAAATTGACAAGTACCCGAAGTGGACTTTCTATCAACCTTGTCACCGGCATAGTCTGAATCGGAGTAGCCAACAAGATCAAAAGATGACCTCTTAGGGTACCAAATGCCAAAGTTTGGTGTATGAATTAAGTATCTCACTATCCTTTTCACGGCCTTAAGATGACATTCTTTAGGGGCCGCTTGATATCGTGCACACATGGATACACTTAGCATAATATCGGGAGTGGAGGCACATAGATATAACAGTGAACCAATCATAGAGCGGTAAACCTTTTGATCAACCGGTTTTGCCATCCGTAGCCAAGTCAAGATGTCCACTAGTACGCATGGGTGTTTTCATAACTTTGCTTTCTTGCATGTTGAACTTCTTGAAAAGATCCTTGGTATACTCTGTTTGAGAAACAAAGGTACCTTCCTTAGTTTGCTTGATTTGCAAACCAAGGAAAAATTGAGTTCACTCGTCATAGACATGTCAAACTTCTTCGACATTAGCCTTACAAACTTTTCACTAAAATGGGGGTTAGTAGAACCAAATATGATATCATCCACATAAATTTGGCACACAAATAATTCACCATTAACCCTTTTAGTCAAAAGTGTTGAATCAATCTTCCCAATTTCGAAGTCCTTTTCAATAAGGAACTTGGTCAAGCATTTATACCATGCTCTAGGAGCTTGTTTAAGGCCATAAAGAGCTTTGTGAAGTTTGTAGACATGATTAGGTTTCTTGGGATTGACAAATCTGGGAGGTTGTTTAACATACACTTCCTCCTCGATTTCTCCATTAAGAAAAGCACTTTTGATGTCCATTTGGTATAACATGATGGCATGGTGATTGGCATAAGCAAGTAAGATGCGTATGGACTCAAGTCTAGCAACATGGGCATATGTCTCACCGTTGTCCATAACTTCGACTTGAGTGTAGCCTTGGGCGACGAGATGGGCCTTGTTGCGTACAACTTGTGGATCTTCATCTTGCTTATTTCGAAACACCCATTTGGTTTCAATGACATTGTGGTTGTCGTCGGGCTTTTCAACCAATGTCCACACTTGATTTCTCTTGAAGTTGTGTAGCTCTTCATGCATAGCATTTACCCAATCTGGATCCTCGAGAGCTTCTTCAACCTTCATAGGTTCAATACTAGAAAATGAATGAGTAGTGTTCACAAAAGTTAGCCAAACAAGCTTTGGAGCGAGTAATTCTCCCAGTTTGAATATCATCAAAGATTTGTTCGACGGGATGGTCTCTTGTGACTCTTGCTCTAACTTGTGAGAGCTTTTGTTTGGGTTGGGGTGGAACATCCTCTTCATTGTCTTCTTCTTCTTGTCCTCCTTCATTGTTGTTGGCGTTGGCGTTCTCTTGTGGAGGCGGAGAGGGAGGTCGATGTGGTTCATCTTGTTGTACTTCCTCATTTTCTCCGTCTTGACATGTTCCACTTGTGGATGCCTCCAAATCAACTTGTGGTTCACCTTGATGTGAAGTTGAGGCTTCCACTTGAACGGATGAGGTACTCTCCTTCACCTCCTTTGGGTGAATCTTGCCAATGGACAAATCCTGGATTGCTTCCGAAGCATCTTTTTCTCCTACATCAATTGGCAATTGCTTGACTTATGAGCCGTTAGATTCATCAAACTTCACATCTACTGTCTCTTCAACCTTTCGGGAGAAATTTTTGTAGACACGGTAAGTGTGAGAGTTTGAGCCATAACCGAGTTGGAAACCTTCAGGATATTTAGGAGCAAATTTCGAGCGACGATGCTTATCAAGAATGTAACAGTTTGAGCCAAATACTCGAAAGTATCCAACTTGGGGTTTGTTACTAGTGAGAAGCTCGTATGCCTTCTTGCCAAGAAGCTAGTGAAGATATGGTCAATTCATAGCATGACAAGCTGTCTCAACCGCTTCCACCCAAAAATTTCTTGGTGTCTTGTATTCATCAAACATCGTTCTTGCCATCTCAATAAGTGTTCGGTTCTTCCTCTCAACAATTACATTTTGTTGAGGTGTGTACGTAGCCTAGAACTCATGTGAAATCCCTTCTTCGTCCAGAAAGGTATCCACATTGGCATTCTTGAACTCCGTTCCATTGTCGCTTCAAACCTTCTTGATCTTTACTTCGAATTGGTTTTGGGCCTTCCGAGTGAAGTTCTTGAAGATCTTTTGGACCTGCAATTTGTCATCAAGAAAGAGCACCCATGTAAATCTTGAAAATTCGTCAACAATGACCAAACCAAACGAGTTACCACCGAGACTCTTGTAGGCGTTGGGACCGAAAAGATCCATATGAAGTAGCTCAAGAGGTCTTCTCGTGGTCATGATGTTCTTCACGGGATGACTTCCTCCAACCTATTTTCCTACTTGACAAGCGGTCTTCTCGTGGTCATGATGTTCTTCACGGGATCGAGAAGAGAGATCTAGAGGGGGGTGATTAGACCCTCTACAAGTAAAAGTGGCAGTTTTTAAGTTCTTCAAGTTAAGGTGGAGTTTAAGCACAAGTTTAAGCATTCACAATACATTTCAAGCAACCATGATAAGAATATGAGTAGAGGAAAGAGTATAGCATGCTAATTGCAAGAAAGTAAAGGGATGGGATTTGAGTGTGCAAATGCAATGAAGACACGGAGATTTTTGGCATGGTTCTGATAGGTGGTGCTATTGTACATCCACGTTGATGGAGACTCCAACCCACGAACGGTAACGGTTGCGCGAGTCCACGGAGGGCTCCACCCACGAAGGGTCCACAAAGAAGCAACCTTGTCTATCCCACCATGGCCATCACCCATGAAGGACTTGCCTCACTCGGATAGATCTTCACGAAGTAGGCGATCTCCTTGCCCTTACAAACTTCTTGGTTCAAATCCACAATCCTGTCGGAGGCTCCCAAGCGACACCTAACCAATCTAGGAGACGCCACTCTCCAAAAGGTAACAGATGTTGTGTTGATGATGAACTGCTTGCTCTTGTGCTTCAGATGATAGCCTCCCCAACACTCAACTCTCTATCGCAGATTTGGATATGGTGGAAAGATGATTTGAGTGGAAAGCAACTTGTGGAAGGCTAGAAATCAAGATTATTGTGGTAGGATTGGTATATCTTGATCTCAACACATGAGTAGGTGGTTCTCTCTCAGAAAATATAAGCTGGAAGTGTAGGCACGTTCTGATGCTCTCTCAGATATGGAGAAGGGGGTGGAGGGGTATTTATAGCCTCCACACAAAATCCAAGCATTACACACATTTGACCCAACTCGGTTAGACCGAATAGAAGAACTCGGTGAGACCGATTCTGTTCAAAATGTGAACGTTAGGAATCTCGGTGGGACCGACTGGAACAACTCGGTGGGACCGATGTGCTAGGGCTTAGGGCAAACATCAAATCAGTGGCACCGATTGCATCAACCCGATGAGACCGAAGTGAAGCAATAAGGCAATAGAGAATATGTCAAGCCAACTCGATGTGACCGATCACAATTTCGGTGAGATCAAAATAATTGCAACAGGCAAGAGAGAGTTTGCAAGGCCATCTTGGTGAGACCGAGATCCGTATCAGTGTGACCGAACTGTTAGGGTCTCTAGCAGTGGCTATGTCAAATGAACTTGGTGGTGCCGGATAGGAATTATCGGTGGGGCCGAGTTTGACTTTGTGTCGGTGTACTAGAGTAGGGGTACCCTAGTATCCCGAACTCGTGCACGGGCAGTTGCAGCACCCCGCGGCAAGGCTTGCCGGGTGACCGCCAAGGTCCTCCGTGGTTCCTTTGGAGCCATTCAAGAGCAAAGTATTCAAGCCAAGGAGACAAGGCCCCGGCAAAAGGAGCTTGCCGGGAAGGCCAACCAAGGCATCTCAAGGAACTTGTCACGACGCGCCACGCGTCCCGGCAAGGCCCGGCGAGCGACAAGCTTCCGGACGCGACAAGGCAACAACCGCCGCAAGGCGCTTGCCGCGGTAGACTACCACTCTATACCTGCGCTCCAGCACATCCACTAACGTGTCGCTCTGGGACCTTTCCAAGCGCGCGTGGCAAGAGGCTGTGCGGCCAACGGAGCGCGGTGGCGAGCGACGCTGACAAGATTGCCATCGTGGCAAGCGGCGGCGCACCTGACGGTCCCTGTTTGCACTGTTTGGGCGACGTAGACGGGCATTTAATGCCTTTGTCCCCGCCGCCGGGTTAGGTATGATACATATGCAGTGTAGCTGTACCAACCGCAATTCCTTTTCCATTTTTACCCTTGTCTACGTTGCCACCTGTCGGAGACCCCTTTAGCATATAAAAGGAGGCCCATGCGCAACGTAGCGGGGGGTTCGAAGGCATAAAACACTCACGCTAGGTCTCGTTAGCAGCTGGTGTGTACTGTAGCACTCAGCGCTCCCAAGCAAGAACTCAATACACTCAGACATGCAGCAGTAGGAGTGTTATCTCTCCGGAGAGCTTCGAAGCTGGGTAAACTGCTCGTGTGTTTCGCCTCGATCTGCTCTTCGTGCGATCTCCGCCCCCCGCCGAACCGAAAGGGGCTCGGTCCGCCGGTCCCATAGGTGTTCGTGGATCAGCTTCCCCGACACTTTGGGTTTAGGACATATTTGGAATGAGAAAGTGGTTGAGGGCTTTGGAGTAATATCACTAAGCATTTTGAGCAAGTAGACCACTAAGCAACACGTCATCCCCTTTTAATAGTATTGGCTTTCCTATGGACTCAATGTGATCTTAGATCACTAAAATATAAATGAAGAGTCTTGAGCTTTTGCCAATATGTGTCCTAGACACTTTGAAGGGGTTCCATATCCTCTTGTCCTTTCCACACCATTGTTGAACTTGTCTGAAGTACACTAGATAAAAGTATTAGTCCAACAAAAGATATGTTGACATTAATTACCAAAATCACCCAGGGAGCACTTGTGATTTCAATCTCCCCCTTTTTGGTAATTGATGATAACATACATCAAAGCTTTAGGTAAATGATATGAAGAGAACAGGTAAAGCTTTGGTGAAACATGTAACATGCATAAGCTCCCCCTACATATATGCAATCATGTGAAGATAGAATATAAGAACATGTGAATACATAATTATGACAGAGCAAGCAAGGAGTTACATGTATCTTGGCTATATGCATCAGAGCTAATGATGTAGTTAAGAAGTGTACCTCCATATTTATGAATCTTTCTTGCAAACAATATGTACATCAGTAAGAGATCATCATGCACATGAGTGTGATGCATATACTTACCTTGTAGTCTTGAGCTGGCTTTGGAAAGAGTGGACTTGAGAAAACAGGGTCAGATAACATAAGAACACTCCTAAGTAAAGAAGTTTCAGAAAACCACAAAAGTACCAAGGCTGGGATGACATGTAATGGGTGAGTACTGAGTACTTGATTAAGATATAGACATGTCCCGAAAGATTTAAAGATGTGCAAAGAATTCCAAAGAGTTTTCTCCCCTTAGACATGAACTCTTTCTCCCCCTGAATCTGATATTCGATAATGTGAGAAGATAGGGTAGGGTGAGATAGAATTACAACACAAAATAGACTAATGTCAACTAAAGTCAGAGGAACAAGGATTTTCAATAGAAATAGCTAAGATCAAACATGTTGACATGTCTTTCCCCTCTTAAAAACATGTGACTTCTCTCCTCTTTGTTGACAAGCATCTGTAGAAGAGCTTAGATGTGCTCATATGATAAGCTTTGATGTTCTCTCTTTCTCCCCCTTTGAAATCAATTTCCAAGAAGGATACTTCTAGAGCATGAGTCAAGTAGGTGTGGTCCTTGAGAGTCACTACATGGCAGTAGGTGTTTTTTATGCTTAGAGAGAAGAATCATTGAGTGGAGCTGAGAAGAAATAGGTAGTTAAGATGTGGCAAAACATTTTCTCAGAGTTGAAGTCGGTGACGCTGATTCGTTTTCCATCGGTGACGTCGAGATGATAGAGTCACAGATGGTCCCGATCGGGGAGGCCGAATCAGTCCATGTCGGTTGTACCGATGAGCTGTTTACAAGGAGACCTTGTGTTTCGGTCGAGCCAATGGGTTTGGATCGAAGGGACCGAGTTCAACACAGAGCAAAAAATTTGGCAACTCGGCTCACTTAGCAAATGAAATCTCACAAGGATTTGCAAGGAATTAACAAAAAAGTTTTGCAATGAATTAAACACAGAGTAAAATCAGAAGAGAAATCTAGATGAAGTATTTTTGTGTGTTTGTTTGGAGAGAGACAAAGTAGCAAAGAAAGTATGCAAATAGAAAGAGCAAATGGGCAAAAGAACACTAGAGAACTTCATCTAGAGAGGGGTCAGCGACTAAGTCACCTATGTTAGAGTATATTTACTTAGGAGTCATGTGAGATCACTTGATCATAGGTCATATTCATTGTTTTAGCTCAAAAAATGGGGTTACCATTTTTCGTTGAAGCATTTTGATGTGTTCACACCTTGTTGAGTTGCTTTGTCTCATGACTTGGAGCAAAGCTTCTCTAAGATGGAATGACATACCTTGGGTTGTGGTGTTGATCTTGCTCATGTAGTCGAACTTGTGTTGGATGCTCAAGGTTGATGTAGTTCATCAAGAGTTGGGAGCACCACTTGGAGTTTGAGTTCATCTTCCTACATGGGTTAGTCTTGCAAGGAATAGCACTTGTGTATCCGAAATGACAAACATGAAACATGATACCAAGTGAAACTTGATATATTTAAATTGTCAAAGGATATGTTGAATGAGTTCATGCTTCGTTGTATTCAACAACCATATAGTAGGGACTTGGTGATGTAGAAATTGCTCAAAATGTGAGTGACTTGCAATCTCATAGATTTGGGTTCATCCAAGTACCTACAAGGGTTAGTTAACATGCAAGGGTGCAAGTATAGATCCAAGACATATAATCATCATCATAAGAGAAATATCAAGGATTGGTCTTAAAAGGCTCATCCCTTGCATGTATCCAAATGGAGCTTCTACTCCAAGTTTGAGGCATCAATGATATTCAATTCACCTCTCAAACGGCAAAATATTTTCTCATCAAGCGGTGTAGTGAATATATCCGCCAATTGCTTATCGGTACGAACAGGCTTAAGATTGATGTCTCCTTTAGCAACATGATCTCGAATGAAATGATGACGAACTTCAATATGCTTAGTCCGAGAATGTTGCACAGGATTGTGAGAAATCTTAATAGCACTTTCATTATCACAAAGCAATGGAACATGTTTCACATGTATCCCATAATCCTTAAGGGTTTAGGTCATCCAAAGTAATTGAGCACAACATGATCTGGTGGCAATGTATTCCGCGTCGTTAGTAGATAAGGATACCGAGTTTTGTTTCTTGGAGGACCAAGACAGAAGGGATCTACCAAGAAATTGACAAGTACCCGAAGTGGACTTTCTATCAACCTTGTCACCGGCATAGTCCGAATCGGAGTAGCCAACAAGATCAAAATATGACCTCTTAGGGTACCAAATGCCATAGCTCGGTGTATGAATTACAAAAATATGTTGACATTAATTACCAAAATCGCCCAGGGAGCACTTGTGCTTTCAATGGGGAGTTCGAACGACTGTCCCTGGCAACATGGCCCCACCCTTCGCAAACGTGGCACTTACTTTGTGTTGATACCGTGAATAGTTGATCCACAAGGTCAATTGCGTGTGGGCCACGAGTGGCTTCCTCCTTGGCCCAAAGCATCAAGAAGCCAAGAAACGGGAACGCAGCCTCCGGCAACGACCGCACTTCATTAGCATCGAAGGCACCTTGACCAGCATGTTCCTTACGTGGCGCGATGGCTTTGCCTCGTCCGGGTCAACACGACATCTTGTGAGCATGCCACTTGGGAAGTTGGCGCTCATCATTCACCGGGGGTGATTCACTAGCCTACCTGCCACAAAGGTGTCACTTGCTCCACCGCATGGTGTCGCCAGGCTGGGGTGCCACCTTGGGCGGCAGTGACAAGACGGGTGTGTGTTCCCCGAAGATAGAAGGTGACGACACCTCCCCGCGGATTTAATGCGCGTACCAACATTCTCGGCTCTGGGTAGTTCCTTAGAAACTTTGCCAATGTTGTACCCCTTGTGCAATAAAAGGAGGACCAGGCGACGGATAGGAAAGATTGGACACTTGTTAGAAGAACAATAGGACGACACAACCCTTCCCTGTTCCAGGGAAGGACTTGTAGCTCACAAATCCACCATATAAACAAACAAAAAGCAGGATTAGGGTATGATAACACACAAGTATAGGGGATCAATTCTAGATTTTTTGATAAATAAGAGTGTCGAACCCAATGCGGAGCTGTCAGGGCCGAATTTCTGAGACATAAATCCCAGTAAATGACCCTTGTGTCATCACCAGCCGCAGGATTACTGTCCGCTGGTGGACACTTCCTTGATACATAATTCCAAGCAATTACAACAAATTGGATACAAGACCACAAAGGTCCAATGAATATAACAAGGATCTCTAGTGGTGGATAATGGAAGCGACTCGTGGATCTCCAACGTTGATGGGAATCCATTCCCATAGGAACAGCTGGCCAGGATAATTCCTATCTCGCACGGCTGCTATCTTTGAATCCTAGGTTGCGGGGTGTCGTCGCAGTACTCCTCTCTGAATCATGATCTGGCCAAGACAATAGCCAGGGACAAGCCAATGAGTACATTTGAATGTACTCGCAGACATGATGAACAAAATATATACCGAATGGATACGTTCATGATGAATCAAGCTATATGCATGTGCAGACTGAAAACTAAGGCATGGCATGACCAATATTCATACGGTGCAGAAGGAATAAATGAATCATGTTAGTAGTAAATCAAGGAAATGAAATGGAACATCGGGCGTTGGACCACCCAAAGAATTCCAAGAAAAATGCCAAGAGGGTGTCTAAAATAGAATCAGGCGAGACAGGACCTCTCGAGAACTCAAGCGACACCACCTGAGGTCTTAAAAAGAAATGCCAAACAGGTGTCTAAAAGTGAAAGCACAAGTGCTCCCTAGGTGGTTTTGGTAATTAATGTCAACATATCTCTTGTAGGACTAACATTTTTATCTAGTATGTTTCAGATAAGTTCAATAGTGAAGTGGCATGGACTAGAGGATGTGGAACACCTTCATGATGCTAAGGACAAAGGATTGGCTCAAGCCTAAAGCTCAAGACTCTACATTTTCTATTTTAGTGATCCAAGATCACATTGAGTCTATAGGAAAAGCCAATACTATCAAGGAGGGATGAGGTGTTGCTTAATGAGGCTCTTGCTCAAAATGCTTAGTGATATGCTCCAAAGCCCTCAACTACTTTCTCACATCCACATTTAACCTAAACCAAAAGTCAAACTCGGCCCCACCGATTCTTTCTATCCGGCGCCACCGAGTTCAGTTGTCATAGCCACTGCCACAAACCCTAGGCAAATCGGTCTCACCGATAGGTATCTCGGTATCACCGAGATGGGGTTGTAATCTCTCTGTTTCCCTTCATAACGTTTCGGTCCCACCGAGATGAGCGGTCGGTCCCACCGAGATTGCAATGTAAACTCTTTGTTTCCCTTTTGTAACATTTTGGTCTCACCGAAATGAGCAAATCGGTCCCACCGAGTTTACCTGACCAACTCTCTGGTTAGCTTATTACCTAAATCAGTCTCACCGAGTTTGTGTAATCGGTCTCACCGAGATTACATTATACCATAACCCTAACCATATCAGTCCTACTGAGTTGCATGTCGGTCCCATCGAAAATCCTAATGGTCACTAGATTTGCTAAATCAGTCTGACCGAGTTTATCAATTCGGTCCCACCGAGTTTGGCAAGTTGTGTGTAACGGTTAGATTTTGTGTGGAGGCTATATATACCCCTCCACCTCCTCTTCATTCGTGGAGAGAGCCATCAGAACGAACCTACACTTCCAACCTACATTTTCTGTGAGAGAACAACCTACACTTGTGTTGAGGCCAAGATATTCCATTCCTACCATATGAGTCTTGATCTCTAGCTTTCCCCAAGTTGCTTTCCACTCAAATCTTCTTTCCACCAAATCCAAATCCTGTGAGAGAGAGTTGAGTGTTGGGGAGACTATCATTTGAAGCACAAGAGCAAGGAGTTCATCATCAACACACCATTTGTTACTTCTTGGAGAGTGGTGTCTCCTAGATTGGCTAGGTGTCACTTGGGAGCCTCCGACAAGATTGTGGAGTTGAACCAAGGAGTTTGTAAGGGCAAGGAGATCGCCTACTTCGTGAAGATCTACCGCTAGTGAGGCAAGTCCTTTGTGGGCGACGGCCATGGTGGGATAGACAAGGTTGCTTCTTCGTGGACCCTTTGTGGGTGGAGCCCTCCGTGGACTCGTGCAACCGTTACCCTTCGTGGGTTGAAGTCTCCATCAACGTGGACGTACGATAGCACCACCTATCGGAACCACGTCTCAAAAATCTCCGTGTCTCCAAATTGCGTTTGAATTATCCAAACCCTTCCCTTTACATTCTTGCAAGTTGCATGGTTTATTTTCCGCTGCTCATATACTCGTTGCATGCTTGCTTGATATGTATTTTGTTTGTTAAACTTCTGCCAAAACTCCACTTCAACTTAAAGAAATTAAAAACTGTAAATTTTTGTACTTAGTGTCTAATCACCCCCCTCTAGACACCTCTTCTTGATCCTTTCAAAAAGCGACGCCTCGAGAGGTCTTGATAATAAATGCCACAGTCGGGTGTCTGAGCGATGCCTCATAAAGGGCTTATAAGAAAATAATCATACGAGTATCCAGGTGGACTAGCCATCCCAAGTGGTACCCAGAAACAAAAATGAAAATGAGTATCCCGGGTAGTCTAGCCAACCCAAGAGATACTCACAGTTGCACATAAGAGGAAGGGGTTAGTCCACAACAACATTCATGTCAACAATAATATTCATAGTGGCACTAGTAGTGACAATCATTATCCTGCAGAATGAACCATGATTAATTTAATTATTTCCTCCAGAGGCTGACACTAAGACCGACACTTGACCAACCCAAACTATAGCCCTTAACCATGGACACGGCTATCCGAATAGATATAACTCTGCAGAGGGTGTACTCTTTACCCACATGTATAGGATTTCTTTAGCCAACACAGAAATGCTGACTAATTCCCGTCACGGCCTTTGGGTTGGAAACACACCTGACGAGCACACACCAGATTAACTTTCCGATTGCCAGGAATCACCCGAAGCATCGTTCAAGGAAAACTCTAAGGTGGGGAGACCATCATCTCGAGTAGCATGGGATCACTATTAACATGCGCGGATTACAACGGGTGCCCCCCTCTTAGCCCAGTCGAATACACCCATGCCCCCTGACCTGGTGACTGGCATTGCAACCGGTACCTGTAAACCTTAATCGTGGCCTCTCTATACGGTGTGTGCAGGGAAAGGGTTAACAACTTACTGAACCATACCCTACCTGTGGTAGGGACATGTGCTAGCACGATTCAAGTATGGGGGTTACTGGGACAAGACTCGGTCTATGGTCAACTCAGGAGGTTTAAGCTTTCCTGTAGTGGTTAGCACAATATAATTGCTTGGCAGTACCCAACAGGGTCACCACCTGGTATGCCTCGACATACCCTCACTAATTATTCTCGTCACAACGAGATTTCAGTCTCACAGTCACTTTTCTCGTGACTGATTCTTTCCTGTAGATTCACCTGGATAAACACAGGCATATATGGCACGTGAAAATAACCATACTCACATATGCCTCATGTTTAAATGAAAATAAAATACCATCCAGGGGGATCATGTATGTATGAACAATACTATGCAAATTTCATATGAGTTGAATATATTCATAATTCAATTCTACATGCACACAAACACTATGCATTCACCATATCATGTGTTCAAGATGCTTGCCTGGAGCATCCAGAAGTGTTGGGTGCACCCCAAATGCTTGTAAAAATAATCTTCCCTCCATTTTCCTATTTTTGAGATAATGACATTACCACATAATTCCACAAAAGTACATAAAAGTTGCTTGGAAATTTTTGAAATAAATACTAAAATAAACTAGATGAAACTTGAGAAATAACACAAAAAGAATCAAGTCATTTGGAGTTGTGGTTTAAAAACTAGAGCAGTCAAAGTTAGGGTCAAATCTGGATTTTAAATTAAAACAGAAAAGAAAATCGTTCGATCGAGAATACGCTTTCAGAATAAGGAAAACGTACTTCAAGGATTATGCTTTCATTGAACACGCTTTCCAGAGGAGGAGACATACTTTGAGGAATATGCCTCCACTTAAAACAAGTTGGCACAGCGTTGGGTCACTGACAGTGGGCCCGCCTGGCCCACTAGTCAGGTTTGACTGGTCCACGCGCGCGCCTCCTTCTCTGACAGAACTGAGGCGGAGCTCTGGCGAATGGCGACACTGTACGGAAAACCGAGGCCACCTACGAGCTCAGGAGGTCGAGGCGGTCCCTCCGGTGGTCGCCATGGTCCCTGGGGTGGACGAAGTCGCCGGCGGCAAGCTCACCCGAGGAGCTCTGGCGGAGACGAATTGGGCGTTTTTCCTACGGTGGCTCCCGGGCAAAATTGAGTGCGGGGATGGATTAGTAGGTTCTCAAGGAGGCTGTTCGTGAAGAAATTTCAGAGAGGGAGGGCCAGACGGTGTCGGAACCATCCGAACAGTGGCGGCAGCAGTAGTTGCGTAGAGGAAGAAGACGACCATCTCCGGTAGTTTGGCTACCCGAGGTGGCTTGCAGAGGATGGAGAGGTGGTGTTGAGGGTAGGAGCGGGCTCGCGGTGAGCTTTTATAGCGTGAGGGGGTCGGTTTCATGGTGTCAAGAGGATAAGCATGGCGGTAGCGATCATTACGGCGGCAGGTCAGGTTGTTGAGGTCGGCGGGGTGGTTGGTGAGATGGTGGCGGCCTGAGTTAATTGTGGAGCATGCTGGCGGGCTCAGGGGATCTCCAGGTGGCCCGGATGATGCTGTCCCCGAGCGCACTATGGCGGTGGCCATTGTTGGCAGACGGGGTGGTGGCGAGGACATGGCATGGCCGGTGTGTCTCTTGTGCGGTCGGTGAGCTACAGATGAGCTCAAGCCATTGGCATTCAAGCGAGAGGGGCCTAGACAGAGACGTGGCGAAATGGGACTCGTCGGACAGCGCTCCTGGTCGTCGTGGACGGCGGTGGCCGGCGCTAGAGGCCAAGTGAGGTTGTCGGCAAGGTCCTGGGCGGTCGGGCTGATCCATAGAAAGATCAGTACGAGAGGGGGAGGCAGCAGAGACACGGCAGTAGCTCGATGCCGACGCGTGCAAAACACACGCTTTGGCCGCGCCCGGTGCATGCATGTTAGGTGTTTGTCAAATTGCCAGTGGCATCTACAAGGACCCATACGAGCTAAAAAGTAACACGATGGTGTTACTGGGTATGAGAGGAGTGATGGACATGCTGGTTTGGCCAAATGACCAAGTGTCCAGTGTGGGTTAGAGGGTTGCCAATTTTCTGTCATGCCCCTGAGGTGCTCGATAGAATGCTAGATCTATCTAGGAACATTTGTTGGCCATGAGATTCACCAAGATGATGCTTCACTGGATGGAGAGAAGTGTTGTAGGTTTTGTTTGGCAAAATGATAAACTTTCTAGTGCAAGTTTTACCAGAATTCAGGTCTGGACAGAAACTTGAGAGGAATATTTGGTGTAATTAAAAGATGCAAATGGAGCTGATCTCCTAGACTTAAGGTTTTGGTTGGAATGACTACAAGATGGCAAAGTTTCAGAATTATTGGAGATAGGAAAAAGAGGGTTGCAGTTGTAACTCAAGAATGGGCCAGAATTGAAAAGAGAGTGTTTCACTCAAAATTTTCAAAGGACCTAGTTAGGTTTTTGCACAATGGTGCCATGTAGGCATCACATGGCCTCTCACAATTTTTGTGGGATTTTAAAACAATTATTTAAAATGATTGTAGTGCAACAGAAGCATTTCAAGGATTGAAAATGCTAGCTAAAGAATTATTTGTGGAAAATTTTATTATGAAAATATTTCCTACTATTATTTATGATGAAATGATTTACAAAACAACCAAGGACCACAAAATTCTACAAAATAATCTTCTATGGAGGGAAGCATTTTGTAAAACAAAAAACAGAAGAGGCTGTGAGATTAATAAATGACCTAGTATAATTCAAAATTTTATTTCTGGCCAAATTATACTTACTAAAATTATGGTTGAATTTTTGGGGTGTTACAGGAGCTAAAGGTAGAATTTATATTCTCTTCAAGTTTTGTCGACCACCGATACAACTCTACACACACTTAACGTTCACTTTACCTAGAACAAGTATGAAACTATGTTGTGGGGATAAAACCAAAACTACTTTGCAAGAATAAAACTAGGAGTACTTTGCGAGAATAAAATACGAGTAATTTGCAAGATAATAAAAGTTAGTTGTTTAGTAGAAAGATTTTTGTAACACAAGAGAAGGATTTGTCCATAGTCAATTGATAACAAGACCGGTAATCATTATTTCAATTTTATATGAGGGAGAGGAATGACCTAACATACTTTACGTACTGGTACCATATGCACTTATGATTGGAACGCTATCAAGCATCCGCAACTACTAAAGATCATTAAGGTAAAACCCAACCATAGCATTAAGTAACAAGTCCTCTTTACTCCCATACACAACAACCCCCTTACTCGGGTACAAGTTTCTGTCACTCTCGCCACCCACTATAAGCGAATTACGAACGTATTGCAACACCCTACAGCGGCTATCCCACATGCTTGCTTGACACGGAAGGCACCATAGGACAGCACCAAAATAAAACATACAACTCAAACCAATCACGATCATCAATCAACCCATATGACAAAACGAATATACTCAATCATCATATGATGGCCATACATCATTGGATAATAATTTATAGCATTAAGCACCATGTTTTAGTAGAGATTACAACAATGAGAAGAGATGTTACACCACTGCATAGAGGGGGAGAGAGTTGATGATGACGACATCGAAGTTGTTGGTGTAGATCACTGTCATGATGGTTGCCCTGTTGGCGTTTCGGCACCACCGGGTGAGAGGGGGAGAGAGCCCCCTTCCTTCTTAGTCTTGCTTGGTCTTCCCCTAGATGGAAGGAGAGTTTCCCCCTGGTCCTTGGTCTTCATGGCTCATGGAGGGCAGGAGCCCCTCCGAGATTGGATCTCTCTCTCTCTGTTCTCTTCTGTTTCGCGTTCCCGTTTTCTGGCTCTTCACCGTTTCTTAAATTCCCGGAGATCCGTAACTCCTATTGGGCTGAAATTTTGAGGGGATTATTATCCATATATTATCTTTCTTGCGGTAAAAGAAGGGCTGCAACCGCCTTACGAGGGAGTTAGAAGGCAACACGACGCAACCACCACCCCCCCCCCCGGTCACACCCTGTTGCCTTGTGGCCACTTCGGGCACCGTATTGCATTGATTCTTATTCCCAAAAATCAAATAGTTTCCAAATTAAATCTCCATAAATTTTTATCGTGTTTGGCCTTTGTCTGATATTGATATTCTGCGAAACAAAAAACATGGAAAAAATAGGAACTGGCACTGGACACCGGATCAATATGTTAGTCCCAAGAATAATATAAAATGTTGCATAAAGTATATGAAAGTTGTAGAATATTGGCATGAAACAATAAAAAATTGTAGATACGATGGAGACGTATCAAGATCTGCAAGCTTAATTCCTGCTCGTCCTCGAGTAGGTAAATGTTAAAAGGGATAATTTTTGATGTGGACTGCTACCTAGCATAATCTTGATCATATAATCTAATAATGGCATGAATATTAAGATGCGAGTGATTCAAAGCAATCGCCTATCATTTGACATAAAGACATCAATACTCAGGCACAGAAACAAACAATCATGCCTTTCAGAACAAAAATGCTAAAGAACGCTATCCCTACAAAATCATATAGCCTTGTCATGCTCCATCTTCTCAACACAAAACATAAATCATGTACAACCCCGATGTCAGCCGAGAAATTGGTTCATACTTTTTAGTGCACTTCAGCTTTTTCAACCCCCACGCAATACATGAGCATGAGCCATGGGCATAGCACTATGAGTGGAATAGAATGCGGTGGTAGGGATTAATAAGGAGAAGACAAAAAGGAAGATAGTCCCACGTTGACGCAGCTAATCAACGGGCTATGGAGATGCCCATCAATTGATGTCAATGCAAGGAGTAGGGATTGCCATGCAACGGATGCACTAAGAGCTATAAGCGGATGAAAGCTCAAACTGGAAACTAAGTGCACTACAAAAAAATACACTTCCGTGATGATACGTGTTTGTCACAGTAGGTCGCATTTTTTGTCATGCAGTACATCCATGACGATATTATGACAGAATCAAGATAGCCATACCTGTGCCGTCGTAGAAGTGTTCCATGACATTACCAAAATTATCATCACGGAAGTGTCCACTTCCATGACGATAAATCACACGTCACAGAAGTGCTTTCGTCAAGGGTGACCGACATGTGGCATCCATGTAACGGAACGCCGTTAAGCTATCAGGTCTGGTTTTGGATCCGATAACCCGTTAACAGCCCAAACCAATGGGGATTTTCCACGTGTAAAATCATCATTGGCTGGAGGAAACACGTGTTGCCTCACCGTTGGGAAAGATGTCATCCACTCATTGGACAGGAGGCGCCTATGATAGGTCGACACATGACACGGCCCAACAGTGGCCCATTCCGGTGAAAAAGGCCGGCCCAGTAAAAAATAGCAGGCCGGCCCATATAAGGCCTACTTGTGTCAGGTCCATTTAAGCCCACGGCCCATATGATATGTGCCAATTCGGCCTGTCAATGACCCGTTAAAGATTTAACACCATTGCAGCCCATCGTCAGTTCGAGCTCGTTAACAGCCCGCTATATATTTGGGTGCAATATCGGCCCGATGAGATTTCGGCCTGTTAACGGCCCATTCAGTGGATGGGCAAATTTTCACGATGTACATCTTTCGGCCTTTTAGCTACGTTGGGCTAATTTTCGGCCCAGTGTGTCTTTCAGCCTGTTAACGGCCCATAAATCAGTTGGGCCATTTGTAGTCAGACCTGAGTTTCGGCCTTTTAGCGACCCATTTAAGTGTTGGGCCAATTTCTGGCCCGGTGTGCCATTCAGCCTGGTGACGGCCCATATATCTGTTGGGCCATTTGTAGTCGGACCTGAGTTTTGGCCTTTTAGCGGCCCATTTAAGTGTTGGGCCAATTCCCGGCACTGTGTGCCTTTCAGCCTGTTAACGGACCATAAATGAGTTGGGCCATTTGTAGTCGGACCTGAGTTTGTCCTTTTAACGGCCCATGCCCTTCATGGTCCAATACCAGCCCGATTTCTCTTTCGGCCTGCTAAAGGCCCACAACACAGTTGGGCTATTTACAATACGACCTGACTTTCGGCCTCTTAGCGGCCCATGCTCTTCATGGTCCAGTACAAGCCCGCTGTCTCTTTTGGCCTGCTAAAGGCCCACAATATAGTTGGGCCATATGTAGCCCGAACTTAGTAACGGCTTGTTAACGGCCCGTGAAATCAATTGGGCCCACCTGCTGCCCGCTTTGATGTCAGCCTGTTAACGACCCGGGAGTTAAGAGGGCCGACCATTAACTTTCAGCCTAGTAACGGCCCATTCACTGAATGGGCCCACTAAAGTTCGTACATGTCTTTAGGCCAAATTAGATAATTTGAGCGCATTACAACGAGCAATTATGCACAGGACCAAAACCGATCAAGCAAAGGTACGGCTTACAGGGAAAAACGTTGCACATCCAGCATATAATACAGGAAATTACATCCACTGGGCAATCAAAGATTGATGTCAGTGCAAATAAATGGACATAACCTAACGATCTACAACGTCACAATCTGCAACCTCAGCACTGATGACGCCCATAAGCATGTGGGCAAGTTCTTGCTGCTTTGCTACACTGTCTCTAAAAACATTCATCAGTTGTTGTGTCGCACGACTCTGCACCTCTGATTCCTCCACCATTTCCATCATTCCTTCAGCCATTAATTGGTTCACAAACATACATTTTTTCCGTTGCATTCGAGACAGAGCATATTGAACAGATTCAGATGGCGATTTTGGCAAGCTTGTATTATTGATAGTGGAGAGTGTCTCGACGACTGCATCATAACATAAATTAGGAGGAGAACCAAACAGATTAATCATGAGTTATTGGCATATTACCTGGCCTAGATTTATTGGAAAGAAACAATGGGGTTGCCTTGCTGTTTTCAGAGTTCGTCTTCTTATCTTCAGCAGCCCGCACCAAGTTAAGACACTAGCATTGCTATCATTGGCCAAGTCGGATAATAGGAAAGCAACATTGGCACAACGAACGTTTGGGAAACTAGCCAACACCAAATTAACACAATATGGCACAGCTATCATCAGCCAGGTAAGGTAATACGAAAGCAACACTGACACAATGAATGAATGGGCAACCAGAGCAGCACTACAATTCAGTAATGTGCATGATATGAGATGGTACACTCATGCAGCTCAGTATGCAAAACTACCAGGCAGTTTTCTTTACAAAAATCAACATTGGCGCCTTTAACATTTTGCTACAACTAATTTTAGATCAGATAAAGGTTGGATTCACGCTGATTAAAAAAATACATGCTGATGTAAAAATATAGTGATATACAACAGGTACTTACATCAGCATTAGAGCATAGAGAATTCTCGCAAGATATTTTCCTCGAATAAAATCCCAATGAAGGACGTCTTCTATCATTTAACCTTATTTTCTAAAAGAGAGATGGGTAAGAGACATGTAGAAAATATGGTCAGAATGCTATAAAACTTCATGATGCAAGGATACGCACACGCTTCTTAGAATGGAGTTGACATTCTTTTGCTGGACTGGAGCGGACTAGTTCTTTGGCAACTGGAATCTGCTTATTATCAGTGGGAGTTGGGTTTCTCTGTGCTGGAGCAGTATCTATGAAAATGGAGTTGGTTTATTATCTCCTGGCATTTGGATCTTTTGCAAAGACCTGGTTTGTAACCCTTCAGATTCTAACATAGCCGTCTTCCCCTTGCATGCCTTATATAGAAGAATGGTGCTTCAATTATAAAACATGCTACAGCAGAGATGGAATAGATACTGAAGAATAGAAAGGCATGACATATTGACATGTATTCCCTCCATCCGGAAGTAAATGGATGGGTCTAGGCGTATTTTAGTTCTAGATACATCCAGTTTTATCCATTTCTGCGACATGTAATCCGGACGTTGGGAGTATGATGTAAGAGCTAGGGATACGATAGGACAACACAGTAAAAAAACATTGAAAACCCACTGCACAACCAAAGTAATCAAACCCACTGATATGAGATAGTACACTCATGCAGCTCAGGATGCAAAACTACCAGGCAGTTTTCCTTACAAAAATCAACATTGTGGCCTTTAATCATACATTTTGCTACAACTAAATTTAGATCAGATAAAGGTTGGATTCACGCGGATTAACAAAATACATGCTGATGTAAAAATATAGTAATATACAACGGTACTTACATCGCATTGGAGTACAGAGAATTCTGCAAGAATCTTTCCTCACGCAGCGATACCAAAGGCAGTAAACTCTTCTATTTGTTAAGCTTATTTTATAAAAGAGAGATGGATAAGAAACATGTATAAAATATGATCAGCATGCTATAAAATTTCATGATGCAAGGATACGCACGCTTCTTGGAATGGAGTTGACATATTTTTGCTGGATCGAGCGGACTAGTTCTTTGGCCTTTGGAATCTGATTATTATCGGTGAGGAGTTGGGTTTCTCTGTCTTTGGAGCAGTATCTATAAAAACTGGAGTTGGTTTATTATCTCTGGCGTTTGGATCTTTTGCAAAGACCTGGTTTGTAACCCTTGATTCTAACATAGTCGTCTTCCCTTGCATGCCTTGTATAGAAGAATGGTGCTTCAATTATAAAACATGCTACAGAGAGATGGAATAGGTATGAAGAATAGAAAGGCATGACATATTGACATGTATTCCCTCCATCCGGAAAAAATGGATGGGTCTAGGCGTATTTCAGTTCTAGATACATCCTTTTTATCCATTTCGCAACATGTAATCCGGACGGAGGAGTATGGTGTAAGAGCTAGGATACGACAGGACAACATAGTAAAAAACACTAATTGAATGTAAAATTGTATGCTAGCGGAATACGTACAGAAAAAACTAAGGCAACATACACGTGTATGATTGGGAAACTAAGATGGCATTGCAACAGAGCACTAGAACAACACTTTAATGTAAAAAAACATGGTCTGGTAGATGGATGAAGTACATACTGATGAATAACAAACAATGCATAAGATACTCAGAAGCATGATGTCCAAATTAAGCAGATGGCATTGCGATAGAGTAGAATGACAGTACTTGAATTTGAAAACATGTTATCATGAAAGGGATAGGTACTGAAAAACAGGAAGGCATGACATATTTACATGCATGATCAGCATACTAAGCACATGGCGTTGCAACAGAGTAGATATACTCCAGGACATTATATGCATGTTGTACCCATATCACGGGCCAAGTTAGAGCAAGGACCTTGTGGGGTGAACAGGATTCAACATCTTTCTGCAAGTCTTCTGAAGAACTGCTTTTACATGTTCCATCATATTGGGTATCATTGACATCAAGTTTATTGACCTTTACATTGCTTCATGAGGTTCTTGTGGATATATCAGTGTGTGCAAGTATATCTGACATGCATGGAAGACAACTAGTAGTTAGATTTATGTAATGAGTACCTATAGGAGACGACATAAATAGTAGTACTGGGGTTAACTAGCAGCAACAGGTCTCAAAAACTAAAGGAGAACAGGATGAAAGCTACTGAGAATATGTATCGTTTGTACTCGAGATTAACTAGATGGCACACAAAAGTATTAAAGAACAACATAGGTAATACTGGAAGTGGTATAATACTATAATCACCGGCCTGTGGGATAGCATTGGCTGATGGATGATAACTATGGAACAACGTTACCTAAAGAACAAGTATCTTAGCTGAACTATGGAACAGCGTTAACTCCTGAACAAGACCCGTAAGAGATCAGCATGAATATACAGTGAAATGTGATAATCTATTTTCCATGCGTAGATGAATAACAAATCCATAAATGTTGCACACAAGTAAGATGAGGGTGCAACCTATCTGGCAGCCATCCATAGGAGTGAGCATCATGTGCTGACTTGTCGATGGCCCTGCAGTTGTTGTGGTTGTCCATGTCGGGCACGCGCATTCGATGCAGGGAACTGTTGAGTGGGGACTATAGCTCCCTTCTGGTGTATGCTTCCCTTGTTGGAGCAGCTGCGGTGAGTCGGAAGACGGTGTGGCTGAAGATGCAGATAACGCATAATGTTAAGAACGACACATCTCTTTGATCTGAAGAAATACACTAAGAGATCAACAACAAGGTACGAGAGTGGTCACACGTCTGTTGACTGAAGACTAAATTGGGGTCACACGATTTTATTTTATTTTGGTACTGTCCGATCTACGCCGAATGGCTTGATTGCCGTCTTGTGCCTCCCGGATGACACTGTTAGGAATCTTCCCTGAAGAGCCAGCGACTAACGGCAGAGCAGCTTGCCTCCACTGTTCGTGGCCCCGACCAAAACCCCGCTCCCCGCCCCACCGCTCTACCATGGTTGCGTCGCCCCCAGGCCAATCCACAAAGACTCCCCATCATCCAGATCCGGCGGTGGCAGTACCTTCAACCCACGCAACTCTAAGATAGCCATCTAAGCGATGCTTCCGCGGCGAACTTGCGGCCCCGCACCCTTACGTTAGACACCAGCCAACCGGCATCCTAGGAGCTCTGCCGCCTCGAGGGGTGCTGCTTCCCATGGGAATCGATTGGCCCAGAATAAAAATTCACACAACTAACGCCTAAGTAAAGTGATTTGAGATGAGGGTGCGACCTATCTGGGGGCATGGTGAAGTAGGCAGGTCCAGCTTTCGAGTCGGTGAGGTCGACGCGGTTGCAGTGGCCACCGGCGGCAGGGAAACAGCGATGTCGTGATGGTCGACGGCTATGGGGAAGCAGCGCCGAGACTCTGGACGGATCCGAAGTTGGATCCGCTCCGGCGCCATGAACAACAGCGGGGGTGAATCGGCTCGGTACGGTTCACGCGGCCGTCGTCGAGGCAGCTCCAGCAGCACGGAGTAAGAGGCACACAGCCCAGTGCACGACGGCAAATGGACAGCGTCTCTGGCATTAGGGAGGAGGGCGGCTGTGAAATTGGTGCGATGGGGGCGCCATGGAGGAGGGGCTGAGGTTTCGTGGCTCGGGAGAAGGGAGCTTCCGGGGAGAAGGTGATTTGGCGCCCATGAGGTATGAATGGGGAGGGGGGAATTGGGAGGGGAGTGGAACCATGTTTTACGGATGCATTTGTCTGAAATGTTAGGGGGAGTTACAGTTCTACCCCTTCCTTTAGGCTTCTCAGCTTGGGCCTGTGTACTGAGGGTTGGGGATAGCAGAGTAACTTTGCTTCTCCCCAAATAGTGGGCGGGAGCGATTTCGGGCGAGGAGGGCGTGTTTTGAAATATAATGGGCACGAGCTATTTCGGGCAAGGAGAGCGTGTTTTGAAATAATGGGCGCGAGCTATTTCGGGCGAGGAGAGCGTGTTTTGCCGACCATGGTTTATGAATTATTCGGCACATGTCATTTTGGCCGAGGAGAAGGCACGCTTGGATGAAGTTACAAACCTACCCTCGATGTACAACGGGCCAATTAATGTGTCTCCCACATAGGACGGTAATTTCACGTCTCCCATTTATTTGCTCGGGCGAATTCCGCCGAGCAGAGGATGTTTAATGGTTTGTTCAAAATTTGGGAGAACAAGCATCCGCGTCTACCTTACCAAGTCGATTCGAATCAAATTTTGAAATATTAGCTTGCCACTTCTTTTTTAGATGGAGACATGATGCTCGGGAGTAATGCGTTTTTACATGCTTGTTGCTAGCGATTTACTATATGACAAATAGTTGACCCACTCGAAAACGGTAATCAAACCCAAAATGAAATATCTCGATTCAATGAAATAGCTCGTTCACCAGGTCAAAATAGTGAACTAAATCCAAAATTGAACACCTCAATCGAATAGCATGTTGTACAGTATTATAGTACTCCATGAACATGTTGAAAGTCAAATTAATGAACTTGTTTGATATGTGCATATATCTATTCATGTCTGGATTACAGACAACATGTTCTCCAATTTAAATATTTGAATGCAATTTTATATCGAAACATGGTTTATATCAGTCTTTGATGCATAAAACGCGATCTCCCCCTCTCCCGGACTCCTGCTCTCTCTCTCTCTCTCTCTCTCTCTCTCTCTCCCCCTCTCTCTCTCTCTCTCGCCGACAATCTTCAATTTTGTCGCACACATCCAACACACAAACCTTGTTGGTCCCTCTCGCTTTCTCTCCATCTCTCTCTCTCTCTCTTTGTGTGTGTGCGTGGGGGGGGTCTTTCTAGTTCGCATGCATATATACTCCATCTATAGGTCTCTCTCGCACACTATGTATGATTCTCTAGTCCAAGCTAGATATCTTGGGTGCACTCATCGTACGCACACAAATTCCTTGGCTCGTTTCCCGTAACTCTCTCACGCACCACTGGCTGCCCCTGAGCTCTTCCCCTATCTCTCAAACTCTCCATCTACTGGTCACACATACACATGCATATCTCACTGCACTCGATAGGCCCATCTAAAACTCTATCTCTCTCCTTCTTCTCTCTCCATCTCACACGCGCACACATACAATCTCATGCCTAGCTAGCCAAGTATGATGGTCTCTCACTCAATTGTAGGCACACGCAGTCCCCCCTATATGTATATGACTAGCCAATCTTAGTCTCCATCACAAACATGTGCATGGTCTATCTCGATTTCTCTCGGGGCATCTTTCTATCGCGCACGCACCTCCCTCGATCTCCTACCCATATAGTCCCCTCATGATCTCGAGGGGGTCTCTCTATCACAAACACACCCTCTCGCCCTCCCCATGCGTCCATGTTCTCCATGTGTCCCTCTCGACCTTTGTTCCTTGTTGGCCAAACCTCTATTGGACATGTGCTATAGGGTGTCTCTCTCCGTTGCAAACAATCACACACTAGCTATCTTCTTGTATCTCCTCGCCTCGCTTTTCTATCTCGGAGATGCATGCGTGATATGTTCGCCTAAGAAACGAAAAAACACACACACTCTCTCTCTCTAATTTATCGTTTGTTGTCACTTTATCTTTCAGACACATACTCTTTTTGCACACTTACTCATTCTCCTTCACACGCACTTGATCCTCTCGACTTAGGCACTCTCCTCGGTCCATAGCATATTGATTTATTGAAAAGTCAAACATCACAAAGTTTGACCATGTACGTGGAGAAAAACAATTACATCTAGAACGGCAAACATATACCATTAGATTCACCATGAGATGTAGTTTCGTATGATGTATCTTTGGTATTGAAGATATAAATAACATTTGTGTAAACCTCATCAAAATTTCCAAAGTTTGACTTCTAAAAAAATTGCATGCACTGCATTATCGAGCGGATGGAATATCTCTTTCCCCCTCTCAGCTATCTGACGCACCACTCAGCCTTATCGGGGCTCCTCAATCTCTCTCAAACTTTATATCTCCCTGGTTCACACATACACATGTCTCGCTCCTGCTATACATATAGACCCATCCAACACACTCCGCCCTTGTTCTCTCTCTATGTGACACGCACCCCCCCCTAATAAGTACCATAATCCCTCACTCCATCATAGGCGCAAGCACTCCCCCCTGCCCCCTAAGTATGATTATCTCTCACTAGCCATCAGGAACACACGTATTGTCTCCTTCCATCCATACATCTATCTCGATATCTCTCGGGGTATCTTCTATCGCGCACACACCTTGTCACTCGATCTCCCACCCATGTAGTCCCATCACGATCTCCAGGGGATCTCTATGACAAACATACACTCTCTCCTCCCCATGTCTGCATTTTCTCCGTACGTCTCTCTCGACCTCTCTCCCTTGTTTGTCAGACCCCTCTTGGCCACGTGCTAGGGGTCTTTCTCTCTCGGTTGCAAACAACCACACACTATCTCCTCACCTTGCTTCGGTTCTCGAAGATGCATGTGTGATATGTTTGCATAAGACACACACGTTTTTTCTCGACTTTTATCGAGTGTTGTCCATGTCTCTTTCACAAACGCACACACACTTTTTTCGCTCACTCTTTCTATTTCACTCTCTCTCTCTCTCTAGTTAGGGACTCTCTCACGTCCATAAGCATATGGATGTTTTGAAAAGTCAAACCTCAGAAAAGTTTGACCAGGTATATGTGGAGAAAAACATTTACATCTGGAAAGATCATTAGATTCATCACAACATGTACTTACTTCATACTATGATTTATCTTTGGTATTGTAGATATAAGTAATTTCTTTATAAACTTGGTCAAAGTTCAAAAGTTTGACTTTTAAAAAAATGTTGGAACTACATTATCGAACGGAGGGAGTAGCTCTTTCTCTCTCTCTCTCTCTGCTATCTCTCACGGGCCTCCCCTCTCACACGAACACTCTATATCGACGGATTATATGCTCACTGTGTCAGCTTATATCTTCGTATATTGTTTAGTTGACCGGTCAACCAGTCCACATGCTGCCTTGTCACCTCGTGTTCTGTATCTTTGTGTGCTGGCCCATGTGGCAGTGGGTGAAAATAAGTAAACTAGAGGCCCATCTGGCACCCGGTGAAGTAAACAAAGTTGAAACCACTCGGGGTAGCACCCCGCACGCTAGTAAATTGAGGGTGCATTGAGGACACACTTCTTCTGCGTGGAGGACGCACTCGCGCACAATTCACCACTGCGCGGTGGCATGCATAGAAGGACGCACTCGCGCACACCCAGCACACAAAACACACCAACACACGTGTACACCGGCGTCGCCGCCTGTTGAGATGGACGGCGAGGCAGCCAACAAGCGGAGGCAGCTCGAGCCAAAACCGCATCCGGCGAGCCTGGACTTCATTAGCAGCCTTCGCGATGATATGCTGCTCATCATCATCGGCCTCCTCCCCACCAAATCTGCCGTGCGGACCGCCCTGCTCTCTCGGCGGTGGCGCCCCCTCTGGCGCCGTGTCCCCCTCAACCTCACCATCGACAGCTGCCTCTACGACGGGGATTGCAAACGCATGGCCGCAGTCTGCATGATCCTTTCATCGCACCCTGGGCCAGCCAGACGCCTTGACATCCGCATGTTCAGTACCAACTGCAAGGTCCAACCCAAGTTCGACGAGTGGTTCTTATCCCCCGCCCTAGATCAGCTCGAGGAGCTCAGCTTTGAAGCTGGATGATGTCGCTCTCTGCCATCGTCCGTGCTCCGCCTCGCGCCAACGTTGCGCCACGCCAGCTTCAGCTCCTGCTATCTTCCCCAAATTAATGTCGCGCCCGCCCTTCTTCTCCCTCAACTCAAGCAGCTCGACCTCTTCGATGTTGTCATCTCGAAGAAGCCTATGGAGCACCTGCTCCGCAGCTATACTGCGTTCGAGTACCTTCGTATTGAGAAGATCCACGGGTTCATTAGCTTCCACACCACCTCGATGAATCTCCGATGGATTTATGTGTCTTGCTGGCCCCGCAACAAGACATCAATTGGGAATAGATCACTCCAGCTGTTCCATGTTATGGTCAGTGAGAATGTGCCTTTCCTTGAGAGATTGCTTGTATCGGATCTAGAAGGTCCAACAAAAATCAGGGTCATTGACGCGCCGAAATTGACAGCGTTGTTGCACTCGTCTGCCAAATTCTTCGAACTCTTTATTGGATCCGTAATCGTTCAGGTACAGCACTCATCTACTTCTCCGTCTTATTGAAATTCACATTTTTAAATTTCTTCTTGATGTATTTACGACCGTCTTCCAGAAAATGATTCCCACAAGCTTGACCCAGTCTATGCGCATAGTGAAGATCTTGGCAATAAAATCTATCGGCCCCAATCTGGATCAAGTTGTTGGATTCCTTACATGCTTTCCCTGCACGGAGAAGCTACTCATCGAGGTGAAACTTCTTTACTATTAGTAAACGGTAATCACAACGTAGCTCAAACTTTTCGTAATTTTCCCAAATTACGATGACAAGTGTAGTGTTCAAAACTGCATCTACGCACTGCACCGAAAGAAATGTTTTTAGTATTTTTTCTCACGTGATGACCTGCATCGTTTTTTTGTTGTACTACTATAGTAGCCTAGGCTAGTCATAGTGGAAAGTAACTTAGACTACTCCAGTAACTCTATGGTTACCCTAAGAGCAAGTACTACCTCTGTCCTGGTTTACTCTTCCTATTTTGTAGTATCAAAATTTGACCATAGATTTAACTGACAAAATGTTAATGCATGTCACTAAGAACTATATCGTTGGATTTGTATTTGAACATAATTTCAAATGGTGTAATTTTTAGTGACATGCATTGGCATTTTCTTACATAAATATATGGTCAAAATTTTATACTAAATAAGAGGTAGTACAAAAGTGGGCTATAACGGCCCTCCACTATGTAGGCCAAAACACGTGCCAAATTCACTTGTGATGCATTTGGCATCGATGCCCCTCCATTGCTCACCTGGTGCCCCAATCTGGATCACCTACTTTGCTTCGGTGCCAAATTAACTCACGCAATGAAAAAACACTTGCGTGGGAGAGAGAGAGAGGACTGAGGCAATAAAAAACACTTTTTTGGGAGAGTGAGAGGCTGGTGTAGTTGGTTTGATTGATTTGTTCATACATGTGGGTCTGTGTGCATAGCGGTGCCAACTCTCTCACATCGCGAGAGCGGTGCCAAAATCTTTTGATTTGACATTGATGTGTATTATGTGGCATACTTTTGCGAAATATGGCATCGGCCACATAGTGGAAGGCAACAAATGCCCAAGCTCTTCACGTACTCCTAGGTAAATGAGAGGAAAGAGAAAGAGAGAGAGAGAGAGAGAGAGTGAAAAAATATCACTAGCCAGCCAACCCTATCGTATGAGCGAATGATATTGGTACCTCTTGATGACACGGCAATCTTATACAGCCAGCTGCTCTAATATGTTCTCTTCTTTTGCAGATAAAAAAAGACCCGAAAGTGAAAAATGTGTTGCACTATAACAATCTCATCGAATGCCTTAATCTCCATCTTACAGAAATTGATTTGATCGACTACCAAGGCAGCACATCTGAGATTAAATTGGCCAGGTTCTTTGTTCTGGAGGCAAGTGTGCTCAAGGTAATGAGGTTTGGCGTTCTCTGACGCAACAATGAATGGCGTGCTGATCACCGCAAGCGTCTAAGCCTAAATGACAAAGTCTCCGCAGAAGCTGAATTTGTTTTTGAAACATCAAGTGGCCAGAGACTCAAAAACTTGTTTTCCCATTAGTGACTTGTCAGCGCGGTGGATTTTAGTTTGTACGATAATGCTGCATCCACCTAAAGTAACGAAAGTTCTTACGTAAACTTCCTAGTAATTCCCTCTTCGTAGGTGCAGCATTACTCCTAACATTTGTAATATCAGTTTGAAACTTGTAATATTGCCGTGTCCTATTCCTGCGTTTTGAAAATCCTGTGAATCAAACAGGTCCATAGTTGGTGATGATGTTGTGCCTGCCATCTTTCACCAATAGCCATCGGATCTAGATCTGACGCATACAAACCAAACTTCTCCAGTTTTGCAAAAAGATGCCCGCTCGTGTTCCCTATTTACAAACAACTCCTTGTCTCTCACAATCAGCCTTATCTCCTCCCCACCACATCTAGAAGGCCATGGAAAAATCTGGCACGATGGCCGCTGCCGGCGCCGTCCACCCCCCAATCTTGGTGTTCCATGCAACGCACGGGCATCTACGCAAGGGAAATTATGTCGAACATGGCTAGTTGTAAGCAGGCTAGGTCTACAGCCATGATGATAGTGACTGCAGACAGTGAAGCTAAATATGGTATGCCGAACACGGCGCCTATACTCAGGTGTCATCTCCAGTGTAGGGTCTTGTCACTTCACTGTGAGGAGCAGCACGTAATAATTTGACCAACGGGTAGTACAGTGCTACTACATTGGTTGTACCACTACTACTAGTACTAGCACCACCGTCTGGATTTAGTAGTACTACCACGTCCATCTGGATTTAGTATTTGACTAGCAATATCTAGTAATGCATGTCACAAAAAATGTACTACTCCCTCTGTAAATGAATACATGGTGTATTGTTTTATTCCTATCGGCGAGATAACTTAATGTCTTTTTGCTACTTAATAGGATTACATGCACTGAACTAACCACTACATGTGATGTTTGGTAGTCTTAAGTCATTGAAAGCATGCACGGGCATGGAGGGGGACGCAGCTTCATCTCCTTGTTCGACGAGGTCCTCGTCAGCTTCCTCGACAAGTTCACTGTCGTTAAGAAGCTAAAGGACGACCTTGACGTACGCCTCTAGCCCACGCGCCCAGGCTCTGTGATGCCTGCCACCCTCAACGGCCTCTATGGTAACAACCTCTTCGACGCACTAGTAGCCCTGCGACTGCCCGCCGTCGCGCCGGAGAATGTCCACCTCGAGGCCGCGCTCGCCGCGCAGCGCCTGGCGCAGCAAGACACCATCGACATAATCACCCATGTCTACGCGCAAATCGTCCACAAGGACTACTACATGCAAGAGGAGGACGATAGGACGCTGGCCTTCTTGGACCGCAGGGCAACCTTGGATGACATTGTCCAGAAGCACGTTGAGCTTGCCGCCAACGCCGCTGCTCCTCACACGTCGGTTGGTGACCCGGTGCACTAGGGCATGAGGATGTCGCTGATGGATCCGTATGTATCTTTATCTTTCCGTCAAATCCATGTAGTAGTACATGGTACTATTAGTAATTATCTTACCTTTCACATCAACTTCTTAATTTTCCTACGTACTCCATGCATGAACCGCGCCAGAACCAAACTTCTCATTATTCTAGGGAAAATCGTTATTTCTATCTATCTGTCGCGCCATGGAGCAGAACCAAATTTTACAAATTACAAGTTCAAAAGGAAAAGCCTGTCGTGTTCGCGTCACACCCCCACACGGTTGGTCTGGCACGCAGCTCAAGGGGGAATGCGTGATGTATTGCATTTTCACTTACAAGTGGGACCATAGTTGAGCAAACCGACTACCGGCAAACCCCCACCCTGCCCACCACGCGATGGCTGAGAAAACAGGAGGGAGAAGAGATGGCTGTAGCACGGACCCCAAGAAAATTGGTGTCGGATGGGACTCGTGTGGGTGGTGTGTGTCGTACTGCTAGACATGAATGCTAGTTATGGCCCATGCAACCCCACTATATCGAGGTGCTGGTTACGTAGAAAAAATTTCCTGGAGTCCGTGCTCAGCCCTCCTCTATCTCTCTTCTTAGCCAGCCAGCACACGCGCGGAGCCTATCGTCTGTTTGCTCATATGCGGTCCCACATGTCAGTGAAAATGCAAGAGGACCCGCTGAACCTGCACATCTTTCACCTCGACGTGCTGGTGATGAAAAACAAATCCAATAAAGATCTTCAGTGGCCGCTTTTGGAGTTACTCAAGAGTAGTAAGATTCTATTTATAGTTTAACACAAGATGCACATCACGTGGCTTCAACTACCACTCTATTTTCTTGCATGACACGACCTGGATGCTGGATGTCCCACGTGTCGGCAAAAGGAGGAAGAACTCGACCAAATCTTCGGTTGTGCTCTCGGATTAGGCTAGTTGTGCTAACTTAAAATTTTATTGTGTAGAATGGATGCAAGTTTTGGTATTGGGAAGAAGAGTACAACGATATATTGATAGAGCGCAATTTAGTAGATGTTCTAGCACTTTTAGCTAGCATAGAGGCTAGAGATGAGACTAGTGCACTTGTTGATATAATAGAGGCTAGACACGTCTACTTCTTTACACTCGAAGAAGAAAGAAGCACGCAAGATCGAGCCTCCGCAGATCAACAATGAATGCATCGAGAAGGCACTAATCCAACTTACAGGAGCAGTTATGGAAGTTGGATATCTTCTAAAATGTATTCTTGTGGTTCTTGTTTTCTTTGGTCTTGCTTTTCTAGTCAAAATTTTGGTGATGTATTTCCATATACCAAAAAATCAATGATGAAAAGAAGATATGTGTTTGCAAAGAAAAATGTACGCGGCCAGGATGCGTCCACGCGTTCGGCGCACGGCCACCGCATCCGAGAAATGGCCCGGACACGACCCCATTGCCCTACCCAAACGGACATAATCCGGGCAAAACGGAGGTCCGTTTGGGGTCGTGCGTTGGAGTTGGCCTTACAAGTGGGACCGCAGTTGAGGAAACCGACTATCGGCAAACCCCCACCTCGCCCGCCGCGCGATGGCTAAGTTAGAGAAACGACGAGGTTGAAGAGATTACTGTAGCATGGACTCCAAGAAATATGGTATCAGATGGAAGTCGTGCTTGTGGTGTGTGCCGTACTCCTGGACGTGAATGCTTGTTCTGGCCCATGCCACCCTACTACTCCTACTACTTATAGTAGTAGTATCGAGGATTCGAGGTGCTGGTTACGTACTCCTGTGCTGGCTAGTACAGCAAACACATTAACATATGGCCCACCTCACACTGTGGCCAAATTTCCTGGAGTCTGTGCTAGGTTAAAAAGTGTTCTTTGTGAGGATGGGTGGCTGGTCTCAAGTTTAAAACTTGTTGTATTACGTATGTAGACGTAGAGATAGTGCAGCATGTGAAGCTAGTACAAATAGTGTACTATTGTTGATTGGCCTCATCCGATAACCTGTTGCAATGCACGTACAATTATGTATTCGAAAAATATTTTTTTGCCTCATCGCAGCACCCACTCAGAGAAGCGACTCGAAAGCCATTCATAAATTTAGTAAGTTTATCACGGGCATATCATTTTATTACATACAACAAGTCATGAACCCACAACGACAACGAGGATACATTATAAATACTAAAGTTTTCATCACACAAGAAATAACAAGCAATGAAATGTACTTCAACTCGACCAATCCTCAGCGTTGGAAACGCTTGCTTTGAACCACAAGCGACTCTCTGGGAAGAGCCAGCTACTATCAATCTCGAGACCAGCGCAGGACTGATCATCCAGGCTGAAGCGGCCTACTATATCACGACCAGGGTAGGGAACCACCGCAATGTCCGACGTATAGATACAGTTGCTTCTCATAAATGGTAGTAACGTTGTGTCAACAGCAGTTGGATCGCCTTTCACCATCATTGGATAGTTTTGTCCACGGAAGAGCGAGTTCTCTTCAAGACTATCAATACTATACCAGGGAGAAGGTGTTGGCGCTAGCACACTAGTATCCATCCCGAATACCATGCAACGGGTGTTGGAATAGGTCCGGAGAGTGCGACCATGGGAGACAACACATGTTCCCTCAGTAGTAAAATCAGTAGTGGGCTGTATATAGACAAGAAGTGGTGATCCATTGGAATTAGTTGCCAGCCGCCAGTGAGCATATGGGCCCTGCTCGTCCTCATGCTCGTGATCATCACCGTCGTATCTTCATAGTCCAACAGTCCGGCCAAAGGATATAGTCCGGCTGTCCGGATACCCCCTAATCCAGGACTCCCTCAGTAGCCCATGAACCATGCTTCAAGACGATGAGTCCGGCGCGCAGATTGTCTTCGGCATTGCAAGGCGGATTCCTCCTCCAAATACTCCATAGAAGATTTTGAACACAAGGATAGTGTCCGGCTCTGCAAAACAAGTTCCACATACCACCATAGAGAGAATAATATTTCCACAAATCTAATCTGCCGACACCCTCGATATCATGACAACATACCACGGCCCGGTCTTTATTCGAACCGTTATTCTCAACCAGCCTTGGCGCATATCACAAGGCGGTTTCCTTGGCACGTCTTGTCGAAGCAGAGATCGTGACCCCTTATTACGGGATTCTCATCAATACGGACGTGGGTAACCCAATCGTGCCCATTGGTATGACTCCTCGATTGTAGGCAAGTCCCAAACGGTCAGGAGGAGGACGCTTAGTATTCACCCTCTTTAAAAAGAGACCAAGGCCTACCCTTTTTACTCCTCAAACTCAATCGAATCATTCCCCCGCCTCGAGTTCCAACACCCGAAGCTCAGGTCAGGTGCTTCGGGCCTTCAACCATGTCCGGATCCAACCTTCAGGGTCGGTGGATGCCTTCCTCCGTCACGGAGGAAGACGTCAAAAAGTTAAGAGAGGCCAGGTTCCTGACCTGCGAGATCCCGCACCGGCTGCCTACTCAAGGGCAGGTCGTTCCCACTCCCAAACCCTGTGAGAGCGTTGTGTTCGTATCTCACTTCCTCCGAGGGCTAGGCCTTTCTCTAGATCCCTTCGTGAGGGGGCTCATGTTTTACTATGGGCTGGATTTCCATGATCTGGCTCCGGATTCTGTCCTCCACATCTCGTCGTTCATCGTCGTGTGTGAACCTTTCCTCCGCATTACCCCTCACTTCGGCATGTGGCTCAAGACCTTCAAGGTGGAGCCGAAGATAGTCGAGGGGCGGCACGCAGAGTGTGGAGGTGTCGTAATAAGCAAAAGTGTCGATGCCCCATGGCCAGAGGGTTCTTTCCAGGAGGTGTCCAGCTTATGGCAACGAGAATGGTTTTATATCACAGCTCCCAGGGGTACCAATTGGGTGGCTCCCCTGCTTTTGCTCGGGCCCCATACAACTAGCGTCATGGGTCAACAAGGGGCTGGACTGGGGGCCAGTAAATGATGTGCCAATATTGCAGAGCCGCATCCAAGATCTCCTAGAGAGAGACATCAGTCTAGTCACGGTAATGCAAGTCATGTTAATCCGTCGAGTCCTGCCCTGCAAACGTCGTCCCCTCCGCATGTGGGAGTTCAACCCGGAGGGACCGCGAGCTATCCATCATTTCCTCGGCATGACGCTCGAGGAGATGTACAAATTGTTCTTCGGACCACAAATAATGTATCCGGACACCACCGGGATGCGGGTATGAACTGCAATCATCCAGATACCCAAGTAAGTAGTCCTGTAACCGAACATGTTGTATCTTTATTTATCGCATCATCATTCTGAAAATTCGCTCTTTGACCAGGACTGGGTAACAAACGCGAAGATGATCACGTGTCCGCCCCCCCCCCCCTCCCCGAGGTCTCACCGGATCCTGTACTAGCCAGGATGCTGGAGCTCGCGCCTTATCAAGCGCCCTTAGGGGAAGACAAAGGGGGGAAGAAAGAGGCTAGCGCCTCCGCGAAGGACGATAACCAGGGGGAAGAAACTGAAATTCCCCCTTCCCAAGGAAGGAAGAGGACCGCCTCTGAAGACCAGGAGACAATGGTCTCCAAACGGGGGGAAGAAATCTTCGCCAGAGGGTCCTGCCCCGGGGGATACCCCGGCCGCACAATGCCCGCAAGGGGGTCAGCCCCCAACTGAGCTGTAAGTAGAAAGGGGACTATAATAATAAAAACGTCCTGCTTTGCTTCTGAGGAAAATAATCGAAATATTTATCTTGTAGTCCGGATCATAGCCCTTCTCGGCAGAGTTCATCTTCGGGGGATCTTCTTCCGGAGATGATGGAGAGCGAAACGCCTCCCCATGCCCTCCCGCCTTACGAGGTAGGCGACCCCGAGTGTGTCGTGGATGGCTTCTCCTGATCCGGCAAGGCGAGGGTAATCCTTTGGCGCCCAAGTCCTCGATATTCGGCTCTTGAAGAGAGCAACGAAAAGAGTCCGGCACCGTCATTATGCGATCGACGCCTTTGAAGGATCTGCTAGAAACAGCGGCTATCTCGAAGCGCGTAAATGCGCTAATGGATACGGTAGTTGAGAGGATTTCATCCACCGAAAGCGGGTTGCATGAAGCCTTTATGAGTCTGCTGAAAGGTTTTGAGGTACATGAAATAGTGTGTATTATTTACAATGCCGCACATGTTAAGGTGTGTCCTATGCAGATAGTAGCCCCTGAGACTCTGGTTGATGTCGAAAACGGCGGCAAACAGAGGATCATAGTCCCAGGTAACAATCCGGCCGCCCTCTTATGCAGGTGGCGGAAGGTCCGGTGGCTAGCCGGGCTGGTGAGTTTGTCGAGCTGAAGCGGCAACTTGATGCGATGGATGCCGACATCGTGCTTGTCAACAAGCGGCTTGACGAGGCACGGGGTATGTGATTTCTCAAGTGATCGATACGTAGTAAGAGGAGCATGATGCCAGTATCTTTAATATGTTGCGCCTGCAGATGGAGATGCGGCCGTGGAGACCCTTCGAGCGGAACTTGCCCGGGCCAAAGAACAAGCCAGGAAAAGCGATGCGGCCGCCCTGAAGGCAGTCGAGGAGCTGAGAGCCGAAAAGGCTGCTCATTGCCGAAGCAAGGAGGAAATAGCCAAGATGGTTGTGGAGTTGAAGGATGCCGTCGGCCGTTACGAGCTTCTCAAAAAGGAAGATGGAGCGAAGATGACGGACCTGGAGAAGGCCACGGTGGCAGCCAAGGACGCCCGCTCTACAATTAGAGCGATGAAGGAGGAGTTGCGTCACGCCGGGGATATCGCGGCTGGGAAGCCCTTTATGATGCGGATGAAGTTCGTAGATCCTATGTACGCTCCTTTGGATCGGCTATGGAGTTCTGCAGACGCTTATCTGGATTAGGCAGCAAGTGCCGCTGATGCGGCCGAATACTTCAAGGATCAGAAAGATCACGAAGTGGAGAAGCTGTTCTGGTCACAATTTAGCGTTCCAGCGCGTCCGCTTCCTTTAAATGAGCGGATGGCTGAATGGGCCGAGCTCCATAGGTTGTCCGGGCTCGCCATGAGGTCTGTTGTGGATCATCTATGGCCGGAAGGGCCAAGGCCGAACAATTATTTTAGTTTGGTGCAGCAGTTCCTTGGTGCTGTGCTGCGCATCGATGATATGAAGAGGTCGGCGTGCATCGAGGGTGCGCGGATGGCGCTTGCCCATGTCAAGACATACTGGGCGGAGATGGAAGCCACCGCAATTGCAACCCCGAGTTCGGCCGTTAGCCGAGTAGCTGCCGAGCACTACTTTGACGAAGTCCTTGAAGGCGCTCGTGCAATAGAAGCTCAGTGCTCGAAGAATATTATGTTCTAATGACATGTATTCCCATTGAAAAACAATGTTTTACTGAATTGAAAGTGCTATTTTTATACTTTTGCCTGAAAGTATTATGATTCCTCCTATGCGGCCGTTTATGTATATATGTATATAACACGAAAGTTTGCACTGTCGGCTTCAGCCCCACGCATATAATGCGGGGTGTTATGAAGACACGTGTTCACACTTGATCCAACGTCTTGGTCCATTAAGGAGGTGATAGCGCAGCGAACTAGGCAATCAGACTATATTGCTTTAACACTTTCACTTAGCCATAGGAGTTTGACAGTGGGGCTACTATATAGCCCCTGGTGGCTCCACGCTCATCCGAATATAGGGTGCGTACATGCCTGGCCGGGAAACAGCCCTTTGTTAATGCGGAGGAATCCCGAAGATTCCGCTAGGTCATCGAGTGGTTGACTAGTCTCGCACTTTATCATGACAGTCAGTTTTCGGCTTTCTCTACTGAGGTGCTCGTCCGGCCGAACCAGGGCACAATCGCAGTAGTTCTCCTGGTGCCGCCTTAGCCGATAGGGCGGAACGTAAGGTAGCAAAACACAGGAGCCGGGCAAACCCAACATTTGACTAAAGACATGATTCGGAGCTGATGCATATAAGGCCATACTCGCGACGCTGAACACTCCCTAAGGTATTCGGTCTTTGAAATATGTACCGGGCTAAATGATGCCCTTGGATAATGAGCCCCTAGTGTCCGGGTACGAGCAATATTCTGACGTGGCCACATGCCAAGAACAGCAGCATCCTTCTCGGTTGTATTGAGAATCCGGAGGATGTGAACAACAAAAGACAGTAAAAAAAGGTTTACGCAGGGTCTTAATCTAAAGAGAAACCTTTGAGCAGGTCCTCGCTGCTGCGTCTGCGCTTTGTGTCTCCGTTGTGCCGTATCCTGGACGGGTGTAGCACGATTGTCATCTGTAAAAGAGAGGAACTTAGTTCAAAGTTGTCGTGCAAAAAATTGGCTATTATAGATAAACCAGTTAAAAGTCAACATGGCTAAAGTTGAGCCAAATTATTGCTAAGAAGCCCCTGGTACTGTCTATAAGGGTATAACCATCAAACCAATCTCTATCCAATGATTAGCCGGACTCTTCTAACCGTGTCTATGGTCTTAACGACCGGTCATCTATTCTGGTGGCGAGGTCGTCTAGTGTTCAGCTGTTAAAGCAGCCGTACGTTCTTCTGCTTGTAAAGAGCGCTCAACATTTCCATGTACTATGATGATGCCACGCGGACCGGGCATTTTAAGCTTGAGAAAAGCGTAATGCGGTATTGCATTAAAACGAGTGAAATCCGCTCATCCGAGTAGTGCTTGATAGCCACTTCAGAATGGAGCAATTTCGAAGGTTAACTTTTCGCTTCGGAAGTTGTCGGGCGAGCCGAACACAACCTCTAGTACTAGAGAGCCCGTGCAGCGTGACCTCGTACTGATATTACTCCTTGAAGGTAGTATTACTGTGGCTGATTTTTGTTGGGTTTATCCCCATTTTGCGGATGGTGTCCTAATATATCAGATTTAGACTACTGTCGACATCCATAAGGACTCGTGTGAGATGGTATCCGTTTATTATTGGGTCCAGCACCAAGGCGACTGATCCTTCATGCGGATGCTTATTAGGTGATCCCTGCGATCAAAAGTGACCGGCAGGCCGACCAGGGGTAGAACTCAGGGGTGACGGGCTCTACGGCTTTTGTATTTCGGAGTGCATATTTGTTTCTCCTCTTTGTCATGTGGATCACGTTTACTGTCTTGACTTCTGGTAGGAATTTTTTTTGTCCCCCAGTGCCTTGCTGGCGAGGCTCATCCTCGTCTTCGCTCGGTGTGTCCTCCCCCTTGTGTTTGGTGTTTAGCTTGCCGGCCTGCTTGAAGACCCAGCATTCTCTGTGGGTATGATTTGCAGGTTTACCGGGAGTGCCGTGGATCTAACATGGTTTGTCTAGAATCTTTTTTAGGCTGGTCGGTCCATCTCTGTTGCCTTTAGAGGGCTTTTTCCGCTGACCCGGTTGAGAGCCCCTGAATCCGGCGTTTATCGCCGTGTTATCTGGGATGTCTTCTTTGTTCCGGCGCTTGTTTTTACTGCGTCGTGGTTTTCCATTGCCATCCCTGACTTCGGATGTGCTTGGGTCGCTGGTGCTGCCGGGCTAACCAGTTGTCCTCGCCAGCATAAGCGGTCATAACGCTTGTTAGGGCTGCCATTGTTCTTGGTTTTTCTTTGCCGAGGTGTATGGCAAGCCATTCGTCTCGGACGCTGTGCTTGAAAGCTGCTAAGGCTTCAGCGTCCGGACAGTCGATAATTTGGTTCTTCTTAGTGAGAAACCTGTTCCAAAGCTTTCGGGCTAACTCTCCGGGCTGTTGAATTATATGACTCAAATAAATGCGTGTCCGTGAGGTCGGACATAAGTCCCTTGAAAATTAGCCCGAAAAGCATCCTCGAGCTCCTCCCAACTTCCGATGGAGTTTTCGGGAAGGCTTTTTAGCCAGTGCCGAGCTGGTCCTTTGAGCTTGAGGGGCAAGTATTTTATGGCATGGAGATCGTCTCTGCGAGCCATATGAATATGGAGGATAAAGTCCTCAATCCAGACCCCCGGGTCTGTTGTCCCATCATACGCCTCTATGTTCACTGGTTTGAATCCTTCTGGAAATTCATGGTCTAGCACCTCGTCGGTGAAACATAGGGGGTGTGCGGCACCCCTGTATTTAGCTGTACCATGGCATTCGGATGGTTGTAATTTTTGGGTTTGGCTGAGTGCTAGAGCGCGTTTCCTTGATCCGTAGATGGATCTGGTTGCGCCGGCCCTTTGATGCGAGTCCTCGCGTGGGTCATGTACTGACTTATGTGCGGTCTCGTTGGCCACTCTATCGCGGCCACGAGGTCGTCGATCCGACCGGTCGGCAGTTTTATTTTTGGGTTGTGGGGGCTCTAAGGCCTCATCATCGAATTCAGACAGCAGCTTTCGCTTTGGGTAGCTCTTCGTGTGGCGACTGCCACCATACTTTTCTGCCCTATCGAGCACTTTGTTCCATCTACTGTTGAATGTGTTTTGTGCGGCCTTGAGCCTTTGCTTCTGCTTCTAAAGACTCCTCGCAGTGGAGATAAGCCTTCTATGGAGGTTCTCTTGCTACAGCTACCTTTCCGAGATGATGTGTTCATTGTCATCCGGATAGTTCTCTTCTCCAGAGACGGGTTGATTAGCTTGACGCTCGGCGTCGCCGTGTTCGGACAGCGGCTCCGTACTTTGTTCGTCGTCCGCTGGCTCACCCTGCTCTGTCGCTGGGTCTATTTGGTCGTCGTTTCCTCCGGAGTCGACCAGGGTATTGTTTTTTCTTGCGCTGTTATCGCTGTTTTTGCCGAGGCGAGATTTGGAGCGGCGCCGTAAGCGGCGCCTACGGCGCCGCTTTGATTGCTTCTCGAGGGAGCTATCTTTCGCTGGATCCTTCCGTTCCTCGTCATCATTTTCTTTGGGTGTATCCACCATGTATATGTCATGTGATGAAGTGGCGGTCCAGCGCCCTGTTGGCGGTGGTTCCTGTTCATCTCCTTCATCATTGTTCATACCATCGATGTCTTCGGAGTCGAAGTCGAGCATGTCGGTTAAATCATCGACAGTGGCTACTAAGTGGGTGGTGGGTGGGGAGTGAATTTCTCCGTCATCCGCATCCCATTTTAGCCGGACATAGTTCGGCCATGGTTCTCCTGACAGGGAGAGAGACCTTAATGATTTTAGTACATCGCCGAAGGGTGAGTGCTGAAAGATATCCGCGGAGGTGAACTCCATGATCGGCGCCCAATCGGATTCGATAGGTATGGGCGCAGGCGTCACGGCTCTCGTGAAGGGTAAGGTCAGTGTTCAGCTCTATCACCGTTGAGAGTGCGGCCTCCAAGGCGGGGTCTATCCGCCCGTCCTCGGATGGCGCGATCTATTTCGGATTGAAGGCCGGAGTGGTTGCTGGCATGATTTCCCGAACGCTGTCCGACGGCAGAGCTACATCATGCTCGTCGTGATCGTGCGGCACACCTGGCATGGGCTCGAATCCATCGAAGATCAAGTCTCCGCGGATATCGGCAGTGTAATTCAAGTTTCCAAACCTGACCTGGCGGCCAGGGGCGTAGCTCTCGATCTGCTCCAGATGGCCAAGCGAGTTGGCCCACAGTGCGAAGCCGCCGAATACAAAGATCTGTCCGGGGAGGAAAACCTCACCCTGGATCGCATCGTTATCGATGATAGAAGGAGCCATCCAGCTTTACAGCGACGGCACAGTGGAACTCTCAATGAAAGCACCAATGTCGGTGTCAAAACCGGCGGATCTCGGGTAGGGGGGTCCCAAACTGTGCGTCTAAGGCGGATGGTAACAGGAGGCAGGGGACATGATGTTTACCCAGGTTCGGGCCCTCTCGATGGAGGTAATACCCTACTTCCTGCTTGATTGATCTTGATGATATGAGTAGTACAAGAGTTGATCTACCACGAGACCATAGAGGCTGAACCCTAGAAGCTAGCCTATGGTATGATTGTTCTTGTCCTACGGACTAAACCCTCCGGTTTATATAGATACCGGAGGGGGCTAGGGTTACACAGAGTCGGTTAGAAGGGAGGAGATCTACATGTCCGTATCACCAAGCTTGCCTAACACTCCAAGGAGAGTCCCATCCGGACACGGGACGAAGTCTTCAATCTTGTATCTTCATAGTCCAACAGTCTGGCCAAAGGATATAGTCTGGCTGTCCGGATACCCCCTAATCTAGGACTCCCTCACCCATGCAAAAACAATGCCACGAGTGGTGGCAGAAAACACAAGACCCTCGTATTCAATTGCATCACAGTACACATCCGTGTATAGAAACTGATTTTTGAGCAATATCCATCCAGTCAAACCACGAAGGACGGGAAAAAGCTTGTCGAAGATAGCAACAACTTGATAGTTCTTGTAATTCCAAGAGCGGTTGGGAACTCGAGAAATTGCTATCTTCCGTACACGACAGTCACCTGATCATATTTGAACGTACGTATATCATTTGTGTGCTCTACCTCAGGGCACTCGGAGATTTTTGGAAGTGGAATCCGCTGACGAGTGTACACATTCACAAGTTCCCACTCGCAATTGTACCCAATATAAACAACCCAATCTCCATTTGCGCCAGCCCAGGCCTTACCCTGAAGTGATGGCATCTTGACATCACATGTATCGTTATCAAGCGGCATCAACTTGCACAAGGCGAGGCCTCAGTCGTCCGCGCCCATGCGAACAGGCTTATAGCAAAGAAGATAAGGGAGATCAAACCGCTCCTAGACCCTTGCGTTCCTTGTAATGATGTTATTAGTTGAGTCGAGAATGGTCTTGAATGAATCTACCATGCTAGCCGAGGTGATGACATCGCACCGATCAATGAGTTCCCCCACCACGTCATCTTTCAGATCGGGGCAAGAATAACGGGGTCGTTTCCGGCTTGTTCCCTCCATGGAGAAGACGATCGAACAATGGCAGAAGGAAGGGTGAAGGCAAATGGAGGAGGGAGGAAGAGCGTGCGACAACAGTTCCAAATCAAGAGGGAAAGGCGAAGAGTCGGTGGACGGTTGCCGGTTTGCCACGCAGTACTAAGAGGCGCCGGCTTACACGTCCTTTTAGAAATTGTGCAAAAGGTCTCGCCGTCGTCTCACTAACATGTTCGAACGGGACCACATGTCAATGAAACATGGTGTGTAATTTCTCGTGCAAAATGCGATCTGGCCGCGTTGGCCCGAGGTGCCGCATTAGTTATCGACCTTTATTTTTTTAACATACAATCTGAGTGGATAGCTCCTGTGGTCATCACACGTGAGCGGATATATAGGTGAGCTAGGTGGGCAGGCGGCAACAATCTAAGTACTAAAAGAGTTGATCTCGAAAAAAGAGTTGATCCAATGCTTGGTTTTGTTTGGATTTTCCAACTATGACCATTGGATAGAGTGAATCAATGGCTTACGTTCAAAGTTATTCTCATACTATAGAATGGTATAGGAATGTGGAGATATTTGCTTGATTTTATATCGCTGAATAATATAAAATATTATGAGTGCATACGCTCCACCCCGAGGTTTGTAGCTCCTTCTCGGTCGTCGGGAATCTATGTTCTTCCACTCTTTTGTTTAAGACATGAGCTTTGTTCATCCTGTTGCCGACACGCGGGACATCTATATGCCTCCATTTTACAAAATCATACTATATGCCTCCATGACACGCGGGGCATCTAGCATCAAGGTGGCATGTCATGCAAGAAAATGGAGATATGTAGTGCGTAAGTGAGTCGTGCACTTCGATTGCACCTAGTACTACGCAATATTTTTTCTTCTCGATGGCACGTGAATAGTGCATGCACTCAATGACAGAGCACGGGATGGTAGCCATGGACATGGCCGGCCCTTTTTGAAGAGAGTACTAATAAATATGTAACTTTGATGTGTCTCGTCAACTCACAAAACGACGAGAAGCTTGCTTACTACGCCTTCTCCCTTGCCAACGCGTGTGCGGTGGCTCGTAGCACGAGGAGAAACTTTTGCTTACAAGCGGTGGACATGCAGCAGTTCATTTGGTGTCAGATTGCCAGAAGTAGTACAGTACCATCATTATTGTTCGACTTCCGGAGAGGAGAAGAGCCAAGCGCTAGGTCACCTACTAACCTAGTACAGTACTACTACGGCCAAAGTTGGTCCACCTTTTTAGAGCATGGTTAATTAATATAGGCGGCTCTTGCAGCAGCACATCATTTAGAACAAGTACTCTCTTCGTAGGATCAAAGGAAGTGAAACAAAACTTGGAGTGGATGCAAGATTTCCAATTAAAACATGATTACATAGGAAAAAAATCCTATAGCATTCTATCCTATGAATCAAATGACCAATGTAGGAAAATTATGAGGGGGGTCTCTCCAACAGTGTTCCTCGGCTCGCACCTAGCATCACGGTGGTCGAACTTGGAGTCATTCATCTGGTACACGTGGCATCTCAGATCTGGTACTCCAATTTTATGTTGGCTCTATGTGATGTGGCAACTTCATATACTAACCACATGCTGGCTATACTACTACGGTACTCACACTCCAAGAAGTGACTCGAAAACCATTCATAAATTGAGTCTATGACACGCATTTGCAAATGTACCATTCATTACATACAACAAGTCATCAACACACAACGACAACGATGATACATGTTGCATTATAGATTATTTCCGACAAACATTCTAGTAAATACTGAAGTTTTCATCACACAAAAAATAACAAGCAATGAAATGAACTTCAACTCAACCAATCCTCGGCGTTGGAAACACTTGCTTTGAACCACAAGCGACTCTCTAGGAAGAGCCAGCTACTATCAATCTCGAGACCAACGCAGGATTGATCATCCAGGCTGAAGCGGCCTACTATATCACGACCAGGGTAGGGAACCACCGCAATGTCCAACGTATAGATACAGTTGCTTCTCATAAATGGTAGTAACGTTGTGTCAACAGCTGTTGGATCGCCTTTCACCATCATTGGATAGTTTTGTCCAAGGAAGAGTGAGTTTGCTCCAAGACTATCAATACTGTACCAGGGAGAAGGTGTTGGCGCTAGCACACTAGTATCCATCCAGAATACCATGCAACGGGTGTTGGAATAGGTCCGGAGAGTGCGACCATGGGAGACAACACATGTTCCCTCAGTAGTAACATCAGTAGTGGGTTGTATACAGACAAGAAGTGGTGATCCATTGGAATTAGTTGCCAGCCGCCAGTGAGCATATGGGCCCTGCTCGTCCTCATGCTCGTGATCATCACCATCGTCATCTCCCCCTTGGTTATTTAAATTTTCAAGTATAGGTGGTGGAATGTTCACAGGACCTTGGATACATAAGAAGAAGGTTAATTAGTAAAGGGAAACTTGCTAAACTGCATGCATGTGGCTGAAACAATTATAATTACAGTGGAAGACAAACGTACCGAAACTACGAGGATCCCATGCAAAAACAGTGCCACGAGTGGTGGCAGCAAACACATGATCCTCGTATTCAATTGCATCACAGTACTCATCCGTGTACAGAAACTGATTTTTGAGCAATATCCATGGACGAACCGTGGAATCGATAACGACGGCAACAAGATTGCCGGAGATAGCAACAACTTGATAGTTCTCGTAATTCCAAGAGCGGTTGGGAACTAAGGAAATTGCTATCTACCGTACACGACAGTCACCATGATCGTATTTGAACACACGTAGATCATCTGTGTGCTTAACCTCAGGGCACTCAGAGATTTTTGGAAGTGGAATCCGCTGACGAGTGTACACATTCACAAGTTCCCACTTGAATTGTACCCAATATAAACAACCCAATCTCCATTTACGCCAGCCCAGGCCTTACCCTGAAGCGATGGCATCTTGACATCACACGTATCGTTATCAAGCGGCATCAACTTGCACAAGGCGAGGCCTCCGTCATCCGCGCCCATGCGAACAAGCTTATAGTGAAGAAGATAAGGGAGATCAAACCGCTCCTGGACCCTTGGGTTCCTTGTAATGATGTTATTAGTTGAGTTGAGAATGGTCTTGAACGAACCTGCCATGCTAGCCGAGGTGATGACGTCGCACCGATCAATGAGTTCCCCCACCATGTCATCTTTCAGATAGGGGCAAGAATAACGGGGTCATTTCCGGCTTGTTCCCTCCATGGAGAAGACGATCAAACAATTGGAGAAGGAAGGGTGAAGGCAAATGGAGGAGGGAGGAAGAGTGTGCGACAACAGTTCCAAATCAAAAGGGAAAGGCGAAGAGTCGGTGGATGGTTGACAGTTTGCCACGGTACACGAAGAGGCGCCCCAGCCTACACGTCCTTTCGGAAATTGTACAAAAGGACTCGCCGTCGTCTCACTGACATGTTGGAACGGGACCACATGTCAACAAAACATGGTGTGTAATTTCTCGTGCACAATGCGATCTGGCCGCGTTGGCCCAAGGTGCCGCATTAGTTATCGACCTTTATTTTTTTTAATGGTGTGTCGTTCAGTTTTGAAGCACGACTAACTGGTACAGTTTGCAAAGAAAATATAAACTACTCTACCACTACTCCACCTCTAGTACTAGTAGTATAAAAAAGATATATAGGCTGGAGCTTCAGAGCTTTCTTGCTAAGGGCTGCCCACTTGCTTCTCACACTATCACCCTCTCTCCAGATCTAAAAAGACGGCCTCTCTTTCCCTCCTCACCGGTGGTCACAGATCCGCCGGGGAAGAAAAGGACGTGCAGCGTTGACGCACTCGTCGTCAGCGAGTGAGGTCACGCACTGACGACAAGGCCGTCCTCTCAGACCTAGCGCCCGCGCGGGATGGCCTCCATCCCCAAGCTCGCTGCCGTAGTCCGTGCGGAGGATGACGACCATGAGCGAAGCCACTTCCCGCCGACCCTCAGGTATGCTACCTCTTTTCGAACCATACCCTTGTTCTATTGTCCCATCTGCCACGTCGCTGCATGTGGATCTTTTTCCACTCCACCATCTTCCCAATTTGCTATCCTCTGCTCTGCTGGTCACACAGACGAAAACCTTAATTTGTACTATTAAAGGAGACCCTACTTCATGCATACTAATCCATGTCTGGGTTGAATAAGGAAATGAAGGGAGATTGTATTGTCCAAGAGAGTAGGCATCAAACCCGCATCTAGGTTGAAAAGGGGAAAATCAGTAGCTAAGGAACGAGTCTCGTGTCTCTTGGTTGAAGAAGGATAGAAAGGCATGACAACACAATAGAGAATGACTAGGTCGATCGGTTTGTTGTCCTCACATGGGAAAAAGGTGGCTAAATAGAACAAAAATGGGACGTAATCCACATATGCTGCCTGGATATTTGTTCCTCTGGGCAACCATACCTCCCTCACCACTCTATGCGTCCATGGAGGTACATCGTACTGGTGTGCCCACTGTCCGTATGGGCCTCTCGTGCTCTTATTGTCACTTTTTTGCTGTTAGTATAACGCCAGCAGTCAAGTCAAGCAATGCTACTGCTAAAGTGATGCCACATTTAACTAATGCCGCACTCAGTCTAATGCCACCGATAAATTTAAGCAATGCCATTTAATGTCACTGGATTATTTCAGGGTTAGTTGTTGATTGTGAATGTATTAAAGATTTTTCAGCTAAGGCATTCTAATGCTGTTGCACAGCCAGTATACCAACGATGAAACTTGTTACTACATTCAGATTTTTGCACTTTTAATGCTTATAGATTACATACCTCACTTTCATGAGATAAGTTAATTTTTTTGTACAGTGTCACCAAAATGCCAAGGCACTGATGCCATTTTATTTTGGTTGAACTACACAAAAAATTATGAAGACAAGAGGAAAGGTCAAGAGTGGGCACCTCCTCCTCCGGCTATTCTCTTGATTCGTTCGATCAAGTTTTTATGTTTGATCGATTATCAAGATTGGGATAGCAATTTTTAAGGTACCCCCGAGTTTGAAATGATATTTACCTTGGAGGTACATGGTTTGCAATTTTTTATACTGTCATTAGTTAATAATGCTAGTTACCTTCAGAATTTTGTATTTGGTTTAATGCTCATGCACAGCTAGTATACCAATGCTGAAACGTGTTATCTTTACATTTTGTATTGTTAATTCTTATAGAAATCTTCTTGTGCTAGAGTTTATTGAAATTTGTTCAGTAAAACCATTGTACTGTACCCTGTAATAAAATAACTACTCTACTGTTGCACTAGCCACTGGGTTAGTGTATATTTGTAGTATTCGAAATTTTGAATGGTGTTGCATTAGTGTATGGACATAAATAAAGTGTGGCAAGCTTTCTAAGACATGTGCTCAAGAAAACTACTACCTGTTTTTCTAAATACTAGACGTTTGGGTACTTTAAATTGAACCGCGAAAACGTGTTATATTAAGGAACAGAGGGTGTAGAGTTCACTCAAATTATCCCGGTAAAGCTAGTCACACCTTTGTTAAAACTAATGTTCATTATGTTATCGGAGGAGGTCTGTAAGTTTGTCTCTAATGCCTGTCGACTACATACCTGACATCATGATGTAATGTTAAGTCATTTCCTTTTGTATAGTGTCACTGAATTGTCACGGCGGTGATGGCATTTTACTTTAGTTGAACTGCACAAAATATGCTTAAAAGAAGAGGAAAGGTCAGGAATCGATCATTCTTTCAGAAAGAACTATATATGCCTTTCTGACATCAGCCGTTGTTGCCTTATTTATTCCTTCAAACAGGTGGTTAGAAACAGTCTTGCTACCTTTTCCCATTAAGAAATTGGAATGCTTATATGTGTGAGTCTATGCTTCAACTAGTGCCACTTTTATAGTAATCACATTTTCAATATCCATGCAAACAGGGATGCTCGATTTTAGTGGAACTGCACAAAAAGTCCAACTAGTTCAACATTAGGAGCATGTTTTCTTCCAAACCTTTATATCCAATTGGTGGCACTATGAGCTGTTCATTACGAAGGTACATGGTTTGCTACTATCTTGCAACTCTTTTTGTACTGTAATTAGATAGTAATACTAGTGGTTTGCATGTGAATTTATTGGCAGGGTGGACCTACATTGGAGGTGCAGGACAGGATTCAATGATTGGATGCTCAATTTTGGTTGTACCAATTTCACCTCTTACATCACTGCGAACATGGATATCCTTGGTCTGTTGAAGAATAGGCGCTATATTTCTGCTCTGAACAACCAAATCAATTCAGTATGAAATTGTCCAAGGCAAAACATGACCGTATCAAATTGTCCAGTGCAAAACATGACAGATGCTAAGCGGAAGAGACATGTTTAAACCGAAAATACAAGGTGGGGTATATGTTTACTAGCTGCTTGATATTTGTGCAGACAGAGATGTCTGCCCATTGCTATTTGGCAAACACACAAAGTGACCGCAATTTTGGTTGAACTGCACAAGAGAATAGTATAGTCACTGCATGCAGTGCCATTTGAAAATAAACACAAAAAGATTGGATAGTCACTTCATGGACTGCAGAAAAGTAGTACTGTACTATTTATTGGCCAACACTAAGTGATTCATTGCTTTGGTCTGATTATATAATGGGCATCATTTTGCCTAAGTTAAAGTTTGTATTCCGAAAATAGTCTCGACGTGTGATCGAGAGAAGACCAAATCATATTGTAGTGGATGTTCCTCCATCATGTGTGGTTCATTCTCATGGTTCCAGTTGTTGGTGAAACCACTTAAGTTTGCAAGAGGAATTGTAGACTTCACAAACAAATTTGTCTTTCAGTCTGTACTGAATGTGCCAAGAGAAGCATCCATGTTAGTAGGCAGAACAGATATTTTTTTTCTAGATCTTTGCTTTTGGAGCCACATATTTGTATATGATCCGTGAATCATTGAGATGCATTAACATGTTGATCTTATGTATGGGAATCGTACTAGTTGGTTTTAGTTGCGACGCAAGATCCGAAGTGGCTGATCTTTGCTTTTGGAGCTACATATTTGTATATGATCTGTGAATCGTTGAGATGCATTAACAGTTCCTTATTTCTGTTCGCTCAGTGTTTACAAGTTACTGATCAATCACTAGCTAGCCTACTAATGCGCTCCTGGCAGTTTTAGTTGCAACACAAGATCCGAAGTGGCAGTTTTTTGAATAAAAATTCCTACCTCTGAAGAAACTGACAAGCTGCTCTGAAGAAAATGCCATGTGAATCTGAAGAAACTGCCAGCGAAAACGTTCGCAAATGCCTTATCTCCCAGCTAAAGTTCATGAACTAATGCCCTCGGCTGCGACTCCTTGCATGCTGCTCCGCGTACTGGCTGCGAGCGATTTTGAGTGCGTGCATGCAGCCAGCCCTAATTAAGGTAGCTAACTGATGCAAAAAAAAGAGATGCGCTTTAATTGTTGTGGGCCTTTTAATTCTGTGGAATCATTATTGACAAGGAGGGAGATGATTCGAGTGCACTCGTTTGACCGTCATGCCGACGTGCGACCCAGCACGGACGGGGCGGGACGACACAGTCATAATTTCAGTTTCTCTAGTTTTCCGCAGCGAGCTGGCGCGCTAAGCCATGCCTGCTTAATTATGCATTGAATTCCGATGACCGTTGCGCTACCTTCCGCCTATAAGTACTGTTTCTCGGCCTTCTATGGTGGCACCGTGACCCAACTCGCCCTATCCTCATAAGCCCCCACCGGCCCGACGTCGCTCGCCACTTATCCTCGCTCTCGCCACGTCCGGCATGTGAAGGAAATATGCCCTAGAGGCAATAATAAAGTTATTATTTATTTCCTTATTTCATGATAAATGTTTATTATTCATGCTAGAATTGTATTAACCGGAAACATAATACATGTGTGAATACATAGACAAACATAGTGTCACTAGTATGCCTCTCGTTGCTATGCCATCACCATGATCTTGCGTGTGCGTAGGAATTTTTTTTGAAATTACTACGTTCCCCAACAGTGGCATCTGAGCCAGGTTTTATGCGTTGATGTCATATGCACGAGTAGAACACAAGTGAGTTGTGGGCGATATAAGTCATACTGCTTACCAGCATGTCATACTTTGGTTCAGCGGTATTGTGAGATGAAGCGGCACGGACCGACATTATGCGTACGCTTACGCGAGACTGGTTTCACCGCTTCGAGCACTCGTTTCTTAAAGGTGACCGGCGGGTGTCTGTTTCTCTCACTTTAGTTGAACCGAGTGTGGCTACGCCCGGTCCTTACGAAGGTTAAAACAGCACCAACTTGACAAACTATCGTTGTGGTTTTGATGCGTAGGTAAGAACGGTTCTTGCTCAGCCCGTAGCAGCCACGTAAAACTTGCAACAACAAAGTAGAGGACGTCTAACTTGTTTTTGCAGGGCATGTTGTGATGTGATATGGTCAAGACGTGATGCTATATTTATTGTATGAGATGATCATGTTTTGTAACCGAAGTTATCGGCGACTGGCAGGAGCCATATGGTTGTCGCTTTATTGTATGAAATGCAAAAACCATGTAATTGCTTTACTTTATCACTAAGCGATAGCGATAGTCGTAGAAGCAATAATTGGCGAGGCGACAACGATGCTACGATGGAGATCAAGGTGTCGCGCCGGTGACAATGGTGATCATGGCGGTGCCGGAGATGGAATCACAAGCACAAGATGATGATGGCCATATCATATCACTTATATTGATTGCATGTGATGTTTATCCTTTATGCATCTTATCTTGCTTTGATTGGCGGTAGCATTATAAGATGATCTCTCACTAAAATTATCAAGAAGTGTTCTCCCGAGTGTGCACCATTGCGAAAGTTCTTCGTCTTTGAGACACCACGTGATGATCGGGTGTGATAGGCTCTACGTTCAAATACAACGGGTGCAAAACAGTTGCACGCGGAATACTCAAAGTTAAACTTGCGAGCCTAGCATATAACAGATATGGCCTCGGAACACGGAGACCGAAAGGTCGAACATGAATCATATAGTAGATATGATCAACATAGTGATGTTCACCATTGAAACTACTCCATCTCACGTGATGATCGGACATGGTTTAGTTGATATGGATCACGTAATCACTTAGAAGATTAGAGGGATGTCTATCTAAGTGGGAGTTCTTAAGTAATATGATTAATTGAACTTTAATTTATCATGAACTTAGTCCTGGTAGTATTTTTCAAATTATGTTGTAGATCAATAGCTCACGTTGTTGCTTCCCTATGTTTTTGCTTCCGATGTTTTATATGTGTTCCTAGAAAATTGTATTGAAAAATGTTAGTAGCAATGATGCGGATTGGATCCGTGATCTGAGGTTTATCCTCATTGCTGCCTGTAAGAATTATGTCCTTAATGCACGCTAGGTGACGGACCTATTGCAGGAGAAAATGCAGGGCGTTATGAGCGTTTGGCTAGCTCAATATGATGACTACTTGATAGTTTAGTGCACCATGTAACGGCTAGAATCGGGACTTCAAAGGCGTTTTGAGCGTTATGGACCATATGAGATGTTCCAGGAGTTGAAGTTGATATTTCAAGCAAATACCGAGTTGAGAGATATGAAGTCTCCAACAAGTTCTATAGCTAAAAGATGGAGGAGAATCGCTCAACTAGTGAGCATGTGCTCAGATTATGCAGGTACTTTAATCGCTTGAATCAAGTGGGAGTTAATCTTCGAGATAAGATAGTGATTGATAGAATTCTCTAGTCACCATCACTAAGTTACTAGAACTTCGTGATGAACTACGATATGCAAGGGATGGCGAAACGATTCCGAGCTCTTCGTGATGTTGAAATCGACGAAGGTAGAAATCAAGAAAGAGCATCAAGTGTTGATGATTGACAAGACCACTGGTTTCAAGAGAAGGGCAAAGGAAAGAAGGGAACTTCAAGTAGAAAGACAAGTAAGTTGTCACTCCTGCAAAGAAGCCCAAAGCTGGACCAAAGCCTAAAAGCGAGTGCTTACTTGCAAAGGAAATGGTCCTTGAAGCGGAAATGCCTGAATATTTGGTGGATAAGAAGGATGGCAAAGTGAACAAGGGTATATTTAATATACAGGTTATTGATGTGTGCCTTACTAGTGTTTATAGTAGCCCCTGAGTATTTGATACTTGTTCGGTTGTTGAGATTAGTAACTCGAAGCAGGAGTTCTGAGAATAAGCAGAGACTAGTTGAAGGGAAGTGTCGATGAGTGTTGGAAGTAGTTCCAAGATTGATATGATCATCATCGCACACTCCCTATACTTTCGGGATTAGTGTTAAACCTAAATAAATGTTATTTGGTGTTTGCGTTGAGCATGAATATGATTTGATCATGTTTATTGCAAAAGCGGTTATTCATTTAAAGTCAAAGAATAATTGTTGTTCTGTTTAAATGAATAAAACCTTCGATAGTCATACACCCAATGAAAATAGTTTTCAAAGCGGTTATTCATTTAAAGTCAAAGAATAATTGTTGTTACATTTAAATGAATAAAACCTTCAATGGTCATACACCCAATAAAAATAGTTTGTTGGATCTCGATCGTAGTGATACACATATTCATAATATTGATGCCAAAATATGCAAAGTTAATAATGATAGTGCAACTCATTTGTGGCACTTGCCGTTTAGGTCATATTGGTGTAAAGCGCATGAAGAAACTCCATCTTGATGGGATTTTGGAATCACTTGATTATGAATCACTTGATGCTTCGAACCATGCCTCATGGGCAAGATGACTAAGACTCCGTTCTCGAAACAATGAAGCGAGCAACAGATTTGTTAGAAATCATACATCTTGATGTATGTGGTCCGATGAATATTAAGGCTCGCGACAAGTATCATTATTTTCGACCTTCACAGATGATTTGAGCAGATATGCGTATATCTTCTTGATGAAACATAAGTCTGAAATAGATGAAAAGTTCAATGAATTTCAGAGTGAAGTGGAAAATCATCGCAACAAGAAAATAAAGTTTCTGCGATCGATCGTGGAGACGAATAATTGAGTTCTGAGTTTGGTCTTCAATTAAAATAATGTGGAATAATTTCACAGCTCACGCCACCAGAACACCACAATGTTATGGTGTGTCCGAGCGTCGTAACCGCACTTTATTGGATATGGTGCGATCTATGATGTATCTTACCGATTTACCACTATCGTTACGGGGTTATGCATTAGAGACAGCTGCATTCACGTTTAATAGGGCACCATCTAAATCCGTTGAGATGACACCGTATGAACTATGGTTTAGCGATAAACCTAAGCTGTCGTTTCTTAAAAGTTTGGAGTTGTGATGCTTATGTGAAAAAGTTTTCACCGATAAGCTCGAACCCAAATCGGAGAATGCGTCTTCATAGAATACCCAAAGGTAACTATTGGGTACACCTTCTATCACAGATCCGAAGGCAAGTTTTTCGTTGCTAAGATGGATCCTATCTAGAGAAGAAGTTTCTCTCGAAAGAAGTGAGTGGGAGGAAAGTAGAACTTGATGAGGTAATTGTACCTTCTCCCTTATTGGAAAGTAGTTCATCACGAAATCAGTTCCAGTGATTCCTACACCAATTAGTGAGGAAGTTAATGATGATGATCATGAAACTTCAGATCAAGTTGCTACCAAACCTCGTGGGTCTTCGAGTAAAATTCGCACGAGTGGTGCGGTAATCGTGTTCGGAAGTCATGTTACTAGACCATGATGAACCTACGGACTATGAGGAAGCGATGATGAACCCAGATTCCGCGAAATGGCTTGAGGCCATGAAATCTGAGATAGGATCCATGTATGAGAACAAAGTATGGACTTTGATTGACTTGCTCGATGATTAGCAAGTCAAGTTAAATAAATGGATCTTCAAGAGGAGGACGGACACTGATAGTAGTGTTACTATCTACAAAACTCGACTTGTCACAAAAAGGTTTTCGACAAGTTAAAGGTGTTGACTACAATGAGATTTTCTCAACTGTAGCGATTCTTAAGTCTGTCCGAATCATGTTAGCAATTGCCACATTTTATGAAATCTGGCAAATGGATGTCAAAACTACATTCTTTAATGGATTTATTAAAGAAGAGTTGCATATGATGCAACCAGAAGTTTTTGTCAATCCTAAAGGAGCTAACAAAATGTGCAAGCTCCAGCGATCCATCAATGGACTGGTGCAAGCATCTCGGAGTTGGAATATACGCTTTGATGAGTTGATCAAAGCATATGGTTTCTCTGAGACTTTTGGAGAAGCTTTGTATTTACAAGAAAGTGAGTGGGAGCACTACTGACATTTCGATAAGTATATGTGAATGACATATTGTTGATCGGAAATAATGTAGAATTATTCTGCAAAGCATAAAGGAGTATTTGAAAGGAGTTTTTCAAAGAAGGGCCTCGGTGAAGCTGCTTACATATTGAGCATCAAGATCTATTGAGATAGATCCAGACGCTTGATAAGTTTTTCAATAAATGCATACCTTGTCAAGATTTTGAAATAGTTCAAAATGGAACAGTCAAAGAAAGAGTTCTTGCCTGTGTTGCAAAGGTGTGAAATTGAGTAAAGAATCAAATCCCGACCATGGTAGAAAATAGAGAAGAGAATGAAAGTCATTCCCTATGCCTCAGTCATAGGTTCTATAAAGTATGCTATGCTATGTACCAGACCTATTGTATACCTTGCTCTGAATTTGGCAAGGGAGTACAATAGTGATCTAGGAGTAGATCACTGGACATTGGTCCAGAATATCCTTAGTGAGGACTAAGGAGATGTTTCTCGATTATGGAGGTGATAAAGGAGTTCGTTGTAAAAGTTACATCGGTGCAAACTTTTACACTGATCCAGATGACTCTAAGTCTCAATCTGGATACATATTGAAAGTGGGAGCAATTAGCTAAAGTAGCTCCGTGCAGAGCATTGTAGACATAGAATATTTGCAAAATACATACGGCTCAAAATGTGACAGACCCGTTGACTAAGATTCTCTCACGAGCAAAACATGATCATACCTTAGTACTCTTTGGGTGTTAATCACATAGCGATGTGAACTAGATTATTGACTCTAGTAAACCCTTTGGGTGTTGGTCACATGACGATGTGAACTATGGGTGTTAATCACATACGAGATGTGAATATTAGTGTTGAATCACATGATGATGTGAACTAGATTATTGACTCTAGTGCAAGTGGGAGGCTGAAGGAAATATGCCCTAGAGGCAATAATAAAGTTATTATTTATTTCCTTATTTCATGATAAATGTTTATTATTCATGCTAGAATTGTATTAACCGGAAACATAATACATGTGTGAATACATAGACAAACATAGTGTCACTAGTATGCCTCTACTTGACTAGCTCGTTGAATCAAAGATGGTTAAGTTTCATAGCCATAGACATGAGTTGTCATTTGATTAACGGGATCACATCATTAGGAGAATGATGTGATTGACTTGACCCATTCCGTTAGCCTAGCACTTGATCGTTTAGTATGTTGCTATTGCTTTCTTCATGACTTATACATGTTCCTGTAACTATGAGATTATGCAACTCCGTTTACGGAGGAACACTTTGGTGCTACCAAGCGTCACAGCGTAATCGGGTGATTATAAAGGAGTACTACAGGTGTCTCCAAAGGTAAATGTTGGGTTGGCGTATTTGAGATTAGGTTTTGTCACTCCGATTGTGGGAGAGGTATCTCTGGGCCCTCTCGGTAATGCACATCACTATAAGCCTTGCAAGCAATGTAGCTAATGAGTTAGTTACGGAATGATGCATTACGGAGCGAGTAAAGAGACTTGCGATAGCGAGATTGAACTAGGTATTGGATACCGACGATCGAATCTCGGGTAAGTAACATACCGATGATAAAGGGAACAACGTATGTCGTTATGCGGTTTGATGATAAAGATCTTGAAGAATATGTAGGAACCAATATGGGCATCCAGGTTCCGCTATTGGTTATTGACCGAGAATAGTTCTAGGTCATGTCTACATAGTTCTCGAACCCGTAGGGTCCTTGCAACAATGTTTCGATGACAGTTTATTATGAGTTTATAAGTTTTGATGTACGAAGTTTGTTGGAGGCCGGATGTGATCACGGACATGACGAGGAGTCTCGAAATGGTCGAGACATAAAGATTGATATATTGGAAGCCTATGTTTGGACTTGAATGGTTCGGGTGAAATCGGGATTTCTAGGAAAACCGGGGTTACGGAACCCTCCGGGGATGTTGAGCCTCAATGGGCCATAAGGGAGAAGAGGAGGGCGGCCAGGGCAGGGCGCGCCCGTCCCCTAGTCCGAATAGGACAAGGAGAGGCGGCGCCCCCTCCTCTCTCCCTCCCCAAGTCCTAATCCAACTAGGAAGGGGAGTCCTACTCGGTGGGAGTAGGACTCCTCGGCCGCCTCCTCCTAGGGCTGGCCGCACCCCTTGCTCCTTTATATCTGAGGCGGGGGCACCCCATGACACACAAGTTGATCTACGGATCGTTCCTTAGCCGTGTCGGTGCCCCTCCACCATATTCCACTTGGTCATATCGTCGCGGAGCTTAAGCGAAGCCTGCGCCGATAGAGTCATATCGTCGCGGAGCTTAGGCGAAGCCCTGCGCCGGTGGAGCATCATCATCGTCACCACACTGTCGTCTTGTGGAACTCATCCCGACGCTTTCTGGATCGGGCCGGGGATCGTCATCGAGCTGAGCGTGTCTGAACTTCGGAGGTGCCGTCGTTCGGTACTTGGATCGGTCGGATCGTGAAGGCGTCGACTACATCAACAGCGTTGTTATAACGCTTCGCCACGGTCTCACGAGTGCGTGGACATACACTCTCCCCTCGTTGCTATGCCATCACCATGATCTTGCGTGTGCGTAGGAAATTTTTTTGAAATTACTACGTTCCCCAACAGCATGCCCCCGCCCGTCTACGATAGGCGAGGCCGGAGGCGGTCACCACCGGAACTAGTGTTCGGTTTTTCACCGGAAGGCAGACGGAGGGAGGAGGCATTCTATCGGTCTTTAGATGGAAATGCGGAGATCGAGGACTTGTTGAAGCGCGACCGCCTGGCGGAGGAGCAGGAGTTGTTAGAGCGTGACCGCTTGGCGGACGAGCAGCGTATCGATGATTTGCGCCACCAGCGGGACATGGAGCAGCAGCGCACTGACGCTCTGAGTCGCGAGCAGAGCACCCGCAACTGGGCCGACTACGTGGAGGCCGGCGCCCGGCAAATAGCACAGAAGGCTGTCGGGCACGCACACATTCGGGACGCTGATTTTTACTACCAACTCCTCAAGTGGGTTTCCCGCTTAAAAGCTGAAGCTTCGGTGGACCACGCCGGCATGGAAAGGGCCTACGCGCGTGAGCAACGCACCCTATCGCACCTCTGGCAAGTCCGAGGCGAGGCGGAGGATGCCGGTGTCGGTGATTAGCGTGTACCGCAGATGGCGGCTGGCATCGTCTAGTTAGCTAAGGGTAAGTTAGTACTTGTATGCTACTAGAGTATTAGTGGGAGTAGATAGTTAACTTGGCTATGATGGTTGTCAACGTGGAAGTTCAGTACTCTATATGTGGATCAAACCTGTTACTTTGCTCTGAATGTTGAACTTTCCGTTTGAACGTATGGAATGGGTTGTTATTTTTTTAAATGGGTTGTATTTGTCCTCCACGGGTTTAGAGGCTGACTTGTGGGCCCACCAAGTTGACGCGTACACAATCGGGAGATGATTATGCGTGGAGAGGATGACAACGAGGACCCGCCAAGGTCATGGTGTCGCAAGCAAGTGCCTCCTTATTTCAAGCCAATAAACAAATGGCTCCTCCTAATGGATTCGACATCTGGGTCCCATGCCATTGTCAACATAGTCAATAAGCGAGAGAATTGCACAATGGCGGTGACACGAGGACCCGACAGCTCGCCAGATTATTTTTGTTTTGGGTTAATTTGATAAATGCCACTCCAAATATGGTGTTTACGAGAAATGCCACTACAATTTCAAACTTTGAAAATGCCATTTCGGTGGCATTTTCAAAGTCTGAAATGGCGTTTTCAAAGTTTGCAAATTGATGGCGCTTTCCAAAGTTTGCAAAATTTGCAGTGGCATTTTTCAAAGTTTGGAAATTGTAGTGGCATTTTTATGAATCGCCATAATTGGAGTGGCATTTATCTAATTAGTTTTTGATGGAAGCAGGGTGTCAACTGGGCTGTGCGGGGCACTCTGGCCTGTCTAGACAACCTTCTCTTTTATGTTTACCACAGACCAGCCCAGTAGTTTTTTTTTTCTTTCTGAAAATGGCTAGCCCAGTTTTTTTGTGATTTGCAAAGTAAGTCGCTTTGTCGGGCCTGTTGGGCTACAAATCTTTCAAGACGAGGAGAGCTTCATTCGGCTGGCCGAGAAAAATGGCCTATCAGTAATGAGAAATGGGTTGTACATTTTTTAAACACATCAAATCGGCAATTAGTTTCAAATTTCTTTTTCTCATTTCGAGATTTTAAATTGCATTAATTTTTATGCATGGACAATTTGTTGGATATATTGATATACATTTATTTATAAAATCAGTTTGAATGTGACTCGAAATTTCGGGATTAAAAACAGTTTGGACCGCACCGAAATATGCAAAATTTTGTATAATTTTTTAACCGTGGCCACAATATGGGCTGTAATGCTAACAAAAAGAATATGGGCTCCAAAAAAACCTTAAGAATTAGCAAATGGGCTGTAAATTATTAGAAATAATGGCAGATGGGCTATATGTTGTTTTCCACAGATTTGAGGCTTTCCTAAAAAAAGGTTGACGCACAAGCAGTGATTGTTGGATGTCCATCCAACTGCCGTCGTGCTTCTTCAATCTCTGCTCTTCCTGCTCCAGCCGCTCAAACAAGCGTCGGTGGGACTACCTGCTCCCTCCTCCCATGGCCGATCAGGTCTTGCCTTGTGAGCCTCACCGCCCCACCGTACTCCCATCGCTGGCCTAGCCATTCCTCTACTCACCCACACCTGTTGTTATTCTCCGGCGACGGCAGACAAACCAGTAAACCCTCATATAGTCGTACTCCCTCCGTGTGGGAAACAACTGCCGAGTCTTCCCCGCCTCCATGTCGTTCCCTTCCTAGGCCTCGCCGTCGTCCACCGCCCTGGTGCTCTCGGTGCGGCCTGGTCAACATGGTCAACAACCGACATGCATCTGAAGTGGACTGTACGTGGAGAGGCTGACAGCTGGGTCCACGGCCGCACGCATGGAAATGCCTCCTTATTACGCGCAAAATAATGATTCCTCCACCTGGCATCTAGGACCCACCGAAAGGGCCTCTGTATTTCGTGAAAAAAAAAATGTTACCGCTGCTGACAGCTCGGACCCACCAGCTATATCTTCGCAGCAAGGAAGTGCCTCCTTATTACGCACAAAAAAATGAATACTCCCACTGCTAGCTGGGACCCAGTATAGTGGCAGGCTGACTTGTGGGCCTACTAAGTTGACGGGGACGGAGGGCTTTGTCAACTTAGTCAATATGCACGATTCTAGATCTAGTGACCATACGATGTCCATCCAACGGCCGTAGTGCTTCTTCAACCTCTGGTCTTCTCGCTCCAGCCGCCCAAACCAGCGCTGGTTGTGCCTCGTGCTCCTGCCTCCCGTGGCAGGCTGCGATGCGGCGGAGGCCTCACCGCCCCCTACTACTCCCACCGCTGGCCAGGCCATCCCTCCACTCACCCACACCCCTTGTTATTCTGCGGCGATGGCAGCCTCACACTGCAGCGAACTAGTGAACCCTCATACTCCTCTACACTTCGGCATCCACTGCCGCATCTTCCCCAGCTCCGTGTCGTCCCCTTCCTAGGCCTCGCTGTCGTCCACCGCCCTGGTGCTCTGGGCGCAGCATGGTCAACGTGGTCAAAGGAACGACTTCCATCAGAAGAGTACTGTACGTGGAAAGGCTGATAGCTGGGTCCATGGCAGCCGCAAGGTAGTGCCTCCTTATTACGCAGAAAATAATTATTCCTCCACCTGACAGCAGGCACCCATCGGACGGGCCACCATATTTGGTGAAAAAAATGTTTCCCCACATTGCTGGGACCCACGGACGGGCCACCGTATTCGTGAAAAATGTTCCCCATTGTCGGCTCGGACCCACCGGAAGTGCCTCCTTATTACGCACAAAAAAATGAATACTCCCCCTGCTAGTTGGGACCCGCCTTGGTGGGTGGCTGGCTTGTGGGCCTACTAAGTTAACGGGGACGGAGTGCTTTGTCAACTTAGCCAATATGAACGATTCCAGCTCAAGTGACCGTACGATGTCCATCCAGCGGCCGTAGTGCTTCTTCAACCTCTGGTCTTCTTGCTCCAGCCGCCCAAAGCAGCGCCGGTCATGCCGCATGCTCCTGCCTCGTGGTGGTGGCTGTCTTTGCCTGGAGGCCTCACCGCCCCCTACTATTCCCACCGCTGGCCAGGCCCTGCGGCGACGGCAACCTCACACCACAGTCGAACTAGTGAACCCTCGTACTCCTCTCCGCACGGGCTTCCACTGCCGCGTCTTCCCCGGCTCCGCGTCGTCCCCTTCCTAGGCCTCGCCGTCGTCCACCGCCCTGGTGCTCTCTGTGCGGTGTGGTCAACGTTGTCAAGGAATGACTTCTATCGGAAGAGTACTGTATGTGGAGAGGCTGACAGTTGGGTCCACGGCCGCAGCAAGTGCCTCCTTACTACGCGCAAAATAATTATTCCTCCACCTGACAGAGGGGACCCACCGGACGGGCCACCGTATTTCACAAAAAATTGTTTCCCTCTGACTGCTGGGACCCACCAGCTACATCTTCGCACGTAAGGAAGTGCGTCCGGGCAAAAAAAAACGATTCGCCCGATTGCTGGGACCCACCAGCTACATCTTATACGCAAGGAAGTGCTCGACGGTCGGGACCCACCTGGTCGAGCGTGCTTAGCATTGTCATTCTGGTCGCGACGATATGCGTACATCTTGGTCGATGTAGAGGCGCGTATGTGTCGTAGTAGAGGCGTGCACGTAGCATGTACACGCGTATGTACGGCGCCGGTGTGCAAGAAAGAAAATACGCCACGTATGTACATCTGGCGGTCTCGAACGCCTACTCGCGCGCATCGCACGGCCAGGGCTCGTGTACATGGCTGGGTCAAAACGGAGAAATTTCGTCGTTGTCGTGTTCATGGGGAGCCAACCGGCTGGGTCGGAACGGAATGCGTCGTCGTGTTCATCGGGAGGGCTTGGACGGAACAGCCGATGGAAGCGGCCTTGTGTTCGACCGCCCCGCAGTGGCAGGATCTGTTCATCGAGAGGGTGCAGCGCACCGCAAAATGGAGAAGCGGACCTCCTACGGTCGAAGCGAGGTCTGTTGATCGGGAGGGTGTGGCGACCGCAAAGCGGAGAAACAGACTTGTGTTGGAGCGCTGCGGTCAAACGGGGTCTGTTCATCGGGAGGGTGTGGCGACGCAAAGCAGGACTCCACGGTATAATGTTCGTCTCCACCGTCGACCCCTTCCGGCCTCCACGACTCTGTTCATCCACCGTCGACCTCCTCCAACCTCCACTGCGATTGTTCATCCACGGGCTCCTGTTCATCCAGCCTCCACCGCGCTACTCCACCGCCATTGTTCAACCAGCCCTCTCCACGGGCTCTGTTCAACCACCCTCCACGGGCTCTGTTCATCCAGCCCTCCACCGTCTCTTGTTCATCCAGCCCTCCATGGGGTGGTCCTGTTCATCCACCCTCCACGGGTCCTGTTCATCCAGCCCCAACCGGCTCGTCGATCGGGGTCATGTTCATCCGAGGCAACACCACGGGGTCTGTTCATCCACCCCACCGAACTGTTCATCAAACCCCCAAGCAACGCTCCTTTGTTCATCGAGGCAGCATCGATCGGCTTGATTAGCAGCGAGAGCGAAGAATCGCTCGATAGGGTTGATTAACAGCCATCGATTGATCGCGGGTTCGGGTTCGATGCTTAGCGTAACTGCGGTCTGTCGCTTCGAGTTGATTAGAGCTCAACGCATCGCTCGGGTTGATTAGAGCCCAACGCCGCACTGCAGCGCGTGTTTACGAGAAAGCGCATCGCTTCGGCCCCGACCACCCACCGTAACCGGGAACACCCGATATTTTCCTCGCCCTCGCTTCTACCACGGTTTTTTCCGTCATGGACGGCCCAAAGAATGTCATGCAGCTGCGTCTCCGGCCCGCCCAGGACGAAAAGTCCATTTTCTGTCATGATTTTTTGTCATAGAAGTAGGACCTCACCACATCTATGATGATACCAGGTTTTGTCACAATTATCGTCATAGAAGTGTCATAAGTATGACAGGAAAAAAATTCGTTCGGCCCAAAATGTCACGGATGTGTCTTTTTTTGTAGTGGTGGTTGTGCATCCAACTTGCTTGCTCACGAAGACCTCGGGCATTTGAGGAAGCCCATCATCGGAATATACAAGCCAAGTTCTATAAAAAAATCCCAATAGTATATGAAATAGACAACATAGGAGACTCTCTATATGAAAAACAAGGAGCTACTTTGAAGCACAAGTGTGGAAAACGATAGTAACATTGCCCCTTCTCTCTTTTTCTCTCATTTTTTCTTTTTTCTTTTTTTTTGTTGGGTTCTTTTTGGCCTCTTTTTTTCTTTTTTTTTTGTCTAGAGTCCTATAACAACTTGTGGGGGAATCATAGTCTCCATCATCCTTTCTTCACTGGGACAATGCTCTAATAATGATGATCATCACACTTTTATTTACTTACAACTCAATATTACAACTCGATGATGCGTCCATTTTGCATCATGTTTTTCTACTGTTTATAGTGTTTTTATGCTTTATAACACTTTGTGGAGTAATTATAATGCCTTTTCTCTCAAAATATGCAAGGTTTACACGAAGAGGGAGAATACCGGTAGCTGGAATTCTGGATGTGAAAAAGCTAAGTCAGAGATACCTATTCTGCACATCTCCAAATGGGCTAAAATTTTATGGAGAATTATTTTGGAATATATAATAAATATTGGATAAAAGAATAACCAGAGGGGGGCTGTCAGGTGGCCACAAGGCACCGGGGCGCACCAAACACCCCTAGCACGCCCTGGTGGGTAGTAGGCCCCTCGGCCCAACTCCGATGCCCACCTTCTGGTATATAAGGTCTTTTGACCTAGAGAAACTAAAGAGAGGACTTTTGGGATGGAGTGTTGCCATCTCGAGGCGGAACTTGGGCAGGAGCACTTTTGCCCTCCGGTGAAGCGATTCTGCTGGCGGAACCTCCTCTCGGAGGGGGAAATTGAAGCCATCGTTATCACCAACAACCCTCTCATCTTTGGGAGGCCAATCTTCATCAACACCATCTCATCTCAAAACCCTAGTTCATCTCTTGTGTTCAATCTTTGTACCGGAACCTCAGATTGGTACCTGTGGGTGACTAGTAGTGTTGATTACATCTTGTAGTTGATGCTATATGGTTTATTTGGTGGAATATTATATGTTCAGATCCATTATGCTATTTAATATCCCTCTAATCTGGAGCATGAATATTATTTGTGAGTATTTTCCCTTGTTCTTGAGGCCACGGGAGAAGTCATGTTGCAAGTAATCATGTGAATTTGATATTCGTTCGATATTTTGATGATATGTATATTGTGATTCCCTTAGTGGTGTTATGTGAACGTCGACTACATGACACTTCACCATCTTTGGGCCCAATGGAATGCATTGTGGAGTATTTATTAGATGATGGGTTGCTAGAGTGACAGAAGCTTAAACCCTAGTTTATGCGCTATCCCGTAAGGGGCTGATTTGGATCCATATGTGTAATGCTATGGTTAGATTGTTATCTTAATTATTATTTCGTAGTTGTGGACGCTTGCGAGGGGATTAATCATAAGTGGGAGGCTTATTCAAGTAAGAACAGCACCCAAGCACCGGTCCACCCACATATCAAATTATCAAAGTAGCGAACGCGAATCAAACCAACATGATGAAAGTAACTAGATGAAATTCCCGTGTGACCTCAAGAATGCTTTACTTATTATCTAAGACCGTTTCGGCCTGTCCTTTGACATCAAAAGGATTGGGCTACCTTGCTTCACTTATTTTTACTATTGTTATTTGTTACTTGTTACAAATTATCTTGCTATCAAACTTCTTGTTACCGACAATTTCTGTGCTTGCAGAAATTACCTTGTTGAAAACCTGTCATTTCCTTCTGCTCCTCGTTGGGTTCGACACTATTACTTGTCAAAAGGACTAAGATTGATCTCCTATACTTGTGGGTCATCAAGACTCTTTTATGGTGCCGTTGCCGGGGAGTGAAGCGCTCTTGGTAAGTGGAAATCGGTGAGGAAAAAATTATATTACGTGCTGAAATTTATTATCACTTGTTACTATGGAAAACAATTAAGAGGTTTGTTTAGGGTATCTTCACCTCGGCCGGAAACACAAAGAGTTGCCCCTCAACCTACTACACCTAATGAAAATAATAGTTATGAAATTCCTTCGGGTATGATAGAGCAAATGCTAGCTAATCCTTATGCAGGAGACGGAGTGAAGCATCCCGATATGCATTTGATACATGTGGATGAAATTTGTGGATTGTTTAATCTTGCAGGTTTACTCAAAGATGAAGTTTATAAGAAGGGTTTCCCTTTATCTTTGGGGGGAAAGCATTGACATGCTGTAGGCTATGCAATGATATTGGATCTTAGAATAGGAATCGACTGAAATTGAAATTTCACCAAAAAATTGATCCTATACATCTAGTTCATCGTGATCGGATTGACTATTCGTCACCCTGGGGGAGGAATAGTTATTCTTCACCCCCTCTATTTTACCATCAATACACCGTAATTTTACGTTCCGTAAGTTTTTTCTTATTTCCAACGTAAAAAGAGACCGTAAGAAAATATATAATCGTCGTAAAAAAAAATTTATGTCATGTAAAATTACAAACGTAAAAACATAGTGTAAAATACACATAAACTGCAAATTTTCTTGTCTTATGACCTATATTTTTATTTTCTTATGCCAAATTTTACGTAATGAATCAATAGGAATGTAACTATTTGAATTCCAAATGTAATTTAATTATGAAATGATCATAAGATTACCTCGGGTGAAGAATAATTTATTCTGCACCCTGGGTGATGAATAGGATCACTATATATATATATATATATATATATATATTGGCCTCGTGAAGGAGAAAGTATCACTCTAGATTGGGGTAGGCTTAAGTCAATGTTATATTCATGCCCCAATCATGAGCTCTAAAGAGAAATTATCAGTCAGAATTTTTATGCCCGGCTTTCTCGTAATGATCAATCCATGCTCGATACTTCTTGTGATGGTTCTTTTATAAAGAAGACTATTGAATTCAGGTGGGATCTTTTAGAAAGAATTAAATGCAACTCTAAATATTGGGAACTCGACAAAGGTAAAGAGTCGGGTATTAAGCTTGAGTTTGGTTGTGTTAAATCTTTTATGAACACCGACGCTTTTCACAACTTTAGCACTAAATATGGTCTTGAATCTGAGATAGTAGCCTATTTTTGTGAATCATTTGCTACTCATGTTGATCTCCCTAAGCGAGGTGATGGCGAGGTGCGTGGTGCTTACCTGAGCGGCAGCGAGGGTAGGAGAGAGGCTGATTGGATAGAGGAGAGGTCGGGGTAGGGTTTGGACAAGTTTTATAATGGCTAGGGGCGCTGGACGGCCATAAAATTACAGCTCATTTGGAGATGCGCAGAATAGGTATCTCTGATGCAACTTTTTTAGGTCCAGAATTCAACTGCCGGTATTCTGCCTCTTTGGATAAACCGTGCATATTATGAGAGAAAAGGCATTAGACTTACTCCACAAAGTTTTATATTTAATAAAAACACTAAGAATAACAGTAGGAAAACATGATGCAAAATGGATGTATCAAGTACGTGCTCACTAACGGTGTTGTTCTCCTCCATCTTACAGCTAAATTACTTGTCAGAGGTTTCATACCTCTTGACCCGGGCATGAGTCTGAAATACCAATTTCAGCTCCTGGAATATCTCAGATGCTCCGCGGTTCTCAAAACGTCTTTGGAGCCCCGCTTCGAAGCTGTAAAGCATGGCGCACTGAACTATCATGTAGTCATTAATATTCTTGTCTGACAGACGTTCATAGCATCTAGGTTTGCGGGAGTAGGTGGCACACTACAAAAAAAGACACATCCATGAAATTTTGGCCCGAATGATTTTTTTTCTGTCATGGTTCTAACACTCCTATGACGATAATTGTGACAAAAACACGTATCATCATAGATGTGGTGGACTCCTACTTTTATGACAAAAAATCATGATAGAAAATGGGCTTTTCGTCCTGGGTGGGCTGGGGACGCACCTGCATGACATTCTTTGGCTCGTCCATGATGGAAAAAATCATGGTAGAAGCGAGGGCGAGGGAAATTTCAGGGAGTTCCCGGTTACGGTAGGTGGTCGGGGCCGAGCGATGCATGGAGGTTTGCGCATTTCTCTCATATACATGTGCGTGTGTGTGAGGCGTTGGGATCTAACTGAAATCAGGCGAGGCGTTCCCTTACTGAACCCGACCGATTGCACTAGCTACGTTACTGAACCCAAGCGATTAATCCCTTGGTTGTTAACTGAATCTGAGTGATTCCTTCACTACTGAGTAAACCCGAGCGATTCCTTCGTTACTACTGATAACTAAAGTCGGTCAATCCTCCCTCTTGATGAACAATGACTGTTGTTGGGGGTTGGATGAACAGTTCTCAGTGGGGGTTGGATGAACAGGACCCCATGGTAGTAGGGCGTTGCCGCTGGATGAACATGACCTTGAGGAGGCCAGCACACCTGAGCCTGTTGGGGGTGGCTGAACAAGACCCCGTGGAGGGCTGGTTGAATAGTAGTCGGTGGAGGCTGGATGAACAGTAACCCATGGATGAGCAATAGCTGGCGGAGATAGGAGGAAGACGCGGTGGATGAACAGTAGCGGGTGGAGGCTCGAGGAAGTCGACGTGGATGAACAGTAGACCGTGGAGTCCCGTTTTGTGGTACGCCACACCCCTCCCGATGAGGAACCCGTTTCGATCGTAGGTGCTCTAGCATAAGTCTGTTTCCTCCGTCTTGCGGTACGTCGCACCCCTCCCGATCAACAGGACCCCGTTTCGACCTTAGGCGCTCGAATAAAAGTCCATTTCCTCCGTTTTGCGGTATGCCAGACCACTCCTGATGAACAGGATCCTGTTTCAATCGTAGGCGGTCGAACAGAAGGTCGTTTCCTCCGTTTTGCGGTATGCCAGGCCCCGTTTCGGCTGTTTCGTCCAAGCCGCATGGCTCCCGATGAACATGAAGCATTTCGTTGCCTCCCGATGAACATGACGTTCTTTCTCCATTTCGACCAACCGGTTGGCTGCCAATGAACAGGACGATGTCGATGTACGCGTTCTAGACCCCGCCCGTATGTATGTATGTAGTCGTATTTACTTTCTTGATGCGTGACTATACGTACGTGTATATTATATATAGACGGGACTACATGACATGCTACATCGGAGACTGTACTACAACACGTGCCGCTCCTTAGTCAGCCATGGTTCATCATTGCAGAGAGACCGATCGACCACTATGTACGTACACGTTCATGACTAGACAGATAACGCTACCTACGCTTCGACCTGGTGGGATCCCTGCTGTCACGGGGTAAGGAGGCACTTACTTCCGTGCGAAGATGTAATTAGTGGGTCCTAGCTGTCAGGGGGGAATGTTTTTTTTTCACGAAATACAGAGGCCCTTCTGGTGGGTCCCCGCTGTCAGGTGGAGGAATCATTATTTTGCGCGTAATAAGGAGGCACTTCCTTGCATGCGGCCATGGACCTAGCTGTCAGACTCTCCATGTACAATCCTCTTCCGATGGATGCCATTCGTTGACCATGCCGCAGCGAGAGCACTAAGGTGGTGGACGACGGCGAGGCCTAGGAAGGGAACGACACGGAGACGGGGAAGACTCGGCAGTTGTTTCCCACATGGAGGGGAGTACGAGGGTTTACGGGTTCGTCTGCCGTCAGCGGAGAATAACAATAGGTGTGGGTGAGTAGAGGGATGGCCAGGCCAGTGATGGGAGTAGGGTACTAGGGTGGGGCGATGAGGCCTGCGCGACAGCACAGCCGGCTACGGGAGGCAGGAGCAGGCGGTTGTTGGATTCAAGGCTCCGTGGACCCAAGAAGGTTCGAACTCTGGGGCGTGTGTGAAGACCTCAACCTCTCAAGTCTAAAGCCCGTCACCCTATAGCCTAGCCTCGCTGGATTCGCGCGAGCGGGGAAGAAGATGAACACGGTAGTTTACCCAGGTTTGGGCCACCTTGCGGTGTAAAATCCTACTCCTGCTTTGTGGTGGATTTGCCTCACGAGGGGCTGAGGATGAACAAGTACTATCAATGAACAGCCTCGCGAGGGCTATGGTGGTGATGGTAGAACGGATCTAATCTCAGGGTCTCATATCTCCCTCTATGGTGGTGGCTAACCTATATTTATCATGGCCTTGGTCCTCTTCCCTCAAAACTTAGGCGGGAAGGGATCCCACAACGGCCAAATATGGTGGATCCCAGCTAGCAGGGGGATAATCATTTTTTGTGCGTAATACGAAGGCGCTTCCTTGTGTGCGAAGATATAGCTGGTGGGTCCGAGCTGTCAACGGCAGGAACATTTTTTCACGAAATACAGAGGACCTTCCGGTGGGTCCCCGCTGCCATGTGGAGGAATCATTATTTTGCGTGTAATAAGGAGGCACTTCCTTGCGTGCAGCCGTGGACACAACTATCAGCATGTCCATGTACCGTCCTCTTCTGATGGATGTCGTTCGTTGACCACGTTGACCACGCCACACCGAGAGCACCATGGCGGTGGACGACGGCAAGGCCTAGGAAGAGAACGACACGGGGTCGGGTAAGACTTGGTAGTTGTTTCCCACACGGAGGGGAGTACGAGGGTTTACTGGTTCGTCTTTCGTCACTGGAGAACAACAATAGGTGTGGGTGAGTAGAGGGATGGCTAGGCCAGTGATGGGAGTATGGTACTAGGGTGGGGCGGTGAGGCCTGCGCAGCAGAACAAACGGCCACGGGCAGCGGGAGCAGACAGTCCCGCCGGCGCTGGTATGGGTGGCTAGAGCAGGAAGATCAGAGACTCTCGTGCGTTTACTAATTTGACATGGCCTTGCGTGCATGTCAGCCTTTTTTTAGGAAAGTGTATGCGTCAACCTAGTAGGCCCACAAGTCAGCCTTAAATATGTGGAATACATCATACAAGCCATCTAACATTATTTCTAATAAATTTACAGCCCATTGACTAATTATTAAGGATTTTTTTGAAGCCCATATTCTTTTTGTTAGCATTACAGCCCATATTATCGCCAAGGTTAAAAAATTCAACCAAATTTTCATATTTCGGTGCGGTCCAAACTGTTTTAATCCCAAAATTTTGAATCACGTTCAAACTAATTTAGAAAATATCAATTTAAAATCCAACATAATTTTCCCCGCAAAAAATCCTAAAAAAGTGCATTTGAAACTAATTGTCTGTTTGTTGTGTTTTTAAAATTTACATCCCATTTCTTACTACTTATAGCCCATTTTATGGGCACGCGAATACATCGCTCTTATCTTGATAGATTTGCATCCCAGCAGGGCTGAGAAAAGTAAGTAGGCCTTCATTGGGTATTCTTTCAAAAATGTAGAACTGGGCTAGCCATTTTCAAAAAGATAAAAAACAATAATTGGGCTTACCATGTGGTAAACATAAAATAAAAGCATGGGCTAGACGGGCCACAGCCCCTACAGCCTGTTGATACCCTGCTCCCTCTCTAAAACTAGTAAATAACAACTGCGCGACCTGCAGGGTCCCTAGTGTCAGCCGCTCATTGTGTAATTATCTTGTTCATTGACTAAGTTAACAATGGCGTCGGACCCAGATGTCAAACCATTAGAAGGAAGCTTTCTGTTGGCTTGCAATAACGAGGCACTTGCTTGTGTACTGCCATGACCCTCCTGGGTCCCGACTGTCATCCTCTCCATGTACAGTCATCTCCTTATTCCACTCGGTTGTTGACTACATTGACAACACCGGACGGCAGCGCACCGCGGCAAGTGAACCAAGTGAGAGGACGATGGCGAGGCCTCGGACGGGAATGAACAGGAGCCGTGGAAGATGCGGCAGTGTAGTAGCAGGCGGAGGGGAGTCCGAGCAACTGGTTCGATGGCGGGTTGGGGTTGATGTCACCGGTGAATAACAGGATGTGTGGGGGAATAGAAGGATGGATTGGCCAACATTTGAGGGTACGGTAGGGCAGCCGAGGCGCAGCCAGCCGAGGGAGGCGGGAGTAGGAGGGACTGATGGGGTGGTTTGGTTTGGGCGGCTGGAGGAAGAAGACAAGAGATAGAAGAAACACAATAAATGTTGGATGCCAATCCAACAATTGGTAGGCAGAACCTGATAGAAATATGCCCTAGAGGCAATAATAAAGTTGTTATTATTATATTTCCTTATTCATGATAAAGGTTTATTATTCATGCTAGAATTGTATTGACCAGAAACTTAAATACATGTGTGAATGCATAAACAAATACCGTGTCCCTAGTGAGCCTCTACTAGACTAGCCCATTGATCAAGAGATGGTTAAGGTTTCCTAACCATAGACATGTGTTTTTAGTTGATAACGGGATCACTTCATTAGGAGAATGATGTGATGGACAAGACCCATCTGAAGCATAGCATATGATTGTTCAGTTTATCGTTATCGGCGTTCTAGGAACGGGGGTCCCCAGACTTGCGTGCCTGCGGCCCATGGCGTGGCTGTGCTAGCAGGCCTGTACGGCCCATCTTCATCAATAAGGCATCCAAGACCCTCGCGAGGGGCCAAGCCTCGCGAGGCGGACGACACAAGACCTCCTCAGGAGCGGCCTCACCAAGTTGGCTCGCGAGGGGCGGAGAGATCAAGGCAAGGCAAACCTCGCGAGGTTCTCGTGACGTGAGCCATGATGATCGAGACCAGGCGGGCGCCAGCGCGTGTAGTGTCCTTGTTTCCCCTTTGGTGCTAAGGAAGCAGGCGCAGGCGTAGAGTACCGAGGCGTCAAGCAAAGGTTTCCATATCGGTGCAACGAGACCAAGACCAGCAGGACGGCAAGACGGAGGTCACCATGGAGCCCAAGGCGGCGTCACCACCAGAGCCTTTTGCAGGCGAAGACCGCTTTTGTCAGGATAAGCTGTACTAGTTGTCCCCATTCAAATTGGTCGTTGTTGGCTCCCTTCCCGCTCAATATTTGGGAAGAGGACCAGGGCCTATATAAGTAGAACCAACCACCACCGTAGGGGACACCAAGTTCGGAGTTCACAAGCAAGCCCGAGCTGAGCGAATCCACACACACAAGTTCGCCAAGCACAAGAACACCTCAACCTCAGGAGGTTGTTCTTCCCCTTGTATTGTTCATCATCAGCCCAAGAGGCAATCCACCACCACCACCTTTGGAGTAGGGTATTACACCTGGCAGTGGCCCGAACCAGTATAAATCTTGTGTCTCTTGTGTTGTGAGTTCATTGAGTTCGTCTTCGAGATCTTAGCAAGCTAGGGCATGGATCGGTAGGGGAGAAAGAACTTTGCACGCACCCCAGAGTTCGAACCTTAAGGGTTTTGCCGGAACCCGTGATCCGACATTTGGCGCGCCAGGTAGGGGTGCGCCGGAGTCTCTTCCCCACCAGTCGATCCGCCGACCCTCCGCGGTTTCGATGTCCGGTGACCCGAGGGCTGGCGCCGACCGCTGGGCGGCCTGGCCCGCCCGGGCGGCGCCGCCTGCCCAAGAAGATCTCAACCCCGCGCTCTAGGCGGCATGGGCGCCACCTAACACTGCCGGGCACGGGCGGCGCGGCCAGGCCCCGTCCACCCTCACTCCACAACAAGCGCGAGCCGCTGCAAGGGCCGCAAGCCACGCCGTAGCAACGGCGCCACACACCTGGCGAGAGCAGGCGAACATGCGGGCAGCACTCACGGTAGCACGAGAGCTGCTGCGGTGCCGACTGATGGAGAGCGGCCGGGATGCGCTGCTGGAACGCGTCGTCGAGCTGCTAGACGCAGCGGCCACGGGAGCACCGCCCTTATGCTATCAGCTCACGCCTCAGGCGACGACCGGGTCCCACGGCAGGCCTCGCCGCGCCCGCGTCTTCCCGGGCGCACCCGAGGGCCTCGTCGACATCAACATGACCCACGGTGGAGGGCACCATGCCGCGCCCGCACCACCCCAGATGGGTGCGGGCACAAGTGTTGCCGCGTACGGCCCCATCGGAGCACCGCCCTGCCATCCTCAGGACAGCATGACAGGCCGGGCAACATGGAGCGTGGGGCACTTCGGCGAGGTCTTCGAGGCAGCAGCCTCAGAGGCCTATGTGCCCTGCATGATGGACCAGGAGTACACGCCGGAGGACGACCCTAGCTCGTTCCTCGGGCCAGGTTGGGAGGAGGAGGCGTTAGGAGCTGAAGCCTTCCAGGAGCCGCCAGAGAGCCTCACCAGCCGCATCGTCGACAACAAATATAGGGTACCACTAATCCCTCAGGAGCAAGCTTACGCTAACCATGAGTCGCAGGGGGATCAGGTCACCACAGCAACTGGCGGCCTCGGCTCGGGGAACTCCCTTCCGCCAGGGGGATCACGCTGGGGGCTGCAGGAGAGGGGTCGGGAGCCAGATCCCTCCCCGCATCGCACGGAGCAAGGTGCCCCCCGGAGGTAGGCCCTCTGTTGGGGAGGTGCTGAAAAGCCTACCCCCGGCAGAGGACACGTGGTCGCCGAGGGCGCTACTGGCGTCCCCTTTGCCCCTTTGGTGGTGTCCTGGTTTCCGGTCGCCCCCAACGGTGGCTGAGGGAGGCGCAAGGCGGTGCCCTCGTCTAGCGATATGAAGTAAGGCTCACACCTGTGAAGATCGCCGCCCGTGACACACTCACTTAATAATGAGTGGGGTTGTACACGCCCCGGAGTCTCTGGAGAGCCGCCCTCGGGCCTCGGGGGCTCCCTCCCATGTCCTAGTGGCAGCACTTAGCTCCGCGCTGGTGAGAAGACTCGAAGACCAGAAGACTAGACTAGGTGCCGGACGCGGCCATTTGCTTTGGATCCCTTTTCTGTAGCCTTGCCTTCTGGATTTGGATTTAAGCTGAAGTTGAATTTTTATCGATGTGCACGGGGGGTGCCTTTTCTCATTCAAGCGATTTCTTGCTATCTGGTTCTTGCCTTACTTTGAAGCTCGCGCTCGCTGCCTCCCCCTCGCGGGCCCCTCGCGAGCGGGGTTGGGCGCGGCACACGAACCACGCGCGCCGGTCGGTGCTGGATCCACGCGAAGCCCTCTCGGGTGAGCCAGCATACTCTTCAGGAGTTCCTCGGGAGCTCACGATCCAGCATGGGGGCTTACCTAGCTAAGGTAAGCCGCAATGGCAGACTTGTCGCAGGACACACGGATTCTCAAAGGTGCATACTCGGCTTGACATAAAGGAATAAGGACAGCGGTTTGTTTACACGAGGGGCTCCCCCTCTCAAAATGCTCTTACAATCTTTAGGGGTCGTGCTTGAGTTTTTGCATACAAGATCAAACAGAAGGGGAACATGGGATCAACCGGATATGTCGCTCACCGCATCGCCTTCGGACGCGTCGCTCGCATCATTGTCACCTTCGCCGACATCGTCGTCGCCTTCGACGGCGCCTCCATCATCGTCGTTGACCACGTTGCCTTCGTCTACCGTGACCACCACCGCGTCGTCTTCGGAAGCGAAGGCCCTGACCAGCGCATCCATGTTGTCCTCCACCCACCGCGCCAAGTCGCCCCGGATGGCCTGCGGTACAAGGGCAATGGCGGCGTCGAAGTCAGGGAAGGTGTTCCGAAGATGGCTGAAGACACGAGAGAAAGCGCGCCCAAGCAGGCCCCGGCTCCTCTCTTCCACGAGCTGACAAGCTCTATCAGACCGGGCTTCCAGGCATGTCACCACATCGGCGAAGAAGCACAGGTGACTGGCGTAGTCATCCGACTGGGGATGCGGTGCATTCTCGTCACAGACGTGGCCTAGCGTTGTAACATCCCAAATTTCCAATTTGGAATGTTATACATAGGTCATTCATGCATATCATATTTTATTGCATTTCTTTTTTGTGATCCTCGAAATTCTAAGCAACTCAAAGACCCATGGAGAGAGTTGGGGATGTCACCATTTTCATATTTGAATTTTTATCAAATATCTAAACAAGGATCACTTTGGTTTTAATTATTTTTCTCTCTGAAAATATTTCATATTAAAAAGATATGAGAGGATATTGACTTCTCCAAAATAAATGAAATATTGGAGGAAAAATACAAATCAAATAATATATTTTATTTGGATTTTATTGCTATTTTATTTGAATTAGAAAAAATATGCATTTTTCAAAATTGCATTTTAGGCCAAGAAAATGTTCACCCTGTTCTAAATATTTTAATTAGACGGTGAAAATTTGTTTTGGTATTTTTTAGATTTTTTTTCTAGGATTTATTTTCGGCGGAATTTGTTAAAAAAAGTTTCCCCGCTGGACCAAACTGGGCCGAGGCCCAGCCACCCCGCGCCGCCATCTCCCTCACGGAGATCGCGAGCCGCACGCCGCCGCCCGCTGTGGTCGACTCGGCCACGCCTCCCCCGCACCCTGCCGCAAACCGCCTCCCCTCCCCTCCTTAAAAGCCGGCAGGGGCCCCCTGAGCCCCAAGTCACCGGCCGCCGCCGCCCAAGCCGCCGCCCGCCTTGCTTGCGCCATTGCCTGCCACCGCCTTGTTGTCATGCGCTGCCCGCCTCGCCCTCGCCGCCCCGCCCGCCTCGCCGCCCTTGAGCCGCCCGGAGCCGCCGCCTGCTACTCGTCTTGAGCTTGCGTTGGTTTTCCCGAAGAGGAGAGGATGATGCATCACGATGGCGTAAGTATTTCCCTCCGTTTTGAGAACCAAGGTATCAATCCGAGAGGAGGCCACATACGAGTCCCTCGTACTGCACAAAACGATAGCTACTTGCAACCAACGCGATTAGGGGTTGTCAATCCTTCACGATCACTTAGGAGAGTGAGATCGATAGAGATAATATTTTGGTATTTTTGGTGTAAATATGCAAAGTGAAAAGTAAAAAGCAAAGTAAAAACAAAGCAAGTATAAAAGTGATGGAGATTGATATGATGAGAATAGACCGGGGCCATAGGTTTCACTAGTGGCTTCTCTCAAGAGCATAAGTATTCTCGATGGGTGAACAAATTACTATTGAGAAATTGATGAAGCGAGCATGGTTATGAGTATATCTAGGTATGATCATGTATATAGGCATCACGTCCGTGACAAGTAGACCAAAGCGATTACGCATCTACTACTATTACTCCACTCATCGACCGCTATCCGGCATGCATCTAGAGTATTAAGTTAAAAAGCAGAGTAAGGCCTTAAGCAAGATGACATGATCTAGAGGAATAAATTCATGCAATATGATAAATACCCCATCTTGTTATCCTTGATGGCAACAATACAATCGTGCCTTGCAACCCTTTACATCCTTTGGTAAGGACACGCAAGATTGAACCCAAAGCCATGCACTTCTCCCATTGCAAGAACTACCAATCTAGTTGGCCAAACCAGATGGATAATTCGAAGAGACTTGCAAAGATAACTCAATCATACATAAAAGAATTCAGGGAAGATTCAAATATTATTCATAGATAAGCTGGATCATAAACCCACAATTCATCGGTCTCAACAAACACACCGCAAAAAGAAGATTACATCGAATAGATCTCCACGAGAGAGGGGGAGAACATTGTATTGATATCCAAAAAGAGAGAAGAAGCCATCTAGCTACTAGCTATGGACCCGAAGGTCTGAAGTAAACTACTCACACTTCATTGGAGAGGCTATGGTGTTGATGTAGAAGCCCTCCGTGGTGGATGCCCCTCCGTGAGCTCGGAACAGGCCCCAAGATGGGATCTCGTGGATACAGGAAGTTGCGGCGGTGGAATTAGGTTTTTGGCTCATGTTCTGATCGTTTGGGGGTACGTAGGTATATATAGGAGGAAGGCGTACGTCGGTGGAGCGACAGGGGGCCCACGAGGCATGGGGCGCGCCCTAGGGGGTGCCCCCCACCCTCGTGACCGCCTTCGTTGTTCCTTGGCGTAGGGTCCAAGTCTCCTGGATCACGTTCGGTGAGAAAATCACGTTTCCGAAGGTTTCATTCCGTTTGGACTCCTTTTGATATTCTGTTTCTTCGAAACACTGAAAAATGAAAAAAACATCAATTCTGGGCTGGGCCTTCGGTTAATAGGTTAGTCCCAAAAATAATATAAAAGTGGAAAATAAAGCCCATTATAGTCCAAAACAATAGATAAAGTAGCATGGAGCAATCAAAAATTATAGATACGTTGGAGATGTATCAGGCATCCCCAAGCTTAATTCCTGCTTGTCCTCGAGTAGGTAAATGATAAAAAGAGAATTTTTGATGCGGAGTGATACTTTGGCATAATTTCAATGTAAAACTTCTTAATTGTGGTATGAATATTCAGATCCGAAAGATTCGAGACAAAAGTTCATATTGACATAAAAAATAATAATACTTCAAGCATACTAATCAAAGTAATCATGTCTTCTCAAAATAGCATGGCAAAAGAAAGTTCTTCCCTACAAAATCATATAGTTAGGCTATGCTTCATTTTCGTCACACAAATATGTTCCCAACTTCTATACCCCCGATGACAAGCCAAGCAATTGTTTCATACTTAAATAATCTCAAACTTTTTCAACCTTCACGCAATACATGGGCGTGAGCCATGGATATAGCACTATGGGTGGAATAGAATATGATGATGGGGATTGTGTGGAGAAGACAAAAAAGGAGAAAGTCTCACATTGACGAGGATAATCAACGGGCTATGGAGATGCCCATAAATTGATGTCAACATGAGGAGTAGGGATTGCCATGCAACGGATGCACTAGAGCTATGAATGCTCAACAAAAGAAAACTAGTGGGTGTGCATCCAACTTGCTTGCTCATGAAGACCGGGGGGCATTTTGAGGAAGCCCATCATAGTAATATACAAGCCAAGTTCTATAATGAAAAATCCCCACTAGTATAAAAGGACAACTTATGAGACTCACTATATGAAAAACATGGTGCTACTTTGAAGCACAATATATGAGACTCACTACATGAAGAACAAGGTGCTACTTTGAAGCACAAGTGTGGAAAAAGAGATAGTAGCATTGCCCTTTTTATTTATTTTCTTTTTTTTTGGGCCTTTCTTTTTTTTCTTTTTGGCCTTTCTCTTTTTTTGGGCAATACTCTAATAATGATGATCATCACACTTCTATTGATTACAACATAAGGATTACAACTCGAAACTAGAACAAGATATGACTCTATATGAATGCCTCCGTGTGTCAGGATGGTGCAATGAATCAAGAGTGACATGTATGAAAAATAATGCATGGTGGCTTTGCCACAAATACGATGTCAACTACATGATCATGCAATGGCAATATGACAAAATTAAAGTATGTCATGATGATGATGAACGGAACGGTGGAAAGTTGCATGGCAATATATCTCGGAATGGCTATGGAAATGCCATAATAGGTAGGTATGGTGGCTGTTTTAAGGAAGATATAAGGAGGTTTATGTGTGATAGGCGTATCATATCACGGGGTTTGGATGCACCGTGAAGTTTGCACCAACTCTCAAGGTGAGAAAGGGCAATGCAGTGCAGAAGAGGCTAGCAAAGGCGGAAAGGTAAAAGTGCGTATAATCCATGGACTCAACATTAGTCAAAAGAACTCATATACTTATTGCAAAAATTTAGAAGTCATCAAAAATCAAGTACTACGCGCATGCTCCTAGGGGAATAGATTGGTAGGAAAAGACCATCGCTCGTCCCCGACCGCCACTCATAAGGATGCACAAGCCAGGTACACTTCATGTTTCAAATTTGTTACACAACTTTAACCATATGTGCATGCTACGGGATTTGCTAACTTCAACACAAGCATTCTTTAAATTCATAACTACTCAACTAGCACGACTTTGATATTATCACCTCCATATCTCAAAACAATTATCAAGCATCAAACTTTTCTTAGTATTCAACGCTCTCAAAAGAAAGTTTCACATATCTTGAATGCCAAGTATATTAATATTAAGTAAATTACCATGCCATTAACGACTCTCAAAACAATCTAAGTGAAGCATGAGAGATCAATAGTTTCTTTAAAACAAATCCACCACCGTGCTCTAAAAGATCTAAGTGAAGTACTAGAGCAAAAATTATCACGCTCAAAAGATATAAGTGAAGCACTATGAGGCAAACTATCAACTCAAAAGATATAAGTGAAGCACATAGAGTATTCTATCAAATCCAATTCATGTATGGCTCTATCAAAAGGTGTGTACAGCAAGGATGATTGTGGTAAACTAGCAAACAAAGACACAAATAATACAAGACGCTCCAAGCAAAACACTTATCATGTGGTGAATAAAAATATAGCTCCAAGTAAATTACCGATGGAAGTGGACGAAAGAGGGGATGCCTTCCGGGGCATCCCCAAGCTTTGACTTTTTGGTGTCCTTGTATTATCTTGGGGGTGCCATGGGCATCCCCAAGCTTAGGCTCTTGCCACTCCTTGTTCCATAATCCATCAAAAGAATTCACCCAAAACTTGAAAACTTCACAACGCAAAACTCAATAGAAATCTTGTGAGCTCCGTTAGAGAAAGAAAAAAAAGACTACTTTAAGGTACTGTAATGAAATAATTATTTATTTATATTGGTGTTAAACCTACTGTATTCCAACTTCTCTATGGATCATAAACTATTTTACTAGCCATAGATTCATCAAAATAAGCAAACAACACACGCAAAACAGAATCTGTCAAAAACAGAACAGTCTGTAGTAATCTGTAACTAACGCAAACTTATGGAACTCAAAAATTTCTACCAAAACTAGAGGACCTGGACAATTTGTTTATTGATCAGCAGCAATTGGAATCAGTATTTTATCACATTCTAGTGATTTTCAACAATTCGGGCACTGAGCGCAAAGTTTCTGGAAATTACAGCAAGATCAAATAACTATTATCCAAGAAGATCCAATAGGTTTAACTTGGAACAAACACTAATTAAAAGATAAAACCACATATAAAAAGAGGCTAGATGGATTATTTATTACTAAGCAGCAAGGAAAATATTGGGTTGTCTCCCAACAAGCGCTTTTCTTTAAAGCCTTTTTAGCTACGCATTAAGATTTCAATGATGCTCACGTGAAAGACAAGAATTGAAGCATAAAGAGAGCATCATAAAACATGTGACAAACACACTTAAGTCTAACATACTTCCTATGCATAGGCATCTTATAGGAAAACAAATTATCATAGCAAGCAAAAACTAGCATATGCAAGGAAGCGGAAAGGAACAATAGCAATCTCTACATAACAAGAGGTAATTTAGTAACATGAAAATTTCTATAACCATATTTTCCTCTATCATAATAATTACATGTAGGATCATAGGCAAATTCAACAAAATAGCTATCACAAAGTATATTCTCAACACGATCCACATGCATGCAAAGTTGATACTCTTCCAAAATAGTGGGATTATCATTAACTAAAGTCATGACCTTTCCAAACCCACTTTCAATATTATTGCAAACAATATTATCAATCTCATATTCATCATGGGGCTTAAATAAATTTTCAAGATCATAAGAAGAATCACCCCAATCATGATCATTGCAACAAATAGTAGACATAGAAAAACTAGCATCCCCAAGCTTAGAGTTTTGCATCTTATTAGCACAATTGACATCAAAATAATTTATAATAAAATCATTGCAATCATGATTTTTATTCAAAGATCTATCGTGAGTCACTTCACGGATTTCAGGCAAAACATTATAAAGATAATCTAGTGCATCCAAATCACTAGGAATTGGTTCATCATAATTGGATCTCTTAAAAAGATTGGCAAGCGGATGAGGATCCATAGATATTGGCTTCTTTGTTTAGGAATAAATACTCAACTATTTCAACCAAACAAGCAAACGAGCCAAGTAAGACATCAAGGCAAATGAAAAGAGAGGGCAAATAAAACGGCAAGGGTGAAGTGGGGGAGAGGAAAACGAGAGGCAAATGGCAAATAATGTAATGTGAGAGATAGGGATTGTGATGGGTACTTGGTATGTTGACTTTTGCGTAGACTCCCCGGCAACGGCGCCTGAAATCCTTCTTGCTACGTCTTGAGCTTACGTTGGTTTCCCCGAAGAGGAGAGGATGATGCAGCACAGTAGCATAAGTATTCCCCTAAGTTTTTGAGAACCAAGGTATCAATCCAGTAGGAGGCCACGCACAAGTCCCTCGTACCTGCACAAAATGATAGCTACTCGCAACCAACGCGATTAGGGGTTGTCAATCCCTTCAAGGTCACTTACGAGAGTGAGATCTGATAGAGATAATATTTTTGGTATTTTTGGTGTAAAGCTGCAAAGTGAAAAGTAAAAAATCAAAGTAAAAACAAAGCAAGTATAAAAGTGATGGAGATTGATATGATGAGAATAGACCCGGGGGCCATAGGTTTGATTAGTGGCTTCTCTCAAGAGCATAAGTATTCTACGGTGGGTGAACAAATTACTGTTGAGAAATTGACAGAATTGAGCATAGTTATGAGTATATCTAGGTATGATCATGTATATAGGCATCACGTCCGTGACAAGTAGACCAAACGATTACGCATCTACTACTATTACTCCACTCATCGACCGCTATCCAGCATGCATCTAGAGTATTAAGTTAAAAACAGAGTAACGCCTTAAGCAAGATGACATGATGTAGAGGAATAAATTCATGCAATATGATAAATACCCCATCTTGTTATCCCGATGGCAACAATACAATACGTGCCTTGCAACCCTTTACATCCTTTGGTAAGGACACGCAAGATTGAACCCAAAGCCATGCACTTCTCCCATTGCAAGAACTACCAATCTAGTTGGCCAAACCAAGCGGATAATTGAAGAGACTTGCAAAGATAACTCAATCATACATAAAAGAATTCAGGAAGATTCAAATATTATTCATAGATAAGCTGGATCATAAACCCACAATTCATCGGTCTCAACAAACACACCGCAAAAAGAAGATTACATCGAATAGATCTCCACGAGAGAGGGGGAGAACATTGTATTGAGATCCAAAAAGAGAGAAGAAGCCATCTAGCTACTAGCTATGGACCCGAAGGTCTGAAGTAAACTACTCACACTTCATTGGAGAGGCTATGGTGTTGATGTAGAAGCCCTCCGTGGTGGATGCCCCCCGTGAGCTCCTAACAGGCCCCAAGATAGGATCTCATGGATACAGGAAGTTGCGGCGGTGGAATTAGATTTTTGGCTCCTGTTCTGATCGTTTGGGGGTACGTAGGTATATATAGGAGGAAGGGGTATGTCGGTGGAGCGACAGGGGGCCCACGAGGCAGGGGCGCACCCTAGGGGGGGCGCGCCCCCCACCCTCGTGACATCCTTCGTTGTTCCTTGCGTAGGGTCCAAGTCTCCTGGATCACGCTCGGTGAGAAAATCACGTTTCCGAAGGTTTCATTCCGTTTGGACTCCGTTTGATATTCATTTCTTGAAACTTCGAAAAAGGCAAAAAACAGCAATTAAAATTTGGGTCTCCGGTTAATAGGTTAGTCCCAAAAATAATATAAAAGTGGAAAATAAAGCCCATTATAGTCCAAAACAATAGATAAAGTAGCATGGACCAATCAAAAATTATAGATATGTTGGAGACGTATCAGCCGCCGATCCGATCCGAAGCCGTTCGGTTTTTTTTGGTTTTTAGGTAAAATCCCGGTTTTTTTTAACCCTAGTTTTGTTTTTTTGATCGGTTCGTTCGGTTTTTCTCGGTTCGATTAAATAGTGGATGTTCGTCCGTACGTTCATTTTAACGAACGCTGTTCATCCGTTAGCCGCAGGCAGCAAACATTCGTACGTTAGCCTGTTCGTCAGTTTTTCTTTTCCCAGGGTTTTTCCGCGATTATTTTCGATCGCAATTCCTGTCCTAATCTTCGATTTGGTATATCTTTTCGCTCGTTTATCCAAATCAGGTGAAACAAGCATCTAGATCTTAGTCTCGAAGCCCTCTCTCTGTTTAACCAACTTGAACAAGATTTTGGTACTGTAAAATTTGACTTTAGTCTAGATTAGTAAACGGATCTTATTTCTTTCGCAGTTTGAGTTTCATTGCTCTATTTGATTTGATTCTTTTTGCAAACCGGAGTTCTTCAGTTGAACTTTCTGGTTAGATCTTCTTATTTGAGTTTTATCCGTGCATCTATGATTGATTGCTTATGTATTCGATTGTTTGTTTGCGATAGAATTCCCAGAGTGCGAAGCGTGCTACTACGAGTCTCTAGGTTTTGCAGATCATCAACAAGGCAAGTAACACATTGGTCATACTCTCTTCATACCCAGTGTTTATTCATTAGTATCAATCCCCAAACATTGCATGATTAGGATGTGGTTAACTTGTGGGTATTGGGAAGTAGTTTTTGAGGTAGAACCTATTGCCCTGTTTATTATCAAACCCTTGGGAGTTACTTCTACGTTATGCTTATATTTCTATGCTATGCTCGTAGACGTGGTTTGGGTGAGTGAATCCATGACAGATGTGAGCTTGTTCATTAATGGTTAACTTAAGGTGGCAACTTTAATACACATCTGGGTGGATTGCTTGTGGGCACCTGGAGAATCCAGTGTTGTCCAAGGATATCCCGGAGTACCCGTGTGATCATCCTACGGTCCGCCACCCAGGCTCAAAGGGGTCATAAGGTTATTCATGCTAGAAACTTCCGTGTGCAGCCACAAGCTATTATGGGCTCTAGCATAGTTGAGTATGTTGCATGAGCTCTTCCAGTGGTAGGCTAGCAGATGTAGGGGATGTAGGTTGGTACTGTCTACCCAGGGTTAGAGTTAATGCTTCTGAAAGACTGTGTCTCGGTCATCCATTTCACAAACATCATGTAGTGCGAGAAATTCAGCGGAGGAGAACGAGTCTTGTGGGGAAAATTGCGCAAACCTCTGCAGAGTGTACAAACTAATCATGGTTAGCCATGTCCCCGGTTATGGACATCTTGAGTATCTGGTTCTTGGATTATCATATGGATATCGTCACTCTAAATATAATTTTGTTGGGTTGATAATTACTTTTAATTGGGATTTGAGTTGGAGGAACCTTCTCAAATGTTGTTCAACTACCATGATAGTTAAATAAAATATATTCCTTTGTTGTAGGGAAAAATTGGCTTTTCGCAAAAACATATTAACCATACAGCCTCCACCAGCCATATATGCATGTAGTGATAGCAATTATCTATTCATTACTTTACTGTGTTACTATGCTAGCATATTCCATGTGCTGACCCGTTTTCGGGATGCAACGTATCATGTTGCAGACTTTTCAGACGAAGAGTAAGGTACGCTAGACCGTTGTCGTGCACTCAGCTATGCTGTTGGAGTTGATGGACTCACTTTATCTTCCAAGCCTTCCGCTGTTATCTTATTTAGATGGCCTTAGACCATATTTATTGTAATAAGTTCTCTTTGGAGACTATCGATGTAATAAGTGTGTGATTGCCACTCTGTTATAAATCCTTCGAGTACTGTGTGTGTCAGCATTACCGATCCAGGGATGACACTTATGCACAGAGACTTGACCGTCTGAGGTCGGGTCGCTACAAGATGGTATCAGAGCACATGCTGAATGTAGGACACGACCACTAAGATGAGCCATAGGTCACTCTTCTCTACTCATTTCTGACTCCACTCCATTTTCTACTCTTTAGGATGGCGGACTCAAGGAACAAGTTTGCACAACCAGATGAAGACACACCTTTTGGACGACACTTGAAGGAAGTCACTAGATACCTGAACATCGGAATACCAAGCTTCACCGGGACCTACACTGCCACCTTACCAGAAGAGGAGTGCTGGATGATTCGAGTTCAAGTTCCAGGAAGGACTTTCACGCCAGTCACTGAGCCCATAGAGTTTTCCTTTGATGCACCAACATGGAGTCTAGGCAAGAGCATGGCAGCCCACATTGCTATGGGACGAATTGGAGAAGTCTACAAACAGGAGCTGAAGGACACTATCTACCAGATATGTGGGTGCCGAGATGAGCAATGGGAGATGATCAGTACCAGGAAGGACAGGTCCATTGCAGCTTTCATCCAGGAGTTAAACCAGCACATCCGACGCCAGGAGAACCAGATGTGCGCTAGCATGATAGATTTGAAGAAGGCTATGACCAGGAACATGGAGCTAGAGGAGGAACTCAAGTCTACATGCGACGGATACGAGGAGGAAATCGCAATACTATTGGAGAAGAATGACGACCTGATAAATAAGCTCGAAGTATTCCTGGGAGACCCCACACCAGGAGGAGATGACGAGGAACCCAAGGAGATTCGTTCTGAAGACTACATCATCATCGACGACACCGACTCCGATCCCGACAGTTGATGAGGACATCAATACCATTGTTACACCCACAGCCCCTGCTGCTATACATACTGGACCAATTACTAGAGCTCGCAAGACGCCAATTGAATTATCGGTACTTTCGTTTCTTAGTAACGATTCCAATGTTCATGAGAATATGATGCTGCCTAAATTGGATACATTTGTTTTGCTTACAAATGAAGGGCCTACCATGGACAAGAAAGATGAACCTTGGAGCAAGTTCAAGCATGGAGATGTTGGCATGCTAAGGGGAACAAAACGGAGTTACAAGTGATGATTCAGGACTTTGAAGCCACCCTAATGAGTGCATGAGGCCTTGGACGAAATATACAAGATGCCACTTCATAATATTCGTCCATAGGCTATTCTAGGTGCTGCGTCACCTTATTATTGGGCCAGCCCATGTAATTTCGAAATACTTAAGTATAGGCTATTTTAGAGTCCGTATGTGTGGGAAACAAGAGATAGGGTTGATTTGGACCCCTCCACCAAGGGCCACGAAATTCCCCCTCTTCCATATATATACAGCCCTTAGGGCACCGTTTAGACTTTGGGTTTTGTTTAGATTAAAAGTTTGCCATAGCTGCAACTTCGCGTGCCGTTTGTGTTCAACGACCGGACAAAGCGCCACAGAACCCCACCTTGATCAATAAAGCTTTCATCTTATATTCGCAATATCCAGATTGCAATCTCAGTTTCTTGCTTGTTCTTCGTTTGCTCGCAGGAAAGCAGACCCTCGTGGTCAGGTTGATCGTGCTCGGCGTGGTCAATAACCTCTCGGAGTTGGTTTAGCGATTGCTAAGGCGCGACGTCCTCGCAAGACGTTCGTAGTCGGATCGTCAAAGTCGACTTCCTCCAAAGCGAAAACCAACATCTCATCGAAAGACAGGACACCTTAGCCTCTATCAAGTGGTATCAGATTTTCAGGTTGCTCGGTGAGATTTTACAATTTTTCGTAGATTAGATCGAGTCTGTTCTTCATACCTAAAGTCCACGAAAAAGCCACAAAAAAAATTAGGGTTAGTTCATCATATCCGAACCAATCTGAGCCTTTGCATAATCTTTTTAGGGTTTTTGCTTTGTTGAATTTGCGGTTGCATCGTCGTGTCAAGTTGCTGGTCTTAGAGTCTAGTATTTTAGAGTTTGAGTTCGGTCATAAGTTCTCACGCCGCCAAGACCATCATCATCGCCTTGCCATCTACCACCATTGCTTATCCGCCACCGCTCTGAATCCGTATCCATATACCACCACCAATCTGTATCCATATACCACCACCAATCTGTATCCATATACCACCACCGCTGCCATATACCACCACCGCTGCCATATACCACCACCATATATCCACCACCAATCCGAGTTCTTCTCATATTAGGTTTGTTTTCGAGATCCATCTAAATTTCGATTCGTGTTTCCTTGCCTGCGTAGGTCTCGGAAGAAAAAAAAAGAGTCTGGAAACCACCCTCCGTTTAGGCCCAAAATTTTCCGAAAACGCACTTGTCGAAAAATTTTCTGGCTATCCTATTTTTAGGTGTTTCTAAGCGTATTGAGACGATCGCCGTTATAGAAAGTTTTTTACCCGTTTCAGTTTTGGGTCAGGCGTTCGAAAAAAAATTGGTCAAAAAATTTCGTGCCCATCTGTCGGTTTGACACAGGAAGAGTTTTGAGAGACTCGCCATTATAGTGATTTTTCGCAAAAAAAAAGAGCAGCGCAAAAAAAAAGCGAAAAAAAATTCCAGAGTGTGCTTTTCCGTTGTTTCGTGCAGCGCCGTGATTTTGTTAGTGTTCTAGGCTCGCGTCTCTAGCACGGTCTAGCCTAGGACCAAGAAGATCCGTCGTTGAGCATTTATTCAACTTTGCATCTCGAATTGATTATTGCTGACCCTTTTGCTACCATATTATAAGCCTTCCCAGCTCCACATACATCTACATCGTGCGTTTGACTCTCCACAGTAATCGCTCTATCCAAGCTTTGAGAGTTTTGACTACATCGGTTGCCGATCACCTTTCTGCTGGGTAAGAACTGGTAAGAATTTGAGATTTGCTTGACGGATTTGTGATTGTCCACCACACCACCACCACCACTTCCTAGTAGTCGTCGAATCATATTCTTGTGTGTTTTATTGCTGCTAACCATGGCAGGATCACAAGCAAGCGAGACTGATTGGGAGAACATGACAAGCAAAGCGCTACATGATAAGTTTCAACAAATGATGAGTGGGCAGGTGGAAGATGTGCTAAATAGATTTGAAGAGGCCATGGAGAAGATAGATGGCGTTGAGAAGGCGTTCGAAACAAAGCTCGATAACAAGTTTAATGAATTGCTCGCGCGTCTACCACCACCACCACCGGCTGCACCTAACGCACCTCTACAAAAACAACAACGACTACCTGCACATCGTGAAACAGCCCTCCGCCGAGCTTCCCGTGTCCCTCTTCAGCCTGGCCAAGCTACTGGTGCTGCTGTTGATACTTCCGTGGCTCCTGCTGCTGATGTGGGGGAGGATGATTATGTGAGAGATTACGAGGATGAGGTTGATCAACATCAGAACTACTTGCAACCACCAGCACCACAACCACCAGGTCGTCCACATGCAAATAATGGCAATGTTAGGGCTCCCCCTCAGGTACGAGATCATGACTATCTCCCTAAACTGAAATTGAATATTCCACCATTTGAGGGTAGATATGTTCTGATATATATCTTACTTGGGAGTTAGAAACTGAACAACGATTTACATGTTTACAATATCACGAGGAGAGGCGTGTTCTGCGGCTGTTTGTGCTTTCACTAGCTTTGCATGTGTTTGGTGGTCTGAACATTGTCGATTATATCCTGTTCCAGCTACTTGGGCTGCATTGAAAACTGCTATGCGTGCTCGTTGGGTTCCACCATATTATCAACGTGAATTACTTCAAAATTGCAGCGCTTAAGACAAGGAAAAAATTCGGTGAAGAATATTATCGGGAATTACAAACTGGCTTGATTAGATGTGGTATTGTTGAGGAGAATGAAGCTATGCTTGCGTTTTCGGGTGGATTAAATAGAGAGATTCAGACCATTCTAGACTACAAGGATTATAATAATATCACTCGATTATTCCATCTTGCTTGTAAAGTTGAGCGTAAAGTGCAGGATCGGCAGGCGTTGGCGCGGACTAACTTTTCTGCAGGTCGACCTTCATCATGGACACCACGTGCATCATCTACTTCACACGTTCTACTACACGGCACCTCCGTCGGCTGCCACCTCAACCGTGATACAAGAAAGCAGGCACAACCACCACTATCGCCAAGAGCACACCTGCTGGGCCTACGAGCTCTTCTTCTTCCATGGCGTCAGCAGGGCACACAAGTGATATAATTTGTTGTCGTTGTAAGGGAAGAGGACATTTTATGAGAGAATGCCAATCTCAGCGTGTGATGATTGCTACCGAGGATGGTGGGTATGAGTCCGCTAGTGACTATGATGAAGAGACTTTGTCTCTTATTACACATGAAGAACACGGTGGAGATGATTACGATCATGAGGCGCAATACATGGCTGCTCTGAAGATCTTGGCGGTATGAATGTTTAGTTGCTCAACGTGTTTTGAGTGTGCAGGTTACACAAGCTGAGCAAAATCAGAGGCATAACTTGTTCCATACAAAGGGAGTTGTGAAGGAGCGTTCTATTAGCGTCATCATAGATGGAGGGAGCTGCAACAACTTGGCTAGCATGGATATGGTGGAGAAGCTTTCTCTCACCACAAGACCACATCCACATCCTTACTACATCCAATGGTTCAACAACAGCGGCAAGGTTAAGGTAACACGTACTGTTCGTGTGTACTTTAGTATCTCTACATATGCTGATTATGTTGATTGTGATGTGGTACCTATGCAAGCATGTTCCTTATTACTTGGTAGACCATGGCAATTTGATAAAAATTCTGTATACCATGGTAGAAACAATCAGTATACTCTTGTTCACAAGGATAAAAATATTACTTTGCTTCCTATGACTCCTGATTCCATTTTGAAAGATGATATTAATAGAGCTAATAAAGCAAAATAGGAGAAAAATATTAGTGAAAATCAGATTGTGGCAAAAGAATTTGAGCAACAAATGAAACCTAATAATAAACCATCTAATGTTGCTTCTGAAATTAAACTGAAAAGTGCATGTTTACTTGCCACCAAATCTGATATTGATGAGCTCGATTCTAGCAAATCTGTTTGCTATGCTTTTGTGTGCAAAGAGGCATTATTTTCATTCGAGGGCGTGCCTTCCTCTTTGTCCCTCGCTGTCACTAACATTTTGCGGGAGTTTCTGAAGTCTTCCCACAAGGCGTGCCACCGGATTACCACCTATTTGAGGATTGAGCATCAAATTGAATTAATTCGGTGCATCGCTACCCAACCGTGCACCATACCGTACCAATCCGGAGGAGACGAAGGAGATTATCGTCAAAGTACAGGAGTTGCTCGACAAAGGTTATATCCATGAATCTCTTAGTCCTTGTGCTATTCCTATTATACTAGTGCCTAAAAAAGATGGTGCGTCGGCGTATGTGTGTTGATTGTAGAGGCATTAATAATATTACTATTCGTTATCGTCATCCTATTCCTAGGCTAGATGATATGCTTGATGAATTGAGTGGCTCTACAATATTCTCCAAAGTTGATTTGCGTAGTGGATACCATCAAATTCGTATGAAATTGGGAGATGAATGGAAAACAACATTTAAAACTAAGTTTGGTTTATATGAGTGGTTAGTCATGCCTTTTGGGTTAACTAATGCACCTAGTACTTTCATGAGACTAATGAACGAAGTTTTACGTGCTTTCATTGGACGATTTGTGGTAGTCTATTTTGATGATATACTGATTTATAGCAAATCTTTGGAAGAACATTTGGAACATTTACGTGCTATTTTTAATGCTCTACGTGATGCACGTTTGATTGGTAACCTTGGGAAGTCCACCTTTTGCACCGACCGAGTATCTTTTCTTGGCTATTTTGTTACACCACAGGGAATTGAAGTTGATAAAGCCAAGATTGAAGCTCTTGAGAGTTGGCGCAGCCCAAAGCAGTCACACAAGTGAGGAGTTTTCTTGGACTCACTGGTTTCTATAGGCATTTTGTGAGAGACTTTAGCACCATTGCTGCACCTCTCAATGAGCTTACAAAGAAGGATGTGCCTTTTGTTTGGGGTACCATACGGGAAGAAGCCTTCACGGTATTGAAAGATAAGTTGACACATGCTCCTTTACTCCAACTTCCCGACTTTAATAAGACTTTTGAGCTTGAATGTGATGCTCGTGGAATTGGATTAGGAGGTGTGTTATTACAAGATGGCAAACCTGTTGCATACTTTTACGAAAAATTGAGTGGGCCTAGTCTGAACTATTCTACTTATGACAAAGAATTATATGCTCTTGTTAGGACTTTAGAGACATGGCAACATTATTTATGGCCCAAAGAATTTGTTATACATTCGATCATGAATCTTTGAAACATATTAAAAGTCAAGCTAAACTGAATCGTAGACATGCTAAATGGGTTGAATTCATTGAGACTTTCCCTTATGTCATTAAACACAAGAAGGGTAAAGAAAATGTTATTCTTGATGCTTTGTCTCGTCGCTATACTATGCTTTCACAACTTGACTTCAAAATATTTGGTTTGGAGACCATCAAAGATCAATATGTGCATGATGCTGATTTTAAAGATGTAATGCAGAATTGTAAAGAAGGAAGAACATGGAACAAGTTAGTTATTAATGATGGTTTTGTGTTCCGTGCTAACAAGCTATGCATTCTGCTTGCTCTGTTAGTCTTTTGTTGTTGCAGGAGGCGCATGGAGGAGGATTAATGGGACACTTTGGCGTGAAGAAGGCGGAGGATATACTTGCTACACATTTCTTTTGGCCAAAGATGAGGCGGGATGTTGAGCGTTTTGTTGCTCGCTGCACTACATGTCAAAAAGCTAAGTCACGACTCAATCCTCATGGTTTATATATGCCTTTGCCTGTACCTAGTGTTCCTTGGGAGGATATATCTATGGACTTTGTTTTAGGTTTACCTCGAACAAAGAAGGGGAGGGATAGCATATTTGGTGTCGTGGATAGATTCTCTAAAATGGCACACTTTATACGATGTCATAAAAGCGATGATGCTGTTAATGTTGCTGATTTGTTCTTTCGTGAAATTATTCGCTTGCATGGTGTGCCAAATACTGTAGCGACCCGACCTCAGACGGTCAAGCCTCTTTGTATCCGTGCCATCCCTGGATCAGTATGCTGGCACACACAGTACATCAACGTATATATCAAAGTGCAATCACATGTATAAATAACGTAAAACTGATATATACCTAATAAGTCTCGTGAAACAAGTAATTGGGTGTGGAGTCCCATCAGCGCCATCGGCGGAGTTGAGTGTAGATCGTAACCCTGCATCGTATTCTTACTCGTCGGAAGAAAGTATCCGCAACATGATACGTTGCAGCCGTGTAGGTCGATTACATTGAATGTACCGCAAGATCACAACATGAATAAAGCGATGGTAAAACTATACTATATGCAATTTGGCTTTGTGGCTCAGTATCTGAGTTTTGTTTGCGTAAAAGCTGATTTTATTTTACCTACATCAAAGGAATAAATGAAGTCTGTACTAAGGAGTTTTCTATCATGACATGGTTCCGCCAACCGATGTCTCATAGCCCAAAATCATCATATGTTGCCCACAATTAAGTTATCAATCCGGTGTTGAGAGTTCGAGATAGATCCAAGTCCGAGGCTCAAATTGTCCGTAACAGGGACACGGCTAATCGATTAGGTTTAAACCCTCTGCAGAGGTTTGTACACTTTACCCGCAAGATTCGATCCTCTCTTTACGTTCTCGCACTTGAGGTGTTTGAGAACAAGATGACCAAACATGGTCTTCAGAAGAGTTCCTCGACCACCGTCCGGTACTCATCCCATCCTACCGTAGTTCTACATCTGCTAGTACCGTCCCAGCTAGAGTCACCACTAAGGTCAACCAAGCGAGCCCATAATGACTTGCGGTTGCATAGGTAAGCTTCGGGCATGAAGTATTCTTCCGTCTCTTTGAGTCTGGGTGAAGCTTTCCGCAAGATGTCATGGCGCTTCTCCATGCATCCCGCCAACCTTTGGTTTCTCTAGGGTGCCGTCAACCGTCCTTCACCCGATGAGTGTGTATTGAAATTCTTGTCTCGAGTCTTGAAGTCTTGAGGCCTTGAAGATGCAGTCCTTCTTTGGTGCCATCATGGAGTTATCGTCATTGGCGAAATCCTTCATTCTCACACCACTCCTGAGCACTCATACCAAACCCGTCTACTATAGCGTAGCATTAAAATAAATAACGTCCGGGCTTGGTAACAGGGTTATGGGTTCCTACCTCATGCTTACTACTCAACTACAAGGATTCAATAACACTCTTGAGGGTGGTTGCAAAGATGTCACTAAATGCAATAAAACATAGGTATGAAAGCATGGTCAAAGTGAACTTGCCTTGTTGACGATCTTGAAAACTAGGGATTCGTAGTAGCAAGCTTCGCACTCCGGAAATTCTACCGAGGCAAACAATAACTATAATAAGCACATAGCATATGATCACATAACACAATAGCATAGTAACATAACACACTAAATCAAACGAATCAAAACCCAAAGGAAAAACTCGAAGAAATCCAACTCAAAGTTTTCCTACTTCAAGCAACAACTAAAAATAGTTTTATATAACAAAAAAATTTCTAACATAACCTAATCATGGTTTTATGTTAACTTAACAGAAAAGATTTCATTAAGCAACTAGGAGCAAAAAATAATTTAAAATCTATTATGAAACTCCTATTAGGCCTAATTCAATTTCTATTAAGAAAAATAAAATAAAACTTTTATTTATTATAAATAAAAGTTCATCCCTTAAAACAACAGAAACTAACCTAGAATAATTAATCACATGTTAAAAATAAATTTATTTACTAATTAAAATAATAGGAAAAGAGTAGCTAGTTAATTAATTAGGATTAACAAGATTCTGCTTAAAACTATTTATTTATTAATCCTAAAATACCCAAATTAATTCCTATGGTTTGGCCATGTCAAAATAAAGTTGAGACAAAAGAATCATTTAAAAATAATTTTCCTAGCTCATTTTATGACAGATTTACTATTCTGACTAAAACTAAATTAAAGCAATTTTAATTAATTTAACATAGCTAATTATATTTTCTACAGAAACTATAGAAAATTTGCAAACCAACAAAAAAAGAATCACCTAAAAATATTAAACAGAATAAAAGATATGAATTTTTCAAATCAGGAACTATTCTGTTAAAACAGAAAAACGAAAGTAAAGAAAAATGGCCTAATGGGCCTAACCTACGCCCTGTGCGTAATATAACTAAACGGGCCTAGGGTTTTAAACGAATCGGCCGAGCTAAAAAAATAAAACCTAACTAAAAACTAAACCGGACTAAACCGGAGCGAACCGGTTTTTATAAAAAAGAACATACCCCTTCGGGGGTGTTCTAATCTACGCCGTAGATGGGGGATCGGACGGCGGGGTGGGATTCCGGTGGCTTACCGAAGCTCGGCGGCGGCGGCGGCGGCGGCGGCGAGTGCGCTGGCCTCTCCGGTCGTCGGGGAGGTCGGTGGAGTGGCTCATGAAAGTCTTGAGACGAGCTCGGGGTTTCTTGGTGGAGTCGGGGAGGTCGGGAGGCTAGGCGGCGACGGCGACGAAATGGGCGGGCGGCTCGGCTCGGCTCGCGGCGTGTGAGAGAGAGAGGTTCAAGAGGGGCGGCGGGAAATGGGGTGCGGGGAGGAGGCTTATATAGGCGGGGCCTCGGCGTGGCAAGGAGGCGATCGGGAGGGTCGATATCCGGATCTCACGGATCCGCGATGTGGCGTGGCGTTGCGGGCGGGAGGTTGAAGGAGGGTGGGGTCCGCTGGCGGTGGGGAGGGGGCGGTGCGGTCAGGCGACCGCCCGAGTGGTTTGAGGCGAGGGTGGCTGGCAGTCTTGGGCAGCTCATTGGCGCTGGTGGGCAGCTGGCTGCGCTGGCTGCTGGTGGCCAATTGGCTGGCTGGGCAGGGGCTGGCTGGCGCTGGGTGTTTCCTTTTTTGAATTTTTTTTAATAAAACAAAAACAGAGATAACTTATAAAATATAAATATTTTATATAGGACATATATATACCAAAATGATCAGGGGAATATTCCCTATCATTTGAACATTTTTCCAAAGGCAAAATCCAAACTTTATAAAAATTCATTTTTTTCAAATTCAATTAAAACTCAAATTTGAATTCAAAACTTTTGGCATTGTTTTCCTCTGATATTTTTGGAGTGTCATGTTTACTCCTCTCATACTTTTGCTCAAGTATTTATCAGGCATAGTTTTTGATATGATTCCCACTTGCCAAAGTTTGAATTCAAATTCCAAAACTCAAATTTGAAGGAGGGTTTCAAGGCACTTTCAAATGACTTTCAATTTGATACTTTTTAACTTCCAACTCATATTTCATATAATTAAAGAAGTCATTTTATCTTCCCTCATGAAAATCATTGAGTTGCATAAAGCTTTGAATTTGAAATATTCCCAAATGAAATTCAAATCTTTTCCAAAACCCTTTTCATTCCAAATGGAAGAAGTCATGTTTTGGTGTTGGAATGAACTTGAATTCATTGAGATCCAAAAAGGCAAAGGGGAAAGTTTGGGAAAGTCATTTCATTCCCTCTCATTCAACTTTCAAAAGTTTTCAAATTCCACTCAGTTTCACTCAATCAATCAAACCATCAATCAGACAACAAGCATAGCTATTTATCTAATATAACATTCCAAAATTTTGAATTTTGGGATGTTACAAACCTACACTTAAAATGAATCTCGTCCTCGAGATTCGAAGAGGCTAGCAAGAAAAGGTTAGGGGTTGGGGGTCTTCTAGCAGATCCGTCGGTCGGAATGGTCTAGTGTGCTACCACACTTAAAATGAGGTTACAGTTCCAATAAACTCAGATACTTCCTCTGGAGTGCCAACATTGTATGTCTCTTCACATATCTTACAATAGCTCCTTCATTAAAGCTCTTCTGTCAGAAGCATAGAGTTTTCCTCAGAATCTTGGTTCGGTTCTTCGAAGTTGAAGTTCGTCCGAGACGGGATCTTCTTAGTTGATAGGTCTGTGTCCATTCTAGAAAACTATCGAAACACTCATGGGGGTCTACCATTTATGGTTTCTCCTGCAGAAAACGGGTCTGGGTTGAACTTCACCGTATAACCTACGATTGGCAACGGTTGCCTGTAAAGGGTTCCATCGTCCTACCATTCTATGGTTTTATGGCTTATCGCGTCGACACTCTTCATAGGTTTTGAGGCTCTCGATTTTCCATCAACATATGATAGTTCATGATAGAAGTCTTGGTATGGGGCCAATCCATCCCGCACTTGAATCATTACCACATACGTAAACAGTGAATCACGTATTTTAACACTTGGGCATACTCACAAGCATTGCAGAATTTCTCTTGTTCTCAAACTGGTTCCGAGTAAATCCATGGTTTTTGCAAGCTGAACAAACATCTATCGTTATTTCACCACTCTCAGGTTTTTGCGTGACCTCCTACGAAACTTATGCTGATTGGATCACTGATTCTTCCAAATTTATTCCTTTATCAAGTTTACATCTGTTCCTTATCAAAATCCACGGGCACGTGGGTTATGGCCCACTTCAACACTAGTGCATCTTTAACTCATCCTTGGAGTAACTCTCTTACACCTCCTGTGAATCCAATAATACTCTGTTTCTTCATACCATCATATCAAGAACAAAACTCCAACTTATTTTGTCCAGCTCCCTTCTATGGACCGTCGTGAATAACATATTTCTTTCTTCATTGATCTTGTGGCTTTACAGAGTACTATGACCAAAAGAATGCACAAGTTTATCCACAAATCCCATTATTTTCATATCAATCTTTTATTACATCCTTAACCTTTTTCGTAAATCCAAATTCCAAAAAGTTTATTACAAATGCTGCCACCCACATGGTTCGGTATGGTGGACATTACTTCCAACTTTATTCATTTTCCTCCTTGAGGATTCTTGATCCTTTGGAAGTGTGCGACATGAGCCTTGAAATCTTCAATCTTCGTTTCATCATGGTGGTCTTGAGCTTCACCTTCATCATCTCTGCATGCACTTCGCTTAGGTATTCTGAGTATAACGGAGTCTTGCTTCAAGTATTTCTCGATCGGCGTATGGCTTCCATGGCTGCTCCACGAACAGCATCGAAGAAGGTTGCTTGTGGCACACGTGAAATGAAAAATCTTGTCCCATCATCTTTGGGCAAACTCCTTTCAAATGGTGGAGGTGTACCTCCACATACCAAAGTTCCACTCCCTTTTGCATGAAGGGGTAGCCTTTGTAGACTGCATCTCCTTCAAGGTGAATATGCCTCATCATGTCCTTCAGGATCTTCGGGTAATCATGATCACTCGTCAAGGTCATGATAGTTTCCGGACCCTTAAGGAAGGACTCATAAAGGGTTGTCATCTGCATGTGTAGAATAAGAGGGGTGCTCAGAACAAGGAATGTATCTCCATGGGGAAATTGAAATTGCCTCGAAAGGTTTGGTGTTGATTGTCCATGGGTTTAAGATTTCGAGTGCGGTTGAGATAGAAAGAGAAGGCAATACCCACCCATCACAAAAGAATCCTAGCTCAAAAGTACCGTTTGTAATGGCCGTTCTACTATGGTTTCGTTTCTAAGTCCTCATTTCTTCAGGTCTTCAATGCTCGGGAGTTTCCAATTCCTGATGTTGTTCCCATATGAAGGCCTTCTTCCATTCTTCCGTAACTTACGTCTCTCATGGTTGAAATAAATATGAGCCTACGAATACCGCATCTATCCAACCATTCAATAAACATACAAAAATAATAGCAACCAAGCATTCATTTATTCAATCAATTATCTGATATCGCCACCCACATAAATTGGTATGGTCGATACTTAAATCGAGATAAGCGTTCATCTTTATTTCTCTCATGGTGGAATACTACTAATTTCTTTGGGGTCTCTTACGTGTGGACTTGATTTCCTCCGGTTCTTACGCTAGATTTTCCACGTCGACACGGAGTTTCTTGTGACGACCTGTATGTCTGAAGTTGTTCCTTGAGCTTACGGATTTCAACGTCCTTTGCATGAGACATGGTCTGCTGTTCTTGATTCTGACGCATTCTCGAGATCTCGAGGTTCTCCTCCTCCGGCTGGTTTACCTTGATCCTCGAGTCTTGACCTCTTCTCGTAGTGCTTCATTGTCGAACAGGGCTTCCGGAGGTCCATCGAAGATTCTTGGCGTAGTGTTCCAGATCTGATTGTACACTAAAAGTGGGGAGAACTTCATCTTTTGCGCTTCCGTCAAGGCAATAGTTGCTCCATCAAACTTCTCGCCATCCCATCCTTCCAAAGAAGTGTGGGTTTAGTGCAACCACGATGGCGATAGCATAAGCGTGCAATAGCATCATAGGCGGCGATGTTGATGCCCATATCACGATCACCATTTATAGTTCGAAGCTGATGTCTGCAGTCTTGGGGGCTTCTTTACGACCAAAAACTTGGGTCTTGACTCCCCACGATCTGGGCGTCCTCTTAGTTGCCTTGATCTCGGTATCGGTAACTTCAGCAGACTGACTAGCTCCACAAGGAAGGGGCCTCCAAGAACCTTCTCGTAGTGTTCTCTTTTGTTCGAATGTAGCTCTCCATCTATAGTTTGAAATAAGGAAGGTTGATAAAAGGAATCGGGTGTTACGAGAGTAGTACAAAACAAAGGTCATTCCTATTGGGGTCTTCATATTACTAAGTCATTTTCTAGGGTCACGTTCTACAGCCAACATGTGCTCTGATACCATTTCTGTAGCGACCCGACCTCAGACGGTCAAGCCTACGTATCCGTGCCATCCACGGATCAAGTATCTTTGGCACACGGTACATCAACGTATATATCAAAGTGCAATCACATGTATAAATAACGTAAAACTGATATATACCTCATAAGTCTCGTGAAACAAGTAATTGGGTGTGGAGTCCCATCAACGCCATCGGCGGGTTGAGTGTAGACCGTAACCTGCACCGTATTCTTACTCGTCGGAAGAAAGTATACGCAACATGATACGTTGCAGCCGTGTAAGTCGATTACATTGAATGTACCGCAAGATCACAACATGAATAAAGCGATGGTAAAACTATACTATATGCAATTTGGCTTTGTGGCTCTGTATCTGAGTTTTGTTTGCGTAAAAGCTGATTTTATTTTACCTACATCAAAGGAATAAATGAAGTCTGTACTAAGGAGTTTTCTATCATGACATGGTTCCGCCAACCGATGTCTCATAGCCCAAAATCATCATATGTTGCCCACAATTAAGTTATCAATCCGGTGTTGAGAGTTCCGAGATAGATCCAAGTCCAGAGGCTCAAATTGTCCGTAACCGGGGACACGGCTAATCGATTAGGTTTAAACCCTCTGCAGAGGTTTGTACACTTTACCCGCAAGATTCGATCCCTCTCTTTACGTTCTCGCACTTGAGGTGTTTGAGAACAAGATGACCAAACATGGTCTTAGAAGAGTTCCTCGACCACCGTCCGTACTCATCCCATCCTACCGTAGTTCTACATCTGCTAGTACCGCCCCAGCCAGAGTCACCACTAAGGTCAACCAAGCGAGCCCATAATGACTTGCGGTTGCACGGGTAAGCTTCAGGGCATGAAGTATTCTTCCGTCTCTTTGAGTCTGGGTGAAGCTTTCCGCAAGATGTCATGGCGCTTCTCCATGCATCCCGGCCAACCTTTGGTTTCTCCAGGTGCCCGTCAACCAAATCCTTCACCCAAGAGTGTGTATTGAAATTCTTGTCTCGAGTCTTGAAGTCTTGAGGCCTTGAAGATGCAGTCCTTTTTGGTGCCATCATGGAGTTATCGTCATTGGCGAAATCCTTCATTCTCACACCACTCCACGAGTACTCATACCAAACCCCGTCTACTATAGCGTAGCATTAAAATAAATAACGTCCCGGGCTTGGTAACAGGGTTATGGGTTCCTACCTCATGCTTACTACTCAACTACAAGGATTCAATAACACTACTGAGGGGTGGTTGCAAAGATGTCACTAAATGCAATAAAACATAGGTATGAAAGCATGGTCAAAGTGAACTTGCCTTGTTGACGATCTTCGAAAACTAGGGATTCGTAGTAGCAAGCTTCGCACTCCGGAAATTCTACCGAGGCAAACAATAACTATAATAAGCACATAGCATATGATCACATAACACAATAGCATAGTAACATAACACACTAAATCAAACGAATCAAAACCCAAAGGAAAAACTCGAAGAAATCCAACTCAAAGTTTTCCTACTTCAAGCAACAACTAAAAATAGTTTTATATAACAAAAAAATTTCTAACATAACCTACTCATGGTTTTATGTTAACTTAACAGAAAAGATTTCATTAAGCAACTAGGAGCAAAAGAATTAATTTAAAATCTATTATGAAACTCCTATTAGGCCTAATTCAATTTCTATTAAGAAAAATAAAATAAAAATTTTATTTATTATAAATAAAAGTTCATCCCTTAAAGAAACAGAAACTAACCTAGAATAATTAATCACATGTTAAAAATAAATTTATTTACTAATTAAAATAATAGGAAAAGAGTAGCTAGTTAATTAATTAGGATAAAAAGATTCTGCTTAAAACTATATATTTATTAATCCTAAAATACCCAAATTAATTCCTATGGTTTGGCCATGTCAAAATAAAGTTGAGACAAAAGAATCATTTAAAAATAATTTTCCTAGCTCATTTTATGACAGATTTACTATTCTGACTAAAACTAAATTAAAGCAATTTTAATTAATTTAACATAGCTAATTATATTTTCTACAGAAAATATAGAAAATTTGCAAACCAACAAAAAAGAATCACCTAAAATATTAAACAGAATAAAAGATATGAATTTTTCAAATCAGGAACTATTACATTAAAGCAGAAAAACGAAAGTAAAGAAAAATGGCCTAATGGGCTAACCTACATACAATGCGTAATATAACTAAACGGGCCTAGGGTTTTAAGCGAATCGGCCGAGCTAAAAAATAAAACCTAACTAAAAACTAAACCGGACTAAACTGGGCGAACGGTTTTATAAAAAGAACATACCCCTTGAGGTGTTCTAATCACGCAAGTAGATGGGGATCGGACGGCGGGGTGGGATTCGGTGGCTTACGGAGCTCGGCGGCGGCGGTGCGTGGCGAGTCGCTAGCCTCTCCGGTCGTCGGGAGGTCGGTGGAGTGGCCCGGCAGTCTTGGCGAGCTCGGGGTTTCTTGGTGGAGTCGGGGAGGTCGGGAGGCTAGGCGGCGGCGGCGGAAATGGCGGCGGTCGGCTCGGCTCGGCAGCGTGTGAGAGAGGAGAGGTTCGGAGGGGCGAGAAATGGGGTGCGGGAGGAGGCTTATATAGGCGGGGCCTCGGCGTGGCAAGGAGGCGATCGGGAGGGATCGATATCCGGATCTCACGGATCCGCGATCGTGTGTGGCGTTGCGCGGGGGGGGAGGTTGAAGGAGGGTGGGGTCCGCCTGGCGGTGGGGAGGGGCAGTGCGGTCGGGCGGCCGCCCGGAGTGGTTTCGGCGAGGGTGCTTTGGCAGTCTTGGGCAGCTCGGTGGCACTGGTGGGGCTGGGCAGGCGCTTTGGCTGCGGTGGTGGCAACTGGCTGGCTGGGCAGGGGGCACTGGTGGCGCTGGGTGTTTCCCTTTTTTTTTGAATTTTTTTTAATAAAACAAAAACAGAGATAACTTATAAAATATAAATATTTTATATAGGACATATATATACCAAAATGAGCAGGGAATATTCCCTATCATTTGAACATTTTTCCAAAGGCAAAATCCAAACTTTATAAAAATCATTTTTTCAAATTCAATTAAAACTCAAATTTGAATTCAAAACTTTTGGCATTGTTTTCCTCGATATTTTTGGAGTGTCATGTTTACTCCTCTCATACTTTTGCTCAAGTATTTATCGGGCATAGTTTTGATATGATTCCCACTTGCCAAAGTTTGAATTCAAATTCCAAAACTCAAATTTGAAGGAGGTTTCAAGGCACTTTCAAATGACTTTCAATTTGATACTTTTAACTTCAACTCATATTTCATATAATTAAAGAAGTCATTTTATCTTCCCTCATGAAAATCATTGAGTTGCATAAAGCTTTGAATTTGAAATATTCCCAAATGAAATTCAAATCTTTTCCAAAACCCTTTTCATTCCAAATGGAAGAAGTCATGTTTTGGTGTTGGAATGAACTTGAATTCATTGAGATCCAAAAAGGCAAAGGGGAAAGTTTGGGAAAGTCATTTCATTCCCTCTCATTCAACTTTCAAAAGTTTTCAAATTCCACTCAGTTTCACTCAATCAATCAAACCATCAATCAGACAACAAGCATAGCTATTTATCTAATATAACATTCCAAAATTTTGAATTTTGGGATGTTACAAATACTATTGTTTCAGATCGTGATACTAAATTTCTTAGCCACTTTTGGAGATATTTATGGGCTAAGTTGGGGACTAAACTGCTTTTTAGTACTACTTGTCACCCCCAAACTGATGGACAAACTGAAGTAGTCAATAGAACATTGTCTACTATGCTTAGGGCTGTTTTGAAGAATAATAAGAAAATGTGGGAAGAATGCTTGCCTCATATTGAATTTGCTTATAATCGTTCATTGCATTCTACTACTAAGATGTGCCCTTTTGAAATTGTGTATGGCTTCCTACCTCGTGCACCTATTGATTTGTTGCCCTTCCATCTTGGAGAAGGTTAATTTTGATGCTAAAGAACGTGCTGAATTGATTTTAAAATGCATGAGTTAACTAAGGACAACATTGGCGTATGAATGCTAAATATAAACTTCTTTGGAGATAAGGGTAGAAAACATGTTGTCTTTGCACCGGAGATCTTGTTTGGTTACATTTGCATAAGGATAGGTTTCTAATTTGCATAAATCAAAGCTAATGCCACGTCTTGATGGTCCATTTAAGGTGTTAGAGAAAATAAATGATAATGTATATAAACTTGAGCTGCTGCAGATTTTGGGGTTAGTCCCACTTTTAACATTGCAGATTTGAAGCCTTATTTGGGTGAGGAAGATGAGCTTCGTCGAGGGCGACTTCATTTCAAGAAGGGAGGATGATGGCGACATCAATACCATTGTTACACGCACAGCCCCTGCTGCTATACATCTTGGACCAATTACTAGAGCTCGTGCATCAATTGAATTATCGGTACTTTCGTTTCTTGGTAACGATTCCAATGTTCATGAGAATATGATGCTGCCTAAATTGGATACATTTGTTTTGCTTACAAATGAAGGGCCTACCATGGACAAGAAAGATGAACCTTGGAGCAAGTTCAAGCATGGAGATGTTGGCATGCATAAGGGGAACAAAACGGAGTTACAAGTGATGATTCCAGGACTTTGAAGCCACCCTAATGAGTGCATGAGGCCTTGGACGAAATATACAAGATGCCACTTCATAATATTAGTCCATAGGCTATTCTAGGTGCTCGTCACCTTATTATTGGGCCAGCCCATGTAATTTCGAAATACTTAAGTATAGGCTATTTTTAGAGTCCGTATGTGTGGGGAAACAAGAGATAGGGTTGATTTGGACCCCTCCACCAAGGGTCACGAAATTCCCCTCTTCCTCCATATATACAGCCCTTAGGGCACCGTTGACTTTGGGTTTTGTTTAGATTAAAGTTCGCCATAGCTGCAACTTCCTGCGTGCCGTTTGTGTTCAACGACCGGACAAAGGCGTCACAGAACCCCACCTTGATCAATAAAGCTTTCATCTTATATTCGCGATATCCAGTTGCAATCTCAGTTTCTTGCTTGTTCTTCGTTTGCTCGCAGGAAGCAGACCCTCGTGGTCGAGTTGATCGTGCTCGGCGTGGTCAATAACCTCTCGGGGTTGGTTTAGCGATTGCTAAGGCGCGACGTCCTCGCACGTTCGTAGTCGGATCGTCAAAGTCGACTTCCTCCAAAGCGAAAACCAACATCTCAACGAAAGACAGGACACCTTTGCCTCTATCAACAGTAGTGATGATGACTGTGAAGACGAAGCTGGAGCTGATATCATGGAGTCTTTCACCAATCAAAACTTCTAGTAGACCACCATATGATCAAGTAGTATTTCCCCCATGTATATAGTATAGTCTGAGCACTGTAATGATAGTTAGATCGATTGTATGCCCTTGCTTGATTGATTGAGTGATATGATATGGTTGTGTTTCTCTTATGTGCATATGGGTAGTGCTTTTCCCACTAGACCTCATTCTATTCTAATATATTCCCTCTAAACCCATCAGATGCCTCCGAGACGTGATACCGGATTTGTCTTCCCACCGGAGCTCACTCAGTTGATCCAGCAGCAGAATGCCTTGATGCAGTTGTTAGTTTAGAACCAAGGCAACAACAACAACAACCCACCGCCACCACCTCCAGATGACAACTTAGCCCGTTTTCTGAGGTTGCAACCGCCGGTGTTTTCCAGTAGCACCGAGCCGATAGTTGCTGATGATTGGCTACGCAGGATTGGAAGGGAGTTGACCACTACAGGTTGCAAAGATGCTGAGAAGGTGCGCTTTGCCGCACATCAATTGGATGGACCAGTAGCCTCATGGTGGGAGAATTACACAGCCACATTCCCTATAGCCAATGTCACTTGGGAGTAGTTTTAGTAAGCATTCCGCACAGCCCATGTCTCAACTGGAGCTATGAGCATGAAGAAGCGTGAGTTTCGCAACTTACGCCAAGGGAATCGTACTGTGGGGCAGTACATGGATGAGTTTAGCAAGTTATCTCGCTATGCCCCAGATGATGTGGCCACTGATGCCGCGAAGCAGGAGAAGTTTATGGAAGGGCTGAACGATAAGATGAGTATGCAGTTGATGGTGGCAACATTTAACAACTACCAGGAGTTGGTAAATAAAGCTCTCATGATTGATGGGAAGCAGCAGCAGATAGAGAGCCGCAAGAGGAAGTATGGACCAGGGAAGTACAATTCAGGAGCTCGGCAGAAGCCTCGTTTTACCCCGAATTTGGGAGGATTTACCCATAACCATGGAGGCCACACTCACAATGGAGGACGTTCTCATAATCATAATGGTCCCAAGAATGGGAATGTGAATGGAGCAAGCAACAATCAGAACCGCTCCAATCCAGCCACACCCGCCAAGAGGGACCTAAGTCACATTACTTGTTTCAAGTGCGGGAAGACTGGACACTATGCCACTGAGTGCCCTGAAGCGAAGAACGGAAATGGTAATGGGAGCTCTGGGAAGAAGCTCAATCCATTTAACAAAGGACACGTGAACCATGTGAGCGTGGAGGAGGTTGAAGAGCAGCCAGACGCAGTTATCGGTAAGTTTTTGGTTAAGTTTTTTACCGCTCTCGTTCTTTTCGATACTAGTGCATCGCATTCATACATATCAAGGGGATTTGTGGACAAGTTTAAGTTGCCAACCCTAGCCCTTAGGACACCCATGCTAGTGAGCTCACCAGGTGCAGAGTACATGGCCAGCCGATGGTGCGATCGGATACCCTTAACCATCGGGAGCCATGTTTACCCCTCAGACCTAATAATTTTGGAGTCGCAAGGATTGGACATCATATTAGGCATGGATTGGTTATCAAAGTATGGAGGAAATGTTGACTGCGCTAGCAAGTCAATTCTGCTCACCACCCCAGAGGGAAAAAGGATCAAGTATGTATCCAGGCATTCGCCAAGGAGGACTCAAGCAAATTCCCTCTCAGGAGTTGTTCAGGAGGAAGTGCCTGTTGTGAAGGATTACCCGGATGTATTTCCAGAAGAGTCACCAGGCATGCCACCAGATCGAGACATTGAGTTCTTGATAGAATTGTTGCCAGGCACCGGACCTATATCAAAGAGACCCTACCGGATGCCCGCAAATGATCTAGAGGAGATCAAGAAGCAGATTAAGGAGTTATTGGAGAAAGGTTACATCCGACGAAGTTCATCACCGTGGGGAGACCCAGTGCTCTTGGTTGAGAAGAAGGATGGATCTTTAAGGATCGTTGTTGATTATCGAGCATTGAATGAAGTGACGATCAAGAACAAGTACCCACTGCCGATGATCAATTACTTGTTTGATCAGTTGCAAGGAGCTAAAGTATTTTCAAAGATCGATCTACGATCAGGATACCACCAGCTGAAGATTCACGAGAAGGATATACCTAAGACAGCTTTCACCACCAGGTACGGACTGTATGACTATACGGTTATGTCATTTGGATTGACTAACGCCCTGCCTACTTCATGAGCATGATGAATAAGGTGTTTACGGAGTTTTTGGATAAGTTCGTTGTGGTGTTCATTGATGATATCTTGGTATACTCAAAGAATGAAGAGGAGCACAAGGAGCATTTGCGTTTAGTGCTCGAGAAGCTCAGGGAACATCAGTTGTATGCCAAGTTCAGCAAATGTGAGTTTTGGTTGAAGGAAGTTGGATTCCTTAGACATGTTATATCAGGAGAAGGTATAGGAGTAGACCCCACCAAGGTAAGTCAGTCACAGATTGGATATCCCCCACCACAGTTGGAGAAATCCGCAGTTTTCTTGGACTTGCGGGATACTATCGGAGATTTATTGATAATTTCTCTAAAATTGCGAAGCCCATGACGGAGTTGTTGAAGAAGGACACTAACTTCAAATGGAAAGAAGAATGTGAGGCCAGTTTTCAGGAGTTGAAGAAACGTCTGACTACGGCCCCAGTGCTAATTCTGCCGGATATACGCAAGGATTTCCAAGTGTATTGCGACGCATCTCGCTTAGGACTTGGAGGAGTGCTTATGCAGGACGGAAGAGTTGTTTCATATGCCTCACGTAAACTTCGACCGCATGAGTTGAATTATGTCACTCATGATTTGGAGCTAGCAGCCGTAGTGCATGCAAGACTTGGAGACACTTTCTTATTGGAAACCGTTGTGATGTGTACACGGATCATAAGAGTTTGAAGTACATATTCACCCAGAAGGAGCTGAACCTCAGGCAGAGGAGATGGTTGGAACTTATAAAGGATTATGACATGAAGTTGCATTATCATCCAGGAAAGGCCAATGTCGTAGCAAACGCTTTGAGCCGGAAGAGTTATGTCAATACCCTCGTAAGCGGAGGATTGCCAAAGGAGTTAGCAGAAGATCTTAGGGAGTTGTGTTTGGAGATAGTCCCTAGAGGTTTTGTTGCATCATTGGAGGTTCAGTCAATGTTATTGGGAAAGATTCGAGAAGCTCAGAAGGATGACAAAGAAATTGCCGAGATAAAGGAGAAGATGAGTAAAGGAAAAGCCAAAGGTTTTCGTGAGGATGAGCACGACACCTTGTGGTTTGAGGACCGTATATATGTGCCCAATAATGCAGAGATCAGGAAGTTGATACTTCAGGAAGCTCATGACTCACCATACTCGATACACCCCGGAAACACCAAGATGTATTTGGATTTGAAGGAGCGTTTCTGGTGGACTGGTATGAAGAAGGATATTGCTGAGTATGTAGCGGTATGTGATGTATGTCAGAGAGTGAAGGCAGAACATCAGAAGCCGGCAGGATTACTGCAGCCTATGCCGATACCCGAATGGAAGTGGGATAAGCTTGGCATGGATTTTATCACCGGATTTCCCAGGACCCAATCAGGATATGATTCTATCTGGGTAGTAGTTGATTGCTTGACCAAAGTGGCTCACTTTATCCCAGTGAAAACCACGTATACAAGTGCGAAGTTGGCCAAGATATACATGAACAGGATCGTATGTCTGCATGGAGTTCCGAGGACCATCGTATCAGATAGAGGAACACAGTTTACTTCAAAGTTTTGGAATCAGTTACACCAGACTTTGGGTACGAGGCTAGAATTCAGCACATCCTTTCACCCACAGACAGATGGCCAGACTAAGAGAGTCAATCAAATTCTGGAAGACATGTTGAGAGCTTGTGCGCTGGATTATGGATCTAGTTGGGATGATAATTTGCCATACGTGGAGTTTTCATACAACAATAGCTACCAGGCCAGTTTGAAGATGGCACCGTTCAAGCCTCAGTATGGAAGAAGGTGCGAACACCGTTGATGTGGGATGAAGTTGGAGACCGCCAGTTGTTTGGACCAGATTTGATCAAAGAGTCAGAAGAGAAGGTTAAGCTGATTCGGGATAGACTGAAGGTAGCTCAGTCCAGGCAGAAGAGTTATGCAGATTCAGAATGCAAGGAGGTAGTCTATGAGATCGGAGACCGAGCATATCTTCGTGTGTCACCTCTGCGGGGAGTTAAACGTTTTGGAGTTAAGGGAAAGTTAGCCCCAAGATTTGTAGGACCATACCGAGTTTTGGAACGTATGGGAGAGGTTGCCTACAAGTTGGAATTACCCGAAGGATTGTCAGGAGTTCATGATGTGTTCCATGTCTCTCAGTTGAAGAAGTGTCATGCTGAGATGGCCGATATACCTCTGAGAGATCTGATTGCCCTTGGAAGCGATTAGGTTGGACGATGATTTGACCTATGAGGAGAAACCCGCCAAGATTCTCGAGTTTGCCGCCGAGTTACTCATGACAAGGTTATCAAGTTTTGCAAAGTTCAGTGGAGCCACCATACCGAGGATGAAGCCACCTGGGAACGAGAGGATGATCTACGGAAGGACCACCCACACCTATTTTCTAGCCAACCCAAATCTCGAGGGCGAGATTCATCATAAGGGGGTAGGTTTGTAACATCCCAAATTTCCAATTTGGAATGTTATACATAGGTCATTCATGCATATCATATTTTATTGCATTTCGTTTTTGCGATCCTCGAAATTCTAAGCAACTCAAGGACCCGTGGAGAGAGTTGGGGATTTCACCGTTTTCATATGTGAATTTTTATCAAATATCGAAACAAGGATCAATTTGGTTTTAATTATTTTTATCACCAAAAATATTTCAAATTAAAAATATATGAGAGGAGAAAATATGACTTCTCCAAAATAAATGAAATATTGGAGGAAAAGTACCAAAATCAAATAATATATTTTATTTGGATTTTATTGCTATTTTATTTGAATTAGAAAAAAAATATGCATTTTACAAAATTGCATTTTAGGCCAAGAAAATGTTCACCATGTTCTAAACATTTTATTTAGACGGTGAAAATTTGTTTTGGTATTTTTAGATTTTTCTTTATTTTTCTAGGATTTATTTTTGGCGGAATTTGTTTAAAAAAAGTTTCCCCGCCGAACCGAACTGGACCGAGGCCCAGTTGGCCCAGCCACCCCACGCCGTCGTCTCCCTCGCGGAGACCGCGAGCCGCACGCCGCCGCCCGCCGTGGCCGACTCACGCCACGCCTCCCCCCCCCCGCCAGCGGCCCCCCTCCTCCTTAAAAGCCGACCAGGGCCCCTCGAGCCCCAAGTCGCCACGCCGCCCGCCCGCCGCCTTGCCCATTCTTCTTCTTGTGCTGCTGCTGCCGCCACCTTGTCGCCCTCCGCCGCCCGCCTCGCCCGCGTCCCAGAAGCCCGGAGCCGCCGCCGCCGATCCGATCCGGTGCCGTTTGGTTTTTTTTAGGTAAAATCCCGGTTTTAAAAAAAACCTAGTTTTGTTTTTTTAGATCGGTTCGTTCGGTTTTTCTCGGTTCGATTAAATAGCGGACGTTCGTCGTACGTTCGTTTTAACGAACGCTGTTAAATCTGTTAGCGCGCAGGCAGCTTAACGTTCGTTCGTTAGCTTTGTTAAATCGCTTTTTCTTTTCGTGGTTTTAACACGATTATTTTCGATCGCGATTTCAGCCCTAATCTTCGATTTGGTATATCTTTTCGCTCGTTTATCCAAATCAGGTGAAACAAGCGTCTAGATCTTCGTCTCGAAGCCCTCTCTCTGTTTAACCAACTTGAACAAGATTTTGGTACTGTAAAATTTGACTTTAGTCCAGATTAGTAAACGGATCTTGTTTCTTTCATAGTTTGAGTTTCGTTGCTCTGATTGATTTGATTCTTTTTGCAAACCGGAGTTCTTCAGTTGAACTTTCTGGTTAGATCTTCTTATTTGAGTTTTACCCGTGCATCTATGATTGATTGCTTATGTATGCTATTGTTTGTTTGCGATAGAGTTCCCAGAGTGCGAAGCGTGCTACTACGAGTCTCTAGGTTTTGCAGATCGTCAGCAAGGCAAGTAACACATTGATCATACTCTTTTCATACCTAGTTTTTATGCATTAGTATCAATCCCCAAACATTGCATGATTAGGATGTGGTTAACTTGTGGGTATTGGGAAGTAGTTGTTGAGGTAGAACCTATTCCCCTGTTTATTATCAAACCCTTGGGAGTTACCTCTAAGTTATGCTTATATTGCTATGCTATGCTCGTAGAGGTGGTTTGGGTGAGTGAATTCATGACAGATGTGAGCTTGTTAATTAATGGTTAACTTAAAGTGGCAACTTTAATACACATCTGGGTGGATTGCTTGTGGGCACCTGGAGAATCCAGTGTTGTCCTAGGATATCCAGGAGTGCCCGTGTGATCCAGTGTTGATAGCCACCTTCAACTTGTGCCACTCCTCCGCCAACCGAAGACCCTCGGCCTCAAGGCGCGTGTCGACGCACGCGAGTTCTTCACCGAGTCGATTCATCGCGCCCATCGCCTCCTGGAAGAGCTCATGACGAACAGCGCTCCGCCCGTGCTTGAACTCAAAAGCACGACCCATCTAAATCCTCATGGCGGCTGTGGCGAGGCACAGGCAGTCGCGCCCCTCTCGGCGGGGCTGTGGCCGCCAGGCACCAGCCGGACCTCGCGAGGGGCCTTAACTAGACGGGGCCCGCTGCCTGAAGAGGAGCGGAAGACCGAAGCCAACCAGCTGATGTCCATGACCAGAGGAGGGGCCCTGGGCACGCCCGCCAAGCTCCAAGCCAGGCCGTGGCGGAAGGATGACGAGACCATAGATTCAAAGCGCCGTGGAGGCAAGCGTGCCTCTCCAATCGACCCTGCTTCAGGGACAGCATGCAGGCTCGGGGCGCTCAAGGCCAGCGGGGGATTCGAGGAAAGAGGAGGCTGCTCCTCAGGAGATGCAATGGCCTTGGCGGAAGGGACCCTGAAAGACCACCGTCAGGAAGGAAAGCAGCACTCAAGAAATCACTAAGGTACAATACTTAGTCGTCGACGGCGATGTACTTCCTTCGCTTCAACGGCCCGAAGATACCGCTGCTGCTCGGGGATCCTTTCCTCTTGCGGAGCTCCTCGAAGTCCACGCAAAGCCGCCCGAAGCGCTGGACGTGGTGGCCGGCACGGGGTGCGATCAGGGAAGCGCTCGAAGGGACAGCTTCAGGGGTGTCGGGCTGCGGAGAGCAGACGGGCACCATCTCACCGCGACCTCCCGAGACCTCCGGAGCTTCGGCCTCGGGAGCCGCGTGCTGCATCGTCTCAGCGACTGAGACCCTAGGGGAAGGATCGTGAGTTCCTGAGGACGACGCCACAGGAGCACCAGACGACATCTGCACCTCAGCACTCGGGCTGCCTGCCTCCGGCGGTGCTCGCCCCCTGCATCCACCCTCGGGGCGAGCTTGGCGCCAGCGATGGAGAAGGGAACTACGTTGACGGGGTTCTTGCGGGGCCCCACCAGGCCGTCCGGGCGCAGCCCCCACTCATCAAAGGAAGGCATACTCTCTACAAATTCATCCTTGTTCGTGCAGCAGTACAGCAGACAGCTCTTCCCAGGCATGTCGTCCGGCGAAGGGACACCTATCAGGATCTCGAGCACTGTTTGCCACGTCTCAAGAGGGAGCCCGGACTCCTGAAGCCTCATATGGTCCTGACTGCTGAGCAAAGCCCACATCGGGCGAGAATGGCGCTAAAGCGGAGCGACTCGGCGCCTGACGAACTCCCTCACCACCATAGGCATAGTCACGCCGCAGTCCTTCAACCTCCTCAGCCTGAGCCAAACAGGGACAAGACGGGAGCTCGCGAGCCTCTCATGGCCCCAACCGGAGTTGGGAACGGCAGGTGCTGACGGAGCATGGAACAAAGGGCTGAGCACCCTGGCGTCGACAAATACCCACCGTGTCCGAAACTCGCTCGTGGATAGAGGAAGCTTGAAGTTGATCCCCGCGCCTACCATTGCAGCCACAGCCTGGAAGCTCACGCACCCCGAGCTTTCCTGAGGATCCATCAGATGCAATGAGAAGAAATGACGGAGAAGGGCCACGGAAGGGGCAATTCCCACATGGCCTCACGCACAAAGGCGAAGACGGCGAGGAGAGTCGCGGAATGGGGGTCGAGATGCAGCATGTGGATCTGGTAATGTTCAAGCACCGCGTTGAAGAAGGCGGAGAAAGGGGGAATCAGGCCGGCCCAAAGGGCATCGATGAAGATTGGGACCTCGGTGGCTGCCCAGTCAATGCGAGCGCGAGATGCAGGCCAAGCCACCGTCCTTCCCCACTCGTTGAAGCTGGTGGCGAGCATGGGACGCACCTTGCCCATGGCCTCATCTTTGAGCACCAGTGACCGGCCAACTGCGGGCTCGGCGGCCGGAGGCGCACTTGTCGAAGACAGAGGCTTCTTCCCCTTGTCCGCTTGTTTCGGTGCCATGGCGATGAAGTGAGCAGAGCTCGGGTCAGATCGAAAGGAAGATCAGAGTCTCGGGGAGACAGAGGAATTGGGGAAGTATGGCGCGGGCGATGGAAGAATAACTGTGTAGGGTGCGGTGGCCGCCTAGCCAGGCAGGTATCAAGGCAGCATGGGGAAGCGGAGACGCCCACGTCCAATCAACCGCCACGCGTCGACCAAGGCCGCAGGCTTTTGGGGCCCGCGGCGCTCCGGACTTGACCTTTGGCCGCCTCGAAGCCAATCCCGCAGCGCCTTGGGCCGGGGCTCTTGTCGGTGTTCAGGGCAGGGGTCCCCGGACTTGCACGCCATCGCCCAGGCGTAGCTGTGCTAGCAGGCCTGTATGGCCCATCTTCATCAACAAGGCATCCAAGACCCTCGCGAGGGGCCAAGCCTCGCGAGGCGTACGACACAAGACCTCCTCAGGAGCGGCCTCACCAGGTTGGTTCGCGAGGGGTGGAGAGATCAAGGCAAGGCAAACCTCGCGAGGTTCTCGTGACGTGAGCCATGACGATTGAGCACAGGTGGGCGCCAGCGCGCGCAGTGTCCTTGTTTCCCCTTTGGTGCTAAGGAAGCAGGCGCAGGCGCAGAGTACCGAGGCGTCAAGCAAAGGCTTCCATATCGGTGCAACGAGACCAAGACCAGCAGGACGGCAAGACGGAGGTCGCCATGGAGTCCAAGGCGGCGTCACCACCAGAGCCTTTTGCAAGCGAAGACCATTTTTGTCAGGATAAGTTGTACTAGTTGTCCCCTTTCAAATTGGCCGTTGTTGGATCCCTTCCCGCTCAATATTTGGGAAGAGGACCAGGGCCTATATAAGTAGAACCAGCCACCACTGTAGGGGACGCCGAGTTTGGAGCTCACAAGCAAGCCTGAGCTGAGCGAATCCACACACACAAGTTCGCCAAGCACAAGAACACCTCAACCTCATGAGGTTGTTCTTCCCCTTGTACTGTTCATCATCAGCCCAAGAGGTAATCCACCACCACCACCTTTGGGTAGGGTATTACACCTGGCGGTGGCCCGAACCAGTATAAATCTTGTGTCTCTTGTGTTGTGAGTTCGTTGAGTTCGTCTTCGAGATCTTAGCAAGCTAGGGCGTGGATCGGTAGGGGGAAAGAACTTCGCGTGCACCCCAGAGTTCGAACCTTAAGGGTTTTGCCGGAACCCGTGATCCGACAATCGCTGCCACTTTCTTAATGTCAAATACAAATTCCTTCAACCATGAGATCATGCAACTCCCGGATACCAGAGGAATACCTTGTGTGATATCAAATGTCACAATGTAATTGGGTGATCATAAAGATGCTCTACAGGTATCTCCGAAGGTGTCTGTTGAGTTGGCATGAATCAAGATTGGGATTTGTCACTCCGTATATCGAAGAGGTATCTCTGGGCCCTCTAGGTAATACAACATCACGAGAATCTTGTAAGCAAAGTGACTAAGGAGTTAGTTACGAGATGATCTATTACGGAATGAGTAAAGTGACTTGCCAGTAACGAGATTCAACTAGGTATGAAGATACCGACGATCGAATCTCGGGCAAGTAACATACCGACAGACAAAGAGAATTACGTATGTTGTCATAAGGTTTGACCGATAAAGATCTTCGCGGAATATGTAGGAATCAATATGGGCATACATGTCCTGCTATTGGTTATTGACCGGAGAGGTGTCTCGGTCATGACTACATAATTCCCGAACCCGCAGGGTTGCACGCTTATGGTTCTCGCTTTATTGTATGAAATGCAATCGCCATGTAATTGCTTTACTTTATCACTAAGAGGTAGCGACAGTCGTAGATGCAATAGTTGGAGAGACGACAACGATGCTACGATGGAGATCAAGGTGTCAAGCCGGTGACGATGGGGATCATGATGGTGCTTTGGAGATGGAGATCAAAGGCACAAGATGATGATGGCCATATCATGTCACATATTTTGATTGCATGTGATGTTTATCCTTTATGTATCTTATTGTGCTTAGTACGACGGTAGCATTATAAGATGATCCCTCACTAAATTTCAAGGTATAAGTGTTCTCCCTGAGTATGCACCATTGCTACAGTTCATCATGCTGAGACACCATGTGATGATCGGGTGTGATAAGCTCTACGTTCACATACAACTGGTGCAAGCCAGTTTTGCACGTGCAAAATACTCGGGTTAAACTTGACGAGCCTAGCATATGCAGATATGGCCTCGGAACACTGAGACAGAAAGGTCGAGCGTGAATCATATAGTAGATATGATCAACATAGTGATGTTCACCATTGAAAACTACTCCATCTCACGTGATGATCGGACATGGTTTAGTTGATATGGATCACGTGATCATTTAGATGACTAGAGGGATGTCTATCTAAGTGGGAGTTCTTAAGTAATATGATTAATTGAACTTTAATTTATCATGAACTTAGTCCTGATAGTTTTTCCATATCTATGTTGTAGATCAATAGCTCGCGTATAGCTCCCGTGTTTTATTTTTGATATGTTCCTAGAGAAAAATAAGTTGAAAGATGATAGTAGCAATGATGTGGACTGGGTCCGTGAGCTGAGGATTATCCTCATTGCTACATAGAAGAATTATGTCCTTGATGCACCGCTAGGTAACAGACCTATTGCAGGAGCAGATGCTGACATTATGAACGTTTGACAAGCTCGGTATGATGACTACTTGATAGTTTAGTGCACCATGCTTTACGGCTTAGAACCGGGACTTCAAAAACGTTTTGAACGACAAGGAGCATATAAGATGTTCCAAGAGTTGAAATTGGTATTTCAGACTCATGCCCGAGTCAAGAGGTATGCGACCTCTGACAAGTATTTTGCCTACAAGATGTAGGAGAATAGCTCAACCAGTGAGCATGTGCTTACATTGTCTGAGTACTACAATCGCTTGAATCAAGTGGGAGTTAATCTTCCAGATAAAATAGTGATTGACAGACTTCTCTAGTCACTATCACCAAGTTACTGGAACTTCGTGATGAACTATATGCAATGGATGACGAAAACGATTCCCGAGCTCTTCGTGATGCTAAAATCGACGAAGGTAGAAATCAAGAAAAGCATCAAATGTTGATGGTTGACAAGACCACTAGTTTCAAGTAAAAGGGCAAGGGAAAGAAAGGGAACTTCAAGAAGAATGGCAAGCAAGTTGCCACTCCCATGAAGAAGCCCAAAGCTAGACCCAAGCCTGAAACTGAGTACTTCTACTGCGAAGGAAATGGTCACTGGAAGCGGAACTACCCCAAATACTTGGCGGATAAGAAGGATGGAAAAGTGAACAAAGTTATATTTGATATACACATTATTGATGTGTTGCTTACTAATGCTCGTAGTAGCGCCTGGGTATTTGATACTGGTTCAGTTGCTCATATTTGTAACTCGAAACAGGAGCCGCAAAATAAACGTAGATTGGCTAAGGGCGAGGTGACGATGTGTGTTGGAAGTGTTTCCAAGATTGATATGATCACCATCGCACGCTCCCTCTACCTTCGGGATTAGTGTTGAGCCTAATAAATGTTATTTGGTGTGTGCATTGAGCATGAAAATGATTAGATCGTGTTTATCACAAATACGGCTATTCATTTAAGTCAGAGAATAATTTTTGTTTTGTTTACATGAATAAAACTTTATATGGTCATACACCCAATGTAAATGGTTTATTGAATATCGATCGTAGTGATACACATATTCATAATATTGATGCCAAAAAATGCAAAGTTGATAATGATAGTGCAACATACTTGTGGCACTACCGTTTAGGTCATATTGTTGTAAAGCGCGTGAAGAAACTCCATGCGGATGGACTTTTGGAAGCACTTGATTAGGAATCATTTGATACTTGCGAACCATGCCTCATGGGTAAGATGACTAAAACTCTGTTCTCCTGAACAATGGAGTGAGCTAATGACTTATTGGAAATAATACATACCGATGTATGCGTTCGATGAGTGTTGAAGCACGCGGCGGGCATCATTATTTTCTGGCCGTCACGGATGATTTAAGCAGGTATGGATATATCTACTTGATGAAACACAAGTTTGAAACATTTGAAAAGTTCAAGGAATTTCAGAGTAAAGTGGAGAATCATTGTAACAAGAATATAAAGTTTCTACGATCTGATCACGGAGGCGAATATTTGAGTTACGAATTTGGCCTTCATTTAAAACAATGTGGAATTGTTTCACAGCTCACTCCACCTAGAACACCACAGCATAATGGTGTGTTTGAACGTCGTAACCGTACTTCATTAGATATGGTGTTTTCTATGATGTCTCTTATCGATTTGCCTTTATCATTTTGGGGTTATGCATTAGAGACGGCTGCATTCACGTTAAATAGGGCACCATCTAAATCCGTTGAGATGACGCCTTATGAACTGTGGTTTGGCAAGAAACCAAAGTTGTCGTTTCTTAAAGTATGGGGCTGCGATGCTTATGTGAAAAAGCTTCAACCTGATAAGCTCGAACCCAAATCGGAGAAATGTGTCTTCATAGGATACCCCAAGGAGACATTTGGGTGCACCTTCTATCACAGATCCGAAGGGGTTGCTAAGAATAGATCCTTTCTAGAGAAGGAGTTTCTCTCGAAAGAAGTGAGTGGAAGGAAAGTAGAACTTGATGAGGTAATTGTACCTTCTCTTGAATTGGAAAGTAGAACATCAGAGAAAACCGTTCCCGTGATGCCTACACCAACTAGAGAGGAAGCTAATGATAATGATCATGAAACTTCAGATCAAGTTACTACTGAACTTCGTAGGTCAACCAGAACACGTTCCGCACGAGAGTGGTACAGTGATCCTGTCCTTGAAGTCATGTTGTTAGACAATGGCGAACCTACGAACTATGAAGAAGCTATGATGAGTCCAAATTCTGACAAATGCCTTGAGGCCATGAAATCTGAGATAGGGTCCATGTATGAAAACAAAGTATGGACTTTGGTGGACTTGCCGATGACCGACAAGCCATTGAGAATAAATGGATCTTCAAGAGGAAGACGGATGTTGATGGTAATATCACTGTTTGCAAAGCTCGATTTGTCGCAAAAGGTTTTCAACAAGTTCAAGGGGTTGACTACGATGAGACTTTCTCACCCGTAGAGATGCCTAAGTCTGTCCGAATCATGTTAGCAATTGCCGCATTTTATGATTATGAAATCTAGCAAATGGACGTCAAAATTGTATTCCTTAATGGGTTCCTTAAAGAAGAGTTGTATATGATGCAACCAGAAGGTTTTGTCGATCCTAATGGTGCTAACAAAGTATGCAAGCTCCAGCGATCCATTTATGGACTGGTGCAGGCGTCTCGGAGTTGGAATATACGCTTTGATGAGATGATCATAGCATATGGTTTTATACAGACTTATGGTGAAGCCTGTATTTATAAGAAAGTGAGTGGGAGCTCTGTAGCATTTCTGATATTATATGTGGATGACATATTGTTGATTGGAAATGATATAGAATTTCTGGATAGCATAAAAGGATACTTGAATAACAATTTTTCAATGAAAGACCTCGGTGAAGCTACTTACATATTGAGCACCAAGATCTATAGGGATAGATCGAGACGCTTAATAGGAATTTCACAAAGTACATACCTTGGCAAAGTTTTTGAAGAAGTTCAAAATAGATTAGTCAAAGAAAGGGTTCTTGCCTATGTTGCAAGGTGTGAAGTTGAGTAAGACTCAAACCCAACCACGGCAGAAGATAGAAAGAGAATGAAAGTCATTCCCTATGCCTCAACCATAGGTTCTATAAAGTATGCCATGTTGTGTACCAGACCTATTGTATGCCTTGCCATGAGTTTGGCAAGGGGGTACAATAGTGATCCAAGAGTGGATCACTGGACAACGGTCAAAATTATCCTTAGTTACCTAAGAGGACTAAGGAAATGTTTCTCGGTTATGGAGGTGATAAAGCATTTATCATAAAGCGTTACGTCGATGCAAACATTGACACTGATTCGGATGACTCTGAGTCTCAATATGAATACGTATTGAAAGTGGGAGAAATTAGCTAGAGTAGCTCCATGCAGAGCATTGAAGACATAGAAATTTGCAAAATACATATGGATCTGATATGGCAGACCGTTGACTAAACCTCTCTCACAAACAAAACATGATCACACCTTAGTACTCTTTGGGTATTAATCACCTGTCGATGTGAACAAGATATTGACTCTAGTAAAGTCTTTAAGTGTTAGTCACATGGCGATGTGAATTATAGGTGTTAATCACATGGCGATGTGAACTAGATTATTGACTCTAGTGCAAGTGGGAGACTGATGGAAATATGCCCTAGAGGCAATAATAAAGTTGTTATTATTATATTTCCTTATTCATGATAAAGGTTTATTATTCATGCTAGAATTGTATTGACCAGAAACTTAAATACATGTGTGAATACATAAACAAATACTGTGTCCCTAGTGAGCCTCTAGACTAGCTCGTTGATCAAGAGATGATTAAGGTTTCCTAACCATAGACATGTGTTGTCACTTGATAACGGGATCACATCATTAGGAGAATGATGTGATGGACAAGACCCATCCGTTATCATAGCATATGATCTTTCAGTTTATTGCTACCACTTTCTTAATGTCAAATACATATTCCTTCGACCATGAGATCATGCAACTCCCGGATACCGGAGGAATACCTTGTGTGCTATCAAACGTCACAAAGTAATCGGCTGATCATAAAGATGCTCTACAGGTATCTCCGAAGGTGTCTGTTGAGTTCGCATGACTCAAGATTGGGATTTGTCACTCTGTATATCGGAGAGGTATCTTTGGGCCCTCTCGATAATACAACATCACAAGAAGCTTGCAAGCAAAGTGACTAAGGAGTTAGTTACGAGATGATGTATTACAGAACGAGTAAAGAGACTTGCTAGTAACGAGATTGAACTAGGTATGAAGATACCGATGATCGAATTTTGGGCAAGTAACATACCGACAGACAAAGCGAATTACGTATGTTGTCATAAGGTTCGACCGATAAAGATCTTCATGGAATATGTAGGAATCAATATGGTCATCCAGGTCCCACTATTGGTTATTGACCGGAGAGGTGTTTCGATCATGACTACATAATTCCCGAACCCGGAGGGTCGCACGCTTAACGTTCGTTGACGCTAGAGTAGTATTGGGATATTTGATGAGTGGTAACCAATTGTTGTTCGGAGTCCCGGATGAGATCCCAGACATCACGAGGAGTCTCGGAATGGTCGAGAGGTAAAGATTTATATATGGGAAGTCATATTTTGGGTTCCAAAAAAAGGTGCAGTTTTTTCTGTAATGTATTAGGAAGCTTGCAGAAGGTTCCGGAGGATTCCGGAGGGGTCCAGAAGTCCAAAAGTGGGTCCACCCCGACCCAATGGCTAGCATGGCTACGGGGAGATGCCCTGGCCTTATTGGGATAGGCGCACCTAGTCCTCAAAAGCCCATGTGGCTAGGAAAGGCAAAAAAAGGAAGGAGTCCTAATAGGAATAGGATTGGACTTGGAGTCCAAGTCCTCTCCCCCTTAGCTGCGCCCTAGGGCTTGGAGGGGCTGTTTCCCATGCACCTTCACCTATATATAAAGGAGAGAGGGCACCCCAAGAGGACACACCAAGCCCTTGGCGCTCCTCTCTCTCCCATTACTACATAGTTCCACCGCCTCGTCCCAGCGATGCTTAGCGAAGCGCTGTCGCTGCTCCACCACCACCATCACCACCACGCCGTCGTGTTGGTTGTGATCCCATCTACTTCTCTTCTCCTACTTGCTGGATCAAGAAGGAGGAGACGTCATCAAGTCGCACGTGTGCTAAACTCGGAGATGCCGTCCGTTCGGTACTAAATCGGTTGGATCATGATCGGATCGCAAAGAGTACGACTACATCAACCACGTGATAAACTCTTACGCTTAGCAATCTATAAGGGTATGTAGATGCTCTCCCCATCTCGTACCTATGCATCTCCATGGATAGATCTTGCGTGTACGTAGAATTGTTTTTGTTTCCATGCAACGTTCCCCAACAGAACCGTTTGTTGCCTAACTCGAGACCACCTTGGATAGGCTTTTTCCTCGTGGGTCCCAAATGTCAGAATCCAAATCTGTCATGGCCATGCAGCCTTTGTTATGAAAATTTACAACCCATTTGGTGTGCTAGTTCAAAATAAGTTTGTGGGTGCTGATGGGGGCTAATCACTTGGGTTCTGTAATGCACAGTGAGCTCAAGTAGTCGGCGAGAGTGATGTTTATTTCCCTTGGTTGGGATTTGTTACAATATTTCTCCCTTAATTAAACAAATGGCAAGCCATTTGCCTTGTTTCAAAGAAAATATGACAGTCACAGCCGAGTTGAAAAGGGCAACAACATCTAACTCCAGCTTACAAACTGTACAAAGCACGAGGGTTAATTGTTCATCAGGTTTAGACAAAACACAGATTGAAAAGTGCAACAACATCTAACTCTAGCACTTTTCTCGGCAGTCACAATCAAATGGGTCGGTTAGGTCCATAGAATGAACATCCTGATCGTAAAATTTACTGGATTATGACCACAAGATGTTGTAAATAGAAGCCTGGCACGTTCAGAAGCCCTTTTGTCCACCTGAAACTCCTTTTTTGCTCTTCTACATACCCATCCGTCAAAACCATGCTGCTGATAAACTTAAGCATGATGGACAATAGTAACCTCACTCAGCAAGAAGAATGTGACAAATCTAGTGTTTGCATGGTTGGCTACATATCGTTCCAACGTTATTGTACTCAATCGAATGTCATGAGAACTCAGAAAATCCCCGTTCTTACGAAACCACTGATTGGTTAGAACTTTCTTACCCCGTCCTATTGCCTAAATAGACATGAAGATTGAAAACATTTAAGGTCTAAAAAGACAGTGTCGAAAGTGCAACAGCTGAACGGTTAATTCTAGTACACTATATGCGGGCTTCCAATGTGCGCGAAATTATCACCTTTATATACAACTTCTCCAGACATGGAAAGCATTGCAGCAAGCCAATAATCTTGTTCAGATCAAAACTATTCATATGGATATATAAGATCTTGACAGAATCCAGCACCATTGATAGGCTATCCATGGACAAACTCTTCATTGAGCATAGAACATAATATTAGTACAAAAAGTGTACTCCAAGATGATATAGAACTTATGCGCGGAAATTTAAAATGTACCTTATGATTACAAGCGAGGATGATAATATACAGTACCTAAAGAACTGTGGAGCCAAACACCATCTTGAAATGAGCACAGAGATCATGTATTACACCCAAGGTCTCCAGTTTAGGTGCAGAGACTACAGTTATTTCCGACGGTGAATAACGAGAATCAAGGATCAACCTTTGAAGTGAAGGGGCATCTTCGATGATGAGCTGCCTTCTGTCAAAAGAAATACCAATTCTTACAAGGTTAGGCGACTTTATTTGGAGACAATAGATTCTAACTGCCAAAACAAGCACCAAGCACTCCAGGGCAGGGCAACTGGAGTGGATGATGTTGTGCAATGAGGCCTCCGACATACAAACCCGCACAAGTGAAAGTTTGTTGAGAAGTGGGAGTCGAAGCTTTTGTACCAGATTGTCTGGTAGGATGAACAGCGCAAAGGTGGCGGTGTGGAGAAAGGAGGAAAACCCCGAGATGGACATCGCCGCTGCTCCCTGAACCCAAGAAATTCTGCCTCGTTCCTGTGAAACCAAGCGGCCCACCCGTATTAAGGCATTGACTCGAACTCAATCCCTCTCCCGTTTACTACGACATGGACCCCGCACGCCGTAGTACTCCTCAAAACCCTACCCGCCGCATGCATCATCGGTTTTCTTAAAGAGGACGAGGGAGAAGCGGATTTATAGTGAAGGCTCCTACCCTAGGGCGCCCTAAGTAGCTGCCGCACGCATCATTGGTTTTCTTTTTTTCTTTATGCTATTGCGCCTTAGAGTGAAATGATGGTTGCTTCGTCTGTCCGGCTTAATGCGGGAAAGGTGGGGCTTTGTGATTTGACCCCTCATTGCTCATTTACTACTACTTCGGCGCTACGATCGGGCTACCTCCAAGTCCAAGTGCTGCTCCGGCCTGTAATTTGGTGCATCGCACATGGAACAAGACAGTGGATAACCCACATGTCGGCCAAAGGGGTCATGTAAGTGTGTCGCCATTTCCTGTGCGGACTGACCCTACTAAGTTGCTACGCCAACGTGACAGGAGCAGCCTGCCACTTGGTTTTGCTCATTGGTGAATCCTGACTATATTGATCTAAAAAGATAGTATATAGATTAGCAAAAATGAGGTGATTTTACCCAGCGGTGGGTGGGGGAGAATGGCCTATCATGCGGTCCCACATGTCATGATGTACCAAGTCGATGCACGTCCTCTTGAGGCAAAACAATGGCAGAAGCAAAACATGGTTTTCTTGTAGGAGATGACGGAGAATCGGATTCAGCGAAGTGTGAAATAATGGTTGCTACGTCCGTCTGCAGGAAAGTTGCGGCTTTGTGATTTGACGTATCATTGCTCATTACTACTACTGGGGCGCTACGACTGGGGTGCGTCCCCCGTGCTGTTCTGCACTATTATTTGGCGCATGACATGTCGACCCGGTTGCTATATGTCCCACATGTCGGCGAGAGGAAGTACAACATTCATGAAAGCGAGCGTCTCCACTCTTAGGACAATAGAGGAGTACAAGACATGGCTTGGTTTTTGCTGCTTCGCGTGATCCATCGATACAAACCCAGACTAAAAAAGGCGAGGGCGGGTCTTTTCATGCGCGGTAGGAAGGGGAGTTTGGCATAGTATGTTCAACATATGATAGAAAGATGTGATGAAATGCTTGAATGTGTATTGGGCCCTTTTTTCTTTGTTTGTTTTTCCAAGTGGACCCATTCAGATCACTACGACTACTAGCGTCCACGGTGTTGATTATTGGTTTATTGGTCCCCTTTGTAATTTGTGCTAAAGTTTGGCCAAAGATTTAATTGACAAAATGTTAGTGCATGTCAACATAAATCATATCATTGGATTCATATTTGAACATAATTTTCAATGATATAATTTTTTATGACATGCGTTAACATTTTGTTAGTTAAATATATGGTCAAAATTGGCACAAAATATGATGTGGAACGATAAATCAGGATGGAGGTACCCCCACACGGTCGATCCAGTGCGCTGTAGTAGTACCTTCCTTTTTTCTGCTCGGGTTGCCCAATGAGCACCAAGCAAAAAGTGCATGCATTGGCCTAGACACATGTAGCCATCAACATGAGTAATCAATTCCTATTCACATGACCTTGTTTTTCTGGCTGCATGGGGAAGAACAACGAGGCAGGAAGGGAAACAAGCAAATAAGGTTGAGCGACTTAGTTTTGGGAAAATCTGATTTTACGGAGTACGTACCCACTATGGAGGTAGTACTACTTACTAGTCCCTCCTTTTCGGTTTATAGGGCTCATCAAAAAATATTTTTCCTGTTTTATAAGTCTCAATTCTACTACTTACCATCGTATGTTTGGATTTCGAGGTGCATTAAATCACCTGATGCAAGTACTATCAAGAGAAAACTCACCAATGCATGTAGAAGTTCATGAAAATTTAGTGATCATGCATGCATGCATTGTAATTAATGCATCGGTAAACATAGATTTTTGAGAAAAATGAGCGTACTAATTAAGTCCTTGTGCAAACTACGGAATTTATTCCACCACTCACCGTCTACCTTCGTTGGAGAGATTTTGAAATTGAGCCTTCTAAACCGAAAAGGAGGGACTAGTAACATAGACTAGGGTAGCTTGATGTAGCACGGACTCCAAGGAAATTGTTGTAGTACTACTCCTACTACTCCTCCACTTGAGGTCATCCACTGAGGCTCAACACGTGTCTACAAGAATAAAGTTGCGTAGCAGACATCAGCACGTGTCAGCCGTTTCCTGCAAAATTCTCAGTAACTAAATAGAATGCGAAGGGTTTGAGAGAGGGCAACCGCCAAAACAGGTGAAGCAATTGAGGAAGATTTTATTCGCGACCAAGGACGTCGGAAGGAAATCTCCTTTAGATCAAGTGCATGCTTATGACACGAAGATCAGAGAGAAAAACGGAATAGGAATTGAAACGAAAACACAAAAGAAAAACAACTAAAAAAGAGAGCAAGAACACTACGAACAAAAACAAGAAAGCAGAAGCACCAACAATGATTGCACTCAGGGCATAGGATGAGAGTGTGATATCCCTGAGAGTGTTTCCTGCAAGAAATGATTAGTTCTTCTTCACAACCCACACCTGTGTCGGAGGTGATGACCTCATTTGCTTCACCTGGCTTAGGATATTTCTTCGGTGTGACACTTGAGTACTATGATAATAATCATATGAATATGCATTGAAGTTGCTTCCTGATGCATTAGTGTAATGATTAGATGATATGCGCAAGTACTCCTTCTGACACAAGTGAGGGTGATGACCATTCGAGAATGATGATTGATTCGGCTGCGAATTGTAGCCATTTCCTCGTCGAGGATTATCCTGCACAATCAGATTAGCAGTAACACATAGATTTTCAATGATATTTTTCTTCACCCAAATTTGCTTCTTGGGAGAGCTTGGCCTGCAGTTAGTTCCAACATATTGAGCGAAAACCTTACCATTCTATTGCTTGAAGAGTTTGTAATTTGAGTCATTTGACTCGTCGGTTTTAATAGAAATGGGCGAAAGATAACCAGATAGAATCTCAGGTTCAAGGGTTTAACTATTTGCTTGAATCCAAGTTGTACGAGGATATTGTTCGGGAGTCCAGTACGAACCATCCACATTAAGTTTCTTTTCGAAACCTAATCCTTCCTTCTGAGGATTTTTGTGAAGAATTGACTTCTTGAGCACATCACATAGGGTTTGATGCCCTTTCAGGCTCCTTAGCATTCCATGCTCAAGTAAGCCTCTTAACCTGCAATTTTCTTCAGTAAGAGCAGCAAAATCCTCGGAAGAGGGGTTAGTGGTGCCATTAGAAGTAGCGGCGTTCTCCTTCACAGCATTGGAAGTTTCAGCATGAGAATCTGCATTGCTACGTTCTAGGCAAGTTAAGCATGGGGGTACAAAACCATTAGGAAGTTGAACAGATTGCTCGGCGAAGAGAGAAGCTTTTTCTAAAGCCATTTCATTATGAGACTCTTTCAGTGACACGAGTTCTTGATTCCTGCTAAGGAGTTCATTTGATAAACTCTCGTAGTCAACTGCAAGTGAGTCATATCAAATGGTAAGATTATCAATAGTTGATGAAAAAGCATCTTGCTCTTCAATCAACTTTTGATTCTTCTCCATCTCTTCGACCAGTAATCCTTCAGTTTTTTCTGTGATTTCTTTCAAGCATTTCAAGTTCATCGTGTTGAGATTTAGCAATTTTGACCAGCTTGGCATAAGATATGTACTCAGGAGAGCATTCATCAATGGTCCTTAGGTGTTTGGCAGATACCTGATCCTTTGAGGATTTTGCCATGAGGCAAAAGGTGATTGGTTCGTCATTGCTTGATTCATGATCACTTGAATCATCATCAGTGTCTGAGTTGGTGACTTTCTTTGATGATTCAATAGCAACGTAGGCATTACTTCTCCCAATCATCTTGTAGAATTCTTCTTATTTGGAATCAGTATCCGTGGCTTCTTCTTCAGATTCTACTGTCAAGTCTGCATATGCTCAGTTCAGCCGTGACATCCTCTTCATATTTGATTCGATGGCTGCTATGGCCTTAGTGTCAGTGATTGGTCTCTTCAAAGATACAGACAAGGAAGAATGAAGTGTGCAAGACAAAAGATATGGCTGCTCATAGTTAGTGGAGGGCTTTTGTCGTTTGAGAGCAACACACCTCCGAAGCCTTTGAGAGAGAATCCTTGCGAGGACAAAACCCAAAACACCCAGAGCCCAAAGAGTGTTTGGCATCACTGAAGTTTTTATGTCTGCGTGATCTAAAGACTTATTACACTTGAAGACTGTGATCTTCCAGTCGGTTAGGCGTCGCGTTCTGAGGATCCAAGAGTCATTGTGGATCGCCGGTGAACGAAGTCTGTGCAGGTTTGGAAGTCTACCTTGAAGACGTACCTGAGTGATTGGGCGAGGACTAAGTGAACTTAGCTCAAGGGGAATAAGGTGAAGACGCGGTCTTCTGAGTTAAATCTCAGCCTCCCTAACCAGACGTACAGTTGTCACGGTAACTGGAACTAGTCTACCAAATCCTTGTCTTCATCAAGCAACTGGTTCTACCAGTTTTGCTTCGTGAAGTCATTGTTTGCCTGCTCCGGTTGACTTCTTTGTGTGAAGACATTCACTCTGATTGCATAGTTGGCTTCATACTATCTTCCAGTTTTGATCTATTCTACCTAGCCGCTATTTGTCTTCGTGTTTAATCTGTTATGTCTCTTTGACTTTGGCTAGGCTAGTGTAGTTTATCTTCCGCTACATACTGTGTAGGTGTTATTTGCTTGTTTGTCTTCGAAGACTTCCATAAAAATGTCCTATTTAACCCCCCTCTAGTCGATAACTAGCACTTTCACTTTGTGATATTGGGATTACCACATTGTAAGTTTTTTGTTGTCGTTTGGAAGTTGCAAGACATGCTCCTTTATTCATATCTTTTGTCTTGCGCACTTCATTCTTTCTTGCATGTATGTTTATGTTATTACATATTGCAAGATTTCTATCCTCATGGATATAGTTTTCATGTGTATGCTGCTATCTAACCTTTTTAGCACGGAATTATCTCCTACAAATAGGTGTGCATGCTAACTATATTCTTGTGATTGCATCACATACTTAACACCTTTACTACCTATTGTTGTCAATATTCCTTTTCATTTAGGATGTACATTCGCTCTGATGCATTCCACCAAGTTTCATGTGCTATAGAAGAGTATCGCGTAAACCTAATCGATCGTGCATTTGCACTAAAACACAATTTTTTTAATAATGTACTCCGTCCGTCCCAAGATTCTTGTCTTAGATTTGTCTAAGTACGGATGTATCTAGTTACGTTTTAGTGTTATATACATCCGTATCTAGACAAATCTAAGAAAAGAATTTTGGGACGGAGAGAGTATAAATTTAGAAGAGGGGGCTCTTGTATATCACATGCTTATCAAAGCATCACCGAAGCTAGGGTTCATCGGAATTCTTGTTGTCATCTTTGATATTAGGGTCTCTTCCATGTGGCCGATCACCCTTCTCACTTCAGGACAATGATATTTTTCATAGACGTTTTCATAGACGGAGTTGGGAGTAAGTTACTCGAACATAGTGCCTCTAGTCTTAGCTGAGGGTGCCTTCTCTCATTCTTGCTTTGCTCCCGATAGATTGAATATGCTTTCTTTTTCTTACAATCAATACCAATGATATATTTATATATTTATAGTACCAAATTGTACACGATAAAGATACTTGAGCTGACTACAGCTATTACAAAATGAAGTCTAAAGGAAACGAGCAAATCTTCAAGATCTTCAAACTCTTTCTTCTTCCATGACACAATCATAGGAAATATACTTTTCTAAGGCAACCACAGAAAAATAACAAAGGTATCAAACCATAAGCTAGGGTTCTCCCATAGTTTTAATTTGAGCGGCAATACCAAAGTTGCGATGCACACACGCAGCCATTAAAATAATCAACCAACATCACAGAATGTGCTAGTAACGTGTTGAATGCAAATGAGAACCAATTACAAGAGAACCGAACGGATGTGTAAAGAAAGCAATGGTCTTTCGTAGATTGAATGATTGGTATTTACCCTTGCACATAGCAAGTACATGGGTAGAGGCCATTGACACATGTTGCAACCGGCCAATCAGGGAAGGATACTTAGGCAACATGTGTTGAATAAATCACAGCAAGTAGGCGAAGCTTAGAAGTACCCGGAACAGTTAACGTTGTCCTACAACGTGCCCATATACGCCTCCAGTATCATCACAAATATATGAACGCCTCCAGTATCATCACAAATATATGAACAATCACTTCGTAAAATAAAGGATCCCCAACTAACCACGTTGGGGTCGACTTAAGATGTCAAAACCAAAAGCCTCGGGATATCACAGGTTAAAAATCAACCGCACACCAATCACCCTTAAATAGCTGAACCAAGCCATAGTTACACCAAATGATTTAACAGCCCAATAAAACCTCACTTTCCACCAAGAACCACAAGCTATTGCCAAGCAACATTACCTACATCATTTTCTGTAATAATAACATCAAAACTATATAGAAAGCATACATAGTTCTTAAGGCAAGTATCCATGTGCTGCGATATCTGAGGGTTAGCCACACCACCTATAGCACCTCTATACAAGGCCAATCAGCAGGCGTCTTCATGATACCATGGAGGCAGGCGATAGCTGCTCATCCTTACTCGGATCGCAGCACATATTCACATTGTACCACTACAAGCCCCATTTGCCTTCTATACAGGTGAAGGGATGCGGGTGTAACATCGACACCCTTTCTCTTAATGCGCAAGTGACGACCTGTTGTTGTCAAGCCCCATTGCAAAATTGCCACGGTAAGTAAGGAGATACATCTCAGTCCTTGTGCTCCTTAGCAACGGTGACCAGCGATAGCCATAGCCAATCTTGTACAAGCCTGACCCAATAAACATCCAATGTGTCAAAATATGCTTGCCCTCTTTGCTTGCAACCAATGTCTAGCCCAAACACTTCTGCGTAATACTGTAGCAAGGCATAACCAAGATGCCACAGGCCAAGGGGACGTGATTCATGAAACTTCCAAAACTTAATGCAGCTTCAGCCTTATGTGACAAGCTTTCTTGATCACTGCGGTGGAGGCTGAAGAGACTGAGGTTGAGTGTTATAGTGAGCATATGACTGAGAGTACATAGGATTCATCATGCTCTGCAAACCATTATGTTGGCTCCAGTTACAACAAATTTTCATCAAGTCAAAGAAAACATTAAACACATGAAAATAGATAGATAAACCACCTGTGACTGAAGATGGCCAGGAGCACCCATTCCATAATGCATCTGAGAAGATTCATCTTGTGATGGGTCATTGTATCCCGCTTGCGTAAACATTCCATGTGAACCATGGGCCATGTGATCCTGGATCATACAAAACAGGCTTAGCGCAGAGAGGATTAACATGTGCAGGGAAAGGAATCAAGAGATAATTTAGTAGATGTAATGTAATGGTTACCAAAAGCAAACCACAGACCTGAGATACAATGTCATTTGTTGCACCCATATGGGGGTATCCTGGATGTGCACTTTGGTTCAAATAATTCCCAGGATATCCAGATTGGGGCCCTTGTGTATATTCAACAGCATAACCTCCTTGAGAAGCCTGTGTATGACAGTTATTTTACTTTTAGAAGTCCCTTCCTAAACTAATAATGAACTACTACTCCATCCAGAAATGTAAGCAGTATTTTCCTTGGTTAAGAAAAGGCTTTGACTAACAATTACTCAAGTAATATTTTGCCTACATGATACGAAATCACAACCACAGATAAGTACTCTAATTTATATACTACTGCCAATTATTCCATGTCATGTACTCCCTCCGTCCGAAAAAGCTCGTCCCAAGCTTGTCTCTCAAATGGATGTATCTAGCACCAAGTTGGTCAAGCCCTTGTCTTAACTAAACAAAATATGCCTTATATATTTGGGTGGGTGGAGTAATACTGTTAACAAAATACAACGCTAGGTCTGTTTATACAAATTACAGAGCTATCTGAGAAAGAAATTGATCCAAAAACAGCAGAAAAGTGAGCAGACAAATGGGATTACCTGAGTAGAAAATTCTGCAATGTTGTATGCTACGTGAGATCCTTGGCTCTTGAAATCATCTCCAAAGAAGTCCTAGCAGCCAACAAAAGAAAACTCAGTCAAAGGGGAGAACGGTAAGATAGTGGTGCACGCGCCTTTTATTGTTTGTACCTGAGACATCCCACCAACAGGAAACCCATCACGGAATGTTTGACTAAGACCTTGGACAGGCATCTATTTCAGAAATGAAAATGTTAATGTAGAAGTACTGTTACTCTGTGCAATAGTATAAAGAAAAAATGAACAAACCTGTGCCATCAGTCCAGATTGGGACATCAGGCCTCCACCAGAAGGCTGACTGCTCGGATCACCAGCAAAGTTATAAGTTGGCCCCACACTTCCCATAGCTTGCTGAGAGTTCTGCTGATGGGCAGCAAGGTGACCCCCAATAGGGCCACCGGTATTTGCACGAGGAGCCCCAAAGTTCCTATTAACAGGTTGAGGCACCGCCGGAACAGCTCCAATGGGTCCATGCAGGGATCCCCGGGTTGGAATTGCGTAGGGTTGGGAATGTGGAGACCCAGGAAATGGAGGATAAGGCATGCGAGCTAAAGGATAGCCTGATGGGTGCACACCAGGTTTGTGAGCCCCATTTGGTGGCCCAAATGGAACAAATGGGTGTCCTGATTTGGTGAAAAGAAGGATGTATTAAGGGTCAACAAAAATGGAAATACAGGTCAATAAATTATAACTGCACAGACCTTTTCCCCTACCACTTCTCTTATCTACTGAGCCTACAGTGCCAAAGGCAGATCCCTGTATAACACCTTGACCACCACCCAGGAACAGTCTCCGATCATTGTAGATCTACTCATAAAAATAAAAGTGAGAAACTAGTAAAAGGAAAATAACAAAGAGAATGCTTTTCCAATAGGTATCTGGAAGAGGCAATGCACGTATTCACCTTTTTTGGTTTTTGAAATTGCACCATACTCTGCTTCAAATTGTTCAAAGGTCCTTCTACCAAGCACTCATGCTCCTAAACACATAGAAGTTATAAATTATAAATAAAATAATTCAAACCACAATAGTTAGTAATCCGTAGGGAGCTTGACTGGATATAAAGGAGGGGCCAACATTACGTAATGTACAGATTTATATGTATAAAAGCTACTCCCTCCGTAAAGAAATGTAAGAGCGCAGTAGTGATCCAAATGCTCTTATATTTATTTACAGAGGGAGCACAAGTTTGACCACATATTTGACTAGCAAAATGTTTATGCATGTCACCAAAAATTATGTTGTTGGAATCATATGAATGTAGATTCCAATTATATATATTTTGCTACGTATAACTTATATTTTACTCCCTCTGTAAACTAATATAAGAGCGTTTAGATCACTCTAAACGCTCTTATATTAGTTTACGGAGGGAGAATTAGTTAAAATCATGGTCAAAATATGACCCAAAATACAAGGGGGGCTAGTAAACCAGGACAGATGCAGTAGTAATTCTTAATTTGAGAATTAAGATAACATGAATTCTGATTTGTCCTCACATAGCTCCGCCACTGTTAGTAATGCTCCTCGTTTTACTCGTAGCCAGATTATGCATATTACATTTCCTTTGATATTTATCTTCCAGCACAAATTCATATCACAGAAACTACTATGCCACACACAGGCACACAATACACCTCCTAGGAATTTTAATATAAAACTAGTAAATGCGCACATGCAACGCACGTTAATATTTAGGCAATATATTAATTGCACGCGTTGCACATTAATATTTAGGCAATATATTAATTGCACGCGGATATTAGGTATGCTATTATTTGTGTGTTAATTCTGTGATTAGTGCAATATTTGGTATGATATTAATTACACGTTGAACGCTCGCCATTGGAGCAGTCTAGATCGTTGGATTGACTTAGTTTGATGGCCAAGATCAGTTGGATCTGCCCCTTTGGATCTTTTTATATTGGTATAGGTATAGATGAAAGATAACCCAACCAAACTACAAAGTTTTATAGAGTTTTGATGTGTAAAAGTCTCACCAGAAGGGCAGCAACAAACTAATAAAATACTAATCATTTGCAGCTTAAAGTAAGCATTGGTATGTATCAAGGGAAAGGTGTACCTTGTAATGTGTCAACAAACTATTCCAAAGAGGCTGCTTGCTTAGAACTTTAGGATTCCCAAGAACGACTATACCATACCTAGCACGAGTTAATGCAACATTTAACCTGCGTGGATCATTAAGAAAGCCGATACCCTGAAAAAAAAAAGTCAAAAGCAGTATGCATCGTCAGTTAAACGATTCGGTGTGCAACAGTTGCTCGTCAAGCACTAACAGCCAAGGAACACAACAATAATTCACAAAGAATCATGGCTCAGTTTATATCAAAAAATGCAATATATGAAGAAACATAAATGCATAGATGTTTTATATTCAAGAAGATATATAACTTAACTACACACAAAGCAAATGCCAATTTACAATTGATATGGCCAGATAACAATTAAATAATCCACCACTAAAAACATATTGTATCACACACAAAATATCTATGGCGATAAACTCCAGATTGCATGTACCAATCTACAAATTGATATGACCAGATAACAATTAAATAATCCAGCACTAAAAACATTTTGTATCACATACAAAATATCTATAGCGATAAACTCTAGATTGCATGTACCATATGCTGTGCATATAAATATAAATTACTACTGTATAATGCAAGAAACACACAGCCAACGAAATGATGGGGCCAATATGATAAAAAAAGAAAACACACCTGGTGTTCATTGCTTCTAACACAAGACAGAATAATGTAATCTTTCTCTCTTCCCTGGAAGGAGTCGACACTTGCCACCTGAATAACATTATGCATATTATAGCACAAATATTTCTGGAAAGGTAAGGTTAATTCTGTTTGCTAAAGACAAAGCTTTGACCAACAACTAAGGCCCAGTTCTTTTCACTCGATTCTGGACAATCTGGGTCTGAATAATCAAAAGCTTAAAAGAACTCGATTTGATTGTCTAAAATCATCTGAGAATCACTAAAATCGGTACTGCAATCCAAAATCGTCTGGAGACCTCGCTTCTGGCGATTATGAGCGCTCGCACAAAACAAAACGGTTCGATTTAAGATAGTATCCCTGTTTGAGAGGCAAATAACAAGAGGAGAACTGCCACTGGTGGCCAGCCGCGCCCAGGAAAACGAGTCGCACTCGCACGACTCTTCCCTCTCCTTCGCTTGACCCCCCACCTCCCCGCTCGCGATAGGGTTACAAGGCCGCCGCCGCCGCACCGCCCGACAGCCCGCCCGGGCTGCTCACCCCTCCAGGCCCACAGCCGCTGCTCCACCCGACGCCACCTCCGCCAGATCCGCCTCCGCCCGACGCGGCCACGCTGGAGTTCGGTCGGGCCGTCGCCTCAGGTGAGTTCTCCTCTCCTCTCTGTCTTCTCTGTTCCTAGTTCGCACAGAAATTGATGGATGGGTGCTGGAGGAATGGATGGATGGACTGGTGAATGAATGTGTTCTATAGAATTTGTCATGCCGTTCAATCTTTGTACATAGAAAAAACAATGGATCGATAGATGGATGTATTTGTCTGTACAGAGAACGATCGATCGATAGATGGATCGTATGTGCAACCCCCATTGCCATTTACAGGCGCCAACGCACTAGATGGTACCATGGCCGCAACACGCGAGGCTATCGCTATCAGTCTTGTACCATGAAATTAGTCAATCTATTTGTAGTGGAACTTCTTTTGTGGCAAAGGAAACGTGGAAACCTTCTTTATTGAATATTTTATCAATCTAAGATATTCATAAATCATATTCATGCTCATATTTGATAATAAATTGTTTGAAACTTCTAACTTTAGCAATTCAACACAAAGTTCCTGTTCAGGGGCATTATAGACATTTCAACATACAACTCGTTCCACAATCTCAGACCACAATCTCAGAAAAGAACTCGGCGGCCGATTCTGGGGGAAATTTCCCAAAAGCTGATTCTGGAGAATCAAAAGCTAAAAAGAACTGGGCCTAATAATCTACTAATATTTGATTGTGAGACAAAACATCATGAACATAAAAGTCATAAAAGTACTTTAAAATTGAAATATATTAACATTTCATCTGAGGCCATGCATATTATATATCAATATAACCAACCGATGACTGAAGCCTCATCTTAACAAAACAAAATACACCTTATGTTTCCGAGTATAGTTTACAGTTTTATGGTTTACCTCAATTTCCTTGTAAAGCTGTTGGCGAAGAGAGCCATTCCTTGACATATAATTTACTATATACGCCCTCTGCCCTTCATAAGGTGTGATAACTCCGATCTGCATATTAAAGATCCATGAGGTACAAATCCAGTTTCAAAATAATTAGTGATGTCTTCTCATACAGAAGGGGCTAGTGCAGAACTTCTAAATGACCATAAGAATAAAGTTCAGGAGATTCATGGAGTCTGACTCTACCCATTGATGTCTGTTAGATCATGAATTGGAACATGTGCCGTTCATAGTTTTCTTCTTTTTATGTGTAATCTGTTATGGTTATCCTTTGTCATGCAGGCATCATTGCAAGCATGTATACACAAATTGGGCCCAACAAAATGCATGGGCATATACGTATCACGTGCTGCATGTCTGTGAAGCTATAGCTAGGAGCCTAAGATCCACTCTGGAATAAAGGAAACAAACAACAAAAGGAAATAGGCTGCTTTCTTTTCAACTGGTTTTTGCTCTTCTACTCCAACTCAACCTGACACTCATCTAAATCCACTGGGCCAGCGATAGCAGATTTCATAGGCTGCCACCAAAAAATCATATCCATACTAGCTGGTTGCTTTACACCCTATTTTCCCCTTCTATCAAGCACTCTAATGTTCTAATTTCTAAGATCCAGGTCTTCTTCTCAATGAGAACGCTGGAAGATGCATGAACGACTTGGAAGGGAGAGAGCAGCAGCAGCTTGTCCAGTTCGTCCCATTTGAAAACAACGAGCAAGGGTGCTAGCCTTATGGCAGGAGGCATGTCAACCGAAGCATGGTGCAGGTCCAGGAATTAGAGAAAATTGTACCGCATGCTATGCCATACTCCTTAACAGGTTAATTCCCTACAAACCTCACACATTGGCACATGTCCCGGTGCCATCGGCTTTGAAATCGACACCATCCATGAGTGGAGCAGTGGCTCCCTGGTTTTGAAAGAACGTCCTTATGATAGTAATCATTTTTACTCGGTACATACCTGGCTTGGCACAACACCACTTCTTAAGAATGTAGTTACAATTTTCTCTACATTTGCAGCTTCAGTCCTATTGAGGTAAGATGTCCCACTAGCACTTATCTCTTCTACTCCCATCTATAGAAAATCAGTTCAAATCAGTATATATAGACCTTTTCCATAAATAGAAGTGCAATCAATTTTCCAAAAAAGTACCTGCACATAGAAGAACATCGGTCGATTTGGAACAGGCCAAGGAAAGTCAATTCCAGATGACTGTCTCTCATTTACGGTTACCCCATTTTGCAGTGTGCCTTCATAAAAACAGTTGGATGGAAATTCTGAAAGACAAGGGTGCATTCTATATTGGACCTGTAAAATCAGGGTTATCAAGTTAATAGTACTAGCTTTAAACTGACATAAGTATAGTTTTAAACGAAATATTTCAGCTTTTGACTGCAAAGTAGTAGTAACTGTATTAGCTGTCAACTGAAATAAGTCCACTATCTCAAGAACAAATTATTGTCAAAGAATAGTAACAGTTAATCATTGCGATATCATGATTTAGAACTCAGATATCGCTTGGTTGATTTATTAGCTTATATCCTGCGGCGAAATATGTACAGTTGTACAGACTTCTGTTCATCATAGAACTTATTTCTACTCAATTTGGTGTCCAAAATAACAAAAGGGGTGGTAGGGAAAATCTGTGTGAAGTTCCAAGGAAATAAGGATGGATACGTCAACACTGATGACTTCCTCATTAAGATAGGACTGCATCAGGGGTCAGCTTTGAGCCCTTATCTTTTTGCCTTGGTAATGGATGAGGTCACAAGGGATATACAAGGAGATATCCCATGGTGTATGCTCTTTGCGGATGATGTGGTGCTAGTTGACGATAGTCGGACGGGGGTAAATAGGAAGTTAGAGTTATGGAGACAAACCTTGGAATTGAAAGGGTTTAGGCTTAGTAGAACTAAAACGGAGTACATGATGTGCGGTTTCAGTATTACTGGGTGTGAGGAGGAGGAGGCTAGCCTTGATGGGCAGGTGGTGCCTCAGAAGGACACCTTTCGATATTGGGGTCAATGCTGCAGGAGGATGGGGGTATTGATGAAGATGTGAACCATCAAATCAAAGCCGGATGGATGAAGTGGCGCCAAGCTTCTGGCATTCTCTGTGATAAGAGAGTGTCACAAAAGCTAAAAGGCAAGTTCTACAGGACAGCAGTTCGACCATCAATGTTGTATGGCGCTGAGTGTTTGCCGACTAAAAGGCGACATGTTCAACAGTTAGGTGTGGCAGAGATGCGTATGTTGAGATGGATGTGTGGCCACACGAGGAAGGATCGAGTCTAGAATGATGATATACAAGATAGAGTTGGGGTAGCGCCAATTGAAGAGAAGCTTGTCCAACATCGTCTGAGATGGTTTGGGCATATTCAACGCAGGCCTCCAGAAGCCTTTCCCTACATTTCTGCAAGAAGCTGCTTCCAGGACTTGAACACGTGACCTCAAGTCAGAAGGCTAAACGAGTAAAAAATATCATTAGAAAAGAAACATACCGTGAGAAGTACCAACATAGTTATAATATTATTAATCTGAAAACTTACACAGTTCTGATAATCAATCTAGAATGAACTGGCGAGTTACGGAAAGCGTAGTAGTAACAACATGATGATACTACTAGACACGGAAAGACAACCGTTACCTGTAGCCTGAATGGCTTGACTCCAAGGATAACAAGGCGCTCAAAGAGAGATTGTGCTAATCCTGCTCGTGCTGCCTTTTTGCACATGATGACTGGACCCAGTTGGCAATGATCTCCAACAAGAACAACCTGAATAGCTCAAAAGCATAAATAAATATAATCAAGTTAACCTAAATGAGATCATGATTACATCTTCACCTGCTTAACACCAAGAACCAATGGAATAAGACACTCTGGCTCTGTCGCCTGTGTAGACTCATCGATAAGAACCTGTCAATAACAATTTCCATTGCTTCAGGATACAATATAGAAAAAATATGAACGCTGCTAACCTAAAGACTAGAGAGTAGAAATCATTACCTGGCGAAAACGGAAGTTTGACAAACGAGGGTCTCCAGCACCAACACAGGTGCAGCAAATCACATCAGCACTTTGTAATATCTCTCTTTCAGTGGCTCGTTTTAGTGCCTTGTACTTTTTCTCATCACTGCTCGACAATTCTCCTGTGGAAATATAACACAGCACATCAGTTCCCAGCCAATCAATTGAGTCATACCGAGTCTCTTCAAAGAAAATGTTCAATGAAAGCATCACGCTTGGTGAGAGACTGAGAGTGGATAAAACACCTTGCTCGTCTTTTAGTTGCTGTAGCTTATGCATTTCGCTCTTCTCGGAATTATCGAGATGTCGAACCTGCATGATTGCAAAAACCCATGATTAGCGTTCACACAAAAATGGTTATTTTGGATGCAAGAGACTAGATAGGAGTCAAAAGTGTACCTGATAATGAAGTGTAAGATGCTCAACAGGTGAAGAAACTGCTTCTCTAGATTTCGCACAAAGTCGAACAACCTGCAGTAAGTAGAGTATTCAACTAAGGTTACTCGTTGAAAGGATAAACCACAAATAATGACTCATTAATTGCAGTGTGTAGTTCATTACGAAAAAAAAGTATCTCGTCAATTCTTGCAATCAGTTGAAGCATATGAGAGCTAACTAAACAGTAGCAGTTGCAGTACACGGCAGATGCCATGCTCAATTGATCGCTGACGAGTTGAAAAGGTACAGTTGGAAAACGGTAGATAATCAACACAAACAGTAAATTCATCATTCACCTTGAGACCTGTTGAGCTTATCTTCTCTGCCAACTGATCAACAGCAACATTACTTGGTGCACATACAAGGACCTAAGATTTCAAACCAGAGAGAAGGGGTCAAAACAATACTTCCAAGCTATAACAACACATCACACCATGCAGTTCTATACCTGCCCTTGGCCTTGTTTTGCCATGTGGTACACAATTGCAGCTGATGTAACAGTTTTCCCAGTGCCAGGTGGACCTTGAATCAAACTAACGGGCTTCTGGAGAACACTTTTAACTGCCAAGACCTGAATACATACAGCACCAGATCAACACCAAAACAAATATAATAGTTTAAATCATTTGACCATTATTGTGTGTGTAATATGAAAGTGAGATAATATAAAGAATTGTTGTAGAACAGTTTTTCATAAAAAATCTATATACTTAACCAATCAAAATAGTTTTCTATTACTTAGTGGTCAAGATAGAAAAGTTTGTTCGCACACTTTCTTAGAACAGCTTCTATTTTGGGACAGAGGAAGAACATATTGTTCAACTAAAAATTACTTGGTATGAACACACTAATACATCATGGTACCTGGGAAGCATTTAATTCTGGAAGTCCTGGCGCACCGAAGCGTCTCGGTAGTGTATTGCGTATTATCTGATGCTCAACTTCATGGCCCAAAAGATGATGATATATGTACCTGTGTTGAGTGAACACCAAAAGTTGAGAATTCACTGAAGGTGACGATCATATGACTAAGACATGCTTTATGAAGAATCTAATTAATTGAAGTTCTAGGTTTGCCCGAAGTCAAACTTCTTTAAGTTTGACCAAGCCTATAGGAAAATGTGGTAGGACAAAACTAGTGTTGTAGCTATATATAGTATAAAGAAAGAATCTGATAAATCTAATTTAGTGTTGTAGATATTGATACTTTTTTCTCTAGACTTGATCAAGCTTAAATAAGCTTGACTTAGGACAAAACTAGAACTCAATTACTTTGGAATGGAAGGAGTATGCTGCAAATTATTGTGAATAAACAAAGAATACAAAAACACAGCTTACAGAAGAAAACATTCTAAAGACTAAATCCCCTCCCTTCAACCACATATCCAAATAAGAAGAGGTAAGTAGTAAGTATTAATTAAAACGAAGAATCAATGGATTCATAATTACCTCCTACTTGTACTCTTTTACAATGTTGGTTAAATGAGGGATCAAATGTGTTAGACTTTATTTTCCGGAAGGTTCGCCTTGAGGATTAGAAATATGGCTATTGCTTTATAATACCTATTTTGCATTAACAGCAACTCCCTAATAATTATGAAATAACTTCGAGAGCAACTGAAGTACTTGTGGGTTTCATATTGCTTCCCCTTCAACTCATAATCACAACAGAAAACAGACACAAATAAGCATGCCTGCGCGCCCAAGACGCAAAAATATATTAGCAATCCATAGAACTTACCCACTGACACTTGTCTCATCTACAGCAAAAGTCTTCATTGCCCCTTGCATCCTATCAAAGCTAGTACTCTTCCAAACAAAATCCACACTAAATCCATGGTTCAGTTCAACAGGCACTCCCTGAAATCCAGAAAGGTTGAGGGTGGAAACTATACAATAGTGAGGGTATGTTTTAAGGAAACAAGAATAAACTGGTTCCTTATACCTGACTAGCACGAAGCTCAAGTGCTACCTCCTCTTGTGCAGTGAGTTTAATCTGTAGGGAGAATGTGCTTAGCATGAGTGCCAGCACAGAAGCGACACACTGAGGTTACCAATATGGCTAACAATCAGCATTTTTAGTACACATACCACGTGACCCACAGATTGCCATGCAGGGTGTGAAGTACCACCAGAATATCTCAGCCGTAGCTCATCTCCAGGGACAAGTCTCAATTCATTATCTTCCTATAAAATGAGAAATTGATTACCTAAGATTAACTGGTATTGTGAGGTAAACAAGTGCAGTAAAAATTTGACACTGAGAAGAAGAAAAAACTATGATAAGATGATCATAGAGACCACATATTCACATATCATATGTATTTTATTTCCCAAACTAACCTTTGGAAAGACAAAATAGGCAACGCGCTTCTTGTTCAGTCCAATGTCCCACCTCACAGTTACACTGTCCTTGCTCTGTGACTCTTTCATCATCTACAGCAAAACAACAAGAGGAAACAAATAAAATAAATCAATTCCCTCAGCAACGTGTGGCAGGGTTCCTCTCAATCCTAAATAAAAAACAGGCACTTTAAAAAATAGTCAAAATACAATACCTTGTCGTAATCAGCCTCAAGCTTTATCAGCGGAGCAAAAACATTTTGATACTGGCACAAACAATAAAGGCATTCTAGTTACAGTGCTAGTTAACACAAGAAGATTTAACATATAACTGAACACACTATGATATAGCTGAAATAAGTTCAAGGAACAAATGCCCGCAGACAATTTCAAAACCTGGTAAGCATCTTCATACTTCAAAACCACCGGCTGGGGTTCATCATCTACACCAGGTTTTTCAAGATCTTCAAGAGAGGCATCAGGATTTGTTTTCCAGAGCTCTTCCACTTTGTTAATTTGCTGGGCACTAATTTGGCGTGCTCTCAACTGCTCCTGTTCTGAAGGAACCTGGAAGACATAAAATTGTTCACTGTTCAGTCATCAAGAAGAGAAAATAAGGATATTTAAACGTGCACCCACCACAAAATAACATAAAAAGGAGAGAAAAATCTTACCTTGACAAGCCACGATAAGAAACACCTGTCATCAATAAGAGGTGTCCACTGACTGAGATCCCAATTCATATCCTTCAACGCATTAACATTCAAGCAGGGCTCTCTACACAGAAGAACAACAACATTCTCTGCCTTTGCTGAGATAAAACCAAGCAGAAATACATTCCGGCAGCCACAATTGTAGCATTCAAGAATCGTTTCTCCCAGAGGGCTATCCTTGTGAAGGCAGACTTCCTTATGTTTTGCTCTGACCTGCGAAAAAAAGAACCACATGCCTTCAGGTATAATTAATAATTGTAGCCAGTTAGCCAAAATGGTCAACAGTTTCCTTAATAAATATAAATATAAGTAGAAGCAGGAATGGTCTTGCGAAAAGGAGTTGTCTGCCTATGACCGCCAAATGTTGTTTACCCTGAAGATGTTTATTTAGTGGATGAAGCAGGGGTAATCGATACGATTAGCATAACTATGAGCAAAACACAACTGAATCAGAGCTGACTTATGGTAATTAACTAATTATCCAGAGATATGACAGGAGAAAGATATAACATAAATAAGGAATAATGCATCAAACATGCTTGGTATCTTATGTGCTCTGTACAGACAAAAAGGTATATATGAAGAGACCATAAGAAACAATGGCAGCTAAGCATAAAGGAAGATAGTGAAATTTCATGTCATTCTCAAAATCACTTGGTGGCAACTGATAGGTGTTGTGGCACAAATTGTTAAGAAAACACAGTTCAGTCAGTATGCACTTCCCCTGCTTATCAGATGTATAAATTGAAATTATAGCACTAAACATTGTTAAATAATATTTCAGGTATCCTGAAGACAGTCTAAACAAAGTATAATGATATTATGAACCACTTGCAAAATAGAACTACACTGCTAGCATGATTGGGAAAAATATTTTTTTGTTTGATTACTCAAATGATTTCTAGGAGTTAGATGAGACTTTGTTATTTCTCATCTAGATGAGATTTAGCAAATCCGATTATTTAGCATAATATTCATACCATCTTATACAACGTAATAACAAAAGTGAACCCAATGAAGACTCTCGACCTAATTTGGCAACATCATGAAAAACATTAACAAAATACAAGTATACAACTATAAATGCTGTTAACTTACAGGCCGGGTCAGTTTTCTACACTAAAAGAATGACATGATGGAAAGGTAACTCACTTTAAACAAATTATCAAGGAGAAACTCCACATGTCCACATGCTACCAAAACTGCTGACACATTCACACCAAACTAATCAAACTAGCGAACTAGCCATAACAGAAGACACCGATGACCGGTCAAGTTCACATATATCGCCTACTCAGCAACTTCCACTATCTAATCAAGTAAGGTTGCATATCCTGGCCTAGACTCTGTCTGGTATCAGTATCATCCTCTTAGCACCATCAACCAATCCAACACTAAAAACGGTACCTAGCAAGATAATCTTTATGACCCAATGTAACTAATTTCTCAGTAATTTTGTACTTCACAGTCCGCTAGCTTAGAATTCGAAACAACCAAATAAAGGGAAGGAGCCGCACCAAGTGGTTAACGATGTGGGAGCCAGAGGTGTTCCCTCGCGAGTTGCAAAACCACTTGCGGCAGGATGGCACGTTGCAGCGCGCAACACACGCAGGGTTGTGGATCCCGCAGTACCGGCAGGCATGCTCCACGAAATCGCCCTTGCCATAGTCGTACCCGTCATCCCCCGTTCCGGCGCCAGGAGGCTCCTCGAAACTAAGGGCCGAGACCCCCGCGGCGAGCCCGTCCGCGACCGCCGCCGCCGCCCTTGCCTTCGACGCCGACGACCGCGGCGACGGCGAGGATGAAGAGGCCGGCGGGGTCGAGTCCTGCGGCGCGAGATCGGCGTCCGGCAAAGCGTCGGGCGGCAGGGGCGGAGCCGGCCAGGAAGAAGAGACTGAGGAGGTGACGGGGGCCGGGGGCGGCGGCGCGGATCGCGCGGGCTGGGAGAGCTCCGGGAAGTCGGGGTACTCGAAGTCGTCGCCCTGCGTGTTGAACTCCAGGAAGGTGTATGCGTCCCCGGCGGCGGAGGCGGAGGGGTCGGGCTGCGAGGCCGTCTCGTAGAGGTCGGCGGCCGCAGCCGAGGAAGGCGGCTGCGTCGCCATCAGCAGCTAGGGTTAGGGTTTTGCCGCGGGATGGGGAGGCAGGGAGGGAGACGAGGCGAATCGAGAGGGGAGCGAGGAGAGAGATGTTGAGGTAGTGGTGGGTTTGATTTGATTTTAACCGTCCGGGGTGGACTCTGATTTTGGGATCGCAGGGGTGCACGAGGTGGGATTGACAGAATTGAATCAAGTATATATATCTCTATATCTCTATCTCTACCTTATCTAATCTATCTAACTAATAAACCACGGATCGCTTCTGGTCGTACGTCGTCAGCGCTTTTGCAGAAAAGTCCCTGTATTTTCTGGTATTCAACCCGCAGTCCTCTCATAAGTCAACCCGAACCGGTACCAAGGGAAAAAAACAGCCCTGTCTCTGCCTTGCCGTGCTCCTTCCCACCTCTGCCTCTGTCTCGCCAAGGCTCCGCCGCCTCCTGCTCCGCCTCACCATCGCGCTCCGCCGGCCGCCTCCTGCCCAGCCATGCCTCAACGCCCGCCGCCTCCTTCCCGATCCCAGGCAATATTTGCTAGTCTTTATCTTTACATACATACATACATACATATATATATATATATATATAAATGCGATCCGGTGGTGGCTGCGCCTGCTCGCCCGCCGTCTGCTGCGTGGCGGGCGCCTTTGTCGTCGAGCTGTTCGTTGGCTCCAGTCGGGCGGTTCCACACGGGGCGCCTATCCCGCTGTGCCACCGATCACTTAATTCGGCTCTCGACTGGTGCATAATATGCTTAATTATGTTGTGATTTTTCTGTACCAATGAATGATCCGGGTGAGTGGTTAAAATATTTGTTGGCACACGTGGCTGTGTTAGTGAGAGGTCAATCCGCATCCTTTTCCACTAATTAGCGTGATTTTGATAAGTTCAGATTTTGAGAAGGAGAAGAAAGCCTCAGAGGCCAGAGTATTCAGGAGGACACCAATCCAAATCTATGGTGTTTGAGGCAGCTTGAAAGAAGGTTTGCTGCAGGGAAGAGATAGAAAGAGCGAAATAGAGAGGGCAGGGGCGTGATCTGTTGTAAGTATGAAGTGAAGTAATCCTTCCTGTCCTGCTGTTTGTTTTCGCAACTCTGTTTTGCACAACTCTGTTTGCAGTGCGTGCAGTAACTGATCGATTGCGTTTTGAGGGTTCTAGGTGTCGAATATGACCGGGCCATTAAAATAAAAGTTGTATATCTTTTCAAGACCTTTCCAACGAATATTTATTTGCAATTTTTCGTCAGGTATTCTAGGAGATAATGCCTATCTGAAGTTACTGTCAGTTTTCGCCAGACTGCAGTTTTAGGCATTACTTCCTATTTTGTGGCGCTTCAAAGTAACTTCAAGGCTGAATCTGTCCATGGGGCTATGGATGTATTTTCAGTATTTGGTTTGAAATTTCCATGGAGAATTTTTCTCAAATTTTCTCTGAGTATAGTGAAAGATACAACCTTCTGAATGCTGCTGTCCATTGCGAGTTCTGTTCTGAACTTCGACAGTTACTGTTTTCTGTATTGAGATTTGAGAGGCATTTTAAAATATCTGTCTAGAGTACAATTAACATAGATATAATTCATTGTTTGATCTTTCCACAGAGTATGTAAGTACTATTTTTATTGCGTCTACAAGGAGTAATTTAACATTGCTATCCGTTTCATTAAATTTGTGAGATCTTCCTGAAACTGTATAATTTTGGTTGTGAGTTTCAAATTGGTTTGCCGTTTTAACGGTACTTAGAGGCCGAATGTATTGTCTTGAACGAAACTGTTGCATCTTGCTTTAGATGTTTTTGATAAGGTAACAGCTGCCTCAATCAAGAATCATTAACTCCCTCGTCGTGTAACTTCCTCGCTGCAGGTGATTGGATCAGCGAACCTCTCTCGCTCCGCTGCTCCTATCGTTATTTGGATGGAAAATTGGAGGCCGGCCGTGTCCTCCAACACAAATTGATGTAGTGCCCGACCCGGATTTGATTGGCTGCTATAAGAAGCAAGGGTCCTCGTACCGAATCTCCATCGTTTTGCCCTTCGACCATAATCTCCATCATCCCGTCGAAATTGCAATTTTGAACAAACATCCAATGTCGCCGCCAAGTTCGCCGGAGGAAGAAGCGCCGAGTTCACGGAGGAACAAGCGCCGAGTTCGCCAAAGGAACAAGAACGCCCGAGTCCTGTGGTGGCTACACGAGAGGTATGTATCCACTGGTTACGCCACGGCGCAGTAGAGCCTCAAGTTCGTCAAAACTTGACCTGACCACATCGACGCCACCTTGCTGCCGCTGTTGCTGGAGATGAGCTGAATAGCAAGCTTTGGTTGCCTCTTTGCTTCCACTTCACCGCTCTTCGACTATCTCGTAATTGTAAAACACCTAATCGATTCTTCAGACTTGATACTGGTGGTCATGGTCTTCTTCTCTTACTGTTGCGAGACTTGGTTTTAGTTAGTAATCTTGAGATCAAGTGTACTCGTGGATTGCTTAGATGGAGGACCACTGTTGGTTTTGTACTTAGATGCAATTGTGAATCATGTACGGTTCAATTCAGATTCATGTGGTATTTTTCATAAATTTGTGCCTGCCTGAACATTATTACTATTAAACTATGAATAATGATTTTTGCAACTGTAGGAGAATTTCTTTGCCGCATCACAAGAAAAACAATTTGAAACAGAGAACTGCACATTATGACTATCAAAAAAATTAGTGGACATGAAAGCAGTATAAATACTTGCACCGAATGCATTGTAGCCCGTAGCAACGCACGCGCCTCCTGCCTCGCCCCGCCTGGCGCCGCCGCCTCCCGCCCCGCCCCGCCCCGCCTGGCGCCGCCGCTTCCCGCCCGCCCGCCCTGCCCCGCCCGGCGCCGCCGCCTCCCGCCCCGCCCTGCCCTGCCCCAACCGGCGCTGCCGCACACCGCCGCCGCGCCTACCCCTGCCTCCTGCCCCTGCTACCATGGCACCGCCGAGACTCCTCCCCACTGCTTCCACCTCCACAATGGTTCCCCCAACCCCACCGGCTTCGCCACCAGCCACTCCTTCATCCACAAAAATCATAGGAGACAACTACACAGGCGAGCCTACTAGCCAGACTCGACGGCTGCGGTGGAACACCGCGGATGTGAGGGCGCTTGAAGGCCGCGGCGGCAGCAGCCAAAATCTTCATGAAGTTTCTCCGCTTACCCTCCCTCGGTCTGATTTCTCTCTAATCTTTGAATCCCCTCAGTTTGAACTAATGCCATGTATTTTCAGAACAATTAGTGAATCATTTGTCAGTTAAAAGATGGTTGATGCTCCAAAAAAGATTGTATTGATTCAATCTGGAAAAGTTAAGATCACAATAGTAATTACATATGCATTTGTTGGGCCAAAAGTAGCAGTTACATATGCATTTAGTTAATCTTTTGGCCTATCACCGTTTCATGCATTTTTGGTGGACTTTCATTTGACCTTGAGTGTTGACTTGCTTCTCTGTTGCTAACAATGTCTAGCTTGCCGAATGTACTTGCTTATCCTTGTACTGGAGTACCATTGATTCACCATATACACACTTTCCAATTATGTCTGTTTACTATCTACTAGGAGTCGACCATGGCTGCACGGAGCAGGTCCACCCACTAGGGGCCGGCCGCTGTGTCCGCCAGGAGGATTCCTGCACTAAGCCTTGCCGGCGTTCCCGCCACCAAGGTACTTCTACTTATGTGTCTCTATAAAATTCCTGCATATGTTTTTGTGCTTTCCACTTAATGCATTGTTAGCTCTATGTTACCCTTCTTTAGGTACTTCCTGCTGCAGGATTTTCTTTGTGCGAAAATCAATATACATAGGCATATTTGCCCATGAAGCTGCTCTGGTTTTTCTTTTAGAGTTTACTCCCATTTACTTGTGTCGTTGTACAATAATAACAGAATTGATATCGATTAAACTTCTTTGAGTTTCTTGAAATTTAATGATTTCCCATGGAATATGAAGTTTGAGAATGACACCTGTTGAGCTGAAAATAATCTAGCGAGCAATAGTATAATGAATAGTTATTACTGTATCGGCATCGCATTGCTCATGGGTGAATAACACAACAATAAACTAGAAAAATGGAAATGCTCTGTTTGGTTTGGGTACCATGCAGGAAAGTAGTTAACAGAGATAGACTATTTGACAGTTGCAGAGTGACACCACCACCACATATGAAGCAGAGAGTTTGTAAAGAGACACTAAATAATCATCTGGATTGAGACACTAATTTCTTTCTTGTGTAGTGAAGACGATCTTTTTTGGGGTGTAATATAACTATGGTAGCTCTCTGGAGTGAGAATGCCGAGGCCCTAAAAAACAGCCATCGACACGGAGTTCCTGCCATTAAGGATAAAAAAGCTAGCAGAGAAACAGCTTGGGGAATCACAAGCTTATCTTGCCTTTTGAATGTGCAGCCTGTAACCAGAGAAGCTTGTTCCAATTATAGTATGCTTATTTTCCCCGAGCTGTTTCTCTGCCAGCTATTATTCTCAAGCAACCACCAAACTATGGATAGAAGAAGTCTTAACATGGAGCTATTTCAAAACAAGATGAGGAGAGCCTCAAGAATTTAAACAGTAAAATACGAACCTGCACATGATCATATAATGTGCGGATCACAGGCTGGCCAAAGCCTTCTTTCGAGTCTCCTAACATTGCCTGCTTAATTTCACTACTTGCAAGTACAACTAGCTAGAAATTTTGGTATGCTGCTAATCTCTTTGCTTCCAGGAGAGTTTGACCACTCATATCTCTCTTTTTCTTGCCACCTGCACTTAGTAGTTTTTTTTCTATGATATATATTGTATCATTTTGGTTGCTGAATATGATAGTCGTAGCCCGTCAAAAAATTATGATAGCCGATTGATTCTTCTTAAAAGGTACATTGACTGTTGCAAAATTTACTTGGTCTTCTATTTATATTTTCCAGAATACAGTCCTAGAGATGTTGCTTTATTTGAGTTCTGCTTATTGCATTTATTGGAGCACTTGCAATGGGCACATTGAATGTTCAAATGTTCCTCTTGCCGCTGACCACACTACAGTTCATTATATCTCATTGAGACCTTAATCATCTTCCATGTTTATTAGAAGGTAGCATAGTACTGGTTGAACCCGATAGTTACCTGAAACCATTGCTTAACACTGAGCCCCTCTACTTTCTAAAAGGTTTCCATTTTGGTTTACTGAATATTTTTTTCCTTCTTGAACTATATCAGTTGGGCAAGTGCTAGAACCCAGGAGCATATGATTTTGCTGCTCATGACATACGCGTCAATATTGCAATCAACTATGTCTGCAATTGTATAGACAAGGGCCTGCATTCTATATGGAAGGTTCAACATTGAAGCTGCTCGCACTGATCCGCAATAGATCTTGACTTCAGCGGAAAATGAGGTATATTGAGCTTAATTTCGCATGGTTACATACAGATAGAACCAGTTGTACAATATATGTTTTTTGTCCTAAAGTACCGCTTCTACTTCTGATTCATGTAATGACTATTCAGTTTATAAAGAAAACACCTATTTCTTTGTGTTTATATTTAAGACCTATGTTTTTATTTTAGAGAACACATGAATTTTTGTTGGAAATGAAATGAGCTACCATAACTACTATAATCTATGCATATGGTTTCAGTAGATTTTTTTGGTGAAGAGTTGGAATACCAAAAGACAATAATGCACTAGATGTCCTTGATTATACTTATACTTTGTGTAGGTTTCTATATGTTGAATTTCACATGGAGCAACTTTGTCCGCGGGTTCTGTACACACTATTTTCATCAGCTTGTGTAGTAGCGACAATATTTTGTGCCACGACATGTAGATGAAACAGAGGGAAAAACTTTGTAGAGATAGAAGTTTCACTATTAAAAACACAATAAAAGTGCCCTCTGCTCTTTCCTCTGACATAAACCATTTCAGATCATATTTGTCTACCAACCAGCATCTATAAATAGCAGTGGTGATATTATAAGGTGGCGGTATTATATATATATTTTTAGTTGAGAACTTGATACTTAGGGCATGTGGATTACAAATACCACGCCGAGAAAACTTACATGCTCTTGTCATTGCAGGTTTCATGGAGGCAGTGCCTTATTCTACATGATGGGAATTCAATGGCATTTTATTGTTTTGTTCTTAAATACTAGCTGGGTGTGCTGTCTATTCATAGATGAAGTAATCTGAAAATCTCTTGCAGACAAAACGCCGAAAAGTTCCCAGCCGTGCACCCGTGATCGCTGAAGAGGCATACTGTTTTAGGAATGCATGACAGACTGGTCGAGATTTGTCTCTAGGATGGAATTACATGATATGTCAAAATGGTGGTCTTTATTATGCAATTCAAACTGATCTCTTGTTGCACCTCTCCTTTCCAGAAAAACAATTATTTAATCTTTCAAGTTTGATCTTCTGTCTGCATGGTTTGACCATGCAAGGGAAATGCATCAGTTCAAAGCATTTTGGAAAATCTAGGTCGACAACCATATACTAAGTGAACTTACTACTGACTGCATTTCTTGTTAACAGAGTTTATTGTTTGATATTTGGGACCCTTAGTTTCTAAGGATAATTCAGTCGAGGCAACACACCCGCATATGCACCTTATAGAGATGAGGGCAACCTTACATGTGAAGCAGGTTTTGTCAAGTTTTCCACCCGTTGCAACGCACGGGCATATGTACTAGTAACTAATAAAGCACGGAGTGCTTCTGGTCGTACGTCAAAATTTTTGCAGAAAAACCCCTACTATTTTGGCTATTCAACCCGCAGTCCTCGGTGAGTTAAAGAAAAAACGGTTCGAGATCTTTTTGGTCTGTAGATCGAGTGCAGAGCGAGCTGCGGCGCTCCCGATCCGATCGGGCGCAGGACGACGGCGGCGAGCTCATGAAGGGCGCAGGGGGCCATATCGCTCGACGACGCCGCCTCCCCAACGCGCAAGAAGATGGCCCATTGTGAGAGCCCCATTCATCCTTCTCGGCCAAGGAGACAGCTGACAGAGAGAGAGAGAGAGCCGAGGATAAGCATCAACGCCTGCCTAACAGGCACCGCCAAGAGATGGACGACGGCCGGAGGGGTGCTCGAGATGGAGGAGCACGAGGCCGACAGAGAGGTTGCTGGAGGCAGCGAGCTCAAGCGGGCGTTCAGCTTGTGTTCCATGTGGCGACTCCTTCCCCGAGAAAACAGAGATTAGACAGAGACGAAGAAGGAGAAGGGAGATTAGAGAGAGAAAGAGAGGGCGGCAAGACCTCTGGCCGACCCGCCGAGGAGGCGACTGGAAGCACAGAGGAGCTCCTCTCCAGCGATGTTGGAGGAGGCGGGAGGCCGGGCTGCTGGAGCCCAGCCTGGCCTGGCAGGCGTCTTGGCCGGGAGTCCATGGCAAAATTGAGAGAGAAGAAGGAGAGGGAAAAGCCGAGTGAGAGGAGGAACAGGCGGTTCTTTGGCTGGCCCTGCTTCAAGCTGGCTCGGGCACCATCTCCCAAAGTGCGGTTGGAGGAGGCACCTCACGCGCGAGGGAGGGACGACTGGGCGGTCACAAGGACGAGGACATGCTTTCCTGCTCTCATGGCCAAGGAAAAGGAAAGAACTGAGATGTAGGGGAAGAAAGCGAGGGAGGAGGAGGTGTTGCGGCGAGGCGCTAGAGCTTCGGTGGGGAGAAGATAAGGTTGGAGGAGGGATGGACAGCGATGGGAGTCTGGGGTCAGATGAAACGCGTCACCCGCGCGAGATGGTTGGTGGACACCCGAGGCTCTGGACACGAGAGCACTTGATTAAATTGACCAGATTTGGTAATAATAAAAAACTAGGTAGATTAACTAGGAGGGACACGCTCCATTTACCAATAAAGTCGCTTGACTCTCGCCATGCATGCATTTTTTCTCTCTGAATATACATTTTGGTTTTCCTTTTTAAGTTGGATTTGCATCTATTTGTGTTTTGTGACGTACTCATATTAACTACATAGGTCAGGACACACACGGCAGAAATATATATGCCTGGGCGCCCAATGAAATTATTACATAAATTATCTCTGTGCTTTGTTGATTCCGATTTATACGAGTGCATAAGAAATCATCAGTGTCAATAGAGACATTTACATGTCATGGCTTAATAAAGTTGTTATTTCGTCTTAGGAAGAAGATGCCATGCTTGATATCCTTGAAGATGGTCATGTTGAAGGTAGTTCGGATGAACGTGGCAACCACCTTATACATCCTTTTAACCCAAACATTGATGCTTTGAAGAAACACGAAACAATTGCATCCAGACAAAATTACTTTGAAAATGTTGGATATGCAACATTTTTATTGTCTGATGTAAGTGCAATGGTTAACCTTCCCGCGTGGTATGCTTTGTCACTAGACATCGACGGAGTGAAGTCAGACGAATAACATGGTGTATATAGCAATGCTTTTATTTTAACTTCATGTTACTGCTATCTAAATTGCTTCAAGGAAAAACATGATACTCTAGCATGCATACGACGCATATATTCTGATGCTTATGTCCAGCTAATCCAATTTTAATAAGGCGTTCACTTTTTTAAAATAAATAAAAACCCATGTTTTTCTGAAAAGTAAAAATAAGAAGTATTCACATACTATTCCATGAGCCACTACTCTTCTATCTGATGAAGAAAGCTAATGTGGCTTCTTAACACTCAAAATTCAGACTCCAAAAAGTAATAATCAAGGTCATCTTATTATGGACGTTTATCAGAACTGTATGTAAAAAAATGGAGCGTAATAGCACATGAATTATGTTTTGCGAGTTTTTATGCCCGTTGCAACGCACGGGCATTTGTACTAGTTACTAATAAACCACCTATTGCTCCTGGTCGTACGTCGCGGCAGTCTCACAAAAAAGTCCCTGAATGTTGAGTATTCAACCCGCAGTCCTTTCTTAAGTGAGAAAACGTTTCGTTCAGCCATTTTGCAAAAACATCCCTACAATTTACAGTATTCAACCCGCGGTCCCTTTTAAGTTAAAAAAAATCAAAAACACACGCGAGAACTGGCTCTCCTCTCTCTCCCTCGCCTCCCGATCCCAGCCGCCATGATGAGGATATCAATACCATTGTTACACCCACAGCCCCTACTGCTACATATACTGGACCAATTACTAGAGCTCGCGCACGCCAATTAAATTATCAGGTATTTTTGTTTCTTGGTAGTGATTCTAATGTTCATGAGAATATGATGATGCCTAAATTGGATACATTTGTTTTGCTTACAAATGAAGGCCCTAGCTTGGAGAAGAATGGACATTGAGCAAGAACAAGCATGGAGATAATGCCATGCAAGGGGAACAAACGGAGTTACAAGTGATGATTTCGGGACTTTGAAGCCACCATAATGGGTGCATGAAGCCTTGGACGAAATATACAAGATGCTACTTCATAAATGTCGCCCCGAGGCTATTCTAGGTGTCGTCACCTTATTAGTGGGCCAGCCCTTGTAATTTCGACATACACAAGTATAGGCTATTTTAGAGTCCGTATGTGTGGGGAAACAAGAGATAGGGTTGATTTGGACCCTCCACCAAGGGCCACGAAATTCCCCTCTTCCTCCATATATACAGCTCTTAGGGTACCGTTTAGACCTTGGGTTTTGTTTAGATTAAAAGTTCGTCATAGTCTGCAACTTCACGCATTTCGCTTGTGTTCAACGACCGGACAAAGGCGCCACAGAACCCCACCTTGATCAATAAAGCTTTCATCTTATATTCGCAATATCCAGATTGCAATCTCAGTTTCTTGCTTGTTCTTCGCTTGCTCGCAGGAAAGCAGACTCGTGGTCGTTGATCGTGCTCGGCGTGGTCAATAACCTCTCGGAGTTGGTTTAGCGATTGCTAAGGCGCGGCGTCCTCGCACGTTCAGTAGTCGGATCGTTAAAGTCGACTTCCTCCAAAGCGAAAACCAACATCTCATCGAAAGACGGACACCTTTGCCTCTATCAAGTGGTATCGATTTTGAGTTGCTCGGTGAGATTTTACGGTTTTTCAGAGATTAGATCGAGTCTGTTCTTCATACCTAAAGTCCACGAAAAAGCCAAAAAAATTAGGGTTAGTTCATCATATCCGAACCAATCGAGCCTTTGCATAATCTTTTTAGGGTTTTGCTTTGTTGAATTTGCGGTTGTATCGTCGTGTCTAGTTCTTTGGTCTTAGCGTCTAGTCTTTTAGAGTTTCGAGTTCGGTCATAAGTTGTCACTCCGCCACCGCACCATCATCATCGCCCGCCACCTACCACCACCGCTCCGAATCCGTATCCATATACCACCACCAATCCGTGTCCATATACCACCACCGATCCATATCCATATACTACCACCGCTACCACCACCGCTGCCATATACCACCACCATATATCCACCACCAATCCGAGTTCCTTGCATATTAGGTTTGTTTTGAGATCCATCTAGTTTCCGATTTGTGTTTTCCTTGCGGAGTAGGTTTCGGAAAAAAAAGAGTCTGAAACCACCCTCTGCTTAGGCCCAAAATTTTCCGAAACGCACTTGTCAAAAAATGTCCGCTATCCTATTTTAGGTGTTTCTAAGTGTATTGAGACATCGCCGTTATAGAAAGTTTTTTGACCCGTTTCAGATTTTTGGTCCGGCAAATAAAAAATTTCGTGCCCATCCTGTCATTTGACACAGGAAGAGTTTTGAGACACTCGCCATTATAGTGATTTTTCAAAAAAAAAACAAAAAAGAGCAGCAAAAAAAAGCCGGTAAAAAAAAGCGAAAAGAAAAAAAGTTTCAGAGTGTGCTTTTCCCTTGTTTACGTGCGGTAGCCGTGATTTTGTTAGTGTTCTACGCTCGCGTCTCTAGCACGGTCTAGCCTAGGACCAAAGACAAGATCGTCGTTGAGCGCTTATTCAACTTTGCATCTCTGAATTGATTATTCTGACCCTTTTGCTACCATATTATAAGCCTTCCCAGCTCCACATACATCTACATCGTATGCTTGACTCTCCCAGTAATCGCTCTATCCAAGCTTTGAGAGTTTTGACTACATCGGTTGCCGATCACACTTTCTTCGGGTAAGAACTGGTAAGAATTTGAGATTTGCTTGACGGATTTGTGATCGTCCACCACACCACCACCACCACTTCCTAGTAGTCTATCGAATCATATTCTTGTGTGTTTCTATTGTTGCTAACCATGGCGGGATCACAAGTCGACGTGGATCGATCGGGAGAACATGACAAACAAAGCGCTACATGATAAGTTTCAACAAATGATGAGTGGGCGGTGGAAGATGTGCTAAATAGATTTGAAGAGGCCATGGAGAAGATAGATGGCATTGAGAAGGCGTTCAAACAAAGCTCGATAACAAGTTTAATGAATTGCTCGCTGCGTCTACCACCACCACCACCGCGGCACCTAACGCACCTCTACTACAACAACAAGGACTACCTCCACATCGTGAAACAGCCCTCCACCGAAGCTTCCGTGTCCCTCTTCACCGCCAAGCTGCTGGTGTCATTGTTGATACTTCGTGGCTCCTGCTGCTGCGGTGGGGAGGATGATTATGTGAGAGATTACGAGGATGAGGTTGATCAACATCGTAACTATGTGCAACCACCAAAGACCACAACCACCGTGTCGTCCACATGCAAATAATGGCAATGTTGGGCTCCCCTTCAGTACGAGATCATGACCATCTCCTAAACTGAAATTGAATATTCCACCATTTGAGGGTAGATATGTTCCTGATATATATCTTACTTGGGAGTTAGAAACTGAACAACGATTTACATGTTTACAATATCCCGAGGAGAGACGTGTTCTGTTGTTGTTTGTGCTTTCACTAGCTTTGCATGTGTTTGGTGGTCGAACATTGTAGATTATATCATGTTCCACTACTTGGGCTGCTTTGAAAACTGCTATGCGTGCTCGTTGGGTTCCACCATATTATCAACGTGAATTACTTCAAAAATTGCAGCGCTTAAGACAAGGAAAAATTCAGAGAAGAATATTATCGGGAATTACAAACCGGCTTGATTAGATGTGGTATTGTTGAGGAGAATGAAGCTATGCTTGCACGTTTTCGGGTGGATTAAATAGAGAGATTCAGACCATTCTAGACTACAAGGATTATAATAATATCACTCGATTATTTCATCTTGCTTGTAAAGCTGAACGTGAAGTGCAGGATCGATGTGCCTTGGCGCGGACTAACTTTTTCGCAGTCGACCTTCATCATGGACACCACGTGCATCATCTACTTCCACACGTTCTACTACACGGCACCTCCGTCGGCTGCCACCTCCAACCGTGATACAAGAAAGCGAGGCACAACCACCACTATCGCCAAGAGTACACCTGCTTTGGGCCTACAGAGCTCTTCTTCTTCCATGGCGTCAACAGGGCACACAAGTGATATTATTTGTCGTCGTTGTAAGGGAAGAGGACATTTTTGAGAGAATGCCAATCTCAGCGTGTGATGATTGCTATTGAAGATGGTGGGTATGAGTCTGCTAGTGACTATGATGAAGAGGTGGCTCTTATTACACATGAAGAACACGGTGGAGATGATTACGATCATGAGACGCAATACATGACCTGCCAAGATCTTTGTGGTATGAATGTTTAGTTGCTCAACGTGTTTTGAGTGTGCAGGTTACACAAGTGAGCAAAATCGAGGCATAACTTGTTCCATACAAAGGGAGTTGTGAAGGAACGTTCTATTCAAGCGTCATCATAGATGGAGGAGCTGCAACAACTTGGCTAGCATGGATATGGTGGAGAAGCTTTCTCTCACCACAAGACCACATCCACATCCTTACTACATCCAATGGTTCAACAACAGCGGCAAGGTTAAGGTAACACGTCATCGTTCGTGTGTATTTTAGTATCTCTACATATGCTGATTATGTTGATTGTGATGTGGTACCTATGCAAGCATGTTCCTTATTACTTGGTAGACCATGGCAATTTGATAAAAATTTGTACATCATGGTATAAACAATCAGTATACTCTTGTTCACAAGGATAAAAATTACTTTGCTTCCTATGACTCTGATTCCATTTTGAAAGATGATATTAATAGAGCTAATAAAGCAAAACAGGAGAAAAATAGGAGTGAAAATCAGATTGTGGCAAAAGAATTTGAGCAACAAATGAAGCCTAATAATAAACCATCTAATGTTGCTTCGAAATTAAACTGAAAAGTGCATGTTTATTTGCCACCAAATCTGATATTGATGAGCTAGATTCTAGCAAATCTGTTTGCTATGCTTTTGTGTGCAAAGAGGCATTATTTTCATTCGAGGACGTACCTTCCTCTTTGCCCCCGCTGTCACTAACATTTTGCGGGAGTTCACGACGTCTTCCCACAAGACGTGCCACCGGATTACCACCTATTCGAGGGATTGAGCATCAAATTGACTTAATTCCGGTGCATCGCTACCCAACCGTGCACCATACCGCACCAATCCAGAGGAGACGAAGGAGATTATGCGTCAAGTACAGGAGCTGCTCGACAAAGGTTATATATGCGAATCTCTTAGTCCTTGTGCTGTTCCTATTATACTAGTGCCTAAAAAGGATGGTACGTCGCGTATGTGTGTTGATTGTAGAGGCATTAATAATATTACTATTCGTTATCGTCATCCTATTCCTAGGCTAGATGATATGCTTGATGAATTGAGTGGCTCTATAATATTCTCCAAAGTTGATTTGCGTAGTGGATACCATCAAATTCGTATGAAATTGGGAGATGAATGGAAAACAGCATTTAAAACTAAGTTTGGTTTATATGAGTGGTTAGTCATGCCTTTTGGGTTAACTAATGCACCTAGTACTTTCATGAGACTAATCAACGAAGTTTCGTGCTTTCATTGGACGATTTGTGGTAGTCTATTTTGATGATATCTTGATTTATAGCAAATCTTTGGAAGAACATTTGGAACATTTACGTGTTGTTTTTAATGCTCTACGTGATGCACGCTTGTTTGGTAACCTTGGGAAGTGCACCTTTTGCACCGACCGAGTATCTTTTCTTGGCTATGTTGTTACACCACAGTGGAATTGAAGTTGATAAAGCCAAGATTGAAGCTATTGAGAGTTGGCCGCAGCCCAAAACGGTCACACAAGTGAGGAGTTTTCTTGGACTCGCTGGTTTCTATAGGCGTTTTGTGAGAGACTTTAGCACCATTGCTGCACCTCTCAATGAGCTTACAAAGAAGGTTGTGCCTTTTGTTTGGGGTACCGCACAGGAAGAAGCCTTCACGGTATTGAAAGATAAGTTGACACATGCTCCTTTACTCCAACTTCCCGACTTTAATAAGACTTTTGAGCTTGAATGTGATGCTAGTGGAATTGGATTAGGAGGTGTGTTATTACAAGATGGCAAACCTGTTGCATACTTTTACGAAAAATTGAGTGGGCCTAGTCTGAACTATTCTACTTATGACAAAGAATTATATGCTCTTGTTGGGACTTTAGAGACATGGCAACATTATTTATGGCCCAAAGAATTTGTTATACATTCGATCATGAATCTTTGAAACATATTAAAAGTCAAGCTAAACTGAATCGTATACATGCTAAATGGGTTGAATTCATTGAGACTTTCTCTTATGTCATTAAACACAAGAAGGGTAAAGAAAATGTTATTCTTGATGCTTTGTCTCGTCGCTATACTATGCTTTCACAACTTGACTTCAAAATATTTGGTTTGGAGACCATCAAAGATCAATATGTGCATGATGCTGATTTTAAAGATGTAATGCAGAATTGTAAAGAAGGAAGAACATGGAACAAGTTCGTTATTAATAATGGTTTTGTGTTCCGTGCTAACAAGCTATGCATTCTCGCTAGCTCTGTTCGTCTTTTGTTGTTGCAGGAGGCGCATGGAGGAGGATTAATGGGACACTTTGGCGTGAAGAAGACGGAGGATATACTTGCTACACATTTCTTTTGGCCAAAGATGAGACAGGATGTTGAGCGTTTTGTTGCTCGCTGCACTACATGTCAAAAAGCTAAGTCACGACTCAATCCTCATGGTTTATATATGCCTTTGCCTGTGCCTAGTGTTCCTTGGGAGGATATATCTATGGACTTTGTTTTAGGTTTACCTCGAACAAAGAAGGGAGGATAGCATATTTGTTGTCGTGGATAGATTCTCGAAAATGGCACACTTTATACCATGTCATAAAAGCGATGATCTTTGTTAATGTTGCTGATTTGTTCTTTCGTGAAATTATTCGCTTGCATGGTGTGCCAAATACTATTGTTTCAGATCGTGATACTAAATTTCTTAGCCACTTTTGGAGATGCTTATGGGCTAAGTTGGGGACTAAACTGCTTTTAGTACTACTTGTCACCCCAAACCGATGGACAAACTGAAGTAGTCAATAGAACATTGTCTATTATGCTTAGGGCTGTTTTGAAGAATAATAAGAAAATGTGGGAAGAATGCTTGCCTCATATTGAATTTGCTTATAATCGTTCATTGCATTCTACTACTAAGATGTGCCCTTTTGAAATTGTGTATGGCTTCCTACCTCGTGCACCTATTGATTTGTTGCCTCTTCCATCTTCGGAGAAGGTTAATTTTGATGCTAAAGAACGTGCTGAATTGATTTTAAAATGCATGAGATAACTAAGGAAAACATTGAGCGTATGAATGCTAAATATAAACTTCTTTGGAGATAAGGGTAGAAAACATGTTGTCTTTGCACCGGAGATCTTGTTTGGTTACATTTGCGTAAGGATAGGTTTCCTAATTTGCATAAATCTAAGCTAATGCCACGTCGTCGATGGTCCATTTAAGGTGTTAGAGAAAATAAATGATAATGCATATAAACTTGAGCTGCCTGCAGATTTTGGGGTTAGTCCCACTTTTAACATTGCAGATTTGAAGCCTTATTTGGGTGAGGAATATGAGCTTCGTCGAGGACGACTTCATTTCAAGAAGGGAGGATGATGAGGACATCAATACCATAGTTACACCCACAGCCCCTCTCGCTACATATTTGGACCAATTACTAGAGCTCGCGACGCCAATTAAATTATCGGTACTTTCGTTTCTTGGTAGTGATTCTAATGTTCATGAGAATATGATGCTGCCTAAATTGGATACATTTGTTTTGCTTACAAATGAAGGCCCTAGCTTGGAGAAGGATGGACATTGGAGCAAGAACAAGCATGGAGATAATGCCATGCAAGGGGAACAAGAACGGAGTTACAAGTGATGATTTCGGGACTTTGAAGCCACCATAATGGGTGCATGAAGCCTTGGACGAAATATACAAGATGCTACTTCATAAATGTCGCCCCGAGGCTATTCTAGGTCTTCGTCACCTTATTAGTGGGCCAGGCCCTTGTAATTTCGAAATACACAAGTATAGGCTATTTTTAGAGTCCGTATGTGTGGGGAAACAAGAGATAGGGTTGATTTGAACCCCTCCACCAAGGGCCACGAAATTCCCCCCTCTTCCTCCATATATACAGCCCTTAGGGCACCGTTTAGACCTTGGGTTTTGTTTAGATTAAAAGTTCGCCATAGCTGCAACTTCACGTGCCGTTTGTGTTCAACGACCGCACAAAGCGCCACAGAACCCCACCTTGATCAATAAAGCTTTCATCTTATATTCGCAATATCCAGATTGCAATCTCAGTTTCTTGCTTGTTCTTCGTTTGCTCGCAGGAAAGCAGACCCTCGTGGTCGAGTTGATCGTGCTCGGCGTGGTCAATAACTCTCGGAGTTGGTTTAGCGATTGCTAAGGCGCGACGTCCTCGCACGTTCGTAGTCGGATCGTCAAAGTCGACTTCCTCCAAAGCGAAAACCAACATCTCATCGAAAGACGGGACACCTTTGCCTCTATCACGCCAGGAGCCCCACCCCACGCGGCGGTCGGTCGATCCGGTGCCGCTGCAAACCGCCGGGCGATCCGGAGGAGCTTCATGGCGAGTTGGCCGCCTAACCCCGCGGCATCAGCGGACCAGGAGGAGGAGGAGGGCGCGGGCCTGGGCGGACCGGGAGGAGGAGGAGGATGCGGGGAGGGGGAGGAGGAGGACGCGTGCCTGGGCGGACCGAGAGGAGGAGGAGGACGCGGGCCTGGGCGCTGTGCCGGTGGTCGTCGCGGTGCTGGCCAAGCCCGACGCTGTTGGGGAACGTAGCAGAAATTCAAAATTTTCCTACGTGTCACCAAGATCTATCTATGGAGAAACCAGCAACGAGGGGAAGGAGAGTGCATCTATATACCCTTGTAGATCGCTAAGCGGAAGCGTTCAAGAGAACGGGGTTGAAGGAGTCGTACTCGTCGTGATCCAAATCACCGAAGATCCTAGTGCTGAACGGACGGCACCTCCGCGTTCAACACACGCACAGCCCGGTGACGTCTCCCATGCCTTGATCCAGCAAGGAGAGAGGGAGATGTTGGGGAAGACTCCATCTAGCAGCAGCACAACGGCGTGGTTGTGGTGGAGGAGTGTGGTGATCCATCAGGGCTTCGCCAAGCACCGCGAGATATGAGGAGAAAGAGAGGTAGGGCTGCGCCAACATGAGAAGAACTCCGTGTGTTGGGCTGCTTCTTTGCCTCCACTATATATAGGGGGAGAGGGGGGGCTGCGCCCCCACCTAGGGTTCCACCCTAGGGGCGGCGGCCAGTCCAAGATCCCATATGAGGGGCGGCCAAGGGGGAGAGGGAAACTTGCCCCCAAGTTGGGTGGGTGCGCCTCCCCAAACCCTAGGCGCCTTGGGCCCTTGTGGGGCGCATCAGCCCACCCGGGCTGGTCCCTCCCACACTTGGCCCATGCAGCCCTCCGGGATGGTGGCCCCACTTGGTGGACCCGGGACCCTCCGGTGGTCCCAGACGCATCGATAAAACCCAAACTTTTCGGTGACCAAAACAGGACTTCCCATATATAAATCTTTACCTCCGGACCATTCCGAAACTCCTCGTGACGTCCCGGATCTCATCCGGACTCAACAACATTCGTAACCACATACAAACTTCCTTTATAACCTTAGCGCCATCGAACCTTAAGTGTGTAGACCCTACGGGTTCGGGAACCATGCGAACATGGACCGAGGCGTTCTCCGGTCAATAACCAACAACGGATCTGGATACCCATGTTGGCTCCCACATGTTCCACGATGATCTCACCGGATGAACCACGATGTCGAGGATTCGATCAATCCCGTACACAATTCCCTTTGTCTAGCGGTATTGTACTTGCCCGAGATTCGATCGTCGGTATCCCAATACCTTGTTCAATCTCGTTACCGGCAAGTCTCTTTACTCGTTCTGTAACACATCATCCCATGATCAACCCCTTGGTCACATTGTGCACATTATGATGATGTCCTACCGAGTGGGCCCAGAGATACCTCTCCGTTACACGGAGTGACAAATCCGATCTCGATTCGTGCCAACCCGCAGACACTTTGGGAGATACCCGTAGTGCACCTTTATAGCCACCCGCCATTCGTTGGACGTTTGGTGCACCCAAAGCATTCCTACGGTATCCGGGAGTTGCACAATCTCATGGTCTAAGGAAATGATACTTGACATTAGAAAAGCTTTAGCATACGAACTACGATCTTTGTGCTAGGCTTAGGATTGGGTCTTGTCCATCACATCATTCTTCAAATGATGTGATCCCGTTATCAATGACATTCAATGTCCATGGTCAGGAAACTGTAACCATCTATTGGTCAACGAGCTAGTCAATTAGAGGCTTACTAGGGACATGGTGTTGTCTATGTATCCGCACATGTATTTGAGTTTCCTATCAATACAATTATAGCATGGATAATAAGCGATTATCATGAACAAGGAAATATAATAATAATAACCAATTTATTATTGCCTCTAGGGCATATTTCCAACAGTCTCCCACTTGCACTAGAGTCAATAATCTAGTTCACATCGCCATGTGATTAACACTCACAGGTCACATCGCCATGTGACCAACATCCAAAGAGTTTACTAGTGTCAATAAACTAGTTCACATCATCATGTGATTAAGACTCAATGAGTTCTGGGGGTTGATCATGTTTTGCTTGGAGAGAGGTTTTAGTCAACGGGTCTGCAACATTCACATCCGTATGTATTTCGCAATTCTCTATGTCATATTGTAAATGATGCTTCCACGCTCCACTTGGAGCTATTCCAAATGGTTGCTCCACTATACGTATCCGGTTTGCTACTCAGAGTCATTCGGATAGGTGTTAAAGCTTGCATCGACGTAACCCTTTACGCCGAACTCTTTATCACCTCCATAATCGAGAAACATGTCCTTATTTACTCCAAGGACAATTTTGACCGTTGTCCAATGATCCATTCTGGATCATTCTTGTACCCTTGACCGACTCATGGCAAGGCACACTTCGGTGCGGTACACAAAGATAGCATACTATAGAGCCTACGTCTGAAGCATAGGGACGACCTTCGTCCTTTCTCTCTCTTATGCCGTGGTCGAGCTTTAACTCTTAACTTCATACCTTACAACTCGTGCAAGAACTCCTTATTTGGTGATCCATCTTGAACACCTTCAAGATTATGTCAAGGTATGTGCTCATTTGAAAGTATTATTAAACATTTTGATCTATCTTATAGATCTTGATGCTCATTGTTCAAGTAGCCTAATCCAGGTTTTCATTGAAAACACTTTTAAAACAACCCTATATGCTTTCGGAGAATTCTACATCATTTTCGATCAACAATATGTCAACAACATATACTCATCGAAATTCTATAGTGCTCCCACTCACTTCTTTGGAAATACAAGTTTCTCATAAACTTTGTATAGACCCAAAATCTTTGATCATCTCATCAAAGCGTAAATTCCAACTCCGAGATGCTTACTCCGGTCCTTAGAAGGATTGCTGGAGCTTTGCATACTTGTTAGCGTCTTCGAGATTGTCAAAACCTTCGGTTGTATCACATACAACCTTTCCTCAAGAAAACTATCAAGGAAACAATGTTTTGACATCCTATATGCAAGATTTCATAAATAATGCAAGAATCGCTAATCCAATTCCAACAGACTCTTAGCATCGCTCTGAGTGAGAAAGCCTCACCGTAGTCAACTCCTTGAACTTGTCGAAAAACATCTTTAACGACAAGTCGAGCTTTCTTAATGGTGATACTTACCATCATTATGCATCTTCCTTTTAAAATCCATCTTTACCCAACATCCTTACGACCATCAAGTATTTCTTCCAAAGTCATGGATCCTCTCTCGGATGTTATGGCCTTGAGTCATTCGTCGAATCCGGGCCCACCATCGCTTCTCCATAGCTCAGAGGTTCATTGTTGTCTAGCAACATGACCTCTAAGACGAGATTGCGTACCACTCAAGCAAGACGCTTCCTTGTCGACCCACGAGGTCCGGTAGTGACTTGATCCAAGCATCATGATCACTATCATCGACTTCCACTTCAATTGGTGTAGGTGCCACATGAACAACTTCCCGTGCCCTCGCTACACACTGGTTGAAGTGATGGTTCAATAACCTCATTAAGTCTCCACCATCCTCCCAATCAATTCTTTCGAGAGAAACTTTTCCTCGAGAAAGGACCCGTTTCTAGAAACAATTACTTTTGCTTCCGGATCTGAGATAGGAGGTATACCCAACTGTTTTGGGTGTCCTATGAAGATGCATTTTTATCCGCTTTGGGTTCGAGCTCATCAACCTGAAACTTTTTCACATAAGCATCGTAGCCCCAAACTTTTAAGAAACGACAACTTAGGTTTCTCCAAACCATAGTTCAAACGGTGTCGTCTCAACGGAATTACGTGGTGCCCTATTAAAGTGAGTGCGGTTGTCTCTAATGCCTAACCCATGAACGATAGTGGTAATTCGATAAGAGACATCATGGTACGCACCATATCCAATAGGGTGCAACTATGATGTTCGGACACACCATCACACTATGGTGTTCCAGGCGGTATTTATTGTGAAGCAATTTCCACAATGTCTTAATTGCGTGCCAAAGCTCGTAACTCAGATACTCACTTCTATGATCATATCATAGACATTTTATCCTCTTGTCATGATGATCTTTAACTTCACTCTGAAATTACTTGAACCATTCAATAATTCAGACTTGTGTTTCATCAAGTAAATATACTCAACATCTACTCGAATCACTGTGAAGTAAGAACATAACGATATTCATCAGATGCCTCAAAGACTCATTGGACTGCACACATCAAAATGTGTTACTTCCAACAAGTTGCTATCTTGTTCCATCTTCTTTGAAACCGAGGCTTTTCGTCATCTTGCCCATGTGGTATGATTTGCATATCTCAAGTGATTCAAAATCAAGTGAGTCCAAACGATCCATCTGCATGGAGTTTAAGTCATGCGTATACACCAATAGACATGGTTCGCATGTCTCAAACTTTTCAAAAATGAGTGAGTCCAAAGACCCATCAACATGGAGCTTCTTCATGCGTTTTACACCAATATGACTTATATGGCAGTGCCACAAGTAAGTGGTACTATCATTACTATCTTATATCTTTTGGCATGAAAATGTGTATCACTACGATCGAGATTCAGTAAACCATTCCTTTTAGGTGCAATACCATTGAAGGTATTATTCAAATAAACAGAGTAACCATCATTCTCCTTAAATGAATAACCGTATTGCGATAGACATGATCCAATCATGTCTATGCTCAACGCAAACACCAAATAACAATTATTTTAACACGAATCTCGATTGTAGAGGGAGCGTGCGATGCTTGATCACATCAACCTTGAAAACACTTCCAACACATATCGTCAGCTCACCTTTAGCTAGTCCCCGTTTATTCCGTAGCTTTTATTTGAGTTACTAACACTTAGCAACCGAACCGTATCTAATACCCTGGTGCTACTAGGAGTACTAGTAAAGTACACATTAACATAATGTATATCCAATATGCTTCTATCGACCTTGCCGACCTTCTTATCTACCAAGTATCTAGGGTAATCCTGCTCCGATGGCTGTTCCCCTTATTCTGAAGCACTTAGTCTCGGGTTTAGGTTCAACCTTGGGTTTCTTCCTTTGGAGCAGCAGCTGATTTGCCGCTTCATGAAGTATCCCTTCTTGCCCTTGCCCTTCTTGAAACTAGTGGTTTCACCAACCATCAACAATTGATGCTCCTTCTTGATTTCTACTTTCACGGTGTCAAACATCGTGAATACCTCAAGGATCATCATATCTATCCCTGATATGTTATAGTTCATCACGAAGCTCTAGCAGCTTGGTGGCAATGACTTTGGAGAAACATCACTATCTCTTCTGGAAGATCAACTCCCACTCGATTCAAGTGATTGTTGCACTCAGAAAATCTGAGCACAAGCTCAACGATTGAGCTTTTCTCCCTTAGTTTGCAGGCTAAGAAAATCGTCGGAGGTCTTATACCTCTTGACGTGGGCACGAGCCTGAAATCCCAATTTCAGCCCTCGAAACATCTCATATGTTCCGAGACATTTCAAAAATGTCTTTGGCGCCTCAACTCTAAACCGTTTAACTGAACTATCACGTAGTTATCAAAACGTGTATGTCGATGTTCGTAACATCCACGCACAACGTTCGAGGTCCAAAGACACCGAGCGGTGCATTAAGGACATAAGCCTTCTATCGTCCGCATAATTGCTCTTGTCAACTTTCAACTATATTTTCTCTAGGAACATATCTAAAACAGTAGAACTAAAGCGCGAGCTATGACATAATTTGCAAAGGGCTTTCGAGTATGTTCAGGATAATTAAGTTCATCTAATGAACTCCCACTCAGATAGACATCCCTCTAGTCATCTAAGTGATTACATGATCCGAGTCAACTAGGCCGTGTCCGATCATCACGTGAGACGGACTAGTCATCATCGGTGAACATCTTCATGTTGATCGTATCTACTATACGACTCATGCTCGACCTTTCGGTCTCTTGTGTTCCGAGGCCATGTCTGTACATGCTAGGCTCGTCAAGTCAACCTAAGTGTTTCGCGTGTGAACGTAAGAATCTATCACACCCGATCATCACGTGGTGCTTCGAAACGACGAACTTTCGCAATGGTGCACAGTTAGGGGGAACACTTTCTTGAAATTTTAATGAGGGATCATCTTATTTATTACCGTCGTTCTAAGCAAATAAGATGCATAAACATGATAAACATCACATGCAGTCAAAAAAATGACATGATATGGCCAATATCATTTTGCTCCTTTTGATCTCCATCTTCGGGGCTCCATGATCATCATCGTCACCGGCATGACACCATGATCTCCATCATTGTGTCTCCATGAAGTTGTCTCGCCAACTTATTACTTCTACTACTATGGCTACCGGTTAGCAATAAAGTAAAGTAATTACATGGCGTTGTTCAATGACACGCAGGTCATAAAATAAATTAAGACAACTCCTATGGCTCCTGCCGGTTGTCATACTCATCGACATGCAAGTCGTGATTCCTATTACAAGAACATGATCAATCTCATACATCACATATCATTCATCACATTCTTCTTGGCCATATCACATCACATAGCATACATCGCAAAAACAAGTTAGACGTCCTCTAATTGTTGTTTGCATGTTTTACGTGGCTGCTATGGGTTTCTAGCAAGAACGTTTCTTACCTACATAAAAACCACAATGTGATATGCCAATTGCTATTTACCCTTCATAAGGACCCTTTTCATCGAATCCGTTCGACTAAAGTGGAGAGGCGGCACCCGCTAGCCACCTTATGCACCAAGTGCATGTCATCGGTGGAACACATCTCACGAAGTGTACGTGTAAGGTCGGTCCGGCCGCTTCATCCCACAATACCGTCAAACAAGATTGGACTAGTAACGGTAAGCATATTGAACAAAATCAACGCCCACAACTACTTTGTGTTCTACTCGTGCAAAGAATCTACGCAATAGACCTAGCTCATGATGCCTTTGTTGGGGAACATAGCAGAAATTCAAAATTTTCCACGTGTCACCAAGATCTATCTATGGAGAAACCAGCAACGAGGGAAGGAGAGTGCATCTACATACCCTTGTAGATCGCTAAGCGGAAGCGCTCAAGAGAACGGGGTTGAAGGAGTCGTGCTTGTCGTGATCCAAATCACCGGAGATCCTAGTGCCGAAGCAGACGGCACCTCCGCGCTCAACACACGTACAACCCGGTGGACGCCTCCCATGCCTTGATCCAGCAAGGAGAGAGGAGAGGTTGGGAAGACTCCATCCAGCAGCAGACAACGGCGTGGTGGTGGAGGAGGGCGTGGTGATCCAACAAAGCTTCGCCAAGCACCGCGAGATATGAGGAGAAAGAGAGGTAGGGCTGCGCCAACATGAGAAGAACTCCGTGTGTTGGGCTGCTCCTTTGCCTCCACTATATATAGGGGGAGAGGGGGGGCTGCGCCCCCACCTAGGGTTCCACCCTAGGGGCGGCGGCCAGCCCAAGATCCCATCTGAGGGGCGGCCAAGGGGGGAGAGGAAACTTGCCCCCAAGTTAGGCGGTGCGCCTCCCCAAACCCTAGGCGCCTTGGGCCTTGTGGGGCGCACCAGCCCACCGGGCTGGTCCTCCCACACTTGGCCCATGTAGCCCTCCGGGATGGTGGCCCCACTTGGTGGACCCGGGACCCTCCGGTGGTCCCAGACGCTACCGATAAAACCCAAACTTTTAGGTGACCAAAACAGACTTCCCATATATAAATCTTTTACCTCGGACCATTCAAACTCCTCGTGACGTCAGGGATCTCATCCGGACTCAACAACATTCGTATCCACATACAAACTTCCTTTATAACCCTAGCATCATCGAACCTTAGTGTGTAGACCCTACGGGTTCGGGAACCATGCGCACATGACCGAGACGTTCTTCGTCAATAACCAACAACGGATCTGGATACCCATGTTGGCTCCTACATGTTCCACGATGATCTCATCGATGAACCACGATGTCGAGGATTCGATCAATCCGCATACAATTCCCTTTGTCTAGCGGTATTGTACTTGCCCGAGATTCGATCGTCGGTATCCCAATACCTTGTTCAATCTCGCACGGCAAGTCTCTTTACTCGTTCCGTAACACATCATCCCGTGATCAACCCCTTGGTCACATTGTGCACATTATGATGATGTCCTACCGAGTGGGCCCAGAGATACCTCTCCGTTTACGGAGTGACAAATCCGATCTCGATTCGTGCCAACCCAAGACACTTTGGGAGATACCCGTAGTGCACCTTTATAGCCACCCGATTCGTTGTGACGTTTGGTGCACCCAAAGCATTCCTACGGTATCCGGAGTTGCACAATCTCATGGTCTAAGGAAATGATACTTGACATTAGAAAAGCTTTAGCATACGAACTACGATCTTTGTGCTAGGCTTAGGATTGGGTCTTGTCCATCACATCATTCTTCAAATGATGTGATCCCGTTATCAACGACATACAATGTCCATGGTCAGGAAACTGTAACCATCTATAGATCAACGAGCTAGTCAATTAGACGCTTACTAGGGACATGGTGTTGTCTATGTATCCACACATGTATCTGAGTTTCCTATCAATACAATTATAACATGGATAATAAACGATTATCATGAACAAGGAAATATAATAATAATAATAACCAATTTATTATTGCCTCTAGGGCATATTTCCAACAAAGATCACTGTCAAGGTCATTCGTCCATCTGCTGACATGGTGGGAAGGTTTGCTTGCGACATAGACGATGGCGCGTGGGCCATGCTTGCTGCTTGCGCCGTGGGGCATCTTACGCGGTTCCCTGCCCACCCGCACGACAAGGTCTGCTTCCTTCACTTGCTTGTTTCCTTCATTTCGTGTATGACTGCTCGGTTTGGGGGCTCCAAAACTTTATCAGGTTGAAAATTGAACTATAGATGAAATAGAGACAATGCTAACTTAATGAATATTTTGTTTGGGAATTAGTCTATACATTGGCCACAACCGGATCCACAGGGAAGAGGTGCTCGAGATGGAGGAGGACATCCAAATTGAGGTGCGAGGTCGATACCAACGCGGTCCTGGGAGGCGTGCATGAGATTGAAGGCGGGGAGCTCCGGAAGGCAGACGGGGGCATCGCCTCACTCTCTAAATTTACACTTATCTAGAATCCAATGCTTCATGACCATGGCAATATGGGCTTGACAAAAACAATATATAAAGTAGTATCTATCTTCTTTTCAGTTGTATGAATTTGGAACTGAATTCTAATGACATACAGTTGTATGACGTGCTTTGATTATGCTCAAACAATAACATTCAGCACACTTTTCTGACTTGGTGAAACTGATATTAGAGATAGGATCTACATTTATACTTGGATGGTTGATGCACAAACCTCTAACTGCAGCAGTGAACTACAGTGTCATTTTTTTGGCCCTGTAAAATTCTAATTACGCATATCAATGCGACATGTGCATGCTGTAATTTTATACTCAGTTCTAATATGCTCGCTACCATGTTGGTCTTCGGAAGCCTTCATCTATGCAGGATCAATCTTTTGATTTTGGTACTTAATAAACTAAATCTTGAGCATTGGAGGAGGTAGCCCCTGGACTGGTGAAGACGCAAATGGGGACACGAGGAGGTTCATGGTGGTTCCAGGCTCATCTCTTCGGTGAGCAGTAGTGCGCTACGTTGGACAGTTAACAAGGCTGGACGGAGGTGTGCCCGTGCGGCCGGATGGTGTCGTCCTGGTCGAGCAGATCGCCGTACCAAGGCTGCCTGCCGGACTCCAATTCCCTACCGCTGTCAAGCTCTAGATCAAGCTCCACATGGACCTGTCTATCCGTGCGATACTGCGTTTCCTCTGGTGGCCGTCTGTTCCGCTTGGCGTTTCCTCTGGATCTGAGAGGAGCAGGCCTCAAGGAGGGAGATGGGGAGGTTCATGGAACCATGGAAGTTTTCAGATGGATTAGGTGAAAGAAAAGGGAAATTTCCCATGCTGCCATGCGAGAGTCAGAGGTGGGTGAGTTCCCTGATCCTCGGCTGTAGCAACATTGGCCACCACTCTATGCGCATCTGTGCCGCCAAAATCAGATTTCATGTAGGTAACAAGCATACTTTCCTCTTTTCATTTGGTCTAGAAATATGGTGCGAATGCATGGCTATGCTTTTGGTTTTTCCTCCTGTGCATTGACTTGATAAGTATAGAGCCTAATGGGCAATGATGACCAGCGATGCCATAACATAAGAATTTATATGCCATCTCGATGCTCATGGTTTCTTCAGCATATATAGTCTACTATGTAATTACCTGTGCAACCAAGTTAACTGTGTAAGAGCCATTAAATATATCTTTAGACTTGCGCAGAAGTAATTCTTGTTAAACTGTTGTTTGGTGATTGTGTCTCTTGCAGCCATTTTCTAGAAGACCAAGTTAACTGTGTAAGAGCCATTAAATTATCTTTAGACTTGCACAGAAATAATTCTTGTTAAACTGTTGTTTGGTGATTGTGTCTCTTGCAGCCAATTTCTAGAAGATTCATTACATGAATAATCCAAGTTCCTTTTACTATTTTGGCTGCAGCAGACTACCCTTCCTTTTTGTAATTGTAGAATTACTAAGTTCATGTTGACTAAGGACCTATTCCGGATGCTTGCAAATTGTTAGAATTTCATCGCTCTTCATTTTCTCTAGCATTTGCTGTGTCCTGTAGGTTTCATAGCTTTCTGGGTATAAACTACATGCACCTAGCAGTAGATTATTTCTTAAGATTAATCTATCATTGTTGTGTATATATTGTTGGCATAAATTGGTGCACAGTATTGTGGCTGACTTCTGGCAGAAAGTTCGGTCCTAAATCCGAAATTTGCTGCTGGACTTATAGCAATCCATTGCGACATAATCTTGGATGAAGTTATGTTTTGATCAAATTATGATTTTTGACTGTAGTATATATAAATTATAAATAGCTAATCTGAGCTATTCATGGTTGGTAAGGTTTCTATCAATCATTATTTTCTTCCCCGTCATAAAAATATTTCTCTTCTCAGTTATGTTGAGGTGAATGTAGCTGATGGTCACACTTTATCAATATAGGCGTATCAAGCAGATTGTGAAGAAAATGTACCTGAAGATGGTTCCTCACAATGAGAATCTGATTAACATTGTCTTCAAGAATTAAGGCAAATTGTTTGTATGTCATTAACCCTCTCCTGTGAAGATTCAAAATGGTAAAAGATAGTATTCAGGTACGTGTATGTCCGCTTGAACGCAATCACATTCCAGAACAGTGACTTGCTGGAGTCGTTGAGCTCTAGCTGTGGGATCTCCAGCAGCTCAAGGCTAGGAAGCTTGTCACCATCTTCCTTAAATTTCACTGACCAATGTTCTAGCTATTTTGTAGGTACAGATGGACAGGCTTCATGTTCAGGAATTTGACACACACGGTGGAGATTTAATGGATTAAGTACCTTTTTTAGGTAACATCGTGATTAATTACCGACACGTGCAGTTATTGGCTGCATTCTATTAGACATACAGAGAGCCACACTGACAAATTTCTATTTAGAGAAAGAATTAGGCACAAGTAGACTGAAAAAACACAAAACAGCAGGAGATGTCATGTTCAGCAGAGATAACACCATTGCTCTTCATGTTTTAAGTTAAACCTGTATTACTTCAAAATGATTAGTAAAGATCGGTGATTGTTAGAGGCCTGAAGTTAATGTGAGAGGAAGGAGCATGAGTGGTCTTTTCAATACAGTAATTTTTCCTTACTGGCATAGGTTGTCAAGGATTGTTCTATCCGTCTCAGAGAAATGTGTTCAAAGTTAATTATTCTCAGGACCGAGACTTATTTTACAGTAATAACTTACATAAGCCCTTCGGTTGATCGGTTCAATGGCTGCAATCTAGAAGCTTTATGAGATTTACCAAGTATCATTTTCTGAAGAAAGGTCATCATCTACTGAAGCCGTAAAAATTGTTCATGTCGTATAAGGTAAGAACAACATAGAGAATTGATAGTAACCAAACTAATTGCCTTGCTATTGATTACCACATACTCCCTCTGTCCAGTATTATATTATGGTTATGGGATGTGTTTCTATGCTACTTGGAGAAAAACACAAACTGATGATACTGAGTGCCTTGCTACTAATTAGATTATACTTTTATTATTGAATATGTTCGTGCGCCATCCTGAATAAATAGAAACTTCAGATACAATGACCTGGGTACGTGAGCCACATCGTTCTCTTTTGAATCTCCCCTTTAGATATCGTCCGCAAGATAAAAACTTTAGACGCATTTTTTTTCTATAGCAACACACACGCAATGACGGTGCCATTGGCCGGCCGCCGGCCTCGACTAACACAGCAAGGGAGGATGCCCTAGATCAGATGCTCATGCAGCTGGGCCTTGGCAAGGATGTTGGGCAGATGTGTAGAAGGAGGCCATGTCGCATTAGGTCTATCCGATTCCGAGGACCTTCTCGAGACAAACTGTCATGCCCTATCATCGTGGTGACAGTCAGGCTTCATTGCGGGGCTAGGATGGATCCCTGGTAAGGCAAAAAAAGGTATCAATCAGGGGACGATTGTATTCCTGTTGCAACGCACGGGCCATTTTCCTAGTACTGTAACAAAAAGCTTTATGGGCGTGTTTGGTTAGTTTCTCCGTCGGACCTGGCCAGGAGAGCAAAAACGAGACAGGCTGAGCAGGGTGGGTAAGAAAAACAGGGCAAAAAACGTAGATGGCCAATTGATTGGTTGCCTGCATTAGGGGTCTTGTCATCGAGATGCAATTTTCACCCGGCGTTTGGTTGCATACATGCATATGATTAGGAGTTAACAACAAAGCTTAACAGTTCGTAAATTGTCGTGTTCTGTCCCCTACGTCCTTGGCGACTAGGGTTATCTAGTCCTCCGACGGCGCCGCCAGTCGTGAGTTCCCGGCAAACTGCCGCTTACTTGTAACCCTTCCCTCGCTTGTTCTCCTCTCCTTCTCGGGCTGATCCAGGGGACACCGCAGCGTGTCTTCCCGGTCTTGGTTGTGAGTCGAGGGCGGATAGGGTTTAGGGTTGTGATCGTTTTTAGGCGCGATCGGGATGGAATCGCAGAAAAGAACTGGTGGTCGGGATCAGGCTACAGAGGAAACAAGTAGGCTCTTGGAGAGGATGACCTTGCAGGATGAAGAAGAGGACAACCTGGTATGGGAAGAAGAACTCGATACAGAGAATATAAGGCCAAAGTGGTTGGCTCTTGGGCGTCTGCTCACAGGTAAAAGCTTCAGTCAGAGCGCGCTGATAGCAGACATGAGGGCCGCGTGGAATCCTGCCCAAGCTGTTGTCTGGAGAAGGATCAATCCGAATCTTTTCTCCATCCAATTTAATTGTCTAGGGGATTGGAACAAAGCAGTGCATCAAGGCCCATGGGACTTTCACGGCATGGCTCTCATCTTGGCGGAATATGATGGGTTCTCAAACACAGAAAAAGTCAAGCTGGACAAGGTGGAGACATGGTGTCAAATACATAAGCTTCCTGATGAGCCCTGAAAAGTAAAACGTTTCTGGAGAACCTGGCAACACGCATTGAGGAGGTGCAGGAGGTTCAGGTGACCCTACCAAATGGCTTTGTGGGGGAGTTCATCAGAGCGAGAGTTAAACTTGATGTAAACAAAAAGTTGACTAGGGCTGTTGGCATAACGAAAGGTGGGGAAACAGAGAAATACCTCATGAAATTTGAGAAGCTACCGATTTTTTGTAATGCGTGTGGCTTTATGGGTCATTGGCACGAAGAATGTGGCACGGGGGAGCATGATGCAAGCGAGTTTGAATGGGGGCCATTTATCTTGGCATCTAGGAGAGGCAGAGGAGGTGGCCGTGGTGGCCGCTCTAATGGCGGAGGTCGAGGTTCCGAGGATGACAGTGATCCTTCGGGGAGAGGTAGGAGCGGTCCTCGTGGACGGGGCCGTGGATGGGGGAATAACCAGGCAGCCCCACCGGGTACTAGTTATGATGGTAATCTAGCACTTACTAGCTAGAGGTACAATTACGTATATGAGAGTGGTGGAACAGAGAAAGATAAAGAGAATACTGGGACAGTGGATGGAAATAAAGGGACTGATAGTCGGGATGTAAGGATGACTGATGGAAATGAAAATATCCTTGGCAAGCGTACAGAGGATGATAGCTTGACAAAAGGAACAGTGGAGGTTACTGATCCGGCTGCGGTGGGTAATGTCCTGAGCACAACTTTAATTCCCTTTGCGAATCAGACAATGGATATTGCGCTGGGTAAAACGAAAGTTGCTGAGAAAGTGAATATATTTGAGGGCGATGGTGACGCAGTGGATAGCAATACAGAACTTGCCAATACACCTCAGAAGAATGCAAACAAGAAGAAGTTGAGAGGCAGTGATGGAGCTGCAATTGCAACTAATTCAGTCTCGGGATCGGCAGCCTTCGGTGCGGAGGACCGCCAGAAGCAATGAAACTCATAAGTTGGAACTGTTAGGGCATCCTCGGGGCCCCGACAGTTCGCTCGCTTCTGGACATCTAGAGGCGACATAAACCGGATGCGGTTTTTCTGTCTAAGACGCATCTCGATGATACAAAGGGAGAAGAACTGATGAAGAAACTTGGTATGGATCACATGATTGTTGCTCCTAGTTTAGATGGAAGAAGGGGTGCTTGTTTGGAAGAAGGAGGTTAGGATCTACTCCCGGGCAACCACTCTGGACTTCATTGATGTGTTGGTGGATGAACCTGGAGGGAACACTTGGAGGCTGACTGGCATTTATGGCGAACCTAGTTGGGAAAACAAAGATCACACATATAGAATTCTGCGTGACCTTCATGTCCAATCAAACCTGCGATGGACGATAATAGGTGATTTTAATAAAATTCTCTTCGCGTCAGAAAAGGAAGGAGGAGCTCCTCGTTATCACTCACGACTTCAAGCGTTTCAAGATACACTATCGGACTGCATGCTTGAAGACATTGGATATGAAGGGGATAGATTCACTTGGTTTCGTGGTGGTTTCCGCAAAAGACTAGACCGTGCAGTCGCAAATGCAGGATGGGTGCAGCTACATCCTCATGCCGGTCTGTGTAACTTGGAGATGGGTAAGTCAGACCATAGACCGATTTGTTTGTACACTGAACACCTAGCAGGGGTGGCGGATAGCAGTCCGATTTACAAGATGAAATTCGAGGCAAGATGGTTGTCAGAGGAAACAGTAGAGGAGGTTGTCAAAACTGCCTGACAGAAGGCAGTGCAGCGTGGCCTTTGCCCGTCAGCTATTGAGAAGCTGACTTCGGTCCACAAGGACCTGCACACGTGGGACAGAAAGGTATTGAAGGGCCCCTGAGCTCGTCTTAGAAAGGCGCAGCAGGAGTTAGAAACTTTGACAAGGCTTCCTTTTTCAACTGATGTGAGGATGAAACAAAAAGAGCTTGATGTGTTCATAGAAAACCTCCTCAAACAAGATGACATAGATTGGGCGCAGCGAGGATGGGTGAGTTGGCTGAGGCGAGGTGATCGTAACACGGCCTATTTCCAGCATTTTGCTTCAGCCAGGAGGAAAAGGAACCTAATCAAACGCTTGAAAAATGACAATGGCAATTGGTTGGAGGGTAATGATAATTTGAAACAACTGATTGGTGATTATTTTGCAGCTCTTTTCAATTCCGATGCAGGAGATGCGGCTCCAGAACTTTTGGCATCGGTCAAACCATTAGTCTCTGGTCCTATGAATGATTTATTAACATCACCATACACATGAGAGGAAGTCCGCAAAGCTCTATTTCATATAGGAGATATGAAGGCTCCAGGCCCGGATGGCCTTCATGCGGCGTTCTTTAAAAGATTTTGGCATATTCTGGGTGAAGAATTAACGGATGAAGTACTTGCTGTAGTCCAGAACAAGAAAATTCCTACAGGTTGGAACTCGTTGAGATCCTTGAGATGATAACACAGTATAGGCCTATCAGCCTTTGCAATGTAGTCTATAAGATTGTCTAAAAAATGTTAGTGAATAGACTTAAAAAAATCTTACCTGAGATAATATCCCCAACACAAAGTGCCTTTGTTCCTGGTAGGCTCATCACCGATAATGTGTTGGTGGCATATGAATGCTTTCATGCAATAAAGAAGAAAACACATGGTTCCCATGGTTATTATGCTGTTAAATTGGATATGAATAAGGCTTATGACAGGGTTGAGTGGGGCTTCTTGAAGCAAATGATGCTGAAAATGGAATTATGTGAACAGTGGGTTTATTTAATCATGGAATGTGTATCATCAGTCAGTTACAGGGTTCGCTTTAATGACACTGTGACTAATGAATTCATACCCACTAGAGGGCTAAGACAGGGAGACCCGTTATCTCCATACCTCTTTTTGATCTGCTCTGAGGGTAGGAGGAAGTGGGATGACTTGAAGGTATTCGTGTCTGCAGAAATGCTCCCTCTATCTCCCATTTATTATTTGCGGATGATTCGTTGATCTTGATGAAGGCAGATGTGCATAATGCAAGTACTCTAAAGAGGGTTCTAGACACATATTGTAGTAGCTCGGGACAACTAGTGAGTAATGCAAAGTGTACCATCTTTTTTAGCCCGAATAATAATGTTGGTGTTAGAGAGAATGTGTGCAGAGAACTAAACATTATTACAGAAGCATTGTCTGATACTTATCTGGGATTGCCTACTATGGTAGGAGTGGACAGAAGCGACTGCTTTCAACGTCTTGTTGATAGAGTCTGTTAGCGATTAAAAGGGTGGAAAGAAAAAACATTGTCAATGCAAGGAAAAGAAGTGTTGATTAAATATGTTGCCCAAGCAATTCATCCTATGCTATGTCTGTATTTCAATTGCCAAAAGGAATTTGCAAGTCAATCACTGACAAAATTGTTGGATTTTGATGGGGTAATGTTGGGGAACGTACTAATTTAAAAAAAAATTCTACGCACACGCAAGATCATGGTGATGCATAGCAACGAGAGGGGAGAGCATAGTCCACGTACCCTCGTAGACCGTAAGTGGAAGCGTTATGACAACGCGGTTGATGTAGTCGTACGTCTTCACGATCGACTGATCCTAGCACCGAAAGTACGGCACCTCCGCGATCTGCACATGTTCGGCTCGGTGACGTCCCATGAACTCACGATCCAGCTGAGTGTCGAGGGATAGCTTCGTCAACATGACGGTGATGATGAAGCTACCGGCGCAGGGCTTCGCCTAAGCACTGCAACGATATGACTGAGGTGGATTATGGTGGAGGGGGGCGCCGCACACGGCTAAGAGATTAATGATCAACTTGTGTGTTCTAGGGTGCCCCCTGCCCCCATATATAAAGGAGCAAGGGGGGAGGCCGTCTGGCCCTTGGGGCGCGCCAAGGAGGGGAGGAGTCCTCCTCCTAGTAGGAGTAGGACCCCCCCCCCCCTTTCCTACTCCAACTAGGAGGAGGAAGGGGGAAGGAAGGAGAAGGAGAGAGGGAGGGAAAGAGGGGGCGCCCCCCCTCCTTGTCCAATTCGGACTCTCAAGGGGGGGGGGCACGACCAGCCCTATGGCCCCTCCTCTCTCTCTCACAAGGCCCATGTTGGCCCATTAGTTCCCCCCGGGGGTCCGAGAACCCCCCGACACTCCGATAATTATCCGGTGACCCCCAGAACTCATCCAGTGTCCGAATATAGTCATCCAATATATCAATCTTTATGTATCGACCATTTCGAGACTCCTCGTCATGTCCGTGATCACATCTGGGACTCCGAACTATCTTCGGTGCATCAAAACACATAAACTCATAATATCGATCGTCACCGAACGTTAAGCGTGCGGACCCTACGGGTTCGAGAACTATGTAGACATGACCCAGACACATCTCCCATTAATAACCAATAGCGGAACACGGATGTTCATATTGGCTCTACATATTCTACGAAGATCTTTATCGGTCAAATCGCATAACAACATATGTTGTTCCCTTTGTCATCGGTATGTTACTTGCCCAAGATTCGATCGTCGATATCTCAATACCTAGTTCAATCTCGTTACCGGCAATTCTCTTTACTCGTTCTGTAATGCGTCATCCCGCAACTAACTCATTAGTCACATTGCTTACAAGGCTTATAGTGATGTGCATTACCGAGAGGGCTGCTACCTCTTGAGCAGTGCGTTGGTTTTCCCTTGAAGAGGAAAGGGTGATGCAGCAAAATAGCGTAAGTATTTCCCTCAGTTTTTGAGAACCAAGATATCAATCCAGTAGGAGGCTACGCGCGAGTCCCTCGCAACTACACAAAACAAATAAATCCTCGCAACCAACGCGATAAGGGGTTGTCAATCCCTTCACGGTCACTTACTTAGAGTGAGATCCGATAGATATGATAGGATAATATTTTTGGTATTTTGTGATAAAGATGCAAAGTAAAATAAAAGCAAAGTAAAAGCAAAGGAAATAACTAAGTGTTGGAAGATTAATATGATGAAGATAGACCCGGGGCCATAGGTTTCACTAGTGGCTTCTCTCAAGAGCACAAGTATTTTACGGTGGGTGAACAAATTCTTGTTGAGCAATTGACAAAATTGAGCATAGTTATGAGAATATCTAGGTACGATCATGTATATAGGCATCACGTCCGAGACAAGTAGACCGACTCACACTGCATCTACTACTATTACTCCACACATCAACCGCTATCCAACATGCATCTAGAGTATTAAGTTCATAAGAACAGAGTAACGCCTTAAGCAAGATGACATGATGTAGAGGATAAATTCATGCAATATGATAAAAAACATCTTGCTATCCTCGATGGCAACAATACAATCGTGCCTTGCTGCACCCTCATCACTTTGGGAAAGGACAACGCAAGATTGAACCCAAAGCTAAGCACTTCTCCCATTGCAAGAAAGATCAATCTAGTAGACCAAACCAAAGCGATAATTGAAGAGACTTGCAAAGATAACCAATCATACATAAAAGAATTAAGAGAAGATTCAAATATTGTTCATAGATAAACTTGATCATAAACCCACAATTCATCGGTCTCAACAAACACACCGCAAAAAGAAGATTACATCGAATAGATCTCCACGAGAGAGGGGGAGAACATTGTATTGAGATCCAAAAAGAGAGAGGAAGCCATCTAGTTACTAACTATGGACCCGAAGGTCTGAGGTAAACTACTCACACTTCATCGGAGAGGCTATGGTGTTGATGTAGAAGCCCTCCGTGATGGATGCCCCATCCGGCGGAGCTCCGGAACATGCCCCAAGATGGGATCTCGTGGGTACAGAAGGTTGCGGCGGTGGAATTAGGTTTTTGGAGAAGACAAAAAAGGAGAAAGTCTCACATCAACGAGGCTAATCAATGAGCTATGGAGATGCCCATCGATTGATGTTAATGCAAGGAGTAGGGATTGCCATGCAACGGATGCACTAGAGCTATAAATGTATGAAAGCTCAACAAAAGAAACTAAGTGGGTGTGCATCCAACTTGCTTGCTCACGAAGACCTAGGGCACTTGAGGAGGCCCATTGTTGGAATATACAAGCCAAGTTCTATAATGAAAAATTCCCACTAGTATATGAAAGTGACAAAACAAGAGACTCTCTATCATGAAGATTATGGTGCTACTTTGAAGCACAAGTGTGGTAAAGGATAGTAACATTGTCCCTTCTCTCTTTTTCTCTAATTTTTTTGGGCCTTCTCTTTTTTTTATGGCCTTTCTCTCTCTTTTTTTTTATTCCTCACTTGGGCCAATGCTCTAGGAAATGATGATCATCACACTTCTATTTATTTACAACTCAATGATTACAACTCGATACTAGAACAAAGTATGACTCTATATGAATGCCTCCGTGATGTATGCAGGATATGCAATGAACCAAGAGTGACATGTATGAAATAATTATGAACGGTGGCTTTGCCACAAATACTATGTCAACTACATGATCATGCTAAGCAATATGACAATGATGAACGTGTCATGATAAACGGAATGGTGGAAAGTTGCATGGCAATATATCTCGGAATGGCTATGAAAATGCCATAATAGGTAGGTATGGTGGCTGTTTTGAGGAAGATATAAGGAGGTTTATGTGTGAAAGAGCGTATCATATCACGGGTTTTGGATGCACCGGCGAAGTTTGCACCAACTCTCAATGTGAGAAAGGGCAATGCACGGTACTGAAGAGGCTAGCAATGATGGAAGGGTGAGAGTGCGTATAATCCATGGACTCAACATTAGTAATAAAGAACTCACATATTTATTGCAAACATCTACAAGTCATCAAAAACCAAGCACTACGCGCATGCTCCTAGGGGGATAGATTGGTAGGAAAAGACCATCGCTCGTCCCCGACCGCCACTCATAAGGAGGACAATCAAAGAACACCTCATGTTTCAAATTTGTTACATAACGTTTACCATACGTGCATGCTACGGGACTTGCAAACTTCAACACAAGCATTTCTAAGCATCAAACTTCTCTTAGTACTCAACTAGCACGACTTTGATATCACTACCTCCATATCTCAAAACAATCATCAAGCATCAAACTTCTCTTAGTATTCAACACACTCACAAGAAAGTTTTTACTAATCTTGAATACCTAGCATATTAGGATTATTTAAGCAAATTACCATGCTATTTAAGACTCTCAAAATAATCTAAGTGAAGCATGAGATATCAATAGTTTCTATAAAACAAATCCACCACCGTGCTCTAAAAGATATAAGTGAAGCACATATAGTATTCTAATAATTTATGAATCATGTGTGTCTCTCTCAAAAGGTGTGTACAACAAGTATAATTGTGGTAAACTAAAAAGCAAAGACTCAAAGCATACAAGACGCTCCAAGCAAACGCATATCATGTGGTGAATAAAAATATAGCTCCAAGTAAAGTTACCGATGGAAGTAGACGAAAGAGGGGATGCCTTCCGGGGCATCCCCAAGCTTTGGCTTTTTGGTGTCCTTAGATTATGTTGGGGGTGCCATGGGCATCCCCAAGCTTAGGCTCTTGCCACTCCTTGTTCCATAATCCATCAAATCTTTCACCCAAAACTTGAAAACTTCACAACACAAAACTCCGTGAGCTCCGTTAGCGAAAGAAAACAAAAGACCACTGCAAGATACTGTAATGAACTCATTCTTTATTTATATTGGTGTTAAACCTACTGTATTCCAACTTCTCTATGGTTTATAAACTATTTTACTAGCCATAGATTCATCAAAATAAGCAAACAACACACGAAAAATAGAATCTGTCAAAAACAGAATAGTCTGTAGTAATCTGTAACTAACACAAACTTCTGGAACTCCAAAAAATCAGCCAAAATAGGACGACCTAGAAAATTTGTTTATTGATCAGAAGAAATTGGAATCAGTATTTTATCACGTTCTGGTGATTTTTAACAATTATTTTCGTGAACAGAAAGTTTCTGGAAATTTCTGCAAGATCAAATAACTATCATCCAAGAAGATCCTATAGGTTTAACTTGGCACAAACACTACTTAAAACATAAAAACACATCTAACCAGAGGCTAGAACAAAATTTATTACTAAACAGAAGCAAAAAGCAAAAAAATGAAAATAAATTGGGTTGCCTCCCAACAAGCGCTATCGTTTAACGCCCCTAGCTAGGCATAAAAGCAAGGATAGATCTAGGTATTGCCATCTTTGGTAGGCAATCCATAAGTGGCTCTCATAATAGATTCATAAGGTAGTTTTATTTTCTTCCTAGGGAAGTGTTCCATGCCTTTCTTTAATGGAAATTGGAATCTAATATTCCCTTCCTTCGTATCAATAATTGCACCAATCGTTCTAAGGAAAGGTCTATCAAGAATAATAGGACATGAAGGATTGCAATATATATCAAGAACAATAAAATCTACGGGCACATAGTTCCTATTTGCAACAATAAGAACATCATTAATTCTTTCCATAGGTTTTTTAATAGTGGAATCCGCAATGTGCAAGTTTAGAGAGCAATCATCAAAATTACGGAAACCTAACAAATCGCACAAAGTTTTGGGAATAGTGGAAACACTAGCACCCAAATCACATAAAGCATAGAACTCATGATCCTTAATCTTAATTCTAATAGTAGGTTCCCACTCATCATAAAGTTTTCTAGGGATAGAAACTTCCAACTCAAGCTTTTCTTCATAAGATTGCATCAAGGCATCAACGATATGTTTAGTAAACGCTTTATTTTGACTATAAGCATGAGGAGAATTTAGCACGGATTGCAACAAGGAAATACAATCTATCAAAGAGAAATTTTCACAATTAAATTCCTTGAAATCCAAAATAGTGGGCTTATTAACATCTAGGGTTTTGTTTTCTTCAATCCCACTTTTATCAATTTTAGCATCAAGATCTAAAAACTCCGAATTTTTGGAACGCCTTCTAGGTAAAGGTGGATCATATTCAGTCCCATCATTATCTATATTCATGTTGCAAAACAAAGATTTAATAGTTGACACATCAATAACTTTTAGATCTTCATCTTTATTTTCATAGAAATTTGAAGAACACGCTTTCATAAAGCAATCTTTCTTAGCATGCATCCTAGCGGTTCTTTCTTTGCACTCATCAATGGAAATTCTCATGGCTTTGAGAGACTCATTGATATCATGCTTAGGAGGAATAGATCTAAGCTTTAAAGAATCAACATCAAGGGAAATTTATCAACGTTCCTAGCCAATTCATCAACTTTAAGCAAATTCTCTTCAAGCAAAGCATTGAAATTCTTTTGTGAATTCATAAACTCTTTAACACTAGTCTCAAATTCAGAGGGCGTCTTATTAAAATTTCCATAAGAATTGTTGTAGGAATTACCATAATTATTAGAGGAATTACTAGGATAAGGCCTAGGATTAAAGTTTCCTCTATACGCGTTGTTACCAAAATTATTCCTACCAACAAAATTCACATCCATAGATTCATTATTATTCTCAATCAAAGTAGACAAAGGCATATCATTAGGATCAGAAGAAACACTCTTAGTAGCAAATAATTTCATAAGTTCATCCATCTTTCCACTCAAAACATTAATTTCTTCTATCGCATGCACTTTTTTATTAGTAGATCTTTCGGTGTGCCATTGAGAATAATTAACCATAATATTATCTAGGAGTTTAGTAGCTTCTCAAGTGATTTCCATAAAAGTGCCTCCCATGCCAAATCTAAAAGATTTCTAGAAGCAAAATTCAATCCGGCATAATTTTTTTGTATAATCATCCACAAATTCAAACCATGAGTAGGGCAATTACGAATCATTAATTTCATACTCTCCCAAGCTTGTGCAACATGTTCATGATCAAGTTGCTTAAAATTCATAATATCGTTTCTAAGAGAGATGATCTTAGCGGGAGGAAAATACTTAGAGATAAAAGCATCTTTGCACTTATTCCACGAATCAATACTATTTTTAGGCAAAGACGAAAACCAAGCTTTAGCACGACCTCTAAGCGAAAAAAGGAAATAGCTTCAATTTAACAATATCATTGTCCACATCTTTCTTCTTTTGCATATCACACAAATCAACGAAGCTATTTAGATGAGTAGCAGCATCTTCACTAGGAAGGCCGGCGAATTGATCTTTCATGACAAGATTCAACAAAGCAGCATTGATTTCACAAGATTCAGTATCGGTAAGAGGAGCAATCGGAGTGCTAAGGAAATCATTATTGTTGGTATTGGTAAAGTCATATAATTTTGTATTATCTTGAGCCGTCGTGACAAACAAGCAATCCAACACACGAGCAAACAAAAAACAAGCAAAAAAAAGAGGCGAACGAAAAAGAGAGGGCGAATAAAATGGCAAGGGTGAAGTGGGGGAGATGAAAACGAGAGGCAAATGGCAAATAATGTAATGCGGGAGATAAGGGTTTGTGATGGGTACTTGGTATGTTGACTTTTGCATAGACCTCCCCAGCAACGGCGCCAGAAATCCTTCTTGCTACCTCTTGAGCACTGCGTTGGTTTTCCCCTGAAGAGGAAAGCATGATGCAGCAAAGTAGCGTAAGTATTTCCCTCAGTTTTGAGAACCAATGTATCAATCCAAGAGGAGGCTACTATGAGTCCCTCGCATCTACACAAAACAAATAAATCCTCGCAACCAACGCGATAAGGGTTGTCAATCCTTCACGGTCACTTAGAGTGAGATCGATAGATATGATAGGATAATATTTTTGGTATTTTTGTGATAAAGATGCAAAGTAAAATAAAAGCAAAGTAAAAGCAAAGGAAATAACTAAGTGTTGGAAGATTAATATGATGAAGATAGACCCGGGGGCCATAGGTTTCACTAGTGGCTTCTCTCAAGAGCATAAGTATTTTACGGTGGGTGAACAAATTCTTGTTGAGCAATTGATGAATTGAGCATAGTTATGAGAATATCTAGGTACGATCATGTATATAGGCATCACGTCCGAGACAAGTAGACCGACTCTGCTGCATCTACTACTATTACTCCACACATTGACCGCTATCCAAGCATGCATCTAGAGTATTAAGTTCATAAGAACAGAGTAACGCCTTAAGAAAGATGACATGATGTAGAGGATAAATTCATGCAATATGATAAAACCTCATCTTGTTATCCTCGATGGCAACAATACAATACGTGCCTTGCTGCCCCTCATCCTTTGGAAACGACACCACAAGATTGAACCCAAAGCTAAGCACTTCTCCCATTGCAAGAAAGATCAATCTAGTAGGCCAAACCAAACTGATAATTCGAAGAGACTTGCAAAGATAACCAATCATACATAAAAGAATTCAGAGAAGATTCAAATATTGTTCATAGATAAAATTGATCATAAACCCACAATTCATCGGTCTCAACAAACACACCGCAAAAAGAAGATTACATCGAATAGATCTCCATGAGAGAGGGGGAGAACATTGTATTGAGATCCAAAAAGAGAGAGGAAGCCATCTATCTACTAACTATGGACCCGAAGGTCTGAGGTAAACTACTCACACTTCATCGGAGAGGCTATGGTGTTGATGTAGAAGCCCTCCGTGATGGATGCCCCTTCCGGCGGAGCTCCGAACAGGCCCCAAGATGGGATCTCATGGGTACAGAAGGTTGCGGCGGTGGAATTAGGTTTTTGGCTCCGCATCTGATCGTTTGGGGGTACATAGGTATATATAGGAGGAATGAGTACGTCGGTGGACCAACAGGGGACCCACGAGGGTGGAGGGCGCGGCCTGGGGAGGTAGGCGCGCCCCCTACCTCGTGGCCTCCTCTTTTGTTTCTTGACGTAGGGTCCAAGTCTCCTGGATCTTGTTCGTTCCAAAAATCACGTTCCCGAAGGTTTCATTCCGTTTGGACTCCGTTTGATATTCTTTTTCTGCGAAACTCTGAAATAGGCAAAAAACAGCAATTCTGGGCTGGGCCTCCGGTTAATAGGTTAGTCCCAAAAATAATATAGAAGTGAATAATAAAGCCCAATAATGTCCAAAACAGAAGATAATATAGCATGGAGCAATCAAAAATTATAGATACATTGGAGACGTATCAAGGGCCCAGAGATACCTCTCTGATAATCGGAGTGACAAATCCTAATCTCGATCTATGCCAACTCAACAAGTACCATCGGAGACACTGTAGAGCACCTTTATAATCACCCATTACGTGCCAGGACGTTTGGTAGCACACAAAGTGTTCCTCCGGTATTCGGGAGTTGCATGATCTCATAGTCATAGGAACATGTATAAGTCATGAAGAAAGCAATAGCAATATACTAAACGATCAAGTGTTAAGCTAATGGAATGGGTCAAGTCAATCACATCATTCTCTAATGATGTGATCCCATTAATCAAATGACAACTCATGTCTATGGCTAGGAAACTTAACCATCTTTGATTCAACGAGCTAGTCAAGTAGAGGCATACTAGTGACACTTTGTTTGTCTATGTATTCACACATGTACTAAGTTTCCGGTTAATACAATTCTAGCATGAATAATAAACATTTATCATGATATAAGGAAATATAAATAACAACTTTATTATTGCCTCTAGGGCATATTTCCTTCAGTCTCCCACTTGCACTCGAGTCAATAATCCAGATTACACAGTAATGATTCTAACACCCATGGAGTCTTGGTGCTGATCATGTTTTGCTCGTGAGATAGGCTTAGTCAACGGGTCTGCAACATTCATATCCGTATGTATCTTTCAAATCTCTATGTCTTCCTCCTTGACTTGATCGCGGATGGAATTGAAGTGTCTCTTGATGTGCTTGGTTCTTTTGTGAAATCTGGATTCCTTTGCCAAGGCAATTGCACCAGTATTGTCATAAAAGATTTTCATTGGACCCGATGCACTAGGTATGACACCAAGATCGGATATGAACTCCTTGATACATCTCCAACGTATTTATAATTTATGAAGTATTCATGCTATTATATTATCCATCTTGGACGTTTTATGGGCTTTACTATGCACTTTTATATTATTTTTGGGACTAACCTATTGACCCGAGCCAGTGCAGTTCTGTTTTCCCTTGTTTGATGTTTGAAGAAAAGGAATATCAAATGGAGTCGAAACGGAATGAAACCTTTTGGAGAAGTTATTTTTGGAAAGAAAGCAACCCGGGGGACTTGGAGTCCACGTCAAGAAAGCAACGAGGGAGGCACAAGGCACGGGGGCGCGCCCACCCCCTAGGCGCGCCCTCCACCCTCGTGGGCCCCTCGTGGATCCCCTCACGTATTTCTTCTGCATATATATATCCATATACCCTAAAATGATCGGGGAACAGAATAGATCGGGAGTTCCGCCGCCGCAAGCCTCTGTAGCCACCAAAAACCAATCGGGACCATGTTAGGCACCACTGAGGGGAAATCCCTCACCGGTGGCCATCTTCATCATCCGGCGCTCTCCATGACGAGGAGGAGTAGTTCACCCTCGGGGCTGAGGGTATGTACCAGTAGTTATGTGTTTGATCTCTCTCTCTCTCTCGTGTTCTTGATTTGGCACGATCTTGATGTGTCGCGAGCTTTGCTATTATAGTTGGATCTTATGTTGCTTCTCCCCCTCTACTCTCTTGTAATGGATTGAGTTTTCCCTTTGAAGTAATCTTATCGGATTGAGTCTTTAATTATTTGAGAACACTTGATGTATGTCTTGCCGTGCGTATCTATGGTGACAATGGGATATCACGTGATTCACTTGATGTATGTTTTGGTGATCAACTTGCGGGTTCCGCCCATGAACCTATGCATAGGGGTTGCTTTACGTTTTCGTCTTGATTCTCGGTAGAAACTTTGGGGCACTCTTTGAGGTTCTATGTGTTGGTTGAATAGATGAATCTGAGATTGTGTGATGCATATCGTATAATCATACCCATGGATACTTGAGGTGACATTGGAGTATCTAGGTGACATTAGAGTTTTGGTTGATTTGTGTCTTAAGGTGTTATTCTAGTACGAACTCTAGGGCTGTTTGTGACACTTATAGGAATAGCCCAATGGATTGATTGGAAAGAATAACTTTGAGGTGGTTTCGTACCCTACCATAATCTCTTCGTTTGTTCTCCGCTATTAGTGACTTTGGAGTGACTCTTTGTTGCATGTTGAGGGATAGTTATATGATCCAACTATGTTATTATTGTTGAGAGAACTTGCACTAGTGAAAGTATGAACCCTAGGCCTTGTTTCCTAGCATTGCAATACCGTTTACGCTCACTTTTATCATTAGTTACCTTGCTGTTTTTATATTTTCAGATTACAAAAACCTATATCTACCATCCATATTGCACTTGTGTCACCATCTCTTCGCCGAACTAGTGCACCTGTACAATTTACCATTGTATTGGTTGTGTTGGGGACACAAGAGACTATTTGTTATTTGGTTGCAGGGTTGCTTGGGAGAGACCATCTTCATCCTACGCCTCCCACGGATTGATAAACCTTAGGTCATCCACTTGAGGGAAATTTGCTACTGTCCTACAAACCTCTGCACTTGGAGGCCCAACAACGTCTACAAGGAGAAGGTTGCATAGTAGTCATCAAGCAGTTTCTGGCGCCGTTGCCGGGGAGGTGAGTGCTTGAAGGTATATCTTTAGATCTTGCAATCGAATCTTTTTGTTTCTTGTTTTAGCACTAGTTTAATTTATAAAAGAAAACTACAAAAATAAATGGAATTGAGCTTGCTTCATACGCTTCATCTTTTTAATATCTTTCGTGAGTATGATGGAAAGGAAAATTGTGCTCAAGTGCTAGAAGAAGAATGCATTAAAATGTTTGGCACTAAATCTTTGAATGATAAGCATGATTGCAATGTTGTTAGTATGAACTCCTTGAATATCCATAGTACTAATGATGATTGCACTAGTTATGATGAAAATGTCTCCTATAAACATGTCAATTTTTGTGGAGTGCATTGGGTTTGAAAGTACAAATAGGGAAGATAGATATTGCAAGAGGCATAAGCATTTAGAAACTAAATGGTTGCAACAAGGCTAGATGCGTGTGCTGAAAATTTAAACTTCCTTAGCCATACTTGTGAACTTTGCAATGAACCTGATCATTTCAGTACCCAATGTAAATTGTTTCATGATCGTATCGTTTCCAAAAATTGTGATGACTTGATTTCCCTTGCACATCATAATGAACTTAGTTTGCTCTTGGTTTATGAATAAATGAAACGTATAACTAAGGTTATTTCCAGAATTTGCCCTTCATAGAGTTCTTCATTTTGATTTAGAGGAAATTTATATGTATTGTGCGGTGAATTGCATTGAAAATCCTTATATTTCCAATTACATGAAGAAAAGAAAACAAATAGAAGATGAACCAAGTAGAACCTTTGGGAAGACTTGGGTGAATTCTTTATGATCATGCTGTAAAAAACAGAAACTGTAGCGCTCACAAGATTAGCTAAAACTTTTTACTGGAGAGTGCTATTTAGTTGATTCTTTTTGCAGATGATTACTAGATAAATTCCTCAGGTCTAACAATTTATTTTAGAATTTCTGGAGTTCTAGAAGTATACATTTGATACAGATTACTACAGACTATTCTGTTTTTTACAGATTCTGTTTTCTATGTGTTGTTTGCTTATTTTGATGAATCTATGGCTAGTAAAATAGTTTATAAACCATAGAGAAGTTGGAATACAGTAGGTTTAACACCAATATAAATAAAGAATGAGTTCATTACAGTACCTTGAAGTGGTGTTTTGTTTTCTTTCGCTAACGGAGCTCACGAGATTTTCTGTGAGTGTTGTGTTGTGAAGTTTTCAAGTTTTGGGTAAAGATTCGATGGACTATGGAATAAGGAGTGGCAAAAGCCTAAGCTTGTGGATTCCCAAGGCACCCCAAGTTAATATCCAAGGACAACCAAGAGCCTAAGCTTGGGGATGCCCCGGATGGCATCCCCTCTTTCGTCTTCGTTCATCGGTAACTTTACTTGGAGCTATATTTTTATTCACCACATGATATGTGTTTTGCTGGGAGCATTATTTTATTTTGTTAGTATTTTATTTCTGTTATTTATAATGTTTTGCATCTCTCTTTTCAATAAAAATGTCAAGGATAGCTTTTACCATGCTTATTTTGCAAGTATACATGTTGCTGTTTGAAAACAGAAAGTTTACCGCTGTTACAAAAATTCCCTAGAAAAGTCAGAACGTGATAAAATGTTGAAACCTTTTGCATAATAAGATATGATAAATTTACTAACGTGGGAATTTTCTTTCATAATTTTTGGAGCTAGGGAAGTATGATGAATCTTGCATTCTTTACAGATTGTACTGTTTTGGCAGATTGCTGTTATGTTTGCATTGTTTGCATATGTTTGCTTGTTTAATGATTCTATTTGAGGATAGGAGTATTAAATATGCAGAGGCATTTAGTATGCAATGTTGAATAATAATTTTAGTGATTTTCTACAGTAGAGTATGATAAAGTTTTTGCATTGGTTTATACTAACTTATCTCACAAGTCCTTGTTGAGTTTTGTGTGGATGAAGTTTTTGAGATTTAGGGAGACCGTGATATGAGAGGAATTAAGGAGACACAAAAGCTCAAGCTTGGGGATGCCCATGGCACCCCAAAATAATATTTCAAGAAGTCTCAAGCGTCTAAACTTGGGGATGCCCCGGTTGGCATCCCACCTTTCTTCTTCGACAACTATCGGTTAGTATCGGTTGATCCTAAGTTTTTGCTTCTTCACGTGATGTTTGCTATTCTTAGAATGTCATTTTCTTTAGTTTTGCTTGCTGTATGAATAAAATACCAAGATCTGAAATTCTTAAATGAGAGAGAGTCTTCACATACCTACATAATTATTTAACTACTCATTGATCTTCACTTATATCTTTCTGGAGTAGTTTGTCATTTACTCGTGTGCTTCATTTATATCATATGAGTAAATAGTTGAATGATTTGAATGTCATAAATTATATATGTTTCATATGCCTTTCCCATGGGGAGTAATGCCTTCACATATAAGAAGTAGAGGTGGTAAATTTTTTGAAGGTTAGCAAACATTGTATTGGTCACTTGAACAATTCATGAAAGAATATTGACGGAAGAGAGATTTCACATATAAATATACTATCTTGGACATCTTCTATGATTGTGAGCCCCATTAATTATTTTCAAACTTGAGCAAATTAGTTGAAGTTGGACAAGGAAGACAACATAATGAGTTATGCTTGGCTATATTTGTATAAGTTATGTTGTTTTGGATCCTCTAACATGTGGTGCTTGCTATTTAGAATCCTTTGCTAGCCAAAATATCTGTACTAAGCGGGAATATTGCTTGTGCATCCAAACTCCTTGAACCAAGTTTCTTCCATGAGTGTCCACCATATCTACCTATATGCAGTATTTACGTGCCGTTCCAAGTAAATTTGCATGTGCCAAACTCTAAACCTTCAAATAATAATCTGTTTTGTATGTCCGAATCGCTCATGTAGCGACTAGGGGCTAGCAGTATCTTCCATGCTAGGTGGGTTATTCTCACGATGAGTGGACTCCGCTCATCATTCACGAGAAAATGGCTGGTAACTGGGATGCCTAGTCCCATGATCAAAAGATCGAAATCAAATAAAAAAATTGCAAACAAAACTCCCCCAGGATTGATGTTAGTTGGAGGCACCCGTTGTTTCGGGCAAGCCATGGCTTGATGATTGTTGGTGGAGGGGGAGTAAAAATCTTTACCTTTCTGTTTGGGAACCGCCTATAATGTATGTAGTATGGAAGATATTGGGAACTCTTGGTCGTTATGTTGACAATGAAAGCATACCTCTCAAAATTATTTTCATCTCTGTTTTAGCTTCGAGCTCTGGCACCTCTGCAAATCCCTGCTTCCCTCTGCGAAGGGCCTATCTTTTACTTTTATGCAAGAGTCAGTAGTATTCCTTCTCATTCCAACCTACTCTTTAGTTGGCAAGCATCATAGGATGGAAAGATCTAAGCATATATGGCCATTCAAATATATTTGAGCATGAATTATTACTGCTGACATTACCCTTGAGGTAAAAGGTTGGGAGGCGAAATATTAATCCCCTATCTTTCTCTGTGTTCGATGAGTACTATTTGTTCTAAAAATATGCTTTGAGTGGTAGCAATCATGGAAGACTAAATGATAGTTGAGTGTGTGGAGTTTGCTAAACCAAAGCTCTGACATAGACTCTTCTTGAAAATAAGATGAATTGTAATTGTTTGATGACTAATAACACGGTTTGTTAGTTTTCAAGAAAGTTTATGATCTATACTTTAAACATGTGAATAGTTTGTTACTTGATCATGAAAAGTTCTATGAGTTGAGCTACTGTTATGACATATAATGATGCTAGAAAAGGTGATTGAAATTATCATGATCAAACTTATGCACCTGCTAGCATTCACACTTCATAAATTCTTTCTTTTATCATTTACCTACTCAAGGACGAGCAAGAATTAAGCTTGGGGATTGAGGGAGTCCTGGACTAGGGGGTGTCCGGATAGCCGAACTATCATCTTTGGCCGGACTCCAAGACTATGAAGATACAAGATTGAAGACTTCGCCCCTTGTCCGGATAGGACTTTCCTTGGCGTGGAAGGCAAGCTTGGTGATACAGATATGTAGATCTCCAACCATTGTAACCGACTCTGTGTAACCCTAACCCTATCCGGTGTCTATATAAACCGGAGGGTTTTAGTCCGTAGGACGAACAACAATCATACCATAGGCTAGCTTCTAGGGTTTAGCCTCCTTGATCTCGTGGTAGATCTACTCTTGTACTACCCATATCATCAATATTAATCAAGCAGGAGTAGGGTATTACCTCCATCAAGAGGGCCCTAACCTGGGTAAAAACATCGTGTCCCTTGTCTCCTGTTACCATCCGCCTAGACGCACAGTTCGGGACCCCTTACCCGAGATCCGCCGGTTTTGACACCGACATTGGTGCTTTCATTGAGAGTTCCTCTATGTCGTCACCTATAGGCCCGATGGCTCCTTCGATCATCAGCAACAACGCGGTCCAGGGTGAGACTTTTCTCCCTGCAGATCTTCAGATTCGGCGGCTTTGCTGCGGGCCAATTCACTTGGCCATCCGAGCAGATCGAAGTTACGCCCTGGCCATCAGGTCAGATTTGGAAGCTTGAACTATACGGCCGACATCCGCGGAGACTTGATCTTCGAAGGATTCGAGCCACAGCCAAATCGCCACTGCTTGTCTTGATGGGCACGATCTAGCTCTGCCGCGAACAGTGTCTCGGAGGCCGCACGGCGTTCGCTCCGACCCTTAGCTCGGAGCCGACTCCCCCGATCGAGGACGAGTGGTTGGACACCGCCTCGGGGGCTACGATCTCAACGGCGATTGAGCCGAACTCCAACCCTATCCTTTGCGAAGGCCGTGACTCCAAGGTGCGGACTCCTCTCCGGACTCCAACCTCTCGCCCGCCAATCGAATTCGATTGGGCGCCGGTCATGGAGTTCACCGCCGCGGATATCTTCAGCACTAAGCCCTTTGGCGACATCTTGGTCGCTAAAGTCTCTCTCTTTATTAGGAGAGCCTGGCGGACTACGGTCGGGAAGGTTGGGATGCAGACGACGAAGAAATTCAACGCCCACCCACCACCCACTTTGTAGCCACCGCCGATGATTTAACCGACATGCTCGACTTCGACTCGAGGACATCGACGATATGGACGATGATGCCGGAGGCGACCAAGACCCAGCGCCTATGGCACCTGGAAGGCCACCTCGTCATATGACATATACATGGTGGACATCCCAAAAGATGGGAATGGCGATGGAGCGGCGGAGGATGACCCTCCAAGAAACAACCCAAACGCCGGCGTCGGTGGCGCCGTTCTAAATCCCGCCACGGTAAAAGCGGTGATTCCGCACGGAGACAATAACACCCGGACAAGGTGAAGACGACCCTCCAAAGCAGGACTCAGCGCGGGAGGAGGAGAAGCAAGATCGCATTGACAAAGGCGCGTAAAGAGAGGTAGAGGGCGATAATTATGCGCCTCCCTCCGAAGATGAGGCAAGCCTCGACGACGACGAATTTGTCGTGCCTGAGGATCCCGCCGAACAGGAGCGTTTCAAACGCAGGCTTATGGCCTTGGCAAGCAGCCTCAAGAAAAAGCAGCAACAACTTAGAGCTGACCAAGACCTGCTAGCTGATAGATGGACTGAAGTCCTTGCAGCCGAAGAGTATGAACTCGAACGCCCCTCCAAAAGCTACCCCAAACGCAGGCCGTTGCCTCGATCAGAGGAAGCATCACCCAAACCTACATCACCAGCGCATGACGCGGCCGACCGGCCACCCCGTGGCCGCGACAGAGAGGCCTCTAGACCCTCCATTCAAGCCGCACCCTGACGCCGCTCAAAAAGTACCAAGGCATGGGAAAATGCACCGGACTTGCGAGATATATTGGAGGATAAGACAAAACATACAAGATCGATCTACGGATCGCGTGGGCGCCCCACGACACGTGATGATAACCGTCACGCCGGATACTGCAACTCCGGCCGGGCCGGACACAGTAGACAAAGCTCATATGAGCTACATCGTGATATAGCCCAATATAGAGGCGCCGCACACCCACTATGCTTCACAGATGAAGTAATGGATCATCAAATCCCTGAGGGTTTCAAACCCGTAAACATCGAATCATACGATGGCACAACAGATCCTGCGGTTTGGATCGAGGACTACCTCCTCCATATCCACATGGCCCGCGGTGATGATCTACACGCCATCAAATACCTCCCACTCAAGCTTAAAGGACCAGCTCGGCATTGGCTTAACAGCTTGCCAGCAGAATCAATTGGTTGTTGGGAGGACACGGAAGCCGCATTCCTTGATAACTTCCGGGGCACATATATGCGACCACGACGCCGATGACCTTAGCCATATAATTCAGCGGTCAGAAGAATCAGCCGACAATTACTGGACACGGTTCCTAACCAAGAAAAATCAAATTGTTGACTGTCCGGCTGCAGAGGCCCTTGCAGCCTTCAAACATAACATCCGCGACGAGTGGCTAGCCAGGCACCTAGGACAGGAAAAGCCGAAATCCATGGCAGCCCTCACCACACTCATGACCCGCTTTTGCGCGGGAGAAGACAACTGGCTAGCTCGAAGCAACAACTTGGCCAAACACCCTGGTAGTTCGGATACCAAGGACAGCAATGGCAGGTCGCGTCGCAACAAGAACAAGCGCCGCATTAACGGCGATAATGCTGAAGATACGGCAGTCAATGCCGGATTCAGAGGCTCTAAACCCGGTCAGCGGAAGAAGCCATTCAAAAGAAATACCCAGGGCCCGTCCAACTTGGACCGAATACTCGATCGCAGCGGATACATGGCACCCCCGAAAAACCAGCCAACCACACCAACAGGGATTGTTGGGTGTTCAAGCAAGCAGGCAAGTTAAGTGCCGAACTCAATGACAAGGGGCTGCATAGCAATGACGAGGAAGAGCCCCACCCGCCGAACAATAGAGGACAGAAGGGCTTTCCCACACAAGTGCGGACGGTGAACATGATATACGCAACACACATACCCAAAAGGGAGCGGAAGCATGCACTAAGGGACGTATATGCAATGGAGCCAGTCGCCCCGAAGTTCAACCCATGGTCCTCCTGCCCGATCACATTCGATCGAAGGGACCACCCCACTAGCATCCGTCACGGCGGTTTCGCCGCATTGGTTCTTGACCCAACTATCGACGGATTTCACCTCACTAGAGTCCTGATGGACGACGGTAGCAGCCTGAACCTGCTTTATCAGGATACAGTGCGCAAAATGGGCATAGACCCCTCAAGGATTAAACCTACAAAGACGACCTTTAAAGGCGTCATACCGGGTGTAGAGGCCAATTGTACAAGCTCAGTTACACTCGAAGTGGTCTTCGGATCCCCAGATAACTTCCGAAGCGAAGAGTTAATCTTCGACATAGTCCCGTTCCGCAGCGGCTATCACGCACTGCTTGGACGAACCGCATTTGCAAAGTTCAATGCGGTGCCGCACTACGCATACCTCAAGCTCAAGATGCCAGGCCCTCGAGGAGTAATCACGTTCAATGGAAACACCGAACGCTCTCTCAGAACGGCGGAGCACACGGTGGCCCTCGCGGCGGAGGTGCAAAGCAGCCTCTCACAGCAATTCTCGAGTCCGGCCATTAAACATCCGGACACTGTCAAGCGCGCCCCGAGTAACCTACAACAAAGACCGCCTGGCACGATCCAAGCACGCATAGCAATCCGGCCCCAACCCCAGCCCTCGCGAAATTGCGAAGCCAGTACTACGCGTACATAACTACGCTCTAGAGATACCATGGGCATAAGGGGAGGGGCACGACCACGGCACGCCTAGAAGGCGGCTCAACCGCACCAGGGGCTCCCGATTGTGTCATTCTTTTTCTTTATTTTTCTTTTTTCTTTTTTCTTACTTTCAGGACTCCGTTTTCCAGAAGTCCTGTCCGGCACTAGAATTGCCGAACTCACGATGCAACAGCCAGGAAGCGTGAGCTACACCGAGTGTTGGTGGTCTCTACTACGAGCATTATACCTGTTTTACATACCATCCCATGAGCTTACCCACGGAGGGGGACATGTTAAATAGTCCCATCCCTTGCTTATCGCACAATTTGTATCGTTCGCTTTTATTTGCGGTTTCTTTTAATAACCAATATATAGCTCTTGCCTATTATTGCATTCTTTCCCATTATATATGTTCATTTATGACATGCATAACCGTACAATTTGGTACGGCCAATACACCGAGGGCTTAAGTATCCCAAAAGTATGGTGTGATAAGTCGAACACTTTCACAAGTGCGGCACCCGAACTTATAGCATTATATGCATCGGCTCGAATCATGTCTTGGGTCAATAGTTGGGTTTGCGGCTCCTATGTTTTGGTACCTTACGCTCGTTATATCGGCTAAGGTAGCACTAGGAGAACCACTGCGATTGTGCCCCGGTTGAGCTGGGTTGAGCACCTCAGTGGAGAAAGCTAAAACTGACCGTCATGATAGGGCGAGAGCCGGTCGCTATTCGAGAGGTTATTTCGGGTCCCTAAAGACTTATGCCGCTTAGAGCGAGGAGTCGGCTTTGTCCGGCCTAGGCGTGGATAGCGTCATCAAGTCCTTAAAGACTTATGCCGCTTAGAGCGAGGAGTCATCAAGTCCTTAAAGACTTATGCCGCTTAGAGCGAGGAGCCGGATACTGTCCGGCCAAGGCGTGGATAGCGCCCGGAACTCGGTCTTCCGAATACTAGGGGCTTCGCCGAAATTTAAAATTATAGAATTCTATGGCTAAGTGAGAGTGTTCAAGCATTATAAGTCCGGTTGCCTTCTTCGTTGCGTTGAGCGCCTCCCTCGATGGACCCAAGAATGGGAACAAGAGCGCTCAAGTTTATCCCGAACACCCCAGCACTCGTGGCATGGGGGCTGAAGCCAACGACTTGCCATCTCTCAAATTTGATAAGCGGCCGCATGAAGGTAATATTTTAAATTAACAAGCGTTTCTTAGCGCATATGAACAAGTTTCAGCGTACATGATAACAAATGCGAGTCTATTAAAAATTACATCTTTGGAGCACTCATCCGCTATACGGCGGGCACCCTCCAGACGCCCTCATAGTACATTTGGGCGATGCGATGCTCCTTGCCCTTCGGTGGCCGTCCGTCACAAGCTTCTCCGCATCCAGCTTACCCAAGTGCACTTTAGCAGGCAAGGGCCTGACGGGCACCTTCAATGCAGACGGAGCGCTTGATGACTTCAATCCATGGACAAAGGCCCACCCAAGACTAGCCCGAAGTAGCTCCTGCATGGCTTCCAATGGCCCACACCAACTATAAGGCCCTTCATGGCCTGTTCGGCAACCTTGGAGCTCGACCAGCTGCTTCAGCTGGTCGCTTAGGGGCACGGATGTCCGCCTCAAAGATCTCGAGACCGAACACCTTTTCCGTCGAGCTCCCTCCTTGGCGCGGTAGAGCGCGCAAGATCGTATACACTATGGGGCAGATCTGCGAATGCTCCTGGAGAGCTCCGAATCCGGGTAAGTAATAGGTAATTCACTTTCACATGCTTGCTTTGCATAAAGAATGCCTTACCCGCCGCTATCTTCTTTAATGATTCAATTTCCTGGAGGGCTTTTTGGGCTTCGGCCTTAGCGGCTTTGGCACTCTCAAGAGCCGAGGCGAGCTCGGACTCTCGAGTCTTTGAGTCACGCTCCAAACTCTCATGTTTTTCCACGAGAGCCTGGAGCTCTTGCCGTACCTTCACCAGCTGCGCCTCCCCCTTCTCTCGCTCGGTGCGCTCCGTAGCCGCTTTGTTTTCGGCCGCGGACACCGCCTCCTTCAGGGTCGCCACCTCGCTCGTGGCCCCTGTAGTACCCATGTTATTCCTGTTATCTTTTTGCAACCAAATCCTTTCTATAAGGTATTTCTTTAATACAGTATTACTTACCTTCCTTGTCCTCGAGCTGCTTCTTGGCAAGGCCGAGCTCGTTCTCGGACCGCTCGAGGCTCTGCTTCAATGCATTGACCTCCATGATCGGTCTGGCAGAGGTCAAGAAGCAGCCTGCATTCCCATATTGACATACTTATGTTAGACTCCTGCATATATCTTTTTGGATCCTTAGTCCGACTTTTCTTTCCGAACACCGAACTAAGCATCGGGGCTACTGTCTATGCGGTAATATTTTTACATATTCTAAACTTACCTCAAAGCCTCGTTAGAAGGCTGGTACAAGCTTCATCGGCCCGCTCTTGGCGGATGAACTTCTGGATCACCACACTCATAACAGTGCGGTGCTCCTCCTCGATGGAGGCACCGTTAAGCGCCTCCAGTAAGCTATCCGGTGCCTCCGGTTGGACGGAGGACACCGGCGTCTTACCCTTCCTACGAAGGGGCCGCTTGCCGGACTTTAGAACCGCTGAAGGTTCTGGTATGGAGTCCGAACGAGGGTCGGGCTTAGAGCCCCTGGGGATATCGCTCCCCTCGCGCCTGGAGTCCGGGAGGTTGCCTTGCGGCGCCTCCTGCGCCACCTCCTCTTGAACAGGCCCCCCTTGGGGCCCCACCTCGGCATCGTCCGCAGCGTGAGGCGCAGGAGGCGGCCGAAGTGAAGTACTCTCCATTTTCGACGAACTCGAGGACCCGCCGACGAAGCGGCGAACTCGTCCTTAGGCGGGCTGCATGATTGTTCTGCATTAGAGAACACTATGCAATGAAAAAGCCATGGGTATCCGGACACTTACGATCTCGCCAGGCTTGGCCCTTGTTGGCCCTCCTCCTCGTCGTTGTCGACGTTGGTGGAGAAATGCGGAGGAAGGGTCCTTCCTTCTTGGACCCTCCGGCCTCCCGGTTTGGGCGGCCTTCCTTTTCTTCCCTCCGCAGAGAGAGGTTTCTTTTTCCTCCTCCTCTTCCTCAGAGGAGGATTCCGCCTCAGAGTTGTCGGGTGGTGAGTCGACAGCACCTGGCGCCGGGAGCTCCTTCGAGTTCCCGTGGCCTCCTTCTTGGCCTTCTTCTCCGTCACCACGTGAGGTGCCGGAGCCAGCAGTCCCGTCAACCGGGCGTCCGCTGGGTCTTCGGCAAAGGGCAGGCAAGTTAACCTGTCCGGACGTCTTCACCATCTGTTAAAGGTTAGGGAGTTTCAGATCCCGCATAGAGTCAAACTATGAAAAAAGAGTCCCATAAAGGGTAAAATAACTCACCTCGCTGGCTTGACGCTGCGAGCTGAATCTGCGATCTTCGGTAGCGGATGTGGGAGCCTCGACGCCCTTGAACAGCACCTTCCAGGCATCTTCATACGTAGTGTCGAAGAGCCTTTTTAGAGTCGAGTGCTGTGCCGGATCGAACTCCCACAATTTGAAGGCCCGTTGTTGGCATGGGAGAATCCGGCGGATGAGCATAACCTGGACTACATTGACAAGCTTGAGCTTCTTGTCCACCAGGTTTCGGACACAGGTTTGGAGTCGGTCAGCTCTTCCGAATCACCCACGTCAGCCCGTCTCTTTCCATGATGTGAGCCGTGTTGGGGAGCCAGGTCTGAATTCGGGGCCGCCCATTTGAGTCAGCGGCTCGGTGATGTAGAACCACCCGATTGCCACCGAGGGAGTTCGGACTAGGGGTGTCTGGATAGCGAACTATCATCATCGGCGGACTCCAAGACTATGAAGATACAAGATTGAAGACTTACGTCCGTGTCCGGATGGGACTTTCCTTGGTGTGGAAGGCAAGCTTGGCGTACGGATATGTAGATCTCCTACCTTTGTAACCGACTTTGTGTAACCCTAGCCCTCTCCGGTGTCTATATAAATCGGACGGTTGTAGTCCATAGGACGAACAACAATCATACCATAGGCTAGCTTCTAGGTTTAGCCTCTTGATCTCGTGGTAGATCCACTCTTGTAACAAACATCATCAATATTAATCAAGCGGGGCGTAGGTTTTACCTCCATCAAGAGGGGCGAACACTGGGTAAAACATCGTGTCCCTTGCCTCCTGTTACCATCCGCCTAGGCGCACGATTCGGGACCCCCTACCCGAGATCCGCGGTTTGACACCGACATTGGTGCTTTCATTGAGAGTTCCTCTGTGTCGTCACCGATAGGCTCGATGGCTTCTTCGACCATCATCAACGACGCAGTCCAGGGTGAGACTTTTCTCCCCGGACAGATCTTCGTATTCGGCGGCTAAACCGCTGCGGGCCAATTCGCAGCCATCTGGAGCAGATCGAAGCTACGCCCAGCCGTCAGTCAGATTTGGAAGTTTGAACTTCACGGCTGACATCCGCGGGGACTTGATCCTCGATGGAGTCGAGCCACAGCCGAACGTGCCGCATTGTCACGGCGAGCATGATTTATCTCTACAGCCGGACAGTACCCTGGAGGCCGCACTCGAACCCGCTCCGATCTTCAATTCGGATCCGGCTGCGCAGATCGGGGATGGATGGCTAGACACCGCCTCGGGGGCTGCAACCTCTACGGCGATAGAGCCGAACACTGATCTTGTCCCTCATAAAGCTCGCGACTCGAGGTGCGGACTCCTTGCCGGACTTGAACCTCCGCGCCCCTCCGATTGAATCCGATTGGGCGCGGTCATGGAGTTCACCGTGGCGGACATCTTTCAACTCTCACCTTTTGGCGACATCTTGAGTTTGCTAAAGTACCTCTCGTTATCGGAGAGCCTGGCGGACTGCGGTCGGGGACGGTTGGGAGGCGGACGACGAAGAAATTCAAAGCCCACCCACCACCCACTTGGTAGCAGCGTCGACGATCTAACCGACATGCTGACTACGACTACGAAGACATCGGCGGTATGGACGGCGATGCCGGAGGCGAACAAGAACCAGCGCCTACGCACGCGGAAAGGCACCTCATCATATGACATATACATGGTGGATATCCCAAAGGGAGGGAATGGTGAAGGAGCAGAGGAGGATGACCCTCAAGAAACAGCCCAGCGCGGCGTCGGCGCCGCCGCTCTAAATCCCGCCACAAGAAGAATGAAGATTCCGCACCGGAGATAACAATACACCGGACAAGTCGGAAGACAATCCACTCCAGCAAGATCCAGCGCAAGAGGATGGAGACGCCAGCCCTCACGAGAGCGGCGAAGAAGAGGTAGAGGATTATATGCCTTCCTCCGGAGGCGAAGCAAGCCTCGACGATGATGAATTCGTCGTGCTGAGGATCCCGTCGAACAAGAGCGTTTAGGCGCGGGCTTATGGCCACGGCGAACAGCCTCAAGAAAAAGCAGCAACAACTTAGAGCTGATCAGGGATCGCTGGCGGCGGATGGATGAAGTCCTCGCGGCGAAGAGCATGAGCTCAACGCCCTCAAAAGCTACCCTAAGCGCAAGCTGCTCCCCGATTAGAGGAGGAGGCTTACGAACCCGCATCACCAGGAGACAATAAGGGTGACCGACCACCCGTGGTCGTCGACGGAAGAGGCCTCTAGGCCCTTCACTAGAACCGTACCCGGCATCGCTCAAAAGCACACGGCCACGAGAGGCGCTCCGGACCTGCGAGATATATTGGAGGACAAGGCAAGACAATCAAGATCGATCTATGGATCGCGTGGGCGCCCCACGGTACGTGACGACAACCGTCGCGCCGGACACAGTAAGTCCGGCCGGGTCGAACAAAGCAGACAAAGCTCTTTTGAGCTCCGTCGTGATATCGCCCAGTACAGAGGCGCCGCACACCCACTATGCTTACAGACGAAGTAATGGATCATCAAATCCCCGAAGGGTTTAAACCCGTCAATATTGAATCCTATGATGGCACAACAGACCCCGCGGTTTGGATCGAAGACTATCTCCTTCACATCCACATGGCCCGCGGTGACGATCTTCACGCCATCAAATACCTCCCCCTCAAGCTTAAAGGACCAGCCCGGCATTGGCTCAACAGCTTGCCAGCAGAGTCAATTGGGAGCTGGGAGGACATGGAAGCCGCATTCCTCGATAACTTCCAGGGCACTTATGTGTGACCACCAGACGCTGATGACCTAAGCCACATAATTCAGCAGCCAGACGAATCGGCCAGACAATTCTAGACACTGTTCTTAACCAAGAAAAACCAAATCGTCGACTGTCCGGATGCGGAGGCCCTCGCGGCCTTCAAGCATAACATCCGTGACGAGTGGATTGCCCGGCACCTAGGACAGGAAAAGCCAAAATCCATGGCAGCCCTCACATCACTCATGACCCGCTTCAGCGCGGGTGAGGACAGCTGGCTAGCACGCAGCAACAACCTCAGCAAAAATTCTGGCAGTCCGGACTTCAAGGACCGAAAGGGCAGGCCACGTCATAACAAAAACAAACGCCGCATTAACGGCAACAATATTGAGGATACGACAATCAATGCCGGATTCAGAGGCTCTAAACCCGGTCAGTGGAAAAAGCCATTCAAAAGAACTACTCCGGGTCCGTCCAATTTGGACCGAATACTCGACCGCTTGTGCCAGATACATGGCACCCCCTTAAAGCCAGCTAACCACACCAACAGGGACTGTTGGGTATTCAAGCAGGAAGGCAAGTTAATTGCCGAAAATAATGACAAGGGGCTGCATAGCGATGACGAGGACGAGACCCAACCGCCGAACAATAGAAGACAGAAGGGTTTCCCCCCACAGGTGCGGACGGTGAACATGATATACGCAACGCACATACCCAAAAGGGAGCGGAAGCATGCACTCGAGGATGTCTACGCGATGGAGCGATTGCCGAAGTTCAATCCATGGTCCTCTGCCCGATCACTTTTGACCGAAGGACCACCCCACCGACATCCATGACGGCGGATTCGCCCGACCGGTCTTAGACCCAATCGTCGATGGATTTCACCTAACGAGTCCCGATGGGCGGCGGCAGCAACCTGAACCTCGCTTTACCGGGATACAAGGCGCAAAATGGGCATAGACCCTCAAGGATTAAACCTACCAAAACGACCTTTAAAGGCGTCATACCAGGTGTAAAGCCAATTATGCAGGCTCAATTACACGGAAGTGGTCTTGGATCCCGGATAACTTCCGGCGAGAGTTAATCTTGACATAGTCCCGTTCGCAGCAGCTATCATGCCTTGCTCGGACGTCAGCGCTTGCAAAGTTCAGCGCGGTGCCGCACCTCGCATACCTCAAGCTCAAGATGCCAGGCCCGAGGAGTCATCACGGTCAGCGGAAACATTGAACGTTCTCTCCGCACGGAGGAACATACTGGCTCTCGCGGCGAAGTGCAATGCAGCCTCTTAAGGCAATTCTCGAGTCCGGCCGTTAAGCGGCGGAACAGCTAAGCGCGCCGGAGTAACTTACAACAAGACCACAGCACGCCCGAGCACGCGAGCGATGCGGCCCCAACCCCAGCTCCCTGCGAACGTCAAAGCAGGTCCTTCGCGTACACCATTACGCTCTCAAGATACCATGGGCATGGGGAGAGGGGCACGACCACGATAAACCAGATCGCGGCTCAACCACACCAGGGCTCTCAAGTGTGTCGTTCCTTTTCTTTTCTTTTTACCTTTTACTTTTTACCCACAGGACTCCGCTTGTCGAGAGGCCTGTCCGCAAGAGACTGCCGAACTCACGATGCAACAGCCAGGGAAGGATAAAGGCTACAACGAATATACAGGTGGTCTCCATTACGAGCATTTTATACACCAATCTGCAGCCTACCCCTGGAGGGGACATGTTTAACAGTCCCATACCTTGCTTATCGCACTATTTGTATCGTTCTACATTCGTAGCAACACTTACTGAATAAAACAATGCAGCACCTTTTTGCTTATAATTGCATTTCTTTTTCATACATATGTTCATTCACGGCATGTTGCATCCGTACACTTTGGTACGGCTAATATACACCAGGGGCTTATGCACATTATGGTATGATGAGTCCGAACACTTTCACAAGTGCGGCACCCCGAACTTATAGCACTATATGCATCGGCTCCGAATCATGTCTTGGGTCAATAGTTGGGTTTGCCCGGCTCCCATGTTTTGGTACCTTACGTTCCATTATATCGGCTAAGGTAGCTTTGGGAGAACCATCTGCGATTCCGCCTCAGCTTGAGCTGGGTTAACGCCTCGATGGAGAAAGCTAAAACTGACCGTCATGATGAGGCGAGAGAGCCATCGCTGTTCGAGAGGTTTTTAAGTAGTCCTTAAAGACTTATGCCGCTTAGGCGAGGAGCCGGATACTGTCCGGCCAAGGCGTGGATAGCGCCCCAAATCCGGCCTTCCGAAAACTAGGGGCTTCGACGAAATTTAAAATTATAGAATTCTATGGCTAAGTGAGAGTGTTCAAGCATTATAAGTCCGGCTGCCTTGTTCGCTGTGTTGAGCGCCTCCTAGATGGACCCAAAATGGGAACAAGAGCGCTCAAGTTTATCCCGAACACCCCATTTTCGTGGCATGGGGGTGAAGCCGACGACTTGCCATCTCTCGATTTGATAAACAGCCGCATGTAAGGTAATATTTTAAATTAACAAGCGTTGCTTAGCGATATGAACTAAGTTTTCAGCGCACAAGATAACAAAATGCTGAGTCTACTCAAATATTACATCTTTGGAGCACTCACCCGCAATAGTGCGGGCGCCTTCAAAGACACTCTTATAATACATCTCGGCGTGCGATGCTCCTTGCCCTCCGGTGGCGGGTCCGTCCACGAGCTTCGGGCATCCATCTTGCCCAGTGCACCTTTATGCGGGCAAGGGCCCGACGGGCACCCTCAATACAAGCGGAATGCTTGATGACTTCTTGTAACGCCCCGGATTCGATGCGCCAGGTGTCCGCCAGTTATTCGTCAGCGTTGCCATGTCATTTGCTTGCGTGTTGCACTTTGCCATGTCATCATCTGCATTTCATATCATGTCGTCATGTGCATTTCATTTTGCATACGTGTTCGTTTCATGCATCCGAGCCTTTTCCCCGTTGTCCGTTTTGCAATCCGGCACTCCTATGTCTCCCGGCGCCCCCCTTTACCTCTTTTCGTGTGCGGGTGTTGAACTTTCTCAGAATGGACCGAGGTTTGCCAAGTGGCCTTGGTATAGCACCGGTAGACCGCCTGTCAAGTTTCGTGCCATTTGGAGGTCGTTTGGTACTCCAACGGTTAACCGGGTTACCGTAAAAGCCTCTTTTGTGTGCAGCCCAACACCCCTTCCAAAGTGGCCCAAAACCCACCAAACTCCCCTCCATGCTCTCGGTCGTTCGATCACGATCGTGTGGCCGAAAACCGCTCCTCATTTGGACTCTCCTAGCTCCCTCTACCTATTTATAAGCCCCTCCCCAAATTCGCGGATGAATCCATGAGCGAAACCCTAAAATCTCCTCACCGCCTCCGGACATGTCCGGCGCCTCACGGACGCCCCAGGCCAGATGGCAGCCCGCCACGTGTCCCTCCTCTCTCTCCCGCGCGCGCCCGGCCGCCGGGCCGGCCGCCCGCGCCACGCCGCCGCCCAGCGCCGCCGTGCGCGCCTCGCCTTGCGCGCGCCCGCCAGTCGCCGGTGCGCCTCGCCGCCGCCGCACCTCGCCATCGCCTCCGCCGGCGGCCCGCTCCGTCGTGCCTCGCGCGGCACCCGCCCGCCCGCCAGCCCCACCATGGCCGACGAGAGAAGCTCCGCCGCCCGCTCCGCCGCCGCCGCCCGACACACCCCGCCCCGCCGGCCTCGTCCCGGCGGATTCGGCGTCGCCGCGCGGATCCGCCTTCCCCTCCGTCTCCGGCCGTGCTCGGCGAGTTCCCCGGCCCCGCCTCGTTTTCCGCGCCGTCCCGATCCGGATCCGAACCAGAGGTTGACCCCGATATTTTCTAAGTCCCAGATTTTGCATATTATATGCTCATGTTCATCATGCCATAACTCTCTGCATATTGCTCCGTTTCGTGCGTGTAATATGTCAAATTGTTCGTCTCGACGAGTACATCATTTCATCATTTACATTTGAGCTCATATTGATGCCCGAAATGCTGTTAGAAGAGGGCTATGTGATGTTAGTTTCAGATTCTTATCAGAACATGCACTTTTGTCATTTTTGCCATGATTGATGTGTGCACCCTATGAACTTGAGTCCTACATGTGTTTTGTAATATGCCATGCCATCTTTACAGGGGTGTATGCCATGTATTTTTCTGATCTCTATGGTGACTAGCACAAGCATGCAAACTAGGCTTCATGATGTTGCTGATTTCAGCCCCTGTTCTGCTGATATTTTTATGCCATGTAAACTTGATGCTACCGAGAGATCCATGCTTATTTTGAGATACTTCAGTAAGGATGTTTTGAACATATGGTTATTATCTATCCATCCATGCCCTTGTTTGCAATTATGGAGTGCCATAGCTTGAGTCAATCGAGTTCTACTTTTGCTATAAAATGTTTCCTGGCAGGTTGTTTACATGTTATTCAATTTTGCCAAGGTTGTTGTAGTTGATCCGTGTATGCTATGATGTTGTTCTTGCCATTTATAGCTTCTATGCCATGTCTTCTTACTGTGAGTTGCCTTTCCATGCCATTTATTGCTCCGTAGTGAGTGGTTCAAGCTCACCAACATGCCTACTTATCGTTGTTCCTGCCATGTATGAGTCTGTCATATAACTTGCCATGTTTACAAGGGTGCCATCATATTTTCTGATCCTTTTTGGCTCATGGTCAGTAAAGGACTTTTGTTCTATGCAATTAGTAGATTCATGCCATGCTCTAGTTTGAGTTGATATCTTGCTGCAGCATGTTGTTTGATAGCTCTAAACATTGCAACCTGATGTTATTTCCTGATAAGACTGAAACTGTTATTATTTGCAATCTTGCCATGTGTGTTTGAGCATGTTCTAGTGATTTCTGGAGATAGCTCAGTGTTCATGTTTTGTCATGCTTTACCTGTACATCATGCCCATGCCTTTTGTTTTCTTGTTGAGGTGCTGTAGCATAGTGTTTTGGTGCTTGCAAGATGCCTAGTTCTTTGTTATGGGATGATTGTTGTTATGTCTTGTATAGGGTGTATGTGTTGAACCGTTGCTCGCTTTTGAGTGTGCCCTATATGAAACTTGCTTGATTTTGCATGTAGTTTCATATTATCATGTTGCATCCATGGTTTGAGGTGTTTGCTTGATGTTTGGATGCATTTTGCATCAATGCCATGTTTAACTTGTTTTGCTCATATCTTCTAGGCCGTAGCTCCGAATCTAATGAACTTTATATGTAACTTGACTAGATTTTCGTGTAGATCATCGTGGTGCATCTTAACTTGCTGTTTAACAACTTGAACATAAGGTTTATTCAGATCTTGACCAATTTCGAAATTTGCATATGAGGACTTACCGGAATTGTTATATGTTGTTTCCGGCCTCATTTAAACTTGCCTTGATGTGTTGCTCTTGTTTCCATCATCTCTTGCCATGAGTAGCTTCATGTAGCTTGTCATGCATCATGCTTGATTGTGCATCATGTCTTGTTCATGTGTGGTGTGTTTACCTTGTTGTGTGCTTCTTCTCGATAGTTCCCGTTTCGTTGCGATCGTGAGGATTCGTTCATCTACGCTTGGTTCGTCTTCGTGGCTTCATCTTCTTCATGGACTCGTTCTTCTTCTTGCGGGATTTCAGGCAAGATGACCGTCACCTTGGATCTCATTACTATCATTGCTATGCTAGTTGCTTCGTTCTTTCGCTATGCTGCCTTACCTACCACTTGCTGCTCAAGCCTCCCAATTTGCCATGTCAGCCTCTAACCTTTGTCACCCTTCCTAGCAAACCGTTGTTTGGCTATGTTACCGCTTTGCTCAGCCCCTCTTATAGCGTTGCTAGTTGCAGGTGAAGTTGAAGTTTGCTCCATGGTGGACAGGATTTTGGTTGGGATATCATAATATCTCTTATATTATTAATGCATCTATATACTTGGTAAAGGGTGGAAGGCTCGGCCTTATGCCTGGTCTTTTGTTCCACTCTTGCCGCCCTAGTTTCCGTCATATCGGTATTATGTTCCCTGATTTTGCGTCCCTAACGCGGTCGGGTGATTTATGGGACCCCCTTGACAGTTCGCTTTGAATAAGACTCCTCCAAAGAAGGCCCAACATTGGTTTTACCATTTGCCTCACCTATGCCCTTTTTCCCTTGGGTTTCGAGCCCAAGGGTCATCTTTATTTTAGCCCCCAAGGGCGGTGCTTCCAGTGTTGGTCCGAACCGAGCAACCTCTTGGGGCCACCACGGGCAACTCAAGGGTTGGTTTTACTCGTAGCTTGACTTATCCGGTGTGCCACGAGAATGAGGTACGTGCGACTCCTATCGGGATTTGTCGGCACATCCGGGCGGCTTTGCTGGTCTTGTTTTATTATTGTCGAAATGTCTTGTAGCCGGATTCGAGACCGATCGGGTCTTCCCGAGGAGAAGGAATATCCTTCGTTGATCGCGAGAGCTTATCATGGGCTAAGTTGGGACACCCCTGCAGGGTATAAACTTTCGAGAGCCGTGCCCGCGGTTATGTGGCAGATAGGAATATGTTGACATCCGGTTGTAGTAAACTTGAAGCAAACTCTTCTAAAATACACCAACCGTGTGCGTAACCGTGAGTGTCTCTTTTAGGGGTTGATCGAGAGGAGAACACGGTTTCTTAGTTATGTTTGACGTAAGTAGGAGTTCAGGATCACTTCTTTATCATTACTAGTTGACGACCGTTCCTTTGATTCTCTTCTCGCTCTCATTTGCGTATGTTAGCCACCATATATGCTTAGTCGCTGCTGCAACCTCACCACTTTACCCCTTCCTTACCCATTAAGCTTTGCTAGTCTTGATACCCATGGTAATGGGATTGCTAAGTCCTCGTGGCTCACAGATTACTACACCACCAGTTGCAGGTACAGGTTATGCGATGACCATGACGCGAGAGCGATGTTTACTTGTTTTGGAGTTCTTCTTCTGCTTCTTCGATCAGGGGATAGGTTCGGTGTCGGCTGAGGCTAGCAGGTGGTGGATATTGTTTGAGCTTCTGTTTATGTTTCACCCGTAGTCGGATGTTGATCTTGTAAGATGTACTGTTGTATTCATGTGTCTTTGTATGACTTGGATGTATCCCACTATTATGTAATGTTGATGTAATGATATCCACCTTGCAAAAGCGCCCAATATCTGGGTCTATCCTTGGTGGGACCGTCGAGTTCCTTTTGGATAGGGTCGCATATTGGGTGTGACAAGTTGGTATCAGAGCCTCGACCGACCTTAGGAGCCCCCTTGATTGATCGTGTAGTTTGGCTGTTGTTGAGTCTAGAAGAAAACTGTTTTCTGAGTCTAGTTATATCAGAGAGTAGGATTTCTTTTACTCCTCAGCCCCTTCGTCGCTCTGGTCAGGGATCTTGACGTAGGTGTTTTGAGTTACTCCTCTTCCCCTTCAAAATTTTCTTTAGGATCACGCAGTTGGTTTTCCGGTAGTTGTTCCTCAGCTCTTTTCATCCGGTGCATTTCTCGTCAAGTTGACTCGACCATCTTCATCTTTGGATTCAATCCTCAGTTGTTTTCTTTCCCACCCGCCCTCCCTGTCCTTCTTCTCGGAACCGGAGTCCGTAATCGAGTATCCATCCTACTCGTGCGAAGTTTTTGCTCTCTCTCCTCAATGATTTCAACCGGTGTTGTCTCTTCAAGATATTCGTCGTTTCCCCTTCCAAGTTGCCTTTATTTTCCCGCCCTCCCACCCTTTTCTTCCCGGAGCCCGAGTCTGTTTCGACCATCAATTTCATAAGTGTGGAGCCTCTTCAGTCCTTCGTCAATTATTTCAACCGGTGAATTCTCGTCTCGTTCGTCATTCTTCATCCTTTTCTTTTTCCGGTGGATCCAATTCAAGTTTTTCGTTGTCGATCATATTCTGTCCCTCAGCTCAAATATTTCCATTTGCTCGTTCGCCTCTCGCCAGTTTATCCTTCCGGAGTGCTCAAGTCATCTCAGGAGATTTGTCGCTGTTCCAATTAATTCGAGGCTGTCACCTCATTCAAATATTTCATTTGTTCCGGTGCATCATCTATCTGTTCAACATCCCTTTTCAACGGTGTTATCTCTTCAGTGGGCCCTAACCCACAGGTCTTTTCCCAGGATCTTACCTGACTCTTCTAATTTCTCCGGAGCTATTCCCAATTCTTTTCAAGTGTGACGTAAGAATGAATTTCATCAGTCACATGCCTTTTCCAAGATCGATTTCAAATTCTTTTCATTGTTGGCTCAACCTCTTCGCTTTTTTGTTTCCCCGGAGTGCCTTAGCAATTTTGGTGGTGTTTATCGTCGTCCTTTGAAGACTGAAGTAGAGTTTCTCTTAAATCTTGTCCGTTCTCCCGGAGGTTCATGGTGCTAGCTCGATGTTATCCTATCTAATTGTTTCCAGTTGTTCAATTCTTTTCATCCATCCGGAGTACTTTAGGTCTTGTTTTCGCTCTCGATCATCCGGAGGCCATCTTTTTGGATTATTTCTTCGTTTCAAGTTCTCAGCTCCGTTCGTTCCTATATTTGTACCGGTGCCTAGTTCAGTTCTCTTTTCCCCAAATTCCCTCAAATATCTTCGTGCTTTTCTAATTCTTTCCGGCGATCCGTTCTCTTCTCTATGTTCATTTTCATTTTTCACGGTGGTTCGTTCAAGATTCTTTTTCTTTGATTATCATATTAATTCATTCGTTCCTTCCAATCCTACCGGTTGTTCATGAAAACTTCCTCAAGTTTTTGTGCTATCCCTTCTCAATCCTTTTTCAAGAAGAATAAGTAGTATGCCAGATCCATTGTTGGTCATCAATTTAATTTGATGAAGGATAAGCATACAATAAATCTTATTCTTATTTCATCCAAGTGTTTAATCCCTTTCTTCGGAGTTTGTCCTTGATGAATAAATTCTAGTTCCAAGTGTTTTCATCTTTTCTTTTCCGGAGTTCAATTTCCTCGGTCATTTCGTCGGAATCCTCCATCTAATTCATCGCAAGCTCATCTTATTCTTTCTTCCTTCATTTCTATCTCATCATCCTTTTGTTACCGGAGTTCTTCATGGTGGTTCTTCATGATTTAATTCATTCTTCAAGTGTTCATCAAGATTCTTGTTGGTGGAGTTCAAGTATCTTTTCTTCTCGCGTCTCGAAGTGCAAATAATTCTCCATATTCTTTTGAAGTGGAGTTTGCTTTTCTTCGTTCTTCTCAGCTATCTAATCATTTCCGTTTGTGGCCGGTTATCACCTTATGATCTTGAGATGTTATCCATAAGTCCACAACAAGCTTATTCTTTCGTTGTTGATTTTCTCAACAACTCCAGTCAATCCTTCCTTCTAAGTTCTTTTCATTCAATTTTTCCAATTCTTCCGGAGGTATTGCGTTGCTTATGTCGTCAAGTGTCATTCCATCTTGTGAAGTTCGTGTTCTATTCTTTCCTTGTTCAACCGGAGTGCTGCCTAAATCCTTTCAGTCTTATTCGTTTCTTTTTCTCATTCTAGACACTCCGGTTAGAACGAGTTGTTTCATAGTCTATCTGATTCCGTGAGCTTTCGATTCTCGTAATTCTCGTCTCTCATCTCTTCTTCTCGAGTGCTCTCGATTCTTTGAGTCTTCTCTTGAGTTCTTGTTTCAACTCATCCCTTTTCCCTTCCGTCTTGGTCCTAAGATCTCGGGACGAGATCTCTTGTTAGTGGAGGAGTGTTGTAACGCCCGGATTCGATGCGCCAGGTGTCCGCCAGTTATTCGTCAGTGTTGCCATGTCATTTGCTTGTGTGTTGCACTTTGCCATGTCATCATCTGCATTTCATATCATGTCGTCATGTGCATTTCATTTTGCATACGTGTTCGTTTCATGCATCCGAGCCTTTTCCCCGTTGTCCGTTTTGCAATCCGGCACTCCTATGTCTCCGCGCCCCCTTTACCTCTTTTAGGTATGCGGGTGTTGAACTTTCTCGGAATGGACCGAGGTTTGCCAAGTGGCCTTGGTATAGCACCGTGAACCGCTTTGTCAAGTTTCGTGCCATTTGGAGGTCGTTTGGTACTCCAACGGTTAATCGGGTTACCGTAAAAGCCTCTTTTGTGTGCAGCCCAACACCCCTTCCAAAGTGGCCCAAAACCCACCAAACTCCCCTCCATGCTCTCGGTCGTTCGATCACGATCGCGTGGCCGAAAACCGCTCCTCATTTGGACTCTCCTAGCTCCCTCTACCTATTTATAAGCCCCTCCCCCCGAAATTCGTGGATGAATCCGCAGACGAAACCCTAAAAATCTCCCTCGCTGCCTCCGGACATGTCCGGCGCCCGCCGGACGTCCCGCGCCAGTGGCAGCCCGCCACGTGTCCCTCCTCTCTCTCCCGCGCCGCTCCGCATGCATGGCCGCCCGCCCGAGCCAGCGCCGGCCCGCCGCCGCCGCCCGCCGCCCGCGGCAGCGCGCCGCGCGCCGCGCCCGCCGCCGATCGCCGGGCGCCTCGCCGCCGACGCGCCTCGCCATCGCCTCCGCCCGGCGGCCCGCTCCATCCAGCGCCTCGCCGCACCCGCCCGCCCCGCCAGCCCGCCATGGCGGCGAGCAGCTCCGCCGCCGGCTCCGCCCGCCCGCCGCCCGGCCCAAGGCCGTCCGGCGGCGGATCCGGCGTCGCTTCGCCGTGGATCCGTCTTCCCTCTCCGTCTCCGCCGTGCTTCGACGAGTTCCCCGGCCCCGCCTCGTTTTCCGCGCCGCCCCGATCCGGATCCAAACCAGAGGTTGACCCCGATATTTTCTAAGTCCCAGATTTTGCATATTATATGCTCATGTTCATCATGCCATAACTCTCTGCATATTGCTCCGTTACGTGCGTGTAATATGTCAAATTGTTCGTCTCGACGAGTACATCATTTCATCTCATTGCATCATTTACATTTGAGCTCATATTGATGCCCGAAATGCTGTTAGAAGAGGGCTATGTGATGTTAGTTTCAGATTCTTATCCGAACATGCACTTTTGTCATTTTTGCCATGATTGATGTGTGCACCCTATGAACTTGAGTCCTACATGTGTTCTGTAATATGCCATGCCATCTTTACAGGGGTGTATGCCATGTATTTTTGTGATCTCTATGGTGACTAGCACAAGCATGCAAACTAGGCTTCATGATGTTGCTGATTTCAGCCCCTGCTCACGATATTTTTATGCCATGTAAACTTGATGCTACCGAGAGATCCATGCTTATTTTGAGATACTTCAGTAAGGATGTTTTGAACATATGGTTATTATATATCCATCCATGCCCTTGTTTGCAATTATGGAGTGCCATAGCTTGAGTCAATCGAGCTCTACTTTTGCTATAAAATGTTTCCTGGCAGGTTGTTTACATGTTATTCAATTTTGCCAAGGTTGTTGTAGTTGATCCGTGTATGCTATGATGTTGTTCTTGCTATTTATAGCTTCTATGCCATGTCTTCTTACTGTGACTTGCCTTTCCATGCCATTTATTGCTCTGTAGTGAGTGGTTCAAGCTCACCAACATGCCTACTTATCGTTGTTCCTGCCATGTATGAGTCTGTCATATAACTTGCCATGTTTACATGGGTGCCATCATATTTTCTGATCCTTTTTGGCTCATCGTCAGTAAAGGACTTTTGTTCTATGCAATTAGTAGATTCATGCCATGCTCTAGTTTGACTTGATATCTTGCTGCAGCATGTTGTTTGATAGCTCTAAACATTGCAACCTGATGTTATTTCCTGATAAGACTGAAACTGTTATTATTTGCAATCTTGCCATGTGTGTTTGAGCATGTTCTAGTGATTTCTGGAGATAGCTCAGTGTTCATGTTTTGTCATGCTTTACCTGTACATCATGCCCATGCCTTTTGTTTTCTTGTTGAGGTGCTGTAGCATAGTGTTTTGGTGCTTGCAAGATGCCTAGTTGCTGTTATGGACAGATTGTTGTTATGTCTTGTATAGGGTGTATGTGTTGAACCGTTGCTCCGTTTTGAGTGTGCCCTATATGAAACTTGCTTGATTTTGCATGTAGTTTCATATTATCATGTTGCATCCATGGTTTGAGGTGTTTGCTTGATGTTTGGATGCATTTTGCATCAATGCCATGTTTAACTTGTTTTGCTCATATCTTCTAGGCCGTAGCTCCGAATCTAATGAACTTTATATGTAACTTGACTAGATTTTCGTGTAGATCATCGTGGTGCATCTTAACTTGCTGTTTAACAACTTGAACATAAGGTTTATTCAGATCTGGACCAATTTCGAAATTTGCATACGAGGACTTACCGGAATTGTTATATGTTGTTTCCGGCCTCATTTAAACTTGCCTTGATGTGTTGCTCTTGTTTGCATCATCTCTTGCCATGAGTAGATTCATGTAGCTTGTCATGCATCATGCTTGATTGTGCATCATGTCTTGTTCATGTGTGGTGTGTTTACCTTGTTGTGTGCTTCTTCTCGATAGTTCCCGTTTCGTTGCGATCGTGAGGATTCGTTCATCTACGCTTGGTTCGTCTTCGTGGCTTCATCTTCTTCATGGACTCGTTCTTCTTCCTTATGGATTTCAGGCAAGATGACCGTCACCTTGGATCTCATTACTATCATTGCTATGCTAGTTGCTTCGTTCTTTCGCTATGCTGCCTTACCTACCACTTGCTGCTCAAGCCTCCCAATTTGCCATGTCAGCCTCTAACCTTTATCACCCTTCCTAGCAAACCGTTGTTTGGCTATGTTACCGCTTTGCTCAGCCCCTCTTATAGCGTTGCTAGTTGCAGGTGAAGTTGAAGTTTGCTCCATGGTGGACAGGATTTTGGTTGGGATATCACAATATCTCTTATATTATTAATGCATCTATATACTTGGTAAAGGGTGGAAGGCTCGGCCTTATGCCTGGTGTTTTGTTCCACTCTTGCCGCCCTAGTTTCCGTCATATCAGTATTATGTTCCCGGATTTTGCGTCCCTAACACGGTCGGGTGATTTATGGGACCCCTTGACGATTCTCTTTGAATAAGACTCCTCCAAAGAAGGCCCAACATTGGTTTTACCATTTGGCTCACCTATGCCCTTTTTCCCTTGGGTTTCAGAGCCCAAGGGTCATCTTTATTTTAGCCCCCCGGGCGGTGCTCCTTCGAGTGTTGGTCCGAACCGAGCAATCATGGGCCACCACGGGCAACTCGAGGTTGGTTTTACTCGTAGCTTGACTTATCCGGTGTGCCACGAGAACGAGGTACGTGCGACTCCTATCAGGATTTGTCGGCACATCCGGGCGGCTTTGCTGGTCTTGTTTTATTACTGTCGAAATGTCTTGTAGCCGGGATTCCGAGACTGATCGGGTCTTCCCGGGGAGAAGGAATAAACTTTCGAGAATGGGCTAAGTTGGGACACCCCTGCAGGGTATAAACTTTCGAGAGCCGTGCCCGCGGTTATGTGGCAGATGGGAATTTGTTGATATCCGGTTGTAGTAAACTTGAAGCAAACTCTTCTAAAATACACCAACTGTGTGCGTAACCGTGAGTGTCTCTTTTCGGGGTTGATCGAGAGGAGAACACGGTTTCTTAGTTATGTTTGACGTAAGTAGGAGTTCAGGATCACTTCTTGATCATTACTAGTTGACGACCGTTCCTTTGATTCTCTTCTCGCTCTCATTTGCGTATGTTAGCCACCATATATGCTTAGTCGCTGCTGCAACCTCACCACTTTACCCCTTCCTTACCCATTAAGCTTTGCTAGTCTTGATACCCATGGTAATGGGATTGCTGAGTCCTCGTGGCTCACAGATTACTACACCACCAGTTGCAGGTACATGTTATGCGATGACCATGACGCGAGAGCGATGTTTACTTGTTTTGGAGTTCTTCTTCTGCTTCTTCGATCAGGGGATAGGTTCCAGGTCGGCAGCCTGGGCTAGCAGGGTGGATATTGTTTGAGCTTCTGTTTATGTTTCATCCGTAGTCGGATGTTGATCTTGTAAGATGTCTATACAAACCGGACGGCTGTAGTCCATAGGACGAACAACAATCATACCATAGGCTAGCTTCTAGGGTTTAGCCTCTTCGATCTCGTGGTAGATCCACTCTTGTAACACACATCATCAATATTAATCAAGCAGGACGTAGGGTTTTACCTCCATCAAGAGGGCCCGAACCTGGGTAAAACATCGTGTCCCTTGCCTCCTGTTACCATCCGCCTAGACGGACAGTTCGGGACCCCCTACCCGAGATCCGCCGGTTTTGACACCGACACCACCCCTTTATTGTCTCCATGAAGGAGCCCTCGAGCCATAGAACATTGGGCATCCTGCCCGCCATGGCGCCTCCGCACTCCGCCTATCGGCTGCCCACTATCTTCTGCTTGACGCTAAAGGTCTTCAACCATAAACCGAAGTGGGGTTGGATGCAGAGGAAAGCCTCGCACACGACGATAAACGTCGAAATATTGAGGATGAAGTTTGGGGCCAGATCATGGAAATCCAGGCCGTAGTAGAACATGAGCCCCCGGACAAATGGGTGAAGTGGAAAACCTAGTCCGCGGAGGAAGTGGGTGAGGAACACCACCCTCTCATGGGGCCTGGGGGTGGGGACGAGCTGCCCCTTGTTGGGGAGCTGACACGCGATGTCGCCGGACAAGTATCCGGCCTCCCGCAGCTTTGTGATGTGCCCCTGCTGACGGAGGAGGCCATCCACCTGCCTCCCGCTCCGGACATAGTTGGAGAAGGTTGAGGTGGGATGTGCGGACTTGGGTGCTGGAGCTTGAATGCGCGGAAATGGATGAGCAAAGGAGGAAGAAGGCGTAGGCGAAAAGGTGGATCCTTATCCCCTTATATGGACGGATGAAGCTATGCGTCCCCCGCCAGCCTGGTAAAACTCGCTTATCTCCCAAGCACCGTAATCAATGGCGCGGATGGGTTACCCACGTCCATATTGATGGGAACCCCGGAATAAGGGGGCACGATCTCCGCTTTGATAAGACGTGCCAAGGAAACCGCCTCGCTAAACGCGCTAAGGTGGAACAGTAAAAAAACGATTCGAATAAAGGCTTGGCCGTGGTGTGATGTCACACCGCGGAATACGTCAGCAGATCTGTGCAAAAGTTATTCTCTCTACGGTAGTATGTGGAACTTGTTTTGCAGAGCTGGACACTATCCTTGTGTTCAAAACCTTCTATGAAGTATTCGGAGGAGGAACCCGCCTTGCAATGTGGGGACCAAATCTCCGGGTGTTAATTTCTAGAAAATGGCCCTTGTGCTCACCAGCCCCAGGATAACTGTTAGCTGATAAGGCACCAACTTGATACAGAAATTCCAAGCAAAATACAATATATGTAGTACAAGACCATTTTGTCCTGTGAGTACAACAAATGGTTTCTAAAGGTTGATGGCGGAAGCGGTTTATGGATCATCAGTGTCTATGGGACTCCAATTTCCACAAGAACAGCTGACCAGGTTAACTCCTATCTTCGCGAGGCTGCTATCGCCGCTGCTTAGGTTCTGGGACTGTCGCCACGGTAGCTCCTCTCCGCGCAAGAAAATCTGGCCAAGACAATAGCCAGGGACAAGCCGGTGAGTACTTTGAATGTACTCGCAAACATTATGAACACAGCATAATATAACAATGATGTGCTGAAAATATTTCATGCTCATGACGCTACCACAAAGATAAAAAAAAATTCTGATGCGTGCAAGCATGTTATTTATGAATATGCAATACATAGTAGTATTAAAATTATGAAATAAATAACAAGCATGCCACAGTCGGGCATCTTAGCGACACCACATAAAGGGCTTTAAAAGAAATGCCACAGTCGGGCGTCTTAGCGACACCACATAAAGGGCTTTAAAAGAAATGCCGCAGTCGGGCGTCTTAGCGACACCACATAAAGGGCTTTAAAAGAAATGCCACAGTCGGGCGTCTTAGCGACACCACATAAAGGGCTTTAAAAGAAATGCCACAGTCGGGCGTCTTAGCGACACCACATAAAGGGCTTTAAAAGAAATGCCACAGTCGGGCGTCTTAGCGACACCACATAAAGGGCTTTAAAAGAAATGCCACGGGTGTCTTAGCGACACCACATAAAGGGCTTTAAAAGAAATGCCACAGTCGGGCGTCTTAGCGACACCACATAAAGGGCTTTAAAAAGAAGACACAACAAATATCCAGGAGGTAGAACCATCCCAGGGATATTTGATAATGCCAATAATATCACGGGTTAGTCAACAATAATAATAATAATCATAATTATCACAAGTCACGAGTTGTGATTCCGGTTTCTTGATTTCACCTCCGAAGACCGACACTAAGACCGACACTTGACCCATCCGCATCGTAATCCTTAACCATGGACACGGCTATTGAATAGGTTTAATCTCTGCAGAGGGTGTACTCTTTACCCATGAGTAACGGATTCCTTTAGTCCATCGGGACTAATTCCGCTTCACGGTCTTTTGTTGAAAACACACCTAACTTGCACACACCAGCTTAACTCACATGTGTCTGGAATCACCCACGACACCTGTTAAGCAAAACTCTAAGTGGGGAGGCTACAGCCTCGACGTAACATGGGATCACAAAATTTACACCGTGCGCAAACTGGGGAGCTACCCCCTTCGGCTACAACCGAAACACCCATGCTCCCGGACCTGGTGGCATGACTACCGGATGCCTCCAGTATCTTCCACCATGGCCTCTCTGTATGGTGTGTGCTAGGAAAGGGTTGACAACTTACTGAACCGTACCCTACTTGTTGTAGAGACGAGTGGTAGTACGAAGCAAGTATGGGGGTTACTGGCACAAGACTCGATCTACGGTCGACTCAGGAGGTTGCAAGATTCCCTGCAAGATTAGTATAACAATGCAAATACTTCAAACTACAGATAGAAACACCACGCGACATATCCTCATGTCATACCGGACACGACCGTCTCGATGGAGGACTAGGGACAAGGCCGTGTCTACCCAAGACAGAGGCCTTCCCGTCTTTCCTCCCGATAGGCATGAAGGCATATGACGGTGATTTCTATCACAATCATATCAACTCCATTTGCATGAAATTCATTACCATGCACTCACGAGTAGGAACAAATCCTCACATAAAATGACGTATGCTCGTGTCGGGGTGTTGTTGTCACCGTGCTATGTAACACACACAAAATTTCACGAGGTTCGTAATGCTTGCCTTGGTCATGGGAAGGCGGTGCATTCAACACCTCTTGAAATCTTCAAAATACTATTTAAAGGAATATATATGAATTATTACATAAAATCAAAACAGCACAAAAGGTGTTTTGAAATTTTTCAAATAGATCTTAAAATAAACTAGACAATATTTGAGAGAGGTAGGAAAAGAATTAATTTATTTGGAGCTGTATTTAAAAGATACACCGGTCAAAGTTTGGTCAAAATCAGTTATTAAAATAAAACAGAAAAGAAAGCGTTTGAATATACACATTACACGTCGAAGGTGTAAACTGGAAATGCGCTCCACTTAACCCACGTGGATCGGGGTCACCGACAGTGGGTCCAGGGGCCCTTGGTCAGGTTTGACTATTCTCCTCCCTCTTCTTCCGCCGGCGAGCAGGCGGGGGCTCGGCGATCGTCGCCCGGCGCTAAGCGGCTCTCGGGCCCCCGAGGGTGGGGATGGATCCCAAGGCTGGGGCGGTTCTTCCGGTGGTCGAGGAGTGATGGGGATGGAGGAGTCGTCGGCGACGAGCTCTGCTGGCGGAGGAAGGTTTCGTGGCGTAGTGGTTTTGGGGGGCGGTGGTTCCCGATAAAAATTGAGCAGGGGAAGTGTTCACGGAAGGAAGGTAGAGCTCTTGGTGAAGAGAACGGAGAAGGGAGGCTCGATGGCGCCTGAATGGCGAGGCGATGGCGGCGGCTGCGGTTGCCGGAGATGGGAAGAGATCTCCCGGTCGATTGGCTGCCAATGGGGTCCTAGGGAGGGGGTTTGAGACTGCCCTGCGTGCGGAGACGAGCTCGGGGGCTCCTTAAATAGGCGCTCGGGGTCGGTTCCACGGTGGCCGGGGATAAGGTCGCCGGTGACCGCCATTCTGTAGCTTAGGGTGTCGTGGCGGCGACGAGCGCTAGTGGACATGGCTGCGGATGAGCTCGTGCCGTTCCAGGCGGCAGGTGGCGAGCGCTGGAGGCTTGGGCGGTGCTGCCCATGGCGGTGGCGGTTGCGGCCGCGGGCGTGCCGCCAAGAGGCTTGCTGGCAACGCTGCAGAGGCGGTCGGGGTTCTTGGCGCGACGTAGCGAGAGGCCAAGTGAGTGGCGCAGCTCTGCGGGGTGGTGGCAAGCCAGGGGCGTAACGCGTCGGCTCGGGCGCGGCACGTGCAATACGCGTGCTCTGCTCGCACCCAGAGCACGCACGGAACATGCTCGACGAAATGCCATGGCATGCTACAGGGCTAGGGTGAGGCTAGCACTTAGCAAACCTAGGTTAGGATCGTCTAGGTGCTTAGTAGACATGCTAGATTGCCCAGAGGTGCAAGGTCACAGTGCATAACAAAAATCATGTCAAAACAGATCATGCCCATAAGGTGTTTGACAAAATGCCAATGGTACTTAGGCATTTCTTGGAGTGGCCAAAAACTCCAGATCAGTGTCTCCATGGATGTGAGAGAGGGTGGTGAAGTTAGTTTGCCAAAAGGAGAAACTTGCTAGTGCAAGTTTTGCAAAACTACAATTCAGGATGAAGGAAAAAGGCATCCCTACATGGACCAAAAGTGTTCCAAAGAGTGCATGCTCCTGGACTTAGGGGTTTAGCAGGAGGACTACAAGCAGGAGAAAGCTCATGGGTAAAGGAGCAAGTTAGGAGATGGTTGCAGATCTGAACACCAAATGGCACCGGAATGAAGATGAGGATGATTCACTCAAATTTTTCAAAGAACAACACTAGGTTTTTGCATAAAGTTGGATGGCATGCTACTACTGATATCTCATAATTTTGGTGGAGGTTCTAGGGAAATGTTTAATTTGGCTATAGTGCAAAAGTCTCCACTGGACCAGATTTGAAGAACAGGTGTAAAACTCAAAATATGCAATGAAATAATCATATTATTGTACACAAGTGATTTAGAGACATTACATGACATCTCCAAATTTTGGTTGGTTTTTTAGCAAAATAAATCCAATGGTTGTAGTTCAAAAGGAGCTCCAAAAATTTAAAACCATCATTTTAATGAATAAAGTTCAGGGTGAAATAATCTAATAAATAATCCTACTGATTAAGAAAATGGTATACAGAGGGCATAGAAGTCCAATATGTTTTGGAAAGCTCCACATGGAAAAGGCACCATAATATTAAAAGAAGAGTTCTAAAGTCAACGGAAATAAAAATTTAAAACTCCTGGCAAAATTTTAATATTTAAAACTTGGCTAAATTTTTGAGGTGTTACAATTACTACCCCCTTAAGAAAAATCTCGTCCTCGAGATTTGTTAAGAGTTAAATCTAAATAAATATGCATTAAAATGAAAGTGGCTATGGTGAGAGCAATAAGTGGTGCAAAAATACAGTGTGGGATACTGGCGCGGTGTGGGAAAAAATCCACGGTTTTGGGGAAAACTAGCGAGTTCTACACTAGACATAAATTTAGAATAAATTCTAAAAGAAAACGCTGGTCGTCCCCGAGAGCACAGTGCTCTCTCTGGCTGACAGGTGGACCCGGGCCCGCAGTCAGCCTCTTCTCCTTCCTCCGGCTCTTTCTTCTTCCTCTCTCCTTGCGCTCTCCCGCTTTCTCCACCGGCGACGTCTAGCGCGTGAGGGCACCTAGGCCGTGTCGCGGTAGTCTTGGCGTGCTAGCTGCCGGTGCAGCGTGCACTCACTCTCGGGGCAGTCTTGCTGTCGGCCTCGCCATGGATTCGCCTCAAGACCCGGCGGTCGGGCGACGAGCGGCGCTGGTGGACCTCGCCCACCGTACACCGAGCTTGAGCTATAAAACGACCGCGGCGTTCCTCTTCTTCCTCACACCTGGCCTCGCTCCTCCTTCTCTCTCCTTCTCCTCTGTTTCCGCTTGCCGGAGCTCGAGACGAGGCTCTAATGGCGGAGGTGGTGCCGGACTGGTACGTGATCCTGCTGTGCGGAGGGCTGGCAGCGGTGCTGGGGCTCTCTGTGCGCTTGTGCGTGATGATCTTCGATGATCTTCACGATGCCGCTGCTCGGTTGCTGGCTCTCCGCGGTGGTGGTGACCACGATGAGTAGGTGGAGTGTGCTGGGTGATAACTGTTGTCCGGAGGTGCTTAGTTAGATGCGACACAGTTTGCAAATTTTTTGCAAGCGGTGTATGTGTCCGTGTAATTGTGGTGGTGAGTCTGCTGCCGTGGTGCTGCGTGGAATAAATAATCTATGCCATGAGAAAATATACGATGCGGCAACTCAGGGAAAAGAAATCTCACTCCAGGATTTCTCGCGAGAGAAAACAGTAATACATTAGAGTCAAACCGCGACAGAGCTACTTACATTAATGATTTACTCGCCGCGAAACTCGGGGTACTAAGCATAAGTTACAACACATATATAAAAGTTGCGGTAATAAAAACAGCGGTGCATCTAATTTGAAAACGGTAACTGGACGGGGTCCTGAGAAAACGTTTCCGGTACTGGGATACACTCTTCTTCTATCGGAGAAAGTGGATTGACCAGTCGATGAATGTGTCTCTCCTGGTCGGGCCTCAGTGATCTGCCGATGGCGATCTGAGGATTTAAATCCGCGAGGCTTTGTAGATAAGCCATCACGCGTTGGGTTAAACGCTCTTGAGCGATGACGTATTGGACGAGGTTGGCCAAGACTGGGTCTCTCTCAATACGTCCACCTGGAAAAGATGTTACTCCCCCGGGTCCTGCACGTCTCGGAAAATAATAATACCCTCGTTCGCTGGCACCGCGAATCGAAGGCGAGCAAGTGCTTCATACGCAGCAGCTTCTACAGCCATATGCGGGGTTGGCATAGATTCCCCACGAAGGAGACTTCTGTTGGGTCTTGGTTTGGGTTTACAGGAGGGATGTGCACGGCTGCCCAATATCTTGAGGTGGAAGGGGTGATTCGCGATTTGAATAGCTCGTACTGGGGTGGCTGGGTAGCGCCCATGGTATCATGGGTAAAATCCCACAATATCTTGACAAAACTACAGGGTAGCATCCGGAGTCCTCGAGATAAATACTAGGGCTCGGCATGGCAAGAAATGGTTGTGAGGATGGTGCACAAGGTGAGGGGTGCTTGGCAAGGTCACTCGGTGGCCCTTTTTATAGCACCGTGGCTGGGTCATTTACCGTGGTAAAAGTAAAGAATTGGCCGGCTCTGCTCGGGGTCAACCACAGGTACACACATCTTACTAAAGTGACGTATCACTGTGGGTGTTGTTGGGGCGGTTTTTGGTGGTTGCGCCAAGGATAGAGAAATCACACTGCATGCTAATACATCCATGCAAGACTACTATATAAAACAGAGGCAAGATGACAGGCTGCGTTAATTTAAAGGATCGCAGGATTACAAAGCGAGGATACACTGGGACCCGCCACTACTCGAGTGACTTAGTCTACTTCGTTTACATCCAAGCGGGTGTTCCTTGTGGATGTCGAGGCTTCTCCACGGTTCTCACCGTCGAAATTAGCTGGAGAGGGCTGAGGGGCTGCAGGCTCGGGGTAGTGATGATGACCATCACGGGGATTGTTGACCACAACCCCGTTGGAGTGTGCTCCCAGGAGGCGACGAAGCACTTCTGGGGTCATCAAAGCACCTTGGCTGACGGTTGGGGCTGACCTCAGGGTCTCGATCGGGTGTCCAAACAGCACGACTGGGTTGTCGGCGTTGGGCTCGTTATCCTCTCTTGCCGGGGCTCGACGAACCAGCTCTCCACGAGCTGCGATCAGATCAATGGTGATTTGATCGAACAGTTCCTCCAGCGCACCTACATAGCGCACTAGGTGCAGCAATTCAGGGTCCGTCTCGTGATCAACGTTGGCTACTTGGGGTGGTCTACCATACCCTTCACGCCTGGGGTAGTAGTGGAACGAGCGACAGTTAACTCTGGGAGACAAGTGCCTGAGATGAACTATAGCCTCTCGAGCAGCTAGTTGGATGGCTTGTGGCTCAAAGGAAGTTGTCCTTCCGGTGAACCTGTAGGGGTGCTCGGGTGCTAGACCCCTACCGTAGATATGTACAGTGGCCCAGAATTGACGGCTCTCACCACTCATGGGTCCCTGGTACACAACATATTCGGGTGACTCTTCTAACGCATAGGCACGATGGGTGAGGTTTGCGAGTATGGTCACAAAACCTCCAAGGTTGGTTGCTGTAGTCTCATGGTGCAATACGGGACCAGGCATTGTGGCTCGGTTTTGGGGTAGCGGCTGTCTTTGGGCTGGGTTGAGGCGAGCGTGCCCTTTTTATAGAAAAAGGGGACGGAGTCTTCCTTCGCATGCTTGCGAATGAGACACCTTGGGTGCTGGTCACTGGTGCGTGATAGACAGGCTAGGTTGATAGGTTGGGCACCGACTGCCAAAAGCGTCGGGTCACTGTGTGGCTATCTTGCATGGGAAGCTTGGCTGGGGTTTTGGTTATGGCTTGGTGGGTTGTTAGCCTAAGTTTATTGACCTGGCTAAGATAGGATTAGCCAATGGTCAGCCTGGCTCTGATACCAAGTTTGTGGGGACCAAATCTCCGGGTGTTAATTTCAAGAAAATGGCCCTTGTGCTCACCAGCCCAGTGGATAAGCTGTTAATGATAAGGCACCAACTTGATCTGAAATTCCAAGCAAAATACAATATATGTAGTACAAGACCATTTTGGCCTGTGAGTACAACAAATGGTTTCTAAAGGTTGATGGCGGAAGCGGTTTATGGATCGTCAGTGTCTATGGGACTCCAATTTCCACATGAACAGCTGACCAGGTTAACTCCTATCTTCGCGAGGCTGCTATCGCCGTTGCTTAGGTTCTGGGACTGTCGCCAAGGTCGCTCCTCTCTGAGCAAGAAAATCTGGCCAAGACAATAGCTAGGGACAAGCTAGTGAGTACTTTGAATGTACTCGCAAACATTATGAACACAGGCATAATATAACAATGATGTGCTGAAAATATTTCATGCTCATGACGTCAGTCACAAAGATAAAAAAAAATCTGATGCGTGCAAGCATGTTATTTATGAATATGCAATACATAGTAGTATTAAAATTATGAAATAAATAACAAGCATGCACTGATCGAAGCGTCTTAGCGACACCACATGAAGGGCTTTAAAAGAAATGCCACATAATGCAAGGCGTCTTAGCGACACCACATAAAGGGCTTTAAAAGAAATGCCACGATCAGGCGTCTTAGCGACACCACATAAAGGGCTTTAAAAGAAATGCCACGGTCGAGGCGTCTTAGCGACACCACATAAAGGGCTTTAAAATAAATGCCACAGTCGGGCATCTTAGCGACACCACATAAAGGGCTTTAAAAGAAATGCCACAGTCGGGCGTCTTAGCGACACCACATAAAGGGCTTTAAAAGAAATGCCCCAGTCGGGTGTCTTAGCGACACCACATAAAGGGCTTTAAAAGAAATGCCACAGTCGGGCGTCTTAGCGACACCACATAAAGGGCTTTAAAAGAAATGCCACAGTCGGGCGTCTTAGCGACACCACATAAAGGGCTTTAAAAGAAATGCCCCAGTCGGGCGTCTTAGCGACACCACATAAAGGGCTTTAAAAGAAATGCCATAGTCGGGCGTCTTAGCGACACCACATAAAGGGCTTTAAAAAGAAGACACAGCAAATATCCAGGAGGTAGAACCATCCCAGGGATATTCGATAATGGCAATAATATCACGGGTTAGTCAACAATAATAATAATAATCATAATTATCACAAGTCACGAGTTGTGATTCCAGTTTTAACAGTTTCACCTCCGAAGACCGACACTAAGACCGACACTTGACCCATCCCAGACTGTAATCCTTAACCATGGACACGGCTGTTCGAATAGGTTTAATCTCTGCAGAGGGTGTACTCTTTACCCACGAGTAATGGATTCCTTTAGTCCATCGGGACTAATTCCGTCTACGGTCTTTTTGTTGAAAACACACCTAACTTGCACACACCAGCTTAACTCACATGTGTCTGGAATCACCCACGACACCTGTTAAGCAAAACTCTAAGTGGGGAGGCTACAGCCTCGACGTAACATGGGATCACAAAATTTACACCAGCATAAGCTGGGAGCTACCCCCTTCGGCTACAACCAAAACACCCATGCTCCCGGACCCGGTGGCATGACTACCGGATGCCTCCAGTATCTTCCACCATGGCCTCTCTGTATGGTGTGTGCTAGGAAAGGGTTGACAACTTACTGAACCGTACCCTACTTGTTGTAGAGACGAGTGGTAGTACGAAGCAAGTATGGGGGTTACTGGCACAAGACTCGATCTACGGTCGACTCAGGAGGTTGCAAGATTCCCTGCAAGATTAGTATAACAATGCAAATACTTCAAACTACAGATAGAAACACCACGCGACATATCCCCTCATGTCATACCGGACACGACCGTCTCGACGGAGGACTAGGGACAAGGCCGTGTCTACCCAAGACAGAGGCCTTCCCGTCTTTCCTCCCGGTAGGCATGAAGGCATATGACGGTGATTTCTATCACAATCATATCAACTCCATTTGCATGAAATTCATTAACATGCACTCATGAGTAGGAACACATCCTCACATAAAATGACGTATGCTCGTGTCGGGGTGGTGTTGTCACCGTGCTATGCAACACACACAAAATTTCACCAGGGTTCAGAATGCTTGCCTTCAGGTCATGGGAAGGCAGGGTGCATTCCAACACCTCTTGAAATCTTCAAAAATCCTATTTAAAGGAATATATATGAATTATTACATAAAATCAAAACAGCAGAAAAAGGTGTTTTGAAATTTTTTCAAATAAATCTTAAAATAAACTAGACAATATTTGAGAGAGGTAGGAAAAAGAATTAATTTATTTGGAGCTGTATTTAAAAAGATACAGCCGGTCAAAGTTTGGTCAAAAATCTGTTATTAAAAATAAAATGTAAAAGAAAAGCGTTTGAATATACATACACGTCAAGGCGTAAACTGAAATGCGCTTCCACTTAACCCACGTGGATGGCGGGTCACCGACAAGTGGGTCTAGGGGCCCCTTGGTCGGGTTTGACTATTCTCCTCCCTCTTCTTCCTCTGGCCAAACAGAGGCGGGGGCTCTGTCGATCGTCGCCGGCGCTAGGCGGCTCCTCGCGGGCCCCCGACGGTGGGGATGGATCTGCAAGGCTGGGGCGGTTCTTTCGGTGGTCGAGGGAGTGATGGGGATGGAGGGAGTCGTCGGCGACGAGCTCTGCGGCGGAGGAAGGTTTCAGTGGCGTAGTGGTTTTGGGGCGGCGGCGGTTCCCGATAAAAATTGAGAAGGGGGAAGTGTTCACGGAAGGAAGGTAGAGCTCTTGGTGAAGAGAACGGAGAAGGGGAGGCTCTGATGACGCCGGAATGGCCAGGGCCGTGGCGGCGGCTGCGGTTGCCGGAGATGGGGAAGGAGATCTCCCCGGGTCGATTGGCTGCCAATGGGGTCCAAGGGAGGGGGTTTGAGACTGCCCTGCATGCGGAGACGAGCTCGGGGGCTCCTTAAATAGGCGCTCGGGGTCGGTTCCGCGGCGGCCGGGGATAAGGTCGCCGGTGACCGCCATTCTGTAGCTTAGGGTGTCGTGGCGGCGACGAGCGCTAGTGGACATGGCTGCGGATGAGCTCGTGCTGTTCCAGGGGGCAGGTGGCGAGCGCTGGAGGCTTGGGCGGTGCTGCCCATGGCGGTGGCTGTTGCGGCCGCGGGCGTGCCGCCAAGCGGCTTGCTGGCAACGCTGCAGAGGCGGTCGGGGTTCTTGGCGCGACGTAGCGAGAGGCCAAGTGAGTGGCGCGGCTCTGCGGGGTGGTGGCAAGCCAGGGGCATGACGCGTCGGCTCGGGCGTGGCACGTGCAATACGCGTGCTCTGCTCGCGCCCAGAGCACACACGGAACGTGCTCGACGAAATGCCATGGCATGCTACAGGGCTAGGGTGAGGCTGGCACTTAGCAGATCTAGGTTAGGATCGTCTAGGTGCTTAGTAGACATGCTAGATTGCCCAGAGGTGCAAGGTCACAGTGCATAACAAAAATCATGTCAAAACAGATCATGCCCATAAGGTGTTTGACAAAATGCCAATGGTACTTAGGCATTTCTTGGAGTGGCCAAAAACTCCAGATCAGTGTCTCCATGGATGTGAGAGAGGGTGGTGAAGTTAGTTTGCCAAAAGGAGAAACTTGCTAGTGCAAGTTTTGCAAAACTACAATTCTGGACAGAAGGAAAAAGGCATCCCTACATGGACCAAAAGTGTTCCAAAGAGTGCATGCTCCTGGACTTAGGGGTTTAGCAGGGAGGACTACAAGCAGGAGAAAGCTCATGGGTAAAGGAGCAAGTTAGGAGATGGTTGCAGTACAAAACACCAAATGGCACCAGAATGAAGATGAGGATGATTCACTCAAATTTTTCAAAGAACAACACTAGGTTTTTGCATAAAGTTGGATGGCATGCTACTACTGATATCTCATAATTTTGGTGGAGGTTCTAGGGAAATGTTTAATTAGGCTATAGTGCAAAAGTGTCCACTGGACCAGATTTGAAGAACAGGTGTAAAACTCAAAATATGCAATGAAATAATCATATTATTGTACACAAGTGATTTAGAGACATTACATGACATCTCCAAATTTTGGTTGGTTTTTTAGCAAAATAAATCCAATGGTTGTAGTTCAAAAGGAGCTCCAAAAAATTAAAACCATCATTTTAATGAATAAAGTTCAGGGTGAAATAATCTAATAAATAATCCTACTGATTAAGAAAATGGTATACAGAGGGCATAGAAGTCCAATATGTTTTGGAAAGCTCCACATGGAAAAGGCACCATAATATTAAAAGAAGAGTTCTAAAGTCAACGGAAATAAAAATTTAAAACTCCTGGCAAAATTTTAATATTTAAAACTTGGCTAAATTTTTGAGGTGTTACATGCAATGCCGAACTCGTCGTCATTGAATCCTGGTTCAGGGGCTACCGAGGGAGTCCTGGACTAGGGGGTGTCCGGATAGCCGAACTATCATCTTTGGCCGGACTCCAAGACTATGAAGATACAAGATTGAATACTTCGTCCCTTGTCCGGATAGGACTTTCCTTGGCGTGGAAGGCAAGCTTGGCGATACGGATATGTAGATCTCCAACCATTGTAACCGACTCTGTGTAACCCTAACCCTATCCGGTGTCTATATAAACCGGAGGGTTTTAGTCCGTAGGACGAACAACAATCATACCATAGGCTAGCTCTAGGGTTTAGCCTCCTTGATCTCGTGGTAGATCTACTCTTGTACTACCCATATCATCAATATTAATCAAGCAGGAGTAGGGTATTACCTCCATCGAGAGGGCCCGAACCTGGGTAAAAACATCGTGTCCCTTGTCTCCTGTTACCATCCGCCTAGACGCACAGTTCGGGACCCCCTACCCGAGATCCGCTGGTTTTGACACCGACAGGGATGCTGATACGTCTCCAACGTATCTATAATTTATGAAGTATTCATGCCATTATATTATCCATCTTGGATGTTTTATGGGCTTTACTATGCACTTTTATATTATTTTTGGGACTAACCTATTGACCCGAGCCGGTGCTAGTTCTGTTTTTCCCTTGTTTGGTGTTTCAAAGAAAATGAATATCAAGCGAATTGAAACGGAATGAAACCTTCTGGAGAAGTTATTTTTCGAAAGAAAGCAGCCCGTGGGACTTGGAGTCCACGTCAAGAAAGCAACGAGGGAGGCGCAAGGCAGGGGGGCGCGCCCACCCCCCTGGGTGCGCCCACCCCCCTGGGCGTGCCCTCCACCCTCGTGGGCCCCTCGTGGCTCCCCTGACGTATTTCTTCCGCCTATATATATATCCATATACCCTAAAATGACCAGGGAACAAAATAGATCGGGAGTTCCGCCGCCGCAAGCCTTTGTAGCCACCAAAAACCAATCCGGACCTTGTTCTGGCACCCTGCCGGAGGGGGAATCCCTCACTGATGGCCATCTTCATCATCCCGGCGCTCTCCATGACGAGGAGGGAGTAGTTCACCCTCGGGCTGAGGGTATGTACCGGTAGCTATGTGTTTGATCTCTCTCTCTCTCTCTCTCTCTCTCTCTCTCTCTCGTGTTCTTGATTTGGCACGATCTTGATGTATCGCGAGCTTTGCTATTATAGTTGGATCTTATGTTGCTTCTCCCCCTCTAATCTCTTGTAATGGATTGAGTTTTCCCTTTGAAGTAATCTTATCGGATTGAGTCTTTAATGATTTGAGAACACTTGATGTATATCTTGCCGTGCGTATGTGTGGTGACAATGGGATATCACGTGATTCACTTGATGTATGTTTTGGTGATCAACTTGCGGGTTCTGCCCATGAACCTATGCATAGGGGTTGGCACACATTTTCGTCTTGATTCTCCGGTAGAAACTTTGGGGCACTCTTTGAGGTTCTATGTGTTGGTTGAATAGATGAATCTGAGATTGTGTGATGCATATCGTATAATCATACCCACGGATACTTGAGGTGACATTGGAGTATCTAGGTGACATTAGGGTTTTGGTTGATTTGTGTCTTAAGGTGTTATTCCAGTACGAACTCTAGGGCTGTTTGTGACACTTATAGGAATAGCCCAATGGATTGATTGGAAAGAATAACTTTGAGGTGGTTTCGTACCCTACCATAATCTCTTCGTTTGTTCTCCGCTATTAGTGACTTTGGAGTGACTCTTTGTTGCATGTTGAGGGATAGTTATAAGATCCAACTATGTTATTATTGTTGAGAGAACTTGCACTAGTGAAAGTATGAAGCCTAGGCCTTGTTTCATAGCATTGCAATACCGTTTACGCTCACTTTTATCTTTAGTTACCTTGCTGTTTTTATATTTTCAGATTACAAAAACCTATATCTACCATCCATATTGCACTTGTATCAGCATCTCTTCGCCGAACTAGTGCACCTATACAATTTAACATTGTATTGGGTGTGTTGGGGACACAAGAGACTCTTTGTTATTTGGTTGCAGGGTTGTTTGAGAGAGACCATCTTCATCCTACGCCTCCCACGGATTGATAAACCTTAGGTCATCCACTTGAGGGAAATTTGCTAGTGTCCTACAAACCTCTGCACTTGGAGGCCCAACAATGTCTACAAGGAGAAGGTTGCGTAGTAGACATCACTCCTTCATCCAGACTCCTTCATTTGCTACTTCCGAAGCAGCTATGTACTCCGCTTCACACATAGATCCCGCCACGACGCTTTGCTTAGAACTGCACCAACTGATAGCTCCACTGTTCAATATAAACACGTATCCGGTTTGTGACTTAGAGTCATCCGGATCTGTGTCAAAGCTTGCATCGACGTAACCATTTACAACGAGCTCTTTGTCACCTCCATAAACGAGAAACATATCCTTAGTCCTTTTCAGGTATTTCAGGATGTTCTTGACCGCTGTCCAGTGATCCACTCCTGGATTACTTTGGTACCTCCCTGCTAAACTGATAGCAAGGCACACATCAGGTCTGGTACACAGCATTGCATACATGATAGAGCCTATGGCTGAAGCATAGGGAACACCTTTCATTTTCTCTCTATCTTCTGAAGTGGTCAGGCATTGAGTCTGACTCAACTTCACACCTTGTAACACAGACAAGAACCCTTTCTTTGCTTGATCCATTTTGAACTTTTTCAAAACTTTACCAAGGTATGTTCTTTGTGAACGTCCAATTAAGCGTCTTGATCTATCTCGATTGATCTTGATGTCCAATATATAAGCAGCTTCACCGAGGTCTTTCATTGAAAAACTCTTGTTCAAGTATCCTTTTATGCTACCCATAAATTCTATATCATTTCCAATCAACAATATGTCATCCACATATAATATTAGAAATGCTATAGAGCTCCCACTCACTTTCTTGTAAATACAGGCTTCTCCAAAAGTCTGTATAAAACCATATGCTTTGATCACACTATCAAAACGTTTATTCCAACTCTGAGATGCTTGCACCAGTCCATAAATGGATCGTTGGAGCTTGCACACTTTGTTAGCATCCTTTGGATCGATAAAACCTTCAGGTTGTATCATATACAACTCTTCTTCAGAAATCCATTCAGGAATGCAGTATTTACATCCATTTGCCAAATTTCATAATCATAAAATGCAACAATTGCTAACATGATTCGGACAGACTTAAGCATCGCTACGGGTGAGAAGGTCTCATCGTAGTCAACTCCTTCAACTTGTCGAAAACCTTTCGCAACAAGTCGAGCTTTGTAGACAATAACATTACCGTCAGTGTCAGTCTTGTTCTTGAAGATCCATTTATTCCCGATGGCTTGCCGATCATCGGGCAAGTCAACCAAAGTCCAAACTTTGTTTTCATACATGGATCCCATCTCAGATTTCATGGCCTCAAGCCATTTCGCGGAATCTGGGCTCATCATGCTTCCTCATAGTTCGTAGGTTCATCATGGTCAAGTAACATGACCTCCAGAACAGGATTACCATACCACTCTGGTGCGGATCTTACTCTGGTTTACCTACGAGGTTTGGTAGTAACTTGATCTAAAGTTACATGATCATCATCATTAGCTTCCTCACTAATTGGTGTAGGAGTCACAAGAACAGACTTCTGTGATGAACTACTTTCCAATAAGGGAGCAGGTACAATTACCTCATCAAGTTCTACTTTCCTCCCACTCACTTCTTTCGAGAGAAACTCCTTCTCTAGAAAGGATCCATTCTTGGCAACAAATGTCTTGCCTTCAGATCTGTGATAGAAGGTGTACCCAACAGCCTCCTTCGGGTATCCTATGAAGACACAGTTCTCCGACTTGGGTTCGAGCTTATCGGGTTGAAGCTTTTTCACATAAGCATCGCAGCCCCAAACTTTAAGAAACGACAACTTTTGTTTCTTGCCAACCCACAGTTCATAAGGTGTCGTCTCAACGGATTTAGATGGTGCCCTATTTAACGTGATGCAGCCGTCTCTAAAGCATAACCCCAAAACGATAACGGTAAATTAGTAAGAGACATCATAGATCGCACCATATATAGTAAAGTACGATTACGACATTCGGACACACCATTACGCTGTGGTGTTCCGGGTGGCGTGAGTTGCGAAACTATTCCGCATAGTTTCAAATGAAGACCAAACTCGTAACACAAATATTCTTCTCCACGATCAGATCATAAAAACTTTACTTTCTTGTTACGATGATTTTGCACTCTGAAATTCTTTGAACTTTTCAAATGTTTCAGACTTATGTTTCATCAACTAGATATACCCATGTCTGCTCAAATCATCTGTGAAGGTGAGAAAATAACGATACCCGCCGCGAGCCTCAACATTCATCGAACCACATACATCAGTATGTATGATTTCTAATAAATCTATTGCTCGCTCCATTGTTCCGGAGAACGGAGTTTTAGTCATCTTGCCCATGAGGCATGGTTCGCAAGTACCAAGTGATTTATAATCAAGTGATTCCAAAAGTCCATCAAAATGGAGTTTCTTCATGCGCTTTACACCAATATTACCTAAACGGCAGTGCCACGAATAAGTTGCACTATCATTATCAACTCTGCATCTTTTGGCTTCAATATTATGAATATGTGTGTCACTACTATCGAGATTCAACAAAAATAGACCACTCTTCTAGGGTGCATGACCATGAAAGATATTACTCATATAAATAGAACAACCATTATTCTCTGATTTAAATAAATAACCGTCTTGCATTAAACAAGATCCAGATATAATGTTCATGCTTAACGTTGGCACCAAATAACAATTATTCAGGTCTAAAACTAATCCCGAAGGTAGATGTAGAGGTAGTGTGCCGACCGCGATCACATCGACTTTGGAACCATTTCTCACGCGCATCGTCACCTCGTCCTTAGCCAATCTTCGCTTAATCCGTAGTCCCTATTCCGAGTTGAAAATATTAGCAACAGAACCAGTATCAAATACCCAGGTGCTACTGCGAGCATTAGTAAGGTACACATCAGTAACATGTATATCGCATATACCTTTGTTCACCTTGCCATCCTTCTTATCCGCCAAATACTTGGGGCAGTTCCGCTTCTAGTGACCAGTCCCTTTGCAGTAGAAGCACTCAGTCTCAGGCTTAGGTCCAGACTTGGGCTTCTTCACTTGAGCAGCAACTTGCTTGCTGTTCTTCTTGAAGTTCCCCTTCTTCCCTTTACCTTTTTTCTTGAAACTGGTGGTCTTGTTGACCATCAACACTTTATGCTCCTTCTTGATTTCTACCTCCGCAACCTTTAGCATTGCGAAGAGCTCGGGAATTGTCTTATCCATCCCTTGCATGTTATAGTTCATCACGAAGCTCTTGTAGCTTGGTGGCAGTGATTGAAGAATTCTGTCAATGACACTATCATCAGGAAGATTAACTCATAGTTGAATCAAGTGATTGTTATACCCAGACATTTTAAGTATATGCTCACTGACAGAACTATTCTTCTCCATCTGCAGCTTTAGAACTTATTGGAGACTTCGTATCTCTAAATCTGGGCATTTGCTTGAAATATTAACTTCAACTCCTGGAACATCTCAAATGCTCCATGACGTTCAAAACGTCGTTGAAGTCTCGGTTCTAAGCCGTAAAGCATGGCACACTGAACTATCGAGTAGTCATCAGCTTTGCTCTGCCAGTCGTTCATAACATATGGCGTTGCTCCTGCAGCGGGTTTGGCACCTAGCGGTGCTTCCAGGACGTAATTCTTCTATGAAGCAATGAGGAAAATCCTCAAGTTACGGACCCAGTCCGTGTAGTTGCTACCATCATCTTTCAACTTAGCTTTCTCTAGGAACACATTAAAATTCAACGGAACAACAGCACGGGCCATCTATCTACAACAACATAGACATGAAAAATACTATCAGGTACTATGTTCATGGTAAATTAAAGTTCAATTAATCCTATTACTAAAGAACTCCCACTTAGATAGATATCCCTCTAATCATCTAAGTGATCACGCGATCCATATCAACTAAACCATGTCTGGTCATCACGTGAGTGAGTAGTTTTCAATGGTGAACATCACTATGTTGATCATATCTACTATATGATTCACGCTCGACCTTTCAGTCTCTGTGTTCCGAGGCCATATCTGCATATGCTAGGCTCGTCAAGTTTAACCTGAGTATTCTGCATGTGCAAAACTGGCTTGCACCCGTTGTATGTGAACGTAGAGCTTATCACACCCGATCATCACGTGGTGTCTTGGCACGACGAACTTTCGCAATGGTGCATACTCAAGGAGAACACTTGTACCTTGAAAATTAGTGAGAAATCATCTTATAATGCTATCGTCGAACTAAGCAAAATAAGATGCATAAAAGATAAACATCACATGCAATCAATATAAGTGATATGATATGGCCATCATCATCTTGTGCCTTTGATCTCCATCTACAAAGCACCATCATGATCACCATCGTCACCGGCGCGACACCTTGATCTCCATCGTAGCATCGTTGTCGTCTCGCCAACTATTGCTTCTACGACTATCGCTACCGCTTAGTGATAAAGTAATGCCATTACATGGAGATTGCATTTCATACAATAAAGCGACAACCATATGGCTCCTGCCAGTTGCCGATAACTTTGTTACAAAACATGATCATCTCATACAATAAAATTTAGCATCATGTCTTGACCATATCACATCATAACATGCCCTGCAAAAACAAGTTAGACGTCCTCTACTTTGTTGTTGCAAGTTTAACGTGGCTGCTATGGGCTGAGCAAGAACCTTTCTTACCTAAGCATCAAAACCACAACGATTTTTCGTCAAGTATGTGCTGTTTTAACCTTCAACAAGGACCGGGCGTAGCCACACTCGATTCAGCTAAAGTTGGAGAAACTGACACCCGCCAGCCACCTGTGTGCGAAGCACGTCGGTAGAACCAGTCTCGCGTAAGCGTACGCGTAATGTCGGTCCGAGACGCTTCATCCATCAATACCGCCGAATCAAAGTATGACATGCTGATAAGCAGTATGACTATTATCGCCCACAACTCACTTGTGTTCTACTCGTGCATATAACATCTATGCATAAACCTAGCTCGGATGCCACTTTTGGGGAACGTAGTAATTTAAAAAAAAATTCCTACACACACGCAAGATCATGGTGATTCATAGCAATGAGAGGGGAGAGTGTAGTCCATATACCCTCGTAGACCGTAAGCGGAAGCGTTATGACAACGCGGTTTATTTAGTCGTACGTCTTCACGACCGACCGATCCTAGCACCTAAAGTACGACACCTCCGCGATCTGCACACGTTCGGCTCGGTGACGTCCCACGAACTCACAATCTAGCAGAGTGTCGAGGGAGAGCTTCGTCAGCACGACAGCGTGATGACGGTGATGATGAAGCTACCGGCGCAGGGCTTCGCCTAAGCACTGCAACGATATGACCGAGGTGGATTATGGTGGAGGGGGGCACTGCACATGGCTAAGAGATCAATGATCAACTTGTGTGTTCTAGGGTGCCCCCTGCCCCCGTATATAAAGGAGCAAGGGGGGTGGCCGTCCGGCCCTTGGGGCGCGCCAAGGAGGGGAGGACTCCTCCTCCTCGTAGGAGTAGGACTCTCCCTTTCCTAGTCCAACTAGGAGGAGGAAGGGGGAAGGAAGGAGAGGGAGAGAGGGAGGGTGAGGGAGTCCCGGATTAGGGGGTGTCCGGATAGCCGAACTATAACCATTGGCCGGACTCCTGGACTATGAAGATACAAGATTGAAGACTTCGTCCCGTGTCCGGATGGGACTTTCCTTGGCGTGGAAGGCAAGCTTGGCGATCTGAGATATGTAGATCTCCTCCAATTGTAACCGACGACTGTAACCCTAGCCCTCTCCGGTGTCTATATAAACCGGAGGGTTTTAGTCCGTAGGACGAACAACAATCATACCATAGGCTAGCTTCTAGGGTTTAGCCTCTCCAATCTCGTGGTAGATCTACTCTTGTACTACCCATATCGTCAATATTAATCAAGCAGGAGTAGGGTTTTACCTCCATCGAGAGGGCCCGAACCTGGGTAAAAACATCGTGTCCCTTGCCTCCTGTTACCATCCGCCTAGACGCACAGTTCGGGACCCCCTACCCGAGATCCGCCGGTTTTGACACCGACATTGGTGCTTTCATTGAGAGTTCCGCTGTTGCCGCCATCGTGAAGGATGCCTCATCCCGCCTTTAAAGACGACATCATTGCTAAAGGAGCTTTGGCTATCGGCCAAACTCTCCGGCTAAGGCGGTTTTCTTATGACCGCTTTGTTCGCCGCTTCGCCGACGATGACTTCTCGGGTCATCGTAAGCAATCTTCACGTCAACTCGGAACTTGCCGAGCAGTTAGATCCGATGGAGCTCTCTTCCTTAAACGAGCTCTTGGATCGCATCACCGCCCTGGGAGTCGCTACAGACTACGATCAGATTGGGCCTAAACCCGATCGGAGGAGATTAACTCTCCCGTGTCACCCATCACGCTGCGGTGGTGGAGGAACAATCGGCAAACCTTCATCTATCTTAAGGACTAGTTATGTCCGGATTCCCGATCCCCCAAGCCGGATACCCGCGGAGGGGAGGACGTCACTCAAGCCCTGAACCTAAAGTCAGGTAGCGGGCTAGATTCATTGGACAACATCCAAGAACCCAAGCTTCCGAGTTTGGAAACTCCTTGGCCCCTGAGTCTTAAATTGGGCGAAGTTCCAGATTCAATTCCACCCGCCCACCCAAACATAAACGATCTATCCCAAATTCGCAAGAGCCCGCAGTAAACGAGACACCATTATCGGGCGATTCCTCTGGTCATGAACAGGATAAAGGACTGCCGCGAGGATGACGCAATTTTATTCTTCTGCAATAATTGCACGGACAACGGAATCCTCAATGCCATAAGTCGCCGTGAAATTACACGCTTCGCTGACTTGGCGACCATAGTACGAAAGTACTGTGCGATGGAAAGCGCCTGGAAAACCGAAATAAAATTTTGGGATAATCCGGCCCTGAATACAACCCCAGTCCATAATAAAAGGGTGCATTATCGCCAGGCACCTGGGTTAAACACCAAAAAGCCAAAACCCTCTATAGGGCATGGAACCGTACTGGAGGGATGGCTCAACGGACCCTGTAAAATTCATAGTATAGAGGGCGCCACGCCAACTCATAGCCTTAGAGCATGCTGGATACTCCGGCAGGTGGCCAGAAGTGGCGAAGAGCTTCTAACTCCAGAATCCACAGAGCACCAGCCCAGGGATACCAGTACGGTATTAACAGTCTTTGAGACTTTTGCATCAAATAATATGCGGAAACGAACACTCCGCAGCCTTGCCGAAGTCTACCAAGTAGGAACAATAAATCCATGGAGTGACACGGCTATTACCTTTAATGCTAGTGATGAACCTAAATTCCGAACAACCCGAGCACCAGCCGCATTGGTCCTTAGTCCAATAGTGGACGGCTTTCGCCTTACCAAGGTACTCATGGACGGTGGCAGCGGATTGAACCTCATTTATGAGGAAACCCTTCGAAAAATGGAAATAGACTGGAGCCGCATTGAGCGAAGCAGTACAACCTTTAGAGGAATAATCCCTAGTCGGGAAGCGTGCTGTACAGGAAAAATCACACTGGATGTGGTATTCGGCACGCCGGATAATTACAAGTCCGAGGAGGTCACGTTCCAAGTGGCCCCGTTCAACAGCGGATACCACGCTCTATTAGGGCGAGAGGCATTCACAATTTTTCAAGCTATACCCCATTACGGGTACATGAAGCTCAAAATGCCCGGGCCCAACGGAATCATCACTCTTGCTAGTGACCCGGACATAGCACTCTGTGCTGAAAATAAGACAGCCACACTGGCCCTCGAGGCACTATCCGAAGCCCTAGCGGCCGAGGAACTGACTCCGCTGTGCTCCACGGTGAACAGGGACGATGTGATACTCGATAAAAGATCCAAGTCCACTTCCTTTAAACCGGCGGACGAAATAGTCAAATTCCAACTCCATCCAACGGACCCTACAAAAACGGCCTCCATCGGGGCGCAATTAAACCCTAATGTAGACGCCGCACTACGAGAATTCCTACGCGAAAATTGGGACATTTTTGCCTGGCACCCTTCAGACATGCCAGGAATCCCACGCCGGCTGGCCGAGCACAGCCTAAACATCCTAAAAGGATTCAAGCTAGTCAAACAGGCTCTTCGGCGTTTCTCCAAACCTAAGAGACAAGCCATGGGAGAGGAGCTAGCCAAACCATCGGAGGCCGGATTCATCGAGATATAAAACATCCGGATGGCTAGCAAACCTGGTAATGGTACCAAAGAAGGACAAACTCGCGCCTATGCGAGATTTCAAGGACCTCAACAAGGCTTGCCCAAAGGATCCTTCCTCTCCCCCGATCGATCAAATTATCAATGCTACCGCAGGACACGATTCATTGTGTTTCCTCGACGATACTCCGGCTACCATCAAATTAAGATGGCATAGCTGACCAAGCCGCAACGGCATTCATCACCCCATACGGCCCATTCGCTTCAACACAATGCCCTTCGGCTAAAAATGCCGGCGCAACATATCAGACATGATTCGGACATGTCCGGCAAGCCGATCGGCAAAACAAAGGAGGCATACGTAGATGACGTGGTCGTCAAAACCAAGCATGTCGAAACTCTAGTAGACGACTTGAGGCTCACATTCGATAACCTCCGAACATACGACATCAAGCTTAACCCGAAAATGCGTTTTGGCACCAGCCGTAAAGCTCTTGGGCTTCATTGTATCCGGTAGAGGAATTGAAGCAAACCCAGCCAAGGTCCGAGCTCTGTCACAATTGGATATCCCAAAGGACCTCAAACAAATACAAAAATTGACTGGATGCATGGCGGCTCTAAGCCGCTTTATCTCCCGCTTGGAGAAAAGGCATTACCCCTTTATCGCCTCCTCCGGCGCACCGAACACTTCGAGTGGATGGATGCCGCCACGGCCGGACTCGAAGAAATAAAAGCCATATTGGCAACAAACCCGGTCCTGGCCACTCCTAACATGGGCGAACCAATGCTATTATACATCGCGGCAACTCATCAAGTTGTAAGCGTAGTACTCATCGTCGAACGAGAAACGGACGGACACAAATTCCCCCTTCAAAAGCCAGTTTACTACGTGTCCACTGTCCTCACTCCATGCAAGTCGCAGTACCCGCATTATCGAAAGATAGCGTACGCGGTATTTATGGCATCTCGGAAGCTGCGACACTACTTTCAAGAGTGTTCGATAACAGTAGCCTCTGAAGTACCTCTTAACGATATTGTAAACAACCGTGACGCGACGGGCTGGATTGCCAAATGGGCCATTGAGCTCCTCCCGTTTGACATAACCTATAAGCCACGGCGAGCTATTAAGTCGCAAGTTTTGGCCGACTTCGTCGCCGAATGGACTGAAGCCGAACTCCCTAAAGAGTACGGCACATATTCCAACTGGATCATGCACTTCGACGGTCCAAAATGTTGGCTGGTCTGGGGGCTGGCGTCGTCCTGACATCCCCAACAGGAGATACAGTTCAATACGCACTCCAGATAATGTATACGGACTCCAACAACGCAGCTGAATACGAGGCCCTTCTACATGGTCTCCGGATGGCAGTCTCCATGGGCATTCGACGCCTAGAGGTGCGCAGGGATTCGAACCTCGCGATATCCAAAATAAATGGAGACTTTGATGCCAAGGATCCGAAAATGGCAGCTTATCGCAACGTCGTCCTAAAAATGTCAGCTCGGTTCGAAGGGCTCGAATTTCACCATATAGCTCGGGAAAACAATCAGGCAGCGGACGTCTTGGCACGCATCGGCGCAAAGTGCGATGCCGTCCCCCTCCCCCCCCCACAATATCTTCTTGGTGAGGTTGTTCAAGCCATCCGTATTATGGGAAGGGGAGTCCGGAAATAACAGCCCGGACCCAACTGCACTGCCCGACACCGAGCATTCTGACACAACCGGAGGCTCTGCCAACGAAGTAACACCTTTAGCCCACGTAATAATGGCAGTCATTGCCCGTGGATGTAACCATTCCTAGCCTACCTAACCAGGCAGGAACTTCCGAGGACCAAAATGAGGCACCTTGCATAGTGCGGCAATCTAAAGCCTATAAAGTCCATGAGGGAGAGCTTTATAAGAAAAGCACCACCGAGTCCTTCAAAGGTGTATCTCCAAGAGGAAGGGCGGAATCTTCGGCTGAAATTCATGCGGACTCGGCGGACATCAGCACAGCAGCCCGGCCCTTGTAAGCAAGGCCTTCCGTACATGATTTTATTGGCCGACGGCCCGGGCAGATGCTCAGGACTTAGTCCAATGATGGGTCGGTTGCCAGCTCTTTGCTAACCAAAGCCATATGCCACCTACCGCCCTCCAAACCATACCCATCACCTGGCCCTTCGCAGTCTGGGGGCTTGACATGGTTGGACCCCTTAAAGGAGGAACCCACAAGCAAAAATATCTACTGGTCATGGTGGTTAAATTCACCAAATGGATAGAGGCCAAGCCGGTTAAGACGGCCGAATCCGGACCGGTGATAGACTTCATATCAGGGGCCGTACACCGTTACAACGTCCCCCACAACATCATCACTGATAACGTCACGAACTTTACAGCCGACGAGGTCAAACTCTGGTGCAAAAACATGGGCATCAAGCTCGACTATGCTTCAGTCTATCATCCACAAACTAACGGTCAAGTCGAACGAGCAAATGGTCTAATCATGAGCGGCATCAAACCCAGATTAGTGCGGTCCCTCAAGGAATCTAACACGCACTGGGTAGAGGAGCTCGACTCCGTACTCTGGGGGCTGCGGACCATGCCGAATCGCACCACCGGATTCACACCATTCTTTATGGTATACGGCGCAGAGGCGGTTCTGCCCTGCGACATAATTCATGACTCGCCTCACGTGCGCATGTACGAAGAAAGAGAAGCCGAATTTGATCGGCAGGACAGTTTGGACGCCTTGGAGGAGGAGCGTGACGTGGCAAAAGCCCGTTCCACATTCTATCAACAACAGGCTCGAAGATATCAAAGCAGAGAAGTACGGGCCAAAACTTACAATGTTGGCAAGTTAGTTCTACGCCTGTCGGACAAGAAAAAGGACAAACTCAAGCCCAAATGGGAAGGTCCCTTTATTATTGACCAAGTCCTGACTGGTGGAGTGTATCGTCTGCGAGATGCATCGGATAACCGACTCGAGCCGAACCCATGGAACGCAGCCCATCTCCGAAGATTCTACGCCTAGCGCCGGACTCTGTGTTCATATCCTTCCTCTGTCTATTTTTTACGCATTAGCTATCTTTTATTTCTCTCCTTCTCCCTCCCTTTCCCTTACAGCCTTAAGGGCCTGTTCGCGCCTTGTTCGCACACAACTGACGCGCTATCCGCGCTCATTATACCTGGGGGCTTCCTTAATAGAAGCTTATTTGTATGGGCTTCATGCCCAACACATGTGTCACACTTCCGCATGTACCTTTTATTCACCATTATATGCATCGATATGACTTAAGTTTTGGCCAAGCTGGGTTGCTGGCTCTGTGCTTACCCCTACGTTCTGATTGTTCGGCTAGGCGGTAAAGGAGCACCTCTGCGATTGTTACCGCGGGTCACCGGATGTGTACCTCGGTGGGTGAAGCCGAAAGCTAGCGTTCTTAAGGGAATATTCGATCGGTGAACTAAAGATGATTTCTCACTTGTTTATTTATCTGCCCCGGATGCTTTTACGCTTTTTCACAGTCAGGACATGCACTTTAGGGCATGCCTCCTGTGGAAAGGAACCCCTAACGGAACTATTCTCCCGGAAGATGTTTCTTACTAACCATGTAATATAACATAACTAGTTGGGCACTTGTCTGCTCAAGCACTAATGACCCCTACTTTGGTCTCCATGCAGGCCCGGTTCCTACATAACCGAGAGGGTATGAGACACACCTGCACTATCGGGTCCCGAGGCTGAAGTGAAAAGGTCCGTCATGACAAACGATCTATAATCCGCTAGACGACATTTTACATGTCATCTTAAATTACATAGTCAATTTGATCGAGCATATTCCTCTTCAATACCATCCAACAGCTGTCTAGTTTCTGATCTGTTGGGAATATTAATGCCAACTCTACTTGGCCGTACACTAAGCTCACAGGATCTCCTTCCCATCAGCCCCCACAGTCCGACCTCGCCATGTGGTTTGGGTCAACCTTGTACCGTGATCTTCACCATGGCCCGAGCCTCCACAGCACCTTGACGGCAGGCCGATATCTTCCATAATCGAAAGCACCGTTGCGCTCCCTTAAGCATCTCTACAAGCTCTCCAAGGCCTTCGGGCATGGAGACAGATGGCCACAAGGCCTGGGCGACGCCTTTCATCACCTGCCAACTCGCTCATGCAGCTTGTAAGAGCTCGGGAAGAAGGTCACCCGAGAACAGGGCATTTCCTCCGCGGGACGACACGTGAGCATACCTACGAGACATAACTCGTTAGTCGACTTCCTCGCGAACTCTTCTTCAAAGTTCGCTCAAGCACTTACTAAAAATGCCGCGTCGAAGCCACCGATTCTCCTTCACAGAGTCCGGCTATTTGGCACGAACATCCTTTAGTTCCTCGCCTAGCTGGGTGTTGGCATCTTGGAGATTATTCTTCTCCTGCCTCACCTCGTAAGCACGCCTCGCCGCCTTTAACCGTGCAAGAGTTGTTGCTTGTCCGGATCTACTCTCGCGCCATCTGCAATGATATTGTCAAATTTGCACACACGCCAAGACTTCACAACATACTTATCTTTCAAACGATATTACCGGAGGGGTCTCCTTGGTCTCCCCGCCTTGGCTAGTGCGGCCTCAAGTTGGGCTTTGCACTCTTCCAGCTCTGGGGACAGTTGGGTATTCTTTTTGTAAGATCATGATAACAAATGATCCTTAAATCAGTTATTCTAACTGTTTCAAGTCTCGGGGGCACTGACATATATAACCATCAAATTTTCTCACCTGTATGTCTTTCACATACTGCTCCGTGGCTCTGGCTAGACCATTTTGAGCGGCACGGAGGTACGCATCTCCCGAATTGAAGGCATCCAATGCCTCTTGGGAGAAACAAGCGTCACGAAGAACTGTCCTACGACGCCTGTGATTCATGGCACTCTCCACCTCGGAATTGGTGGCGGACAGTCTGTCCACATACTCTGTCGGAGGAGCGTCCGGCGCACGCCTCGTGTTCGCCTCTGCTTCTGAACCTGGCTTTGGAGCTTGGCTGGTGGAGGCTCGATTGGCAATTTCTCCGGATATAGTCCGGCGAGCCCTCTTTTTCCTAAAAAGAAGAGAGCACGGGCGTTAGTATGCATCTTAAGAATAATACCTCGGAATAAGGCATCGCGCCTTACTGCTGCGCCGGTGCCTCGACCCGGACTGCGTGTCTCTTTAGCCTACCCGCCCTCGCGGTCCCTTGTTGGCTAGTCGCCGCAGGCTCGGCATTCCGCCTCAAGATCCTCCCCTGCGAAACACCATTGGTATACGGTGATAAAAAATAAGCACGGATGAATCATCTTCGGAGTATTAGGACTTCGGTCTCGATTACTTGTGAGGCGGGGAGCAGTCCAGGATAATCAGCTGTAATAGCCACCAAGGCATTATCGATGCTCAATTGGTGAAATACCCCATCGACCAGCTCCACGGATATGTCCGGATCCTCTTGGGAGGCCGGATCGAGGGACCGTTCCGGATCCTCGGGTTGTGGAGGAGGGCTGTTTATATCCTTTACGGCCCGGCGCAATTCCTGCGTCGAAATCACAAGATAAGGTACTTGACTATGGGAATATGGAACGGATGGGCAAAAAGAAGTGTCCGCTTACCCAGCTTGGAGGATTGTGCATAGAAAATCCGCCCTGTGGATTGACGTGGAGAAATTCCTCCTCTTCTCCCTTGTACAATGCGGACAAGATCTTCGTCAGAGCGGCAACCGATCCCGGCCCCTTACGGCCGCAGCGGGTGGCATCATCCTCCCCGTTGAAATCCCACATGGGGTGGCCTCTATCTTGAAGCGGCTGCACTTCAAGATAATGCATGTGGCCATGACCCGATCATGGTCATCCGAATGAGCTAACAACCTTATCCGACTCATCGTAAAGGACGCCCTTGTCATTCTCCTTCCGAGGGCTCCATGGACGCCACTTAGGCGCTTCTTCAAATGAGCATTATTGAACTCGGGAGGCCAATCCAACAGGTCGGCAGGGGACATCTTCTATATAAAACCATTACAAGGCCGGTCTTGGACGCCTTCCTTGGGGTTCCGGATAGATATCCGGTCCCGGCGATGCGCCATAGTTCGGCTCCGCCCACTTGATATATCGACCCCTCCTGAGAACGGGGCACAAGAAAGAATAGCTTCTTCCACAGCGCGAAATGAGCCTCGATACCCAAAAACAGCTCGCAAAGGGCTACGAATCCCGCAATATGCAATATGGAGGCAGGCGAAGGTTATGCAACCGAGGTCAGAGAACTCCAGAGCCCCGGAGAAACGGATGAATTGGAAACCGAGCCTCTTATCAAATAAGGGACAAGGCATACCCGCTCTCCTTCGGAGGGATTGGGACGCTCTCCGCTTGCTTTCCACCATTATAGGTGGCAAGCCGGCTCGAACCGGGACCATGTAGGCTGGGGAGAAACCCCTTGGCTTGAGCGCCACTAGCTCGCTGTAAGGGACGGAGCATCTCTCCCAATCTCCAGGCTGAGGGCTGGGAGGGCGAGAGGAGGAGTTGCGTCGACTGACCATGATGGAATGGAACTCTGTCGGATGCGCTCCGATGAATGCTCGCGAAGGGAAGATGGTGTGATTCAGATCTAAATCCTCGTCTCCTTTATAGGAAGCTCATTTGCGCAACTAGGGGGGTAAATGAAAAAACACCCTGGCTTTTCGCATTCGTTTGACACATGGAAGATGGCCATTATTGGGCATGGAAGCCAAGGAGCGCAATACTCATGAGAAGCCGAACACTATTCAACAGGTACACGGAATTTGGAGAAGAACCCGCCTTGCAATGCTGAAGACAATCTGCGCGGCGGACTCATCGTCATTGAAGCCTGGTTCGGGGGCTACTGAGGGAGTCCCGGATTAGGGGGTGTTCGGATAGCCGAACTATAACCTTTGGCCGGACTCCTGGACTATGAAGATACAAGATTGAAGACTTCGTCCCATGTCCGGATGGGACTTTCCTTGGCGTGGAAGGCAAGCTTGGCGATACGGATATGTAGATCTCCTCCCATTGTAACCGACTCTGTGTAACCCTAGCCCTCTCCGGTGTCTATATAAACCGGAGGGTTTTAGTCCGTAGGACGAACAACAATCATACCATAGGCTAGCTTCTAGGGTTTAGCCTCTCTAGTCTCGTGGTAGATCTACTCTTGTACTACCCATATTGTTAATATTAATCAAGCAGGAGTAGGGTTTTACCTCCATCGAGAGGGCCCGAACCTGGGTAAAAACATCGTGTCCCTTGCCTCCAGTTACCATCCGCCTAGACGCACAGTTCGGGACCCCCTACCCGAGATCCGCCGGTTTTGACACCGACAGAGGGAAAGAGGGGGCGCCGCCCCCCTCCTTGTCCAATTCGGACTCCCAAGGGGGGAGGGGCGCCCTATGGCCCCTCCTCTCTCTCTCACAAGGCCCATGTTGGCCCATTAGTTCCCTCGGGGGTTCCGATAACCCCCCGACACTCCGATAATTATCCGGTGACCCCCGGAACTCATCCGGTGTCCGAATGTAGTCATCCAATGTATCAATCTTTATGTCTCGACCATTTCGAGACTCCTCGTCATGTCCGTGATTACATCCGGGACTCCGAACTATCTTCGGTACATCAAAACACATAAAAATACCGATCGTCACCGAACGTTAAGCGTGCGGACCCTACGGGTTCAAGAACTATGTAGACATGACCGAGACACGTCTCCGGTCAATAACCAATAGTGGAACCTGGATGTTCATATTGGCTCCCACATATTCTATGAAGATCTTTATCGGTCAAACCACATAACAACATACGTTGTTCCCTTTGTCATCGGTATGTTACTTGCGCGAGATTCGATCGTTGGTATCTCAATACCTAGTTCAATCTTGTTACCGGTAAGTCTCTTTACTCGTTCCATAATGCATCATCCCGCAACTAACTCATTAGTCACATTGCTTGCAAAGCTTATAGTGATGTGCATTACCGAGAGGGCCCAGAGATACCTCTCCGACAATCGGAGTGACAAATCCTAATCTCGATCTATGCCAACTCAACAAGTACCATCGGAGACACCTGTAGAGAACCTTTATAATCACCCAGTTACGTTGTGATGTTTGGTAGCACACAAAGTGTTCCTCCGGTATTCGGGAGTTGCATAATCTCATAGTCATAGGAACAGTATAAGTCATGAAGAAAGCAATAGCAATATACTAAACGATCAGGTGCTAAGCTAACGGAACGGGTCAAGTCAATCACATCATTCTCTAATGATGTGATCCCGTTAATCAAATGACAACTCATGTCTATGGATAGGAAACTTAACCATCTTTTATTTAATGAGCTAGTCAAGTAGAGGCATACTAGTGACACTCTGTTTATCTATGTATTCACACATGTACTAAGTTTCCGGTTAATACAATTCTAGTATGAATAATAAACATTTATCATGATATAAGGAAATATAAATAACAACTTTATTATTGCCTCTAGGGCATATTTCCTTTAGGTGACAGTGAGGAAAAGAAGAAGATGCATTGGTTCGCTTGGTGGAAATTGTGTGTTTTGAAGAGCAAAGGGGGATTGAGGTTCAGAGACCTTCACAGTTTTAATCTTGCTATGTTAGCAAAACAGTGTTGGCGTCTAATCCAAAACCCAGACTCTTTGTGTGCACAAGTATTGAGAGCGAAGTATTATCCCGATGGCAATATTCTAAAGGCTTGCCCGAAGAAGGGGTCTTCATTTACTTGGCAAAGCAAAGTGGCAGGAATCCAAACCTTTCAAAGGGGTTGCATCTGGCGAATTGGAACTGGTACACAAATCAATATTTGGCAAGACCCTTGGATCCCTAGTAGTGCTTCACGAAAAGTCATCACATCTAGGGGTGCAACCATGTTGACAAATGTGTCAGACTTGATTGACCCTCACACTGGACAATGGGATGAAGTTCTATTGAGAGATATCCTTTCACCGGTGGATGTGCAGAGGATCCTCCAAATCCCACTTAATGTCCAAGGCTTCAGGGATTTCGTTGCATGGCATTATGCCAAATCAGGCACTTTCTCAGTGCGCTCAGCTTACCATCGAGAACTTGACCATCAACATGGTATTAGATTGAGACCAGATGGTCAAGGTGATGCTAATCTAAAACCAGTCTGTAAACGAAATTGGGGCCTACAGCTACCGGGGAAGATAACACATTTTCTGTGGAAAGTGTTGCGAGGTGTCCTGCCATGCTATGGAGTCCTTGTTGGACGTCATATCCCATGTAGCCCCTAATGCCCGGTCTGTTTGATTGGAATGGAGGATGTGCAGCATTGCCTATTCACCTGCCGTAGAGCAAAAGAAGTATGGGCTGAGCTAGGACTGAAGGATGTGACTGCACAAGCAGTAGCACAAGATAGGTCAGGCTCTATCACGATGGAGATCTTGCTGAATTAGGTACCGGGGTCAGGAGAAGTACCGGTAACGGAGTTAATTACCGTAGTAGCTTGGTATGTATGGTAGCAACATCGACAATATGTCAAGGGTGAGACGAACCAAACGCCGGAGAGAACAACTCTATCAATAAGGGCGCTGGCTCTGAATTTTACTCGAGCTTTAAAACCTAAACCCTCAAGTCGACTGAACAATCGGAAGTGGATCAAACCCTGTCGCAACATAGTTAAAATAAATGTGGACGCTACTTTCTTTCAAGATACTCTAGATGGAGCCACTGGGGCTGTAGCCCGGGATGATAGAGGATAGTTCATTGCCGCTGCAGCCTGGGTATTGCCTTATGCCAGTAGTTCGGAGTCTGCAGAGGTAACAACTATCAAGCATGGGCTATGTCTAGCTGCTCGAATTGGATGTAGTGTTGTGATCACTGAGTCCGGTTCTAGCTTCGCGGTTGAGGCAATTCAACAACAAGATGATTATAATGGCACGGAGGTTGCAACCATATCAGAATGCAATCAGCTAAGACTACAATTCTCAAAAGTGTCCTATTCTCATTGCTTCTGGGAGGCAAATGAAGTGGCTGATTATTTAGCTAGTCATTCTTATAGCACTAGATCCTCTAGTTTTTGGGAAGATTCATTCCCAGACTTTATTTCTCACATACTTGTAAGTGACATGACTATTATTTGAGAATAAATTCTTATTCCTGTAAAAAAACAAAGCTTAACACCCACCAGGTTTGGCATCTCATTTCGTCGAACACGTTGAGCGTGCCAGAGGTTCCTCTGCCCATCATGTCCACCACCAGCTCCCGACGACCATGGGCGCGCTCAACACCTAGACTCCACCAGGCACGGCATCGTGGCCGCGCCCGGATCGTGGCCATGGACGCGCCCAGCTCCGGCGGCAGCCGCCCCGTGATGTTGTTGTTCTGCAGCAACCTGAAACCCCGTACACTTCAGAGTTCAGAGAGCTCAGGCTGCTACTTCTTAGTCTTCTTGCTTGAGGTCAAGCTGCTACTTCTTGTTCTGCTTGCTTGTGTGCTACAGCCGCTCCAAGGTCCGGCTTGGAGAGTGCCATATTCAGAGTTCAGTCTTCTTCCTTGAGGTCCGGCGGCTTGGAGAGTGCCATATTCAGCTGCTCCAGGCTCCAACAAGCAAGCCCAGTGGAGAAACTAACCAAGAGTGCACGCGCCGGACCAGCTTCAGCTTCAGCGTCAGCAGGAGGTGCGTGCACACCAGCTCCGGCCTGCTTGAGCGCTGCTACCGTCGCGGCGAGGCGGGCCTGGCAGACGGATCCGTCGAGGGCGAGTTCGGCGGAGGTCCGGCGATGAGGAAGAAGAGCAGCAACGAACAACAGGGGAGAAAGAGATTCAGCAGCAGGATGTTGGGCAAGAAGAAAAGTTGTAGCAGCAGATTGAGAAGGGAAGAAGAAGTAGCTCTCTTCTCTGGGAAGTTAGCAGCGAGCTAGCTCCGCGGCCGCGTAGTGCGTTGATCAAGAAGATAGACTTGCGGCGCCGGAGCGTTTGCTGGCTGGTTGTGCTAGTGGAGGCCAGAGATGCTGCAGGCAGCTAGGTACCTCCTGGGCTCTCCGGGTGCCAGCGGGTTCGGCTCCAAGTCCACCGCCGAGGAGGTCACGGCCGCCTACCCAGACCTCGGCTCGCTCACCGCCATCATCACAGGCGCCACGTCGGGGATCAGGGCGGAGATGACACGGGTGCTGGCAAAGAGGGGTGCTGATGTCTACTACACAACCTTCTTCTTGTAGACGTTGTTGGGCCTCCAAGTGCAGAGGTTTGTAGGACTGTAGCAAATTTCCCTCAAGTGGATGACCTAAGGTTTATCAATCCGTGGGAGGCGTAGGATGAAGATGGTCTCTCTCAAACAACCCTGCAACCAAATAACAAAGAGTCTCTGGTGTCCCCAACACACCCAATACAATGGTAAATTGTATAGGTGCACTAGTTCGGCGAAGAGATGGTGATACAAGTGCAATATGGATGGTAGATATAGGTTTTTGTAATCTGAAAATATAAAAACAGCAAGGTAACTAATGATAAAAGTGAGCATAAACGGTATTGCAATGCTTCGAAACAAGGCCTAAGGTTCATACTTTCACTAGTGCAAGTTCTCTCAACAATAATAACATAATTGGATCATATAACTGTCCCTCAACATGCAACAAAGAGTCACTCCAAAGTCACTAATAGCAGGGAACAAACGAAGAGATTATTGTAGGGTACGAAACTACCTCAAAGTTATCCTTCCTGATCGATCTATTCAAGAGTCAGTAGTAAAATAACACGAAGCTATTCTTTCCGTTCGATCTATCCTAGAGTTCGTACTAGAATAACACCTTAAGACACAAATCAACCCAAACCCTAATGTCACCTAGATACTCCAATCACCACAAGTATCAGCGGGTATGATTATATGATATGCATCACACAATCTCAGATTCATCTATTCAACCAACACAAAGAACTACCAAGAGTGCCCCAAAGTTTCTACCGGAGAGTCAAGACGAAAATGTGTGCCAACCCCTATGCATAAGTTCACAAGGTCACTGAACCCGCAAGTTGATCACCAAAACATACATCAAGTAGATCACGTGAATATCCCATTGTCACCACAGATAAGCACATGCGAGACATACATCAAGTGTTCTCAAATCCTTAAAGACTCAATCCGATAAGATAACTTCAAAGGGAAAACTCAATCCATTAGAAGAGTTAGAGGGGGAGAAACATCATAAGATCCAACTATAATAGCAAAGCTCGCGATACATCAAGATCATGCCAAATCAAGAACACGGGAGAGAGAGATCAAACACATAGCTACTGGTACATACCCTCAGCCCCGAGGGTGAAATACTCCCTCCTCGTCATGGAGAGCGTCGGGATAATGGAGATGGCCACCGGTGATGGATCCCCCCTCCGACAGGGTGCCGGAACTGGGTCCCGATTTGTTTTTGGTGGGTACAGAGGCTTGCAGCGGCGGAACTCCCGATCTAGGTTATGTTCTGGAAGTTTGGTTATATATAAGAGGTGTTGGCGTCGGGAACAAGTCAGGGGGGTCCACGAGGTGGCCACGAGGTAGGGGGCGCGCCCAGGGGGGTAGGGTGCGCCCCACCCTTGTGGTGGCCTCGGGACTCTTCTGGTCCATCTCCGGTACTCCGTGGGCTTCTTCTGGTCCAAAAACAATCTCCGTGAAATTTTAGGTCAATTGGACTCCGTTTGGTATTCCTTTTCCGCGATACTCAAAAACAAGGAAAAAACAGAAACTGGCACTGGGCTCTGGGTTAATAGGTTAGTCCCAAAAATCATATAAAATAGCATATAAATGCATATAAAACATCCTAGATGGATAATATAATGGCATAGAACAATAAAAATTATAGATACATTGGAGACGTATCAAGCATCACCAAGCTTAATTCCTGCTCGTCCTCGAGTAGGTAAATGATAAAAACAGAATTTTTGATGTCGAATGCTACCTAAACTAATTTTCAATGTAATTTTCTTTATCGTGGCATGAATATTCAGATCCGAAATATTCAAGACAAAAGTTACTATTGACAATAAAATAATAATACTTCAAGCATACTAACCAAGCAATTATGTCTTCTCAAAATAACATAGCTAAAGAAAGCTCATCCCTACAAAATCATATAGTTTGGCCATGCTTCATTTTCATCACACAAAATGCTCCCATCATGCACAACCCCGATGACAAGCCAAGCAATTGTTTCATACTTTAGTATTCTCAAACGTTTTCAACTTTCACGCAATATATGAGCGCGAGCCATGGACATAGCACTATGGGTGGAATAGAATATGATGATGAAGGTTGTGTGGAGAAGACAAAAAAGGAGAAAGTCTCACATCGACGCGGCTAATCAACGGGCTATGGGGATGCCCATCAATTGATGTCAATGCGAGGAGGAGGGATTGCCATGCAACAGATGCACTAGAGCTATAAATATATGAAAGCTCAACAAAAGAAACTAAGTAGGTGTGCATCCAACTTGCTTGCTCACGAAGACCTAGGGCATTTTTAGGAATCCCATCGTTGGAATATACTGTTGGGGAACGTAGTAATTTCAAAATATTTCCTACGCACATGATAGATCATGGTGATGCATAGCACCGAGAGGGGAGAGTGTCATCCACGTACCCTCGTAGACCGTAAGAGGGAGCGTTATGAGAACGCGGTTGATGTAGTCATACGTCTTCACGATCCGACCGATCCAAGTATCGAACGCACGGCACCTCCGCGTTCAGCACACGTTCAGCTCGATGACGTCCCACGAACTCCGATCCAGCAGAGCTTCACGAGAGAGTTCCGTCAGCACGACGACGTGATGACGGTGATGATGTTGCTACCGACGCAGGGCTTCCCCTAAGCATCGCTACGATATGATCGAGGTGGATTATGGTGGAGGGGGGCACCGCACACGGCTTGGAACAATTAACTTGTGTGTCTTTGGGTGCCCCCCCGCCCCTGTATATAAAGGAGCAAGGGGGGAGGCCGGCCGGCCCTTGCAGGGCACGCCAAGAGGAGGAGTCCTCCTCCTAGTGGGAGTAGGACTCCCCTTTCCCAGTCCCACTAGGAGGGGGAAGGAAGGAGTGGGAGAGGGGGAAGGCAAGGGGGGCGCCGCCCCCCCCCCCTATCCTTGTCCTATTCGGACTCAAGGGGAGGGGGCGCGCGGCCTGCCCTGGCCGGCCCCTCTCTCTCTCCACTAGGGCCCAACAAGGCCCATTAACCCCCGGGGGGTTCCGGTAACCCCCCCGGCACTCCGGTAAAAACCCGATTTCACCCGGAACTATTTCAATGTCCAAATATAGGCTTCCAATATATCAATCTTTATGTCTCGACCATTTCGAGACTCCTCGTCATGTCCGTGAACATATCCGGGACTCCGAACTTCCTTCGGTACATCAAAACACATAAACTCATATTATCGATCGTCACCGAACGTTAAGCGTGCGGACCCTACGGGTTCGAGAACTATGTAGACATGACCGAGACTCGTTTCCGGTCAACAACCAATAGCGGAATCTGGTTGCTCATATTGGCTCCTACATATTCTATGAAGATCTTTATCGGTCAAATCGCATACAACATACGTTGTTCCCTTTGTCATCGTATGTTACTTGCTCGAGATTCGATCGTCGGTATCTCAATACCTAGTTTAATCTCATTACCGGCAAGTCTCTTTACTTGTTCTGTAATACATCATCCCGCTACTAACTCATTAGTTGCATTGTTTGCAAGGCTTATAGTGATGTGCATTACCAAGAGGGCCCAGAGATACCTCTCCGACAATTGGAGTGACAAATCCTAATCTCGATCTATGACAACCCAACAAGTACCTTCGGAGACACCTCTAGAGCACCTTTATAATCACCCAGTTACATTGTGATGTTTGGTAGCACACAAAGTGTTCCTCCGGTATTCGGGAGTTGCATAATCTCATAGTCATAGGAACAGGTATAAGTCATGAAGAAAGCAATAGCAATATACTAAACGATCAAATGCTACGCTAAAGGAATGGGTCAAGTCAATCACATCATTCTCTAATGATGTGATCCTGTTAATCAAATGACAACTCATGTCTATGGCTAGGAAACTTAACCATCATTGATTCAACGAGCTACTCAAGTAGAGGCATACTAGTAACACTTAGTTTGTCTATATATTCACACATGTACTAAGTTTCCGGTTAATACAATTCTAGCATGAATAATAAACATTTATCATGATATAAGGAAATATAAATAACAACTTTATTATTGCCTCTAGGGCATATTTCCTTCAGTCTCCCACTTGCACTAGAGTCAATAATCTAGATTACACAGTAATGATTCTAACATCCATGGAGTCTTGGTGCTGATCATGTTTTGCTCGTGAGAGAGGCTTAGTCAATGGGTCTGCAATATTCAGATCTGTATGTATCTTGCAAATCTCTATTTCTCCCTCCTTGACTTGGTCGCGGATGGAATTGAAGCGTCTCTTGATGTGCTTGGTTCTCTTGTGAAATCTGGATTCCTTTGCCAAGGCAATTGCACCAGTATTGTCACAAAAGATTTTCATTGGACCCGATGCACTAGGTATGACACCTAGATCGGATATGAACTCCTTCATCCAGACTCCTTCTGTGGTGAACTACTTTCCAATAAGGGGGTAGGTACAGTTACCTCATCAAGTTCTACTTTCCTCCCACTCACTTCTTTCGAGAGAAACTCCTTCTCTAGAAAGGATCTATTCTGAGCAACGAATGTCTTGCCTTCGGATCTGTGATAGAAGGTGCACCCAACTGTCTCCTTGGGGTATCCTATGAAGACACATTTCTCTGATTTGGGCTCGAGCTTATCAGGTAGAAGCTTTTTCACATAAGCATCGCATCCCCATACTTTAAGAAACGACAACTTTGGTTTCTTGCCAAACCACAGTCCATAAGGCGTCATCTCAACGGATTTAGATGGTGCCCTATTTAACGTGAATGCAACCGTCTCTAAAGCATAACCCCAAAATGATAGCGGTAAATCAGCAAGAGACATCATAGATCACACCATATCTAGTAAAGTGCGATTACGACATTCGGGCACACCATTACGTTGTGGTGTTCTGGGTGGCGTGAGTTGTGAAATTATTCTGCATTGTTTTAAATGAAGACCAAACTCGTAACTCAAATATTCTCCTCCAGGATCAGATCGTAGAAACTTTATTTTCTTGTTACGATGATTTTCCACTTCACTCTGAAATTCTTTGAACTTTTCAAATGTTTCAGACTTATGTTTCATCAAGTAGATATACCCATATCTGCTCAAATCATCTGTGAAGGTGAGAAAATAACAATACCCGCCGCGAGCCTCAACATTCATCGGACCACATACATCAGTATGTATGATTTCCAACAAATCTGTTGCTCGCTCCATAGTTCTGGAGAACGGCGTTTTAGTCATCTTGCCCATGAGGCATGGTTCGCAAGTACCAAGTGATTCATAATCAAGTGATTCCAAAAGTCCATCAGAATGGAGTTTCTTCATGCGCTTCACACCAATATGACCTAAACGGCAGTGCCACAAATAAGTTGCACTATCATTATCAACTCTGCATCTTTTAGCTTCAATATTATGAATATGTGTATCACTACTACCGAGATTCATCAAAAATAGACCACTCTTCAATGGTGCATGACCATAAAAGATATTACTCGTATAAATAGAACAACCATTATTCTCAGATTTAAATGAATAACCGTCTCGCATCAAACAAGATCCAGATATAATGTTCATGCTCAACGCTGGCACCAAATAACAATTATCCAGGTCTAAAACTAATCCCGAAGGTAGATGTAGAGGTAGCGTGCGGACCATGATCACATCGACTTTGGAACCATTTCCCACGCGCATCTTCACCTCGTCCTTAGCCAATCTTCGCTTAATCCGTAGTCCCTGTTTCGAGTTGCAAATATTAGCAAAGAACCAGTATCAAATACCCAGGTGCTACTGCGAGCATTAGTAAGGTACACATCAATAACATGTATATCACCCATACCTTTGTTCACCTTGCCATCCTTCTTATCTGCCAAATACTTGGGGCAGTTCCGCTTTCAGTGACCATTCCCTTTGCAGTAGAAGCACTCAGTCTCAGGCTTAGGTCCAGACTTGGGATTTTTCACTTGAGCAGCAACTTGCTTGCTGTTCTTCTTGAAGTTCCCCTTCTTCCCTTTACCCTTTTTCTTGAAACTGGTGGTCTTGTTGACCATCAACACTTGATGCTCCTTCTTGATTTCTACCTCCGCAGCCTTTAGCATCGTGAAGAGCTCAAGAATTGTCTTATCCATCTCTTGCATATTATAGTTCATCACGAAGCTCTTGTAGCTTGGTGGCAGTGATTGAAGAATTCTGTCAATGACACTATCATCTGGAAGATTAACTCCCAGTTGAATCAAGTCATTGTAGTACCCAAACATTCTGAGTATATGTTCACTGACAGAACTATTCTCCTCCATTTTGCAGCTGTAGAACTTATTGGAGACTTCATATCTACCAATCCAGCATTTGATTGAAATATTAACTTCAACTCCTGGAACATCTCATATGCTCCATGACATTCAAAACGTCGTTGAAGTCCCGGTTCTAAGCCGTAAAGCATGGCACACTGAACTATCGAGTAGTCATCAACACGTGACTGCCAGGCATTCACAATGTCTGCAGTTGCCGGCGCGGGTAGTACACCTAGCGGTGCATCCAGGACGTAATTCTTCTATGCAGCAATGAGGATAATCCTCAAGTTACGGACCCAGTCCGTGTAATTGCTACCATCATCTTTCAGCTTTGCTTTCTCAAAGAACGCATTAAAATTCAACGGAACAACAACACGGGCCATCTATCTGCAACAACATAGACATGCAAAATACTATCATGTACTAAAGTTCATGATAAATTAAAGTTCAATTAATCAAATTACTTAAGAATTCCACTTAGACAGACATCTCTCTAATCATCTAAGTGATCACGTGATCCATATCAACTAAACCATGTCCGATCATCACGTCAGATGGAGTAGTTTTCAATGGTGAACATCACTATGTTGATCATATCAACTATATGATTCATGCTCGACCTTTCGGTCTCAGTGTTCCGAAGCCATATCTGCATATGCTAGGCTCGTCAAGTTTAACCCGAGTATTCTGCGTATGCAAAACTGGCTTGCACCTGTTGTATGTAAACATAGAGCTTATCACACCCGATCATCATGTGGTGTCTCGGCACGACGAACTTTCGCAACGGTGCATACTCAGGGAGAACACTTATATCTTGAAATTTAGTGAGAGATCATCTTATAATGCTACCGCCAATCTAAGCAAAATAAGATGCATAAAAGATAAACATCACATGCAATCAATATAAGTGATATGATATGGCCATCATCATCTTGTGCCTTTGATCTCCATCTCAAAAGCACCGTCATGATCACCATCGTCACCGGTGCGACACCTTGATCTTCATCGTAGCATCGTTGTCGTCTCGCCAACTATTGCTTCTATGACCATCGCTACCGCTTAGTGATAAAGTAAAGCAATTACATGGCGATTACATTATATACAATAAAGCGACAACCATATGGCTCCTGCCAGTTGCCGATAACTCGGTTACAAAACATGATCATCTCATACAATAAAATTTAGCATAATGTCTTGACCATAACACATCACAACATGCCCTGCAAAAACAAGTTAGACGTCCTCTACTTTGTTGTTGCAAGTTTTACGTGGTTGCTACGGGCTGAGCAAGAACCGTTCTTACCTACGCATCAAAACCACAATGATATTTCGCCAAGTATGTGTTGTTTTAACCTTCACAAGGACCGGGCGTAGCCACACTCGATTCAACTAAAGTTGGAGAAACTGACACCCGCCAGCCACCTGTGTGCAAAGCACGTCGGTAGAACCAGTCTCGCATAAGCGTGTGCGTAATGTCGGTCCGGGCCGCTTCATCCAACAATACCGCCGAATCAAGGTATGACATGCTGGTAAGCAGTATGACTTGTATCGCCCACAACTCACTTGTGTTCTACTCGTGCATATAACATCTACGCATAAACCAGGCTCGGATGCCACTGTTGGGGAACCTTGTAATTTCAAAAAAATTCCTACGCACACGCAAGATCATGGTGATGCATTTCAACGAGAGGGGAAAGTGTCATCCACGTACCCTCGTAGACCTAAGCGGAAGTGTTATGAGAACGCGGTTGATGTAGTCGTACGTCTTCATGATCCGACTGATCCAAGTACCGAACGCACGGCACGTCCGAGTTCAGCACACGTTCAGCTCGATGATGTCCCACGAACTCCGATCCAGCAGAGCTTCGCGGGAGAGTTCCGTCAGCACGACGGTGTGATGACGGTGATGATGTTGCTACCGACGCAGCGCTTCGCCTAAGCACCGCTACGATATGATCGAGGTGGATTATGGTGGAGGGAGGCACCGCACACGGCTTGGAACAATCAACTTGTGTGTCTTTGGGTGCCCCCCGCCCCCGTATATAAAGGAGCAAGGGGGAGGTCGGCTGGCCCTTGTAGGGTGCACCAAGAGGAGGAGTCCTCCTCCTACTGGGAGTAGGACTCCCCTTTCCTAGTCCCACTAGGAGGGGGAAGGAAGGAGTGGGAGAGGGGGAAGGCAAGGGGGGCGCCGCCCCCCCTTTCCTTGTCCTATTCGGACTCAAGGGGAGGGGGACGCAGCTTGCCCTCATCGGCCCCTCTCTCTCTCCAATAGGGCCCAACAAGGCCCATTAACCCCCGGGGGGTTCCGGTAACCCCCCCCCCCCAGGCACTCCGGTAAAAACCCGATTTCACCCGGAACTATTCCGATGTCCAAATATAGGCTTCCAATATATCAATGTTTATGTCTCGACCATTTCGAGACTCCTCGTCATGTTCGTGATCATATCCGGGACTCCGAACTTCCTTCGGTACATCAAAACACATAAACTCATATTACCGATCATCACCGAACGTTAAGCGTGCGGACCCTACGGGTTCGAGAACTATGTAGACATGACCGAGACTCGTTTCCGGACAATAACCAATAGCGTAACCTGGATGCTCATATTGGCTCCTACATATTCTACGAAGATCTTTATCGGTCAAACCGCATAACAACATACGTTATTCCCATTGTCATCGGTATGTTACTTGCCCGAGATTTGATCGTCGGTATCTCAATACCTAGTTCAATCTCGTTACCGGCAAGTCTCTTTACTCGTTCTGTAATACATCATCCCGCTACTAACTCATTAGTTGCATTGCTTGCAAGGCTTATAGTGATGTGCATTACCGAGAGGGCCCAGAGATACCTCTCCGACAATCGGAGTGACAAATCCCAATCTCGATCTATGCCAACCCAACAAGTACCTTCGGAGACACCTGTAGAGCACCTTTATAATCACCCAGTTATGTTGTGATGTTTGGTAGCATACAAAGTGTTCCTCCGGTATTCGGGAGTTGCATAATCTCATAGTAATAGGAACATGTATAAGTCATGAAGAAAGCAATAGCAATATACTAAACGATCAAATGCTACGCTAACGGAATGGTCAAGTCAATCACATCATTCTCTAATGATGTGATCCCGTTAATCAAATGACAACTCATGTCTATGGCTAGGAAACTTAACCATCATTGATTCAACGAGCTAGTCAAGTAGAGGCATACTAGTGACACTTATTTTGTCTATATATTCATACATGTACTAAGTTTCCGGTTAATACAATTCTAGCATGAATAATAAACATTTATCATGATATAAGGAAATATAAATAACAACTTTATTATTTCCTCTAGGGCATATTTCCTTCATATACAAGCCAAGTTCTATAATGAAAATTCCCACTAGTATATGAAAGTGACAAAATAAGAGACTCTCTATCAGGAAGATCATGGTGCTACTTTGAAGCACAAGTGTGGAAAAAGGATAGTAACATTTTCCCTTCTCTCTTTTTATCTCATTTTTTTAGGGCCTTTCTTTTTTTGGGCCTTTTTTTGGGCCTTTTTTTTGGCCTTTCCCTTTTTTTTCCTCACACGGGACAATGCTCTAATAATGATGATGATCACACTTCTATTTATTTACAACTCAAGGATTACAACTCGATACTAGAACAAAATATGACTATATATGAGTGCCTCCGGCGGTGTACCGAATGTGCAATGGCTCATGAGTGACATGTATGAAAGAATTATGAACGGTGGCTTTGCCACAAATACGATGTCAACAACATGATCATGCAAAGCAATATGACAATGACGGAACGTGCCATAATAAACGAAATGGTGGAAAGTTGCATGGCAATGTATCTCGGAATGGCTATGGAAATGCCATAATAGGTAGGTATGGTGGCTGTTTTGAGGAAGATATAAGGAGGCTTATGTGTGATAGAGCGATCATATCACGGGTTTGATGCACCGCTAAGTTTGCACCAACTCTCGAGGTGAGAAAGGGCAATGCACGGCATCAAGAGGCTAGCAATGATGGAAGGGTGAGAGTGCGTATAATCCATGGACTCAACATTAGTCATAAAGAACTCACATACTTCACTACAAAAGTAAGACACATCCGTGACATTTTGGGCCGAACGAATTTTTTTTCTGTCATACATATGACACTTCTATGACGATAATTGTGACAAAACCCGGGATCATCATAGATGTGGTGGGCTCCTACTTCTATGACAAAAATCATGATGAAAATGGGCTTTTCGTCCTGGCGGGCCGGAGACGCAGCTGCATGACATTCTTTGGGCCTTCCATGACGGAAAAAATCGTGGTAGAAGCGAGGGCGAGGAAAATGTCGGGAGTTCCTGTTACGGTGGGAGGTCGGGGCCGAGCGATGCGCTGCTTTCTCGTACACGCACTGCGCTGTGTGTGCGTAGGCGCTGGCTCTAATCGAACCCGAGCAAGGCGTTGATTTAATCAACCCGCGCAATTGCACCGCAGCTACGCGTTATCGAACCCGAGCGATCGATCGATGGTCGTTAATCGAACCCGATCAAGCGATTCTTCGCCATCGCTTCTAATCAAGCCGGTCGATTGATGAATGAGCGGTGGCGTTGGGGGGGCGGTTGGATGAACAGTGAGCGGTGGCGTTACCTCTGGATGAACAGGACCCCACGGTGTGGTGGAGGGCTGGATGAACAGTAGATGGTGGAGGGGTGCCCGTGGAGGGGTGGTTGAACAGGACCCCGTGGTGTGGAGGGCTGGATGAACAGTAGACGGTGGAGCGGTGGTTGAACAGTAGCCGGTGGAGTAGCGCGCAATGGAGGCTGGATGAACAGGAGCCCGTGGAGGCTGGAGGAGGTCGATGGTAGCCCGTGGAGGCTGGAGGAGGTCGATGGTAGCCCGTGGAGGCTGGAGGAGGTCGACGGTGGAGATGAACAATATCCCGTGGAGTCCCGTTTTGCGGTACGTCACACCTCCCGGCGAACAGACCCCTGCCGACCGTAGCGGTCCAACACAAGTCCGCTTTCGTCCGTTTTGCGGCACGCCACACCCTCCCGATAAACAGACCCCGTTTTCGACCGTAGGAGGTCCATTTCGTCCGCTTTGCGGTACGCCACACCCTCCCGATCAACATGACCCCTGCTTCAACCGTAGGAGGTCCGTTTTCTCCGCTTTTGCAGACGCGCACCCCTCCCGGCGAACAGGATCCTGCTTCAACGTGGCGGTCGAACACAAGGCCGCTTCTCCGTTTCGCGGCACGCCAGCCTCGTTGCCATCGCCTGTTCCGCCCAAGCCTCCCAATGAACACGACGCATTCCGCTGTTTACCCATGAACACGACGATGATCTTTGTTTCTCCGTCCGACCCAGCCATGTACACGAGCCTGGCCGTATGTATGCGCAAGTAGGCGTCGAGACCCGCCAGATGTGCACATACGCGGGTCAGATTTTCTTTCTTGCACCCTCGCCGATGTACGTACGTGTACATGCTACGTGCGCTCCTCTACTACGACACGTGCGCGCCTCTACATCCACCAGTATATATGTATGTACACGTTCGCGACCAAAATGACAACGCTACGTACGCTTCGACTAGGTGTGTCCCGACTGTCAGGCACTTCCTTGCGTGTGAAGATGTAGCTGGTGGGTCCCAGCAGTCAGGGGGGAAACGTTTTTTTCATGAAATACGATGGCCTGTCCGGTGGGTCCCCACTGTCAGGTGGAGGAATAATTATTTTGCACGTAATAAGGAGGCACTTCCTTGCTGCAGCCGTGGACCTAGCTGTCGCCTCTCCACGTCATACCCACGTCCGATGGAAGCCGCCTTGACCACGTTGACCACGCCGCGCCGAGAGCACCAGGGCGGTGGACGACGGCGAGGCCTAGGAAGGGGACGACGTGGAGCCGGGAAGACGCGACAAGAGATGCCCACGCCAGAGGAGTACGAGGGTTCACCGTTCGTTCTGCGGTGTGAGGCTGCCGCCGCGCAGAATAACATGGGGTGTGGGTGAGTAGAGGATGGCCTCGCCAGCGGTGGGAGTAGTAGGGGCAGTGAGGCCTCCGCGCGATCGCAGCCGGCCACGGAGGTAGGAGCACGAGGCACGCACCGACGCTGGTTTGGGCGGTGGAGCAAGAAGACCAGAGGTTGAAGAAGCACTACGGCCGCTGGATGGACATCGACGATTCATCGAGCTAGAATCATGCATATTGACTAAGTTGACAAAGCCCTCCATCCCCGTCAACTTAGTAGGCCCACATGTCAGCCTCGCCACTATACCGGGTCCCAGCTAATGTGGGGAGTATTCATTTTTGTGCGTAATAAGGAGGCACTTCCTTGCGTGCGAAGATATAGTCGGTGGGTCCAAGTCGTCAACAAGCGGTAACATTTTTTTCACGAAATCTGAGAGGCCCTTCGGTGGGTCCCCGATGTCGTGGAGGAATCATTATTTTGCGCTGTAATAAGGAGGCATTTCCTTGCGTGCGGCTGTGGACCCAGCTGTTGGCCTCTCCACGTACAGTCCACTTCAGATGCATGTCGGTCGTTGACCACATTGATTAGGCCGCGCCGAGAGCACCAGGGCGGTGGACGACGGCGAGGCCTAGGAAGAGAACAACACGGAGGCAGGGAAGACTCGGCAGTTGTTTCCCACGCTGAGGGGAGTACGACTGTACGAGGGTTTACTGGTTCGTCTGCCGACGCCGGAGAATAATAGCAGGTGTGGGTGAGTAGAGGGATGGCTAGGCCAGCGATGGGAGTACGGTGGGGCGGTGAGGCCTGTGCGGCAGCAAAGCCGGCCATGGGAGGAGAGGGAGGAGCAGTCCTGCCGGCGCTTGTTTGAGCGGCTGGAGCAGGAAGAGCAGAGATTGAAGAAGCACGACGGCCGTTGGATGGTCATCCAACAATCACTGCTTGTGCGTCAACCTTTTTTCAGGAAAGCCTCAAATATGTGGAAAACGCCATACAACCCATCTGCCATTATTTCTAATAATTTACAGTCCATTTGCTAATTATTAAGGTTTTTTTGGAGGCCATATTCTTTTTGTTAGCATTACAGCCCATATTGTGGCCATGGTTAAAAAATTATACGAAATTTTGCATATTTTGGTGCGGTCCGAACTGTTTTTAATCCCGAAATTTTGACTCACCTTCAAACTGATTTTAAAAATAAATGTATATCAATATAAAATCCAACAAATTCTCCACGCATAAAAATTAATGTAATTTAAAATCTCGAAATGAAAAAAAGATATTTGAAACTAATTGCGGTTTCATGTGTTTAAAAATGTACAGCCCATTTCTCATTATCGATGGGCCATTTTCTCGCCAATTAATGAAAGCTCTCCTCGTCTTGAAAGATTTGCAGTCCAACAGGCCCGACAAAGCGACTTACTTGGCAAATCACAAAAAACTGGGCTGTGGCCGTGGACCCACTGTCGGCCTCTCCACGCATAAAGACTCTTCCGATGGAAGTCGTTCCTTGACCATGTTGACCACGCCGCTGGAGAGCACCACGGCGGTGGACGACGACGAGGCCTAGGAAGGGGATGACGTGGAGCCGGGGAAGACGCGGCAGTGGAAGCCCGTGCGGAGAGGAGTACGAGGGTTCACTGGTTCGACTGTGGTGTGAGGCTGCCGTCGCCGCAGGGCCTAGCCAACGGTGGGAATAGTAGGGGGCGTTGAGGCCTCCACGGCAGCACAGCCGGCCACGGGAGGCAGGAGCATGCGGCACGACCGGTGCTGCTTTGGCGGCCGAGCAAGAAGACCAGAGGTTGAAGAAGCACTACACCGTTGGATGGACATCGACGGTCACCGGTGCTAGAATCGCTCATATTGACTAAGTTGACAAAGCCCTTCGTCCCGTCAACTTAGTAGGCCCTAAGTCAGCCTCCCACCAAGGTGGGTCCCAGCTAGCCGGGGGAGTATTCATTTTTTTTGTGCGTAATAAGGAGGCACTTCCGGTGGGTCCGAGCTGACAGCGGGGGGAACGTTTTTTTTTTGCGAAATACAGCAGCCCTTCAGGTGGGTCCTAGCTGTCAGGGGGCAAACGTTTTTTTCGCAAAATACGGTGGCCCGTCTAGTGGGTCCCTGCTGTCAGTTGGAGGAATCATTATTTTCCGCGTAATAAGGAGGCACTTACTTGCTGCGGCCGTGGACCCACCGAGACTCTCCACGACAAAGATACTCCGATGGAAGTCGTTCTTGACCACGCTGACCTCGCGCGCTCGCTGCATGCATGTGTCCATGGGTGGTGCGCCCCACCGTCAGCCTCTCACGTATAGTCATCTTCCGATGACTCTCGGTTGTTGACCACGTTGACCACACCATGCCGAAGCGCACCTGCATCGGAACGACCGGAGATGGGGAAGACGGGCGGTGGAGTCACAGATGGAGAGGGTGGGAAACTTCATTGGTTAAAAGCGCGGCAAGACAGCCGCGGTGCCGCCCACGGGAGACAGGAGCAAGAACAAAGGTTGAAGAAGGAGCACGGCTGTTGGATTAACATCCAACGGTCCAGCTGCTAGAATCATTTGTTGATTGTTGACAAAGCCGTGCGTACACATCCGCTTAGTAGGCCCACAAGTCACCACCAACCGACGAGTCCCGGTGTCAACGGATGAATAATTTTTTCGCAAAACAAGGAGGCACTTCCTTCTGTGCGAAGATATAGCCGGTGGGTCCCAGCTGTCAGGTGGAGGAAACATTTTTTCAGCTTAATAAGGAGGAACTTTCCTTGCGTGCGACCATGGACCTCGTGGGTCCCAGCCGCCAGGCTCTCCATGTACAGTCCTCTTTCGATGACTCTCGTTTGTTGACCACGCCGCACCGAACGCAGCGAGGCAGTGGACGATGGTGAGGCCCCGTATGGGAACGACTCGGAGATGGGAAAATGCGGCAGTGGAGTCGCAGATTGAGAGGAGGAGAAGGGTTATAACTGGTTCTGTTGCGGCGTGGGGCTGTAGTCTGTGGAGAATAACAGGAGGCGTTGAGGGGTGGAGGGATAGCCTGGCCGGCGGTGGGGTAGCGCTTCGCAGCGATGCGTGCTAAGCAGAGCCGCTAGCCGCCGAAGGCCGGATCAGGCGGTCCCGACGACGCTGGAGGAAGAAGACAAGAGATTGAAGGTGCATGCCGGCCGTTGGATATAAATCCAATGGCTGTGGATGACATAATCATTTGTTGACCAAGTTGACAACGCCTCACGAGGCTTTCACCTATTGGCCCACAAGTCAGCCTGCAAAAATGTGGCATATATTTAACCCATGTTTTCTAGAATGTACAGTCCATTTGCTGGGCTGGGTGAACAAATAATTTAATAAAAATGAGCGCGTTATTATTAAATTGGTCCTTAAAATCTTCGCAAGCTTTTGTACGCAATCACCAGGATTTTCCTTGCCTGTGAGTCAAAAACAACCAGGATTTTCCTTGCCAACTTCCATTAAAAATTTACTTTTATAATTTAATAACACGTGGGATGTTTTTATAATGTATATATAAGTCTCTATAAAATATATGATAATAGTAATAATATAAATATATATAATGTGGTTAGAAGGGAAAACATAAATTGACACAACATTACTTTTATAAGAGACATGCGTTTTATACCCCACAAGAGGCATACTAACAAGTTCACACACAAATACAATGTAAAAGGTAAACATTCATATCAAACTCAGGTTCACGGGACACGTTCATATTCATAGCCAACATTCACTATCAACAACTCAAAAGATTCATATATACACAAGCTTAGCATATTTATGCATCCAAATGATTGATAGATCACACGACAATATTCATACATAATTCACAAAAAGATTCAGATGCACACATGTTCAGTATGTTTATGCATCCAAATGATTGAGATCACAGCCAATATGATCCATGGACGAACTTTAATTACCTAGGGTATAGACTGGTAAATGGTGTTCAATCGGAGGTACTTCTTGCTAAAATTAGTTCTTGTACGAGTAAACTTTCGAGTACATAAGAGGCAAGCATGCATAATCTGAACTTTGCTTGTAGGTTTATCCTCAAATAGTGGCCTCGTGTCGAGGGAGGTTTGAGCAACTTGGCCACTCTGTCATCCAACTAGTTTATCGCTCATCTTGGTCCTCAGATCTTGCCAAAATTCTACATTGCGCATTTAGAAATGAGGCGGTTGAGAAAATGAACCACCCAAATTTTTGTGCAGTTCAACTGAAATGGAGCATCCTTGGCGCAGATCGATTAATGCCGATGAATATAGGCGCCAACCAACTTGTCTGGAATCTTTAGACTCCATGCCATATAGTTCGCTACCATATGTGCCGATAACCAAAAGGCACAAGTTCGGACCAAAGACTGGATTGCGTTGTTTTGGGCTATGCACCAAGCAATTATTTTGGCGTTCACTCTCCTAATACTTGGAGTTTTACAATTGGTTGACGCCAGTTGATACTTGAATGAATATAGGCACTTCTTATCAACATCGATGCTTGTTTGAGTGAACTTTGGAGTACATAGCAGCAGCATAAGTACCTGTCCATCTGATCATTTTGTGCAGTTCTACTGAAATCACCCGATGTAATGGTTTGCCTGCGAGTTCAGGCTCCAAATTACTCCTTTATGAAATCGGCAAACAGTAGCACAATACCAAATTACCAATACATATGACAGGCACAATAATCAGGATAAAGACCAGTACCAACCTGTGTGAGGTAGCATATCAATTACTATTTCCTTTGACCGAAGCCGAGATAAGCCAAGGTAATCGACAAAGAAAGGAAGAAAGCAAGCGGAGATTAGCGACTGACAGGAAAGGACGGAAGCTGTCGAGGCAATGAAGCACCCAAAGTTTTTGTGCAGTTCCACCAAAATCGAGCATCCCTGTTGGCACATATATTCAGAGAGTGAGATTACTGTAATAGTGGGACTAGTTGATGAAACATACACTAACAAATAGAAGCACCCTCATTATCTTAATGGGTAAAGTTAGCAACATAGTAGTCTTGCTTAAAGAGAGGTATTAGTTTATTTAATCTGTGCCAATTAGCTCAACTCAACACTCAAAGCATTGCCATTTATCATAGGTTGAAAAACTTTAACGTGCAAAGATAAAGGAGTTTCTCATGACAGAAGCATGATACAAATAGAGATGACAACAAACTAATATGGATGAAGGCCTTAGGCCCGTACCAACCTGAGAAAAAAAATCTTATTCCTGTAGTCCCATAAGAGATGGTAAAGCACTCACTGGAATCACACAATAGTATATATTTTTGTGCACTTCAAATGTATGGTTGAAATCACTCTTGTTTACCAAAGGCTGAGATTATATCGAAGATTATCAAGAACTTCCAGCAGAGTTAAAGCACTGGCTGGGATACAATTCATTGTATTGTCTTGTGTAGTTCCACTAAAATGTATGATTGGCACAACATGATCCCTGTTTGCACAAGTAGGAACAAGGTGAAACCTTCATTAGCTTAGTGAGAAAGGATAGGAAGACATTAGCATATTACTCAAACAATAACATCAAATTCATGATGGACAATACGCAAAACATTGCCTCATTGAACCAATGGAAATAAATTGACATGCAAAACAATAGCACTATTATGTCATGACACTAATAATATTCCCTCCCTGCTCCACCACATGATTCACCTCCATAGACAAACATACACACGTACATGATTCAGCATAGGGTCCTACTAAAGATTTGTTTAACTCCAACAAGAAAATTAGGCAGTAATAAATTAGTGGTACTTAATTACTCCTAATTAATTAAGTGAGACAGCAGAAGTGGAAGGGCTCCCTGGAGGATCGTCTCACATGTAAGGTAGTAGTTGCCGGAGCCCTTGAATGGCCTCGACCGAGGCCTCCGGCTTCAAAGAAGATCGCCTTTGGCATCGTTTATTCTTCTTCTTCTTCCTCTTCATGCTCTGCTTTCTTTCTCCTCACCAGTTGGTGAAACCAAGTACATGATTGGCCTTCTAATTCAGAATTGGTTTTGTCGGTGAGGGAGTACAAGTGTACTAGTAAAAACAACATTATTTTCTCATGGCAATGGAAAATAGAGATGAACACATGCATTAAATATCATTCTTACCTAAAGGAAGGTTATGGCGCCAATATGGATGAAGATTGGAACACAGATCTCCCTTTGTGCAGTTCCACCAAATGAACCAGCTTGTTCCATTCTCGACATTCCAGCTTAAACAACACAAAAGTCACTTCTTTTGAGAAGAGTTTTGTGCAAAGGCACCAAAAGGTCACAACAAAGAACTGTGTGAATTGGATATCCCTATTTGCACAAAAAGGCATAGAGGAAACGGTCGAGTCTCAAACAATTACAGGAAAAACATTTGGCTAAACTTGTCATGGCTTATAACGGTGGCATGGCTTCATTTTTACCGGGACATTAGATTAAGAACAACTAAGGCTGCGTTCGGTTCATGTGTTTGGTGCAGGATTTTCAGAGGAACACAATTCCACGGTATTCTTTTCCTTCCAACCGCTCGAACACGGGAAAGGTGAATAGTGTTTCATAGGAAAGCTGGTCCGGTAGTACTGATTCCATAGGATTAGAAACATCCATGCGCTGCTCATTTTTTGGGCGAAGCCCGAGGCAAAGCGCCGCGCCATGCGTTAGACAAGTTGTTGTGGTGCTGTGTTGCGGAATAAAAAATCAACCTATGTGTGGTACGTGAGGTGAGGACAAGAATAGTCACTGTGTAGCTGAATAAACAAATAGCATCTCATACTGCCAAGCATGCTACTCTAAAAAAACAAATCTGTACATTTCATAGTCCATCCGAACACATTCTCTTGAGAGTTTCCTCTGGTTCGCTGTTCCATAGTTTTATACCTACATTCCTTTCCTATTCCTCTATTTTCATCAAGACCTATGTTTTCTGCCCCTTTATTCCAAACGGAGCCTAAATATTTGGTATAAGGGCATGGGACAGTGGGTGCACCAAAGATCCAAAGACCATGTACGTAAACAGGGGCATAAAGTGGTGATTCATAGTTTGTTGCCCCGAGAAGCAAACATCCAAGAAACATATCTGGGTTGGCCCCATTTTTGTTCACACTAGCCACCTATTCCTATGTGTGGATAGCAAATATAGTCCTGGTCATACCACTGTGTACAGTGCTACCCCTACATTTCCCTTTTCGACCAAGAGACCGGTTGGATGACCAGTCTGTACTACTTTCACCCCCTTTCCTTCCTGTTTGTACCAAGTCCGATGTACATACTAAATTCCCCACTCCCACTTTATTTCTTGTTTGAATTAGTACTCCCTCGTCGAATTACTTGTCATCAAAATGGATGTGTCTAGAACTAAAATACATCTAGATACATCCATTTCAATGACAAGTATTTTCGGACGGAGGGAGTACAAGATTCGACTACATGAAGTAGCTTTACCTCTAACAATAGAAGAAAAAAAATGTGATGTTGAACCATCCGATCGAGAGGGGCTGAGAGGTAGAAAATGATGCACATGCAACGACGTAGCGAGCTGGGGAAGTAGAGCTAAGGCAGTTTCGAACGAAGATATACCTGAAGGTCGTCGGGATGTGGATAGGTGGGCGGCGGGAGGCCGGATCCGCCCACAGGCAATGACGAAGGGATCGGAGGACCTCCCGCGCCGGCTCTCGGCCAGAGATAACGGTGCGACCGGTAGTGGGTCTCCTCCCTCGCCGTCGACGATGGCCTAAACGCTGCCCCTCCTCCCCTTCACCGGCGGAGGGGGATACGTCCGGATCTGTAACCAGCGGTGAGGATATAAAGCCAGTGTTTTTTAAAGGGAGAAAGACAGTGTTACTACCCCTATCTTGTTTAGATCTGGAGAGGATGAGAGTGTGTGAATAGAGCAACCCTAGCAAGCAAGCGAGGTCCGACCTATATATACATAGTGGGGTAGTTTTCCTTTTCACTCCATCAAAACAATCGCTTAAAATTGTGTACTACTACATGCCGTGTCGCGGTTTTTTAGTTGTTGATTGTTTTTGAGATAGCTACCCACTTGTTTCAAGTGGTGTTACGATGTGCTGTGTCGCACTTGTTGGGGAACGAGTAATTTCAAAAATTTTCCTACGATCACGCAAGACCATGGTGATGCATAGCAACGAGATGAGAGTGTTGTCTCACGCCCTCGTGAGACCAGAACGGAAGCGTTGACGCAACGTAGAGGAAGTAGTCGCATTTCTTCCCGATCCAACCGATCCAAGTACCGAACGACGGCACCTCCGAAGTTCTGCACACGCTCAGCTCGATGACGCCCCTCGAACTCCGATCCAGCCGAGTGTTGAGGGAGAGTTTCACAAGACGACGGCGTGGTGACGATGTTGATGTTCCACCGGCGCAGGCTTCGCCTAAGCTCCGCAACGGTATATTCGAGGTGTAGTTTGGTGGAAGGGGCACCGCACACGCTAAGGAACGATCTCAATGATCAACTTGTGTGCCATGGGGTGCCCCTGCCCTCAGATATATAAAGGAGGGAAGGGAGGGGCTGGCGGCCACCTATGGCTGCGCCGGGAGTCCTACTCCCACCGGAGTAGGATTCTCCCCAATCCTAGTCCAACTAGGGTTTGACCAAGGAAAGGGAGAGAGGCGCCACCCCTTCTCCTAATCCTAATAGGACTAGGGAAGGGGAAGGCTGCGCCAGCATATGGCCCCCTTTCTCTTTCCCACTAAGGCCCATCAAGGCCCATTGACCCCGGGAGGTTCCGTAACCCCGGTACTCAGTAAAATTCCCAATTTCACCCGGAGTGATTCCGAGTCCAAACATAGGCTTCCAATATATCAATCTTTATGTCTCGACCATTTCGAGACTCCTCGTCATGTCCGTGATCTCATCCGGACTCAACAACCTTCGTACATCAATATCATATAAACTCATAATAACCGCCATCAAACGTTAAGCGTGCGGACCCTACGGGTTCGAGAACTATGTAGACATGACCGAGACACCTCTCGGTCAATAACCAATAGCGGGACCTGGATGCCCATATTGGTTCCTACATATTCTACGAAGATCTTTATCGGTCAGACCGCATAACAACATACGTTGTTCCCTTTGTCATCGGTATGTTACTTGCCCGAGATTCGATCGCGGTATCCAATACCTAGTTCAATCTCGCATCGGCAAGTCTCTTTTCTCGTTCCGTAATACATCATCTCACAACTAACACATTTAGTTGCAATGCTTGCAAGGCTTATGTGATGTGCATTACCGAGAGGGCCAGAGATACCTCTCCGACAATCGGAGTGACAAATCCTAATCTCAAATATGCCAACCCAACATGTACCTTCGGAGACACCTGTAATGTACCTTTATAATCACCCGATTCGCCAGACGTTTGGTAGCACCCAAAGTGTTCCTCGGGCAAACGGAGTTGCATAATCTCATAGTCATAGGAACATGTATAAGTCATGAAGAAAAGCACTAGCAACAAACTATACGATCAGGTGCTATGCTAATGGAATGGGTCATGTCAATCGATCATTCAACCAATGATGTGATCCCATTAATCAAATAACAACTCCTTGTTCATGGTTAGGAAACATAACCATCTTTGATTAACGAGCTAGTCAAGTAGAGGCATACTAGTGACACTCAGAGGTTTATGTATTCACACATGTATTATGTTTCCTGTTAATACAATTCTAGCATGAATAATAAACATTTATCATGATATAAGGAAATAAATAATAACATTTATTATTGCCTCTAGGGCATATTTCCTTCATCTCCCACTTGCACTAGAGTCAATAATCTAGATTACACAAGAATGATTCTAACACCCATGGAGTCTTGGTGCTGATCATGTTTTGCTCGTGGAAGAGGCTTAGTCAACGGTCGCAACATTCAGATCCGTATGTATCTTGCATATCTCTATGTCTCCCACCGACCAAATCCGGATGGAGTTGAAGCGCCTTTTGATGTGCTTGGTTCTCTTGTGAAATCTGGATTCCTTTGCCAAGGCAATTGCACCAAGATTGTCACAAAAGATTTTCATTGGACCCGATACACTAGGTACAACACCTAGATCGGTTATGAACTCCTTCATCCAGACTCCTTCATTTGCTGCTTCCAAGCAGCTATGTACTCAGCTTCACATGTAGATCCCGAACGACGCTTTGTTTGGAACTGCACCAACCGACAGCTCCACCGCTTAATGTAAATACGATCCGGTTTGCAATTTAGAATCGTCTCGGATCAGTGTCAAAGCTTGCATCGACGTAACTGCCATTGACGAGCTCTTTGTCACCGCCATAAATGAGAAACATATCCTTAGTTCTTCTCAAGTACTTAAGGATGTTCTTGACCGCTGTCCTGTCGATGATCCACTCTGGATTACTTTGGTACCTGCTCGCTAAACTTACAGAGAAGGCACACATCAGGTCTGGTACACAGATTGCATACATGATAGAGCCTATGGCTGAAGCATAGGAACATCTTTCATTTTTTCTCTATCTTCTGCGGTGGTCGGGCATTGAGTCTTACTCAACTTCACACCTTGTAATACCGCAAGAACCCTTTCTTTGCTCGATCCATTTTGAACTTTTTCAAAACTTTATCAAGGTATGTGCTTTGTGAAAGTCCTATTAAGCGCCTTGATCTATCTCTATAGATCTTAATGCCCAATATGTAAGCAGCTTCACCGAGGTCTTTCATCGAAAAACTCTTATTCAAGTATCCCTTTATGCTATCCAGAATTCTATATCATTTCCGATCAATAATATGTCATCCACATATAATATCGAAATGCTCTGAGCTCCCACTCACTTTCTTGTAAATACAAAGCTTCTCCAAAAGTCTCAGATAAAACCAAATGCTTTGATCACACTATCAAAACGCTTATTCCAACTCCGAGAGGCTTGCACCAGTCCATAAATGGATCGCTGGAGCTTGCACACTTTGTTAGCTCCTTTGGATCGACAAAACCTTCTGGTTGCATCATATACAACTCTTCTTCCGTAAATCCATTCAGAATGCAGTTTTAACATCCATTTGCCAAATTTCATAATCATAAAATGCGGCAATTGCTAACATGATTCGGACGGACTTAAGCATCGCCACGGGTGAGAAGGTCTCATCGTAGTCAATCCCTTGAACTTGTCGAAAACCTTTTGCAACAAGTCGAGCTTTATAGACGAGAACATTACCATCAGCGTCGTCTTCTTCTTGAAGATCCATTTATTCTCAATTGCTTGCCGATCATCGGGCAAGTCAACCAAAGTCCACACTTTGTTCTCATACATGGATCCCATCTCGATTTCATGGCCTCAAGCCATTTTGTGGAATCTGGGCTCACCATCGCTTCTTCATAGTTCGAGGTTCATCATGTTCCAAAGAATATGACTTCCAAAATAGGATTACCGCACCACTCTGTGCGGATCTTGCTCGTTGATCTACGAAGTTCTGTAGAAACTTGATCTCAAGTTTCATGATCATCATCATTAGCTTCCTCCCTATTTGGTGTAGGTGTCACGTAAACTGTTTTCGTGATGTACTACTTCTCAATAAGGGAGTAGATACGATTATCTCATCAAGTTCTACTTTCCTCCCACTCACTTCTTTCGTGAGAAACTCTTTCTCCAAAAAGTTTCCAATTTAGCAACAAAAATCTTGCCTTCGGATCTGTGATAGAAGGTGTACCCAACTGTCTCCTTTGGGTATCCTATGAAGACACATTCGATTTGGGTTCGAGCTTATCAGGTTGAAGCTTTTTCACATAAGCATCGCAGCCCCAAACTTTCAAAAACGACAACTTTGGTTTCTTGCCAAACCACAGTTCATAAGGCGTCGCCTCAACGGATTTAGATGGTGCCCTATTTAAAGTGAATGTAGCCGCCTCTAAAGCATAACCCCAAAACGATAGCGGTAAATCAGAAGAGACATCATAGATCGCACCATATCTAATAAAGTACGACACGACGCTCGGACACACCATTACGTTGTGGTGTTCTGTGGCGTAAGTTGCTAAACTATTCCGCATTGTTTCAAATGTAGGCCAAACTCAGAACTCAAATATTCTCCTCCACGATCAGATCGTAGAAACTTTATTTTCTTGTTACGATGATTTTCCACTTCACTCTGAAATTCTTTGAACTTTTCAAATGTTTCAGACTTGTGTTTCATTAAGTAGATATACCCATATCTGCTCAAATCATCTGTGAAGGTGAGAAAATAACGATATCCGCCATTTAGCCTCAACATTCATTGGACCACATACATCAAGATGTATGATTTCCAATAAATCTGTTGCTCTCTCCATAGTTCCGAGAACGGTGTTTTAGTCATCTTGCCCATAAGGCACGGTTCATAAGTGCCAAGTGATTCATAATCAAGTGACTCCAAAAGTCCATCAAGATGGAGTTTCTTCATGCGCTTTACACCGATATGACCTAAACGGCATTGCCACAAATAAGTTGCACCATCATTATCAACTCTGCATCTTTTGGTTTCAACATTATGAATATGTGTATCACTACTATCAAGATTAAGTAAAACAAACCATTCTTCAATGGTGCATGACCATAAAAGATATTATTCATATAAATAGAACAACCATTATTCTCTCGATTTAATGAATAACCGCCTCGCATCAAACAAGATCCAGATATAATGTTCATGCTCAACGATGGTACTAAATAACAATTATTTAGGTCTAATACTAATCCCAAGGTAGATGTAGAGGTAGCGTGTCGATCGCGATCACATCGACTTTGGAACCATTTCCCACGCCAAGATCGTCACCTCGCCCTTAGCCAATCTTCGCTAATCCGTAGCCCTGCTTCGAGTTGCAAATATTAGCAATGTAACCAGATCAAATACCCAGTGCTATCTGCGAGTATTAGTAAGGTACACATCAATAACATGTATATCACATATACCTTTGTTAACCTTGCCATCCTTCTTATCCGCCAAATACTTGGGGCAGTTCCGCTTCAAAGGACCAGCCTGCTTGCAATAGAAGCACTCGGCCAGTGCTTAGGACCAGACTTGGTTTCTTCTCTTGATCAGCAACTTGCTTGCCGCTCTTTTGAAGTTTCCTTTTCTTTCCTTTGCCCTTTTCTTGAAACTAGTGGTTTTGTTAACCATCAACACTTGATGCTCCTTTTGATTTCTACCTCCATGCTTTCAAAGATCGCTAAGAGCTCGGGCATTGTTTTGGTCATCCCTTGCATATTATAGTTCATCACGAAGCTCTTGTAGCTTGGTGGCGTGATTGGAGAATTCTGTCAATGACGCAATCATCCGGAAGATTAACTCCCAGTTGAATCAAGTGATTGTTATATCCGCACATTCTCGAGTATATGCTCACCGATGTAACGTTCTCCTCCATCTTACAGCTATAGAACTTATTGGAGACTTCATATCTCTCAATCCGGGCATTCGCTGAATATTAACTTCAACTCTGGAACATCTCATATGCTCCATGGTGTTCAAAACGACGTTGAAGTCCCGGTTCTAAGCCGTAAAGCATGGCACATCGAACTATAGAGTAGTCATCAGCTTTGCTTTGCCGACGCTCACAACTTCGGCGCAGCCCTTGCATCAGGCCTGGCACCTAACGGTGCTTCCAGACGTAATTCTTCCGTGCAGCAATAAGGATAATCCTCTCGTTACGGACCCAGTCCGTAATTGCTGCCATCATCTTTCAACTTTGCTTTCTCAAGGAACGCATTAAAATTCAACGGAACAACAAAGACGAGCCATCTATCTACACATCATAGACAAGCAAGATACTATCAGTACTAAGTTCATGATAAATTTAAGTTCAATTAATCATATTACTTAAGAACTCCCACTTAGAAAAATATCCTCCAATTCTCTAAGTGATTGCGTGATCCATATCAACTACACCATGACCGATCATCACGTGTGATGGAGTAGTTTCAATGGTGAACATCAATATGTTGATCATATCTACTATATGATTCACGCCGACCTTCGGTCTCCGTGTTCCGAGGTCATATCTTATATGCATAGCTCGTCAAGTATAACCTGAGTATTCGCGTGTGCAACTGTTTTGCACCCGCTGTATTTGAACGTAGAGCCTATCACACCCGATCATCACGTGGTGTCTCAAAGACGAAGAACTTTCGCAACGGTGCATACTCGTGGAGAACACTTCTTGATAATTTAGTAAGGATCATCTTATAATGCTACCGTCAATCAAAGCAAAATAAGATGCATAAAGGATTAACATCACATGCAATCAATATAAGTGATATGATATGGCCATCATCATCTTGTGCTTGTGATTCCATCTCCAAGCACCGCCATGATCACCATCGCCACCGGCGCGACACCTTGATCTCCATCGTAGCATCGTTGTCGCCTCGCCAACTATTGCTTCTACGACTATCGCTACTACTTAGTGATAAAGTAAAGCAATTACATGGCGCTTGCATTTCATACAATAAAGCGACAACCATATGGCTCTCGCCATTGTCGATAACTCGTTACAAAACATGATCATCTCATACAATAAAATATAGCATCACGCCTTGACCATATCACATCACAACATGCCCTGCAAAAACAAGTTAGACGTCCTCTACTTTGTTGTTGCAAGTTTTACGTGGCTGCTACGGGCTGAGCAAGAACCGTTCTTACCCACGCATCAAAACCACAACGATATTTCGTCAAATAGACTCCGTTTAACCTTCTCAAGGACCGGGCGAGCCACACTCGGTTCAACTAAAGTGAGAGAGACAGACACCCGCCACCACCTTTAAGCAACGAGTGCTCACAGCGGTGAAACCAGTCTCGCGAAGCGCACGCGTAATGTCGGTCCGGCCGCTTCATCTCACAATACCGCTGAACCAAAGTATGACATGCTGGTAGGTAGTATGACTTGTATCGCCCACAACTCACTTGTGTTCTACTCGTGCATATGACATCAACGCATAAAACCAGGCTCGATGCCACTGTTGGGGAACGAGTAATTTCAAAAATTTCCTACGATCACGCAAGACCATGGTGATGCATAGCAACGAGATGAGAGTGTTGTCTACGCACTCGTGAGACCAGCAACGGAAGCGTTGACGCAACGTAGAGGAAGTAGTCGTATTTCTTCCCGATCCAACCGATCCAAGTACCGAACGCACGGCACCTCCGAAGTTCTGCACACGCTCAGCTCGATGACGCCCCTCGAACTCCGATCCAGCCGAGTGTTGAGGGAGAGTTTCGACAGCACGACGGCGTGGTGACGATGTTGATGTTCCACCGGCGCAGGGCTTCGCCTAAGCTCCGCAACGGTATATTCGAGGTGTAGTTTGGTGGAAGGGGGCACCGCACACGGCTAAGGAACGATCTCAATGATCAACTTGTGTGCCATGGGGTGCCCCTGCCCTCAGATATAAAGGAGGGAAGGGAGGGGCTGGCGGCCACCTATGGCTGCGCTGGGAGTCCTACTCCCACCGGAGTAGGATTCTCCCCAATCCTAGTCCAACTAGGGTTTGACCAAGGGAAAGGGAGAGAGGCGCCACCCTTCTCCTAATCCTAATAGGACTAGGGAAGGGGAAGGCTGCGCCAGCATATGGCCCTTTTTTCTTTCCCACTAAGGCCCATCAAGGCCCATTGACCCCGGGAGGTTCCGTAACCCTGCACTCGGTAAAATTCCCAATTTCACCCGGAGTGATTCCGAGTCCAAACATAGGCTTCCAATATATCAATCTTTATGTCTCGACCATTTCGAGACTCCTCGTCATGTCCGTGATCTCATCCGGACTCAACAACCTTCGTACATCAATATCATATAAACTCATAATAACCGCCATCGAAACGTTAAGCGTGCGGACCCTACGGGTTCGAGAACTATGTAGACATGACCGAGACACCTCTCGGTCAATAACCAATAGCGGACCTGGATGCCCATATTGGTTCCTACATATTCTACGAAGATCTTTATCGGTCGACCGCATAACAACATACGTTGTTCCCTTTGTCATCGGTATGTTACTTGCCCGAGATTCGATCGTCGGTATCCAATACCTAGTTCAATCTCGCATCTTGGCAAGTCTCTTTTCTCGCTCCGTAATACATCATCTCACAACTAACACATTTAGTTGCAATGCTTGCAAGGCTTATGTGATGTGCATTACCGAGAGGGCCAGAGATACCTCTCCGACAATCGGAGTGACAAATCCTAATCTCAAATATGCCAACCCAACATGTACCTTCGGAGACACCTGTAATGTACCTTTATAATCACCCGATTACGCCAGACGCTTGGTAGCACCCAAAGTGTTCCTCGGGCAAACGGGAGTTGCATAATCTCATAGTCATAGGAACATGTATAAGTCATGAAGAAAAGCACTAGCAACAAACTATACGATCAGGTGCTATGCTAATGGAATGGGTCATGTCAATCAGATCATTCAACCAATGATGTGATCCCATTAATCAAATAACAACTCCTTGTTCATGGTTAGGAAACATAACCATCTTTGATTAACGAGCTAGTCAAGTAGAGGCATACTAGTGACACTCAGAGGTTTATGTATTCACACATGTATTATGTTTCCGGTTAATACAATTCTAGCATGAATAATAAACATTTATCATGATATAAGGAAATAAATAATAACATTTATTATTGCCTCTAGGGCATATTTCCTTCATCTCCCACTTGCACTAGAGTCAATAATCTAGATTACACAAGAATGATTCTAACACCCATGGAGTCTTGGTGCTGATCATGTTTTGCTCGTGGAAGAGGCTTAGTCAACGGTCTGCAACATTCAGATCCGTATGTATCTTGCATATCTCTATGTCTCCCACCGGACCAAATCCCGGATGGAGTTGAAGCGTCTTTTGATGTGCTTGGTTCTCTTGTGAAATCTGGATTCCTTTGCCAAGGCAATTGCACCAAGATTGTCACAAAAGATTTTCATTGGACCCGATACACTAGGTACAACACCTAGATCGGTTATGAACTCCTTCATCCGAGACTCCTTCATTTGCTGCTTCCAAGCAGCTATGTACTCAGCTTCACATGTAGATCCCAGAACGACGCTTTGTTTGAACTGCACCAACCGACAGCTCCACCGCTTAATGTAAATACGTATCCGGTTTGCAATTTAGAATCGTCGGATCAGTGTCAAAGCTTGCATCGACGTAACTGCCATTTACGAGCTCTTTGTCACCGCCATAAATGAGAAACATATCCTTAGTTCTTCTCAAGTACTTAAGGATGTTCTTGACCGCTGTCCAAATGATCCACTCTGGATTACTTTGGTACCTACCGCTAAACTTACAGCAAGGCACACATCAGGTCCGTACACAGCATTGCATACATGATAGAGCCTATGGCTGAAGCATAGGGAACATCTTTCATTTTTTCTCTATCTTCTGCGGTGGTCGGGCATTGAGTCTTACTCAACTTCACACCTTGTAATACCGGCAAGAACCCTTTCTTTGCCTGATCCATTTTGAACTTTTTCAAAACTTTATCAAGGTATGTGCTTTGTGAAAGTCCTATTAAGCGCCTTGATCTATCTCTATAGATCTTAATGCCCAATATGTAAGCAGCTTCACCGAGGTCTTTCATCGAAAAACTCTTATTTAAGTATCCCTTTATGCTATCCAGAATTCTATATCATTTCCGATCAATAATATGTCATCCACATATAATATCGAAATGCTACAGAGCTCCCACTCACTTTCTTGTAAATACAAGCTTCTCCAAAAGTCTCAGATAAAACCAAATGCTTTGATCACACTATCAAAACGCTTATTCCAACTCCGAGAGGCTTGCACCAGTCCATAAATGGATCGCTGGAGCTTGCACACTTTGTTAGCTCCCTTTGGATCGACAAAACCTTCTGGTTGCATCATATACAACTCTTCTTCCGTAAATCCATTCAGAATGCAGTTTTAACATCCATTTGCCAAATTTCATAATCATAAAATGCGGCAATTGCTAACATGATTCGGACGGACTTAAGCATCGCCACGGGTGAGAAGGTCTCATCGTAGTCAATCCCTTGAACTTGTCGAAAACCTTTTGCAACAAGTCGAGCTTTATAGACGAGAACATTACCATCAGCGTCAGTCTTCTTCTTGAAGATCCATTTATTCTCAATTGCTTGCCGATCATCGGCAAGTCAACCAAAGTCCACACTTTGTTCTCATACATGGATCCCATCTCGATTTCATGGCCTCAAGCCATTTTGTGGAATCTGGGCTCACCATCGCTTCTTCATAGTTCGTAGGTTCATCATGTTCCAAAGAATATGACTTCCAAAATAGGATTACCGCATCACTCAGTGCGGATCTTGCTCTGGTTGATCTACGAAGTTCAGAGAAACTTGATCCAAGTTTCATGATCATCATCATTAGCTTCCTCCTATTTGGTGTAGGTGTCACGTAAACTGTTTTCTCGTGATGTACTACTTCTCAATAAGGGAGTAGATACAGATTATCTCATCAAGTTCTACTTTCCTCCCATTCACTTCTTTTCGTGAGAAACTCTTTCTCCAAAAAGTTTCGAATTTAGCAACAAAAATCTTGCCTTCGGATCTGTGATAGAAGGTGTACCCAACTGTCTCCTTTGGGTATCCTATGAAGACACATTTCTCCGATTTGGGTTCGAGCTTATCAGGTTGAAGCTTTTTCACATAAGTACACGCGCTTAGCACCGTTTCCTCCTGGGGTCACCAATGTTTATTTGCTAATTAATAGCATTGCATGCAATGAACTAGCCATTGCAAGTCATTAAAAGCACGCACACCTCTCATCTATTATTGGTTGATATGTCAAGAAACAAGAAACAAGGTAGAAGTTAATGCACCGCGCCTAAGTGTTTTGGGACTATTAGGTTTTCGTAAGATGACTTACACACCTAGACGGAGGGAGTAGTATAGCCCTGTAAACCGGAAAGGAGTATTTGCCTTTCTAGAGATTTTAACAAGTGACTAGACTACACCGTGTGCAGTACTCCCTCCCTTCCGGTTTATAGGGCTCAAATCTCAAATCTCATGAATCAAGGCATTTTGCGATTGGAGGAATGTATCTCATACTTTACAAAACTACCCTAATTAAACGCATGCATTAATTACGTAGTTCTCTAGTTTTCCTCTCCGCCTTGGTCGCGGTGCACAATATTGAGCACTCCTATATGACTAGCCGCCTATCTACATGCGGACATTTCAAAGCATCCGGCCCGCGTGTACATCCACCAAATCACAGCGAGGTGCTACAAGAGAGACTCACTGTCACCCGGTGTGGCCGTCATGACCAATATATCACAAAATCCACACCTTTACCAAAGAAGTGGTAAGGTGGCCTCCAAGTTGGATTGGACGAAGCAACCATCATTTCACTGGAACGCTTGCTCAAGCCCTTTCTTCCCTTTCTTGAAGAAAACCTCACCTGTGCTACTCACTTCGCCATTTTTCTTCTGCATCGACGAAGGAAAGGTGGGAGAATCAGTTATGCTGCTATATTTTCATTCCAAGAATCTTCTTTTTGTGAAGCACCGACCGATTCTCACATCCTATTCTTTTCCCGTTTTCATTGCAATTGTGGTTTCCTTTCGATTGCTTTTTGTTTGTCAGTTCATTGATGGATCCTGGAGCACTAGGCAAAGAGTTGCCGGCGGACAACCCACTGGAGACAGCGATCTCCAGGAAGCAAGCACCGACCAACGAGTTGACCATGTTGGCGGGACAACCCATGGAGACGAAGAACTCCAAGAAACAAGCACTGGCCAAAGAGTTGAGGATGTTGGCGGACGAACTCCTCAAAGAAAGTTGGAAGAAGAGCAAGGCCCCACCGTGCCTACCCCAGGAACTCCGATTGCCACCTATGTGAGGCTCAAGACCGAGTTTGAGGAGATAGTCAATGTTGAGAAGAAGTATTCCCCTGGCAAGGTGATGGCCCCCATCGAGGACGAGGAGATGGCCCCCGGAGGGATGAGATCCCCCGATGAGCTGCACAAGGTAAAAAATAATGGCTTATTACCATAGTTGTGGTTTTTGATTATTTGCAATGTGCTTGCTAATATGTTAGGGTTGTGCAGGTGCCGGTGGACGCCCTGATGATTCCGATGTCGTGGCCCGTCTGTTGGTATCGCTTCGAGATCGATTCGATGCCGTTGTCCATCCTGTGGACATCGCCCGCAGATCGATTCGATGTCGCGTCGAGCCTGTGGACATCGCCATAGAAATTGATTCCCATGCCGCTGTTCGTCAGGCTGTGGTCATTGCCCGAGAGATCGATGACAAGAAATAGTTGGTCGCGCTTAATCCTTCGTGGTAGTTTGCATTGCCCGTGTTTAATTACCGTAATGATGCGTGTTATCAAACCATCTTAGGGCTAGTGCAATCGCCTTGTGTGGGCGGATCTTGCTACTTTTGTTTGATAGTGAATCATGCGATGAATCATGCGAACCGTCTCCGAGTTATGGAAACAGATGTATCCTCACCAACTTTTGCTGTAATATATGGCATGCTTATATGTAAGTTTGAACTGTTTATCATATCAGCAGGGCTTGTTTGATGATTCTTGGTGTTAGTAGGCTAGCTACTGTGCAAGCTATAGTACTTGCAAAACACTCACCGAAGAGAAACGTTGGGGCTGATGAGCTCGTGGTACGCTTATACTTATCCCTCGTTGATCGACCAATAGCCCTAGCTCCTAAAATTGTAGTCTTAGCGATCGACCAGACAATAGTCGACATACATTCAGGCCTCATTTGGTTCATAGGGTAGGAAAATTGTAGCGAAAGTACAGAGAACATGCAACACAAAATCATAGCAAGGCAGTAGACGCACTCCTCCGCTCCAAAATAGATGACCTAGGCGGCTAGTTTGGCCTAGTGGGTTTCAGTGATATGACGTGGTACAGTGCCGTCCAGTCTTCACGTGTGGTAGAAGTATTGCGGGCACAGTAAGTTTTCTTGAAGAGGCGGGATTCAACGAAGTCATGATGGTTCCTTCGTCCGAACAACTTAAAGTGGGAAAGGTTGGGCCTGCGATACGACTGGGGAGACCAGGATAATTTTGTGCATGGTAGGTGGACCAGGATGGTCGACGTCCCACATGTCGGCGAATGAAAGTATTCTTTCCGATATAGAGGACAAGCAACGAGTATTCATTGTTTATTTTTGATGAGAGCTATTGTCTCCATCGTTATTTACGACGGAGGAGTGTGAAACACGGCAGCCCAGTGAACTTGGCATGTGCACCACTCCTCCTTCCTCATGTAATGCCCAGTTACAGCTTTTTCTCACTTTCTCTATCTATTTCCTCTCAAATGTTTTTTACCTTTATTTTTTAAGACACAATTGTTTTTTATGCCTTTTTAGAATTATTTTTATACCTAGGAGCACGTAGAGACTAGCTCTTGCAGAGCCCACTCCTTGACTTTGTCAATGCCCTCTCTCCTCCACATAAGGAGTACTACTTTCTATGCATGCATGCGGCGGGTAGTCAAGCGCCTTGAGGGGCAGGCGGTGAGAGCGGCTCGAAGCGGTCCGGACTCCAAAGATAATTTTGGTTTTACAGATTTCTTTCTCCATTGTGATGTAGGCCCGCGAGATAGATAAAGAACACGAGCTGATGAGGCGCATGCGGACTGTTTGACTGGTCAACCACACAAATACGGAGCTATACGCTGAGCCTGTGACCGTATAATCACCATATCTCGTATACAATGATCAAAGTGAGCTATCAAGACAAGTTCGATGACCGCCAATGCATTTTACTCGGTAATAAATGACCAGGATTGAAGGGGAATCCAAATTTCTTCATCTTCTGTCCTTGAGCTCTTGACAAACCAATGCCCTATGCGGTTGTCCGGTCACTCCACCCCAGAGCTCTCACCAAGCGTCGTTCATGCCACCGCGCCGCACACTAACCGGTAAGGCAGCGATGGCATCCCGCCGCGCTGATTTCCTCGCCGCCCACGACCGCACACAAAATGGTAGGGAAGCGATGGCATCCCGCCGTGCCGAGTTCATCGCCGCTCGCGACCTCACAGCTATGTGGGAGGAATTTGAAGATGCCAAGGCCGAATGGGCGGTACAGCAAGAGGCAGCCAAAGCCGCACAGAGGGAGCGGAAAAGTCAGAAAGCACTCAAGAAAAGAGAGGCCGCTGCGCCAAGAAGAAAGAAAAGGACGACGCTGCTGCTGAGAGGTCGGCGGAGATCCAAGCACGGTGGGGTGTCACCGACAAAGCCGGGAAGGAGAACGACGACATCTGGCCAGCATGTGAGAAGTAGTAGTACTAGTAGTTAGTGTGTGTGTCTGTGTCTGAGTACGCGCATGTACCAATACTACTAGTTACTACTGTAGTTTTTAGAGCAAATTACCAGTACATTAGCCTAGATTAAATGGAAAAATTCCTATCCTAAGCATCAAATGGCATCTCTTTCTCTATAGGAATTGAGATGCATGTCATCTCACTTCCTATGATTTTTATATTCCTATCCTATGAACGTAAAGGAGGCCTCTGTTGGAGTAACTCATCGTAGCTAGCAAGATCTTTGGTACAATAGTTTTCTTCAAGAAGCGGAATTCAACGAAGTCATGATGGTTCCTTCGTCCGAGCAACTTCAAAGTGCGAAGTGGGCCTGTGATTTGATGGCTCATTAGTCATTGTTATCATGGGCGCGACGACCGGGTGACTCTCCTTGAGTTCTGCGTGCATGGCAAGTGGACCAGATGGTCGACGTCCCACATGTTGGCGAACGAAGTATGCTTTCCGATATCGAGGAGCAAGGAAACCGCGTGGTATAGTATCACTGTTGATTGGTTCGCAAAAAAAGTATCATTGCCGATTTATAATTATTTTTTATTTATGATGAATGCTAGCGTTTCAACTCTTACGACGAAGGGTGCCAAACACGGCACGTGCTGGATGTCCCACACGTCAGCGAAAGGAGTGGGACAAGAACAGCGTGGTAGAGCCCAGCGTAAATGAAAAAACAGCATGGTAGAGCATCTCCACTTCTTCCACTTCTGGGTCGGAGACCACACGTAGTAGTACTTAGTGGTACGAATGATACAAAGTGCGACCTGGAGAGAAAGACATGTCTAGTTGGAAGGTCTCGGGGCATACACGTAAACAAATATATAAGTTAATATGTGCCTCCAACTAATATAGTAGTAGTAGAGTACTTAGGCACGTACTCCATAACATCACCGTGCATTGCACGTACAACATTTAGTGGTAGTACGTAGTAAGAGACAAATGCCGCCCAAGAGTTCCCTTCTCGACCTACTTTTGGGTGTTTTGTAGTGTATGGAGGGTGCATGAGTCCACACTAGTTTAGCACAAATACACTAGAAGCATGCATGAAGAGAGCATGCATGAAGAGGGGTGTTGAGTTGAGCATGCATGAAGATGGAACAACTATGCGGAGACGAGAATGCAACCAAACACACCCTATATCTCCACGCATGTTCATACCATTTGTGCCTTTCTACTTCATTTACTGCGCTACATTACTCAGGTTCATATGTCCACTCCTGGGTACATGTCCGTCTCGTAGTTCCAGTCCCACGTGTTCTTCATATAGATGGAACGATCCTTGCATAACACGTGCACCTTGATGCTAGATGTCTCGCGTGTTGGCAAAAGGATGAACAAAGCTCACGTAAAAAATAGAGTGGAAGAACATAGATTCGGACGACCAAGAAGGAGCAAGGAACCTCGTGGTGGGCCGCCCGCACTCATAATATTTAATATTATTCAGCGATGTAAAATTAACCAATCATCTCCACAATTGGATGGAACAATACGAAACACGGCAGCCCAAAGTGTAGTTACATCATACTAGTACATGGCTAACCCACGCTATCACCATATTTCTTGGCTTCCGTATGACACCTATCTCTAGTAATCCAACAGCTCAGACGCTTCTCCTCCTTGTCTCTATCAAAGTGCGGCGGGCTGGCGTTTCGCCGCCTATTGAGGTCGGTTAACTATCACATGTTAGCGACATGCCAAGAGCATTCTAAAATAAATTCCTTTCATGTTCCGCTTTCAAAAGAAAAAAATCCTTTCACGCATTTAATTTGCTGTATGCTTTGAGCAACTTGCATGTCCTATCTTGCTCTGCTTGATACTCTAACTTAGCTAGAGGTTAGACTAACTCATGACTAACCCTGAACTAACTGTAGCCAAAGAGGTGTTTGGGTGACAGGTTAGATTGACAATAAATGCACTTCATGGAGAGATAAAAGTGATTTTTCAGTGGTCCCAATGAGAACTATCTCCAGTTAGCACCTCTGGGGTGGGATAGTATTTTTGGTGGGTTCGGTGCAACTTGCTCCAATTTAAACCCTCATGCTTGGATACTTTAGGGCTATTTGAGCCCCAATTAGTTCAAACTAACTCTAACCCATGGATCCAAACAGTGCCTATGGCCAGTCTCAACGCGGAGCAGTCGCGTGCACCGGGAAGCGGCGCTCTCTCGACCGTCGCGCCACTTGAAAGCCGGCGCCAGTGAGAGGTCACCTCCGCTCTGGCTGGGCATTATGTGGCATTGACGCTCCAGGGCGACGCTGACTGTTTCACGCGGGAAGCGCGTACTGGCAAGGGAGTATAGGTTTTGAACCGTTTCAGGTGTAGTACTGGTAGTTTGCAAAACTACTCAATTATTGCACTCAGCTTCCTAAGAAATTGTGGTAAAACGTTACTCCACCGCCCGCTTCCTTCTCCTTCCTCTTCCACCGCCACAAGACGTCTGCAGAGAAGCGACCGTCAACCCTTATATAGGAGTGCTAGCACAAAAGATGCATGGATGACCACTAAAATTTTATATTAAAGCGCCGCTCCGCGGGAGTATGGCGATGTTGTTACCTTGGGCCGCCCATGGCTACCTGCTAAGGCGACCGAGAAGAGGCGGTGGGGGGAATGAATGCAGCTACTGTTTGGGTTCGCCCGCTTAAATAAATGCGCAGCATCACGGTACCAGCTGGTGCACAAATTGTAACATATGTGTTCCGCTTAAGTGGGCGCCACGTAATCGGGTGTGTGTGAGAGAGATTCGAGAGACAGAGTGCGTGTGCGACTCTACTCTTCGGACATGTACTCAAACTTTTGCATAGGGATATAAGTATAATGGTATTTACTTTAGCTAGTGATTTACGTGGCCATGTTAACGTGGTTGTGTCAAAAAAATGTCACTTCCTTCTCGTGATTTGCATTATATAATTACAAGCAAGATTCTCGTGCATTGCACGGAACATCAATATGCATTTTTTTTACAAAACACCTGTTGTGATTGACCCATGCAGGAGTAATCCCATGTGTAAAAACTAATGATATCTCGAGAATTTTATCGGAAAACTGGTATCTCGAGAATGTCATCAAAAAAATGAAAGATGAGAGATAAGGTGAGAAGGAGTGGAGCGTGGTGGTAACTGGTGGTCGGAATGGGCGGAGGCATGGGGATGGACGGCGCCGGCAGGCGGCAGCGGCCACCATGCGTGCTAGATTGTTCAAGAGACTTATTCCTTTTTTAGTTGCTGAGCAATGAGGTGCGGGTATCTTTTGTAAAATTATCATAGTTTGCTTTCTATCCTCAGATATAGATCATACTGTCTGTATTACAAGATGGCAGGCACACCATCACCGCCAACTCGTTTTTTTATAAGGGAACAGATGATAAGTTTGCTGGCTACTAAAGTAAAGTGGAATTTGTCCATGTTATGCATGTAAATAAAGGTGATTGTTTATCATACGGGTATGGTTGGATGAAGGGTGGTAGGAACAAATGCTCCGCCTAGAGCATGTGTGTGTGAGATGGAGTCTTAGTGTGTGTGGGGTGTGTGTGTGTGTGTGTGTGTGAGATAGAGAGAGATGGAGTCTTAGTGTGTGTGTGGGGGGGGGTGTGTGTGTGTGTGTGTGTGTGTGTGTGTGTGTGAGAGAGAGAGAGAGATGGAGTCTTAGTGTGTGTGTAGGGGGGGTGCATGCGTGTGTGTGTGTGTGCGTGTGTGTGTCGCAGGGTCCTCTGTGGCGGATGAAATTTAAGTGTGCATGGCTTCATCATAGAGAGGTGATGTGTATGGCAGAGGCCACCAACGATGGGGTGCGAGAGAGAAAATGCCCGTAGAGAGGGAAGAGAAGGTGTGTGCGAGTGAGAGGAGTCAACATCGAGAGAACGTGTTTGTTCGAGAGACACCGAGGAAGACTACTATATATCGATGGTGCATGTAGCGGGAATTAAACAAAGGGATGGTCTTATTGGTTTCGGGGATATAGGGGAAGAGTGAGAGGCGGGGGGTAGCTAGAAGGAGATTGTTAAGTGTGAGTGTGTGTTTTACCCATCCAGGCGGAAGTTATGTGCACAAAAGAGGAGAATGATTCCATGTGGCGTCAGGATTGAGGGTAATTAACTACGTATGGAGACATAGAGACCTTGAACGTGCATGTGTGAGAGGTATACATGTATACGTGGGATGTGTGTGCGTGCGCGCTCTCATGATTGAGATAAAAGAAAGAAGACATAAGTCATAAGATCAATGACATGGGAGAGACGGATCGGTATGACAATATGCATGCATGTGAGAATGCAGGGAAGAAGGCCCGACAATTGAGCATGTGTTTTTGTCTTTAAGAGATAGTGGCGTGGGCTGGAGCATGCATCTATGGCGAGCAGAGGGAGTGAGGCGCAACGATTGTGCAAAAGAGACCAACCTATAAATGCATATGTATGGAGAGACATATATAGTGTGGGTGATAGGAAGCAAGATTCCATGCGAGAAAGAAATGTTGACGGAGAAACTACAGATAGATACCGAGATGGAGATGCTAGCTAGAGGGATATCCGCTAGTTTGGGTGTTGGAGATGACCGTCGGGTGGTTCAAAGGGTGAAGTTATATGTGTGTGTGAGAGGGCACTTGACTGCATGTAGAGAGAAACATATGTAGTGTGCGTGATAGGAATCAAGAGTGAGGGCGAGAAAGAAGGTTGATGGAGAAACAGATAAATAGAAAGATAAAGATGCTAGCTAGTGTGCGTTAGAGATAGGAGTCGAGTGGATCAAGGCTGGGTTATGTGTGTGGGTGTGAGAGAGATAGAGAGAGGGTGCATGTGAGTCACATACAAACAGATATCGAGAGAAATGAGATCCAGAGAGACGGAGTTTTGTGTCTCATGAGAGAGAAAGATATTTCACAATGAGAGTGATAGCTAGAGAGACATATGAGGGAACGCAAGATATCTCTAGGGAGAGAGGGTGTGTGTGAGCGACATACAAGAGAACAATGGAGAAATATGAGACCCTAGGAGATAGAGTTTGTGTTTGTGTGTGAGAAAGAGATATTGAAGAGGAAGAGTCGAGGTTCTCATATCTAAGGAGCGAAAGACATCTCTCAGATGAGGGGTGTGCGAGTGGCACACATGGGAATAGTAGAGAGAAATGAGACCCCGGAGACAAAGTTTTGTGTTTGTGTGAGAGAAAGAGATTCCACATGGAGAATCATAGTTAGAGACACATAGCAGGGAGCGAGATATACTTAGAGAGAGATAGAGTGATGAAGGTCAAGGAGAGAGTACCATCGTGTGTTACTAAGATAAAAGATCATTGTCGACATATAGGTAGCACGAGAGATACCGAGAGACGATGAACGCAGATAGCTCCGAGAGATAGTCCTATATAAGCATGAGTGATAGCTATATGAGACGAATATCTGGATTAAAGGGGATTCAAATATTTAAACTGGAGATCACGACATCGATAATATCATAACGCAAATTGGTGTATCAAACATGCATATTCATTTGAATTTGGGCACACGTGTGATGTTATATAGTTTATCAATATTGGTGATCCATAGATTCTTCAATTACAAATAATGCATGGTTTATATGAAATTAATGTCTAAATGGGATTACACTATATGTTGCTTGTGTGAAACACATTATACATGTTTGAGAAGTAAAAAAAACCCGCATGAAACACACATTAATTGGAGACAGTTAGCGAGGAATGCATACATTGGATTTCAACATAAAGTGGTTTCAAATATTTGAAAATCCAAATTGATGGATACAACCTTATGAATCTGAGATCATGCCATTTGTAAACCATATTTATGTATAAATAGTGTTGTGCTTTTGAAAGTATATATACAAAAATGATGTATATAGAATGTAATTCCAATTGAAAATGGATCCCGCCCGAAAAAATAGAATAAAAACGGGATTCGAATTGAGTTGGCACGGTAAACGTGCACTCTGTAAAATTTAAACGAAGCGGGGAAATTCGCGAAGAATCGCATCAAACCAAAATCTGCGAGATGGAAATCACTCGCCTATCCTCGCCACGCAAAGCCTATCTGCTGGATTTCTATAGGTTTCGATAGGGGTAGGTTTGTAATTTCACCCAAACGTGACGTAACCTCCTCTCACCCGGATTCATACACGGTGGGCGCCAAAACACAGTGTGTCCTCGGCCGAAATCAATTCCCTCCCCGATTCATATTCATACACGGTGGGCGCCAAAAACAAACTCTCGTCGGCAAATATTCGGTGTATGCGAGATTACCGTCCTATCCCCAACCGACTAATGTTGTTGTGATGTAGTAGAAATTTGAAACGGGGGCTACGTTTGTAAATTTCCTCGCATTTGAGACAAGAGCGCCCTGAATACATGGTTCCCCCTTCCTCTCTACCTCCCTTTTCCCCATTCGTACTCCGTGGGCGCCAAAACACCCTCTCCACCCCACCCTCCTCCGTCTGCCACCGTACGCCACCCCATCCACCGCCGTCCTCCTCCACCATGCCGGAGCTGATACCCCGGCGCCGCCGTCCATTACAAGAGGTCGACCTTTCTCATCCCCGGCTTCAGACCGGGATCCTTGCATCCCGTCCTCTCGCTTCATCCCCGCTGTCGTCCACCTTGTCGGCGCCGCTCCTACGACCGTCTCGTCCACCGCGCCCCGCCTCCACCGTCTACCCTCCTAGATCTTCTTCCATGCCGCCGATAGCCATCGCTACCGCAGGCATCAAATTCTCAGCAGATGCGTACACAGCGCCGCACCAGAGGCGGTACTCTTTCGGATCTGCTCAACTTATTTATCGCAGCAAGAAAATAGATCGCCACTGCTTTACTCTGATTTCTTGTCTTGGTTGCGAAGTTGCCTTTGTCCGGTTTGCACCTTCAGATCCGCCATGGCACGCTCAACACTATACTCCCAATGCTTATGGTTTTCCCTTTATATTCCACACTAGTTAAATCACAGAGACTAAATTTCAAAATTAGGTCATCGATTTTTAGAGCTCACGGAGTTCGCCGGTGCGATCAAGGGCTCGGGTGGTTGTGGGGCCTCACGAACTAAGAAAACTCGACGCGGGTGGGGGTTGGGGTGGTGGAGGAACACAGCGGTGGGGGCGGTGGTCCGCCGGGCGTGCCCTGTGCGGTGTTCTGTATGGGAAGAATCGAGACGAGGAAGAAGAAGGGTTAGGAGACGAGGATCTTCATCCAACCGCTGAAATGGTCAAGAGACAGCTGGGAGTTGCATTCTTAATGCGCCTCGTTCATCATGTGGGCACCGCAACCAACATTTTATTATCCAAAATTTGCTTGCTCTTCTTTACCATGTTCGATAGAGCTGGCATGTACGTGATCGATAGGCTTTCAATTACTAGCGGCAATACAACACCGTATTTTCAAGCCAGTTCCACTTTCCCGATTTATATATCGTGGTTATGGTGTACCCCTGTTATGTACACTATGATCTGCCTAGTTGCTGTGTGCTCTTGTTATCATGGTTTGGCAATAAACTCTCTATACAGTATATTACGAACCTATCATCTGCCAGCTATCCTTACTTATGGAGCCTATTTTTTTGTGTACTTGTGCCAGATTATATAAATGCACGCACCATATTACAGCACACGCGAGATCTCTCATCAGAATCCAGTGATAGCACACAAGTGTTTACAGGGGCGCCTCTATATTAGAATATCATCTTCATTACAAAGATAATCTCACAACTATTTATGTTTTCATGGTTCTCAGATATTATACGCAATTATAGTGAATATCAGAATCCGCGCATCAGAAGAATATTGTGGAACACTGCAATGACTTACAAAATTGGCACCAAGGCATTGAGTGCCATTCTGGAAGCAATGAAACTCATACGCTCCCCACATGTTGATTCTCGTTCAAAATATCATCCTAATGACTACTCTAACCTCGAGGAGTCAAAGGCAGATGTCATGTCGTGTTCACCCATCAACGTGCTTGTTCTAATTTGGCAAGGTTTTATTGATTGCGCGTATCTTGCATATGTTGTCTTGCATTTCTTCTACTTTGTTGCACCGCCATCTGCTTAGTTTACTCATCATATAACTCAAGATGCCATGCCCATCCATTATCAATACATATTCCATCTGTCATCATACCATGTTTTTTCACTCAAATGTTGTTCTTGTGCATCAGACATCAAAAAGGAAGAGGGTGATTGCCGAACCTGAAGGAGCACCAGCAAAGTCCTCGAAAAACGTGGTGGTGCCGGAGAAATCAGACAACGCCCCACTTATATTGGTTGTACAACCAGTGACTCAAAACGTAGGACCGACTCCAGCAGACTGTACCCACATCACTAGCCCCACCACACAGGACCTGCACTCCAGCAAAAGGTATACCGATTTCATTTGCCATAGAACTAGCCGTACCACAGAAAAATCCCATTCCAGCAAAAAGTACAGCAAGTCCACCGGCCGAAGACCTATCCCAACTGCAGAGACGGCCAATTCCTGCAGATTGGAACCCTATTCCATTTATTCCCAGTTTAAAAGACAAAACTTTCAATGTTGTTAGGGACTACGTGCATATATTCCCATCATGGGAAGATTATAGTGAAGACAAACACCATTTTCACATCTTCCTGTCCAACTTACGTGTAAGTGCTATTATTCATGGTTATTATTTTCCTATTTTCTGCTGATCGAACACATCAATGATTTACATTACATTGTTGTAACTAGGCGAGGGTCAATGTGGATAGTCATGACGAGCAAAGCTTGCTTATGCTTTTCAAGGAAGCATTGCAGCAGTATCGGTGTTACCTGAGGAAATCACACTTTGATGGCAAGTCTATAAACAAATTTCCGGTGAAGTCTCCTGTGCTAAATTTAGAAGACATTTTATGCAATGGTCTCGTCCCCAGGATGAGGTACTGTCTATGAAATCACATGACAATTTGAACTTCTACTTTTCTGCATGTGCCTTACGGATCTTTTTTGCAGGAAATCTGCTCGAAGAAGAATTCCAGTTTGAAAAGAACGACATGATATCGCAAATATGCTGCCCGCTGCTTTGCTCTTGTTAGTACCTATTGTCCTGTATCACTGTACTTGCATACATACCTGGTTCATTATGTGACAGCAGTATGCATGATAGCTTGCTTATCAATTGTTCGCTCCAAATTATCTGATCTGTATGAATGGTTACATTAGTGTAGAATATATCCAATGCCAATGATATTTTTAGCTCTGCATTGTTCTTGTAAGTACATGCTGTCCTTTATCAGTGTACTTATATTGACAGGTAGTTGTTCATGTACCATCACTCTGCAACTTATTTTCCTTTGCCCTCAATTTTCTACACATCAGATCTATATTTACTCTTACCATAAGGTTGGTACTGAAGAAGTTTAGCTGTGCATTGCTCTTGCTCTGTGCCTTTTGCCTGTATCGCTGCACATACATTTATAGCTACTTGGTTATGTAGCATCACTCTTCACCTTATCTTAAATATTCTCCATTTTTTCGTATATTATCACATCTATATTTACTCTTAACAAATGTAGAATAAAGGCAATGCTTATGAAGAAGATTCTGTGCTAAACTTCTTGAATCGCCCCCCCCCCCATCAGCATGGACAAGGGCTTTATAGAGCCTGTCTTCACCAGTAATGTAAGTTTTTCCTTCTCAAGCCTTCAAACTTTGTTGTGTATATTTGGTTAGGCATGACTGCAATAAATTGTTTATTTTGGTGTTTGCATCAAATTGCATGTTTAAAGTTTATTATGTAGTTCATAAACAAAAGTTTGTCCTACTCAATTTAAGTTTTCAGTTGTACAACCAAGTTCCTTCTTCATACCATGTAAATTAAACTATCTGAGCAAGTGATATTCTTTTGCACTTCGCATGTATGCTTCATTCTTCATCGTAATCCGGTGGTGTGGTGAACCTACCCACTACAGCACAATGTCATATTCTGCAATATCTTAACTATGAACAATGTCATATCATTCTACTATTATTTAAACCATCTCTTTATTTGCCAATCTGAAATGGGATAAATTGACAGCACACTAACCATTGATACTTATGAGTTCTTGATCTGTAATCCAGTGGTGTCGTGAAGCTGCCAACTCCTTCACAATGTCATTTCCTGCATGTCTTGACCTGAACAATACCATATTGTGTTAATGAAATTTTAAACTATGTCACTTTATTCATCAGTAAGAAATGTGATGAATTGTCAGCACTGATACGTTTATGTGCAAAACCTGTCATCTGTCTTCTTGTTTATCTTTCGAGTGAGGAAGATATAAGTGTTGAACAAGCGCAGATCTCATCATCTTGGTCGGCTGCTTGCTTGCAGCTCCCAAGCAGAGGCTAACCTTTCTTGAACTCTATTGAAGTGTTTGTCGGTTTTGTATATTATTTTTCGGGGTTTATTTGCCTTTGGTGGCGATCTTTAATGCCCAAATGTATGTAATCTGTTATGCGCTTGTGCTTTATTATCATAGTGGCGAACTTTGATGCCCAAATGGATGTAATATGCCGTAATTTCTTTATTGCATAGTCTAGGTTTTTTTTCTTATTCACGATGCTGAAGTTATTTTACTGTATATATATCCTGTCTTCGCAGTAAACCGGCCAAACCGTAAAATTACGGTACATAATCGGGCCGTCATGCAATCACGATGTATGATACGCATCATGGGCCCCGTCAAACTGGCCCACTAGTAGATTCAGGCCTTTAATAGGCCGAGTAACCCCCGGCCCTCTTTTCGCAAGAAAACTCAATGGGCTTTTAGGAGGCTGAGAAGTAGGTTGGGCCTGAAACGTGCCGAATAGCTCACGGGCCGACAGCAGCCCGAAATGGACCCCGCCCCATGATCGTGCGAATCAAATCACGGGCTTTTAACATGCCAAAGTTGTCTCGGTCCTTGTTTGGCCCAATCAGATATCATGAAAGCAGGCGGATGCAAACCAGGCCATAGTTAGGCCCAACTATATGACGGGCTTTAACAGGCCGAAATTAATATAGGGCCGAAATGTTAAACGGGCCCTTAACAGGCCAAAACTAATATTAGGCCGAATTACTAAATGGGCCTTTAGCAAGTGGCCCCAAAAGCATAGCGCCCAGTTAACGGGCCGAATCTGATATGGGCCATAATTGAGCCTAAAGCCTCTTAAAGGGCCGGACCTGATCTGGGCCGTGATTGGCACAGAAAGTGGGAGGCTTTTAACGGGCCGGATCTTATATGGGCCATTATTAGGCCCGGAATGTGGCAGGCCATTAATGGACTGGATCAAATATGGGCCGGCATTTGGCCCAAAACATGGCAGCCAGTTAATGGGCCGGCCTACTAGGGTCCTCAAAATCTTGTGGGCCTATAGCTGGGCCGGCCCATTAATGTCAGCAAAATCTCGTGGGCCTTTAGCTAGGCCGGCCCATTATGATCCGCAAGAATTTTGTGGGCCTTTACCTGGGCTGGCCCATTATGGCACACAAAAATCTTGTGGGCCTTTACCTGGGCCGGCCCATTATGGCCCGCGAAATCTTGTGGACCTTTAGCTGGGCCAGCCCATTATGGTTCACAAAATCTCGTGGGCCTTTAGCTGGGCCGGTCCATTATTGTCCGCAAAATCTTGTGGGCTTTTAGTTGGGCCGGCCCATTTAAACTTGATGGGCCGTGCCACGTGTCGACGTATCATAAGCGCCTTCTGTCCAATGAGTGGATGACATCTATCCCAACGATGAGCCGACACGTGTTTCCTCCAGCCAATGATGATTTTACACGTGGAAAATCCCCATTGGTCGGGGCTGTTAACGGGTTATCGGATACAAAACCCGACCCGATAGCTTAACGTCGTTCCGTTACGGTGGATGCCACGTGTCGGTCACCCTTGACGAAAGCACTTCTGTGACACGCGATTTTTTGTCATGAAAGTGGACACTTCCGTGTTGATAATTTTGGTAATGTCATGGAACACTTCTACGACAGCACATGTATGACTATCTTGATTCTGTCATAAATTTGTCATGGATGTACATGCATGACAAAAAATGCGACCTACTGTGACAAACATGTATCATCACGGAAGTGTATTTTTTTTGTAGTGCTTATTGCAAAAATCTACAAGTCATCAAAACCAATCACTACGCGCATGCTCCTAGGGGGATAGATTGGTAGGAAAAGACCATCGCTCGTCCCTGACCGCCACTCATAAGGAAGGCAATCAAAGAACACCTCATGCTTCAAATTTGTCACACAACGGTTACCATACGTGCATGCTACGGTACTTGCAAACCTCAACACAAGTATTTCTCAATTTCACAATTACTCAACTAGCACGACTCTAATATCACCATCTTTATATCTCAAAACAATTATCAAGTATCAAACTTCTCATAGTATTCAATGCACTTTGTATGAAAGTTTTTATTATACCCATCTTGGATGCCCATCATATTAGGACTAATTTCATAACCAAAGCAAATTACCATGCTGTTCTAAAAGACTCTCAAAATAATATAAGTGAATCATGAGAGATCAACAATTTCTTCAAAATAAAACTACCGCCATGCTCTAGGAAGATATAAGTGAAGCACTAGAGCAAATGACAAACTACTCCACGGGATATAAGTGAAGATCAATGAGTAGTTGAATAATTATGTAACTATGTGAAGACTCTCTAACATTTAAGAATTTCAGATATTGGGATATTATTCAAACAGCAAGCAAAACTAAATAAAATAAAATGACGATCCAAGCAAAACACATATCACGTGGTGAATAAAAATATAGCTCCAAGTAAAGTTACCGATGAACAAAGAAGAAAGAGGGGATGCCATCCGGGGCATCCCCAAGCTTAGGCTCTTGGTTGTCCTTAAATATTACCTTGGGGTGCCTAGGGCATCCCCAAGCTTAGGCTCTTTCCACTCCTTATTCCATAGTCCATCGAATCTTTACCCAAAACTTGAAAACTTCACAACACAAAACTCAACAGAAAACTCGTAAGCTCCGTTTGTATAAGAAAATAAATCACCACTTAGGTACTGTTGTGAACTCATTATAAATTCATATTGGTGTAATATCTACTGTATTACAACTTCTCTATGGTTCATACCCTCCGATACTACTCATAGATTCATCAAAATAAGCAAACAACACAATGAAAACAGAATCTGTCAAAAACAGAACAGTCTGTAGTAATCTGTATCATTCTAATACTTCTGTAACTCCAAAAGTTCTGAAATAACTTGGTGGGCCTGAGGAATTTGTCTATTAATCATATGCAAAAATAATCAACCTAAAAGCACTCTCCAGTAAAAAATGGCATCTAATCTCGTGAGCGCAAAAGTTTCTGTTTTTTACAGCAGGATCGCATAGACTTCACCCAAGTCTTCCCAAAGGTTCTACTTGGCACAAACACTAATTAAGACATAAAACCACATATAAACAGAGTCTAGATGAATTATTTATTACTAAACAGGAGCAAAAGCAAAGGACAAAAATAAAATTGGGTTGCCGCCCAACAAGCGCTATTGTTTAACGCCCCTAGCTAGGCATGATGATTTCAATGATGCTCACATAAAAGATAAGAACTGAAACATAAAGAGAGCATCATGAAGAATATGACTAGCACATTTAAGTCTAACCCACTTCCTATGCATAGGTATTTTGTGAGCAAACAACTTATGGGAACAATAATCAACTAGCATAGGAAGGCAAAACAAGCATAACTTCAAAACTTTAAGCACATAAAGAGGAAACTTGATATTATTGAAATTCCTACAAGCATATGTTCCCCCCTCATAATAATTTTCAGTAGCATCATGAATGAATTCAACAATATAACCATCACATAAAGCATTCTTTTCATGATCTATAAGCATAGAAAATTTACTACTCTCCACATAAGCAAAATTCTTCTCATTCGGAATAGTGGGAGTATCATAAGAAACTCGAATACTATAAATTGTTTACACATTAAAAGAGTAATGTTTAGAAAAAGGGTAATCATAATCATGACAAGTTTAATATAATCATCACTACTTTTTATAGCATAAGTGTCATCACAATAACATCATAAGTAGCAACTTTGTTCTCATCATAATCAATTGAAACCTCTTCCAAGATAGTGGAATCATTACTAAATAAAGTCATGACCTCTCCAAATCCACTTTCATAATTGTCACAATAATATTCAACACCCTCCAAAATAGTGGGATCATTACTTCCTAAAGTTGACACTCTTCCAAAGCCACTTTCATCAATATAACCATCATAAATAGGAGGCATGCTATCATCATAATAAATTTGCATATCAAAACTTGGGAGGTTAAACATATCATCTTCACAAAACATAGCATCCCGAAGCTTGGGACAATCATTAATTGTAGCAAATAAATTCTCAAACTTGTCATTCTCATCAAACATGGCATCCCCAAGCTTGGGCCTTTTCATATCATAAGCATAATCACTCTCATCATTAATAGTGTGGATAGCACCAATAGTATAGCAATTATCATCATCACAGTGAGTAATAGGAGCAACATCATTTGGGAGGGATACCTTTTTACCTTTGCTTCTCCATCTTTTCTTTTTCTTCTTCACATCATGTGTGGGTTTAATCCTCTTTTTGGAGCTCCTTATTAATGAGATTGGTTGAATAGAAAGCTCCTCATCGTTACCTGATTCATGATAAGAAAGAATAGGAGGATATTGGGAAATCTCTTCCCTTTCATTAGTATTCTCTTCATCTTCTATTTGTTTTCTTGTCTTTATTAATTGGCAATATAAGGATTTTCAATGCAATTCACCGCACAATACATATAAATTTCCTCTAGATCAAAATCAAGAACTTTATCAAGGACAAATTCTGGCATATCCTTAGTTATACGTTTCATTTCTTCATAACCCACAAGCAAACTAAGTTCATTATGATGCACAAGGGTAATAAAGTCATCACAATTTTTGGACACGATACGACCATGAAACAATTTGCATTGGATATTTAAATGACCATGTTCATTGCAAGTTCACAAGGATGGCTAAGAAAATTTAAATTTTCAGCACAAACATCTAGTCTTTCTTGCAACCATTTAGTTTCTAAATACTTATGCCTCTTCAAAATCTATCTTCCCTATTTAGTGTGTACTTGAAAACTCTATGCACTCCACAAAAATTGACATGCTTATAAGAGACATTTTCATCATGACTAGTGCAATCATCATTAGTACTATGGATATTGTCGGATGTGGGGTTCCGGCAAACCCTTAAGGTTCGAACACTGGGGTGCACGCGAAGTCTTTCCCTCCTACTGATCTACGCTCAAGCTCGCTAAGATTTTGCGGACGAACTCGACGAACTCACAACACAAAAAGAGACACGAGGTTTATACTGGTTCGGGCCACCGTTGTGGTGTAATACCCTACTCCAGTGTGGTGGTGGTGGATTGCCTCTTGGGCTGATGATGAACAGTACAAAGGAAGAACAGCCTCCTTAGGTTGAGGTGTTCTTGTGCGTATGAACTTGTGGTGTGAGGAGTCGATGAACTGCTCGATCCCAGTTCAACCCTCGATCCGATTCCGGTTCCCGCCTCTACTGTGGTGGCTAGCTGTACTTATATAGGCCCTGGTCCTCTTCCCAAATGTTGAGCGGGAAGGGAGCCAACAACGGCGGGCAAATTTGAAGGGGGACAACTAGTACAAGCTATCCTAACAAAAGCGGTCTTTGCCTGCGAAAAGTCCTAGGGTGACGCCGTCTTGGGCTCCACGATGACCTCCGCCTGGCCGTCCTCCTGGTCTTGGTCTTGTTGCACCAATATGGCAACCTTTGCCTGATGCCTCGGTACTCTTCGCCTGTGATTGCCTCCTTAGCACTAAAGAGGAAATGGGGACGCTGCACGCACTGGCGCCCGCCTGGTACCCGCCTGGCACCGTTCGTCATGGCTCACGTCACGAGTGCCTCGTGAGGTTTTCCCCGCCTTGATATCTCCGCTCCTCGTGAGCCTGCCTGGCTAGGCTACTCCAGAGGAGGTCTTGCATCGTCCGCCTCGCGAGGCTTGGACCCTCGCGAAGGTCTTGGATGCCTTGTTGATGAAGATGGGCGTCTGACTGCTGCTTATACGTTGTGGGGCGCGAGCGAGCAAGTCTCTGGGACCCCGTTCCCAGAACACCGACAGTAGCCCCCGGGCCCAAGGTGCGCTCGGGCTTGGCTTTGCGGCGAAGCCAAGGGTCAAGTTTGGAGCGCCACGGGCCCCAAAAGCCTGCGGCCTCGGTCGACACATGGCGGTTGATTGGACGTGGGCGTCTCCGCTTCCCCACGCTGCCGCGGCAACTGCTTGATTTTACGAGTCCCTGCGACATGCAAGGAAAATCATCATTACCTGCGATCGTGGGAGACGCCGGTTGGTCTTCTCTTGCTATAAATGGGGAGGGGGGCGAAGCCCCCGTTGCCCATCTCTTCCTTGCTCGCTTGCTTCGTCCTCCTCGCTCCTCTGCTGACAACAATGGCGCCCATTAGAAGGTTTTCGGCCGAAGAGAAAGGGAAAGCTCCTCGTGACGATCCAGAGCCACTTCCGCCAAAGAAGCGGTCGATCCATCATCGTGACGAAGCGGCGATGCAATTGGTGGCGAGGCCTTGGTGCGAGCGGCCTCCACCGGGGTACCCGCTCCCCTTGTACGCCCGAGCCGAGGGCTCGGGAGGACGGAGTGATGAGCAGTACTGCCCGCACCGCGTCCAGGGTCGCCGCGCCACGGCGCCGCGTGCCGCTGCCCCTGGGGTCCACACCGCTGACTCCTCACGTGAGTTGGTGCTGTGGGCGCCAATGCCTCCAAGCTCCTAGATCCGCTTCCCGCGATTCTTCTCTAACGTGATGCCGCCGAGGGGGCCACTCGAGATCTGGCTGCAGCATGCTAACTGAAGTGCTCCGGCGACCGGAGCGGAGATCGAAGTGGCCCCCACCGACAAGATCTTCATGGCTCACGGCTGGGGCGAGATCGCGCGGGTTTGCCGTGCGAGGGGGGCTCTCGCGATCCACTTTGAGTACGACGGCGCCTCCACGCTCTTCTTCAAGGTATTCGACGCCGAGGGCCGCCACATGGAGTGCTGCTCTAGAGAAGAGCGCCAGGTCGTCGCGCACTCCGATCACGGCCGCTCCAATAGCAGCAGCAGTTCGTGGGAGTCCGGCAGCTCTCCCGAGCTTTATGAGACTCCGGAAACGAGCGACGACAGCTACGTCCCTCCGAGCTCTCGCCACGCTCGGAGCAAGGCCACGGCGTCCGGTCGCCACCGCCGCTGATCTGGATGGGGTTGGCGCCGGCCTCCCTTGGACCACTGTTGATGATGGCGTCCGCCACGGGAGGGTGTAGATAGGATTCCTCTTAGTAACAGCTTTTGTTCCCTGCGAAGGATCGCGAATCACCCCGTGGGGGCATGTAAGGGTCTGTAATGTCTTTCGTGTTCATCTTCCTTGTTATAAGAACTTGCTGAACGCATGTCCCGTTAAGGCTCGGTCCTCCTTTCTTTCCTCGCAATAGTTTGTTGCTCTACGCTGACAGGTCCCGGTCCCAAGGCGGCTACAGCCGTCGCTGGTATGCCAGGTCGCGTGCCGTGGTCAAGGCCAGGAGGTGCACGGCCCGAGGTCCAGTAAGAGCTCCTGAGGCGCGATGCTCAGGAGGTCCCCCTTAGCGCTCAAGGAGCCATGGTAAGGCGAGAAAGGGAGTAGACGTGGCCACAACGGGGTTGCGGTAAGGCGTGAGCGACCATTAGGCCTAAACATTTAGCCAATCCAAGTGCAAGACTTATCTTGTTGATTTCGCGGTGACTCATGCGTTGCACTGGGTTGTGCGCCAACTTGTGCGGCATAGACAGGCCGCCCCGTACGAGTTTCCCTTACCCATGCTCTCCTTAGTGCTCTACGTCCTCAGGTCCCGGCCCTCGAGCGAGCTCAGCCACCGCTGGTATGCCAGGTCACGATGCCGTGGTCAAGGCCAGGGGTGAGGCTGGAGAGGCAGTAGGAGCTCCTGAGTCGTGATGCTCAGGAGCCCCCTTTTAACGCGCAAGCGGATCACACGAGGAAAAGGAGACTCGTGTTGCCGTCTGCTATCGTTCCCTCAGGGCTCCTGTGAACAGGCACAAGAAGGAATACGGTTGACTGTTACAGCTGTTAGCCTGCCGCTGGTTGCTCCGGGTGAGGCGAAGGCACCGAGGGCCTGGTGAGGTGACGTGTGCGGCGCGTGCCGCGAGCCAGAGCTCGACCACTTAGATTTGTCGGTCGTGGCAGGGACGGACCCGTGCACCAGCGCCGTGCCTGTGTGAAGGCCCCGGGGGAGGCGATGATCGAGCAGGCGATAGCCGTTGGCAGGTTAAGCATAAAGATCGAACCGACTTGGATAAATACAGGAAGATACATGCCACTGGGTCTGGCCCGAGCAGCTTGGGGATGATGCAGCCCGAGGGGCGCCCCCAGCAAGGTAAGCTAAAGACTTAAGCAAAAGGGACACATGCCACAGGGACGGACCCGTGCGGCTTGGGAATAATGCGGCCCGAGGGGCGCTCCCAGCTTAAACGAACTTGGAAGATGTCACCTGGTTCTGGAGACGAAGTAGAGTTGATGTAGCTGAAGCCACGCGTTGAAGGAATGACTCCTCATGAGCCACCGGGACCCTAAGCCTCGGGAGGCTCTGGGGGCTCGGGAGGTTCCCTGAAGAGCATCTCCATCTCCTCCTAAATGGCGCGGATCCTGGCCTCCTGAGATGCCAGGACCTGCCGCAAGTTGCGTTGATGGGCCGACGCCACGCTCGGCAAGCCGAAGGGCATGCGAACGTAGCTGTGCGGTGGGCCCTCACAGCGGCCCGCACGTGATGGCCAGAAACGCTCCTGAGATGCGGCCCTGTTGAGCCCTGGGACATCGACGCAGAGGCGCAACCCAACATCCTCGCCTGGATGGGGAGTTGCGCCCTGTGTGCGGCTGTGGCCACGCATGGCTCTTGCTTCTTGCAATTCTTGGGTGGTCTTGGTGATGAACTCCTGGGTGGTGGGCACTCCTTGCCCTGTGTTCTCCTGAGGTAAACGTGTCGCGAAGCACGCCTCCAAGTGGTGCCCAAGCGCCTCCCTCGTGAGGTTGGCAAGGTCTGAGGCCCTCCAGAAGAGAGCCCCCGAGCCCTGCCCGAGGAGGGCGTCGGGTGCGCCTTCCTATGCGATGGAGGGAGGCGCCCCTGGAGCGGGCGCTGATCCTGACGAGGCTCCTGGCGCGGCGCCATCTCCTTGGGGTCCTGCGCGGCACGGCAACTTCTTCTTGGCGGCGGTCTCCGGAGGGCCTTCACTTCTACTGTCGGGGTCGTCGATTGCTGCGGCTTGAAAGGCACGCTCAAGAGAGCACACTGCATCCCTCTCTTCACACGGGACCGTGATGATTCCTCTGCTTCCTGGCATCTTGAGAATGTTGTAGCCGTGATGAATGACTGCCATGAACTTGTCCAGGGCTGGATACCCTAGGATGGCATTGTACGGCAGGCAGATGTGCGCGACGTCGAAGTCGATGAGCTCGGTGCGGTAGTTGTCGCGCTTGCCGAAGGTGACGGGCAAGCGGACTTGCCCTATCGGTGTGGTGGAACCATCAGTCACTCTTGAGAAAGGCTTGGTCGGCTGGAGCTGCTCATAGGGCACTTGAAGATTGTCGAACGTGTCGACGGACAGGACGTTGAGCCATGCGCCGCCATCGATGAGAGTCTTGGTGACTTGCACATTGCTGATGAGTGGGGAGCACAGCATAGGGAGTGCGCCTGCGGTGGCCGCGCACTTGAGCTGGTCTGCCGAGTTGAAGGTGATGGCACATTGGGACCACCTGAGCAGGCGCGTGGCCTCGAGCTTGGGGAGTGCCGCATTCACCTCGCGAGCGAACTGTTTGAAGATGCGTTGAGAGGCTGGGGCTTGTGCACCGCCCAAGATGCAAGCGATCGCACGCGGCTCCTGGAAGCCCCCAGCCCCCTCGTCCTGGTGGTGGTCGTCATTCCTCCTTGGTGGCGGCAGCGGGGGAAGACCGACATTGCACTGGGGGCGATCCTCACAAGGCGGGTCTCTCCAGGCGCCCTCGCGAGGTTGGTCCTGCCAGCGGTCCTCACGAGGCCGATCACGCCACTCCTGGCGTGGGCCACAGTCATCCCAGCGTCCGCCTCCACGTCCTCCTCCGCGGCCGTAGCCCCGGTCATTGCGCTCGGGGCGTCGACCGTAGCGTCCTTCTCGTATGGCTCTGAGCTCTTGGCATTCGCTGGTGTTGTGGGTGTTCAGGTTGTGGAAGACGCAGAACGGTCGGCCGTTCTTGGACGACTCAGGCTGATCTCTGCCTCACTTGGTGTCGGGCTCCGCTGCGAGCACCACTGCCTCCTTACGCTTCATGTCCTTTGCCTTGGTCTTCTTTTCTTCCGCTCCTGCAGCTGGCAGGTCGAGGAGAGAGAGGCGCCCCTCCTCAGCTCTAGCGCACGTGGTCGCCAGGTTGAACAACTCCTAAGAGGTGCAGAGCTCCTCGTGGATAGCCAGCTCTTCCTTCATCTTGACGTCACGGACGCCATCAGAGAACACGGAGATGATGGCCTCGTCCGTGACCTTGGGGATCTTGAGGCGGGTGTTGTTGAAGCGCTAGATGTACTTCTGGAGGGTTTCCCCCAGCTGTTGCTTGATGCGGTGCAGGTCACCCGCTGCCGGCGGGCGGTCACGAGTGCCCTGGAAGTTGGCAACGAAGCGGTCGCGCATCTCGTCCCAGGAGGAGATCGAGCCGTGCTGCAGGTTCACGAGCCAAGAGCGGGCCCCATCCTTGAGAGCCATGGGAAACCAGTTCTCCATGACTTTTTCGTCGCCGTTGGCTGCTTCGATGCTCAGCTCGTAGAGCTGCAGGAACTCCACGGGGTCGGCGGTGCCGTCGTAGCGAGGAGGCAGGTCTGGCTTGAACTTGCCTGGCCAGGCGACGCTACGCAGCTCGGGGGTGAAGGCACATCAGCCGGCTATGGTTGCCGGGGCCCGCTTCAGGGGTGGAGCTTGGTCTTGACGGAGTTCGCGCTATGCCGCTGCAGGCGGTGCGCGGTCTTGACGAGGTGGCGCGGGGAGCGCGGGTGCAGCTTCTCGCGGCCGAGGGATTTCTTGGCAGCTTCTTTCTTCGCGCGCGGGCGCTGGGCGTGGTGGATCACACCGCGAAGGTGCGCGCCTTGGTGCCAAGGCACCGTCTTGGGGGTGAGGCGGTGGAGGCATGCCGCGAGCCCCGTCGCCCGTGGCTGGTTGAGGAGGAGGCAGAGAGTGGGACGACGCCGGAGAGCTCCCTGCGGCGCGGACGAGTTCGGCGACGCGGTCGAGCCACTCCTCATAGAGGTCGTCGACGGGGCGGTAGCGCAGGAGTTCGTTCACCGCGAGGAGCGTGGCCCGTGCCTCCAAGGGAGCGCGGTGCGCGTGAGACGAAGAACCAGCAGGGGTGAGCGACGGAGTAGCGGTGCGACCGTCCTGCCGCACCGAGGGGTGCAGCGAGGACGCCTACTGCTCATTCCCCGTCGGGCCAGTGGCAGCGTTGGCGACGGGAGACGGAGAACGAGGAGGTGGCCCGCCTATAGGAGCCGTCTGAGCGACGCGGGCGGAGAGGGCTGCCCGACGCTCAGCTCGAGCACGGCGAGCGTCCGCCATGGAAACGACGGAGTGGCGGAGCAACGAACCGATGGAAGGGAAACCACGGCGCACCCCTAATTGGCGCGCCAAATGTCGGATGTGGAGTTCCGGCAAACCCTTAAGGTTCGAACACTGGGGTGCGCGCGAAGTCTTTCCCTCCTACCGATCTACCCTCAAGCTCGCTAAGATCTTGCGGACGAACTCGACGAACTCACAACACAGAAAGAGACACGAGGTTTATACTGACCATTGTGGTGTAATACCCTACTCCAGTGTGGTGGTGGTGGATTGCCTCTTGGGCTGATGATGAACAGTACAAAGGAAGAACAGCCTCCTGAGGTTGAGGTGTTATTGTGCGTATGAACTTGTGGTGTGAGGAGTCGATGAATTGCTCGATCCCAGTTCAACCCTCAATCCGATTCCGATTCCCGCCTCTACTGTGGTGGCTAGCTCTACTTATATATGCCCTGGTCCTCTTCCCAAATGTTGAGCGGGAAGGGAGCCAACAATGGCGGGAAAATTTGAAGGGGGACAACTAGTACAAGCTATCCTGACAAAAGCGGTCTTTGCCTGCGAAAAGTCCTGGGGTGACGCTGTCTTGGGCTCCATGATGACCTCCGCCTGGCCGTCCTCCTGGTCTTGGTCTTGTTGCACTAATATGGCAACCTTTGCCTGATGCCTCGGTACTCTTCGCCTGCGCTTGCCTCCTTAGCACTAAAGAGGAAATGGGGACGTTGCGCGCACTGGCGCCCGCCTGGTAACCGCCTGGCACCGTTCGTCATGGCTCATGTCACGAGTGCCTCGTGATTTTGCCCCGCCTTGATATCTCCGCTCCTCGTGAGCCTGCCTGGATAGGCCACAACAGAGGAGGTCTTGCATCGTCCACCTTGCGAGGCTTGGACCCTCGCGAAGGTCTTGGATGCCTTGTTGATGAAGATGGGCCGTACGTCCTGCTGCTTAGCCATGCTATGGGCCGCAGGCAGGCAAGTCTGGGGACCCCCGTTCCCAGAACGCCGACAGATATTCAAAGAGTTTGTACTAACAACATTGCAATCATGCTCACCATTCAAAGATTCAGTGCCAAAATTTTTAATGCTTTCTTCTTCTAGCATTTTGGCACAATTATCGGAATCCTTATTTTCATGAAAGATATTAAAAAGATGAAGCATATGAGGCACCCTCAATTCCATTTTTTTGTAGTTTTCTTTTATAAACTAAACTAGTGATAAAACAAGAAACTAAAAGATTCGATTGCAAGATCTAAAGATATACCTTAAAGCACTCACCTCCCCGGCAACGGCGCCAAAAATTGCTTGATGTCTACTACACAACCTTCTTCTTGTAGACGTTGTTGGGCCTCCAAGTGCAGAGGTTTGTAGGACAGCAGCAAATTTCCCTCAAGTGGATGACCTAAGGTTTATAAATCCATGGGAGGCGTAGGATGAAGATGGTCTCTCTCAAACAACCCTGCAACCAAATAACAAAGAGTCTCTTGTGTCCCCAACACACCCAATACAATGGTAAATTGTATAGGTGCACTAGTTTGCGAAGAGATGGTGATACAAGTGCAATATGGATGGTAGATATAGGTTTTGTAATCTGAAAATATAAAAACAGCAAGGTAACTAATGATAAAAGTGAGTGTAAACGGTATTGCAATTCTTCGAAACAAGGCCCAAGGTTCATACTTTCACTAGTGCAAGTTCTCTCAACAATAATAACATAATTGGATCATATAACTATCCCTCAACATGCAACAAAGAGTCACTCCAAAGTCACTAATAGCAGGGAACAAACGAAGAGATTATTGTAGGGTATGAAACCACCTCAAAGTTATCCTTTCTGATCAATCTATTCAAGAGTCCGTAGAAAAATAACACGAAGCTATTCTTTCCGTTCGATCTATCCTAGAGTTTGTACTAGAATAACACCTTAAGACGCAAATCAACCAAAACCCTAATGTCACCCAGATACTCCAATGTCACCACAAGTATCCTTGGGTATGATTATACGATATGCATCACACAATCTCAGATTCATCTATTCAACCAACACAAATAACTTCAAAGAGTGCCCCAAAGTTTCTACCGGAGAGTTAAGACGAAAACGTGTGCCAACCCCTATGCATAAGTTCACAAGGTCACTGAACTCACAAGTTGATCACCAAAACATACATCAAGTAGATCACGTGCATATCCCATTGTCACCACAAATAAGCACATGCAAAACATACATCAAGTGTTCTCAAATCCTTAAAGACTCAATCCGATAAGATAACTTCTAAGGGAAAACTCAATCCATTACAAGAGATAGAGGGGGAGAAACATCATAAGATCCAACTATAATAGCAAAGCTCGTGATACATCAAGATCGTGCCAAATCAAGAACACGAGAGAGAGAGAGAGAGAGATCAAACACATAGCTACTGGTACATACCCTCAGCCCCGAGGGTGAACTACTCCCTCCTCGTCATGGAGAGCGCCGGGATGGTGGAGATGGCCACCGGTGATGGATCCCCCCTCCGGCAGGGTGCCGGAATAGGGTCCCGATTGGTTTTTGGTGGCTACAGAGGCTTGCGGCAGCGGAACTCCTGATCTAGGTTATATTCTAGAAGTTTGGGTATATATAAGAGGTGTTGCCATCAGGAACAAGTTAGGGGGTCCACGAGGCGGCCATGAGGTAGGGGGGCGCGCCCAGGAGGTAGTGTTGGGGATCGTAGCTGAAATTTAAAATTTTCTACGCAACACCAAGATCAATCTATGGAGTAATCTAGCAACGAGGGAAGGGGAGTGCATCTACATACCCTTGTAGATCGCTAAGCGGAAGCGTTTCAAGAACACAGATGAGGTAGGCGTACTCGTGGAGATTCAGATCGCGGTCGATTCCGATCTAAGCGCCGAACAACGGCGCCTCCGTGTTCAACACACGTGCAGCCAGTGGCGTCTCCCATGCCTTGATCCAGCAAGGAGAAAGGGAGAGGTTGGGAAGACTCCGTCCAGCAGCAGCCTGACACGGCGTGGTGGTGGTGGAGGGCGGTACTCAGCAGGGCCGCCAAGCACTACGAGAGACGAGGAGGAGAGAGGTAGGGCTGCACCTTGGGAGAGAGAGACTCGTGTGTTGGGCAGCCCCAAAACCTCCACTATATATAGGGGCAAGGGGAAGGGGAGGCGCCCTAGGGTTTCCCGGGGGGGGGCAGGGCAGATGGGATCTCCCCCTTGGTGAATTGGCCCCCAAGCCAGGAGGTGGGAACCCTAGATGGGGCGTCCCAAACCCCCTGGTCACGTGGGATTAGGTGAGGGGGGCGCACAGCCCCTTAGTGGGCTGGTTTGCCCCCTTCCCTTGGCCCATGAAGCCCCCCAACACTTGCCGGGGCTCCTGAAATACCTTTCGGTCATGCTGGTCATCACCCGGTACCTCCGGAACACTTCCGGACTCCAAAAACCTTCGTCCAATATATCAATCTTCACCTTTGGACCATTCCGAAACTCCTCGTGACGTCCGGTATCTCATCCGGGACTCCGAACAACATTCGGTAATTGCGTACATACTTTCCCTATAACCCTAGCGTCATCGAACCTTAAGTGTGTAGACCCTACGGGCTCGGGAATCATGCAGACATGACCGAGACATCTCTCTGGTCAATAACCAACAGCGGGATCTGGATACCCATGTTGGCTCCCACATGTTCCACGATGATCTCATCGGATGAACCACGATGTCAAGGATTCAATCAATCCCGTATAAAATTCCCTTTGTCTACCGGTATAGTACTTTCCCGAGATTCGATCGTCGGTATCCCGATACCTTGTTCAATCTCGTTACCGGCAAGTCTCTTTACTCGTTCCGTAACACATCATCCTGTGATCAACTCCTTGGTCACATTGTGCACATTATGATGATGCCCTACCGATTGGGCCCAGAGATACCTCTCCGTTACACGAAGTGACAAATCCCAGTCTCGATTCGTGCCAACCCAACAGACACTTTCGGAGATACCCGTAGTGCACCTTTATAGCCACCCAGTTACGTTGTGAAGTTTGGTACACCCAAAGCATTCCTACGGTATCCGAGAGTTGCACAATCTCATGGTCTAAGGAAATGATACTTGACATTAGAAAAGCTTTAGCATACGAACTACACGATCTTGTGCTAGGCTTAGGATTGGGTCTTTATCCATCACATCATTCTCCTAATGATGTGATCCCTTTATCAACGACATCCAATGTCTATGGTCAGGAAACCGTAACCATCTGTTGATCAATGAGCTAGTCAACTAGAGGCTTACTAGGGACATGGTGTTGTCTATGTATCCACACATGTATCTGAGTTTCCTATCAATACAATTCTAGCATGGATAATAAACAATTATCGTGAACAAGGAAATATAATAATAACCAATTTATTATTGCCTCTAGGGCATATTTCCAACAGTCTCCCACTTGCACTAGAGTCAATAATCTAGTTCACATCACCATGTGATTAACACTCACAGGTCACATCTCCATGTGACTAACATCCAAAGAGTTTACTAGAGTCAACAATCTACTTCACATCACTATGTGATCAACACTCAATGAGTTCTGGGTTTGATCATGTTATGCTTGTGAGAGAGGTTGCAGTCAATGTTTCTGCAACATTCAGATCCCTATGTATTTCGCAAAACTTTATGTCATATCGTAGATGCTGCTACCACGTTCCACTTGGAGCTATTCCAAATTGTTGCTCCATTATACGTATTCGGTATCTCTACTCAGAGCTATCTGGATAGGTGTTAAGCTTGCATCGACGTAACTCTTTACGTCGAACTCTTTATCACCTCCATAACCGAGAAACATTTCCTTATTCCTCTAAGGATAATCTTGACCGCTATCTAGTGGTCCACTGCTGGATCACCTTTGTACCCTCTTGCCAGACATGTGGCAAGGCACACATCAGGTGCGGTACTCAGCATGGCATACTTACAGAGCGTATGACAAAAGCATAGGGGACAACCTTCATCCTTCCTCTTTCTTCTGCCATGGTCAAGCTTTGAGTCTTACTCAACTTCACACCTTACAACTCAGGTAAGAATCCCTTCTTTGACTGATCTATTTTGAACTCCTTCAAAATCATGTCAAGGTGTGCGTTCTTTGAAAGTATCACCAGGCGTCTTGATCTATCTCTATAGATCTTGATGCCCAATATGTAAGCAGCTTTATCCAGGTCTTCCTTTGAAAATCACTCTTCAAACAACCGTTTATGCTTTCTAGAAATACTACATTATTTCGGATCAACAATATGTTATCCACGTATACTTATCAAAAATGTTGTAGTGCTCGCACTCACTTTCTTGTAAATACAAGTTTCTATCAAACATTGTATAAACCTAAAAGCTTTGATCACTCCATCAAAGCATATATTCCGACTCGAGATGCTTGCTCTAGTCCATAGAAGGATCATTGGAGCCGACATACCTTTTAGCATCCTTAGGATCGACAAAACCTTTTATTGTATCACATACAACTTTTCTTCTGGCCGGTAAGAAAACTTGTTTTGACATCCATCTGTCAGATTTCATAACCGAAAATACAACTAATGCTAACATGATTCCGACGGACTTAAACATCGCTACGGGTGAGAAAATCTCATCGTAGTCAACTCCTTGAACTTGTGAAAATACTCTTTGCCACAAGTCGAGCTTCATAGACGGTAACATTACCGTCCATGTCCGTCTTCTTTTTAAAGATCCATTTATCTCAATGGCTTGCCGATCATCGGGCAAGTCCACCAAAGTCCATGCTTTGTTCTGATACATGGATCCTATCTCGGATTTCATGGCTTCTAACCATTTGTCAGAATATGGGCCCACCATCGCTTCTCCATAGCTCGTAGGTTCATTGTTATCCAACATGATATCTAAGACAGGATCACCGTACCACTCAGGAGTAGTACATATCCTTGTTGACCTACGATGTTCGATAACAACTTGATCCGAAGCTTCATGATCACTATCATTAGCTTCCTCTTCAATAGTCGTAGGTTCCACAGAAACATCTTTCTGTGTTGCACAACTCTCCGGTTGAAGTGAGGGTTCGACAACCTCATCAAGTTCTATCTTCCTCCCACTCAATTCTTTCGAGAGAAACTCCTTCTCGAGAAAGGACCCGTTCTCAGCGACAAACATTTTCCCTTAGATCTGAGATAGAAGGTATACCCAACTGTTACCTTTGGGTATCCTATGAAGATGTGTTTGTCCGCTTTGGGTTCGAGCTTTTTTTCCGGCTGAAGCCATAAGCATCGCAGCCCCAAACATTAAGAAACGACAACTTTGGTTTCTTGCCAAACCATAGTTCACACGGCGTCGTCTCAACGGACTTAGATGGTGCCCTATCTCAAGTGAATGCAGATGTCTCTAATGCATAACCTCAAAATAATAGCGGTAGATCGGTAAGAGACATCATAGATCGTACCATATCTCATAAGGTTCAATTACGACGTCCGGACACACCATTACGCTGTGGTGTTCCAGGTGGCTTCAACTGCGAAACAATTCCACAATGTCTTGAGTGATTGCCAAACTCATAACTCAGAAAATCTCCCCTTGTTCAGATCGTAGGAACATGATCTTCTTGTTATGATGATTCTTAACTTCACTCTGAAATTGCTTGAACTTTTTCAAACGTTTCAGACTTTTGCTTCATTAAGTAAATATACCCCATATCAACTCAAATCGTCAGTGAAGATGAGAAAATAACGATATCCACCACACGCCTTAATTCTCATTGGATTACACACATCAGCATGTATGATTTCCAACAAGTCACTTGCCCGTTTCATTTACCTGAAAACGGGATCTTAGTCATCCTGCCCATGAGGCATGGCTCGCATGTGTCAAGCGATTCAAAATCAAGTGACTCCAAACATCCATCATCATGGAGTTTCTTCACACATTTTATGCCAAAATGACCTAAGCGGCAGTGCCACAAGAAAGTGGTACTATCATTATTAACTCTACATCTTTTGGCGCTAATATTATTATCATGTGTATTACTATGATCGAGATTCAGTAAACCATTGGGTGCATGACCATAAAGGTATTATTCATGTAAACAGAATAACCATTATTCTCTAACTTAAATGAATAACCATATTGCAATGAACATGATCTAATCATATTCATGCTGCAGACTAAGGCGTAGCCTAGTGGTGGGAAGGGGCTGATGCCTTCCCACCCACCCAGGTTCAAGGCATGGTACTTGCAATTTGGGTTTGTTGCACCAATTATACTGTAGGGGGTTCCCTTACAGTCTTTCTATCAAAAAAAAAATCATATTTATGCTCAACGTAGACACCTGATAACATTTATGTAGGTTCAACACTAATCCCGAAGGTAGAGGGAGCGTGCGATGGTGATCTCATCAACTTTGGAAACACTTCCAACACACATCGTCACCTCGCCCTTAGCCAGTCTCCGTTTAGTCCGTAGCTTTTGCTTCAAGTCACCAATAATAGCAACTGAACCGGTATCCAATACCCAGGTGCTACCAGGAGTACTAGTAAGGTACACATTAATAACAAGTGTGTACTTTGTCGAAGTTGCCAGCCTTCTTATCTACCATGCATTTGGGGTAGTTCCGCTACCAGTGACCGTTCCCCTTACAATAGAAGCACTTAGTCTCGGGTTTGGGTTCAACCTTGGGTTCCTTCACTGGAGCGGCAACTGGTTTGCCATTCATGAAGTTTCCCTTCTAGCCCTTGCCCTTCTTGAAACCAGTGGTCTTGTTTAACCATCAACACTTGATGCTCCTTCTTGATTTCTACTTTTTGCGGTCTTAAGCACTGCGAACAGCTCCGGGATCATCTCCATCCCTTGCATGTCATAGTTCATCACGAAGATCTAGTAGCTTAGTGATAGTGACTAGAGAACTCTATCAATCACTATCTTATCTGGAAGTTTAACTCCCACTTGATTCAAGTGATTGTAGCACCAAGACATTCTGAGCACATGCTCACTAGCTGAGCTATTCTCCTCCATCTTGTAGGAAAAGAACTTGTCGGAGGTCTCATACCTCTCAACACGGGCATGAGCCTGAAATCCCAATTTCAGCTCTTGGAACATTTCATATGTTCTATGGCGTTCAAAAAGTCATTGGAATCCCGATTCTAAGCCGTAAAGTATGGTGCACTTAACTATCAAGTAGTCATCAGGAGTATTTGTAGATGTTCATAACATCCATAGACGACGCTGGAGGGGTTGGCACACCGAGCGGTGCATCAAATACATAAGTCTTCTGTGTAGCAGTGAGGATACTCCTCAGGCAACGGACCTAGTCCGCATCATTGCTTACAATATCTTTCAACTTAATCTTTCTCTAGGAACGTATTGAAACAGGGAGCTACAACGCGAGCTATTGATCTACAACCTTTTTTTCCAAAGACAACTTAGACTATTGTTCATGATAAATAAGTTCATCTAATCAAATTATATAATGAACTCCCACTCAGATAGACATCCCTCTAGTCATCTAAGTGATACATGATCCGAGTCAACTAGGTCATGTTCGATCATCACGTGAGACGGACTAGTCATCATCGGTGAACATCTTCATGTTGATCGTATCTTCTATACGACTCATGTTCGACCTTTCGGTCTTCCGTGTTCCGAGGCCATGTCTGTACATGCTAGGCTCGTCAAGTCAACCTAAGTGTATTGCGTGTGTAAATCTGGCTTACACCAGTTGTATGCGAACGTTAGAACCTATCACACCCGATCATCACGTGGTGCTTCGGAACAACGAACCTTAGCAACGGTGCATAGTTAGGGGAAACACAATTCTTGAAATTATTGTGAGGGATCATCTTATTTAAGCTACCGTCCTTCTTAAGCAAATAAGATGTAAAAACATGATAAACATCACATGCAATCGAAAAGTGACATGATATGGCCAATATCATTTTGCTCCTTTTGATCTCCATCTTTGGGGCGCCATGATCATCATCGTCACCGGCATGACACCATGATCTCCATCATCGTGTCTTCGTGAAGTTGTCTCACCAACTATTACTTCTACTACTACGGCTAACTGTTAGCAATAAAGTAAAGTAATTACATGACGTTTATGTTGACACGCAGGTCATAAATAAATTAAGACAACTCCTATGGCTCCTGCCGGTTGTCATACTCATCGACATGCAAGTCGTGATTCCTATTACAAGAACATGATCAATCTCATACATCACATATATCATTCATCACATCCTTTTAGCCATATCACATCACACGGCATATGCTGCAAAAACAAGTTAGACGTCCTCTAATTGTTGTTGCAAATTTTACGTGGCTGCTATAGGTTTCTTAGCAAGAACGTTTCTTACGCCAAAACCACAGCGTGATATGCCAATTTCTATTTACCCTTCATAAGGACCCTTTTCATTGAATCCGATCCGACTAAAGTGGGAGACAGAGACCCGCTAGCCACCTTATGCAACTAGTGCATGTCGATCGGTGGAACCTGTCTCACGAAGATGCGTGTAAGGTTGGTCCGGGCCGCTTCATCCCACGATGCCGCCGAATCAAGATAAGACTAGTAACGGCAAGTAAATTGACAAAATCGACACCCACAACAACTTGTGTTCTACTCATGCATAGGAACTACGCATAGACCTAGCTCATGATGCCACTGTTGGGGATCGTAGCAGAAATTTAAAATTTTCTACGCATCACAAGATCAATCTATGGAGTAATCTAGCAACGAGGGAAGGGGAGTGCATCTACATACCCTTGTAGATCGCTAAGCGGAAGCGTTGCAAGAACGCGGATGAGGTAGTCGTACTCATGGCGATTCAGATCACGGTCGATTCCGATCTAAGCGCCGAACAACGGCGCCTCCGCGTTCAACACACATGCAGCCCGGTGACGTCTCCCATGCCTTGATCCATCAAGGAGAGAAGGAGAGGTTGGGGAAGACTCCGTCCGATGAGCAAGACGACGGCGTGGTGGTGGTGGAGGAGCGCAGTACTCAGCAGGCCGCCAAGCACTACGAGAGGCGAGAAGGAGAGAGGTAGGGCTGCACCTTGGGAGAGAGAGACTCGTGTGTTGGGCAGCCCCAAAACCTCCACTATATATAGGGGCAAGGGGAAGGGGAGGCTCCCTAGGGTTTCCCCTCGGGGCGGCGGCAGGCAGATGGGATCTCCCCTTGGGTGACTTGGCCCCAAGCCGGGAGGTGGGAACCCTAGATGGGCGCCCAAACCCCTGGTCACGTGGGATTAGGTGAGGGGGGCGCACAGCCCCTTAGTGGGCTGGTTTGCCCCCTTCCCTTAGCCCATGAAGCCCCCTAACACTTGCCGGGGCTCCCGAAATACCTTTCGGTCATAATGGTCATCACCCGGTACCTCCAGAACACTTCCGGACTCCAAAACCCTTCGTCCAATATATCAATCTTCACCTCCGGACCATTCCGGAACTCCTCGTGATGTCCGGGATCTCATCCGGGACTCCGAACAACATTCGGTAATTGCGTACATACTTTCCCTATAACCCTAGCGTCATCGAACCTTAAGTGTGTAGACCCTACGGGCTCGGGAATCATGCAGACATGACCGAGACATCTCTCTGGTCAATAACCAACAGCGGGATCTGGATACCCATGTTGGCTCCCACATGTTCCACGATGATCTCATCGGATGAACCACAATGTCAAGGATTCAATCAATCCCGTATACAATTCCCTTTGTCTACCGGTATAGTACTTGCCCGAGATTCGATCGTCGGTATCCCGATACCTTGTTCAATCTCGTTACAGGCAAGTCTCTTTACTCGTTCCGTAACACATCATCCCGTGATCAACTCCTTGGTCACATTATGCACATTATGATGATGTCCTACCGAGTGGGCCCAGAGATACCTCTCCGTTACACAGAGTGACAAATCCCAGTCTCGATTCGTGCCAACCCAACGACACTTTCGGAGATACTCGTAGTGCACCTTTATAGCCACCCAGTTACGTTGTGAAGTTTGGTACACCCAAAGCATTCCTACGGTATCCGGGAGTTGCACAATCTCATGGTCTAAGGAAATGATACTTGACATTGGAAAAGCTTTAGCATACGAACTACACGATCTTGTGCTAGGCTTAGGATTGGGTTTTTGTCCATCACATCATTCTCCTAATGATCTGATCCCGTTATCAACGACATCCAATGTCCATGGTCAGGAAACTGTAACCATCTGTTGATCAACGAGCTAGTCAAATAGAGGCTTACTAGGGACATGGTGTTGTCTATGTATCCACACATATATCTGAGTTTCCTATCAATACAATTCTAGCATGGGTAATAAACAATTATCATGAACAAGGAAATATAATAATAACCAATTTATTATTGCCTCTAGGGCATATTTCCAACAGGTAGGACGTGCCCCCCACCCTCGTGGTGGCCTCGGGACTCTGTTGGTCCATCTCTGGTACTCCGTGGGCTTCATCTGGTCCAAAAACAATCTCCATGAAATTTCAGGTCAATTGGACTCCGTTTGGTATTCCTTTTATGCGATACTCAAAAACAAGGGAAAAAACAGAAAACTGGCACTGGGCTCTGGGTTAATAGGTTAGTCCCAAAAATCATATAAAATAGCATATAAATGCATATAAAACATCCTAGATGGATAATATAATAGCATGGAACAATAAAAAATTATAGATACGTTGGAGACGTATCAGGTGCCAGAGTGGCCTTCCCGACGCGGAGCGTCAAGGCGGCCGTGGACATGCCCGAGCGCATCCTGGTCGAGTGCCCGTGCTTCTTGGACCGGAGCGCCACGATCGGCGGCGAGCCTGGGCCAGCGGGAAGCCTGGGGACACCGGCGGTCGACGGGCACACCGGCGGAGAAGTGGCCGACCCCATAGCTGGAAGAAGGTGCTTCTTGATCGAGAACGCCGGTGACTCCGCGGGCGGGGGCGGCGCCGCGGCTGATGGGATCGACGGGAGCAGAGGGAGAGAGAGAGAGGGGATTGAGGATTAGGGAGAGAGAGAGAGGGATTAACTCGAGACACACATCTCCAGAGAGCCACCCACGTGCGCCTCAAAGCATCGCTCGGGCCTGGCTCTTGGGAAACTGCCGATTCGGCCGTTCCCAACAGGTTAGGCCCAGGGGTGCTTTAAGAACCGTGCTATGCGGGCTGAATAGTGTATGCGGGAAACCAAACAACCGAGGTCCGAAAAGATGCTGCACCGCGTGGGCCTTGTTGGCCTCGATGCAGGCAACCAAACTCGCCCTATATGTTCAGGAAGTACATAATAGTGCGCGTGCGCTCCCAACTGGTCTTGAGCGGCTGGCGTGGCACCGATCGATCCTCTCGCATTGTATGGTCGCACGTGCTAGTGTCCCCTGGTTGATTTTCGCCACCGTCGGCATCTCCCGCACACCTTGCCTGGTCAAGCCGGGCGCGCGGTGCGCATAACCCTGGTAGGCCTGCCATGTCATAGACTGTGTAGGTGTGGCCGTTCGTGAGCGTAGACAAGTAGTGGTGGTGGATAGTTTCGAATTTCGTGCCACTTCCCTTTCCCCTCCAAGTCACTTGTTTCCTCGCCTCATTTTCCTCTCCCTCCCGATTCGCCGGGCTCGCCACTGCATCCGCCATTGAAGCTTGCACAGGAGGCGGAGGCGTAGCGGAGGAGGCATCAGCTACTCGTCGTCAGCTCAGGTACGGTCGCCGGTCACTGTCTCTAAGCGCTCACCCCCCTTTGCACCTGTACCGTTCTCGCCGCGGCTGTAGCACCGAGGCATCCACTCCTCGTCGGTGGCTCAGGTACGGTCGCCGGTTGCCGTCTCAAGCCGCCCACCCTGCTCGCTCGTTCTCCCCGTGCTCGTACTGTTCCCACCGCGCTCGTAGTGGGGAGGCCGCGGCCGTAGGGGAGGCCGTGCCCGTAGTGCTCTTGAGGCACCTGTAGCGGGGGAGGCTGTGCCGTAGTGCTCTCACTGTGCCCGTAGTGTTCTCGCCGCGCCTGTAGTGGCGAGGCTGCACCCGAAGTTGTCGCAGTGATTTTTGGGGTACACACACCCCCGGTGATGTCCCGATGTGATTTAGATTTCATTAGATCTGGTGTGGTCCAAATCATGCGCGTATGTCCTAATGTTGTTTTTGCCACGACCTAGTTGCAATTTAGTTGGTAGATAATTCACCATCGTCATCGAATCCCTTTGATTTTTTATCTGTTTTTTTATTTTTTCATGCCCACTTGCGCAATGAGTTGTTTGCAGTTGGCAGTTGCAAAAGTAAGAGTTTCACAGGGAAAGTTATGTTGTTGTCTCACCTGTTTTTGTGTGAGTATGATTTGTTCTTATGCCACTGCATGTGTGTGTCTGTGTGTGTGCAACTCTTTTTTACACATTTTGTTGCTGCTATTTTAGTGGTAGAAAAATCCATAGAGTTCATCTAGGTTATTCTGTGGATGAACATCACAATGCATAAACTTGAATAAACATTATAAATTGCCTAGCCCCTAGCTTCTACAGATCCAGGTGCAATAGTTGCACACCACTGGGATGTGTGTATGTGCATTTTTTTACTTGACATTTGTCCAGTTCCAGTTGGCAGTTCCCGGTGCATTAGGAAAAAGGATCGAGAAGAGGGGTCTAGAGGGGGGGGGGGTGATTAGACCCTTGACAAGCTAAAGTAGCCATTTTTTTATTCTTCAAGTTAAGGTTGAGATTTAGCACAAGTTTAAGCATTCCAATACATTTCAAGCAAGCATGACACAAGTATATGCAGGGAAAAAAGTAAAGCATGCTAATTGCAAGAAAGTAAAGGGATGGTATTGGAGTGTTCAAACGCAATGAAGACACGAAGGTTTTTGACGTGGTTCCGATAGGTGGGGCTATCGTACATCCACGTTGATGGAGACTTTGACCCACAAAGGGTAACGGTTGCATGAGTCCACGGAGGGCTCCACCCACGAAGGGTCCGCGAAGAAGCAACCTTGTCTGTCTCACCATGGCCATCGCCCACGAAGGACTTGCCTCACTCAGGCTGAAGTAGGCGATATCCTTGCCCTTACAGACTTATTGGTTCAACTCCACAACTTGACGGGGGCTCCCAAGCGACACCTAACCAATCTAGGAGACACCACTCTCTAAAAGGTAATAGATGATATGTTTATGATGAACTCCTTGCTCTTGTGCTTCAAATGATGGTCTCCCCAACAATCAACTCTCTCTCATGGATTTGGCTATGGTGAAAAGATGATTTGAGTGGAAATCAACTTGGGGGAGGCTAGAAATCAAGATTCTTATGGTTGGATTGGAATATCCTGGTCTCGACACATGAGTAGGTGGTTCTCTCTCAGAAAATGTATGGTGGAAGTGTAGGCACGTTCTTATGGCTCTCTCACATATGGAGGACAGGGTGGAGGGGTACATATAGCCTCCACACAAAATCCAACTGTTACACACATTTGACCAATCTCGGTGAGACCGAATAGCTAAACTCGGTGGGACCGATTAGTTCAAAATGTGGACATTAGGAATCTTGGTGGGACCGACTGGAACAACTCGGTGGGACCGATGTGCTAGGGCTTAGGGCAAACGTCATCTCGGTGGCGCCGATTGCATCAACTCGGTGAGACCAAAGTGAAGTAATAGGGCAACAGAGAATTGGTCAAGCCATCTCGGTGATAGGCCTTGATGTGCTCATTTGATAAGATTTGGTGTGCTCTCTCTCCCCCTTTGACATCAATTTCCAAGAAGGGTGCTTCTGGAGCATGAGGCTAGTAGGTGTGGTCCTTGAGAGTCACTACAAAGCAGTAGGTAGCTTAGGATGCTGATAGAGGGAAGAATCATTGAGTGAAGCTGAGGAAAATAGGCAGTAAGAATTGGTAAAACATTTTCTCAGAGTTGAAATCGATGACACCGATACGGTTCCATCGGTGACTCCGAGATGACAGAGTCACAGAAGGTTCTTATCGGTGAAACAAAGCTAGTCTGTGCTAGCTGTACCGATGAACTATATACAAGGAACCCTTGTATTTCGATCGAGCCGACAGATTTGGATCGAAGAGACCGAGTTCAACGCAGAGTAAAGATTTTGTCAACTCAGCTCACTTGGCAAGTAAAATCTCACAACGATTTGCAAGGAATTTTTGGAAGGTTTGCAATGAATTTGCAATTGAATCACAAATGAAAAGCAGAAGATATCTAGATGAAGGGAGACACAAAGGCAAGAAGAACATACAGATGGAAAAATCAACTAAGCAAAAGAGCACTAGAGAACTTCATCTAGAAAAGGTTGGCGATAAAGTCACCTATGTTAGAGTATATTGTCTGAGGAGTCAAGTGATAGCACTTGATCATAGGTCATACTCGTCGTTTAAGCTCAAAATGCGGTTACCATTTTTCATTTAAGGATTTTGATGTATTCACATTTTGTTGAGTTGCTTTATCTCATATCTTGGAGTAAAGATTATCTAAGATGGAATGACATACCTTGGGGTGTGGTGTTGATCTTGATCATGCAGTTGAACTTGTGTTGGATGCTCAAGGTTGATGTTGTTAATCAAGAGTTGGGAGCACCACTTGTAGTTTGAGTTCATCTTCCGACATGGGTTTGTCTTGCAAGGAAGAGCACTTGTGCATCCAAATTTACAACCATGAAATTTTACATATGGAGATAGTCAAAGGATATGTTGAGTGAGTTCATGCTTCCTTGAGATCAACATCTAAACTATAGGTACTTGGTGACGTAGAAATTGCTTGGGATATGAGTGACTTGCAATTTCCTAGATTAAACCTCATCCAAGTAGCTACATGGGCTAGATAACATGTAAGGGTACAAGTATGGATCCAAGACATATGATCATCATCATAAGAGAAATATCAAGAATTAATCACAAAAGGCTCATGCCTTGCATGTATCCAAATGAAACTATTATTCCAAGTTTTAGGCATAAACGTTATTCAATTCACCTCTCAAATAGAAAAATACTTTATCATCAAGCGGTTTGGTGAATATATTCGCCAATTGCTTATCTGTACGAACATGCTTAAGATTGATGTCTCCTTTAGCAACATGATCCCGAATGAAGTGATGACGAACTTCAATGTGCTTAGTTCGAGAGTGTTGCACGGGATTGTGAGCAATCTTAATCGCACTTTCATTGTCACAAAGCAATGGAACATGTTTCACATGTATCCGATAATCCTTAATAGTTTGGGTCATCCAAAGTAATTGAGCACAACATGATCCAGCGGCAATGTATTACGCTTCGGCAGTGGATAAGGATACCGAGTTTGTTTCTTGGAGGACCAAGACACAAGGGATCTACCAAGAAATTGACAAGCACCTGAAGAGGACTTCCTATCAACCTTGTCACCGGCATAGTCTGAATCGGAGTAGCCAACAAGATCAAAAGATGACCTCTTAGGATACCAAATGCCAAAGTTTGGTGTATGAATTAAGTATCTCACTATCCTTTTCATGGACTTAATATGACACTCTTTAGGGGCTGCTTGATATCGTGCACACATGCACACACTTAGCATAATATCAGGACGGGAGGCACATAGATATAACTATGAACCAAATCATAGAGCGGTAAACCTTTTGGTCAACCGGTTTGCCATCCTTAGTCAAGTCAAGATGTCCACTAGTGGGCATGGGTGTTTTCATACCTTTGCTTTCTTGCATGTTGAACTTCTTGAAAAGATCCTTGGTATACTTTGTTTGAGAAACAAAGGTACCTTCCTTAGTTTGCTTGATTTGCAAACCAAGAAAAAATTTGAGTTCACTCATCATAGACATCTCAAATTGCTCCGACATTAGCCTTCCAAACTTTTCACTAAAATGGGGGTTAGTAGAGCCAAATATGATATCATCCACATACATTTGGCATACAAATAATTCACCATTATCCCTTTTAGTAAAAAGTGTAGAATCAATCTTCCCAATTTCAAAGCCTTTTTCAATAAGAAACTTGGTCAAGCATTTATACCATGCTCTAGGGGCTTGTTTAAGACCATAAAGAGCTTTATGAAGTTTCTAGACGTGATTAGGTTTCTTGGGATTAACAAAGCTGAGAGGTTGTTTAACATAAACTTCCTCCTCAATTTCTCCATTTAGAAAAGCACTTTTAGTGCCCATTTAGTATAAGGTGATATCATGGTGATTGGAATAAGCAAGCAAGATGCGTATGGACTCAAGTCTAGCAACGGGGGCATATGTCTCACCATAGTCCATACCTTCGACTTGAGTGTAGCCTTGGGCGACGAGATGGGCCTCGTTGCGTACAACTTGTCCATCTTCATCTTGCTTATTCCGAAACACCCATTTGGTTCCAATGACATTGTGATCGTCGTTTGGCTTTTCAACCAATGTGCATAGCATTTACCCCATCTGGATCATTAAGAGCTTCTTCTACCTTCATAGTTCAACACTAGAAATGAATGAGTAGTGTTCACAAAAGTTATCTAAACGGGTTTTAGAGCGAGTGATTCTACCAGTTTGAATGTCATCAAAGATTTGTTCAACGGGATGGTCTCTTGTGACTCTTGCTCTAACTCGTGAGAGCTTTTGTTTGGGTTGGGGTGGAACATCCTCTTCATTGTCTTCTTCTTCTCCTCCTTCATTATTGTTGGTGTTGTCGTTCTCTTGTGGAGGTGGAGAGGGAGGTTGAGGCGGTTCATCTTGTTGTACTTCTTCATTTCCTCCGTCTTGATGTGTTCCACTTGTGGATGTCTCTAAGTCAACTTGTGGTTCACCTTGATGTGAAGTTGAGGCTTCCGCTTGAATAGACAAAGTACTCTCCTTCACCTCTGTTGGGCGAATCTTGCCAATGGACAAATCTTGGATTGCTTCCCGAGGATCTTTATCTCCTACATCAATTGGCAATTGCTCTACTTGTGAGCCGTTAGATTCATCAAACTTCACATCTACCGTCTCTTCAACCTTTTGGGTGAAATTGTTGTAGACACGGTAAGTGTGAGAGTTCGAGTCATTACCGAGTAGGAAACCTGCATGAGATTTAGGAGCAAATTTTGATCGAGGATACTTGTCGAGAATGTAACACTTTGAGCCAAATACTTGAAAGTATCCAACTTGGGGTTTGTTACCTGTGAGAAGCTCGTATGCCGTCTTGCCGGGAAGCTTGTGAAGATATAGTCGATTCGTAGCATGACAAGTTGTCTCAACCAATTCCGCCCAAAAGTGTCTTGGCGTCTTGTATTCATCAAGCATCGTTCTTGCCATCTCGATAAGTGTCCGGTTCTTCCTCTCAACAACTCTGTTTTGTTGAGGCGTGTACGTAGCCGAGAACTCATGTGAGATCCCTTCTTCGTCAAGAAAGGTATCCACATTGGCGTTTTTTTAACTCCGTTCCATTGTCGCTTCAAACCTTCTTGATCTTCACTTCAAATGGTTTTGGGCATTCCTAGCAAAGTTCTTGAAGTTCTTTTAGACCTGTGATTTATCATCAAGAAAGAACACGCACGTAAATCTTGAAAAGTCGTCAACAATGACCAAACCGAACGAGTTACCACCAAGGCTCTTGTAAACGTTGGGGCCGGAAAGATCCATATGAAGTAGCTCAAGCGGTCTTCTCGTGGTCATGATGTTCTTCATGGGATGACTTCCTCCAACCTGTTTTCCTGCTTGACAAGCACTACAAAGTCTATCCTTGTCAAATATGACATCTTTAACACTAATGATATGATCACCTTTAATAAGCTTATCAAGATTTCGCATGCCTACATGACCTAACCTTCTATGACATAACCGACCTTTAGAAGATTTAGCAATTAAGAAAGTACGAGGTTGGGCTCTCTAGTGAAATCAACAATATATAGATCACCTCTATGAATACCGGTAAAGACCATATTATGATTATCTCTATGAAACACTTGGCAATCTACTTCAGTAAATAGAACATTGAAACCAAAGTCGGCTAGTCTTGTTGGTGCAATATCTTCCTACCTTGAGTTTTGGAGATTGTTGACAGAAACAGGTATGGACTAATTTGTTTGCTAGTGCACATAGAGAGAAAAGTCCATACACAACCAAAGAGAATGTTGTCTCTGGTGCTGAGTTCGAGGAACTTCACCGAAGCATATTGACACGTCTCCAACGTATCTATAATTTTTGATTGATCCATGCTATATTATCTTCTGTTTTGGACATTATTGGGCTTTATTATTCACTTTTATATTTTTTTTGGGACTAACCTATTAACCGGAGGCCCAACCCAGAATTGTTGTTTTTTGCCTATTTGAGTTTCGCAGAAAAAGAATATCAAGCGGAGTCCAAACGGAATGAAACCTTCGGGAACGTGATTTTTTGAACGAACAAGATCCAGGAGACTTGGACCCTACGTCAAGAAACAAAAGAGGAGGCCACGAGGTAGGGGGCGCGCCCTCCACCCTCATGGGCCCCCTGTTGCTCCACCGACGTACTCCTTCCTCCTATATATAACTACGTACCCCCAAATGATCAGATACGGAGCCAAAAACCTAATTCCACCGCCGCAACCTTATGTATCCACGAGATCCCATCTTGGGGCCTGTTCTGGAGCTCCGCCGGAGGGGGCATCCATCACGGAGGGCTTCTACATCAACACCATAGCCTCTCCGATGAAGTGTGAGTAGTTTACCTCAGACCTTCGGGTCCATAGTTAGTTGCTAGATGGCTTCCTCTCTCTTTTTGGATCTCAATACAATGTTCTCCCCCTCTCTCGTGGAGATCTATTTGATGTAATCTTCTTTTTGCGATGTGTTTGTTGAGACCGATGAATTGTGGGTTTATGATCAAGTTTATCTATGAACAATATTTGAATCTTCTCTGAATTCTTTTATGTGTGATTGGTTATCTTTGCAAGTCTCTTCGAATTATTAGTTTGGTTTGGCCTACTGGATTGATCTTTTTTGCAATGGGAGAAGTGCTTATCTTTGGGTTCAATCTTGCGGTGTCCTTTCCCAGTGACAGTAGGGGCAGCAAGGCACGTATTGTATTGTTGCCATCGAGGATAACAGATGGGGTTTTCATCATATTGCATGAATTTATCCCTCTACATCATGTCATCTTGCTTAAGGCGTTACTCTGTTGTTATGAACTTAATACTCTAGATGCATGCTGGATAGCGGTCGATGTGTGGAGTAATAGTAGTAGATGCAGGCAGGAGTCGGTCTACTTGTCTCGGACGTGATGCCTATATACATGATCATACCTAGTTATTCTCATAACTATGCTCAATTCTGTCAATTGCTCAACAGTAATTTGTTCACCCACCGTAAAATACTTATGCTCTTGAGAGAAGCCACTAGTGAAACCTATGGCCCCGGTCTATCTTCATCATATTAATCTTCCAACACTTAGTTATTTCCTTTGCTTTTTACTTTGCTTTTATTTTACTTTGCATCTTTATCACAAAAGTACCAAAAATATTATCCTATCATATCTATCGATCTCACTCGTAAGTGACCGTGAAGGATTGACAACCCCTTATCGCGTTGGTTGTGAGGATTTATTTGTTTTGTGTAGGTGCGAGGGACTCATGATAGCCTCCTCTTGGATTGATACCTTGGTTCTCAAAAACTGAGGGAAATACTTACGCTACTTTGCTGCATCACCCTTTCCTCTTCAAGGGAAAACCAATGCAGTGCTCAAGAGGTAGCAAGAAGGATTTCTAGCGCCGTTGCCGGGGAGGTCTACGCAAAAGTCAACATACCAAGTATCCATCACAATCCCTCATCTCTCGCATTATATTATTTGCCATTTGCCTCTCGTTTTCCTCTCCCCCACTTCACCCTTGCCATTTTATTCGCCCTCTCTTTTTCGTTCGCCTCTTTTTTGCTTGCTTTTTGTTTGCTCGTGTGTTGGATTGCTTGTTTGTCACGATGGCTCAATATAATACCAAATTATGTGACTTTACCAATACCAACAATAATGATTTCCTCTTACCGATACTGAATCTTGTGAAATCAATGCTGCTTTGTTGAATCTTGTCATGAAAGATCAATTCGCCGGCCTTCCTAGTGAAGATGCCGCTACTCATCTAAATAGCTTCGTTGATTTGTGTGATATGCAAAAGAAGAAAGATGTTGATAATGATATTGTTAAATTGAAGCTATTTCCTTTTTAAGCTTAGAGATCGTGCTAAAGCTTGGTTTTCGTCTTTGCCTAAAAATAGTATTGATTCTTGAAATAAGTGCAAAGATGCTTTTATCTCTAAGTATTTTCCTCCGCTAAGATCATCTCTCTTAGAAAGGATATTATGAATTTTAAGCAACTTGATCATGAACATGTTGCACAAGCTTGGGAGAGGATGAAATTAATGATTCGTAATTGCCCTACTCATGGTTTGAATTTGTGGATGATTATACAAAAAATTATGCGGATTGAATTTTGCTTCTAGAAATCTTTTAGATTCGGCATGGGAGGCACTTTTATGGAAATCACTTTAGGAGAAGCTACTAAACTCCTAGATAATATTATGGTTAATTATTCTCAATGGCACACTGACAAGATCTACTAATAAAAAGTGCATGCGATAGAAGAAATTAATGTGTTGAGTGGAAAGATGGATGAACTTATGAAATTATTTGCTACTAAGAGTGTTTCTTCTGATCCTAATGATATGCCTTTGTCTACTTTGATTGAGAATAATAATGAATCTATGGATGTGAATTTTGTTGGTAGGAATAATTTTGGTAACAACGCGTATATAGGAAACTTTAATCCAAGGCCTTATCCTAGTAATTCCTCTAATAATTATGGTAATTCGTACAACAATTCTTATGGAAATTTTAATAAGATGCGCTCTGAATTTGAGACTAGTATTAAAGAGTTTATGAATTCGCAAAAGAATTTCAATGCTTTGCTTGAAGAGAAATTATTTAAAGTTGATGAATTGGCTAGGAACATTGATAGAATTTCTCTTGATGTTGATTCTTTAAAGCTTAGATCTATTCCTCCTAAGCATGATATCAATGAGTCTCTCAAAGCCATGAGAATTTCCATTGATGAGTGCAAAGAAAGAACCGCTAGGATGCGTGCTAAGAAAGATTGCTTTATGAAAGCGTGTTCTTCAAATTTCTATGAAAATAAAGATGAAGATCTAAAAGTTATTGATGTGTCCCCTATTAAATATTTGATTTGCAATATGAATCTTGATAATGATGGGACTGAATATGATCCACCTTTACGTAGAAGGCGTTCCAAAAATTCGGAGTTTTTAGATCTTGATGCTAAAACTGATAAAAGTGGGATTGAAGAAATCAAAACCCTAGATGTTAATAAACCCACTATTTTGGATTTCAAGGAATTTAATTATGAAAATTGCTCTTTGATAGATTGTATTTCCTTGTTGCAATCCGTGCTAAATTCTCCTCATGCTTATAGTCAAAATAAAGCGTTTACTAAACATATCGTTGATGCTTTGATGCAATCTTATGAAGAAAAGCTTGAGTTGCAAGTTTCTATCCCTAGAAAACTTTATGATGAGTGGGAACCTACTATTAAAATTAAGATTAAAGATCATGAGTTCTATGCTTTATGTGATTTGGGTGCTAGTGTTTCCACTATTCCCAAAACTTTGTGCGATTTGCTAGATTTCCGTGATTTTGATGATTGCTCTCTAAACTTGCACCTTGCGGATTCCACCATTAAGAAATCTATGGGAATAATTAATGATGTTCTTATTGTTGCAAATAGGAACTATGTGCCCGTATATTTTATCGTTCTTGACATAGATTGCAATCCTTCATGTCCTATTATTCTTGGTAGACCTTTCCTTAGAACGATTGGTGCAACTATTGATATGAAGGAAGGGAATATTAGACCACTAAATAAAGGCATGGAACAATTCCCTAGGAAGAAAATAAAACAACCATATGAATCTATTATGAGAGCCACTTATGGATTGCCTACCAAAGATGGCAATACCTAGATCTATCCTTGCTTTTATGCCTAGCTAGGGGCGTTAAACGATAACGCTTGTTGGGAGGCAACCCAATTTTATTTTTAGTTTTTTGCTTTTGCTTCTGTTAGGGAATAAATCTTTGATCTAGCCTCTGGTTAGATGTTTTTTATGTTTTAATTAGTGTTTGTGCCAAGTTAAACCTATAGGATCTTCTTGGATGATAGTTATTTGATCTTGCAGCAATTTCCAGAAACTTCTGTTCATAAAAATAATTGTTAAAAATCACCAGAACGTGATAAAATACTGATTCCAATTGATGCTGATCATAAAAAAATTGTATAGGTCTTCCTATTTTGGCTCATTTTTTGGAGTTCCAGAAGTTTGCGTTAGTTACAGATTACTACAGACTGTTCTGTTTTTGACAGATTCTGTTTTCATGTGTTGTTTGCTTATTTTGATGAATCTATCGCTAGTAAAAGAGTTTATAAACCATAGAGAAGTTGGAATAAAGTAGGTTTAACACCAATATAAATAAAGAATGAGTTCATTACAGTATCTTGAAGTGGTCTTTTGTTTTATTTGGCTAACGAGCTCACGAGATTTTCTGTTGAGTTTTGTGTTGTGAAGTTTTCAAGTTTTGGGTGAAAGATTTGATGGATTATGGAACAAGGAGTGGCAAGATACTAAGCTTAGGGATGCCCATGGTAGCCCCAAGATAATCTAAGGACACCAAAAAGCCAAAGCTTGCGGATGCCCCGGAAGGCATCCCCTCTTTCGTCTACTTCCATCGGTAACTTTACTTGGAGCTATATTTTTATTCACCACATGATATGTGTTTTGCTTGGAGCGTCTTGTATGATTTGAGTCTTCGCTTTTTAGTTTACCACAATTATCCTTTCTGTACACACCTTTTGAGAGAGACGCACAGGATTTAGAAATTATTAGAATACTCTATGTGCTTCACTTATATCTTTTGAGTTATATAGTTTTGCTCTAGTACTTCACTTATATCTTTTATAGCACGGTGGTGGATTTGTTTTATAGAAACTATTGATCTCTCATGCTTCACTTAGATTATTTTGAGAGTCTTAAATAGCATGGTAATTTGCTTAAATAATCCTAATATGCTAGGTATTCAAGATTAGTAAAAACTTTATTATGAGTGTGTTGAATACTAAGAGAAGTTTGATGCTTGATGATTGTTTTGAGATATGGAGGTAGTGATATTAAAGTCGTGCTAGTTGAGTAGTTGTGAATTTGATAAATGCTTGTGTTGAAGTTTGCAAGTCCCGTAGCATGCACATATGGTAAACGTTATGTAATAAATTTTAAACATGAGGTGTTCTTTGATTGTCCTCCTTATGAGTGGCGGTCGGGGACGAGCGATGGTCTTTTCCTACCAATCTATCCCCCTAGGAGCATGCACATAGTGCTTGGTTTTTGATGACTTGTAGATTTTTGCAATAAGTATGTGAGTTCTTTATGACTAATGTTGAGTCCATGGATTATACGCACTCTCACCCTTCCATCATTGCTAGCCTCTTCGGTACCATGCATTGCCCTTTCTCACATTGAGAGTTGGTGCAAACTTAGCGGTGCATCAAACCCGTGATATGATCGCTCTTTCACACATAAACCTCCTTATATCTTCCTCAAAACAGCCACCATACCTACCTATTATGGCATTTCCATAGCCATTCCGAGATATATTGCCATGCAACTTTCCACCATTCCGTTTATCATGACACGTTCATCATTGTCATATTGCTTAGCATGATCATGTAGTTGACATAGTATTTGTGGCAAAGCCACCGTTCATAATTGTTTCATACATGTCACTCTTGGTTCATTGCATATCCCAGTACACCGCCGGAGGCATTCATATAGAGTCATACTTTGTTCTAGTATCGAGTTGTAATCATTGAGTTGTAAATAAATAGAAGTGTGATGATCATCATTTTTAGAGCATTGTCCCAAGTGAGGAATAAAAAAAGGGGAGAAAGGCCATAAAAAAAGAGAGAGAAGCCCAAAAAAATGAGAGAAAAAGAGAGAAGGGACAATGTTACTATCCTTTACCACACTTGTGCTTCAAAGTAGCGCCATAACCTTCATGATAGAGAGTCTCTTGTTTTGACACTTTCATATACTAGTGGGAATTTTTCATTATAGAACTTGGCTTGTATATTCCAACAATGGGCCTCCTCAAGTGCCCTAGGTCTTCGTGAGCAAGCAAGTTGGATGCACACCCACTTAGTTTCTTTTGTTGAGCTTTCATACATTTATAGCTCTAGTGCATCTGTTGCATGGCAATCCCTACTCCTTGCATTAACATCAATCGATGGGCATCTCCATAGCTCATTGATTAGCCTTGTTGATGTGAGACTTTCACCTTTGTTGTCTTCTCCACATAACCCCCATCATCATATTCTATTCCACCCATAGTGCTATGTCCATGGCTCGCGCTCATATATTGTGTGAAAGTTTATAGGATTGAGATTACTAAAGTATGAAACAATTGCTTGGCTTGTCATCGGCGTTGTGCATGATGAGAGCATTCTTGTGTGACGAAAATGGGGCATGACTAAACTATATGATTTTGTAGGGATGAACTTTCTTTGGCCATGTTATTTTGAGAGGACATAATTGCTTAGTTAGTATGCTTGAAGTATTATTATTTTTATGTCAACATGAACTTTTATCTTGAATCTTTTGGATCTGAATATTCATACCACAATTAAGAAGAATTACATTGAAATTATGCCTAGTAGCACTCTGCATCAAAAATTCTGTTTTTATCATTTACCTACTCGAGGACGAGCAGGAATTAAGCTTGGGGATGCTTGATACGTCTCCAACGTATCTATAATTTTTGATTGTTCCATGCTATATTATCTTCTGTTTTGGACATTATTGGGCTTTATTATTCACTTTTATATTATTTTTGGGACTAACCTATTAACCGGAGGCCCAGCCCTGAATTGTTGTTTTTTTGCCTATTTCAGAGTTTCGTAGAAAAAGAATATCAAATGGAGTCCAAACGGAATGAAACCTTTGGGAACGTGATTTTTGGAACGAACAAGATCCAGGAGACTTGGACCCTATGTCAAGAAACAAAAGAGGAGGCCATGAGGTAGGGGGGTGTGCTTACCCCCCCCACCCCAGGGCGCGCCCTCCACCCTCGTGGGCCCCCTGTTGCTCCACCAACGTACTCCTTCCTCCTATATATAGCTATATACCCCCAAACGATCATATACGGAGCCAAAAACCTAATTCCACCGCCGCAACCTTCTGTACCCACGAGATCCCATCTTGGGGCTTGTTAGGAGCTCCACGGGGGGGCATCCATCACGGAGGGCTTCTACATCAACACCATAGCCTCTCTGATGAAGTGTGAGTAGTTTACCTCAGACCTTCGGGTCCATAGTTAGTAGCTAGATGGCTTCCTCTCTCTTTTTGGATCTCAATACAATGTTCTCCCCCTCTCTCGTGGAGATCTATTTGATGTAATCTTCTTTTTGCGGTGTGTTTGTTGAGATCGATGAATTGTGGGTTTATGATCAAGTTTATTTATGAACAATATTTGAATCTTCTCTGAATTCTTTTATGTATGATTGGTTATCTTTGCAAGTCTTTTTGAATTATTAGTTTGGTTTGGCCTACTAGATTGATCTTTCTTGCAATGGGAGAACTGCTTAGCTTTGGGTTCAATCTTGCGGTGTCCTTTCCCAGTGACAGTAGGGGCAGCAAGGCACATATTGTATTGTTGCCATCGAGGATAACAAGATGGTTTTTTTATCATATTGCATGAATTTATCCCTCTACATCATGTCATCTTGCTTAAGGCGTTACTCTATTTTATGAACTTAATACTCTAGATGCATGCTGGATAGCGGTCGATGAGTGGAATAATAGTAGTAGATGCAGGCAGGAGTCGGTCTACTTGTCTCGGACGTGATGCCTATATACATGATCATACCTAGATATTCTCATAACTATGCTCAATTATGTCAATTGCTCAACAGTAATTTGTTCACCCACCGTAAAATACTTATGCTCTTGAGAGAAGCCACTAGTGAAACCTATGGCCCCCGGGTCTATCTTCATCATTTTCATCTTCCAACACTTAGTTATTTCCTTTGCTTTTTTACTTTGCTTTTATTTTACTTTGCATCTTTATCACAAAAATACCAAAAATATTATCCTATCATATCTATCAGATCTCACTCGCGTAAGTGACCGTGAAGGGATTGACAACCCCTTATCGCGTTGGTTGCGAGGATTTATTTGTTTTGTGTAGGTGCGAGGGACTCGCGCGTAGCCTCCTACTGGATTGATACCTTGGTTCTCAAAAACTGAGGGAAATACTTACGCTACTATGCTGCATCACCCTTTCCTCTTCAAGGGAAAACCAACCCAATGCTCAAGAGGTAGCACATATCTGCGCTGGAGAGAAGAACGAGCTACATCGGATGAAGAGATAGAGTCAAGAAGATTAATGTGATGAAATCGACCCCTTGAAAGATTTGCTAAGATAGCAAAGCTTTCTGCCTCGATACCATCGTCCGAAGAAATTGACTGCTGCGATTGAAGTCGACGACAAAATGAAGACGTAGCATTCGTTGAGTTCTTCTTCTTTAAGTCTTTTGAGTCATAGGACTTCCGTACTATTAAGAGGGGTACAGGTTCTCGTCGCTTAGATCAGCTGTGATGCTTAGCTACAACCTATGAAAGATGCGAGAGCAATCTCTTTGTGCTCCGAGTAAATACTTGCGAGCAAGAGACTGTGTTCTTCTTCGCTATGAGGGATTTGCCTCGGACCGAGGAGTTAGCATTTCTTGCTTAGCAAGGAATGTTACCGTTGAGCTCAAATACGACCGTTGGAATCATGTCGCTTGGCTATTGGCTGAGGCCGGTGTCCAATTTGGTCATTTCCCATCTGGGAAGGCTACGACTATAATTAGCCACCCCGCTCCAACGTTATCCGTTGGTTGATCCGCTTGAGATTTCTGAGAAGATTGATTTGAGCAACCCCTCTCTGAGTGATTTTAGTTTAAGATCCACCGAGAGAAAACCAAGAGCCCAAACTTAGATAGTGGTTTAGCATCACAACAGTTCTGAGTGTGAGTTCTTGTACCTGTTACTCTTGAGAGCTGCACACTCTCTAGACGGATAGGTTTGGCTTTGAGTGATGAAGAGTCGTTGTCTTCACCGAGCCTGATCTTCAGCAACCAAGAGTGATTGTGGTTCGCGAAGGTCGACCGTAGGTTTGGAGATTGCCGACAAGCATGTACCACGAGTGAAATCAACCTGAGTCTAATCAGCTCTGTGTTGAAGGAGAATATTCAGCTTGGGCGTTTGGGTAATATGGTTTATTCGGTTTGGTTAGTTTGGTTTACGGGTAATACGGTTAGTAGATAATGAAAACCGAAGTCTGCCAGAAAAAAAAACATACTCAAATTACCCGAAAATTTCGGTTCGGGTAATTCAGGTACCCATAACCCGAAATATTCAGACCAGCATACTGTAGAAAATTCAGAGTTTGGAAATTCAGTGCAACATAGCTAACATCTCTGCTTGTAACATTACAATATAGTGCAGATGTAGCCTCACAATCACAGCAGCAAAAAAATCAGATATAACAAAAGCACAAATTCAGTCTCAGGTGATATGCAAGTGCATAGCAGAAATGCACAGTGCAAGCACAAATTCAATTATGCAAGTGGACAACACAAGCACGAATTCATGCATTCAGCAACATGACATCAAATTTGACAATAATAAACTCACCACACAGTCTCATACTCTCATAGGTGATAGCTCCCAACACACTAGTGCATAACACCAGTGCACAACACAAGTCTTCCAAACGCACAATAAACATGGTTCAAGCTGAATAGGTCCAAACAGTCACAAACACACACATGACACAAGTAATAGGTCCAAGCTGAGATAACCATAGCTAATATTTTAAGGGCTTAACAAGTTTCCTTGACGGAGAAGCTGAGAAAACCATAGAAGATAGAACACAAGAAGAGAGGTGAGAGGGTTCCTTAGGTTGGTGGCACACTTGATGTTCTTCTGGTATTCCTGCAAAAGTGAAAGGAAAATGACTTGAATATAGTGTAAGTGCAAAACAAATTAAAACAGAAATCTTGCGTAACATTAAGGTGATATGTATACGAGATCATGCATATCATTTCCACTTTCCCACCATAGTTTCCAGAATATCAAGTTGAAAACAACATGCAAGTTACAGGGGAAATCTTGCAATAATATTACTCACCAAGACTTATGATTCAGTGTCATTGATGTCTACTACACAACCTTCTTCTTGTAGACGTTGTTGGGCCTCCAAGTGCAGAGGTTTGTAGGACAGTAGCAAATTTCCCTCAAGTGGATGACCTAAGGTTTATCAATCCGTGGGAGGCGTAGGATGAAGATGGTCTCTCTCAAGCAAACCTGCAACCAAATAACAAAGAGTCTCTTGTGTCCCCAACACACCCAATACAATGGTAAATTGTATAGGTGCACTAGTTCGGCGAAGAGATGGTGATACAAGTGCAATATGGATGGTAGATATAGGTTTTTGTAATCTGAAAAAAATAAAAAACAGCAAGGTAACTAATGATAGAAGTGAGCAGAAACGGTATTGCAATGCCTTGAAACAAGGCCTAGGGTTCATACTTTCACTAGTGCAAGTTCTCTCAACAATAATAACACAATTGGATCATATAAATATCCCTCAACATGCAACAAAGAGTCACTCCAAAGTCACTAATAGCGGAGAACAAACGAAGAGATTATTGTAGGGTGTGAAACCACCTCAAAGTTATCTTTTTTGATCGATCTATTCAAGAGTCCGTAGTAAAATAACACGAAGCTATTCTTTCCGTTCGATCTATCCTAGAGTTCATACTAGAATAACACCTTAAGACACAAATCAACCAAAACCCTAATGTCACCTAGATACTCCAATGTCACCTCAAGTATCCGTGGGTATGATTATACGATAGGCATCACACAATCTCAGATTCATCTATTCAACCAACACAAAGAACTTCGAAGAGTGCCCCAAAGTTTCTACCGGAGAGTCAAGACGAAAACGTGTGCCAACCCCTATGCATAAGTTCACAAAGTCACTGGACCCGCAAGTTGACCACCAAAACATACATCAAATAAATCACGTGAATATCCCATTGTCACCAAAGATAAGCACATGCAAGACATACATCAAGTGTTCTCAAATCCTTAAAGACTCAATCCGATAAGATAACTTCAAAGGTAAGACTCAATCCATTACAAGAGAGTAGAGGGGGAGAAACATCATAAGATCCAACTATAATAGCAAAGCTCACGATACATCAAGATCGTGCCATATGAAGAACATGAGAGAGAGAGAGAGAGAGATCAAACACATAGCTACTGGTACATACCCTCAGCCCCGAGGTTGAACTACTCCCTCCTCGTCATGGAGAGCGCCGGGATGATGAATATGGCCACCAGTGAGGGATCCCCCCTCCGGCAGGGTGCCGAAACAGGGTCCCGATTGGTTTTTGGTGGCTATAGAGGCTTGCGGCGGTGAAACTCCTGATCTAGGTTATGTTCTGGAAGTTTGGGGATATATAAGAGGTGTTGCCGTCGGGAACAAGTCAGGGAGGTCCATGAGGCGGCCACGAGGTAGGGGGCATGCCCAGGGGGGTAGGGCGCCCCCACCCTCGTGGTGGCCTCGGGACTCTTCTGGTCCATCTCCAGTACTCTGTGGGCTTCTTCTGGTCCAAAAACAATCTCCGTGAATTTTCAGGTGAATTGGACTCAGTTTGGTATTCCTTTTCTGCAATACTCAAAAACAAGGAAAAAACAGAAACTGGCACTGGGCCCTAGGTTAATAGGCTAGTCCCAAAAATCATATAAAATCGCATATAAAACATCCTAGATGGATAGTATAATAGCATGGAGCAATAAAAAATTATAGATACGTTGGAGACGTATCAAGCATCCCCAAGCTTAATTCCTGCTCGTCCTCGAGTAGGTAAATGATAAAAACAGATTTTTTGATGTGGAATGCTACCTAGCACATTTATCAATGCAATTTTCTTTATTGTGGCATGAATGTTCAGATCCAAAAGATTCAAGACAAAAGTTTAATATTGACATCAAAATAATAATACTTCAAGCATACTAACCAAGCAATTATGTCTTGTCAAAATAACATAGCCAAAGAAAGCTCATCCCTACAAAATCATATAGTCTGGCCATGCTTCATTTTCGTCACACAAAATGCTCTCATCATGCACAACCCCGATGACAAGCCAAGCAATTGTTTCATACTTTAGTATTCTCAAACTTTTTCAACTTTCACACAATATATGAGCGCGAGCCATGGACATAGCACTATGGGTGGAATAGAATATGATGATGGAGGTTGTGTGGAGAAGACAAAAAGGAGAAAGTCTCACATCGACGCGGCTAATCAATGGGCTATGGAGATGCCCATCAATTGATGTCAATGCGAGGAGTAGGGATTGTCATGCAACGGATGCACTAGAGCTATAAGTGTATGAAAGCTCAACAAAAGAAACTAAGTGGGTGTGCATCCAACTCGCTTGCTCACGAAGACCTAGGGCATTTTGAGGAAGCCCATCATTGGAATATACAAGCCAAGTTCTATCATGAAAAATTCCCACTAGTATATGAAATTGACAACACAAGAGACTCCCTATCATGAATATCATGGTGCTACTTTGAAGCACAAGTGTGGAAAAAGGATAGTAACATTGCCCCTTCTCTCTTTTTCTCTCATTTTTTTGTTTGGGCCTTCTCTCTTTTTTTATGGCCTCTTTTTTTTCGTCCGGAGTCCCATCCCGACTTGTGGGGAAATCATAGTCTCCATCATCCTTTCCTCACATGGGAGAATTCTCTAATAATGAAAATCATCACACTTTTATTTACTTACAACTCAAGAATTACAACTCGATAATTAGAACAAAATATGACTCTATGTAGATGCCTCCGGCGGTGTACCGGGATGTGCAATGAATCAAGAGTGACATGTATGAAAAATTATGAATGGTGGCCATGCCACAAGTACGATGTCAACTACATGATCATGCATGGCTATATGACAATGAAGAAGCATGTCATCATAAACGGAATGGTGGAAAGTTGCATGGCAATATATGTCGGAATGGCTATGGAAATGCCATAATAGGTAGGTACGGTTGCTGTTTTGAGGAAGATATAAGGAGGATTATGTGTGATAGAGCGTATCATATCACGGGGTTTGGATGCATCGGCGAAGTTTGCACCAACTCTCGAGGTGAGAAAGGGCAATGCACGGTACCGAAGAGGCTAGCAATGATGGAAGGGTGAGAGTGCGTAAAATCCATGGACTCAACATTAGTCATAAAGAACTCACATACTTATTGCAAAAATCTAGAAGTCATCAAAACCAAGCACTATGCGCATGCTCCTAGGGGGATAGATTGGTAGGAAAATACCATCGCTCGTCCCCGACCGCCACTCATAAGGAAGGCAATCAAAGAACACCTCATGCTTCAAATTTGTCACGCAACGGTTACCATACGTGCATGCTATGGGACTTTCAAACCTCAACACAAGTATTTATCAATTTCATAATTACTCAACTAGCACGACTCTAATATCACCATCTTTATATCTCAAAACAATTATCAACTATCAAACTTCTCATAGTATTCAATGCACTTTGTATGAAAGTTTTTATTATACCCATCTTGGATGCCCATCATATTAGGACTAATTTTATAACCAGAGCAAATTACCATGCTTTTCTAAAGGACTCTCAAAATAATATAAGTGAAGCATGAGAGATCAATAATCTCTTCAAAATAAAACTACCGCCATGCTCTAGGAAGATATAAGTGAAGCACTAGAGCAAAATTATCTAGCTCAAAAGATATAAGTGAAGCACATAGAGTATTATAATAAATTCTGATTCATGTGTGTCTCTCCCAGAAGGTGTGTACAGCAAGGATGATTGTGTCAAACTAAAAAGCAAAGACTCAAATCATACAAGATGCTCCAAGCAAAACACATATCATGTGGTGAATAAAAATATAACCTCAAGTAAAGTTACCGATGATTTAAATTTAAAGCGGGGATGCCTTCCGGGGCATCCCCAAGCTTAGGCTTTTTGTTGTACTTGAATTTTACCTTGGGGTGCCTTGGGCATCCCAAAGCTTAGGCTCTTGCCACTCCTTATTCCATATTCCATCGAATCTTTACCCAAAACTTGAAAACTTCACAACAGAAAACTCGTAAGCTCCATTAGTATAAGAAAATAAATCAACACTTAGGTACTGTTATGAACTCATTCTAAATTCATATTGGTATAATATCTACTGTATTCCAACTTATCTATGGTTCATACCCTCCGATACTACTCATAGATTCATCAAAATAAGCAAACAACACATAGAAAACAGAATCTGTCAGAAACAGAACAGTCTGTAGTAATCTGTATCGTTCGAATAGTTCTGTAACTCCAAAAATTCTGAAATAACTTGGTGGACCTGAGGAATTTTTCTATTAATAATGTGCAAGAAGAATCAACCCAAAAGCACTCTCCAGTAAAATATGGCAGCTAATCTCGTGAGCGCAAAAGTTTCTGTTTTTTACAGCAAGATCACAAAGACTTCACCCAAGTCTTCCCAAAGGTTCTACTTGGCACAAACACTAATTAAAACAATAAAACCACATATTAACAGAGTCTAGATGAATTTGTTATTACTAAAAGGAGCAAAAGTCAAAGAACGAAAATAAAATTGGGTTGCCTCCCAACAAGCGCTAACGTTTAACGCCCCTAACTAGGCATGATGATTTCAATGATGCTCATATAAAAGATAAGAATTGAAACATAAAGAGAGCATCATGAAGAATATTACTAACACATTTAAATCTAACCCACTTCCTATGCATAGGGATTTTGTGAGCAAACAACTTATGGGAACAATAATCAACTATCATAGGAAGGCAAAACAAGCATAACTTCAAAACTTTTAACACATGGAGAGGAAACTTGATATTATTGCAATATGTAGAAGCATATGATCCTCTCTCATAATAATTTTCAGTATAATCATGAATGATTCAACCATATAACCAGCACATAAAGCATTCTTTTCATGATCTACAAGCATAGAATTTCTATTACTCTCCACATAAGCAAATTTCTTCTCATGAATAGAAGTGGGAGCAAACTCAACAAAATAACTATCATGTGAGTCATAATCCAATTGAAAATTAAAATCATGCTGACAAGTTTCATGGTTATCATTATTATTTATAGCATACATGTCATCACAATTATCATCATAGATAGCGTTCTCATAATCAATTGGAACCTCTTCTGAAATAGTGGATTTATCACTAAATAAAGTCATGACCTCTCCAAATCCACTTTCATCAATATAATCATCATAAATAGGAGGCATGCTTTCATCATAATAAATTTTCTCATCAAAACTTGGGGGACAAAACATATCATCTTCATCAAACATAGCATCCCCAAGCTTGTGGCTTTGCATATCATTACCATCATGGGTATTCAAAGAATTAATACTAACAACATTGCAATCATGCTCATCATTCACATATTTTATGCCAAGCATTCTATGTAATTCTTCTTCCAGTACTTGAGCACAATTTTCCTTCCCATCATTTTCAAGAAAGACATTAAAAAGGCGAAGCATATGAGGCACCCTTAATTCCATTTTTTGTAGTTTTCTTTTATAGACTAAACTAGTGATAAAACAGGAAACTAAAAGATTCGATTGCAAGATATAAAGATATACCTTCAAGCACTCACCTCCTCGGCAACGGCGCCCGGAATTTCTTGATGTCTACTACACAACCTTCTTCTTGTAGACGTCGTTGGGCCTCCAAGTGCAGAGGTTTGTAGGACAGTAGCAAATTTCCCTCAAGTGGATGACCTAAGGTTTATCAATCCGTGGGAGGCATAGGATGAAGATGGTCTCTCTCAAGCAACCCTGCAACCAAATAACAAAGAGTCTCTTGTGTCCCCAACACACCCAATAGAATGGTAAATTGCATAGGTGCACTAGTTCGGCGAAGAGATGGTGATACAAGTGCAATATGGATGGTAGATATAGGTATTTGTAATCTGAAAATATAAAAACAGCAAGGTAACTAATGATAAAAGTGAGCACAAACGGTATTGCAATGCTTTGAAACAAGGCCTAGGGTTCATACTTTCACTAGTGCAAGTTCTCCCAACAATTATAACATAATTGGATCATATAACTATCACTCAACATGCAACAAAGAGTCACTCCAAAGTCACTAATAACGGAGAACAATCGAAGAGATTATTGTAGGGTACGAAACCACCTCAAGTTATCCTTTCTGATCGATCTATTTAAGAGTCCATAGTAAAATAACACGAAGCTATTCTTTCCGTTTGATCTATCCTAGAGTTCGTACTAGAATAACACCTTAAGACACAAATCAACCAAAACCCTAATGTCACATAGATACTCCAATGTCACCTCAAGTATCCGTGGGTATGATTATACGATATGCATCACACAATCTCAGATCCATCTATTCAACCAACACAAAGAACTTCAAAGAGTGCCCCCAAGTTTCTATCAGAGAGTCAAGACGAAAATGTGTGCCAACCCCTATGCATAAGTTCACAAGGTCACTGAACCCGCAAGTTGATCACCATAACATACATCAAGTAAATCACGTGAATATCCCATTGTCACCACAGATAAGCACATGCAAGACATACATCAAGTGTTCTCCAATCCTTAAAGACTCAATCCGATAAGATAACTTCAAAGGGAAAACTCAATCCATTAAAAGAGAGTAGAGGGGGAGAACATCATAAGATCCAACTATAATAGCAAAGCTCGCTATACATCAAGATCATGCCATATGAAGAACGCGCGAGAGAGAGATCAAACACATAGCTACTGGTACATACCCTCAGACCCGAGGGTGAACTACTCCCTCCTCATCATGGAGAGCGCCGGGATGATGAAGATGGCCACCAGTGAGGGATCCGCCCTCCGGCAGGGTGCCAGAAAAGGGTCCCGATTGGTTTTTGGTGGCTACAGAGGTTTGCGGCGGTGAAACTCCTGATCTAGGCTATGTTCTGGAAGTTTGGGGATATATAAGAGGTGTTGGCGTCGGGAACAAGTCAGGTGTGATGCCCCCGATTCAATATTACACTAATCATGCACGCAAATGTGTACGATCAAGATCAGGGACTCACGGGAAGATATCACAACACAACTCTAAAACATAAATAAGTCATACAAGCATCATAATACAAGCCGGGGCCTCGAGGGCTCGAATACAAGTGCTCGATCATAGGCGAAGTCAGGAAGCAACAATATCTGAGTACGGACATAAGTTAAACAAGTTGCCATAAGATGGCTAGCACAAACCGGGATCTGATCGAAGAGGCGCGGGCCTCCTGCTGGGATCCTCCTAACTACTCACCCGGTCGTCGTCGCAGCAGACGTAGTAGTAGGCACCTCCGGGGTAGTAGGAGTCGTAAATCGACGGTGGTGTCGCCCTGGCTCCATCATCTGGTTGCAGCAATCGGGTAAAGAAAGGAGGAAAAGGGGAACAAGGCAACCGTGAGTACTCATCCAAAGTACTACAAGAAAGGAGCTACACTACATATGCATGGATATATGTGTAAAGGGCCATATCGATGGACTGAAGCTGCAGAATGCCGAATAAGAGGGGATATCTAATCACGTCAAGACTACGCTTCAGCAGCCTCCGTCTTGCAACATGTAGAAGAGAGTAGATGAAGTCCTCCAAGTAGCATCGCATAGCATAATCCTACCCGCGATCCCTCCTCGTAACCCGAGAGAGCGACCACCGGGTTGTATCCGCACTTGGAAGGGTGTGTTTTATTAAGTATCCGGTTCTAGTTGTCATAAGGTCAAGGTACAACTCCAAGTCGTCCTGTTATCAAGATCACGGCTATTCGAATAGATTAACTTCCCTGCAGGGGTGCACCACATAACCCAACACGCTCGATCCCATTTGGCCGGACACACTTTTCTAGGTCATGCCCGGCCGCGGAAGATCAACATGTCGCAGCCCCACCTAGGCACAACAGAGAGGCCAGCACGCCGGTCTAAACCTAAGCACACAGGGGTCTGGGCCCATCGCCCTTAGCACACTCAAGACGTTCTGACAGCAATGGCCGAAGCGAACTAGCCCCTTAATACAAGAGCAGGCTTACGTTCCAATCCGGTAGCGCCGCTCGATCATTGGCGTCACGTTTGCCCGATACCACGCCGTCAGTGCCCATATCTTTCCCACGTAGTTGGTTAGTGCGTATAGACCAAATGGCCAGACTCAGATCAAATACCAAGAACTCGTTAAGCATGTTAAGTATCCGCGAACGCCGAACAGGGCCAGGCCCACCTCTCTCCTAGGCGGTCTCAACCTGCCCCGTCCCTCCGCCACAAAGATCCATCCAGAGGGCCGTCGGGACAAAGGTCCTATCAGCCCCCAATCCGTGAATCACTCGCGGGTGCTCCACAAGCCGACCCGACTTTAGTCACCACATATATCATGTATATAAGTATATACCCGTGATCACCTCCCGAGTGATCACGGCCCGATAGTATAGCACAGCAGACGGACAAGAATGTAGGGCCACAGATGGAATACTAGCATCCTATACTAAGCAACTAAGCAAGAGGATAGCAGGTAAAGGTAACAATGATAGTAGCAAGGACAAAGCTATGCAAAAAGTATAGGAGTATGGCGAAAGCGATAACATGCTACACTACTCTAATGCAAGCAGTATAGAGAAGAGTAGGCGATATCTGGTGATCAAAGGGGGGGCTTGCCTGGTTGGTCTGGCAAGAAGGACGTGTCGTCAACACCGTAGTCGAACTGGAGGTCGTCGACAGCCTCGGGGTCTATCGGAAAGAAGTATCGGAGGGGGAACTCAATAAATAACAGAGCAATCAAAGCATAACATGACAAATGCGGTGCTAGAGGTGATCTAACGCATGGATAGGTGATACCGGCGAAGGGGGAAACATCCGGGAAAGTATCCCCGGCGTTTCGCGTTTTCGGACAGATGAATCGGAGGGGGAAAGTTGCGTGTTCGGTATGTTAGGGATGTGTGGCGGACGAACGGGCTGCGTATCCGGATTCGTCTCGTCGTTCTGAGCAACTTTCATGTACAAAGTATTTTCATCTGAGCTACGGTTTATTTTATATGATTTTCTAAAGTTTTAAATCATTTTTAGAATTTATTTAATTTATTTAATTCAACATTATCCAGAATAGTGTTTGCTGATGTCATCATGACGTCAGCAGCCAATAGGGCGTTGACTGGGTCAAACTGACGTGTGGGCCCAGTGGGACCCACCTGTCATACTCTGTTAGGTTGATTAGGGTTTAGGTTAATCAAAATATTGTTTAATTAAATTAACTAATTGATTAGATTAATTAACTTAATTATTTTACAAATTAATTAATTAACTAATTAATCATTTTATTAATTACATTTTCATTTCTTTTTTTTTAACTTTCGTTTTAGGGGTGGGCCCGTTAAATTGATGGCCTAGGACCTTTCTTTGGCGTCGGGCGCCGCCACGTGCAGGTTCAGGCGCACCCGTGCGGGCCGAGCCCGACCGGAAGGCGAGGCAAGGCGAGGCCACCGGGAGCGGCGCATGGCGGCGTGGCGACAACCAGCGAGATCGGCCTAACGGGTGGACCCGGCGGTGCCGCATGGGGGAGGGAGCGGAGCGGCCGATGGCGGCGGCCACCGCAGCAGCGGCGGCGGCCACGGGGAGCAATGGCGGCGCCGGGCGGGCGTGGAGGAGGCGCGGTCACCGTGGCGCTGGTTGTCGGCGATCATGAAGCGAGTGCCGATGCGGGCTGCGATGGCGGAGGCCGAAAAGCGGCTGGAGCGGGTGGGCACGGCGTCGGGCGCGGCGGACGGCGTTCAACAGGGGGAGAGGGGCGGTCGCTGTCCTCACCATGGTTGTAGGGAACGTGGCAGTGGACGCGGGGAAGTTCGGGGATGTCGACGGGGATGACGTGCGTAGAAAGGGAAGTCCGGTGGCGGTGAGGTCCCGGCGAGGTGTGGGGCTCTGGGCGGCGACTATGGCCGGCGACGGCGGGGCTGAGGAGGAAGCCCGGCACGGGGCAGCGTCGTTCGGGGGAGGTGCTGGCGTCGGGGTCGAGCGGCTCCGGGCTCGGGGCGTTTCCGGCGGGGAGGAGGACGAGGAGAGGACGCCGGTGAGGTAGAAGCGGGGCGACGGGCGCTGAGGTTGTTGTCCCGATCCAGAGGGGATCAGGGAGTGGGGGAGCGAGATGGATCGGGAGGGCGTGGGGGCGAGAGGAGTGGGGGAGCGAGTGGGTTAGGGTTTCCCCCTCTTGGGGATAAGGCAGGGCGGGTCGGCCCATTTGGGCAGTGGGCCGGGCTGGTAGGGTCACTGGCTGGGCCGGGTGGTCCAAATGGGGTGCTTCCTTTTCCCTTTTTTTTCTGTTTTGTCTTTTCTTTTATTTCTTCTTTTCTGTTTTATTATAATTTTAATTTATTTCAATTTTATAGAATGTGAGAACAACACCTAAATGTAGTATGTTAAATATACCACTGCCACATTAATTTGGACAGCTAAATAAAATAGTTTAATATTTTACAAAATACAAAAGGCATTTAATTAATTTATTTTGCTGTTGTTTTATTCATTTTTGAGTATTTACACATTTTATACAAGTGTGGTTTCTCCACCATTATTACTTAGGATTATTTGTCCCAATTTGAACATTTTATTTTTAATGTTAGAAAACTTTTGTGGTTTGCCATATTTTGAATTAGAATTTTGAATCCGTTTTGAACTAACGTGAGGTTAACAACAGTAACCGTGGTGATGTGGCATCATTATCAAGGAATTACTGTAGCTTAATTATTCGGGCGTCACAATTCTCCTCCACTACAAGAAATCTCGTCCCGAGATTTAAGCAGGGGAGTAGGGGGGGAGGTGCGGGTAGCGAGAAACCTAACGAGTCTTCTCGGTCTTGGTTGTCCTTTCGAAGAGGTTGATCCCTTTCGTTGTTGTCTTCATTTCTCTGCTTCAAATCACCATGATCAACCCGTCATCCTTTCTCCGGGATCTCCATCGTCCTACGAACGCGACCAAGGGGAAAAACTCCGGAAGAACGCATCTCCACAAGGATGGGCATCTGACGGTGAACTCAATAGGAAATACACAAGGTACCCCACGAGTTGTATTTCAGTGAATTCTCTGAGTGCATTATACGATGGTACCAAAGTTTCAAATTGGTAGGCGATCATTGGTTGACTAGACAGAAGCTGGAATGGGGGTTTGAACAACAAGAATAACATGCTGTTTGGTTCCAGGATGAATAATGGTATATATTTTAGCTCGTGAATCACATACGAAGCCAGGTGCACAGGACACATTAGAATCCGGGTTGTAAAGAAGAGTCAGGTTTCGATCCAGTGGACCTGTGGGTTATGGGCCCACCAGGTGTTTTTTTATAGGAGCAGGGACATCTTGCCCGGTCATGATAGCAAGGCATGTCAGAGAGTAGCCTGTCGATTATGTCGGCAACAACGTCGATGCCAAGGGTGAGGGACGAAGAGAACCATTTTCCTCCTCGTTGAACGAGGCGGACCAATAGGCAAAGTTCTCGTCCATCAGTGGTTACCGGAATGTAATCACCAAAATAACAGGGTCTTTCTGACAGAATTATACACCGAGGTGTTTACATAAGCAGGGAATTTATTTCTGGTTATATCATATAGATCAGAAGAAAAGTTAAACAAACCAATGGATAGGAAAAGGTATGATTATCAAATCAAACAGTCCAATGGAAATGAAGAAGTGTTTTACACATAAGAGTTGGGAGTATATCCTTCCCAAGGAAAAGCGGAGCAGGATATACATGATAGGACAGCAAGTTCAAAAGCATTTAGATAACGGGGCAAGGGAAGAATCATGATATTACCCATACAACGGTGTGAGGGTAATTGAACGAGAAACATTTTGTATTTATGCTTCCGATGTTCTTGTTGATATTCAGAATACCACAGACATGCTTTTAGATAGCATTGACATGGTCTTCAAGCAAAGATCGAACTTGGATACACAAAGGATTCATCAGGAACAACATATAGAATAAGTCTTACGATTTCCTTATTGAAAAATGGTTAACCTAGTTAAAAAGGAAACTATAACACTAGGTCCTCTAGTCAGGTGCGCTAGGCATGACATCACCTTACCGAGTCGTATAAAGACCAATGTTATAACTCTTGAAAATTGAATTCCATCCATCATATCTGACCGGGATTCAGATCTGATTGGTGTCAGAATACCTTAGACTCAGGATGCCTGAGAAGAAGAGGTGCAACACAAGTAGGCGAGTTGACATTATATGATTCTTGGGAAATGAACTATGGAAGTGAGTTCCGAAACAAGAGTTCATCAGTAAACCAAGGAGAGGATGAGGAGGTGGCTGATGAACTCAGCGACAATTCATCGAGAATTCCCAAAGGATGGATTTCCACAATTATGTGAACAAGGAGATAACATTTGTCGGATCAAATGATATAACGATGTATGCTCGAGGAAAACATACACAATTTCACAATGATAGAAGGGTGCACCCGGAAATCTGGACTAGGTAGCACGGTTAAAAAGTTGCACGATAATGATATAGCCGATCAGGCTAGGAATGACTTGAAGGATTAATAAACTCGTAAGCAATGAAGATTACTTAGAGTTATTGAATCAGGGTGCGGAATTGATCCACTTATCAGTGTTCTCGGTTGATGACAACCCAGAACCCGGGAAAATTGGAATCGGTGAGAAATAACAGTTGATGAAGAACCCATAGAAAGTTATGCAGTTACATGATATTCTCGCGGTACCAGAGGGTATACTCAAGGGTAGAGCGGGATAGAGGTTGGACAAGTGAAATCATATGCAGAAGGCAAGCACTTAAACTTGTCCAAGAAATGGGATCAAAGAAGAACAATATGGTCGAAACCACGGTCGCAAAAGACCAAGCATAGATAAGAGAATAAGTTATAACAAGGGGATTATTACTACTACAAGAAGCTTCCATGATAAGTTCCACCTCAGGTCCATGGGCATGAACAAAAAGTTCAAGGTCGACTCCCACTTCTCCAAAGCATAACCTTACATTCACTTCTCACCTTTGAGGAAGTTGTAGTGTTGAAATTTTATCTGGCAAAATACCAGAAGTGTATGACTCGTGAAAACTTTCGAGTTCACACATATTAAGGAAGGCATAGGTTCAACCCATCAGGGTATCGTGGAAATATATACCACAAGCTTCAATAGTAAATACCACCAGCTCGAAAGCTGAGCATGGTTGAGAAAGCAGAGGATACAATTTACCAAAGGCATTATGTATCTAAGGGAAGGCTCACAAGGTTATTGAATATGAAGGACGCTGTTGGATAAAATCCAACAAAGGATTTACCGGTCCATAATGGAGCTGATGTGAGTATCGGTTCTCAATCAGAGGAAGAAATAATGCAAGGGCGTCGGATTATAGAACATCTGAATAATTCGATGCTTAGATAACAAAGGAATTATGATTTTGGAAACAAAGGATCAGAAGCAGACTGTTTGCTTAAAAATGAATAAGTTGAATAGACTTGGGGGTACAATCGACGACAACTTGATTGGTCGACGACCAGCTCATGTTTAAAATGACGTCTGAGCTGGAAGGATGAATTCTAGGATCTGATTGAGGATTGCGAGCATTCGCAACATATTGAATCAACAGACTCAAAATGATAATGACAAGGGATGCCATTAAGATTACGAGACTTATGGGATTAACCATAATGCAAGCAAGCAAGAATTTCAAGAGCAATAGGCTGCTCAGGATTTTCGGAAGATCGAGTAGTAGTTGAATGTATTTTTGTGAAACACATGAACAACTTTGGACGAATGGATACTCGACAAGCGCGAGTAATTATCCGTAGGGGTATTCATCCAGCAAGGAACTGCAGGGCTGTAAGCATAAAGAATTCTCGGAATATCGAAGAGTATTTCAGGACATCTTGTAATAACAAGAGCAACTGAGGATGACAATATGAATGATAGGTGTAAGTAGTTATCCAGAGAGGATTTATCGATGGAAGTGAATTGCAAAAGCGATGGCACATAGTCTCGAGAGCACATCGTAGAGTATCTTCGAATCTTACAGTGCAAAGAAAGGTCATTGGTAACAAGGGCTCTCCGGAGAAAGTACTTGCGAGAACCTAAAGTTAGTTTTGTTTTAGCAAAATCATTTAACCCGAATAGAAGAGAGCTCGAGTCCCGAGTAAAGATCGAGGAGTAAAAGATCCTAATACCACCCAATGGCGGCGTGGGCCGTAAGGCACACAACCATGTTAGTAAAAGTTTTTGTAATGTCTAGACTCGACTTCGGCCAAGGAGTGTGGAAGGGGGATTCCTACAGGCAGTCGGCTCTGATACCAACTTGTGACGCCCCCGATTCAATGGTACACTAATCATGCACGCAAATGTATGCGATCAAGATCGAGGACTCATGGGAAGATATCACAACACAACTCTAAAACATAAATAAGTCATACAAGCATCATAATACAAGCCAGGGGCCTCGAGGGCTCGAATACAAGTGCTCGATCATAGGCGAGTCAGCGGAAGCAACAATATCTGAGTACGGACATAAGTTAAAAAGTTGCCATAAGATGGCTAGCACAAACCGGGATACTGATCGAAGAGGCGCGGGCCTCCCGCACAGGATCCTCCTAACTACTCCCGGTCGTAAATCGTCAGAGCAGCACGTAGTAGTAGGCACCTCCGGGGTAGTAGGAGTCGCCGCCGACGGTGGCGTCGCTCCTGGCTCCATCGTCTGTTGCAGCAATCGGGTAAAGAAAGGGGAAAAGGGGAACAAGGCAACCGTGAGTACTCATCCAAAGTACTCTCAAGCAAGGAGCTACACTACATATGCATGCATATATGTGTAAAGGGCCATATCGGTGGTGAGCTGCAGAATGCCGTAATAAGAGGGGATATCTAATCACGTCGAAGACTAACCTCGCAGCCTCCGTCTTGCAACATGTAGAAGAGAGTAGATGAAGTCCTCCAAGTAGCATCGCATAGCATAATCCTACCCGGCGATCCCCTCCTCGTAACCCTGAGAGAGAGCGACCGCCGGGTTGTATCTGGCACTTGGAAGGGTGTGTTTTATTAAGTATCCAGTTCTAGTTGTCATAAGGTCAAGGTACAACTCCAAGTCGTCCTGTTACCGAAGATCACGGCTATTCAAATAGATTAACTTCCCTGCAGGGGTGCACCACATAACCCAACACGCTCGATCCCATTTGGCCGGACACACTTTTCTGGGTGATGCCCGGCCGCGGAAGATCAACACGTCGCAGCCCCACCTAGGCACAACAGAGAGGCCAGCCCGCCGGTCTAAACCTAAGCGCAGAGGGGTCTGGGCCCATCGCCCTTAGCACACCTGCACGTTGCGAACGCGGCCGGAAGCAGAACTAACCCCCTTAATACAAGAGCAGGCTTACGTTCCAATCCGGCGCGCGCCGCTCAGTCGCTGGTGTCATGAAGTGCTTCGGCTGATACCACGACGTCGAGTGCCCATATATTTCCCACGTAGTTGGTTAGTGCGTATAGACCAAATGGCCAGACTCAGATCCAATACCAAGAACTCGTTAAGCGTGTTAAGTATCCGCGAACGCCGAACAGGGCCAGGCCCACCTCTCTCCTAGGCGGTCTCAACCTGCCATGTCGCTCCGCCACAAAGATCCATCCAGAGGGCCGTCGGGACAAAGGTCCTTTCAGCCCTTAATCCGTGAATCACTCGCGGGTGCTCCACAAGCCGACCCGACTTTAGTCACCACATGTATCATGTATAAGTATAAGTATATACCCGTGATCACCTCCCGAGTGATCACGGTCCGATAGTATAGCACAGCAGACGGACAAGAATGTAGGGCCAGAGATGGAATACTAGCATCCTATACTAAGCAACTAAGCAGTAGGATAGCAGGTAAAGGTAACAACAGTAGTAGCAAGGACAGGCTATACTGAAAGATATAGTAATGGCGAAAGCGATAACATGCTACACTACTCTAATGCAAGCAGTATAGAGAAGAGTAGGCGATATCCGGTGATCAAAGGGGCTTGCTGGTTGGTGCATTAAGAAGGGCGTGTCGTCAACACCGTAGTCGAACCGGAGGTCGTCGACAGCCTCGGGGTCTCTGGGAAAGAAGTATCGGAGGAACACAATAAATAACAGAGCAATCAAAGCATAACATGACAAATGCGGTGCTAGAGGTGATCTAACGAGGATAGGTGATCTGGCGAGGGGGAAACATCAGGAAAGTATCCTGGCGTTTAGCGTTTTCAGACGAGATGAATTGGAGGGGAAAGTTGCGTGTTCGGTATGTTAGGGATGTGTGGCGACGAGCGGGCTGCGTATCGGATTAATCTCGTCGTTCGAGCAACTTTCATGTACAAAGTATTTTCATCGAGCTACGGTTTATTTTATATGATTTTCTAAAGTTTTAAATCATTTTAGAATTTATTTAATTTATTTAATTCAACATTATCGAATAGTGTTTCTTGACGTCATCATGGCGTCGGCAATAATAGGGCGTTGATCGGGTCAATCGGCGTGTGGGCCGATGGGACCCACTGTCATACTGTTAGGTTGATTAGGGTTTAGGTTAATCAAAATACTGTTTAATTAAATTAACTAATTGATTAGATTAATTTAAACATGATTAATTAACTTAATTATTTTACTAATTAATTAATTAACTAATTAATGATTTTATTAATTACATTTTCATTTCTTTTTTTTAATTTTCGTTTTAGGGGTGGGCCCGTTCGGTCAGTGGCCTAGGGCCTTCTTGGCGTCTTGGGCGCCACCGGTGCTGATTCGGGCCACCGCAGCAGCGTCTGACCACGGGAGCAATGGCGGCGGGGCCGGCGTGGAGGAGGGCTTGGTCACCGTGGCGCTGGTTGTGGGCGATCATGAGCGAGGTGCCGTCACGGGCTGCGATGGCGGAGGCGAGTGCGGCTGGAGCGAGTGGAAACCTGGCGTCGGGCGCGGCGGACGGCGTTCAACAGGGGAGAGGCGGTCGCGGTCCTCACCACGGTTGTAGGGAACGTGGCGATGGTATGGGAAGTCCGGGAGGTCGACGGGGCAGCGTGCGTAGAAGGGGAAGTCCGTGGCGGTGAGGTCCCGACGAGTGTGGGGCTCTGGCGGCGACGATGGCGGCGGCAGTGGCTGAGGAGGAAGTCCGACGGGCGGCGTCGTTGGGAGGTGTCTTGGCGTCTGGGTCGAGCGGCTCCGGGCTCGGGCGTTCCGTGAGGAGGAGGACGAGGAGGCGGCGCGGTGAGGTAGAAGCGAGTGGACGGGTCGGCAATGGGGGCCGGGCGCCGAGTCGTTGCCCGATCCGAGGGATCGGGAGTGGGGAGCGAGATGGATCGGGCGTGGGGGCTAGAGGAGTGGGGGGCGAGTGGGTTAGGGTTTCCCCTCTTGGGGATAAGGTAGGGTGGGTCGGCCGGTGGTGGTGGGTGGGCCTGGCCTGGTAGGCTGGCTGGGCCGGGTGGTCCAAATGAAGTGTTCCTTTTCCTTTTTTCTGTTTTGTCTTTTCTTTTATATCTTATTTTCGGTTTTATTAAAATTTTAATTTATTTCAATTTTATAGAATGTGAGAACAACACCTAAATGTAGTATGTTAAATATACCGCTGCCACATTAATTTGGACAGCTAAATAAAATAGTTTAATATTTTACAAAATACAAAAGGCATTTAATTAATTTCTTTTGTTGTTGTTTTATTCATTTTGAGTATTTACACATTTTATACAAGTGTGGTTTCTCCACCATTATTACTTAGGATTTATTTGTCCCAATTTGAAAATTTTATTTTTAATGTTAGAAAACTTTTGTGGTTTGCCATATTTTGAATTAGAATTTTGAATCCGTTTTGAACTAACGTGAGGTTAACAACAGTAACCGTGGTGACGTGGCATCATTAGCAGGGAATTACTGTAGCTTAATTATCCGGGCGTCACATCAGGGGGGTCCACGAGGCGACCACGAGGTAGGGGGGTGCGCCCAGGGGGGTAGGGCGCGCCCCCACCCTCGTTGTGTCCTTGAGACTCTTGCGGTCCATCTTCGGTACTCCGTGGGCTTCTTCTGGTCCAAAAACAATCTCCACGAATTTTCAGGTCAATTGGACTCTGTTTGGTATTCCCTTTCGGCAATACTTAAAAACAAGGAAAAAAATAGAAACTGGCATTGGGCTCTAGGTTAATAGGTTAGTTCCAAAAATCATATAAAATAGCATATAAATACATATAAAAATCCTAGATGGATGATATAATAGCATGGAACAATAAAAAATTATTGATATGTTGGAGACATATCAGTCATCAATGGTGATGCGGACACCAACACTTGTACTGGACTTAGCATTAGTAACGCTCAGATCAGACAATTCTTGAAGCACCGCTGAAATAAATGGAGTAAGCGAGAGAATGTTAGTATGAACAAAACGGAAAGCACATATCTAAGAGTAACTTGTTTGCATAATTACCTTCCTCTAGGTTGGCCAGTAGCTCTTTATTCTCTTTATTGTTAACAAGAATTTCTCTTTGCAACCAATCCTGAGTGTAAATTAGTGCCTGCAATGAATGGAGTGAGCGAGCTTCGGAATTCATCAAGAATGCGTCCTCCGGTGCTAAAAGCTGACTCCGATGCAACTGTAGATATCGGGAAAGCTAGGACATCACGAGCTAAACGCGATAGCACAGGGAATCTAGATGAGTTGACCTTCCACCACTCAAGAATGTTGAATTTGCTATTGTTTGCTTCATTATCCTCCGCAAGATACTTTCAAGTTCAGACTTCGAAGGGGTGATGCTGATTCCACAGTCATTCATTCTCATTCTCTTTGCAATCAAGGAACTCATCAAGCTTCCGCTGTTGTCCTCTTCAAAGCTAGGTGCATCATCAGGCTGCACTTCTTGCTCAGTTGGACCATATAACTTAACATACTCTTGCAACAAATTTGTAAGAGTTGTATTCATTTTTGTCCACACCTCCTCTCCCTTGATATCCCCAAACATTTCAAAAGTTGCAATCTTGATGTAATTTGACAACTTATATCTTGGATCAAGAGCAACAGCCACAAAGATCAAGATGTTGAAGCTCTTGTGATCTGCCCAATACTTGTTGTACTTGTCCATCATCCTTTCTCCCATCTCTCTCCGCAAAGGGTCTCCACTTCCACACCAAGCCCTCAACAAGACAATGATATCAACAATTTGATGGAAGAAGATGTGAGATGTGCAATGATTTGAGGCTGAAACATGAAGGGTAAGCTTATAGAAATGCTCAAGAAACTCTGCCATCTTTGAAGCATTATCCCAATCTTCTGGTTTAGGCATTCCTGGCATTTTGTCGCCATTTAGCTCAATTGCAAAGTATGGGTCCTCTTCTTCATACCTCACGAACACCTTCTCATATGTGGCTGCAGCTTTCAGCGTTAAGAATGTGGAGTTCCATCTAGTGCATACATCAAGTGACAAGAAACCTTTGTTTGCCAACTTCTCTAATTCAGCACACTTCTTGAACTTAGTAATTCTAGCTGGAGAATTCTTAACAAACTTGACTGTAGCACAGACTCGCTTCACCGAGATATCCAACTCTTTTAGCCCATCGGTAACTATCAAGTTTAGAATATGAGCAGCACATATCATGTGCATATATTCTCCTCTCCCTATGCTTGCATTGGCACTATTCATGGTCCTATTTATGTAGCTTACCGCTCCATCATTAGGTGAGGCATTGTCAACTGTTAGTGAAAACACCTTATCTATGCCCCACTCAACCAAACACTTCTCCAGGTCCTTCCCAATGTCTTCCCCCTTATGACCCCTCACCAAGAAAAACCCAATGATCCACTTATGCAGAATCCAGTCATTCTCAGTAAAATGGGCTTTCACACACATAAAATTCTGCCTTTGGGAAGATGTCCATGTGTTGGTAGTTACACAAACTCTTTCACAAGATTCTTTGAAGAATTTCTTTAGCTTGACTTTCTCCCTATAATGAATGCGGACACAATCTCTAGTAACCGTCCTCCTGGATGGGACATTGAAACAAGGACAAGCCTTTGCCACAAACCTTCTAAATCCTGGCCTCTCAACAAATGCAAACGGAAGCTCATCCACAATTAACATTTCAGCCAAAGCATCTCTAAGCTTATCCTGTTCGAATCTCCAGGTAGTGAGTGAACACTTACTAGCATCCCCCTAATTCGGAGTAGCTTGTAGAATTGGTCGCTGGTCATCCTGGACCCTATGAGGATTGCTCTTGCAGGTCGTCAAATGCTTCAACAAGGATGATGTACCATTCCTTTTAGAAACACAAGCAAGGTCACTTTTGCAATAGTTGCATGTTGCTGTCTTGGCATTTACTTCCTTGCTAAAATGATTCCAAACTTTCGACCGTGGAGCCATTTCCTTCCTTTTCTTGGCATTTGTTGTATTCTTCCCGACCTCGGTCATCTCCTTCTGCTGCTGGTTGCGGAGCTGCTGCCCATCATGACTGTCCTTCTCCGAGTTCAAACCATTGTAAGGGGAGGTGCCTGACAGCGACATACGAGAACTTTGGTCTGCCATCTACAAACAACAAATGACACAACTAGTTAGCCTAACATATCAGCAATGAGAAGAGACAATTTGTTACAGAAAATATAACAGTATAAGTAAGATGAAATAGTATGTTTAACAGTACAGTAGATAACATCACTCATAATTATAGGAAATAGTACATTTAACAGTAGAATTTAGTCTGATAGTACACTTTATCTGCAACTAGTGAACTAACAAGTCTGTTGTCTGCAACTCTGCATACACATACATCGATTTTGTTGTCTGCATAAGGTGTCAAAAAAATCTGCTTTCTACATACACATACTAGTAATTACAGTACTTGAGCATCTGAATCGAGACTCAAACTCTCTATCTATATAAAATTTTAGCTACAGCCGATACACCAACAAGTCAACGAACACTTGAATACTTGAGCAGTTGAGCATCTGAATCGGGACAAAGTGATACTTGGGGAGTGACAAAGTCAAGGGACTTACCACTCACGTTGATCACTTGTTGTTGCTGTCGTCGACCGTGCTCAGTGCGTCGACTCCGGCCGGTGGCTCACGCGTCTGCGTCTCCACTAAATCCAGCAACTGCGGCTCCTTCGGTGCGTCGCTACAGCATCCTACGTCACGACCTGCCCGCGTGCCTCACGCCATCACGCGTTGACGCGCCGTCCTGCCTTCCGCGTCACCACCACCGCCGCCGCTGGGGACTAGGGTTAGGGCGAGAGGGAGGAGGGGTCAAGGGTTTGGGAGTCTGCGTGACTGTGTGAGGGTGGGAGGCTTTATACGAGCGGTGGAGAGAGGTGAGTTGGGCCTGGGCCGCGCAGGCTCATGTGTGACCCAGTGATCGTGTGAGACATTGGTTATATAAACTTCGGTTAATATGGTTTTTTTGGGTTTTCCAGACTGGTAACCGGACCCTTATCCGAAGACCAAAAAGTCTGAAAATAAGAACCATACCGAAGACCGATACCCGAATTAACCGACATTTCGGGTATTATGGTTCGGTTCGGGTTCGGGTAACAGGTTCGAGTACCCGAATGCCCAGGGTGAGAGAATATGGTGAAGAGAGTTTATCTTCCATGTTAAGTCACAACCCCTCCAACCAGACGTAGCCATTTGGCAGAAGGGTGAACTGGTCTACCAAATCTCCTATCGCCATCGAGCACCACTGGTTATATCTACTCTACTGTAATTCATTCAGTAGTTTTTCATTCGTGCTTAGTGCCACTAGATTCTCGGATCATTGTTCTTCCGTATTATCCATCGTGTGTTGTAGTATCAAATCATCTCATTATCTTCATCCATATTCCTACATTTTAAGTCTGTATCCTTGTTATATTGTGTAACTCTGATCTCGCATTTCCTTCAGTATTTGTAATGTTTTGTTTCATTCTGTTACACTGTTTGCTTGTTGCATAACTCTCATCGTAGTTAAACCTATTATCAATCAAGCTCGCTGTGTTGTAAATGCATTTCTCGATGAATATGCTTCTGACGAAGAAATCTGATTCAGTGCTTTTCTCTCCATACTCTATTCGGCTGAGGTGTGTGGACTAAGTTTCAAAGCTTTTGAAAGAAAATTTGAATCTCCTGTTCACCCCCTCTGGTCGATATACTCTCGGTACTAACAATTGGTATCAGAGAGGGTACTCCATGTATCTATTTATTAAAGGTCTAACGTCCTTGGAGTTTTGAGTATGTTGCTTGCAGGTAGATCCTTGCATTCTGAAAGGTTTCCCATCATCGATGGAATGACTATCTGTACTGGAAAGAACGAATGAGAATCAGAATTCAAGATGTCAACTATGATCTGTGGCAGATTGTGGAAGAAGGATACACCATTCAGCAACAAGACAACCTGTCCTCCGATGACAAGGAAAATCTGCAGTTGGATGCTCAAGCAAAAGATATCATATGTGGCAGTCTATCAAAAGACATTTTCCTTCGGTTCCACAAGCTCAACACCGCGAAGCAAATGTGGGATGCTCTTAAAAGTGCTCATGTAGATCTCGTTGCCCGATCTGATCCTCACACCAAAATTCTTCGGGCCATGTTAACTGGGTTTAGAAGCCTGCGCAAGGAAAGTGTTATGGAACTCACTGATTGATTGTCAACCATTGTTGAAAGACTACATCAGCTAGGGGTAACTGATATCACTAATAAAGACGTAGTCAACAAGCTTCTAAGTGCTCTTGACGAATCCTTTGATCTTGTTGTGTCTGAAATCAAACAAAGACCTGACTATGAAGAACTACACTATGTTGAGATCATGACGCTGCTGTCAATCCATGAAGAAAATATGGAGCTAGAAACGGCAAATGAAGAATCCTCTTCGGAAGGTGAAGGAGAAATTCTCTCACATTACGGCAGTTCTGAAGCAGAAGAAGATTGTCAACCATTGTTGAAAGACTACATCAGCTAGGGGTAACTGATATCACTAATAAAGATGTAGTCAACAAGCTTCTAAGTGCTCTTGACGAATCCTTTGATCTTGTTGTGTCTGAAATCAAACAAAGACCTGACTATGAAGAACTACACTATGTTGAGATCATGACGCTGCTGTCAATCCATGAAGAAAATATGGAGCTAGAAACGACAAATGAAGAATCCTCTTCGGAAGGTGAAGGAGAAATTCTCTCACATTACGGCAGTTCTGAAGCAGAAGAAGATGTCAAAAATCAACACTCCATCACCCGAGAACTTGAAATGCTCACACAATGACTGAGTGATCTTAAGAGACACAACCTTTATCTCGTTAATGATGAAGTCACCAGAATCATCAAGAAGACGCTTGCCTGCGAAAGATATGAAGTGCTTCAAATGCAAACTATACAGCCATGCCATCGCTGATTGCCCTAGTTGGGAAAGAAAACCTAGCAGCAGATGGAAATATCTTCACTGCAGTAGTTTCACAACATTATCTTCGATGTGAATGTCTTCACGAACCACCATTGTCTTCAATGTCTTCATACATTTTTAGGTGTCATAAACCGAATCAATAAGGACTTCTACCTGTGTTCTCCTGTGAATCTCACAAACACATTAGTCCCTCAACCACGTTTGTTGGCAATACTCCGAAACCAACTAGGGGTGGCACTAGATGCACTTAAAATCTCCCCCTTTTTTGGTGATTGATGACAAACTAGTTGAAGTTTTCAATAGGGATACAAATATGTGAAAGTTAAAAGAACGTGGTCATTGGCTTCATGAAGTTGAAGGGGCTCCCCCTGAAGATGTGCATATAAGTAATTTGCTTTTGAATGCAAATGCACATTGCATGTTTTGCTTTGTGGAGATCTGCCTCTGTTCATGAAGTCAAATCGTAGTGCATACAAGAATGTATTGAAGATAATGATATGCACAATGATAGATGTGCGTCTGCAGAATGATTTCATGCCCATACGATAGAAATTCAACCACGCAATCAAAACAGCAGAAAATGTAGCAGATGTCCCATCTGGACTTAAGTGTTACAACTCAAAAGCCAACTGTTCACGAACGAGAGTTGCAAGACTTAACAAAAATATAACACCAAACCCAATAAACCCGCTTGAAGACTATCAACCTATATGTTCTTCCCCTTTTTTCATCGAATGACCAAATAGGAATGAAGACATAGGGTGTCTAAGCGTTCCCCGAAGGCATTGGTGAAGATGTTGGGGGCAGCCGAGTTGACAGTGGAGTTGGGCGGTGCAGAGGGGCCTGATGCAGCGTCTTGGTGCAGTGAAGCCATAGCGGGTGAAGTAGCGTCCTCCTCCTCATCAATGGCGCGCTAAACGATAGTTAGAGCAGATGTCGAGTAGTCAGAATCTTCAATTGAAGGTGCATGACGCCACTTAGCTGATTCTGGGGGTTGGAGCCGAACTTGAATCTTTCTGTGAAGCCATATGCAAAAAGATCATCTTCAGAACAGAGCATTGTGAGGCTCTTCCAAGCACGCCTGCAGGCTTCATGAGCAACAAAGAGTTCTTGGGCAGACTAAGGCATAGCCTAGTGGTGGGGAGGGGTTGATGCCTTCCCACCCACCCAGGTTCAAGGCATGGTACTTGCAATTTGGGTTTGTTGCACCAATTATACTGTAGGGGGTTCCCTTACAGTCTTTCTATCAAAAAAATAAAACAAAAGAGTTCCTGGTGGAGAGGTTGCGAATCTGATTGACATCCACAAGAAGACTTTGCATCTGACGCTTCATCCAATCATGATGCCTATCATGCTTCTAATGAAGAGAAACTAGAAGTTCTCTATCATTGAGTAGTCGAGCACGCTTCTGAGCCCTCTGGGGAACTGTGCTGGTGGTCGCATCAGTGTGAGCATGATCCGGCAGACAAAGCTGTCCGACAAGTGGACCACCAGCAGCAGGATTGGGAATATGAGTGGCTTCAAGAGGAGCAGAGAAGCTTTGAAAGGCAGCATTGTCTTTACGTAGTGGTTCCTTGGCAGGATGAGGATAGATGGCTTCATGTAACATATCCACTTCATGCAAGAAGACAACATGATTGCTGACACGTCTCCGTCGTATCTATAATTTTTGATTGTTCCATGCCAATATTATTCACTTTCATATACTTTTTGGCAACTTTTTATATTATTTTTGGGACTAACATATTGATCCAAAGGCTGCAGTGCCACTTCTGCATGTTGCATGTTTTATGTTTCACAGAATATCCATATCAAACGGAGTCCAAACGGGATAAAAACGGACGGAGCTTATTTTTGGAAAATATGGAAAATTCCAGAAGAAAAATCCATGCGAGAAGGTGCCCGAGGTGGTCACGAGGCAGGGGGCACCCCCCTGGGCGCGCCGCCTACCCTCGTGAGCCCACCGTAAGGCAGTTGATGCTCTTCTTTTGCCGCAAGAAAGATAATATTTGGAAAAAAAATCACGGAAAAGGTTTCAGGCCAATCGGAGTTACGGATCTCCATATATACGCGAAACATTGAAGCAGAGCGTAAGTAACGAGAAGCAGAGAGATAGATCCAATCTCGGAGGGCTCTCGCCCCTCCCAAGCCATGGGAGCCAAGTAACAGAGGGGAAACCCTTCTCCCATCTAGGGAGAAGGTCAAGGAAGAAGAAGAAGGAGGGGGCTCTCTCCCCCTCGCTTCCGATGGCGCCGGAACGCCGCCGGGGGCCATCATCATCACCGCGGTCTTCACCAACACCTCCGCCATCTTCACCAACATCTCCATCACCTCCCCCCCTCTATCTACAGCGGTCCACTCTCCCGCAACCCATTGTACCCTCTACTTGAACATGGTGCTTTATGCTTCATATTATTATCCAATGATGTGTTGCCATCCTATGATGTCTGAGTAGATTTTTGTTCTCCTATTGGTGGTTGATGAATTGCTATGATTGATTTAATTTGCTTGTGGTTATGTTGCTGTCCTTTGGTGCCCATCATATGAGCGCGCACGTGGATCACACCATAGGGTTAGTTGTATGTTGATAGGACTATGTATTGGAGGGCAAGAGTGACAGAAGCTTCAACCTAGCATAGAAATTGATGCATACGGGATTGAAGGGGGACCGATATATATTAATGCTATAGTTGGGTTTTACCTTAATGAACGTTAGTAGTTGCGGATGCTTGCTAATAGTTCCAATCATAAGTGCATAGAATTCCAAGTAAGGGATGACATGCTAGCAGTGGCCTCTCCCACATAATACTTGCTACCGGTCTAGTAAAGTAGTCAATTGCTTAAGGGACAATTTCGCAACTCCTACCACCACTTTTCCACACTCGCCATATTTACTTTAGTTTTGTTTTTATCTAAGCAGCCCCTAGTTTTATTTTCGTGCTCTTTACTTTCTTGCAAGCTTATCCGAAAACACCTACAAAGTACTTCTAGTTTTATACTTGTTCTAGGTAAAGAGAACGTTAAGCGTGCGTAGTGTTGTATCGGTGGTCGATAGAACTTTAGGGAATATTTGTTCTACCTTTAGCTCCTCGTTGGGTTCGACACTCTTACTTATCGAAAACTGTTGCGATCCCCTATACTTGTGGGTTATCAAGACCTTTTTCTGGCGCCGTTGCCGGGGAGTCATAGCGAGGGGTGAATATTCTCGTGTGTGCTTGTTTGCTTTATCACTAAGTAATTTTTATTTGCTATTCTTAGTTGTTCTCTATCTTTAGTTATGGATATGGAACACGAAATACCAAAAAAATTAGGTGTACTTGCCACTCATGAAGATGGGGAACCTCCTAAAACCCTCGATGCTGGTTATGTGAAAGATATTATGTACTACTTTAATAATCCTGAGAAAACCCCATTCAATTATGTAATGGGAGTAACGTTGGATCAACATGAATACTTTCGGGATTATCGCTTGACACAAAAAGGGAAACTATTATGGGATCAAATTCATATATTGAAGTGGTATGCTTGGCAACTATGCGTGGAATATGATTATACTTGTTGCTCTAGGATGAATTCTCCACACCTTCCCTTTTCATGCAAATTTAATGATAATGAAACCTTAGCTTCTTATGCTAGAGGTATATATGATTACTATGATGTGGAACAAATAGAAGAATTTGTTGCTTTTAAGGGTGCTTATGAAATTGAAGCTATGCGTAAAGAGTTTGAGGATTTTGATGATGCTGTTTATAGATCTGAAAATTTAGCTATCCTCAAATATTGCTATGAGAATTATAAATACAATTATGAAATTAATGCACTTATTAAGAAAGTCTCCGCTGTCCAAGAAGAGACTAATATTTTGCAGGAATCTATGGAAGAAGAAATTGATGAAAGTGTGAGCTCATTGGATGAAAAAGATGATGAGGAGAGCGAAGAACAAAAGGAGGAAGAGCGGATTAGCTACCCGTGCCCACCTTCTAATGAGAGTAACTCTTCAACTCATACATTGTTTAATTCCCCTTCATGCTTACCGAAGGATGATTGCTATGATGATTGTTATGATCCCGTTGATTATTTTGAAATACCCCTTTTTGATGATGCTTGCTATGCTTGTGGCCAAGATTCCAATATGAATTATGCTTATGGAGATGAACTTGCTATAGTTCCTTATGTTAAACATGAAATTGTTGCTATTGCACCCACGCATGATAGTCCTATTATCTTTTGAATTCCCCCGATTACTCTATATCGGAGAAGTTTGCACTTATTAAGCATTATATTGATGGGTTGCCTTTTACCGTTGCACATGATGATTTTGATGAATATAATATGCATGTGCTTGCTGCTCCTACTTGAAATTATTATGAGAGAGGAACTATATCTCCACCTCTTTATGTTTCCAATATGATGAAATTGCAAGAAACTGCTTATACTATGCATTGGCCTTTACTACATGTGCATGAATTGTTCTTTTATGACATGCCGATGCATAGGAAGAGAGTTAGACTTCGTTGTTGCTTGATGTATGTTACTTTGTGCTCACTACTAAATTACAAATCATTGCTAATTAAAATTGGCTTTGATATACCTTGGGATCCGGGTGGATCCATTACTTGAGCACAATATGCCTAGCTTAATGGCTTTAAAGAAAGCGCTGCCAGGAGACAACCGGAAGTTTTAGAGAGTCATTTATTTCTGTTGAGTGCTTTCATATAGTTTAAAAACAACAAAAATAAAGAGGGGAACCCAAAACTTTTTCAAAAAGAAAAGTGAAAGTAAGAGAGACAAGCATTGTTGAAGTGGGAGAGCTCCTTGAACTTTGTTCATGCTCACGGCAACTTTGTGAATCTTGATTACAGAAACTTTTCAACAAAAATAATTATCCCCTTGTACAATTCCATTGTATTATAAAAATAATGTGCCAAGGTTTGCCTTTAGGATGTTTACAATGCTTGTTGGTTTGTGCGGTGCAGGACAAAAACCTTGGCTGTAGTGCGTGAATTTTAGTTTATTACTGGAAAGTCAAATGGTTCTGATTCTTTTTGAGCTGTCTTTCTGTACAACTTTTTTATGTTTCCTAATTTTTGCAGAATTTTTCAAGTATCAGAAGTATGGTGAATGTTCAGATTGCTACACACTGTTCTGTTTTAGACAGATTCTGTTTTTGATGCATAGTTTGCTTGTTTTGATGAAACTATCAATTTATATCAGTGGATTAAGCCATGAAAAAGTTATATTACAGTAGACAAAATGCAAAAACAAAATGTGAATTGGTTTTCAACAATACTTAGAGTAGTGATTTGCTTTATTATACTAACGGATCTTACCGAGTTTTCTGTTGAAGTTTTGTGTGGATGAAGTGTTTGATTGAGAAGGTTCCGATGTGAGAAGAAGGAAGAGAGGCAAGAGCTCAAGCTTGGGGATGCCCGAGGCACCCCAAGTAAATATTCAAGGAGACTCAAGTTTCTAAGCTTGGGGATGCTGGGAAGGCATCCCCTCTTTCCTCAACAAGTATCGGTATGTTTTCGGATTCGTTTCATTCATGTGATATGTGCAAGTCTTGGATGTCTTTTGCAATTAGGTTTTTATTTTTCTTTTATGCACCATGCTGGTATGAGATGGTCCTTGGTTGATTTATAGAATGCTTCATGCACTTCACTTATATCTTTTGAGTATGGCTGAGGGAGTCCTGGACTAGGGGGTGTCCGGATAGCCGAACTATCATCTTTGGCCGGACTCCAAGACTATGAAGATACAAGATTGAAGACTTCGTCCCGTGTCCGGATGGGACTTTCCTTGGCATGGAAGGCAAGCTTGGCGATACAGATATGTAGATCTCCTACCATTGTAACCGACTTTGTGTAACCCTAACCCTATCCGGTGTCTATATAAACCGGAGGGTTTTAGTCCGTAGGACGAACAACAATCATACCATAGGCTAGCTTCTAGGGTTTAGCCCCCTTGATCTCGTGGTAGATCTACTCTTGTACTACCCATATCATCAATATTAATCAAGCAGGAGTAGGGTATTACCTCCATCGAGAGGGCCCGAACCTGGGTAAAAACATCGTGTCCCTTGTCTCCTGTTACCATCCGCCTAGACGCACAGTTCGGGACCCCTACCCGAGATCCGCCGGTTTTGACACCGACATTGGTGCTTTCATTGAGAGTTCCTCTGTGTCGTCACCTATAGGCCCGATGGCTCCTTCGATCATCAACAACGACGTGGTCCAGGGTGAGACTTTTCTCCCCGGACAGATCTTCGTATTCGCGGCTTTGCACTGCGGGCCAATTCACTTTGCCATCTGGAGCAGATCGAAAGCTACGCCCCTGGCCATCAGGTCAGATTTGGAAGCTTAAACTATACGGCCAATGTCCGCGGAGACTTGATCTTCGACGGATTCGAGCCACAGCCAAGTGCGCCGCACTGTCTCGATGGGCACGATCTAGCTCTGCCGCCGAACAGTGTCCTGGAGGCCGCACCAGTGTCTGCTCCGACCCTTAGCTCGGAGCCGACTCCCCCGATCGAGGACGAGTGGTTGGACACCGCCTCGGGGGCTACGATCTCAACGGCGATTGAGCCGAACTCCATCCCTGTCCTTTGCGAAGACCGTGACTCCAAGGTGTCGGACTCCTCTCCGGACTCCGAACCCTCCGCGCCCCTGCCAATCGAATCCGATTGGGCGCCGGTCATGGAGTTCACTGCCGCGGACATCTTTCAGAACTCGCCCTTTGGCGGCATCTTGAATTCACTAAAGTGTCTCTCTTTATCAGGAGAGCCCTGACCGGACTATGGTCAGGAAGGTTGGGATGCGGACGACGAGGAAATTCAACGCCCACCCACCACCCACTTTGTAGCCACTGTCGATGATTTAACCGACATGCTCGACTTCGACTCCGAAGACATCGACGGTATGGACGACGATGCCGGAGACGACCAAGACCCAGCGCCTACAGGGCACTGGAAGGCCACCTTGTCATTTGACATATACATGGTGGACATCCCAAAAGATGGGAATGGCGATGGAACTGCGGAGGATGACCCCTCCAAGAAACAACCCAAACGTCGACGTCAGCGGCGCCGTTCTAAATCCCGCCACAGTAAAAACGGTGATTCCGGCACAGGAGACAATAACACCCCGGATAGTGTCGAAGACGACCCCCTCCAGCAGGACTCAGCGCAGGAGGAGGGAGAAGCAAGACCGCACGACAGTGCGGCAGAAAGAGAGGTAGAGGACGATAATTATACGCCTCCCTCCAAAGATGAGGCAAGCCTCGACGACGACGAATTTGTCATGCCTGAAGATCCCGCCGAACAGGAGCGTTTCAAACGCAGGCTTATGGCCACGGCAAGCAGCCTCAAGAAAAAGCAGCAATAGCTTAGAGCTGACCAAGACCTGCTAGCTGACAGATGGACTGAAGTCCTTGCAGCCGAAGAGTATGAACTCGAACGCCCCTCCAAAAGCTACCCCAAACACAGGCCGTTGCCTCGATCAGAGGAAGCAGCACCCAAACCTACATCACCAGCGCATGATGCGGCCGACCGGCCACCCCGTGGCCGCGACAGAGAGGCCTCTAGACCCTCCATTCAAGCCGCACCCCGACGCCGCTCAAAAAGTACCAAGGCACGGGAAAACGCGCCGGACTTGCGAGATATATTGGAGGATAAGGCAAAACATACAAGATCGATCTACGGATCGCGTGGGCGCCCCACGACACGTGATGATAACCGTCATGCCGGATACTGCAACTCCGGCCGGGCCGAACACAGTAGACAAAGCTCATTTGAGCTGCGTCGTGATATAGCCCAATACAGAGGCGCCGCACACCCACTATGCTTCACAGATGAAGTAATGGATCATCAAATCCCTGAGGGCTTCAAACCCGTAAACATCTAATCATACGATGGTACCACAGATCCTGCGGTCTGGATCGAGGACTATCTCCTCCATATCCACATAGCCCGCGGTGATGATCTACATGCCATCAATTACCTCCCACTCAAGCTTAAAGGACCGGCTCGGCATTGGCTCAACAGCTTGCCAGCAGAATCAATTGGTTGTTGGGAGGACCTGGAAGCCGCATTCCTTGATAACTACCAGGGCACATACGTGCGACCACCAGACGCCGATGACCTCAGCCACATAATCCAGCAGCCAGAAGAATCGGCCAGACAATTCTGGACACGGTTCCTAACTAAGAAAAATCAAATCGTCGACTGTCCGGATGCAGAGGCCCTTGAAGCCTTCAAACATAACATCCGTGACGAATGGCTAGCCCGGCACCTAGGACAGGAAAAGCCGAAATCCATGGCAGCCCTCACCACACTCATGACCCGCTTTTGCGCGGGAGAAGACAGCTGGCTAGCTCATAGTAACAACTTGACCAAAAACCCTGGTAGTTCGGATACCAAGGACAGCAATGGCAGGTCGCGTCGCAACAAGAACAAGCGCCGCATTAACGGCGACAATGATGAAGATACGGCAGTCAATGCCGGATTCAAAGGCTCTAAACCCGGTCAGCGGAAGAAGCCATTCAAAAGGAATACCCAGGCTGGCCCAACTTGGACCGAATACTCGATCACTTGTGCGGATACATGGCACCCCGAAAACCAGCCAACCACACCAATAGGGATTGTTGGGTGTTCAAGCAAGCAGAGCAAGTTAAGTGCGAACTCAATGACAAGGGGCTGCATAGCGATGACGAGGAAGAGCCCGGCCGTCGAACAATAGAGGATAGAAGGGCTTTCCCACACAAGTGCGGACGGTGAACATGATATACGCAACCCACATACCCAAAAGGGAGCGGAAGCGTGCACTAAGGGACGTATATGCGATGGAGCCAGTCGCCCCAAAGTTCAACCCATGGTCCTCCTGCCCGATCACATTTGATCGAAGGGACCACCCCACTAGCATCCGTCACGGCGGATTCGCCGCATTGGTTCTTGACCCAATTATCGACGGATTTCACCTCACTAGAGTCCTGATGGACGGCGGTAGCAGCCTGAACCTGCTTTATCAGGATACAGTGCGCAAAATGGGCATAGACCCCTCAAGGATTAAACCAACAAAGACGACCTTTAAAGGCGTCATACCGGGTGTAGAGGACAAGCTATGACAGGCTCGATTACACTCAAGTGGTCTTGGATCCCTAGATAACTTCCGAAGCGAAGAGTTAATCTTCGACATAGTCCCGTTCCGCAGCGCTATCATGCACTGCTTGGACGAACCGCATTCGCAAAGTTCAATGCGGTGCCGCACTACACATACCTCAAGCTCAAGATGCCAGGCCCTCGAGGAGTAATCACGGTCAATGGAAACACCGAACGCTCTCTCCGAACGGAGGAGCACACGGCGGCCCTCGTGGCGGAGGTGCAAAGCAGCCTCTCACAGCAATTCTCGAGTCCGTCCACTAAACGTCCGGACACTGTCAAGCGCGCCCGGAGTAACCTACAACAAGACCGCCTGGCACGATCCAAGCACGCGTAGCAATCCGGCCCCAACCCCAACCCTCGCGAAATTGTGAAGCCAGCACTACGCGTACATAACTACGCTCTGGAGATACCATGGGCATAAGGGGAGGGGCACGACCACGGCACGCCGACGCGCTCAACCGCACTGGGGCTCCGATTGTGTCATTCTTTTTCTTTTTTCTTGTTTTACTTTCAGGACTCTGTTCTCCAGAAGCCCTGTCCGGCATTCGTGCCGAATACACGATGCAACAGCCAGGGAAGCAGAAAGCTACGTCGAGTGTCCAGGTGGTCTCTATTACGAGCATTATACCTGTTTTACATACCATCCCGCAGCTTACCCCTGGAGGGGGACATGTTAAATAGTCACATCCCTTGCTTATCGCACAATTTGTATTGTTCTGCTTTTATTTGCAGTTTCTTTTTAATAACCAATATATAGCTCTTGCCTATTATTGCATTCTTTCACATTATATATGTTCATTTATGACATTGCGCAACCGTATAATTTGGTACGGCCAATACACCAGGGGCTTAAGTACCCCAAAAGTATGGTGTGATAAGTCCGAACACTTACACAAGTGCGGCACCCCGAACTTATAGCATTATATGCATCAGCTCCGAATCATGTCTTGGGTCAATAGTTGGGTTTGCCCGGCTCCCATGTTTTGGTACCTTACGTTCCGTTATATCGGCTAAGGTAGCACTGGGAGAACCACTGCGATTATGCCCCGGTTGAGCTGGGTTGAGCACCTTGGTGGAGAAAGCTAAAACTGACTGTCATGATAGGGAGAGAGCTGGTCGCTGTTCGAGAGGTTTCTTCGGGTCCCTAAAGACTTATGCCGCTTAGAGCGAGGAACCGGCATTGTCCGGCCAAGGCGTGGATAGCGCCCCGAACTCGGTCTTCCGAATACTAGGGGCTTCGACGAAATTTAAAATTATAGAATTCTATGGCTAAGTGAGAGTGTTCAAGCATTATAAGTCCGGTTGCCTTGTTCGTTGCGTTGAGCGCCTCCCTCGATGGACCCAAGAATGGGAACAAGAGCGCTCAAGTTTATCCCGAACACCCCCAGCACTCGTGGCATGGGGGCTGAAGCCAACGACTTGCCATCTCTCAAATTTGATAAACGGCCGCACAGAAGGTAATATTTTAAATTAACAAGCGTTGCTTAGCGCATATGAACAAGTTTTCAGCGTACATGATAACAAATGCGAGTCTATTCAAAAATTACATCTTTGGAGCACTCATCCGCTATACGGCGGGCACCCTTCAGGACGCCCTCATAGTACATTTTGGGCGTGCGATGCTCCTTGCCCTTCGGTCGCCCGTCCGTCACAAGCTTCTCCGCATCCAGCTTGCCCCGGTGCACTTTAGCACGGGCAAGGGCCCGACGGGCACCTTCAATGCAGACGGAGCGCTTGATGACTTCAATCCATGGACAGGCATCCACCAGCCGCCGCACTAGCCCAAAGTAGCTCCCAGGCATGGCTTCCAATGGCCACTACCGAACTATGAGGCCCTTCATGGCCTGTTCGGCAACCTTGTGGAGCTCGACCAGCTGCTTCAGCTGGTCGGCAGGGGCACCGGATGTCCGCCTCAAAGATCTTGAGACCGAACACCTTTTCCGTCGAGCTCCCCTCCTTGGCGCGGTAGAATGCGGAAGCATCGGACACACTCTGGGGCAGATTTGCGAATGCTCCCGGAGAGCTCGAATCCGGGTAAGTAATAGGTATTTCACTTTCACATGCTTGCTTTGCATAAAGAATGCCTTACCGCCGCTATCTTCTTTAACGATTCAATTTCTTGAGGGCTTTTTGGGCTTCAGCATTAGCGGCTTTGGCACTCTCAAGAGCCGAGGCGAGCTCGGACTCGAGTCTTGAGTCACGCTCCAAACTCGTGTTTTTCCACGAGAGCACGAGCTCTTGCCGCACCTCCGCCACCCGCTCCTCCTACTTCTCTCGCTTCGGTGCACTCCACGGCTGCTTTGTTTTCGACCCACGGACACCGCTTCCTTCTGTGGTCGCCACCTCGTTCGTGGCCCCTACAATACCACGTTATTCCTGTTATTTTTGCAACCGAAACCTTTCTATAAGGTATTTCTTTAATAAGGTATTACTTACCTTCCTTGTCCTCGAGCTGCTTCTTGGCAAGGCCGAGCTCGTTCTCGGACCGCTCGAGGCTCTGCTTCAATGCAGTGACCTCCATGATCAGTCTGGCAGAGGTCAGCAGCGCAGCCTGCATTCCCATATTGACATACTTATGTTAGACTCTTGCATATATCTTTTTAGATCCTTAGTCCGTCTTTTCTTTCCGAACACCGAACTAAGCATCAGGGGCTACTGTCTATGCGGTAATATTTCTACATATTCTAAAACTTACCTCAAAGCCTATTAGAAGGCTGGTGCAAGCTTGATCAGCCCGCTCTTGGCGGATTGAACTTCTGGATCACCACACTCATAATAAAGGCGGTGCTCCTCCTTGATGGAGGCGCTGTTAAGCGCCTCTAGTAAGCTATCCGGTGCCTCCGGTTGGACGGAGGACACCGACGTCTTACCCTTCCTACGAAGGGGCCGCTTGCCGGACTTCGGAACTGCTGAAGGTTCCGGTATGGAGTCCGGACGAGGGTCGGGCTTAGAGCCCCTGGGGGTCTCACTCCCCTCGCACCTGGAGTCCAGTTGGTTGCCTTGCGGCGCCTCCTGTGCCACCTCCTCTTGACCAGGCCCCCCTTGGGGCCCCACCTTGGCGTCGTCCGCAGCGTGAGGTGAGGAGGCGGCCGGAAGTGAAGTACTCTCCATTTCCGACGAACTCAGGGACCCTCTTGACGAAGCGGCGAGCTCGCCCTTGGGCGGGCTGCATGATTGTTCGGCATTAGAGAACACTATGCAATGGGAAAAAAAGCCATGGGTATCCGGACACTTACGATCTCACCAGGGGCTTGGCCCTTTTTGGCCACTCCTCCTCGTCGTTGTCGGCATTGGTGGAGAAGTCCGGAGGAAGGGTCCTTCCTTCTTGGACCCTCCGGCCTCCCGGTTGGGGCGGCCTTCCTTTCCTCTCTTCTTCACTGGGAGAGGCTTCTTTCCTCCTCCTCGTTCTCGGGAGAGGATTACGCTTCAGAATCGACAGCGCTTGGCGGCGGGAGCTCTTTGAGTTCCGTGGCCTCCTTCTTGGCCTTCTTCTCTGTCACCACGTGAGGTGCGGAGCCAGCAGCCCCGTCAATCGGGCGTCCACTGGTCTTCGGAAAAGGAGCCAGACGGTTAATCTGTCCGGGCGTCTTCACCAGTCTGTTAAAGGTTAGGGAGTTTTAGATCCCGCATAGAGTCAAACTATGAAAAAGAGTCCCATAAAAGGTAAAATAACTTACTTGGCTGGCTTGACGCTGCGAGCTGAATCCGCGATCTTGATTAGCGGATGCGGGGCTTCGCGCCTTGAACAGCACCTTCCAGGCATCTTCGTACGTAGTGTCGAAGAGCCGGCTCAAGGTCTGGTGTTGTGCCCGATCAAACTCCCACAAATTGAAGGCCCGTTACTGGCACGGGAGAATCCGGCGGATGAGCATAACCTGGACTACGTTGACAAGCTTGAGCTTCTTGTCCACCAGGTTTCGGACACAGGTTTGGAGTCCGGTCAGCTCTTCCGAATCACCCCACGTCAGGCCCGTCTCTTTCCATGATGTGAGCCGTGTGGGGGAGCCAGATCTGAATTCGGGGGCCGCCGCCCATTTGGAGTCGCGCGGCTCGGTGATGTAGAACCACCCCGATTGCCACCCCTTTACTGTCTCCACGAAGAAGCCCTCGAGCCATAGAACATTGGGCATCCTGCCCGCCATGGCGCCTCCGTACTCCGCCTGTCGGCCGCCCACTATCTTCGGCTTGACGCTAAAGGTCTTCAACCATAAACCGAAGTGGGGTTGGATGCAGAGGAAAGCCTCGCACACGACGATAAACGTCGAAATATTGAGGATGAAGTTTGGGGCCAGATCGTGGAAATCCAGGCCATAGTAGAACATGAGCCCCCGGACAAATGGGTGAAGTGGAAAACCTAGTCCATGGAGGAAGTGGGTGAGGAACACCACTCTCTCATGGGGCACAGGGGTGGGGACGAGCTGCCCTTGTTGGGGAGCCGACGATGATGTCGCCGGAAAAGTATCCGCCTCCGCAGCTTTGTGATGTGCCCCTCCGTGACGGAGGAGGCCATCCACCCGCCTCCCGCCCGGACATAGTTGGAGAAGGGTGAGGGGGGATGTGTGGACTTGGGCGCTGGAGCTCGAGTCGTGCGGAAATGGATGAGCAAAGGAGGAAGAAGGCGTAGGTGAAAAGGTGGATCCTTATCCCCTTATATGGACGGACGAAGCTATGCATCCCCCGCCAGCCTGGTAGAACTTGCTTATCCCCCAAGCGCCGTAATCAATGGCGCGGATGGGTTACCCACGTCCGTATTGATGGGAATCCCGGAATAAGGGGGCACGATCTATGCTTTGATAAGACGTGCCAAGGAAACCGCCTCGCTAAACGCGCTGAGGTGGGACAGTAAAAAACGATTCGTATAAAAGCTTGGCCGTGATGTGATGTCACGCCGCGGAATACATCAGCGGATCTGTGCAAAAATTATTCTCTCTATGGTGGTATGTGGAACTTGTTTTGCAGAGCCGGACACTATCCTTGTGTTCAAAACCTTCCATGAAGTATTCTGAGGAGGAACCCGCCTTGCAATGCCGAAGACGATATGCGCGCCGGACTCGTCGTCATTGAAGCCTGGTTCAGGGCTACCGAGGAGTCTGGACTAGGGGTGTCTGGATAGCGAACTATCATCTTTGGCGGACTCCAAGACTATGAAGATACAAGATTGAAGACTTCGTCCCGTGTCCGGATGGGACTTTCCTTGGCGTGGAAGGCAAGCTTGGCGATACGGATATGTAGATCTCCTACCATTGTAACCGACTCTATGTAACCCTAACCCTATCCGGTGTCTATATAAACCGGAGGGTTTTAGTCCGTAGGACAAACAACAATCATACCATAGGCTAGCTTCTAGGTTTAGCCTCCTTGATCTCGTGGTAGATCTACTCTTGTACTACCCATATCATCAATATTAATCAAGCAGGAGTAGGGTATTACCTCCATCGAGAGGGCCGAACTGGGTAAAACATCGTGTCCCTTGTCTCCTGTTACCATCCGCCTAGACGCATAGTTCGGGACCCCCTACCCGAGATCCGCCGGTTTTGACACTGACAATGGCTTTATAGAATGCTTCATGTGCTTCACTTATATCATTTGAAGTTTGGATTGCCTGTTTCTCTTCATATAGACAACCGCCATTTGTAGAATGCTCTTTTGCTTCACTTATACTTGTTAGAGCGTGGGCATATCTTTTGTAGAAAGAATTAAACTCTCTTGCTTCACTTATATCTATTTAGAGAGATGACAGGAATTGGTCATTCACATGGTTAGTCATAAAATCCTACATAAACTTGTAGATCGCTGAATATGATATGTTTGATTCCTTGCAATAGTTTTGCGATATAAAGATGGTGATATTAGAGTTATGCTAGTGGGTGGTTGTGGATTGTAGAGACACTTGTGTTGAGGTTTGCAAGTCCCGTAGCATGCACGTATGATAACCGTTGTGTGACAAATTTGAAGCATGGGGTGTTTCTTTGATTGTCTTCCTTGTGAGTGGCGGTCGGGGACGAGCGATGGTCTTTTCCTACCAATCTATCCCCCTAGGGGCATGCGTAGTAGTACTTTGCTTCGAGGGCTAATAAACTTTTGCAATAAGTATATGAGTTCTTTATGACTAATGTGAGTCCATGGATTATACGCACTTTTACCTTTCCATCATTGCTATCCTCTTTGGTACCGTGCATTGCCCTTTCTCACCTCGAGAGTTGGTGCAAACTTCGCCGGTGCATCCAAACCCCGTGATACGATAGGCTCTGTCACACATAAGCCTCATTTTATCTTCCTCAAAACAGCCACCATACCTTCCTATCATGGCATTTCCATAGCCATTCCGAGATATATTGCCATGCAACTTCCATCATCATCATATACATGACTTGAGCATTCATTGTCATATCGCTTTGCATGATCGTAACATAGCTAGCATGATGTTTTCATGGCTTGTCCGTTGATGTCATTGCTACGCTAGATCATTGCACATCCCGGTACACCGCCAGCGGCATTCATATAGAGTCATATCTTTGTTCTAGATATCGAGTTGTAAGTAAATAAAAGTGTGATGATCATCATTATTAAAGCATTGCCCTAGTGAGGAAAGGATGATGGAGACTATGATTCCCCCACAAGTCGGAATGAGACTCCGGATGAAAAAAAAGAGAAAGGCCAAAAAAAGAGAAGGCCCAAAAAGAAGAAAACAAAAAAATGAGAGAAAAAGAGAGAAGGGGCAATGTTATTATCCTTTTACCACACTTGTGCTTCAAAGTAGCACCATGTTCTTCATAGAGAGAGTATCCTGTGCTTTCACTTTTATATACTAGTGGGAATTTTCATTATAGGACTTGGCTTGTATATTCCAACGATGGGCTTCCTCAAATGCCCTAGGTCTTCATGAGGAAGCAAGTTGGATGCACACCCACTTAGTTTCTTTTGTTGAGCTTTCATACACTTATAGCTCTTAGTGCATCCGTTGCATGGCAATCCCTACTCCTCGCATTGACATCAATTGATGGCCATCTCCATAGCCCGTTGATTAGCCGCGTCGATGTGAGACTTCCTCCTTTTTTGTCTTCTCCACATAACCTCCATCATTATATTCTATTCCACCTATAGTGTTATATCCATGGCTTGTGCTCATGTATTGTGTGAGGGTTGAAAAAGCTGAAGCGCGTTAAAAAGTATGAACCAATTGCTCGGCTTGTCATCGGGGTTGTGCATGATGGGGGCATTTTGTGTGACGAAAATGAAGCATGGCCAAACTGTATGATTTTGTAGGGATAAGCTTGCTTTGGCCTTGTTGTTTTGAAAAGACATGATTGCTTTATTGGTACACTTGAAGTATTATTGTTTTTATGTCAAATGATAGACTATTGCTTTGAATCACTCGTGTCTTAATATTCATGCCATGATTAGACATATGATCAAGATTATGCTAGGTAGCATTCCACATCAAAAATTATTCTTTTTTATCATTTACCTACTCGAGGACGAGCAGGAATTAAGCTTGGGGATGCTGACACGTCTCCGTCGTATCTATAATTTTTGATTGTTCCATGCCAATATTATTCACTTTCAATTATCTTTTTGGCAACTTTTTATATTATTTTTGGGACTAACATATTGATCCAGTGCCTAGTGCCAGTTCCTGTCTGTTGCATGTTTTATGTTTCGCAGAATATCCATATCAAACGGAGTCCAAACAGGATAAAAACGGCCGGAACTTATTTTTGGAAAATATGGAAAATTCCAGAAGAAAAATCCACGCGAGACGGTGCCGAGGTGGTCACGAGGCAGGGCCCCAGGCGCGCCGCCTACCTCGTGAGCCCACCGTAAGGCGGTTGATGCTCTTCTTTGCCGCAAGAAAGATAATATTCAAAAAATCACGGAAAAGGTTTCAGGCCAATCGGAGTACGGATCTCCATATATACGCCAAAGCAGTGAAAGGGCAGAGCGAGTAAGCGAGAGAAACAGAGAGATAGATCCAATCTCGAGAGGTCTCGCCCTCCCAAGCCATGGGAGCCAAGGAACAGAGGGGAAACCCTTCTCCCATCTAGGAGAAGCTCAAGGAAGAAGAAGAAGGAGGGGGGCTCTCTCCCCTCGCTCAGTGGCGCCGGAACGCCGCCGGGGGCCATCATCATCACCGCGATCTTCACCAACACCTCCGCCATCTTCACCAAAATCTCCATCACCTTCCCCCCTCTATCTACAGCGGTCCACTCTCCCGCAACCCGATGTACCCTCTACTTGAACATGGTGCTTTATGCTTCATATTATTATCCAATGATGTGTTGCCATCCTATGATGTCTGAGTAGATTTTTGTTGTCCTATTGGTGGTTGATGAATTGCTATGATTGATTTAATTTGCTTGTGGTTATGTTGCTGTCCTTTGGTGCCCATCATATGAGCTGCTGCGTGGATCACACCATAGGGTTAGTTGTATGTTGATAGGACTATGTATTGGAGGGCAAGAGTGACAGAAGCTTCAACCTAGCATAGAAATTGATGCATACAGGATTGAAGGGGGACCAATATATCTTAATGCTATGGTTGGGTTTTACCTTAATGAACGTTAGTAGTTGCGGATGCTTGCTAATAGTTCCAATCATAAGTGCATAGAATTCCAAGTAAGGGATGACATGCTAGCAGTGGCCTCTCCCACATAATACTTGCTATCGGTCTAGTAAAGTAGTCAATTGCTTAAGGGACAATTTCACAACTACTACCACCACTTTTCCACACTCGCCATATTTACTTTAGTTGTGTTTTTATCTAAGCAGCCCCTAGTTTTATTTTCGTTCTCTTTACTTTCTTGCAAGCTTATCCGAAAACACCTACAAAGTATTTCTAGTTTTATACTTGTTCTAGGTAAAGCGAACGTTAAGCGTGCGTAGAGTTGTATCGGTGGTCGATAGAACTTTAGGGAATATTTGTTCTACCTTTAGCTCCTCGTTGGGTTCGACACTCTTACTTATCGAAAACTGTTGTGATCCCCTATACTTGTGGGTTATCAATTGCACGTTGAAGCTTGATAATTGATGGTGGAGCGAAGCTTAATCAGCCGCATAATCCATGGAGTATAAACCTTCTGGCCAAAGAGATCAATGCCGGAAGCTGCCAACTACTTGATGAAGAAATCATGCGTATTGAAGCAGATGCCATTGGGGATATAGAAAACAAAGTCTTCATGGCGCCTTCAAGCTTCGTAGAAGATGAGTGCCCTTTTATTGGCCATAGAGTATGCCTTACAATATGGTAGATAGTTCGGGGAAAATACTCGAGGTCATTGACAAAGAAGTGAGTGGGGTACCCAACATCTGCAGGCAATGGCTTCAGTATTGACAGCATCTGACTCATATTGGGTTCTGGCTTCTGGAAGATGTTTTCTAACTCCTTTCGATGGGCTTCACAACCTGGCTCATATAGATCACCACGAGTGGGCAAGGATGTGAGCTCGAGGATATCCTAAGCTTTAGCTTCATGATAAACGTCACCCGTCATCCACTCAAGGACCCATGTCTTCTGATCCCTGTTGTAGCCAGATATGTGCAATGTTGCATAGAATTGGAGCAGTAGTTCTTCATTCCATTGCTCCTTGTCAACAACAAACGGGAGAAAACCAACATCCCAGAAGCAATCAAGGGCTTCTTCTAAGAAGGGCAGGCCAGCCATAGCATCACAACAGGGGCGCTTGTGAGGAAAAATCCTATACTGGTTGGAAAGGATGCATGAGTAGTAGTTTCGTTGCAAATGGCTCCAAAATTTGTCAGAAGACATATTTGGATTCATGTAGGGGTTGTTGGCCTTGTCAAAGAATGTGGTGTGCTCTCTAAAGCTTAACACACTGAAGGAGCTTTCAGTGGTGACAGCGCTGGGAAGCCATGGCATTCTTGGCATTGGTTTCTGCATTTGAGGCCTTTGCTCAACATGATAGTCATACAACGGCCCATGTACTTCAGGAGGTGTAAGGATAGGCCATCTGACGCTAATCAGCTCTCCTTCATGATTGAATGCCCTTGCCATTGTGTGCGGAACAGGTGCAGAAGTAGCAATATCTGAGGTGGATGGCTGACTGTCTTCAGTGGTGGCATGGGCTTCAAGGAGCAGATTGGCTTTAGGCTGGGTAGTGGCTTCAGCCATGATCACATCACTGACTTCAGTACGGGTGGAAGCAGCATCACTAGCTTCAATGACAGAGGGATTAGACAAACAGACTTCTGGAATCACAACATTGTCAGCAGCAGGAATCACAACTTGTTATTCTTCTTGGTGGTCATCGGCTGATGCACCCGGAATATCTTCAGCCTCTTTGGCTTCAAACTCTTGAGCAGTATGTGAAGGGATGGCTTCAGGAAACACTTGACATGCGACTGAGCTAGTGTGTTGCACATCCTCTTCAGGGATACTGGACATGGAGACAGCGGGCCTTGGGCCTCTGCGAAGCCTTCAGAATGAGGGTGATGCATGAGGTGATGGTGTGGTCTTCTCCACGTCTTCAGGTGTTGCTTGGGGAGTTCCAAGCACTGGAGTTGTGACTTGAGTTGTTGGCGTGCGAGGAATAACTTCATGTAGGGGGGAGTTGAGGTGTTGCTCTTTCCAGAACTCATCTTGGGCGATTGGCGTCGTGGGATCGCCAATGCTTATGGGCTCATTGTGCGAAGGCACATGCGATGATACCGGTTTCTAGGTCAACTGAGGAAGGACTTCATCATCTTCTCTTTCTACATTGTCTTTGCGACCAATGTCTTCATCTACGGTGGTGTCAACAGCTCGAGTCTCGATAGTGACATGGGCCTCGATGGGAGCAGGCTCATGCATTACCATTCTTCTTTCTCCGTGGAGGAGGCAGGCAAGGCAACTAATATGAGCTCAACAAGCAATGGCTCCTGAGGAGCAGATGAAGTTGTTGGTGCTTGTGCCCTTCGTGAAGCCTTTGAAGACTTCGTCTTCTGCCTTTTTGGTGAGGAAGGGGCATCAGAAGCTTCATGGTTCTTGCACTTCTTGGCTTCGGCTTCAGCTTGCTTTGTCTTCTTCCTTTCGGAAGCAACTACGGTGTAGATGGCCTTGAAGCAGTGAAGCTAGGAGGGAAGATAATCTTTGGCATGTCTTGGTGAGAAGCCTTAGCCCGGGGTACGACAACCTTCTTTTTCTTCTTGACAAGCTTGGGCTCGATGCCTGGACGCCCAAGTGCATTTCTCTTCAAGGCTTCATTGTGAGCCTGAACACATTTCTCAACATTGAACTTGAGGCGCTCTTGTGAGCCCTTGGCTTCATCACGATGCTTCTGAAATTCTGCCTCCAGATCAGCCAGCATCGACTTGAGATTCTAAACATCTGAAACACTGAGCTTTTCCATGTGCCTCTTGTAGACAACCTTCTCATAGTCAATCTTGTTCTTTTACTAATTGACCTTCTGAGCAATAGCAAGTTCTTTGACAATGCAGCCCTGGAAGGTGACACTGATGCCAATGGGCAGCCGTAGATCATCAATAGTGAGAGAGGTGTCTTCAAACCATTCATCAATGAAATTATTTAAGATGTCAGCATCAAACAGAGGCAAGTCCTTGAAGATTTCAGCCTCCTGCTTGCTCTTGATCAACAGCTCCAGTGCATCATTAGCGATATCTTCATCACTGAACAGATCTGTAATGTCATCATCATTTCACAAAATGCTTGCTGGTGTCAGGCCTTGCCCTGAGATTTTCTTTGTCTTCGGAGAAGTCCGAGACAAGTCTTCAGAATGCACACTGGATTCAGGAGGTGCAATTTTCAGAGGCTTCACTCTTGAAACTTTAGGTGCAGAAGCAGCTTTGGAAGCCTTTGACTTCTTGACTGGCCTCGGGGATTCAGGAGCAGCAGATGGTTGGGGTTCTTGAGTTGCCTCAGCATGAGCTCTTCGTTCGGCCAAGTCTGCAAGATATGCAGCAAGATCATCGATGGGGCCAATTAGATTGGCTTCTGCCTCACGAGAGCCATCTGGCCAGGGTTCTGCAGGGCCTAGATTGAATTCAATCCCATAGTCCTTCATGTTTTGGGTGGCAGATCCCCTGGCAAGTTGATAATTTGCTTCAAAGAGATCATCATCTTGCACCACAGTATGCTTGATGGATCTGGGTTGTTTGGCATAGGCCGCCTCACCATGCAAGGATAGAAGCCTTGCTGAATGGCTTCAGCCTTGGTCTTGGGGTGAAGCTTCTTGTAGACAATATCTACCTGTCGGTGTTCTCGGATCAGGAGTACCTATACTTGCCTGCCCGCGGCCCAGCGCATGGCCCCGTCGATGGCCTGATACGGCCCAGCTACAAGACCCTGCAAGCAAGACCCTCACGAGGGCCCCCCAGCCTCGCGAGGCGGACGACACCAAGACCTCCCAAGGGGCAGCTCGCCAAGCCTGCCTCCCGAGGAGCGGAGATCTCTATGCAAGCCTTCGCCTCACGAGGCACGCGGGGATGTGAGCCATGACGACCAAGGCCAGGCGGGCACCAGTAGGCGCAGAGGAGGACGGTTTCCACTTTGGTGCTAAGGAGGCAAGGACGTACGCGGGTTCCCAAGGAATTCCCCAAAGGTTTCCATTTCGGTGCAACGAGACCAAGACAACGAGCTCGGTAGGATGGATTTCATTGCTGAGCCCACCACTGCATCATGGACAGGAGCTTTGCAGGCGAAGACCGCCTTTCGTCAGGATAAGATGTACCTCTTGTCCCCTTTAAAATTGGCCTTTGTGGAATCCCTTGCCGCCTAAGCTACAAGGGAAGAGGACCAAGGTCACTCTAAAGATAGGCTAGTCTCCACCGAAGAGGGGGGTCGATTCATTCTCTCCCTCTGAGCCCTCGCGAGGCAGCTCACCCACTGTACTAGTTCATCCTCATCCTCCTCGCGAGGCAATCCACCACAAAGCAGGAGTAGGGTTTTACACCGTGAGGTGGCCCGAAGCTGGGTAAACTATTGTGTCCCTCTTTTCCCCGCTCACACAAACTCGACGAGGCCAAGGCATGAGGTGATGAGCTTGAGGTTTAAGCTAGATTAGATCTTCGCACACGACCCAGAGTTCGAACCTTGTTTGGTTCCGCGGAGCCCCGATTCTGACATTTGGCGCGCTAGGTAGGGGCTTTATCGAAATCCTTTTTCCGACTTTGCTTCGTCTCTCCTTTGTCGCTCCCATGGCCGACGCCCGCCGAGTACGCGCTGACACCGGGCCGCTCGCATCGCCCAGACGGCGTTCGTGGGCCCCAGTGTTCCACGCCCCTTCGCTTCATTCGTAGCTAACGCTGCCACCGACCCTGCTGCTCATGAGCAGCAGGACTCATTGCTACCACCCTCCGTGCAGCACGACAGCCGCACCGCCTCGCCTTCCTTCACCCCCGCCATGACGTCGTCCTCCCATGATCGTCGCGGGCCGGAGGACGTGCAAGCTGCATTCCTCATGGCGCGTGAGTTGCTGGCTACCGTCGTGCCAATGATGACTACGATGCCTGGCTCGACCATATCGCCGAGCTTCTCGACGCCGCTTGTGGGGCCATGGAGGCCTTGCACTTTCCGCCTGTGTCGTGGCCCTCGCCACGGCTCTGTGCTTGCCCCTGTCGCGTCTGCTCGTCCTTCTGAGGTAGACCTGGAAGGCTCCGGTTAGGGTAAGCTAGGGTAAACCCTCACGGAAGCTGCCGCAGCGGGCCGCCTCTTGGCCGTCATAGTCCAGCTGGGGTGGCGACGGTCAGTAAGACGATGGATCCGGGGCTGATCTCAGGTGCCGGCCCGCGACCACCACTCCAAACGGCTCCTCGTCGACTTCTCCAACAAGGAGTACAAGCCGAAGGACAAGCACATGGCGGCATACCTGGAGGAGGTACGTAAAATCGAAAGGCAATTCTCGGGCTTGAATTGTGGTACACCCCGAGGGGCGTGAACAAGGAAGTAGACGATATCGCCAAGCGGGCATCACACATCGAGCCCCAAAGCCCTGGTGTCTTCTGAAGAAAGGCTCTTCAGGCCGACAGCCACACCCCCGACATCAGGAGCTATGCTACCTCAAGAGGAGTCGCCTCCCGCGCCGCCCGCAGGCGCCCTGGCCTGTGGCCTGACTTCAGGAGCCCGCCTACTCCTGGCATTGACGCCTCAGGAGGGCCGTTGGGCTCAGGAGTTCCAGGCATGCCTGCTCCATGGCACCCTGCCTAAGAAGGAGGAGGACGCGGAGTGTGGCCCGCCAGGCCACCGCTTACTGCTTGCAGGATGGCAAGCAGTACCGCGGGCGCCCCGACAACGTCTGGCTAAGGTGCATTTCAGAAGACCAAGGACGTGAGCTGCTGGCGGATACCATGGGGGAGGTTGCAGGCACCATTCTTCATTGCGTGCTCTCGTGGGTAGGATGTCCCGCAGAGGGTTCTACTGGCCCACGACACCGCACAACGCCGCCGAATTGGTTCGGCCTGCCAGTTCCACGCCAAGCAGATTCACCAACTAGTGCAGGGGCCCCAGACAATCCTGCCCCCGTCGCCATTTGTGGTCTGGGGGCTAGACATACTGGGGCCTTTTCCTCGGGCGGCCGACGGCTACCGTTACCTCTATGTAGCTGTCGATGAATTCACCAAGTGGGCGGAGGTGGAACCCGTACGCACCATCCCAGCGGGCTCGGTGGTCGAGTCCATCAAGGGCCTCGCGAGCCGGTTTAGCGTCCCTAACCGCATCATCACCAACAACGGTTCCCAGTTTACAAGCAACCTCTTCCGGTCATATTATGCTAACCTTGGAACGCATATATACTATGCTCCGGTGGTGCACCCACAAATCTACGGCCAGGCCGAGCGCGCCAATGCGGAGGTCCTCAGGGGCCTCAAGGCTAGAAACTTCAAGAGGAGGCTTGAGGCTCGCGACAGGAGTTGGCTGACGGGCTACAGTCCGTGTTGTGGTCCGTCCACACCACTGCGGCTAAGCCACTAGCGAGACCTCATTATTCCTTGTCTACGGGGCCAAAGCGGCCCTCCCGCTTGAGATCAAGTATGGCTCTCGGTGGGTCTTGGCATTCGATGAGGCGCGCCAGCATGCCGCGGGGGGAACCAACCTCATGCTGACCAAAGGGTGCCCGACGCCAAGCCTCCCTCTGCGCCGTGAGGTACCAGCGGGACTTGCAGTGCTACCATAGCCACAGCACCCGCTCTCGGACCCTTGGAGTCGGAGACCTCATCCTAAGGCGGGTCCTCCCCAAAAGAGGGCCTTTACAAGCTCTCGCCCATGTGGAAGGGCCCGTTCAGGGTCGTTCGCATCTCCAGGCCTGGCGCAGCGCACCTGGAGTTAGCGGACGGGGTCCCCGTGCAGAATGCTTGGAACATCCAGTACCTCTGCAAGTTCTACCCGTGACACTCTCACGTAATAATGAGTGGGGCTGTATGATACGTCTCCAACGTATCTATAATTTTTTATTGTTCCATGCTATTATATTATCTGTTTTGGATGTTTAATGGGATTTAATATACCTTTCTATATTATTTTTGGGACTAACCTATTAACCTAAGGCCCAGTGCAAATTGCTGCTTTTTGCCTATTTCAGTGTTTTGCAGAAAAGGAATATCAAACGGAATCCAAACGGCATGAAACCTTCGCGAGGATCTTTTTTTGGAACAAACGCAATCCAGGAGACTTGGAGTGGAGGTCAAGGAAGCCACGAGGCGGCCACGAGGTAGGAGGGCACGCCCAGGGGGGTAGGCGCGCCCCCACCCTCGTGGGCCCCTCGTAGCTCCACCGACCTATTTCTTTCGCCTATATATACTCTTACACCATGAAAACATCGGGGAGATCCATGAAACCACTTTTCCACCGCCGCAACCTTCTGTACCCGTGAGATCCCATCTTGGGGCCTTTTCGGGTGATCTGCCGGAGGGGGATTCGATCATGGAGGGCTTCTACATCAACACGATAGCCTCTCTGATGATGTGTGAGTAGTTTACCACAGACCTTCGGGCCCATAGTTATTAGCTAGATGGCTTCTTCTCTCTCTTTGGATCTCAATACAAAGTTCTCCTCAATCTTCTTGGAGATCTATTCGATGTAATACTTTTTGCGGTGTGTTTGCTGAGATCCGATGAATTGTGGGTTTATGAACTTGATTATCTGTGAATATTATTTGATTCTTCTCTGAATTCTTATATGCATGATTTGATATCTTTGCAAGTCTCTTCGAATTATCGGTTTAGTTTGGCCTACTAGATTGATCTTTCTTGCCTTTGGGAGAAGTGCTTAGCTTTGGGTTCAATCTTGCGGTGTCCTTTCCCAGTGGATGTTAGGGCAGCAAGGCACGTATTGTATTGTTGCCATCGAGGATAAAAAAATGGGGTTTATATCATATTGCTTGAGTTTATCCCACTACATCATGTCATCTTGCCTAATGTGTTACTCTGTTCTTATGAACTTAATACTCTAGATGCATGATGGATAGCGGTCGATGTGTGGAGTAGTAGTAGTAGATGCAGAATCGTTTCGGTCTACTTGACACAGACGTGATGCCTATGTCACGCCCAAGATGCGACCCTATCCTAAAGGAACTCGAAGGTCCCACCAAGGATAGAAGCGCATCTTGAAGACGCTTTTGCAAGGTGGATATCATTACATCAACATTACATAATAGTGGGGATACAACCAAGACATACAATGTCACATGAATACAACAATACATCATACATAAGATAAACATCCGACTACGGATGAAACAGAAACTCAAACAATATCCACCCTGCTAGCCCAGGCTGCCGACCTGGAACCTATCCCCTGATCGAAGAAGCAGAAGAAGAACTCCAAAACAAGTAAACATCGCTCTCGCGTCATGATCATCACAAACCTGTACCTGCAACTGGTGGTGTAGTAATCTGTGAGCCACGAGGACTCAGCAATCCCATTACCATGGGTATAAAGACTAGCAAAGCTTAATGGGTAAGGAAGGGGTAAAGTGGTGAGGTTGCAGCAGCGGCTAAGCAATGTATGGTGGCTAACTTACGCAAATAAGGGCGAGAAGAGAAGCAAAGCAAGCGGTCGTCAACTAGTAATGATCAAGAAGTGATCCTGAACTCCTACTTACGTCAGACATAACCCAGAAACCGTGTTCTCCTCTCGATCAACCCGAAAAGAGACACTCACGTTACGCTTTACGGTTGGTGTATTTTAGAAGAGTTTACTCGAGTTTACTACAACTGGATATTAACAAATTCCCATCTGCCACATAACGCGGGCACGGCTTTGAAAGTTCAAACCCTGCAGGGGTGTCCCAACTTAGCCCATTATAAGCTCTCGCGATCAACGAAGGATATTCCTTCTCCCCGGGAAGACCCGGTCAGTCTCGGAATCCCAGCTACAAGACATTTCGACAGCAATAAAACAAGACCAGCAAGACCGCCCGATGCGCCGACAATCCCGATAGGAGCTGCACATATCTCGTTCTCAGGGCAACACCGGATGAGCAGTACGTACGGCAACCGACGATACCCCAAGTTGCCTAGGGGCGGCACCGCAAGTGGCTCTGGTTTGGACCAACACTTAGACAAGCATTGGCCCGTGGGGGCTGAATAAAGATGACCCTTGGGTTAATTACTCCCAAGGGAAATGTAGGTGGTGGTGAGGCAAATGGTAAAACCAAGGTTGGGCCTTGCTGGAGGAGTTTTATTCAAAGCGAACTGTCAAGGGGGTCCCATAAATCACCCGACCGCGTAAGGAACGCAAAATCCGGGAACATAACACCGGTATGACGGAAACTAGGCGGCAAGAGTGGAACAAAACACTGCATAAGGCCGAGCCTTCCACCCTTTACCAAGTATATAGATGCATTAATAATATAAGAGATATTGTGATATCCCAACCAAAATCCTGTCCACCATGGAGCAATCTTCAACTTCACCTGCAACTAGCAACGCTATAAGAGGGCTGAGCAAAGCGGTAACATAGCCAAGCAACGGTTTGCTAGGAAGGGTGTCAAAGGTTAGAGGTTCATGGCAATTTGGGATGGCTTGAAGAGTAAATGATAGGTAGCGCAGCATAGTGATAGAACGAAGCAACTAGCATAGCAATGATAGTAGTGAGATCCAGGGTCGCGGTCATTTTTCCTGAAATCCCGCAAAAAATAAGAACGAGTCCATGAAGAAGAGGAAGCCACGAAGTCGAACCAAGCGTAGACGAACGAATCCTCACGATCGCAACGAAACGGGAACTATCGAGAAGAAGCACACAACATGGTAAACACACCACACATGAACAAGACATGATGCTCAACCAAGTATGATGCATGACAAGGCTACATGAAGCTACTCATGGCAAAATATTATGCATACAAGACCAACACATCAAAGCAAGTTTAAATGAGGCCGGAAACAACATAGAACAACTCCGGTAAGTCCTCATATGCAAATTTCGAAATTAGTCCAGATCTGAATAAACCTTAAGTTCAAGTTGTTAAACAGCAAGTTAAGATGCACCACGATAATCTACACGAAATTCTAGTCAAGTTACATATAAAGTTCATTTAATTCGGAGCTACGGCCTAGAAGATATGGGCAAAACAAGTTAAACATGGCATTGATGCAAAATGCAACCAAACCTCAAGCAAACACTCTCAAAACAAGGATGCAACATGATAATATGAACCTACATGCAAAATCAAGCAAGTTTCATATAGAGCACACTCAAAACGGAGCAAAGGTGCAACACATACACTATACAAGTTTAAAGGGCTTGCTGTCCAAAACAGCAACTAGGCATATTGCAAGCATCAAAACAACATGCTATAGCATCTCAACGTGAACACAAAAGACATGGGCATGAAGTACAGGTAAAGCACGACAAAACATGAACACTGAGCTATCTCCATAAATCACTAGAACATGCTCAAAAGGACATGGCAAGATTGCAAATAATAACAGTTTCAGACTTAGCAGAAATAACATCAGGTTGCAATGTTTAGAGCTACCAAACAACATGTTACAGGTACTACCATGGCAAACAAAGGCATTGCATGAATCTACTAATTGCATAGAACAAAAGGCCCTTGCTGACCATGAGCCAAAAATGATCAGAAGATATGATGGCACCCATGTAAACATGGCAAGTTATATGACAGATTCGAACATGGCAGGAACAACGATAAGTAGGCATGTTGGTGAGCTTGTACCACTCACCACAGAGAAATACATGGCATGAAAATGCAACCAACAGTAAGAATACATGTTTATGAAGCTAATAATGGCAAGATCAAGTTCATAGAGTGCATGGACCACTAGGAAATCACATGGAAAAACTGAACTTCATGTTAACAGGCTGACAGGAACATTTTTTAGCAATTTGAGAGCAATATTACAATACGTTACAGCAGACTATAATTGCAACAAAGGGCATGGATGGATAGATAACGACATGTATAACAAAACATCCTTAGTGAACATCTCCAGATTATGCATAGAATGACTTGTAGAAGCAGGTTTACATAGCATCACGAAATAACAGATTCAGCCTAGCAAAACAGCAACAGCAATTACACTACTTAACAAGTTTGATGCACTCACTACATGAATCAAAAAAATACGTGGATAGCACCCCTGTAAAGTTGGCATGACATGTATCAAAACTCATGTAGGCATCAACCTCATAGGATGCACACATCAAACATGGCAAAAATGACAAATGAGCAAGTTATAACAGTTTCAGCAGATTAACAGCAACATGCACTCTTGCAACGATGGTTCGGGCATCAAGATGAACTCAAATGAACATGGTGCAATGTAATGAAATGATTTACTTGTTGAGGCGAACAATTTGACATATTACACGCCCAAAATGGAGCAGTATGCAGCAAGTTATGATGCGATGAACATGACATGATTATGCAAAATATCTCGGGACTTAGACGAAAAACGGGGTCAACCTTCGTTTTGGATCTGGATCTGGGGGCTGCGGGTACGGACTTCGAGGCGACCGGAGTCTCGCCGGAGTTGGGGAGGAGGAGGCCGGAGGCGATGGAGCTCGCCGGCGAAGGGGGGGCGCCGGATCCGGGCGGGGTCGCACCGGAGCTCGCCGGCTCTGGGCGCGGGAGGCGCCGGACAGCGGCGGCCGGGATGGCTGGGCGGCGCGCGGGACCGGGCGGCGGCCGGCAGCGAGGGGCGACGAGCGGCGGAGCGGTCGGCGAGAGGCGCGGAGGCGCCGGGCGGCGGAGCGGGCAGGGGCCCCTGCTGAACTGGCGGGGGGCGCGGCGAAGTGGACGTCTTGGTGTGGTCGAGTCGGGCGGCGACACGGGCGGCGGCGGAGCGGGTCGGACACGTTCGGTGACGCGGACGCGTCTGGCGTATGAGGAGGAGAGGGCTAGGGTTAGGGTGGTTTCATCCGTGATTTCGGGGAGAGGGACATATTTATAGATAGAGGAGCTAGGAGAGTCCAAATGAGGAGCGGTTACCACACGATCGTGATCGAACGACCGAGAGCATGGAGATGACTTAGATGGGTTTTGGGCCACTTTGGAGGGTGTTGGGCTGTAAAGAGAAAGGGGCTTTACGGTTACCGGTTAACCGTTGGAGTATCAAACGACCTCCAAATGGTAATGAAACTTGACAGCGGTTCACGGTGCTATACCAAGGCCGCTTGACAAACCTCGGTCCATTCCGAGACCGTTTAACACCCGCACACGAAAAGAGGCAAAAGGGGGGACGCCAGAGGACATAGGAGTGCCGGATTGCAAAACAGACAACGGGGAAAATGCTCGGATGCATGAGACGAACACGTATGCGAAATGAAACGCACATGATGACATGATATGAAATGCAGATGATGACATGGCAAAGTGCAACACGCAAGCACATGACATGGCAAAGACGGCGAATAACTGGAAGACACCTGGCGCATCGAATCCGGGGCGTTACAACTCTCCTCCACTAACAAGAGATCTCGTCCCGAGATCTTAGGACCGAGACGGAGGGGAAAAGGGATGAGGTGAAACAAGAACTCAAGAGAAGAAGCAAAGAATCGGGAGAACTCGAGAAGAAGAGAGGAACGACGAGAATGACGAGAATCGAAAGCTCACGGAAACGGATAGACTATGAAACCACTCCGGTTAGAACGAGATAAGAAAAGACTAAGACTGAAAGGATTTAGGCAGCACTCCGGCTGAACATGGAAAGAATAAAACATGAATTTAAAAAGATGGAATGAAACTTGATGAACTCTTGAAGAATGAATTAAATCATTAAGAACCACCATGAAGAACTCCGTTGACGAAAGGATGGTGAGATAGAATGAAGGATGAAAGAATAAGGTTAAAGCTTGCGATGATTTAGATGGAGGTTCTGAGAAATGACCGAGAAAATTTCTGAACTCCAGAAAAGAAAAGATGAAAACACTTGGAACTAGAATTTATTCCTCAAGAACAAACTCCGAAGGAAAGGATTAGACACTTTGATGAAATAAAAATAAGATTTATTGTATGCTTATCCTTCATCAAATTAAATTTATGACAAGCAATGGATTTTGCATACTACTTATTCTCCTTGAAAAAGAATTGAGAAGTGACATATCGCAAACTTGAGAAGGTCTTCATGAACCACCAGTAGGATTGAAAAGAACGAATGGATTAATATGATAAACAAGGAAAAGAATCTTGAACGAACCACCGTAAGAATTCGGAAATGACTGACGAAAGAGAATGAATCACCGGGAAGAATTAGAAGAACCAATATGCTAGAGGGGATTTAGATTCAAAAGAACAAAGAGATCATGAGCTGATTAAAGAACACTTGAACGAAGCACCGGGATAATTGGATAACGGTAGCTGAAACGTGAGGACGATGAATTTTTTTGGAACGATGGCCTCCGGATGGTCGAGAGAGAAAGCAACTCCCGAAATGCATCGAATGATTGAAAAGAATTTTCACGATTGAAACAATTTGGTAGGATGACATCGAGCTAGCGCCGTGAATCTTCGGGAGGACGGACAAGATTTAAGAGAGAAAAAAACTCTTCTTCGATCTCCAAATGACGTCTTGGAGAAGCCATGTGACTGATGGAATCCATTCTTACGTCACACTTGAAAAGAATTGAGAATAACTCCGGGGGAATTAGAAGAGTCAGGTAAGATCCTCGGAAAAGACCTGTGGGTTAAGGCCCACTGAAGAGAAAACACCGTTGAAAAGGATGATGAACTGATAGATGAAGCACCGGAACAATTGAAATATTTGAATTAGGTGACAACCTCAAATTAATTCAAACACCGACAAATCTCCTGAGATATCTTGAACACTCCAGAAGGATAACTGGCGAGAGGTGAACGAGCAAAGGGAAATATTTGAGCTGAGGTAAAGAATATGATCGACAACAAAGAAAACTTGAATTGTGTGCACCGAAAAAAGAAAGGGATGAAGAATGACGAACGAGACGAGAAATCGTCGGTTGAAATAATTGAGGGAAGACTGAAGAGGCTCCACACGAATGGAATTGATGGTCGAATGAGACTCAAACTCCGGGAAGAAGAGGGTGGGAGGGCGGGAAAACAAAGGCAACTAGGAAGGGGAAACCGACGAATACCTTGAAGAGAAAACACCGGTTGAAATCATTGAGGAAAGAAAGCAAAGACTTATCACGATTAGAATGGATACTCGATTACGGACTCCAGCTCCAAGAAAAAGAAGGGAGGGCGGGTGGGAAAAGAAAACAACTGAGAATTGAACTTGCAACAATGGAGAGGGTCGAATCACCTTGACGAGAAATGCACCGGATGCAAAGAGCTGAGGAACAACGATCGAAAAACCAACTGCGTGATCCTAAAGAAAGTTTGAAGGGGAAGAGAAGTAATTCAAAACACCTACGTCAAGATTCCTCACCAGAGAGATGAAGGGGCAGAGGAGTAAAAAGAATTCCTACTCTCCGATATAACTAGACTCAGAAAACAGTTTTCTTCTAGACTCAACAACGGCCAAACTACACGATCAATCAAGGGGCTCCTAGGGTCGGTCGAGGCTCGATACCAACTTATCACGCCTAAGATGCGACCCTATCCTAAAGGAACTCAAGGTCCCACCAAGGATAGAAGCGCATCTTGAAGACGATTTGCAAGGTGGATATCATTACATCAACATTACATAATAGTGGGGATACAACCAAGACATACAATGTCACATGAATACAACAATACATCATACATAAGATAAACATCCGACTACGGATGAAACAGAAACTCAAACAATATCCACCCTGCTAGCCCAGCTGCCGACCGAACCTATCCCCGATCGAAGAAGCGTAAGAAGAACTCCAAAACAAGTAAACATCGCTCTCGCGTCATTATCATCGCAAACCTGTACCTGCAACTGGTGGTGTAGTAATCTGTGAGCCACGAGGACTCAGCAATCCCATTACCATGGGTATCAAGACTAGCAAAGCTTAATGTGTAAGGAAGGGGTAAAGTGGTGAGGTTGCAGCAGCGGCTAAGCAATGTATAGTGGCTAACTTACGCAAATAAGAGCGAGAAGAGAAGCAAAGCAAGCGGTCGTCAACTAGTAATGATCAAGAAGTGATCCTGAACTCCTACTTACGTCAGACATAACCCAGAAACCGTGTTCTCCTCTCGATCAACCCCGAAAAGAGACACTCACGGTTACGCTACGGTTGGTGTATTTTAGAAGAGTTTACTTGAGTTTACTACAACCGGATATTAACAAATTCCCATCTCGCCACATAACCGCAGGCACGGCTTTGAAAGTTCAAACCCTCCAGGGGTGTCCCAACTTAGCCCATTATAAGCTCTCGCGATCAACGAAGGATATTCCTTCTCCCCGGGAAGACCCGGTCAGTCTCGGAATCCCGGCTACAAGACATTTCGACCGCAATAAAACAAGACCAGCAAGACCGCCCGATGCGCCGACAATCCCGATAGGAGCTGCACATATCTCGTTCTCAGGGAAACACCGGATGAGCAGTACGTATGGCAACCGACGATACCGCAAGTTGCCTAGGGGCGGCACCGCAAGTGGCTCTGGTTTGGACCAACACTTAGACAAGCATTGGCCCGGGGGTTGAATAAAGATGACCCTTGGGTTAATTACTCCCAAGGGAAATGTAGGTGGTGGTGAGGCAAATGGTAAAACCAAGGTTGGGCCTTTTTGGAGGAGTTTTATTCAAAGCGAACTGTCAAGGGGGTCCCATAAATCACCCGACCGCGTAAGGAACGCAAAATCCGGGAACATAACACCGGTATGACGGAAACTAGGGCGGCAAGAGTGGAACAAAACACCAGGCATAAGGCCAAGCCTTCCACCCTTTACCAAGTATATAGATGCATTAATAATATAAGAGATATTGTGATATCCCAACCAAAATCCTGTCGACCATGGAGCAATCTTCAACTTCACCTGAAACTAGCAACGCTATAAGAGGGCTGAGCAAAGCGGTAACATAGCCAAGCAACGGTTTGCTAGGAAGGGTGTCAAAGGTTAGAGGTTCATGGCAATTTGGGATGGCTTGAAGAGTAAATGATAGGTAGCGCAGCATAGTGATAGAACGAAGCAACTAGCATAGCAATGATAGTAGTGAGATCCATGGTGGCGGTCATTTTGCCTGAAATCCCGCAAGGAAGAAGAACGAGTCCATGAAGAAGAGGAAGCCACGAAGTCGAACCAAACGTAGACGAACGAATCCTCACGATCGCAACGAAACGGGAACTATCGAGAAGAAGCACACAACATGGTAAACACACCACACATGAACAAGACATGATGCTCAACCAAGTATGATGCATGACAAGGCTACATGAAGCTACTCATGGCAAAATATGATGCATACAAGACCAACACATCAAAGCAAGTTTAAATGAGGCCGGAAACAACATAGAACAACTCCGGTAAGTCCTCATATGCAAATTTCGAAATTAGTCCATATCTGAATAAACCTTAAGTTCAAATTGTTAAACAGCAAGTTAAGATGCACCACGATGATCTACACGAAATTCTAGTCAAGTTACAATAAAGTTCATTTAATTCGGAGCTACGGCCTAGAAGATATGGGCAAAACAAGTTAAACATGGCATTGATGCAAAATGCAACCAAACCTTAAGCAAACACTCTCAAAACAAGGATGCAACATGATAATATGAACCTACATGCAAAATCAAGCAAGTTTCATATAGAGCACACTCAAAACGGAGCAAAGGTGCAACACATACACTATACAAGTTTAAAGGGCTTGCTGTCCAAAACAGCAACTAGGCATATTGCAAGCATCAAAACAACATGCTATAGCATATCAATGTGAACACAAAAGACATGGGCATGAAGTACAGGTAAAGCATGACAAAACATGAACAATGAGCTATCTCCATAAATCACTAGAACATGCTCAAAAGGACATGGCAAGATTGCAAATAATAACAGTTTCAGACTTAGCAGAAATAACATCAAGTTGCAATGTTTAGAGCTATCAAACAACATGTTACAGGAACTATCATGGCAAACAAAGGCATGGAATGAATCTACTAATTGCATAGAACAAAAGTCCCTTGCTGACCATCAGCCAAAAAGGATCAGAAGATATGATGGCACCCATGTAAACATGGTAAGTTATATGACAGATTCGAACATGGCAGGAACAACGATAAGTAGGCATGTTGGTGAGCTCGTACCACTCACCACAGACCAAAACATGGCATGAAAAGGCAACAAACAGTAAGAAGACATGTTTATGAAGCTAAGCATGGCACGATCAAGTTCATAGAGTGCGCGGACCACTAGGAAATCACATGGCAAAACTGAACTTAATGTTAACAAGCTGACAGCAACATTATTTAGCAATTTGAGAGCAAGATTGCAACAAGTTACAGCAGACAATAATTGCAAAAAAGGGCATGGATGGATAGGGCAAGACATGTATAACAAAACATCCTTATTGAACATCTCCAGATTATGCATAGAATGACTTGTAGAAGCAGGTTTACATAGCATCACGAAATAACAGATTCAGCCTAGCAAAACAGCAACAACAAGTACACTAGTTAACAAGCTTGATGCACTCACTACAGGAGTCACAAAAATACATGGATAGCACCCCTGTAAAGATGGCATGACATAGATCAAAACTCATGTAGGCATCAACCTCATAGGATGCACACATCAAACATGGCAAAAATGACAAATGAGCAAGTTATAACAGTTTCAGCAGATTAACAGCAACATGCACTCTTGCAACGATGGTTCGGGCATCAAGATGAACTCAAATGAACATGGTTAAACAGAGTGAAATGATGAACTCGTTGAGGCGAACAATTTGACATATTACACGCCCAAAACGGAGCTGTATGCAGCAAGTTATGATGCGATGAACATGACATGATTATGCAAAATATTTCGGGACTTGGACAAAAACGGGGTCAACCTTCGTTTTGGATCTGGATCTGGGGGCTACGGGCATGGACTTCGAGGTGACCGGAGTCTCGCCGGAGTTGGGGAGGAGGAGGCCGGAGGCGATGGAGCTCGTCGGTGAAGGGGCGCTGGATCCGGCGGGTCGCACCGGAGCTCGCCGGCTCTGGCGCGGAGGCGCCGGACGGCGGCGGCGGGGATGGATGGGCGGCGCGCGACCCGGGCGGCGGCCGGGCGGCGAGGAGCGACGAAAGTGAGAATGGGCGAGAGGCGCGGAGGCGCCAGCGGCGGAGCGGGCGGGGGGGGCGCAGGCGGGCGGGGCGGGCGGAAGTGGCATGTGGTGGCGCGGGCGAAGTCGGGCGGCGACACGTGGCGGCGGCGGGCTGGTCGGACACGTCCGGTGCGATCTGACGCTGCGTCCGCGGGCGTGAGGAGAGGGCTAGGGTTAGGGGTGGTTTCATCCGTGATTTCGGGGGGAGAGGGACATATTTATAGATAGAGGGAGCTAGGAGAGTCCAAATGAGGAGCGGTTTTCACCCACACGATCGTGATCGAACGACCAAGAGCATGGAGATGACTTAGATGGGATTTGGGCCACTTTGGAGGGGTGTTGGGCTGCAAAGAGAAAGGGGCTTTTACGGTTACCCGGTTAACCGTTGGAGTATCAAACGACCTCCAAATGGCACGAAACTTGACAGGCGGTCTACCGGTGCTATACCAAGGCCGCTTGACAAACCTCGGTCCATTCCGAGACCGTTTAACACCCGCACATGAAAAGAGGCAAAAGGGGGGACGCCGGAGGACATAGGAGTGCCGGATTGCAAAACGGACAACGGGGAAAATGCTCGGATGCATGAGACGAACACATGTGCAAAATGAAATGCACATGATGACATGATATGAAATGCATATGATGACATGGAAAAGTGCAACATGCAAGCACATGACATAGCAAACACGGCGAATAACTGGAAGACACCTGGCGCATCGAACCCGGGGCGTTACAGCCTATATTCATGATCATTGCCTTAGATATCATCATAACTATGCGCTTTTCTATCAATTGCTCGGCAGTAATTTGTTCACCCACCGTAATACATGCTATCTTGAGAGAAGCCACTAGTGAAACCTTTGACCCGAGGGTCTACTTTACATCATATAAGTTTCCAAGCTACAATTCTAGTTTACTATTTATTTTGTGATCTTTATTTTCCAATCTATACAACAAAAATACCAAAAATATTGATCTTATTATCTTTATCAGATCTCACTTTTGCAAGTGGCCGTGAAGGGATTGACAACCCCTTTATCGCGTTGGTTGCAAGGTTCTTGATTGTTTGTGCAAGTACTAGGCGATTTGCATGTAGTCTCCTACAAGATTGATACCTTGGTTCTCAAAAACTGAGGGAAATACTTACGCTACTTTGCTGCATCACCCTTTCCTCTTCAAGGGAAAACCAACACATGCTCAAGAAGTAGCACTGTACACACCCAGAGATCCTGGTGCACCGCCCCACAGCCCCATGGGAGCTCCGGCCCATGCCCCAGTGGATGCCCCATGCTCCGCGCTGGTGGAACGATCAAACATCGACTATGCCCACACCCAAGTGGAGGCCCCATGCTTCGCGCTGGTGGGAAGACTAGTCTAGGCACCGGACGCGGCAGTTTCCTTTGCTTTGCATAAACCATTTTACGAGTTCCTTGAATAAAGCTTGGAGTTATTGCGTACTTTTTAGAAAAGGGGTTGGGGTTTTTCTTGCGGTGTTTTCATTCCTTGAATTTTCATAAGAGCAGCAATGGCTGCCTGATGCTCGCCTCCCGATTGTCCCGTGAGCGGGGGCTGGGCCGGTGTTTGCATTTAGGCCAGCCACCTGCCCCCTACGCGCACCCCACCAAACTTTGGTGCATGGGTCCTCGCGCGACACCGTCGAGCGAGCCAGCAGGCGTGCGTTGCCTGAGGTTCCTGACACAGGAGCACCCATCTCCTGGCCTTGACTGGGCATCGCGACCCAGGATACCAGTGACAATCAACCCTTGCTCGGGGGTTGCGGGCGCAGAATTAGCAAAGGGAAGGCGACCTAAGGAAGTACAATATTACTTCATATATCATGAGGGAGTTTCCTCCAAGTGCCTTTACATCCCCGCGGGGTTACGTTCAAAATGTCAGCAGGAAAACAGAAGGAGGGCGTCCTAAGGAGAGGCATCATCATGATCACCGTTGGCGGCCCCATGTTACTCGGCCTCATGCTGACCCTTGGGGCTGTCGGGGGTGAACTGTGCGATCAGTTCATCTACGTGCTAGTCCTCCACCCACTCCCCTAGTGTGTCGCGAATTATCCATGGGACGTGGTCGATCATGGCCTCGAAGTCGAAGTCGGTGTCAGAGCGAAGAAGATGCCTGAAAACACGCGTCGACGTCCGCGCGAGGAGGTCGCGGCTTTCCTCGTCAACGAGTTTGCACACTTTATCCGCGCTCCCTTCAAGCCGCTCCACGACCCTGATATGTCTCCAACGTATCTTAATTTTTGATTGCTCCATGCTATATTATCTACTATTTTGGACGTTATAGGGCTTTATTTTCCACTTTTATATTACTTTTGGGACTAACCTATTAACCGGAGGCCCAGCCGAGAATTGCTGTTTTTTGCCTATTTCAGTGTTTCGAAGAAACGGAATATCAAACGAAGTCCAAACGGAATAAAACCTTCGAGAACGTGATTTTCTCAACAAATATGATCCAGGAGACTTGGACCCTCCATCAAGAAAGGAGGGAAGCGGCCACGAGGGTGGAGGGAGCCCCCCCTAGGGCGCGCCCCCTACCTCGGTGGGCCCCCCTTTGCTCCACTGACGTACTCCTTCCTCCTATATATACCTACGTACCCCCAAACGATCAGATACGGAGCCAAAAACCTAATTCCACCGCCGCAACCTTCTGTACCCACGAGATCCCATCTTGGGGCCTGTTCCGGAGCTCCGCCGGAAGGGGAATCCACCACGGAGGGCTTCTACATCATCACCATAGCTCCTCCGATGAAGTGTTAGTAGTTTACCTCAAACCTTCGAGTCCATAGTAGCTAGATGGCTTCTTCTCTCTTTTTGGATCTCAATACAATGTTCTCCCCTCTCTCGTGGAGATCTACGATGTAATCTTCTTTTTGCGATGTGTTTGTTGAGACCGATGAATTGTGGGTTTATGATCAAGATTATCTATGAACAATATTTGAATCTTCTCTGAATTCTTTTATGTATGATTGGTTATCTTTGCAAGTCTCTTCGAATTGTCAGTTTGGTTAGGCCTACTAGATTGGTTTTTCTTGCAATGGGAGAAGTGCTTAGCTTTGGGTTCAATCTTGCGGTGTCCTTTCCCAAAGGATGAGGGGCAGCAAGGCACGATTGTATTGTTGCCATCGAGGATAACAAGATGGGGTATTTATCATATTGCATGAATTTATCCTCTACATCATGTCATCTTGCTTAAGGCGTTGCTATTTTTTTCATTAACTTAATACTCTAGATGCATCTTTGGATAGCGGTCGATGAGTGGAGTAATAGTAGTAGATGCAGGCATGAGTCGGTCTACTTGTATCGGACGTGATGCCTATATACATGATCATACCTAGATATTCTCATAACTATGCTCAATTCTGTCAATTGCTCAACAGTAATTTGTTCACCCACCGTAGAATACTTATGCTCTTGATAGAAGCCCTAGTGAAATCTATGGCCCCCGTTCTCATCATATCAATCTCCAATCACTTTATTATTGCTTTGCTTTTTTACTTTGCCTTTTTACTTTACCTTGCATCTTTATATCAAAAATACCAAAAATATTATCTATCTTCTCTATCAGATCTCACTCTCGTAAGTGACCGTGAAGGGATTGACAACCCCTAATCGTGTTGGTTGCGTTGAGCTATTTGTTTTGTGTAGGTACGAGGGACTTGCGTGTAGCCTCCTACTAGATTGATACCTTGGTTCTCAAAAACTGAGGGAAATACTTACTCTACTCTGCTGCATCACCCTTTCCTCTTCAAGGAAATCCAACGCAGTGCTCAAGAGGTAGCAGGAAGATTTCTGGCGCTGTTGCCGGGGAGTCTACACAAAAGTCAACATACCAAGTACCCATCACAACCCCTTATCTCTCGCAATACATTATTTGCCATTTGCCTCTCGTTTTCCTCTCCCCCACTTCACCCTTGCCGTTTTATTCACCCTCTCTTTTCTGTTTGCCTTCTTTCTTCGCTTGCTTTTTGTTTGCTCGTGTGTTGGATTGCTTACTTGTCATGATGGCTCTACCTAGATTTGGTGATCTCCACCTTAAAAGGTTAGAAGAGATCGAAAGCAATGTTAGGAGTTTTATGGTTTTGCAATTTGAGCATAATAATTTCTTCAGAAACGAGCTTAAGGAACAAAAAGGTTTTATGATTTATATGAATAAAGAGCTCGATGATATGTCTAAAGAATTTTGATGGTATAAGATCTCAAATTGCTCGCTTGAGAAGTTGACTGCTGAAATTTCGGATAAGCAGGCTACCTTAGTCAATAAGATGGCCGCTAAACCGAATCCCTATGAAAATAAAGATGAAGATCTAAAAGTTATTGATGTGTCCCCTATTAAATCTTTGTTTTGCAAACTTGATGAGACTGAATATGATCCACCTTGTTCCAAAAATTCGGAGTTTTTAGATCTTGATTATGAAATTGATAAAAATGGGATTGAAAAGAGTAAAACCCTAGATGTTGCTAAACCCACTATATTGGATTTCAAGGAATTTAATTATGAAAGTTGCTCTTCAATTGATTGTATTTCCTTGTTGCAATCCATGCTAAATTCTCCTCATGCTTATAGTCAAAATAAAGCGTTTACTAAACATATCGTTGATGCCTTGATGCAATGTTATGAAGAAAAACTTGAGTTGGAAGTTTCTATACCTAGAAAACTCTATGATGAGTGGGAACCAACTATTAAAATTAAGATTAAGGATCATGAATTTTATGCTTAATGTGATTTGGGTGCTAGTGTTTCCACTATTCCCAAAACTTTGTGTGGTTTGCTAGATTTCCGCGATTTTGATGATTGCTCTCTAAACCTGCACCTTGCGGATTCCACTATTAAGAAACCTATGGGAAGAATTAATGATGTTCTTATTGTTGCAAATAGGAATTATGTGCCCGTAGATTTTATCGTTCTTGATATAGATTGCAATCCTTCTTGCCCTATTATTCTTGGTAAACCTTTCCTTAGAACGATTGGTGCAATTATTGATATGAAGGAAGGGAATATTAGATTCCAATTTCCATTAAAGATGGGCATGGAACACTTCCCTAGGAAGAAAATAAAATTACCATATGAATCTATCATGAGAGCCACTTATGGATTGCCTACCAAAGATGGCAATACCTAGATCTATCCTTGCTTTTATGCCTAGCTAGGGGCGTTAAACGATAGCGCTTGTTGGGAGGCAACCCTATTTTATTTTAGTTTTTTGCCTTTTGTTTCTGTTTAGGAATAAAATAACCCATCTATCTGCTGTTTAGATGTGGTTTTATGTTTTAATTAGTGTTTGTGCCAAGTTAAACCTATAGGATCTTCTTGGATGATAGTTATTTGATCTTGCTGTAATTTCCAGAAACTTTCTGTTCACGAAAACAATTGTTAAAAATCACCAGAACGTGATAAAATACTGATTCCAATTGCTGCTGATCAAAAAACAAATTTCCTAGGTCTTCCTATTTTGGCTGATTTTTTGGAGTTCCAGAAGTTTGTGTTAGTTACAGATTACTACAGACTGTTCTGTTTTTGACAGATTCTGTTTTTTGTGTGTTGTTTGCTTATTTTGATGAATCTATGGCTAGTAAAAAATAGTTTATAATCCATAGAGAAGTTGGAATACAGTAGTTTTAACACCAATATAAATAAAGTATGAGTTCATTACAGTACCTTGAAGTGGTCTTTTGTTTTCTTTCGCTAACGGAGCTCACGAGATTTCTGTTGAATTTTGTGTTGTGAAGTTTTCAAGTTTTGGGTGAAATCTTTTGATGGATTATGGAACAAGGAGTGGAAAGAGCCTAAGCTTGGGGATGCCCATGGCACCCCCAAGATAATCCAAGGACACCAAAAAGTCAAAGCTTGGGGATGCCCCGGAAGGCATCCCCTCTTTCGTCTACTTCCATCGGTAACTTTACTTGGAGGTATATTTTTATTCACCACATGATATGTGTTTTGCTTGGAGCGTCTTGTATGATTTGAGTCTTCGCCTTTTAGTTTACCACAATTATCCTTTCTGTACACACCTTTTGAGAGAGACACACATGATTTAGAAATTATTAGAATACTCTATGTGCTTCACTTATATCTTTTGAGCTATATAGCTTTGGTCTAGTGCTTCACTTATATGTTTTAGAGCACGATGGTGGATTTGTTTTATAGAAACTATTGATCTCTCATGCTTCACTTAGATTATTTTGAGAGTCTTAAATAGCATGGTAATTGCTTAATAATAATAATATGCTTGGTATTCAAGATTTGTAAAACTTTCTTTTGAGTGCGTTGAATACTAAGAAAAGTGTGATGCTTCATAATTGTTTTGAGATATGAAGATGGTGATATTAGAGTCATGCTAGTTGAGTAGTTGTGAATTTGAGAAATAATTGTGTTAAAGTTTGTGATTCCCGTAGCATGCACGTATGGTGAACCGTTATGTGATGAAGTCGGAGCATGCTTTATTTATTGATTGTCGTCCTTATGAGTGGCGGTCGGGGACGAGCGATGGTCTTTTCCTTCCAATCTATCCCCCTAGGAGCATGCGCGTAATAATTTTCTTTGATAACTTCTAGATTTTTGCAATAAGTATATGAGTTCTTTATGACTAATGTTGAGTCCATGGATTATACACACTTTTCCCATCCTTCCACCATTGCTAGCCTCTCTAATACCGCGCACTTTCCGCCGGTATCATACACCCACCATATACCTTCCTCAAAACAGCCACCATACCTACCTATCATGGCATTTCCATAGCCATTCCGAGATATATTGCCATGCAACTTTCCATCGTTCCATTTATTATGACACGCTCCATCATTGTCATATTGCTAGCATGATCATGTAGTTGACATAGTATTTGTGGCAAAGCCACCGTTCATAATTCTTTCATACATGTCACTCTTGATTCATTGCATATCTCGGTACACCGCCGGATGCATTCACATAGAGTCATATTTTGTTCTAAGTATCGAGTTTTAATTGTTGAGTTGTAAGAAAAATAAAAGTGTGATGATCATCATTTTTAGAGCATTGTCCCAAGTGAGGAAAGGATGATGGAGACTATGATTCCCCCACAAGTCGGGATGAGACTTCGGACGAAAAATAAAAAAATAAAAAAAGAGGCCATGAAAAAAAGGAGAAAGGCCCAAATAAAAAAATGAGAGAAAAAGAGAGAAGGGACAATGTTACTATCCTTTTACTACACTTGTGCTTCAAAGTAGCACCATGATCTCCATGATAGAGAGTCTCTCATTTTGTCACTTTCATATACTAGTGGGAATTTTTTCATTATAGAACTTGGCTTGTATATTCCAATGATGGGCTTCCTCAAATTGCCCTAGGTCTTCGTGAGCAAGCGAGTTGGATGCACACCCAATTAGTTTCTTTTGTTGAGCTTTCATATACTTATAGCTCTAGTGCATCCATTGCATGGCAATCCCTACTCACTCACATTGATATCTATTGATGGGCATCTCCATAGCCCGTTGATACGCCTAATTGATGTGAGACTAGCTTCCCCTCCTTTTGTCTTCTCCACAACCACAATTCTATTCCACATATCGTGCTATATCCATGGCTCACGCTCATGTATTGCGTGAAGATTGAAAAAGTTTTGAAAATGTCAAAAGTATGAAACAATTGCTTGGCTTGTCATCGGGGTTGTGCATGATTTAAATACTTTGTGTGGTGAAGATAGAGCATAGCCAGACTATATGATTTTGTAGGGATAACTTTCTTTGGCCATGTTATTTTGAGAAGACATAATTGCTTTGTTAGTATGCTTGAAGTATTATTATTTTTATGTCAATATGAACTTTTGTCTTGAATCTTTCAGACCTGAATATTCATACCACAATTAAGAAGAGTTACATTGAAATTATGTCAAGTAGTACTCCGCATCAAAAATTCTTTTTATCATTTACCTACCCGAGGCCGAGCATGAATTAAGCTTGGGGCTGCCTGATACGTCTCCAACGTATCTATAATTTTTTATTGCTCCATGCTATATTATCTACTGTTTTGGACCTTATTGGGCTTTATTTTCCACTTTTATATTAGTTTTGGGACTAACCTATTAACCGGAGGCCCAGCCCAGAATTGCTATTTTTTGCCTATTTCAGTGTTTCGAAGAAACGGAATATCAAACGGAGTACAAACAGAATGAAACCTTCGGGAACGTGATTTCCTCAACAAATATGATCTAGGAGACTTGGACCCTCTGTCAAGAAAGGAGGGAGGCGGCCACGAGGGTGGAGGGCGCGCCCCCTGCCTCGTGGGCCCCCCTTTTCTCCAACGACGTACTCCTTCCTCCTATATACACCTCACGCACCCCAAACGATCGACATCGGAGCCAAAACCTAATTCCACCGCCGCGACCTTCTGTACCCACGAGATCCGATCTTGGGGCATGTTCCGGAGCTCCGCCGGAAGGGGAATCCACCACAGAGGGCTTCTACATCATCACCATAGCCCCTCCGATGAAGTGTGAGTAGTTTACCTCAGACCTTCGGGTCCATAGTTAGTAGCTAGATGGCTTCTTCTCTCTTTTTGGATCTCAATACAATGTTCTCCCCCTCTCTCCTGGAGATCTATTCGATGTAATCTTCTTTTTGCGGTGTGTTTGTTGAGACCGATGAATTGTGGGTTTATGATCAAGATTATCTATGAACAATATTTGAATCTTCTCTGAATTCTTTTATGTATGTTTGGTTATCTTTGCAAGTCTCTTCGAATTATCAGTTTGGTTTGGCCTACTAGATTGGTTTTTCTTGCAATGGGAGAAGTGCTTAGCTTTGGGTTCAATCTTGCGCTGTCCTTTCCCAGTGACAGTAGGGGCAGCAAGGCACGTATTATATTGTTGCCATCGAGGATAACAAGATGGGGTATTTATCATATTGCATGAATTTATCCTTCTACATCATGTCATCTTTCTTAAGGCATTACTCTATTTTCATTAACTTAATACTCTAGATGCATGCTGGATAGCGGTCGATGAGTGGAGTAATAGTAGTAGATGCAGGCAGGAGTCGGTCTACTTGTCTCGGACGTGATGCCTATATACATGATCATACGTAGATATTCTCATAACTATGCTCAATTCTGTCAATTGCTCAACAGTAATTTGTTCACCCACCGTAGAATACTTATGCTCTTGAGAGAAGCCACTAGTGAAATCTATGGCCCCCGTTCTCATCATATCAATCTTCAATCACTTTATTATTGCTTTTCTTTTTACTTTGCCTTTTTATTTTACCTTGCATTTTTATATCAAAAATACCAAAAATATTGTATATCATCTCTATCAGATCTCACTCTCGTAAGTGACCGTGAAGGGATTGACAACCCCTAATCGCGTTGGTTGCGTTGAGATATTTGTTTTGTGTAGGTACGAGGGACTTGCGTGTAGCCTCCTACTGGATTGATACCTTGGTTCTCAAAAACTGAGGGAAATACTAACTCTACTCTGCTGCATCACCCTTTCCTCTTCAAGGAAATCCAACGCAGTGCTCAAGGGGTAGCAGACCCTAGTAAAGAAGGCAAGGTAACCGACATCGTTGGCCACGAGTGGGTTGGAAACACTCTTCTTGCAAATGGAGCATAGGGCACAATTAGCCTGGCTCTCAAGGTCATGAAACATCACGGATTGCGAGTGTTGCAGACACTACAAAAAAGACACATCCGTGACATTTTGGGCCGAACAATTTTTTTCTGTCATACATATGACACTTCTATGACGATAATTGTGACAAAACCCGGTATCATCATAGATGTGGTGGGCTCCTACTTCTATTACAAAAAATCATGACAGAAAATGGGCTTTTCGTCCTGGGCAGGCCGGAGACGCAGTTGCATAACATTCTTTGGGCCGTCCATGACGGAAAAAACCGTGGTAGAAGTGAGGGGGAGGAAAATTTCGGGGAGTTCCCGGGTGGGAGGTCGGGGGCGAAAGCGATGCGCTTTTTCTCGTACACGCGGCGCATGTGTGCGAGGGTCGACTCTAATCGAACGAAGCGAGGTGTTGGGCTCTAACTGAACCCAAGCGACAGACTGCGCAGCTACGCGTTATTGAACCCGATCGAGCGATTCTTCGCTCATCGCCGCTAATCAAGCCGATCGATTGGATGAACGATGGCGTTGGGGGGGTTTGGATGAGCAGTGAGCGTTGGCGTTGCCTCGGATGAACAGGACCCGTGGTGTGGAGGGCTGGATGAGCGATGAGACGGTGGTGGGGTGCCCGTGGAGGGTGGTTGAACAGACCCGTGGTGTGGAGGGCTGGATGAACGAGATACGGTGGAAGGGTGCCCGTGGAGGGGTGGTTGAACAGTAGCCGGTGGAGTAGCGCACGGTGGAGGCTGGATGAACAGGAGCTCGTGGAGGTTGGAGGAGGTCGACGGTGGAGATGAACAGATCCCGTGGAGTCCTTTTGCGATGCACGCCACACCCTCCCGATGAACGGGACCCCGTTTGATCAGTAGGAGGTCCGTTTCGTCCGTTTTGCGGTATGCCACACCCCTCCCGATCAACAGGACCCCCGTTTCGACCATAGGAGGTCCGTTTCCTCCATTTTGCGGTACGCCACGCCCCTCCCGATCAACAGGACCCCGTTCCGAACGTAGGAGGTCTGTTTCCTCCGTTTTGCGGTACGCCAGGCCTCGTTTCCATCGCCTGTTCCGTCCAAACCCTCCCGATGAACATGACCACGCATTCCGTTCCGACCCAGCCGGTTGGCTCCCACGCGTTCCGTTGCCTCCCGATGAACACGACGCATTCCATTGCCTCCCAATGAACACGACGCATTCCGTTGCCTCCCCATGAACACGCCGAGGACGCTGTTTCTCCGTTCCGACCCAGCCATGTACACGAGCCCTGGCCGTACGTATGCGGGAGTAGGCGTTCGAGACCCCACCCGTATGTATAGATACGTGGCCGTATTTTATTTCTTGCACCCTGGCCGCTGTATGTACGTGTACATGCTACGTGCGCGCCTCTACATCCACCAGTATATATATACGTACACGTTCGCGACCAGAATGACAACTCTACGTACGCTTCGACCAGGTGGGTCCCGACTGTAAGGCACTTCCTTGCTTGCGAAGATGTAGCTGGTGGGTCCCAACAGTCAGGGGGGAAACATTTTTTTGCGAAATATGGTAGCCCGTTCAGTGGGTCCCCGTTGTTAGGTGGAGGAATAATTATTTTGCACGTAATAAGGAGGCACTTCCTTGCTGCGGCCGTGGACCCAGCTGTCAGCCTCTCCATGTACAGTCCACGTCCGATGGAAGCCATTCCTTGACCATGTTGACCACGCTGCGCCGAGAGCACCAGGGCGGTGGACGACGGCGAGGCCTAGGAAGGGGACGACCGGAGCTGGGGAAGACACGGCACTGGATGCCCACGCGTAGAGGAGTACGAGGGTTCACTGGTTCACTGCGGTGTGAGGCTGCCGTCGCCGCAGAATAACAGGGGGTGTGGGTGAGTAGAGGGATGGCCTGGCCAGCGGTGGGAGTAGTAGGGGGCGGTGAGGCCTCCGCCGCATCGCAACCGGCCACGGGAGGCAGGAGCACGAGGCACGACCGGCGCTGGTTTGAGCGGCTGGAGCAAGAAGACCAGAGGTTGAAGAAGCACTACGGCCGTTGGATGGACATCGTACGGTCACTGGAGCTAGAATCGTGCATATTGACTAAATTGACAAAGCCCTCCGTCCCCTCAACTTAGTAGGCCCACAAGTCAGCCTGCCACTATACTGGGTCCCAGCTAACAGGGGGAGTATTCATTTTTTTGTGCGTAATAAGGAGGCACTTCCTTGCGTGCGAAGATATAGCTGGTGGGTCCGAGCTGTCAGCGGTGGTTACATATTTTTAAAGAAATACAGAGGCCCTTTCGGTGGGTCCATGATGTCAGGTGGAGGAATCGTTATTTTGCGCGTAATAAGGAGGCATTTCCTTACGTGCGGCCGTGGACCCAGCTGTCGGTCTCTCCACGTACAGTCCACTTCAGATGCATGTCGGTCGTTGACCACATTGACTAGGCCGCGCCGAGAGCACCAGGGCGGTGGACGACGGCGAGGCCTAGGAAGAGAACGACACGGAGGCAGGGAAGACTCGGTAGTTGTTTCCCACGCGGGGGGGAGTATGACTGTACGAGGGTTTACTGGTTCGTCTGCCGACGCCGGAGAATAACAGCAGGTGTGGGTGAGTAGAGGGATGGCTAGGCCAGCGATGGGAGTACGGTGGGGCGGTGAGGCCTGCGCGGCAGCAGAGCCGGCCGCGGGGAGGAGGGAGCAGGTAGTCCCGCCAGCGCTTGTTTGAGCGGCTGGAGCAGGAAGAGCAGAGATTGAAGAAGCACGACGGCCGTTGGATGGCCATCCAACGATCCTTTGCTGTCGCCAACCTTTTTTAGGAAAGCCTCAAATCTGTGGAAAATAGCATACAACCATCTGCCATTATTTCTAATAATTTACAGCCCATTTGCAAATTATTAAGGTTTTTTTGGAGCCCATATTCTTTTTGTTAGCATTACAGCCCAGATTGTGGCCACGGTTAAAAAATTGTACGAAATTTTGCATATTTCGGTGCGGTCCGAACTGTTTTTAATCCCGAAATTTCGACTCACCTTCAAACTGATTTTAAAAATAAATGTATATCAATATAAAATCCAACAAATTCTCCACGCATAAAAATTAATGTAATTTAAAATCTCAAATGAAAAAAGATATTTGAAACTAATTGCCGGTTTGATGTGTTTTAAAATGTACAACCCATTTTTCATTACTGATGGGCCATTTTCTCGGCCAGCCGAATGAAAGCTCTCCTCGTCTTGAAAGATTTGCAGCCCAACAGGCCCGATAAATCGACTTACTTGGCAAATCACAAAAAACTAGGCTGTCTTTGTGGACCCACGGTATCGGCCTCTCCACGACAAGACTCTTCCGATGGAATGTCGTTGACCACGTTGACCACACCGCGCCGAGAGCACCAAGGCGGTGGCCGACGGCGAGGCCTAGGAAGGAGACGACGCGGAGCAGGGGAAGACGCGGCAGTGGATGCCCACGCGGAGAGGAGTACGAGGGTTCACTGGTTCGGCTGCGGTGTGAGGCTGCCGTCGCCGCAGGGCCTGGCTAGCGGTGGGAGTAGTAGGGGGCGATGAGGCCTCATCGGCAGCACATCCGGCCACTGGAGGCAGGAGCAGGCGGTCTCCCCGGCGCTGGTTTGGGTGGCTGGTGCAAGAAGAGCAGCAATTGAAGAAGCAGCAGGACCGTTCGATTCAAATCCAACGGTTACTGCTGCTAGAATCGTTTGTTGACTAAGTTGAAAAGCCCTGGGTACGCATCAACTTAGTAGGCCCATAGGTCAGCCTCCCAACCGGTGCGCCCCAGATGTCAGTGGAAGGAATCATTTTTTTCGCATAATAAGGAGGCAGTTGATTGCGTGCGGCCAGGCCAGCAGAGGGAGTAGGGTGGGCCGGGGAAGCCTGCGCGACATCACAGCGGGTCACAAGAGAAGGGAGTAGGCAGTCTCGCCGGCGCTAGTTTAGGCGGCTGGAGCAGGAAGATCAGAGATTGAAGAAGCACGTCGGCCGTTGGATGGACATCCAACACTCATCTTGCTAGAATCGTGTGTTCACCGACAAAGCCTTGCTTAAACAAGTCAGCCTCGAAATCGTGGCGTGTACAACCCATTTGTTATTATTTTATAATTTTACTCATTTTCTAATTCATATGGAATTTATTGCAGCCCGTTTTCCATTTTTAGAATTGCTGGCCATTTTCTCGTCAAGCCGTGGTAAAAAATTAACTAAATATGCGGAAATTTTGAAAATTCGCAATTTTTGTTGGGAACGAAATATTCTTAATCCAAAATTAATAGCCATACTAAAACAAATTTAAAATAAATTAGTACTATGTCATGTTAAATCCAATGAAATACGTATAAGATATCAGTGAAGAACAAAAACAAAAAAAGAAACTTATATCCCATTTGCTATAATTTTTTTGGAATTTTCAACCCCTTTTGATTTTACTTTTAACACACATTGACCATACTCTTAAGCCAGGCTGGAATGCATCCCTCCTCGTCTTTAAACATTTGCAGCCTAGTAACTCGGAGAAAACAAATAGGCCTAGCTTGGGTATTCTTCAAAAAGAAATATTGGGCTACCTATTTTCCCAAAGAACTGGTGCATGAGCATTTAGCTTTATTTATTTACTTATTTATGTTTAGGGGACCATGAGCATGTACCTGGGCCGGATTCATGTGAGAGCCTCCCTTCAAGTTAATTATGGGCTTCTCCATTGGGCCTTCATCAGTGGGCTGCATGTTATCAACAAGTGGAAAATGTGTTCCGTACAAAAAAATAGTATGCGCTACGTACAGTACGGGGCACTAAAGGATCGAACCGTGCAACGACTTCCAAAACATTGTGTTTGTCGTTCTAACAACACATTTATTCAACCAACATTTAAATATACTACTGATTGTACATTGAAAACAAAGAGCAGCAGCAACCAGGGCTGGGGTGCAGCGAAGTAGTAGCAGGCCGTAAGAGTGAAGACGATCTCTCTTCCAAACCAAACATCAGCCATCATTACAAAAGGGCTACCAAAAAGAACAAGTGTATGCATCAAACTAAATAAAGATCCTACTACACCAAGTGTGCGCATCTAACTAACTGCTCGGTTAGATGTTACTATTTACTAAGATGTGGAGATTGGTCGACGGCTTTAACCAGATGGGTGCCCGACGGGGAAACTCCAGCCAAGAGAGTCAAAGTCGATACTTGCGACCCTCTCTCCTACTTTGGGCTGCAGAGCGTGGCGGCACATATCGAGGGTATGGTGCATGCAGAGACGCATGATACGCTGTGTACACACAGTTTTCCTCGATGAACGAAACGCGCTGCCATCATGATCCTTGCCGTCGGTTATCTCCTCGTTAATCGGATAATTCAGTCCGACAAACAGAGAGCGTGTACCAAGGCTACTTACCAGCCTCGGTCAAAAATTCCGAAGGCCCAGAGAAGCTAGGATCCTGCTCAAAGACCTTGCAAGGGCTGTGATTGTATTCCGCGAAACAACATGTCCATGCGACGCGAACGATCATCAATCTTTCACCGTCGTCGATCGAGCTAGGAACCACCCGCAACTGCCATGCCGCTTTTCTTTGAAAGGTTCGGGATTAGGAAGGGTAGGTACACCAGTGCCTACAACATCATATCAAGTTGAGTCAAATAAAAAGGGCTCTTGATTTAGTGAATCTTAAGAACAACATGTTATGAGCATGAATATTTTTTCAGCAAATGTTGACGAGAATATAAGCAAGCCATCATGATATCATAGGAAAGTAACATCTTCTCAGTAATAGCCATTTGTAGCGATGACTGGAGTAGGCCAGCAATACGTCCAACCATAGAAGGAGTCGATAGCGTAAATGAAGCCCTTGTGTTCAATGGCATTAGAGAACCATGGAGGATGTATGATCCTGCGATGGACGTGCAGATTTATCCACTTACCGCAGTGACCTGTCAGATAGGCGAGACCGCAATTGAAGAACGCAATTAGCCTGAAGTCTTTATAATTCACAGATCTTGTGGGCACTTGGAAGATTACAACCTTGAGCAAATCAAACTTGGTATCATGTTGGCTACTGTAATATTCCGAGTATTCTGGGACGCGGTGCCAAAGCAGTGCAGTGTTAATCGAAGGAAAAGGGATCAATCACCGGGTGTAGACCTCCACGAGCATCCAGCTGCCGCGACCGTCGACGAGCACCATCCAAGACGTGTTCATGCCAACCCAGTACATATCGTTAATGCAGTTGAGGCTGACGGGGATCGGATCGCAGTCAAGGGGGTTGATGCTCGCCACCCTACGATCGTTATGCTGCGTGACATGCCGTTTCTGAAGATCAGGCAGCATCAGCAAGCAAGGAGCTGGCTTAAAAAGCTCCGGCCTGAGGGCTTTGAGTAAACGGTACAGCCCCGACGAGCATGCGGCGAGCGGCATGGTACTGAGATTGTCCACACGCGAAACAATGAGCTTGATTACCTCTGTGGGGAGCGAATTCCAGCCACTCTTTCGGCGGACGCTGCTTAGTTCTTCCATTGTTAGTGCTTGGGTTTTGGACGAGGGGGGAGGCGCCTTAGCGGGGATGGAAGAGCGGACAAAGATGGAGAAGCGAATATGTGCTGTGGAAGTGGACAGGTGATGATGACTACAGCACGCCGCTTGACTTACGAGACACATACCAGCAGCGTAGGGTCATATCGAAGTCAGACAACTTGCTTAAGTGATCACAAGATCTTGGTACTCCCTACAAGACTGCTACTATGCCCTAACTTGCTTGAGTAGAGTAGTAGTGGAGTAGGACTCTGCTCTACTACTAGCACCGGAGGAGTAGTATGTTCTAATCTAAAATAGTTACAAACTTCAATGCCCGAGCGTGGAACGACTACGAACCGCCATCGTTGCTAACTCCAATCCTGCAAGTCATGGATTTGTTTCTTTTTAACTTTCTGTACGAATCTGTAGCCAGCCTGCAAGTCATGTACACTGTACTGACAGTGGAACCCACAGAGTACTTAGAATACAAGATTAAGGATGCAATTAACTTTTTATAGAGGGAGAATCATACACGCAATTAACTCAAATGGATTGGACGTGACTCTATTATTCTCCAACGGCAACCGGCAAATTTCCTCCCGCGGGCCGGAGTAGGTTTCTCGGTTTGCATGCGGGTTTAACGGAGGGGTTTGATGGAGGCGAGGAGGCGGTTCAGGCGTGCGATGGGACGGCGAAGACTATTCTATTTGACAACTACAACCAGTATATTATAAAAACAAAGAAGAGTAGTAGAGATAGAGATAAGAATAGAGACTAGGAGGAGCACCATCTACTGCTTCGTGGGCTACTCTTGCGCTCCATTCGGTGGCATAACGCCCCTACAGCCACTCCCTCCTGCGCTCCATTCGTGGGCGCTGTTGAAATTTGGGAGCGCACTCTCGCGATCGCTAGCAGCGACAACTTCACAAAGCGATGACTTCTTCCCGATCTCGCAACCTCTTCCTCAACGACATGGGCGACAACCTCAACGCCAATGGTGCTGCTCCCGTTGCACCGTATGTGTTTCTGTCCTTCTTGTTCGAAATCGTTGTAGAATTCATGTTTCTAGTCTGTGTCCTAGATTCGATCTGTTCATCTACTATGCTAGTCCGCATGATAAGTTTAATCTATGTTATAGCCGTCATGATTTATTTTGTGCTTATTCGGACTAAATATCATAGTAAATTGCTCATATATTCAACTGGCGGAACGTCCCCTACAGCCACTCCCGTTTCATGGGCGGCTGGTCGATGCCTCCAAGGAGCCCTTCGCTCATCGCTATGAGTGCTCGATGCCATTTTGGGGCTCACCGCGAACATCGTGCATCACCGACGCAGCGCGGCGGCAATCACTACCGCCCTTGGCGAAGAACATCAAGTACGAGATGTGCTATCCGTTCACCGTGCTGAGTCGCTGGAGGATCAGCGCCGCCGCTAGTCTTGGAGGAGGACGGCAGCGTCTTCCTCTTGATCGTGGCCACCGGGCGAGGCCCGCAGCAGCCGCCGCCACATCTCTCGTAGTGTGCGCGTGGGCGACGCCACGACATCGACATCGACACGAGGCCGAGGTACGGGTGCGTGCTCACTATTACTACCCCTCAGAGGTCCGTGGGCGGCAACACTGGCTACGCCAAGCATACTTGGACTCTGCCGAGCTGGAACTTTCCCGCCGATGTGGACATGGATGACGCACGGTGTTATTTGACCCCCAACAATGTGCACGGGGACTCCAAGGAGGTTCAACTGGACATCTGCCTATTCAAGTTAAATGTTGATCATTAGTCTTCGCCCAATGTAATCCGCTGTCTAAGCATGTGGAGACTTCCATGCATGATCTTGCTCTATTGGAGTATCGCGCATGAATAAAAGTGTATCCATTTATGGTTTAGTCTAGAATCTTCCATGTATGAATTTTTACTACAGTACTGGTGAAAGAGTTATGATGAACCATTTCTTACATATCCTCTGCCCCCTTCCAAGTCATCCTGATTTAATCCCTCTGTCTAGGTGTATAAGGGCATGGTTAATACTTAAATAGTATAGCCAACTGTTGGCTATACGAAAGTGCCATGTCATCTGTAGCCAACATGTATAACAATGGATACTCAAAAACTAATTCTTGAAGATCATTTCTGCAAAGCACAATAAGAGTTATTTCTTCACAAGTTTTGGATGCAGGTTGAAGCAGTTGAACGCTTTTGTTTGCAAAAGATACTTTTTATCTATTTCACCCGGATGTTTGTGAGCTCTAGAGATGAAATAATATCCGAACAAACCTATCGATACTGTTACACATGAGATGACCCCACATCCTTTGTCAAAATAAACAACTCCCGATCAATGCATTTCACTCTTACATGCAATGCACGGGCACCTTACTATAGATTAGTACGACCAAAATTGAAGTAACATTATATATAGTACGATAAATGATGATGCATGTCACCTAAAATTATATCATTGAAAACTATGTTCAAATACGAATCCAACGATATTGTTTTTGTTGACATGCACTACCATTTTGTCAGTTAAATCTTCAGACAAATTCAATGAGGGATAAACCACAACCGATGTAGTAGTACTAGTGTAGAGGGCGGCGCTGCACGGGAGTCTCACCTCTCACCCCGCTCGTGGCGCGATAAAAGAAGTCATATCACAAAACCCAACCACTCCCAAGAATAAGTGGCCTGGTAAAATAAACGGACAAGCAACCATCACATCCCTCCGTCTTTTTTGCATTTCATCTCTGCATTTACTTTCTCCGGTTCATCTACACACTCGATCCCTAGCTACTACTCCTAGGGCCAGTTCTTTTGGCGGCTCCCCAGCTTTTCCCACAAGACTAGTCACAGTGGAGAGTAACAATAAGGCGCCTCACTCATTTATTTGGGCTTCTAAACTACTATTCCGTCCTGGTTTATTCCTCACCATTGTAATTTTTGCTAAATTTTGACCAAAGATTTAACTGGTTTATTCCTCACCATTGTAATCCCTCCGTCTACGTGTGTAAGTCATCTTACGAAAACCAAATAATCCCAAAACACTTAGGCACGGTGCATTAACTTCTACCTCATTTCTTGTTTCTTGACATATCAACCGATAAGAGATAAAGAGTGTGCATGCTTTTAATGACTTGAGATATCAAACACGACATGTAGTGGTTAGTTCATTGCATGCAATACTATTAATTAGCAAATAAACATTAACATTTCTCGTTTTCTCCTCCTCCTTGGTCACGGTGCACAGCCTAAGATGACTTACTCACCTAGACGGATGGAGTAGTGCATGTGACATGCACTTACATTTCATTAGTTAAATTTATGATCAAAATTTGACACAGATTACAATGGGGACCAATAAACCAGGACGGAGGTAGTATTTATGGGATTACTAATCTAGAAGCCTAAAAGAACTGGCCCCTGGTACTCCTACTAGTAGTAGTACTCAAGTTGGAATTCCAATTGCACGGCACAACTTGTTAGGCAAAAAATTCGATACAGGGTGTAGGAAGCGGTTTGGGAATTTGCATGCCTTTCCAACCAGTGAGATAATCCATACAAAGTACGACAGAGAAATAACCACAGAGAAGGAACCTAAAAGTAAACAATCAAACGAGCATTTTTGCATTTTTTTTGCATTGAATCGTTTCACAAGCTTGACTAGTGCTGTTTTTCTACTTTTACAAAAACCGCATCGTAATGTTAAAATGTGCATTTGCACGTACATAAGTAATAGTAGTACTCCCTCCGTCTCGGTGTATAAGTCTTCCCTCCTTCTTGGTCACGGTGCACAACCAAAGATGACTTATTGACCTGGACGGAGGAGTAGCACAATCTGCAAGCATATATCAAGAGAGACGTAGTGCGATAGTATATAGTAAAGTTTGTGCTATATGCACGCATTTGCAAAATGCGTACGAATACACAAGGTTTCAAAACTTTCCCTTTTACATACTTAATTAAGGACGCTAAAAATTCCTGAATGTTCGGGATTTATCATTTGCGTCCCAAAACTAATGAGATCGCCTACTTAAACAAAAATTATACTCCTCCTAAAGCCACGACGCCGCAGAGGCGCTGCGGCGCGCCACGAGTGCCCCGGTGCGCGGTTGTTTCCCAGCACACGACACAACGCCTCTCCCTCAGCCTCGCAACTCGCGAGGTGCTGATTGGCGGCTTGCCGGCGGGCGAGCGCGATCTCACCGGTGTGGTGATCCGGCGCCAACAGGTACTCCTCCTCGCTGGAAGCATGCACCCTGTCCATGTACCACCAAGCGTAGATGAGGCGCTTGGGCCCGACTGCACTCAGGGCGTCAGCACGGGCGTCCTCTGCCACCCTCACGGCCCTCGCACGAGCCTTCTACCAAAGAGCCAATTGCCTGACTCTCTCGGACGCGACATAGGCCTCCCGTGCAGCTTGTTCCATGTGCGCTTCTCTTCCTCGGCCTTCTTCTCCGCTCTATTTTGGCGCTCTGCTGGAGGCAAAGCCTCCCACAAGGCGACATCCATTTCTTTCCAAAGCTCCTCAAGGCTGGGGGGCTCGGCGGGCGGCGCGGCGTTCTCCTCGTAGCGGGGAGCCGACGCGTCCTCCGGCGCGCGTGCTGGCGAGATTGGGAACGCCGACGCATCCACCTCGACGCGTTGCGGCGAGGAGCGGAACACCGACGCGTCCTCCTCGACTAGTGGCGGCGAGGAACGGAACGACGACGCATCGCATCGCGACGAGGAGCGAAACGCCGACGCATCCTCCTTGACTAGTGGCGGCGAGGAACGGAACGTCGACGCGTCGTGTAGCGCCGAGGAGCGGAACACCGACACGTCCTCCTCGACTAGTGGTGGCGAGGAACGGAACGGCGACGCGTGACCATCCGCGCGGTGCAGCGAGGGGCTCCTAGGGCTTGGGAGGGGCGATGCCATGGTGGTCGACGTGAGAGGGAGGGGGAGGAGATAGCGATGAACGTGAACGTGAGGGGGAGGAGATAGCGGTGTCGTGGGAGGCGCAGATTTATAGCGCAGCAATGGCACACCCACGTAAGATATGGATCGAGTTGCAGATCGACTTAACTACAGGTCGATTCGCCACCGACATGTGGGCCTGACTCTGTTGGGCCCATATGTCGCTGACCCAATGCACCTGCAGCTAAGTAACAGCTACGTGGGCATATTTGTCGGAGTAAATTACGGGGACGAAGGGGTGGAAATATTGCTGGTCACAACGGATTGGACGAGCGTGGGGAGGAGAGTCATGCATGCAGATTTTTTCACAAGGGGTGGAGTGGTGGGACCACGGAGGGAGAAGGAGAGTTTGGCAGGCATATTGTTTCCACACATGGAGAGGAAAAGATTTGGAGACGAACGGGCTTCCTGCAGGTATGGGGAACGGTGCATAATAAGTCATCTTGCATGCCGGGCTAGGTATAGTCTCAAGTCATTAAAAACATACACGCCCCACACATGTTCATATTTCAAGGTGCACTAAATTATTGCATGCGATGATTAAGGCTGGCCATAATGGTGGTATCTTAGCTGGTATCATGCACACAGGAATAGAAAACATGCTGATGTGGCAAAGAATTAAAGAAGAGAGGGGGGTTAGAGTAACCGGTGTTCATGCATGCATTGGCAAACACATTTTTTTGTGAAGAACGACAACACTAGTTGAGTACTTTTGAAGACTTCAAAAACTATTCCACCGCCTCTACAATCTTGCTAAGAGTAGGTGAAATTTTTGAATCGAGCCCTTTAAACTAGAAGGGAGGTAGTGGTACTCTAATAGCTAACCTTGTTGTGATGACAAGATAGGACATGGCACGCACGGACGGAGGAACTAGTCTGCATTATGCATTTAAGTTTTGTCTCAAGTCAATGTACCTCTACTTTCACGGACTTATAGAAAAATGTGTCAACATTCACAATGTAAAATCAATATTTTTACACTCATTATAAAACATAGTTCTTATACTCATTATAATCAGTATTGTAGATATTGGTATTTTTAGTATAAATTTGGTCGTGGATTTCATTGATGCACGCTAAAGCATGGAGGAAGCGGAGCTTAGGGCTTGCATTGCGGTCTCTACATAGGTATTTCTCTTCATAATACTGTAATTTTAGAGACCTGATTGCGCTTTTGTGGTAGCGTCTCTTGCATCGGGGACTATGACAGTCTGCTATGCGTGACTCAAGATGAAAGCGTTGAGCATCTCGAAGTTGATCAACAATCTTCAATTGTCAAAGATTAGCCGTTCGGCCAATAAGGTGGCACACTTAATCGCTAAGTATAGCTTTGACAATAGATTAGATGGTATTCTTGTAAATAACGTACTGCCCTCTGTGGTGAATATTGTATCGAATGAGTGTACTGGTGTGGCTGGTTAATTAATATAAGGTGGTGTTCAAAAAAAGTATAAATTTGGTCAAACACTTTGCAAACGGTTGACGGGAGTAAAAAGGACCAGAGGGAGTATCATGTATGCGGCGTAGGCAAAAAAAATTGCTTGTCTAAAAAAAGGCAAAAAAAAGTTACTCATTTATAGCCGGTCGAAGTCTCAAAGGGTGCGACCGCGCGAGGGAGGCGAAGGTCGTGGGAGGCGCGACGTTTGACGGAATTAAGTGAAGTTACATCCACGCTACGGCATGGCGTGCGAACAAGCGAAGCTATACCGTCAGCCTACGATATGGGTCTAGTAGACATGACATCTAGTGGGTCCCGCATAGTTCTCGAGAACTCTTTGGGGGCTTGCAGCCGTTTATCCACCGGGCAAGCCAGCAACCCCACCCCGTTCGCATGCCCTACTCGTCCCCGTCTTCTACCTTACAACAGTTCGCTCCCAGTCGTCCCGTCCTTTCACATTAGTTCGCTCCAAGTTCTTTTTGCGGGATACAACAGTTCAACTTCTCCTAGCCCTCCTCCAAAATCCATGGCCTCCCAAATCTCCATGGTCTCCGTTGAGTACCAGGTTAGAGCCATCACCGGTGATCAGTTCATCGTCATCTTCACACGTGGATCCGAGATGGTGAAAGCATGGCTTGCTTGCTTCCTACGCATGTTCAACAGGTCAACGGATGAGTGGGTCGCTGGGCTAGATGTTGAGTACACCACAGTCCTGGGACGAGAGAAGGATCTAAAGGACGAAGAGAGGAAGAAGCCCACTGTGATACAGGTTTGCGTACATAACATTTGCTTGGTCTACCACATATGCCATGCCGACGTTGAGTGCCAGGATTTTAAGAACTTCCTCAAGGACAAAAGAGTGAAATTCACATCAGAGGCTTTAAGAACGACAGGGATGTCCTGCGTCGAATAGGTCTCGTTGTAGGCCAGCCCTTCGAGCTCCAGAAGGCAAGCCTGGTGTCCTCCTCTCAACCTTCAATGATGACCCTGGCAGCAGCCATGATTGATCCTTCGTACGCTAAACTGAAGAAACCTCATCACGAGTTTCATCATGCATGGGAGTCGAAGACATTAGACGAAGATCACATCCTGTACACAGCAATGGATGCCTACCTTTTTTTAAATATCTACAAGGGTTGGATGAAGAAGAAGAGCCCAGTGTCCGGTTCAAGAAAATAAGCGTCGGCAAAGAGGAAGAGGAAGAGGGATGAGGACGAAGTCGAGGACGTGGACTCGGACTCCGAGTAGGTGGCAGTGCCGTCGCTCATGCTGGTTCTACTGCAGTGTCAAGCGGACTAGTTGCTTAGTTTATTTTCAAGGGTGTGTTGTGCTGAGGCCCCAACAGAACTATGTTTATGTTCTTTCTCGTTATTTGGACTCTTTAGTACGTATAGTAGTACTAGTACTATGTCTTACTACTGTTCTTCTTGCAGTGGTACTACTGCTCGTATCTTCGTGTTCCTACTGTACTTAATACGTTCGTACTAGTAGTATAATTTGGGTCAGTCGATTTGTGAAAGAAGTTCGATGGAGCGAGGAAGAAGATGGCAGAAGATGTGGAATAATCCCTTCTAACCATCCATGTTGCATCAAATGGCTCACATGAGTCGATTGACCCAAATTGCTCCTTCAGATTGCAGGATCCACGTGGCATTCAAGGTCTCGAAGGTAGATTCTACGTCCGCACCTGGTTTGCAGGCTTGACACGCTCGCGACCGGCTTCCGCCGCGACAGCCACCATGTGTGCCTCCTCCGTGCGGGCGGAGACGACAATGACACGCTAGTTCCTCCTCGCCAGCGTGCTGGAGCACGCACTCGTCCTCCTCTTTGTACGCTGCGTGCATAGACGCGGCTCCACCAGCTGCTCACGTGCTTGGCAGCGCGGTGGCATCGCGAGGAGGGACTGCTGATGACGTGAGCGGGCGAGCCTTCAGCTTCATGGCACAGGTATGGCGGCGACACAACGGTGATGGGCGAGAAATTGTTGGCAGGAGCAGGCGGGCGCCGGCCTGCGCAACGGCGGCGGCATATTGATGAGTGCGTGTGTGGGAGCTTACTTTAGTTCTATATATAAGGGTGGTCAAACTTAAAAGAAAACCGTACTAGTACACGTAAACATTAGACTTAGGCAGCGCTTTTATTAGTTAGTACCACAGCCACGATACGGAATCCTGTGCAAGCGCGTGAACCACGGCCGCGCGGTCAATCGAACGGTGCGTCACCGTGTCACGCTCGAAGGACATCCACCGAACCTTTTTGTGTGTGTGAAAACAATCCTCGAATATTACTCAACTTTTTTTCCTGTGAAAGTTCTTGACGCTGCAATATTTCCATATATTTGAATTTAGCTCCAGTTCGTGTTTATTTGGATTTGGACATTTTAGGTGCGCCCTAGTTTTTTAATACTGATTTTGTGTGTGTGATTGAGAGAGAACGTGTGTATGTGTCCATATGTGTGTTGTGGCGGAAGGGCAATGTGGAGACGGTGTGCGTGTGATACGGACATAGAGAGGTGTGAATGTGCAAATGATCATGCGTGAGTGAGACATAGATAGATGCCGATACGTTGTGTATACATGAGAGAACGGTCTTCTAGTTTACTTGTGTGTGTGTGTGTTTGTGTGTGAGAGAGAGAGAGAGGGAGAGAGAGAGAGACAAAGAGAGGAGCATCCATAACACAACAACCATATCTCTCGATTCGTCCGTCCCTCGCACGGTCGCATGCAACACATGCATCAACGCGCACATTTTGACACCCTCACCCGACCCCTGCCCACCTCAAGGCCCTCACAATCTCTTCGTGAATACCCATTTCTCTCCTTAGGTTTGTTTTCTCTCAATATCTGACACACACACACACACACACACACAGAGAGAGAGACACGCAGCACAACACACACACACACACTCCCCCGAGCACACAATTCATCCCCATCCAACTCGCTTGTGCTTCTTTGCACCCCAACATGCACAACACCTCAATCTTCAAAGAGGGCATCGAGCAGACCGAAGACGGCGACCACACCACGCTAGAGAATGTGGGGTCATTTGGAAGCAGGGTGATGTGACAACGGCTGACTGACTCCTCCCCTCCACCCTCTCTCTCTCGCACAAAATTACCAATCCCTCTCTCCCCCGCACAAAATTGTCAATCTCTCAACCCATGAGATCCTTCCCCTCTCGTCCATGTTTTTCCAGCTCTCTCATCAAACATGTTGTCTCTTCTCCTTCCACGTATACAGAATCCAGATGCACACCCGCATCTCATGTATATTACATGTATCCATCTTTCTCACAGACCTAACTTCTTCCTCTCTCTTTCTCTCTCTATCTCTCTCTCTGTGTGTCTTGTTAGGTTTGTCTCCTACTCTCTCGTCCCCATACATACAATCTTTCCCGCCCTATCTGCTCCATCTTCAAAAGCTCTCTCTGCACCTTTCATTCACACATTGGGATATGTCAAAATGTTGCTTCTATAATGGCTGATGTAGAGTTATGGTTGTTTTTGTTGCATCCTACAAAGTAATAACTATGAAATGCATTTTGATTCTCATTTGACTGGGATTATGTGAGTTTCAGCATGTTGTGAAGTACTATAGACCTTGTATACATCTTGGGATTCGACAATGATTGTAACTATTGAATTGTATAGACCATTACATTCGAAGTCAATAGCCTAATATATTTATTTCACAATTTCAGCAAATGATTAGTTCACTACAAACTAAGAAAACAAATGTGTACTCCTCCATTTTTATTTAAGTCCGCCAGATAGCATCGGTCAAAGTCAAGTTCTAAACTCTCGAAAGTTTATAACAAAAATATTAACATATACAATAACAAATAAATACCATTAGATTCATTATTGAATGTACTTTCACATCATACATATTTGTTATGGTAAATGTTTATATTTTTCTATAAACTTGGTCAAACTTTAGGAAGTTTGACTTGGTCAAACCTAATATGCAGAGTTTACTACTACTACTCGCTAGTTGCTTAGCCGAATCACTCAACACGCCACACGGGAGTCCAAAGGTCACAAAATTTTGAGGTTGGCGGAAAATCTCCCGCGACCCGATTCGAGCAGTGGGAAGTTACCATCATAGCCTTCGAACAGGCCTACAGATGACGCTGGTAGGGGCTGTTTTCATAACTTCAGTTCACCCTACCCAGCCAACCCCACCTGTGCACCCGAGTAGTACACCTGAATACTCCCCATTTTCTATCCCCACCGCAAAATAGACTTCTCCATGGCACCGCAGCCTTCGTGCTCCTCCCCCTTACATCGGCGCACTCATCCACCGCAGTGCATCTGCCTCATCGACGACCTCGTACGCCACACTAGAGCCGGTCCATCGTCGCCGTCAGACACGGAGCCTCTTCCCGACATCGCCTTCCACGGTCTCGGATCTCGCTTCTGTGAAGCCGACGCTAAGCGCAGAAGTACCACCTTCGTGGACAATGAACTCGACTCCGCTGCCGACCATGACTCACAGAGAGGCCGCCGCGACCATCGTTCTCCTCCTCGATTGGTAATGTGTGTATTGAATCACTTAGCAGTACATGTGCAGTTCCAATTTTGTTCATACCTACCCTTCGAATTTCCTGGGTGCTATTGTTCCTGTAAAAGTAATTGGTTATAGCCTCCATTGTCCAACAGTATATCAGCTTGTAATTGTGCGTCGCTCCTCTATCGCGATGTGCTTAGGTAGGTTTTTCATCTGCAACCAGTAGTGTGGCAAATGATGGAAATGTTTTTAGAACTAGCAAGATGCCCATGCGTTGCACGCATCAAGATGCATTTGTATGAGTAGTTTATCTTGTGGGAGAAAAGGATGAACGAGGGAAGGCCTTATTTGCAAATCTGGAGAGGGGTATGGGTATCTTTTTGCAAAATTCCCATTTGTTTCCTTCCTATCCGCCGATATAAATCAAAGTGGCCTATATTGCAAGAAAAAAAGTATAGAGAAAAAAGTAGACAGTAAAGGGCGTGCGCTAGTTTTGGCGTGAGGAGTCCGACGCGCATTATAAAATCCAACGCCCTCCCACCGCTCTATGCCATGCCACCGCTCTCTCCCCGCTCTGTGCCTCGCCACCGCTCTCTCCCCGCTCTTTTTTGCCTCGCTGCCGCCGCGCCACCATGCCGCCGCGTCGCCGGGAAACTTGGGGATACCGCGACGTCCGCGCGCGCCCCTCCGGCGGCTTCTCCGCCGAGATCCGGTTCCGCGGGATGCGCCTTGGGCTCGGCAATTTCGACACCGCCAATGAGGCCGCCCGCGCGTACGACGCGGCGGTGTGGCGCCTCCGGTGGCCTCATAGAACATTGAACTTCCCCAACGTGCCGACGCGGGAGCGGGCGCAGGAGCTCGCGCCTCTGCCGCGGCTTAGCACCGATGAGGATCGTCGCGACAACCGGAGGCAGGAGCACCGTCTCGGCATCGCCGAGATGGACGAGGAAGCCATGGCGCTGTGGCGCCAACACTTCCCGCAGGACATCATCAACGAGCGCGAGTTCTACATGCAAAGGAGGGCGGAGAGGGATAAGAGGAGGGCGGAGCGAGCCGCCTATCGCGAGGACAAGTGAAAGTGCAACTATCCCTAGGTGGTTTTGGTAATTCATAACAACATATAGCTCATTGAGCTAATGCTATTCCAAGACTATTTTTAAGGAAAGCTCAATGAATGGCATGGCATGGATGATGAAAGTGGATCCCTCAAAATACTAAGGACAAAGGATTGGCTCAATCTCAAAAGCTCAAGACTCTTCATTTTACATTTTAGTGATCCAAGATCACATTGAGTCTATAGGAAAAGCCAATACTATCAAGAAGGGATGAGGTGTTGCTTAATGAGCCTCTTGCTTCATGTGCTTAGTGATATGCTCCAAAACCCTCAACTACTTTCCCACATCCACAAATGACCTAAACCTAAAGCCAAAATCGGTCACACCGATTCTTTCTATCCGCGCCACCGATTCCAAAAGTCATAGCCACCGCCACAAACCCTAAGCAAATCGGTCTTAGCGATAGGGATCTCGGTCTCACCGAGATGGGGTTGCAATCTCTCTGTTTCCTTCAGAACGCTTCGGTCTAACCAAGTGAGCGATCGGTCCCACCGAGATTGCAATGTAAACTCTCTGCTTCCTTTTGTAACATTTCGATCTCACCGAAAAGAGCAAATCGGTCCCACCGAGTTTACTCGACCAACTCTCGAAAGCTTATTACCAAATCGGTCTCACCGAAGTTTGTGTAATCGGTCTCACCGAGATTACTTATGCCCTAACCCTAACCGAATCGGCCTCACCGAGATGCATGTCAGTCCCACCGAAAATCACTAACGGTCACTAGGTTTACTAAATCGGTCCGACCGATTTTAACGATTCGGTCCCACCGAGTTTGGTAAATTGTGTGTAACGGTTAGATTTTGTGTGGAGGCTATATGTACCCCTCCACCTCCTCTTCATTCGTGGAGAGAGCCATCGAACGAACCTACACTTCCAACTTACCATTTCGAGAGAGAACCACCTACTCATGTGTTGAGGCCAAGATATTCCATTCCTACCATATGAATCTTGATCTCTAGCCTTCCCAAGTTGCTTTCCACTCAAACCCTCTTTCCACCAGATCCAAATCCTATGAGAGAGAGTTGAGTGTTGGGGAGACTATCATTTGAAGCACAAGAGCAAGGAGTTCATCATCAACGCACCATTTGTTACTTCTTGGAGAGTGGTGTCTCCTAGATTGGCTAGGTGTCACTTGGGAGCCTCCGACAAGATTGTGGAGTTGAACCAAGGAGTTTGTAAGGGCAAGGAGATCGCCTACTTCGTGAAGATCTACCGCTAGTGAGGCAAGTCCTTCGTGGGCGACGGCCATGGTGGGATAGACAAGGTTGCTTCTTCGTGGACCCTTCGTGGGTGGAGCCTCCGTGGACTCAAGCATGGCTGTTACCCTTCATGGGTTGAAGTCTCCATCAACGTGGATGTACGATAGCACCACCTATCGGAACCACGCCAAAAACATCCGTGTTCCAATTGCGCTTGAATCCTCCAAACCCTTCCCTTTACTTTCTTGCAAGTTGCATGCTTTAATTTCCACTGCCTATACACTCTTTGCATGCTTGCTTGAATTGTGTGATGATTGCTTGACTTGTCCTAAAATAGCTAAAATCTGCCAAACTCTAAAATTGGGAAAAGCTTAAGTTTTCATTGGTCAAGTAGTCTAATCACCCCCCCTCTAGACATACTTCAAGGTCCTACAAGTGGTATCAGAGCGTTGGTCTCCATTTGCTTTGATTTCCATAGCTTTTGGTGGTCATAGCCTTGGTTTCACAACCTAGGAGAGTATGGCGCCTAGCGAGGAAATTATCACCGAGAGGTCCTTACTTTGATGGTACTAATTTTGCTAGTTGGAAGCATAAGATGAAAATGCATATTCTTGGACATAACCCCGCCGTTTGGGCAATTATTTGTATTGGCTTGCAAGGTGAATTCTTCGATTGGAGAGAACCGAACCGTGAAGCTAATGCGGAAGAATTGAAGATGCTGCAACACAACGCTCAAGCATGTGACATCATCTTCAACGGATTGTGCCTCAAGAATTCAACAAAATCAGCCGCCTTGAGAATGCAAAGGAAATTTGGGATACTTTGATTGATATGCATGAAGGTACCGAATCCGTCAAGGAATCCAAGTTGGATGTGCTCCAAAGTCAGCTTGACAAGTTCAAAATGAAGGATGGTGAAGGTGTCGATGAAATGTACTCTAGGCTTGCTCTTATCACAAATGAGATTGCCGGCTTAGGGAGTGAAGAGATGACCGACAAATTCATCATCAAGAAAATCCTAAGAGCACTGGATGGAAAGTATGATACCGTGTGCACATTGATCCAAATGATGCCAAACTACAAAGATCTCAAGCCAACGGAAGTCATTGGAAGGATTGTTGCTCATGAGATGTCACTCAAGGATAAGGAGGAACTTCACAACAAGTCAAGTGGTGCTTACAAAGCCTCAAGTGAAGTCCCCACATCATCAAGTGAGAAACCAACCTTCAATGAAGAATTGAGCTTAATGGTGAAGAACTTCAACAAATTCTACAAAAGTAGAAGCAAAGAAAGAAGCTCCAAGTCAAGGTCTTACAATGACAAGAGATCTTCTAGTCGAGAGAGCAATTGCTACAATTGTGGGAGACCCGGACACTACTCCAATGAGTGTACGGCACCCTACAAAAGAAGAGAAGATTATCCAAGAAGAAGGAGAAAAAGAGAAGAATCACCACCAAGAGAGAGGAGGAGTAGAGATGATTGTTACGAACGAAGACCCTCACGAAGAAGTAAGGATTCGGAAAGAAAGGACAAGTCATCAAGGAGCTACACAAAACAAAGACATCAAGCTCATGTTGGTGAATGGGTTTCCGGCTCCGACTCCGACAATCACTCCGAGAGAAGCTATCACTCCGACTCCGAATATACTCAAGATGAAGGTGTTGCCGGTCTAGCACTTGTGTCAACCAACTCCTACGACATATTTAACTCACCAAATGAAGGTGTTGGAAGATGCTTCATGGACAAAGGTCCAAAGGTAACACATCCCAGTATGTTGATTTTAATAGTGATGAAGATGACTTGCTTGTGGATGATGATTTACTTGTTGACAACTCTAGTGATGAATACTATGATGAAACGTCAATTAATCATGCTAATCAAACGAATGACAATGATAAGGAGAAAATTGAGCTTCTAACTAAAGAACTAAACACTCTTAAGTTGGCTCATGAAACTATCTTCGAAGATCATCGAGAACTTTTAAGGGCTCATGAGAAGTTACGCTTTGAAAAGCTCAATCTTGAGCAAGAGCATGAGTTCTTAAAGGCAATCAATGATGATCTCCGCAAGAAAAGTTCTTCTTACATTGCCAAGCGTTTACTCTTATCTACTTACATGCCTCAAGTCAAGTCTAGTAACAAGTACAAGAAAGATACTTCCTCTAGTAGTAACAATAATAATGTCAAATCCAATGTTGTTGCTTCTAGTAGTTCTCTTGATTCCACTAATGATTCTCTTACCAAGTTACACTTGAGCAAGAAAATAGTTTATTGAAGGAATTATAGAGAAAGGTGTTTACAAGAGCCTTGCGGGAGTAAGCAATTCGAGGAAATTGTACGCAAGCAAGGAAGGCACCGGAAGAATCAAGGTGTTGGTTTTGAACGAAAGTTCAACGCCAATGGAGTTGAGTGGGAAGAAGATCAATACCCCAAGACAAAGTTTGTTCCTCAACAAGAGAAGTATGATCCTACTTCCTTCAAGGGACACAAGCTCAAGATGATCTTCCACCACAAGACCACAAGAACAAAGGCAAGGACAAGCTTCAAGAAGAGATTGATGCATTTGAAGAAGCACCTAAAGCCTCGCTCAAGTGGGTCCCCAAGACTACGCCAAGTTCTACTTCATCAAGTACAACTATAACTCCAAGGATTCCCATCAAGATGATGTGGATCCCAAGAAGAAGAACTAGAGAGTTCTTGAGGGTGACTCCACCAACATTCTTCACTCATATCATTTTGGCAAGAACAAGTGCAATCAACTTTCACATCTTGCACTAGTTCAAGGAGTCACAAACCCTCATGTTGGTAAGGCAAGGGACAAGGTAACCTAATGTTTTCATGGACATCATCTTGTGTGTGCATCACTCTATGTCTATGGATATTCTTGTTTGTTCCTTGTGGGACTAACCCATGTAGGCAAGTTGAAAGTGCAACTCACTCCAAAGGATTGCTCCAAATGATCTACATCAACATTGAGCATCTACATCTTCAACACCTACATGAAGTCATCATCGACAAAACCCAAGGTTAGTTCATCCCTCTAAGGGGGATCTCACATCTAGGGGGAGCTTAACTCTAAGAATTGAGTCAAAGCAACTCTAATGGTGTGAACACATTAATGCATTATGTAAAAGTGGTAACCCCACTTGAGCTTAAACGATGAGTATGACCTATGATCAAATGTTCTCATTTGACTCCTAAGTCAATATACTCATATATAGATGACCTAGTCATCGCCAATTGCTTGATAGATGCTAAAATTGGTTGTGCATGCTTTGCCACATATTTCAATTGCCATCTTATTGTGTGAGCATGTTGGTGCATATTTTACTCATTCAAGGACATCCACTTGTTGTTTTGTTTGTTTGGATTCTTTTCTTTGTGCCAAGTGGATGGACAAGAATGCCTAAGAACCTTCTTTAGCTATCTATGCTTTTCTCGCCTCAAACTCTATTCATGCTACATCACAAAATTTGATCAAGTCGATTCGAACCACTCGTGTGAGGAGCACTGAGTCCCCGATTCATCATAGACTTAAACTTCCAAAACCTCTTAGTGATTCTCGGTCCGACCGATCCTTCCATTTCGGTCCTACCGAGATCATCAAGTTGATCTGAGTTTTCAATCTCGGTGCAAGCGATTTGAACTTTTCGGTCTCACCGATTTGTCAGAATCGAACACAGTTATGCATCTCGGTGCCACCGAGTTGTTCCACTCGGTCACACCGATGTGGTCGAGCTATATATATAGCCACGGGCAAAATTTTGGAAATTTCTCCGAAACCCTTCGCCACAAGCAACAGCTCGCTCTCGCCATCGTGGTCTCCGGATCGTCTCCTCGCCGCCAACAGCCTCCCGTCGCTGGTCTTCGCCGCCGTCAACGGATTTCGTCCCCGCCGTTGCCGCCGTAGCAAGTCCACCGCCAAGTTAGGGTATGGACTTAAACTTTGTGCTATCCACGTCTGATTCCTGGCACATTGTCTTCATATTGATTCTTGCCACGATTGAAACTCTTCTATCCAGCCAAAGTAGTTCATAGATTAGATGTGATTCAAATTTTTAGGGTTAGGTTTCCGCCGAAACCATCTCGGACCCACCGAGTTGAAAAACTCGGTCTCACCGATTTGGCTTATGCCATTGCACTAGTGACTCTCGGTCTAACCGAGAATTACTAATCGGTGCAACCGATTTGAGGATTCTGTGAAACCCTAGCAGTCTCGGTACCACCGAACTGAAACTCGGTCCAACCGAGATCATCAGTTTAGGTTCCAAACTGCTTCGGTATCACCGAGTTTGAAAATCGGTGGATCCGAAATGCTTTCTGTGGAAAACTAAGACTGAACTTTTGAGTCATTCTTTGCAAAACCTCTGCATTTTGTGATGCTCATCTTTTCTATCTCATCTATAACTCTTCACGAGGTCGTGATCAGCTTTTGCAAGATGTCCGATCAAAGTGACAGCGAGAATAGGTCAGCAGAGCAGATGGACTTGAGTGAGGGCACTAGTCCCTCAACTTCAGATGAAGGGAGTAGAAGTACTCCTAGCAATTTGCCTAAGGCTGCAACTAGGCAAAGGAGGAAAAGAACTTCAGATTCAGAGGATGAAGATTACAAAGTCGAGGAAGATGAGGCTACTTCCAAGAAAGAGGTGCTCAAGAAGGAATATGGCTCAACAAAGAATACAAAGCCGGGCATGAAGACCAAAAGGCCTGCAGGAAGACAACCAATGTCCAAGGCCGAGCATCAACTCAAGCGCCTAAAAGGCCTGATCCCAAAGAGCCATTTCTTGAAGGAAAGAAGAGGAAGGAAAGGGTCAAGAAGACCATGGCCAAAATTGTTGGTCAACCTTCCATGATGGAAGAGGAAGACCTTGCTGCACCAGCTCCAAAGGCAACTAAGCTTATGGGAGATGCAATCAGATCAGGGGGTGCAACATCCAAGCCCAAGGAAACACCCAAAGCTGCCTCCAAGGCCAAGCAAGTTCCAAAGAGGAATACTAGGAGTATTCCAGCTGCTGAGAAGAACAAGGCCCCAATGCCCAATGTTCCTGAAGATTCAGAAGATGAAGGACAGGTTCTAAGAAAGCTCAAGCCCAAGATACCAGACCACAATGATGCCCATCCTGTGGCTGAGGACATGAGAATCAGGAAGGATTTAGGGCTGAGACTGTGGAGAATGGAAGATCCATATGCTTCAAGAAGAAGAACTGCTGTTGACTACAGGTTCCACACAAAGGAACAACAGGACTTCTATGAAACAATTCTGTTGGACAAGAAGCCCATAGTCTGTGACATGAGGTGGGTTGACTGGAAATTCAACAAGGAAAATGAATAGCACTATCCTGGAGTGCAAGACAGCTTTGTTGCTTGTGGAGTTGCAGATTTTATTGGATAGAAGTTCACCAACTGGAATGATGAGCTTATCATGCAGTTCTACTCCACAGGACACTTTTACCCAGATGGAAGAATAGTTTGATGTCCAAGGTACAAGGTACCAGTCCACTATTGAAGAATGGGCAAGTCTGATCAATGCCCCCAAGGAGAATGAGGATGACCTAGACATTTATGCAAAGAAGAAGTTGGGTCACAATTCAATGGCTCACATGTACAAGGAAATTCCAGACAAGGCATTAGAGACTCACAAGTTTGGATCAGTTCACTTTCTGCTGTCAGGGTTGCCAACCATAAATTGGATTCTGAGGCACACTTTGTTGCCCAAGTCTGGTGACCATAACATGATCAGAGGGCATGCCATCAACATGTTGCATGTGTTTGATGTGCCACAGAAGTTCAAAGTCATGAGCCTGATCATTGAAACAATCAAGAGGACTACAGCAGATCAGAAGAGGAGCTGTGGATATGCACCTTAGATTCAAGAATTGATAAACTCAAAGATGGGCACAGGAAAATATCAGTTGGATAAGGAACACTTTCCACTTTATCCAGACTTTGAGGACAATGAGGTTGTCATGAATGAAGATGATCCACAATTAGTTCAAGCTCAGGAGAAGAAGGAGAAGGCAAAGAGGGAGAAGGCTGCCAAGATGCCAACTCAAGAGGAGGCATCTGAATATTTCTTGAAACCAAACAGGAGCAGCTTGGTTACTTGATAGCATCATCTCTGAGGATTGAGAAGGGGTTGGCCACCCTAACTCAAAACCAGGAGAGCCTGGAAAGAATCATGGAACAAAAATTCTATGATCTAGATGTCAAGGTAACTGAGATTCAGTAAGTTGTGGAGCAGCTACAGGATGACATGCAGGAGAGGAAGGGCAAGACTACCACCAATGTGTTTGCCAAAGTGCCCAGAGCCCAGAGGCCAGTTGCAGTGCCAGTCACAAACAATAGAGCAACAACTTTAGCACCAGCCACTGCCCCTACAGTTCCAGTGCAACCAGCTCCAGCACCAACTCCTCCAGCTCCATCCACTTCAACTCAAGCCTTCATCCAAGGAGCCATCTCTACACCACCACCGAAGATCAAGCACGAGAGTCGATCTAGCACTATGCATTTTCTATGAACTTTTGGTAACTTGTTGCCAAAGGGGAGAAAATGTATAGATCATAAACTTAGAGAGAGAGTGTTGCTTTTGTTCTCTCTTGCTTTATTTGGTGGTTTTTCAATCTTTGTTTGCTTTTGGTTGAGATACTATGCTTGTGAGACATTGATGATCATGTGTTTGATCATAAGCTACACTTATGCATGCTTGATATTATCCTATCTATCTTATGTGATCACTCACTATGCTTGGTGATGAGTGCATGTATTCATTGTTTATTATTTTGAGCGCTCCACCAAGATGTATGTGACATGGAAGAGTAACCCATGAGCCTAATTCATTATGCATTTGCAGTCCAAAGCAAATCTAAAACTATGCACAAATTTAGGGGGAGCTCTTGCTTATCACATACTTATTAAAGCGACGATGTTATTTAAATTTTATTATCATTTGTCGAAGCTTTGATCTATATGTTGTCATCAATTACCAAAAAGGGGGAGATTGAAAGTGAAACTATCCCTAGGTGGTTTTGGTAATTCATAACAACATATAGCTCATTGAGCTAATGCTATTCCAAGACTATTGTTTCAGGAAAGCTCAATGAATGGCATGGCATGGATGATGAAAGTGGATCCCTCAAAATACTAAGGACAAAGGATTGGCTCAAGCTCAAAAGCTCAAGACTCTTCATTTTACATTTTAGTGATCCAAGATCACATTGAGTCTATAGGAAAAGCCAATACTATCAAGAAGGGATGAGGTGTTGCTTAATGAGCCTCTTGCTTCATGTGCTTAGTGATATGCTCCAAAACCCTCAACTACTTTCCCACATCCACAAATGACCTAAACCTAAAGCCAAAATCGGTCACACCGATTCTTTCTATCCGGCGCCACCGATTCCAAAAGTCATAGCCACCGCCACAAACCCTAAGCAAATCGGTCTTATCGATAGGGATCTCGGTTTCACCGAGATGGGGTTGCAATCTCTATTTCCTTCGTAACGCTTCGGTCTAATGAAGTGAGCAATCGGTCCCACCGAGATTGCAATGTAAACTCTCTGCTTCCTTTTGTAACATTTCGGTCTCACCGAAAGAGAAAATCGGTCCCACCGAGTTTACTCCGACCAACTCTCTCGAAAGCTTATTACCAAATCGGTCTCACCGAGTTTGTGTAATCGGTCTCACCGAGATTACGTTATGCCCTAACCCTAACCGAATCGGCCTCACCGAGATGCATGTCACCCCACCAAAATCACTAACGGTCACTAGGTTTACTAAATCGGTCCGACCGAGTTTAACGATTCGGTCCCACCGAGTTTGGTAAATGTGTGTAACGGTTAGATTTTGTGTGGAGGCTATATATACCCTCCACCTCCTCTTCATTCATGGAGAGAGCCATCGAACGAACCTACACTTCCAACTTACCATTTCGAGAGAGAACCACCTACTCATGTGTTGAGGCCAAGATATTCCATTCCTACCATATGAATCTTGATCTCTAGCTTCCCCTGTTGCTTTCCACTCAAACCCTCTTTCCACCAGATCCAAATCCTATGAGAGAGAGTTGAGTGTTGGGGAGACTATCATTTGAAGCACAAGAGCAAGGAGTTAATCATCAACGCACCATTTGTTACTTCTTGGAGAGTGGTGTCTCCTAGATTGGCTAGGTGTCACTTGGGAGCCTCCGACAAGATTGTGGAGTTGAACCAAGGAGTTTGTAAGGGCAAGGAGATTGCCTACTTCATGAAGATCTACCGCTAGTGAGGCAAGTCCTTCGTGGGCGACGGCCATGGTGGGATAGACAAGGTTGCTTCTTCGTGGACCCTTCGTGGGTGGAGCCCTCCGTGGACTCGCGCAACCGTTACCCTTCGTGGGTTGAAGTCTCCATCAACGTTGATGTACGATAACACCACCTATCGGAACCACGCCAAAAAAATCCGTGTCTCCAATTGCATTTGAATCCTCCAAACCCTTCCCTTTGCTTTCTTGCAAGTTGCATGCTTTAATTTCCGCTGCCTATACACTCTTTGCATGCTTGCTTGAATTGTGTGATGATTGCTTGACTTGTCCTAAAATAGCTAAAATCTGCCAAACTCTAAAATTGGGAAAAGGTTAAGTTTTTATTGGTCAAGTAGTCTAATCACCCCCCCTCTAGACATACTTCAAGGTCCTACAACAAGAGTAGGCGAAAAGCGGACGCTCGATTCAACATGAGGCTAGGATCAGCGTCGCCCTGGGAATCCAACGACGATCGGTATCTTCACGCCTACAGTCAGACGTCGGAGGAGGACATCACCGAGGAGGAGTCGGACGACGAGGAGTAGTTGAATTATCTTTTATTTATCTATCTATGCTGAGAACTAGCCTCTACTCTCTAGTATCTACTTCTCGATCTCAGCATTGTAAACGCTTTTTTAAAGCTCCACGCGTTGCGATTCTGTTGGAGATGCTCTAACATGGCAGACAAGTGCTTTAATGTTGCCCACAAGATGCGCGAGTATTACTAGTAGTATATTTTTCTTTCCATGTTGAGATTTTAAAACCACGAGTGCGAACATGCAGAGGAGCAATGAAGACCAAACATGGGATATTCGAGACATCTTCAAGGAGCGTGGCAAGTTAAAGAGGAGCTGCACCGAACCTGTAAAACGAGCTTTGGTAAGTAAAAACCTTTCAATTACTTTCGTGTAGCCTCGTGTTCTTCGATGTGTATATGTTGTAGTTTCTGTTTCTCTTAAGCGTGGTGTTCTTCGATGTGTAATAAGAAGAGTCTTAATCATCCTAATGCTTTCGCTTTTAGCTTGATGTAGGAAGTGGGTGTTCTCACCTTGTAGTTTGTTTTATTTTTTTCCTTTTGAATTCACTTCTCCGAGTTCATTTATTTGGCTTCTACTAAATGGATCTAGGTTGCTCGAGTATTGATCTAAAAAGAAGTAACTTCATGTCGGGATGCGCCTCGCGAGGAGGGAAGTATGGTCAACCTCGAGATCATGTTTTCAAATGAGGCTGGATTACACACAAGGTGCCGTTCCTAATGATGCCGGATTAGACACAAGGTGCAAATTCCAGATGATGCTGGATTACACACAAGCCGTGGAGTCGCCACTGTTCGTGTCCTCGTGGCATTAGTAAAGGCTGAAAGAAAGCGTGCAGCAGCCCTTGAGAATGTAATGAGTTCAAGAAGCAAAAGAGCAATCGATGCTCTCTTCACCCAAGCCAAAGAAGAGATGGAAGAAGCCGAAATAAGCTAGCAGAGGTAGAGCAGGCTAGGCGCCTCGCTATCTAAATCTGTTGTCAATACAAAATTTCCTTCATAATTTCTAGGTTCAAATGTTTATCCAACAAGATGCTGTTAGATGTCCGTGCATCTACCGATGTGGCACAAAATGTTTTTTGGGTCATGTAATAACAACAAGTACTTTCCAAACAATAATAGACGAAGCATTGGGCATGGTATAGTTCACGCGCAAGCCCGACATTCCAAGTTCAACTTCCACATCAAACTCATGTTCACAGGTATCTGCACATTCATACGTAATGTCCACAACCATGATTCACTTTAAAGCCAAAAAAAATGCGAGGAGAGTTATAAATAAAGAAAATCCTCTACTAGTTCCTGCTACCAGTGCGAGCACAACAAGTCAAGACGATGCGTAAATTAATTATATTTTAGTCATTTTTTGTGTTCTAAAATGCCTGCCGGCTCGCGGAAGGACGTGTTGCCGGCACACGCGCGGATTCAATGAAGGCAGGCGGGGTAGTCTTAAGCTGGTTGCACGCGGAGAGGATGCGTGCTCAGCCGGGCCTGCAGCGAGAATGCCTGCGCTATGAGAGGTCACGTCCGTGTCAGAGCAATCACTCCCTCCAGTCCTTTTTTGTTTGGGTATAACAAAATCTCATTTTCCATTCACATTTTACAAGTAAAATTCATGGACAAACTTTGACCCAAAGTACGATGGGGACTAGTAAACCGTAATGGAGGTAGTAGTTTTTTAATCAAAGAAGGGTTTCTTCCGATTTTCATTATCGAAAACCAGCATCTAAATCTAAACCATAGTATTTTCCTAGAACTACCAGGTTCAACATCTCGCAACATAAACCCATACAACCTCCATCGCAAAGAAAAAACCATACAACCATACGCCAAAGAGGTACGTAGTACTATGAATTCCATTTTCGCTCCATACCAATCGTTCTAAAAACTACTCCCTCCGTCCCAAAATATAAGAACGTTTTTGACACTAGCATAGCATCAAAAACGTTCTTATATTTTGGGACAGAGGGAGTACTTACTACTTATAACGCGCCATTGAAAATCGGAACTCTTAACCCCGCTAAAAAATCATATTTCAAACGTGGCTACTCGACCGTGGCAATTGGCGAGCCACCGCGCCCAAGTCGCTCACCGTGGTCCCGACCATCAACTCCTACGGATCAAATTATCACGCCGAGCTGACTATTCCTACAAAGGTGCTCCACCACGCACTGTACCCGCGAATGCAGCAATCGTACACCTAGGGTTTTAGGGTTTATTTGTTAACGCCGCTTTACGTAACACTCATGTGTGCGAGACAGCATGAGACCGACTGCGTGCGTGCGCCTCTTCTCTTCATATATGTACTCCACCATTTGTCCGGTGTCCAAAAATTATAATAACTACTAGCAATGTGCCAATGCGTTGCCACACGATCAAAGTAGATTAATACATATTCACCGATTTGATAGAAAAAAGTCTAGTTTTGAAATACGATATCACTAAAAATATGTTATGTTTCACTCAAAATATATTCCTTTGGCGGTTTTGATGAGATAAGGAGGAATGTTGTTGGTTTCAAGATTAGAGAAGTGGTATATGTCTAATTTCTACTTGCTAGCAAGATGTTCGTGCGCTGCACGGAACATCAAGATCTTGTGGGAGAAAAGGATGAACGAAGGAAGGCCTTATCCGGAAATGTGGTGAAGAGTGCGGGTAAATTGCCATATTTTCCTTCTTATCCGTCAGATATAAATCGGACGACCTACATTGTAGATGGCAGGCCCACCATCATCACCAACTCTATTTTTATCCCTACTCTTACAAAAAGCATTGTCGGTGATGATCGTGCCCGCCATCTCGCAATATAGGCCATCCGATCTATATCTGACGGATAGGAAGGAAACTATGGAAATTTTGCAAAAGATACCCACACCCCTCTCCACATTTGCAAATAAGGCCTTCCTCGCTCATCCTTTTCCCCACAAGATAAACTACTCATACAAATGCATCTTGATGTTCCAGGTAACGCATGGGCATCTTGCTAGTTGTTGCAAAAGCCCATGTGTGTGTGAGAGAGAGGGAGAGTGGAGGAGGACGGAGTGCATGTGTGACAAAGACACAAGGAGTGTGTGTGCGATAGGTATCAGCTTAAAATGAGGCGATAGTGTGTGTGTGCACGATCGAGAGGGCGGTCTCAAGAAGGGAAGAAAAATCTACATAGATACAAGGAGCGGAGAGAGACATGTATGCGATGGTGGAAGCACGAGAAAAGGGTGTATAAACTTATCTAGAGGCTAGCTAGTCGATAAATGTTTGTGAGAGAAATACGAGTCGCGTTCCGAAAGCGAGAGTTTTGTGTGTGAGAGAGAGAGACGGTAGTCGGGAAGGGGAGTGGAAGCAGGAGTTGTGTGTGTGTGTCTGCGAGAGAGAGAGATAGGAGACGGTAGTCGGGGTTGTCTGATCGGTAAACAAATGAATAATGTCAGTCTGGGATGGAGACGAAAAGAGACCGCAACAAATGTTGTGTCTACAGGAGAGAGAGATAGAGTAATTTTAGTGGTATGAGTCATATGTAGAGACATATAGGGTGTGTGAGAGAATACCATAGAGAGAAAGACAAAGTGAAAGACGAGTGGAGACTGTGTGTGTGGCGGTGAAAAAGAAAGCTTAGGTACCGAGTGATACCAGAGAACAGTAGAGACGTGAGAGATAATGAAAACCGTGTAATGTATAATGATAGGGAGAGTGTGCCACTTCTCAAGGGAGACGTCGAGAGACCATGTTTGCGAGGATAGGAGAAACATGAAGTGAGCGTGCGGGTGAGTTGGAGAAAAGAGAGTGATAACTACCTGAAGGAGCATGCATGCGAGAGAGATGGGCATGAAAGGAGTGAACAAAAAAGGGATTCAAATATTTGAATTCGAGATGATGATACATGTAATCCATACTCGAACCAAAATTGATCTACCAAACATGCATACTCATATGAATTCACGCACATCTATGTTATTTAATATGTAGATATTACTGATCCATACATTTTAGTAGAACATAATTTGGTTAAATTTTTTCGACTTTAACCTTAAGATTTCGAGATCGTTGTATTTGTAAATCATATTATACATATAAAGGAGCAGAATTCTTTGTTGTGCTTTTGAAAGTATATATAAAAAAATGATGTATACAGAATGTAATTCCAATTGAAAATGGATCCCGCCTGAAATAAATAGAATACAAACATGATTCGAATTGAGTTGGCATGGTAAACATGCACTCTGCAAAATTTGAACGAAGCGAGGAAAGTCGCAGTAACCGCCCGAAACCAAAATCTGTGAAATGGAAATCACTACTGCCTATCCCTGCCACGCAAAGCCTATCTGCTGGATTTCTATAGGTTTCGATAGGGGTAGGTTTGTAATTTCACCCAAACGTGACGTAACCGCCTCTCACCCGGATTCATACACGGTGGGCGCCAAAACAGAGTGTATCCTCGGCCGAAATTGACTCCCTCCCCGATTCATATTCATACACGGTGGGCGCCAAAAACAAACTCTCGTCGGAAAATATTCGGTGTATGCGAGATTACCGTCCTATCCCCAACCGACTAATGTTGTTGTGATGTAGTAGAAATTTGAAACGGGGGCTAAGTTTGTAAATTTCCTCGCATTTGAGACAAGCGCCTCAATACATGGTTCCCCCTTCCTCTCTACCTCCCTTTCCCCATCCGTACTCGTGGGCGCCAAACACCCTCTCCACCCCACCCTCCTCCGTCGCCGCCATCCGCCACCCCATCCATTATCGTCCTCCTCCACCATGCCGGAGCTAATACCCGACACCACCGCCCAATACAAGAGATCGACCTCTCTCGTCCACCTTGCCGGCGCCGCCTCACGACCGTCTCGCCACGCGCTACCGCCGCCACCGTCTACCCTCCTAGATCTGCTTCCACGCCGACAGCCATCGCTACCGCAACACCGTCAAATTCTCAGCAGAGATGCGACATCGGCGCCGCAAAGTGGCGTTACTCTTTCAGATTCGCTCAACTTATTTATAGCAGCAAGAAAATAGATCGCCACCGCTTTACTCGATTTCTTGTCTTGGTTGCGGTTGCCTTTGTCCGGTTTGCACCTTCAGATCCGCCATGGCACGCTCAACACTATACTCCCAATGCTTATGGTTTTCCCTTTATATTCCACACTAGTTAAATCACATTAGACTAAATTTCAAAATTGGGTCATCGATTTTTCAGAGCTCGCGGAGTTCGCGGTGCGATCAAGGGCTCGGTGGTTGTGGGGCCTCGTCGAACAAAGAAAACTTGACGCTGGTGGGGTTGGGGCGGGGTGGGGTGGGGTGGTAGAGGAACACAGCGGTGGGGGCCGTGGTCCGACCGCGTGCCTGTGCAAAGGTTCTCAGATGGGAAGAATCGAGACGAGGAAGAAGAAGGGTTAGGAGATGTAGGATCTTCATCCAACCGCCTGAAATGGTCGAGAGACAGTGGGAGTTGCATTCTTAATGCGCCTCGTTCATCATGTGGGCACTGCAAGCAACCAACATTTTATTATCCAAAATCTGCTTGCTCTTCTTTACCATGTTCCTCTTCCGTTCTTCTTTAATATGTATTTCTCTCGTTTTAAATACAAGTCTTTGTATAGATTCCACCATGGACTACATATGGAGCAAAATGAGTGAATCTACACTCTAAAATGTATCTCGATACATCTATATGTGATCCATAGTGGAAATCTCTACCAAGACTTATATTTTGGAACGAAGGAGTATGATAGTAGTACAAGATGTTCCTTGTAATCAAGATGAGCAGGAAATTTGCAGTGTAGAGGTCTATATGGTCGGTTGTGATGGACACTTTGAGCCTCTTTGATTCGTAGGATCTTGTAAACATAGGAATAGGATTTGTAGTGGCCTACCCACTTGAATCCTATAAGAATAGCAAGGAAATGCGGGAGTTGTGTCGCTTTGAAAGTTACAATCGATATTAACAGATCGCACCTTCACTTGAAGAGAGCTGGTATCCGAAGCCTTTCTAGCCGTACCAGCAATACTAGCACATATATTCCAGCAAGTTCCACTTTGCTGATTTTACTCTGATGCTTCAGGTTTTCCTGTTATATCTACACTATGATCTGTGTAGCTACTTTGTGTCGCACTAGCAGTAGTCCACTCTTGAAGCTAAACACTGCAATGACTTACAAAATTGGCACCAAGGCATTGAGTGCCATTCGATGCAATGAAACTCATACGCCCCCAACTGCTGATTCTTGTTCCGAATATGATCCTAATGACTATTCTAACCTCGAGGAGTCAAAGGCAGATGGCCTGTCCTGTTCACCCATCAAGGTGCATGTTCTACTTTGGCAATGTTTTATTGATTGCGGGTATCTTGAATATGTTGTCTTGCATTTCTTCTACTTTGTTGCACCGCCATCTGCTTAGTTTACTCATCATATATGTCGAGATGACATGCCCATCCATTATCAATACATATTCCATCTGTCATCATATCATGTTTTTTCACTCAAATGTTGTTCTTGTGCATCAGACATCAAAAAGGAAGAGGGTGATTGCCGAACCTGAAGGAGCACCAAGAAAGTCCTTGAAAACGTGGTGGTGCCGAGAAATCGACAACACCCCACTTATATTGGTGTGACACAAAACGAGGATCGACTCCAGCAGACTGCACCCATACTTCATCGCCACACCACTAGCCCCACCACACAGGACCTGCACTCCAGCAAAAGGTATACCGATTTCATTTTCCATAGCACCAGCTATACCACAGAAAAAATCCCACTCCAGCAAAAAGTACAGCAAGTCCACCGGCCGAAGACCTATCCCAACTGCAGAGACGGCCAATTCCTATAGATTGGAACCCCATTTATTCCCAGTTTAAAAGACAATGCTTTCAATGTTGTTAGGGACTACGTGCATATATTCCCATCATGGGAAGATTATTGTGAAGACAAACACCATTTTCACATCTTCATGTCCAACTTATGTGTAAGTGCTATTATTCATGGTTATTATATTCCTGTTTTCTGCTGATTGAACACATCAATGATTTACATTACATTGTTGTAACTAGGCGAGGGTCAATCTGGATAGTCATGATGAGCAAAGCTTGCTTGTGCTTTTCAAGGAAGCATTGCAGCAGTATCGGTGTTACCTGATGAAATCACACTTTGATGGCAAGTCTATAGACGAATTTTCGGTGAAGTCTCTTGTGCTAAATTTAGAAGACATTGATTGGAAAAACCTTGTTATGCACTGGTCTCGTTCCCAGGATGAGGTACTGTCTATGAAGTCACATGACAATTTGAACTTCTACTTTTCCGCATGTGCCTTATGGATCTTTTTTGCAGGAAATCTGCTCGAAGAAGAATTCCGGTTTGACAAGAACGACAGGATATCGCAAATATGTTGCCCGCTACTTTGCTCTTGTTAGTACCTATTGTCTCAGATCACTGTATTTGCATACATACCGGTTCATTATGTGACAGCAGATGCATGATATCTTGCTTATCAATTGTTCGCCCAAATTATCGATCTGTATGAATGGTTACATTAGTGTAGAATATATCCAATGCCAATGTTTTTTAGCTCGCATTGTTCTTGTAAGTACATGATGTCCTTTATTAGTGTACTTATAATGACAGTAGTTGTTCATGTACCATCACTCTGCAGCTTATTTTCCTTTGCCCTCCATTTTCTACACATCAGATCTATATTTACTCTTACCATAAGGTTGGTACTTAAGAAGTTTAGCTGTGCATTGCTCTTGGTTGTACCTTTTGCCTGTATCGCTGCACTTACATTTATAGCTACTTGGTTATGTAGCATCACTCTTCATCTTATCTTAAATATTCTCCATTTTTTCATATATTATCACATCTATATTTACTCTTAACAAAATGTAGAATAAAGGCAATGCTTTTGAAGAAGATTATGTGGTAAACTTCTTGAATTGCCCCCCCTCCCCATCAGCATGGACAAGGCCTTTATAGAGCCTGTCTTCACCAATAATGTAAGTTTGTCCATCTCAAGCCTTCAAACTTTGTTGTATATATTTGGTTAGGCATGACTGCAACAACTGTTTATTTTTGGTGTTTGCATCAAATTGCTTGTTTAAAGTTTATTATGTAGTTCATAAACAAAAGTTTGTCCTTTCTCAATTTAAGTTTTTAGTTGTACAACCAAGTTCCTTCTTCATACCATGTAAATCAAACTATACAGAGCAGGTGATCTTCTTTTGCACTGCATGTATGCTTCTGTTCTTCATCCGTAATCCAGTGGTGTGGTAAACCTACCCACTCCAGCACAATGTCATATTCTGCAATGTCTTAACTATGAACAATGTCATATCATTCTACTATTATTTAAACCGTCTCTTTATTTGCCAATCTGAAATGGTATAAATTGACAAAGACACTAACCATTGATACTTATGATTTCTTGATCGTAATCCAAGTGGCGCCATGAAGATGCCAACTCCTTCACAATGTCATTTCCTGCCATGTCTTGACCTGAACAATACCATATTGTGTTAATGCAATTTTAAACTGTGTCACTTTATTCACAAGAAGAAATGTGATGAATTGTCAAGATTGATACTTTTATGTGCAAAACCTGTCATCCGTCTTCGCTTGTTTATCTTTCAGAGTGAGGAAGATATAAGTGTTGAACAAGCTAGATCTCATCATCTTGCTCACCTGCTTGTGCTTGCAGCTCCAAAGAGGCTAACCTTTCTTGAACTCTATTGAAGTCTTTGTCGGTTTTGTATATTATTTTGTCGCCGTGTTTATTTGCAATGGTGGCGATCTTTGATGCCAAGTGTATGTAATCATTGTGCTTGTGCTTTATTATCATAGTGGAGAACTTTGATGCCCAGTGGATGTAATATGCCGTAATTTCTTTATTGTATAGTCTAGGTTTTTCTTATTCACTATGTTGCAGTTATTTTATCTGTATATATATCCTGTCTTCGATAAACCGCCAAACCGTAAAATTACGGTACATAATCGGGCCGTCATGCAATCACGATGTAGGTTGGGCCCAAACGCGTCGAACAGCTCACGGCTGGCAGCTGCCGAATGAACCCCGCCCATGATTGTGCGAATCAAATCACGGGCTTTTAACAGGACAAAATTGTCTCGGTCCTTGTTTGGCCAGATCAGATATCGGCTGCGAGCAGGCCGGATGCAAATCGGGCCGTAGTTAGGCCCAACTATATGATGGGCTTTTAATAGGCCGAAATTAATATAGGGCCGAAATGTTAAACGGGCCCTTAACATGCCAAAACTAATATCAGGCCGAATTACTAAGTGGGCCTTTAGCAAGTGGGCCCAAAAGCATAGTGTCCAGTTGACGGGCCGAATCTGATATGGGCCATAATTGAGCCCAAAGCCTCTTAAAGGGCCGGACCTGATCTCGGCTGTAATTTGGCCCAGAATGTGGTAGGCTTTTAACGGGCCGGATCTCATATGGGCCACTATTAGGCCCGGAGCATGGCAGGCCATTAATGGACCGGATCAAATATGGGCCGACATTTGGCCCAAAACATGGCAGCCAGTTAATGGGCCGGTGATGTGAAGTGGAACTCCGTACGGCCGATCTTTCATGTTTGAAGAGGATCCCTATGAGGAACACGAAGAACGCGCGGAAGAACACGAGGGAAATCACGGGGGAAAACAAGAGAAACACTCAACCAACAAGAATAGATCACACATGCGCTAGATCCAAGAACACAAAAGAGAGATACATGATCCAAAGTCAACAAAGGACGATACAAGAGGTAACCGATTCTTCTCCGAGAGGAGGTCTTGAGGGGGCCGCCCAAGAGGGGGTCTTGAATCCAAGGGGGATCTTCTCCGTAGAGGGGCCGCGGTCTCTCTCGCGGAGTAGATCCGATATGGATGAGCAAAGCTCTATCTCTAATGAGCTACTACTTTGCTAACCCTAGAATGGAGGAGGGGGATGAGTATATATAGTAGTAGGCACGAAGGGGTAAGTGAGGGGCGAATGGGTACATGGGCCTTGGCTCGAGTCTCTGCGCGCAGGCAGGGCCGGAAGTTCCGGGGACGGCCGGAAGGTCCGGGCGCCGGAGGTTCCGGGCGAAGGTCCGAGCAGGGTCCGAGCTATCCAGAGAGTTGGCACACTCTTGGACGGCTTCGGTGCAGCATGGCTGGAAGCTCCAGAATGGCCGGAGGTTCCGGTGGCCGGAAGTTCCGGGCAGCGGTCGGAAGTTCCGGGCTTTCCAGAAGATTGTCCATGCTTCTTCTTCCTTCTCTTCCACGCTTCCCTCGCGGATGGTGTATGTGATCCTTGGTGCTTGCACTCCTCCTCGTCATCTGTGAAGCTCCGACAATACCTATGCATGCACACGAGTGGAGTGTCAAGTAGTATACCATCCTCGAAGGGGTCAAGCGAGCACGCGTAAAGGAGATGATTCACCTTTGTGTATGTGAAGTAGATGTCGCACGTGTCACTTGCCGAATGAACTCTTGACATGGTGATGTCCGTAGGATGCTCCGCATCATCCCCTCACCCTTGGGAAAGATCCGACCTCGGATCGAAATCCAAATCACCATGGGAAAGAGATGGCGATGCCGTGTAGTAGTGGTCGATCACCAAGTTCTCGTCATCTTGAAGCTTGAAATGGGCACTCTCCAATGTCGCACTGTCTCGTGATTCCTTCAAAAGGAGCAAGGAGAACAAACACTTGGAAAAACAAATGCGGTTAGCGTTAGTGCAAAACCAAGCATTCAGGAGGTGATTCACCCAACAAGTGTTGTCATCAAGCATAGCATATGGTGTGACAAAGGATTGTGACATGGCATGTAAGCACATAAAATGAGCACAAAGAAGGACATCATGGAAACAAGCATATGAATGTGAGGTAGTGATGCAAATATGTGTAACAAGAGAAGAAGCATCAACCTCACGGTCATAGCGATCGTGCATAAAGCGCTCGACAAATGGTCGATGGTAGGCATAGGAATCATTCACAACACCAAGTAAAATGAAGTGTCTAAACACATGGGTCAAGTGCAAGACAATCCAAGCATAACATGCATAGGGTGTAGTGAAGATAGTATGACACTCAACACAATAGAAAGAGCAATTGTTCATCATGTGTGAGGCAATCAAGACAAGCATGTAGCAATCAATGGGACATGGCGTATGTGAAGTGATGACATTGTTGCAACCAAACATGTGAGAGGAACAAGTAATCCAAGAATTGGATGCAACACACAAGGCATATATATCATGATGCATGGAATGGTGAAAATGACAAGTCGAAGCAAGATCTCTAACATGTGTGCAATCAAGTGGTCCAAGATGAACAATAAGTCTCATGGGGTAAGGAACACAAGTAGTATGATCCATAATATCCATGATCATGGTTTGGGGGTTCTCAAAAGAGAAGGATATCACCTTGAAAGCATGTCCTTGTGCGTCCTTCACAATGCCAAAGCACAAGCAAAAGCGGTGTAGAAGCGATTCATGGTAGAATGTATGAGGCTCGCTCTCAAGAGCTCTAATGGTCAACTCACGTGAAGTGGAAGTCGACACGTAGTCCAAGTATCATACACATGCACACAACAAAAAAAGAACGTATGCACATGGTAGATAAACACATCATCCATCATGATGGTTCTCTTCTCTTGCACATAACCATTAAAAGCACAAGTGCATGAATAATAAGATGCAACAATGGCTATATTCAGGACACTAGGTATATGGTACAAAGAAGGAAGACAAGCATGCTTCACAAGAACTATGTCAAAATCTCCAAATATATGTGAGAATGCTATGGGGGCAAACTCATTATCAAGACTAAAGGCATAGTTGCGCTCAATACATGGCAAATCATTTAGCATGAGGGAGGCAACATATGGAGAGATATGACAAGAAGCAATAACAATCATGTGCAAATCATGTATATGGTTTTCATCAACCGCATGAAGTGAGCAAGTATGAACCATCGGTGATGCAACAAGATAAGAAATCATAGTAATCAAGTCGTGCAAACTAGTGGAGCGAAGATGCAACACACTAGAGGAAATCATGGCAATCATGTCATGTGAGCAATTAATGGGCATAGGCAATGCACATGACATATCGCAAGCACGAACACAAAGTAAGATCAAAGCATGATCATAAGCATTGGGCACAAAGTAAAGATGGCAAGAACAAGCAATATCTCCACCAAGCTTGCAAATACACATACAAGTATGAGAATCAATCATCATGTGTAATGCAAAGCATGGGACACAAATACATGGCAAAGGCATAGTAATGAGCATATCATGCAAAGTGAACATGGCAAGATGGGCATAGAATATGTAATTGACAATAACCCATAACCATGTGAGGGTCATGTAGAAGAAATGCTCGAAGTCTTCGCGTGAAGTGAGCGGTGGGAAAGGCAATCCATGGTATCCCAAGTCATCATTGCTCTCTAGATCTCGTTTTGTCAACTCATGGGATTGTGAGGTTGACAAATGTTCATGGGTACCTACACAAAAGAGACACAAACCGAAAAAATTGTGTGCGTGGTAAATGTACACATCATCCATCATGATGTGTATGTGCACATGTGATTTAGCACAAGATAAGCAATGGTCGAAGAAATTTGATGCATGGTATAAGAGCATGTCATCCATCATGAAAGAATAGTTGTTATGTATAACACGATGGGGATGCAAATTGAGCATACAATTATATGGCACATCAATAGCATTTTCATTCATGGGAAACATATTATGCACACAAGTATTGGGATCATGCAATGGATAGGATGGATCAAAATCTCCTAAAATGTATGAGGAAACTATGGGGGTCTCCTTATGAGAAATATTGGAAACATCATATGGAGAAAATGGACAACATCCAAAACAATGCATATCTGAAGCTAGGTGGTCATGGCATGGCATATGAGATAAATGATGCAAAGGGAGCATATCAATATCATCACAAGAGAAACAAATGCCAATAACGATGGGCTTGTCATCTATGCCATATGTGCAAATTGGGTTAATTTTAATGGCATATGCATAGTCACTATGATGAGATTGCAAATATGACATGTGGTTGATCTCATGCATAGCATATGACAAGTCAAGCGGATTGTCAAACATGATGTGACCTAAAGAATTGTCACAAGAAATCCTATGTAACATGGCATCACAACTAATAGACTCCACATGAGAATCATCATATTCATCATAAATGGGCAAGAAATCATCACATGAGGAAGTCGCACTAGCATGAAGCATGGAGATAGGTTGATCAACATCATGCAAGCAATCAATGTCAACAATGTCCACTAGTGGGACAATAGCATCACCTTCACCTATGTTACCTTGTTCATTCCAATCAAGTGGTGTAGGTGAGGTGGGAAAGACCAAATGGTGGTCATCTTCATCTTGATGGAACCATGTGGGGGTGCATCATATTCCACCATGGCCATCGTCTTGTCCAAAGGGAGGACGAAGTCATCGAGTATTGGCGCGTCATCATATATGGGACCTAGCACCAAATGAGAAGACACAATAGAGGTAGAGGTTAAGTCATTAGAAATCGAAGTGGCCTCACATGCCCTATCAACTATCACACTCTCTCTATGTGGTGGTTCACTCACTTCCTCAAAATAGGTGCACTCAATCTCACGTATGGTGGAGTCACTCATCTCACTCAAGTGGTGGGGGTTGTGGCTCTCCTCACATGGGAATTGTGGCAGCACATCATATATGTGGCTAGTGGTGAAGTCACTCTCACTCTCAATATGGTGGCTAAAGTCACTCAAGTCATCATACGTCGCCGTGGTCGAAGTGAAATACTCAACCATCTCATCGCCATCACCATGGACGAAGGCCGAAGATGGCACATCATCACTCTCGCCTCCTAAGATGGAAGCATCATCCTTGCTCGTCACCATGTCACACGCCTCCAAAGCTTGGTCCTTGAAGGTCTCCGTAGTCGTACTCGTTGCCGCACCGTCTTGAAAAAGAGTCGTGGAGGACTCGGCATCATCAATGCCACAAAGAGGGATGGCGGTGAAGTCGAACTTGGGAGCATCGTCTTGGAGCTCATCGGGCTTGGACATAATGGTGGTACTAGCATCATGCTCTCGTCTTTGAGCTTGGTCTTCGAGAAGTGTGCTTGGGGTGGAGAAGCATTGGCCTTCATGAGTTCTTGTTCCGCCTTGAGAGCACCAATGTAGTAGTCATCGAGGGACTTGTAGTTCTTGAGGAAGATAGTCTTGGAGATGTCATTGTTCAATCCCATCATGAAGTGGAACTTCATCGAAATGGGGTCGTCCACGCCGGCTCATCGCAAGGCATGCTTCATCTCCTTGAAGTACTCGTCGATGGACTTGGATCCTTGGATGGTGTTCTCCAATTGGCTTAGAAGTTGTTCCATGTAGATTGGAGGAACAAAATCTCACCGCAAAGCTCTCTTAGTCTTGGGAAAACTCATGTCGTAGCTTTCCGAAGGTGTGTGAAGCCACCATGTTGACGCGTAGTCGTGGAAGTTACTTGTGGCGCACTTCACTTGATCTTCGGGAGGAACTTGATGTAGCTTGAGGTAGTCGTCCATCAAACGCTCCCACTCGAGATACTCCTCGGGTTCTTGAGTCCCATAGAAAGGAATCACGTGGTCGGTGTCGAGGTAGTAGCTCGTGGAAGTCGCGGACTTGAGCTTGGGGAGCTTCTCTTGAGCGTAGTCTTGAGGTGCGTGTTGGCGAACATGTCGTATGTCCGTAGGCGAAGATTCCTTGAAGTCGCTTGGCGAAGATGCCAAGGGCGATGGTGAAGTCGTTGAGCGGTTGTTGGTGTTGATCTCTTGACCTTCACGTTCTTGTTGGTGATGGTTTCGATGCCGATGTGATCTTGCCGGAGATGGTAGCTCGGAAGCATGTGCTCTTGAGCGTCTTCTCGAAGGTGAGGAAGGTCGCTTGTAGGACTTTATGAGGGCTTTGATCTCCTCCATTTGAGCTTTCATCTTGGCATCATTGGAGTTGTTCGTGGCATCGAACTCGTCGTTGTTGTTGTAGACCGAAGGTGAAATGCCTTGCCTATCCATCACAAGACTCGAGTAGAGGTGAGTAGGAAATGAGATAAACAATACCAAGTTACCTTTTCCCAAAGTTGAGGATGTATCCCGTTTCACTCAATGTGAGATGAAAGAATAGTGGAATTGGTACCGGACTTGTTCACTCACACCTATCAAGTAAAGCTTATGGAGTAGCTTGGTGAGGATAATGGCACAAAAATTTATTGCAAAATGTTAGCAAGAGTCAATAATGTTGAAAGAGATTCACAAATTCACAAGTGAAACAAGTAGACCAATAGCAATGGATGGCACACGGAAACGCACACATGGATAGATAAATGGGGCCGTGCAACCAAGGAATGAGCTCAAAATGTGGAATCCACCAAAACGATCGTGCTGCACAACTCAAGAGAGACGCTAACACGATTGCTCAATAGGCGGATACGACACTTGTGCACAACCTATAAGATGCAAAATGGATAAACTTCTATCCCAAGTATGCTATTATGTATGGTTCCCGGTGTATGATCCAAGATGATCGGATATGACAATCTTATATGCAATGTGGTATGATGCTATGGCACTTGCTTACAAGCTTCTTTTCTCTCTTTTTTTTGCTTAAAAGCTTATTCTTTTTTTTGATATGGCCACAATGCGAAATGCACAAACCAAGATAGCAATTGTGTATATGCGGGAACAATCTTGTGACACAAGGATGATATGATGGTACCAATATGATATGGTATGTATGAAATGGGAAGTATGATCACTAATGTGCACAAGTAACATTGCCGGCAATACTCAATGGCTAGTGTCAATAGGCAAGTGATGCAAAATGGGCTAGGGGTTAACAATGCAATGGCAAGGGAATATACAATGGAGGGATACCACTATAACAAGATGATATAGAGGTTACCGTCAATGGCGATGATGAGTGGCGGTGTTCTTGATGTAGATACCAAGATGATGGAGACTCGTCCCTAAGTAGCCGAAACACCTTAGGAAACGAAAAAACCACAACTCAAAATCTCAAGGACAAAAGTCAAATGGTGGTAGCGGAATGCGGTGGTGGTTATGAAGTATTAGTGGAAACCCGAGTAGCAAGTTGACCGGGTTATGGTGGTGGAAACGTATGATGGGCTATACACGGAGTCAAAGTTGAAAGCACGTCCCTAAGTAGCTGAAACACCTTAGGAGACACAACTCTCAACACAACAAAATTGGATTAAGTTGGGGAGGCGGAAGTGTATGGTGGGTAAGCCTATGCGGAAGTGGTGGTGGTGGTTGATGAGGAAGCAACCGTCCCTAAGTAGCCAAAACACCTTATGAGACTCGAATCACTACTCAAACAACCTCAAATGCTATGGGGAACAAAAAGGGTTAGGTTACGGAAGGCTATGGTGGTATTGCGGATGATGTGGTGGAAGCCCTAGGCAAAGATGCCAACATACCAAAAATTTGTTGGTGTCAAAAGGTGGTGAAACCAAGGTGAGGACCTCGGGCACGTCGATAGCTTCAAAACGAGCCAAAGAACACTCAAATCGGAGTTCAGAGCGAAAAGTTGTGATGAAAACGGTGAAGAAGGCTGATGCTGAAATTTTGGGGAAAGTTTCTGGTTAGGCCGGAAGTTCCGGGCCTATGGCCGGAAGTTCCGGGGGTCGCGGAAAAAGTTCCGGGGGTGATCAACGTGGCTCATGATACCAAGATGATGTGGATTGGAACTCCGTACGACCGATTTTTCACGTTTGGAGAGGATCCCTACGAGGAACACGAAGAACGTGCGGAAGAACACGAGGGAAATCACGGGGGAAAACAAGAGAAACACTCAACCGACAAGAATAGATCACACAAGCGCTATATCCAAGAACACAAAAGAGAGATACATGATCAAAAGTCAACAAAGTACGATACAAGAGGTAACCGATTCTTCTCCGAGAGGAGGTCTTGAGGGGGCCGCCCAAGAGGGGGTCTTGAATCCAAGGGGGATCTTCTCCGTAGAGGGGCCGCGGTCTCTCTCGTGGAGTAGATCCGATATGGATGAGGAAAGCTCTATCTCTAATGAGCTACTACTTTGCTAACCCTAGAATGGAGGAGGGGGATGAGTATATATAGTAGTAGGAACGAAGGGGTAAGTGAGGGGCGAATGGGTACATGGGCCTTGGCCCGAGTCTCTGCGCACAAGCAGGGCCGGAAGTTCCGGGGACGGCCGGAAGGTCCGGGCGCCGGAGGTTCCGGGCGAAGGTCCGGGCAGGGTCCGGGCTATCCAGAGAGTTGGCACACTCTTGGACGGCTTCGGTGCAGCAGGGCCGGAAGCTCCGGAACGGCCGGAGGTCCCGGTGGCCGGAAGTTCCGGGCAGCGGCCGGAAGTTCCGGGCTTTCCAGAAGATTGCCCATGCTTCTTCTTCCTTCTCTTCCACGCTTCCCTCGTGGATGGTGTATGTGATCCTTGGCGCTTGCACTCCTCCTCATCATCCGTGAAGCTCCGACAATACCTATGCATGCACACGAGTGGAGTGTCAAGTAGTATACCATCCTCGAAGGGGTCAAGCGAGCACGCGTAAAGGAGATGATTCACCTTTGTGTATGTGAAGTAGATGTCGCACATGTCACTTGCCGAATGAACTCTTGACATGGTAATGTCCGTAGGATGCTCCGCATCATCCGACCTACTAGGGTCCTCAAAATCTTGTGGGCCTACAGCTGGGCCGACCCATTAATGTCGGCGAAATCTCGTGAGCCTTTAGCTGGGCCGGCCCATTATGATCCGCAAGAATATTGTGGGCCTTTACCTAGGCCAGCCCATTATGGCACACAAAAATCTTGTGGGCCTTTACCTGGGCTGGCCTATTATGGCCCGCAAAATCTTGTTGGCCTTTAGCTGGGCCAGCCCATTATGGTTCACAAAATCTCGTGGGCCTTTAGCTGGGCCGGCCCATTATTGTCCGCAAAATCTTGTGGGCCTTCAGTTGGGCCGGCCCATTTAAACTTGATGGGTCGGTCCATGTGTCAACATATCATAGGCGCATCTCGCCCATTGGATGAGTGACACCTGTGCCAACGCGGACCTAACACGTGTCTCCTCCAGCCAATGTTGATTTTACACGTGGAAAATCCCCATTGGTCGGGGCTGTTAACGGGTCGTCGGATCCAAAACCCGACCCGATAGCTTAACGACGTTCCGTTATGGTGGATGCCACGTGTCGGTCACCCTTGACGAAAGCACTTCTATGACGCGCGATTTATCGTCATGGAAGTGGACACTTCCGTGATGATAATTTTGGTAATGTCATTGAACACTTCTACGACAGCACAGGTATGACTATCTTGATTCTGTCATAAATTTGTCATGGATGTACATGCATGACAAAAAACGCAACCTACTGTGATAAACACGTATAATCACGGAAGTGTGTTTTTTTGTAGTGAGACCCCGAGCCCGATTCACCTCATTTGTCGCCCGCTCCACTAGGGAAGCGACATCCACTTGCTGATAGAGGGACGCCATCTCGGTCTCGGCTGGGGCTTGGGCGTCGAGGGCAGCCTTCTGGCGCTTGTCCACCCCAGCCAGCTGCTTCTTGAGGCCTTCGATCTTGGCCTTCAGTTCGTTGCGCCGGGTGGAGAAGTGGGTCGCCTGAAGCTTTAGTTTCTTGTGATAATCCTTGGCGAGGGATCGGTGGGCCCCCCGCGATCCCTCCATCGATCTTCGCTTGAACCTTCGCCTTCCGAGAGGCCAGGGCGGCCTCGCCAGTCATCACTTGGTGCTCCATCACCTCCAACCGATCGCGCTCCAAGTACTGCTCCGACGCCACCAGCTCCAACGCCTCTCCTAGAGCACGGAGCACCACTTCATGGTTCAACAATCCTTCCGTGGGAACACGCGCGAGGACTTCGCACTCCCGAGCTTGCTGCTCCAGGGCTGCAACGGAGGCTACGAGCTCTTGCTCGCGCTTTTCGCCGGCCTCGTGCCGCCGGTCCACGGCCTCAGCCTCTTCGAAAGCGTGGTCGCGGGCTTCTTTGGAAGCAACAGAGAACCCCTCATCCTTCGAGCGAGCGACTTCATGTTGGAGGCGACTAAAGTTGACAGCTACTTCGAGCCGGCGTCACCCGCATGCAGGCGCTGATGCTCGGCCTCGAGGTGCGAGTCGACATCGCCAAGCTCTGCCTCGAGCCGGTCCAGCGCGCCCCTCGCGTCCTGAAGAAGGTCGTGTCGGACAGCGCCGCGGCCTCCCACGAGCTCCAACACTCGTCCAGGACCCTGTTCCACGCTCCCGGCCGCGCCAGAGGCTTCGGAAGGTCCGGCAGCGCTGGGCAGGAATCCGGGGCCAACCGGCCTAGCGCCCGCTTCCCTGGCCCGAGGCGCGGCCCTGCGCGAGCCGGATATAAGGTCGCCTATCATTCATGGCAGACCCAAATGCCGCCAGGGGATAGCGGGATAAACGTCGGCACCACCCATGTAAGCCCGATACCGCCCCCGTCAGAGGACGCTGGGGCCCCGGGGTCGCAGACCGCCAGGGGTCACCTCGGGAGGGGTGCGACTTCTCCGGTGTGTGTAAGCTCGGTCGCCGGGGCCGCGGGGCATGGAACCGCTAGGTACTTCGACGCTTCGGAAGTGGCGACGGGAGCACCCTTGCCCCTTCGCCTGACGGAGACCTAAGAAATAAAGGCTCGGGAGGGCTTGATGAGCAGAGGTCAGGGAAAGAAGAAGACTTACTCGTCGGGCGGTGACCCACTTCCTTGTCTTCAAGGTCCGCGGGGGTGAGTCGACGCTGCCCTCGGGCCTCTCCTCCTCGAAGGGATGCAGGCCCTGGAGACTGGCGCCGTGAGGGGCACCCGGCCTCCCCGCGAGCTCGCGACGATAGCCGCATTCCCAGGCGGGTGATACGTCTCCAACGTATCTATAATTTTTGATTGCTTCATGCTATATTATCTACTGTTTTGGACAATATTGGGCTTTATTATCCACGTTTATATTATTTTGGGACTAAACTATTGACCGGAGGCCCAGCCCAAAATTGCTGTTTTTTGCCTATTTTAGTGTTTCAAAGAAAAGGAATATCAAACGGAGTCCAATTGACCTGAAACTCCACGGAACTTATTTTTGGACCAGAAGAAGCCCATAGAGTACCGTAGTTGCACCAGGGGAGTCTCGGGCTGCCCGTGAGGGTGGGGGCGCGCCCACCCCCTAGGGCGCGCCCCGCTGCCTCGTGGACAGCCCGGAGGTCCACTGACGTACTTCTTCCGCCTATATATCTCCATATACCCTAAAAACTTCGTAGAACAGAATAGATCTGGAGTTCCGCCGCCGCAAGCCTCTATAGCCACCAAAAACCTCTCGGGACCTGTTCCAAGACTCGCCGAGGGGGGAACCTCACCGTGGCCATCTTCATCATCCCGGCGCTCTCCATGACGAGGAGGGAGTAGTTCACCCCGGGCTGAGGGTATGTACCAAGAGCTATGTGTTTGATCTCTCTCTCTCTCTCTCTCTCTCTCTCTCTCTCTCTCTCTCTCGTGTTCTTGAGGTGATACGATCTTGATGTATCGCGAGCTTTGCTATTATAGTTGGATCTTATGATGTTTCTCCCCCTCTACTCTCTTGTAATGGATTGAGTTTCCCCCTTGACGTTATCTTATTGGATTGAGTCTTTAATGATTTGAGAACACTTGATGTATGTCTTGCCGTGCGTATCTATGGTGACAATGGGATATCACGTGATTCACTTGATGTATGTTTCGATGATCAACTTGCGGGTTCCGCCCATGAACTTATGCATAGGGGTTGGCACATGTTTTTGTCTTGACTCTCCGGTATAACTTTGGGGCACTCTTTGAGGTTCTATGTGTTGGTTGAATAAATGAATCTGAGATTGTGTGATGCATATCGTATAATCATACCCACGGATACTTGAGGTGACATTGGAGTATCTAGGTGACATTAGGGTTTTGGTTGATTTGTGTCTTAAGGTGTTATTCTAGTATGAACTCTAGGGCTGTTTGTGACACTTATAGGAATAGCCCAACGGATTGATTGGAAAGAATAACTTTGAGGTGGTTTCGTACCCTACCATAATCTCTTCGTTCGTTCTCCGCTATTAGTGACTTTGGAGTGACTCTTTGTTGCATGTTGAGGGATAGTTATATGATCGAGTTATGTTATTATTGTTGAGAGAATTTGCACTAGTGAAAGTATGAACCCTAGGCCTTGTTTCCTAGCATTCCAATACCGTTTACGCTCACTTTTATCATTAGTTACCTTGCTGTTTTTATATTTTCGTATTACAAAAACCTATATCTACCATCCATATTGCACTTGTATCACCATCTCTTCGCCGAACTAGTGCACCTATACAATTTACCATTGTATTGGGTGTGTTGGGGACACAAGAGACACTTTGTTATTTGGTTGCAGGGTTGCTTGAGAGAGACCATCTTCATCCTACGCCTCCCACGGATTGATAAACCTTAGGTCATCCACTTGAGGGAAATTTGCTGCTATCCTACAAACCTCTGCACTTGGAGTCCCAACAACGTCTACAAGAAGAAGGTTGCGTAGTAGACATCAAGCTCTTTTCTGGCACCGTTACCGGGGAGGCTAGGTAAGCGGCACTCACACCCCGTCAACTAAGCTCTTTTCTGGCGCCGTTGCCGGGGAGGTGAGTGCTTGAAGGTATATCTTTAGATCTTGCAATCGAATCTTTTTGTTTCTTGTTCTAGCACTAGTTTAGTTATAAAAAAAATAAAAAAAAGGAATTGAGTTTGTCTCATACGCTTCATCTTTTTATTATCTTTCATGAGTATGATGGAAAGGAAAATTGTGCCAAAGTGTTAGAAGAAGAATGCATTAAAATATTTGGCACTAAATCTTTGAATGATGAGCATGATTGCAATGTTGTTAGTATGAACTCCTTGAATATCCATGGTACTAATGATGATTGCACTAGTTATGATGAAAATGCCTCCTATAAACATGTCAATTTTTGTGGAGTGCATTGGGTTTGCAAGTACAGACCAAATAGGGAAGATAGATATTGCAAGAGGCATAAGTACTTAGAAACTAAAGGGTTGCAAGAAAGGCTAAATGTTAGTCTTGAAAATTTAAGATATCTTAGCCGTACTTGTGACCTTTACAATGAACATGGTCATTTAAATATCAAATGCAAATTGTTTCATGATCGAATCATGTCCAAAAATTGTGATGACTTGATCTCCCTTGCGCATTATAATGAACTAAGTTTGATTTTGGGTTATGAAGAATTGAAACGTCAAACTAAGCATATTCCAGAATATAACCTTGAGAAATTCCTCGATATTGATCTAGAGAAGATTTATATGTATTGTGCGGTGAATTGCATTGAAAATCCTTATATTGCCAATTACATAAAGAAAAGAAAAGAAATAGAAGATGAAGAAAATACTAATGAAAGGGAAGAGACTTCCCAATATCTTACTATTATTTCTTATGATGAATCAGGTAACGAGGAGGAGCCTTCTATTCAACCAATCTCATTAATAAGGATCTCCAAAAAGAGGATTGAACCCACACATGATGTGGTGAAGAAGAGAATAAGGAAGAGAGTTAAAAAAGATATCTCTCCCAAATAATGTTGCTCCTATTATTGTTGTGCCTCATGAAAATGATTCAAAAATAATTGTGGAAGATGATACACTTGATGATGATCTCGTTATGCCTATTGCTTGTTGTGATGATTATGATTGGGAAGATAATGATACTTCTTATGATCTTGAAAATCTTTTTGGCACTTGCTTGGAAGAATATGATAATTGCTATACTATTGGTGCTATCCATACTATTAATGATGAGAGTGATTATTCTTATGATATGAAAAGGCCCAAGCTTGGGGAAGCTATGTTTAATAAGGATGACATATTTGAGAATATATTTGCTGCAATTAATGTTTGTCACAAGCTTGGGGATGCTTTGTTTAATGAAGATGATATTTTCAGCCTCTCAAGTTTTGATATGCAAAGTTGTTATGATGATAGCATGCCTTCTACCTATGATGATTATATTGATTAAAGTGGGTTTGGAAGAGTGTCAACTTTAGGAAGTAGTGATCCCACTATTTTGGAGGATGTTAAATCTTATAATAATTATGAAAGTGGATTTGGAGAGTCATGACTTTATTTAGTGATGTATCCACTATTTCGGAAGAGGTTTCAATCGATTATGAAAAGAACAAAGTTGCTACTTATGATGATTATTGTGATGAAACTTATGCTATAAAAAGTAGTGATGATTATATTTATAAAACTTGTCATGATTATGATTACCCTTTTCTGAACATTACTCTTTTAATATGGAAACAATTTATAGTATTCAAGTCTCTTATGGTACTCCCACTATTCTGAATGAGAAGAATTTTGCTTATGTGGAGAGTAGTAAATTTTCTATGCAAGTAGAACATGAAAAGAATGCTTTAGGTGATGGTTATATTGTTGAATTTATTCATGATGCTACTGAAAATTATTATGAGGGAGGAACATTTGCTTGTAGGAATTGCAATAATATCAAGTTTCCTCTCTATGTGCTTAAAGTTTTGAAGTTATGCTTGATTTGCCTTCCTATGCTAGTTGATTATTGTTCCCATAAGTTGTTTGCTCACAAAATCCCTATGCATAGGAAGTGGGTTAGACTTAAATGTGCTAGTCATATTCTTCATGATTCTCTCTTTATGTTTCAATTCTTATGTTTTATGCGAGCATCATTGAAATCATCATGCCTAGCTAGGGGCGTTAAACAATAGCGCTTGTTGGGAGGCAACCCAATTTTATTTTAGTTTCTTGATTTTTGATTCTTTTTATAAATAAATAATCCATCTAGCTTCTGTTTAGATGTGGTTTTGTGTTTTAATTAGTGTTTTTGCCAAGGAGAACCTTTGGGAAGACTTGGGTGAAGTCTTTATGATCATGCTGTAGAAAACAGAAACTTTAGCGCTCACGAGATTAGCTTCTACTTTTTACTGGAGAGTGTTATTTAGTTTATTATTTTTGAAGATGATTACTAGACAAATCCCTCAGGTCCACCAATTTATTTTAGAATTTTTGGAGTTCCATAAGTTTGCGTTTGATACAGATTACCACAAACTGTTCTGTTTTTGACAGATCCTGTTTTCATTGTGTTGCTTGCTTATTTGATGAATCTATGGCTAGTAAAATAGTTTATAAACCATAGAGAAGTTGGAATACAGTAGGTTTAACACCAATATAAATAAAGAATGAGTTCATTACAGTACCTTGAAGTGGTGTATTGTTTTCTTTCGCTAACGGAGCTCACGAGATTTTCTGTTAAGTTTTGTGTTGTGAAGTTTTCAAGTTTTGGGTAATGATTCGATGGACTACTGAATAAGGAGTGGGAAGAACCTAAGCTTGGGGATTCCCAAGGCACCTCAAGGTAATATTCAAGGATAACCAAGAGTCTAAGCTTGGGGATGCCCCGGAAGGCTTCCCCTCTTTCGTCTTCGTTCATCGGTAACTTTACTTGGAGCTATATTTTTATTCGCCACATGATATGTGTTTTGCTTGGAGCGTCATTTTATTTTCTTTAGTTTTGCTTGCTGTTTGAATAAAATACCAAGATCTTAAATTCTTAAATCTTAGAGAGTCTTCACATAGTTACATAATTATACAACTACTCATTGATCTTCACTTATATCTTTCGGAGTAGTTTGTCGTTTGCTCTAGTGCTTCACTTATATCTTTTAGAGCATGGTGGTAGTTTTATTTTGAAGAAATAGATGAAATCTCATGCTTCACTTATATTATTTTGAGAGTCTTAAATAGCATGGTAATTTGCTTAAATAATCATAATATGCTAGGTATTCAAGACTAGTAAAAACTTTCTTATGAGTGTGTTGAATACTAAGAGAAGTTTAATGCTTGATGATTGTTTTGAGATATGGAAGTAGTGATATTAAAGTTGTGCTAGTTGAGTAGTTTTGAATTTGAGAAATACTTGTGTTGAAGTTTGCACGTCCCGTAGCATGCACGTATGGTAAACCTTATGTAACAAATTTGAAACATGAGGTGTTCTTTGATTGTCCTCCTTATGAGTGGCGGTCGGGGACGAGCGATGGTCTTTTCCTACCAATCTATCCCCCTAGGAGCATGCGCGTAGTGCTTGGTTTTTGATGACTTGTAGATTTTTGCAATAAGTATGTGAGTTCTTTATGACTAATGTTGAGTCCATGGATTGTACACACTCTCACCCTTCCATCATTGCTAGCCTCTTCGGTACCGTGCATTGCCCTTTCTCACATTGAGAGTTGGTGCAAACTTCGCCGGTGCATCCAAACCCCGTGATATGATATGCTCTTTCACACATAAACCTCCTTATATCTTCCTCACAACAGCCACCATACCTACCTATTATGGCATTTCCATAGCCATTCCGAGATATATTTCCATGCAACTTTCCACCATTCTGTTTATCATGACACATTATTCATTGTCATATTGCTTAGCATGATCATGTAGTTGACATAGTATTTGTGGCAAACCCACCGTTCCTAATTCTTTCATACATGTCACTCTTGGTTCATTGCATATCCCGGTACACCGCCGGAGGCATTCATATAGAGTCATACTTTGTTCTAGTATCGAGTTGTAATCATTGAGTTGTAAATAAATGGAAGTGTGATGATCATCATTTTCTAGAGCATTGTCCCAAGTGAGGAATAAAAAAAAGGCCATAAAAAAGAGAAGGCCCAAAAAAAGAGAGAAAAAGAGAGAAGGGACAATGCTACTATCCTTTGCCATACTTGTGCTTCAAAGTAGCACCATAATCTTCATGTTAGAGAGTCTCTTGTTTTGTCACTTTCATATACTAGTGGGAACTTTTCATTATAGAACTTGGCTTGTATATTCCAACGATGGGCCTCCTCAAGTGCCCTAGGTCTTCGTGAGCAAGCAAGTTGGATGCACATCCACTTAGTTTCTTTTGTTGAGCTTTTATACATTTATAGCTCTAGTGCATCCGTTGCATGGCAATCCCTACTCCTTGCATTAACATCAATCGATGGACATCTCCATAGCCCATTGATTAGCATCGTTGATGTGAGAATTTCTCCTTTTTTGTCTTCTCCACATAACCCCCATCATCATATTCTATTCCACCCATAGTGCTATGTCCATGGCTCGCGCTCATATATTGCGTGAAAGTTTATAGGTTTGAGATTACTAAAGTATGAAACAATTGCTTGGCTTGTCATCGGGGTTGTGCATGATGAGAGCATTCTTGTGTGACGAAAATGGAGCATGACTAAACTATATGATTTTGTAGGGATGAACTTTCTTTGGCCATGTTATTTTGAGAGGACATAATTGCTTAGTTAGTATGCTTGAAGTATTATTATTTCTATGTCAACATGAACTTTTATCTTGAATCTTTCGGATCTGAATATTCATACCACAATTAAGAAGAATTACAATGAAATTATGCCAACTAGCATTCCACATCAATTTTTTTATCATTTACCTACTCGAGGACGAGCAGGAATTAAGCTTGGGGATGCTTGATACGTCTCCAACGTATCTATAATTTTTGATTGCTCCATGCTATATTATCTACTGTTTTGGACAATATTGGGCTTTATTATCCACTTTTATATTATTTTTGGGACTAACCTATTAACCGGAGTGTAACATCCCAAAATTCTAAATTTTGGAATGTTATAATAAATAAATAGTTTTGATTGATTGTTTGTTTGTTGTGTGATTGATTGAGTGAAATTGAGTGGAATTTGAAACTTTTTTTGAAAGTTCAATGAGAGGGAATGAAATGACTTTCCCCGACTTTCACTTTGCCTTTTGATATCCATGAATTCAAATTCAATTCAAACACAAAACCCTAGAGAGAAAATGATATGACTTCTTCCATTTAAATAAATGAAAAGGGTTTTGAAAAGATTTGAATTTCGTTTGGAAATATTTCAAATTCAGAAACTTTATGCAACTCAATGATTTTCATGAGGGAAGATAAAATGACTTCTTCAGATTATATGAAATATGAGTTGAAGTTAAAAGAATCAAACTGAAAGTCATTTGAAGTATTTTAAAATCCCATTTCAATATGGAATTATTTGATTTTATTCAAATTATTTTCTCCAAAAATAAATAAATGGGAATAAGGGTAAAATGATTCCTTCAATGGAAAATTAGGAGAAAATAATTTTTAAATCATTTTGGTGTTTTAAAATGATTTTGTTGGGTTTTATTGCAACAGCAACACTATTTGAGTTTTGTAAATTTTGAGGATTTTATTTGAACTTGAAAAAGAGTTCATTTTGTAGGAAATCTTTTCTGAAAATTTTGATATATTATATGTCTATATAATATTATTTATTTATTTATTTGTGTTTGTTTTATTGTCTATGTTTTATAAAAAAAATGCAAACGGCCGAAGCCACCGAGGCCCATCACTCCCTCTCTCTCCCTTCCCTCACCTACGGCCCACTAGCCCAGCTCGGCAAGACCAAGACCGAATCCTTCGGATCGCCTCCCGCCTCTCTCTCTCGCCCTTGTGCCATGATCACTGGGCCCCACTGCCCGATCGCCCCGCCCGCGTCTTCTTCTTCCTCCGCACACAACCGCCAAGAAGAGATCGCGCCGGCCGCCGCCAGATCCCGGAGATCGCGGATACGATCTCCCGATCTTTCACCTCCAAGGCGCCGCCCCTATAAGTACCCGCCTCCTTGACCCGTCCCCTCCTTTCCCTCACCGAAACCTCTACTCGCCGCTATTCTCGCTGAACCCGACGCCACCGCCAGCGCCATTGCTCTTGCCCGCTGTCTCCGACCACCCTGCCGCCGTCCGAACCCACCACAGACCCTACTCGCCACCCGCACCTCCCCAACACTCGTCCGAGCTCCACAGCCACCAAAACACCTCGCCGCCGACCACCCGACGCCGGCTCCATCGAGCTCGCCGCCGTCTGTCTCCTTCCACCTCGGCGCCATCTCGACCACCACTGGACTTCGCGCCGAACGCCGCGTCCGCCTGTGCCCTCGCCGAGCCCGCCGACAATCGGAGCGCCGCCGCCGCCGACGTCCGAGCCGCTCGCCGTCGACCTTCCCCGCGGTGAGCTCTCCACTTCCCCTTCACCGTCCGATCTGTTATTGACGCACTAGATTAGATCTAACGAACGGTTAGGTTTTTCTGTTTATAGATCAGTTTAGTTCCGGTTTGTTACAGTTTTTATTCGGTTTATATCAGTTCAGGTCTAGTCGGTTTAGCCGATCGGTCTTTCTCTTTTAGCCCGTATGCGTTTCGGTTATTTTCCGCCCGAGCGCTGTTTAGTTTCAGCTCGCACACCCCTGTAGCGCACGTAGTTTTTTTTTGGTTATTTTCGTTTCTGTTTTAAAAACAGAATAGTTCTGATTTTATATTGCTTATAACTTTTAGGTTTTTAATCCAAATTAAGAGATTCTTTTTGCATTAGATTCAAAATTTATTAAAGTTTCTGTTGGCGCACTTGGATTTCAAATTTCAGTAGTTTAAATTTGAATTTGTTGAAATTTGTTCAAATCACTATTTTGGTCATATTTTGAGTTTTACAACGTATTTTTGATTGATTCTTTTTGCTACTGTTTTATTATGGTTTGGTCTATCCAGTAGAATATATTTATTTGTTTTCAGTTTATATTAAATTAATTTTCTTAGCAAAACAGTAATGTTATAGTTTTGTTTTAGTCTTTTCTTCATTGTTTTTATTAGTTTTAAATTGTTTCTTTTTGTCACTCTTGAAAATTTTAGTTTTGTTTCTGTTAGTCAACAAAAGAAAATTTTGTTTTATTTTAAAATTTGTTTTTCTTAGTTTTGTATGAAAACTTGTTTAGGTCATAGTTAGTGTTTCATAAAAGCTTTGTATTTGTTTCTTTTTGCTATTAAAAGTTTATGAAAAATACTTTCTGTTAAAATTAGTTGTTTTATATTCTCTTTTCTGTTTATTTATTATATTGGTATTTTCTTTATTGTTAAATTTTTACTTAGGACAAAGCTATTTTGGGTTATGTCTTAGAATTTTCTTTAGTAGTTTTCTTGTGTAGTTTTCATTGGTTTTTTTTATTTTGTGTTCTTTGTGATTTGCATTTTATTTGTTGATTTTTATTATGAGTGTTAGAATTGTTTGCTAGGATGTTTGCTTATATGAATGCTATGTTTGACTATATAGATTTTCAACGGAGTGACGAATAGTTCTACCAAGTCATTATTCGAGAGTGTTGTTATCTTCATCAACTTACCAGGCAAGTTCACTTTGACCATGCTTTCATACCTATGTTTTTATTGCATTTAGTGGCATCTTTGCAACAACTCTCCAGTAGTGATACTGAATTCTTGTAGTTGAGTAGTATGCATGAGGTAGGAACCCATCACCATGTTATCAAGCCCGGGACGTCATTTATTTTAATGCTACGCTATAGTAGACGGGGTTGGTATGAGGGCTCGAGAGTGGTGTGAAGAAGGAGGACTCTACGTCAATGACGACAACTCCATGATGGCATCTGCAAGGACTGCATCTTCAAGGCCACAAGACTTAAAGACTCGAGACAAGAATTCAATACACACTACTGGGTGAAGGACAGTTGACGGGCACCCTGGAGAAACCAGTGGTTGGCCGGGATGCATGGAGAAGCGCCATGACATCTTGCGGAAAGCTTCACCTGCACTCAAAGAGACGGAAGAATACTTCATGCCCGGAAGCTTACCTGCAACCGCAAGTCACTATGGGCTCGCTTGGTTGACCTTAGTTGTGACTCGCTAGGACGGTGCTAGCAGATGTAGAACTACGGTAGGATTGGATGAGCACCGGACGGTGGTCGGGAACTCTTCGAAGACCATGTTTGGTCATCTTGTTCTCAAACACCTCAAGTGCGAGAACGTAAAGAGAGGGATCGAATCTTGCGGGTAAAGTGTACAAACCTCCGCAGAGGGTTAAAACCTAATCGATTAGCCGTGTCCCGATTCACGGATAACTTGAGCCTCGGACTTGGATCTATCTCGGAATTCTCAACACCGGACTGATAACTTAATTGTGGGCAACATATGATGATTTTGGGCTATGAGACATCGGTTGGCGGGACCATGTCATGATAGAAACTCCATAGTACAGACTTCATTTATTCCTTTTATGTAGGGAAAATAAAACCAGCTTTTACGCAAACAAAACTCAGACCCGAGCCACAAAGCCAAATTGCATATAGTATAGTTTTACCATCTGTTTTCTCATGTTGTGATCTTTCCAGACATTCAATGTATTGACCTACACGGCTGCAACGTATCATGTTGCAGGATTTTCTTCGACGAGTAAGAGTTATGATACTGGGTTACGGTCTACACTCAACCCGCCGATGGCGTTGATGGGACTCCACACCCGCTTGATTGTTTCACTGAGTATTATGAGGTATATATCATTTTACGTTATTTATACATGTGATTGCACTTTGATATATACATTGATGTACTGTGTGTGCAAAGATCTTGATCCGTGGATGGCACAGATACAGAGGCTTGACCGTCGAGGTCGGGTCGCCATGATATGGTATCGAGCACATGTTGATGTGAGGACATGACCCTAGAAATCGGAAAGCCATTAGGATAGGAAATCTCTAAAATTTTACTTTTAAAAGACCCTACTTCTCATCTTTTCCGATTTTATCAAATAGTCCTCTTACCACAAATAGTTAGAACATACCATATCCTTTTGACCACATGAAGGATCAACTCAAGCCGCTCCAAGAAAGATATCGGACAGTTGATGACCTCTTCAAAGTAACAAGGGTTTCACCATGCATTAGAAGAGTTGAAGCTGCAACAATTGAAGACTCAAGACTAGAAGAATTTGAAGAATCAAGAATTATTTGACCTTTAGAAGACCAAACCCCTGTTACACACTTACATTAGATGCGCGATTTGTGAGCTGTCATTTGTTTGATGTTTTCCGACAGCCACAAAGTAAAACTTGTTTCTTCAAAACTATTGTTTGTATTTGTGTATATCCTCCCCACCTCTCTCATATCTCATCCCAAAACTTTTGGACCCCATAGATGATGAATGAAGTTGGACTGATATTCTGGATCAAGACTCAATGGAGGCGAGCTATGGATTCGTAACATGGAGAATCACTTGGGAGCAATTTGGTTTCAAGGAAGAATGAAGTATCGACGCTCTTCAAGACTTTGAAGGAAGTGTTGCAACCTGGTGGAAAATGCATCAAGCCATACAAGGATTTAATGGAGCAAGAACTTGGGAGGAATTCAAGAAGACCTGTTGAGATCACGCCTCATCCGGAAGCACTACGATAACTCAAGAAGAAACCTTGTGCTCGCAAGATTTATGGAGAAATAGGACACACCTGTGAGGAACACAAGGATGGATGCCCTCATTGTGAGGAGAAACACCCGGTGAGGAATGCCCAACTAGTCGTGTGACTTGTTTCTTGTGTGAAGGAACCACCCACTACCCGACTCAAGGTCACATTTACCCCATGGTGCAACAAACTATTCAGAGCAGGAAGAAGGAATGAAAGAAGCGCCCGAGAAGTTATGAAAGAACCTGTGAGGAAGGAATGTGTTGAAGACCCGATGGAGAAGGCCTCAACAGATTTTACTCCAATGCCGCTATTCATGTGGAGAAGAAGGACATTTTCACAAGATTGCACCAAGGAAAGAAAAGAGTATCGGGATACTTCCACGGAAGCAATAGAGTTTGATCCATGTGGAATAAAAGGTTTGATCGAACGAAGAAACCCCGGAAGAGAAAACAAAGACACCCTCGTAACAACCCAATTTCGCAAAGAGGGACAAGAGTCATATTACCTGTTTTGAATGTAAGGACGTCGGGCATTATGCCGATCATTGTCTTGAAAGGAAGCAAGGAACTCAAGGAGCAGCACCATCTCCAAGAAGCCCAAAGACTTATCGAGAGTTATGTGTTTTCATTGCAAGGAAGCAGGACATTATGCTACTAAATGTTCCTACAAGAAGGAAGTTGGAGTTGAGTAGTTGGAATTTTGATATGGATAATAAGAGTGGTAGAAACCAATTTTTTTCATGAGTACAATAAGTTGAGTTATGTAATGGGTGCTCGAGTTTGTAATGGATTCATGAAATCAATAAAGTTAAGGTGACATGTTTTCATATGTTTAATTGTATGAGTTGTTACTCTATGAACACGGGTTTTGACCATTTTCGAGGATATGAGAAATATGGTCTATGGATGGATTTGTGAATTTCATTTTAAGGGTGATAGTACCCTATGAAGAACACTAGACCAATGGAAATGGAAATGTGTCCCACAGGTTGGAGTTTGGAAAAAAATGAGTTGAAGTTTTATCTTTGATATGATGGTATTAAGAAATGAAATGTTATTGGATTTAAAGTGGTGTAATGTTAGAAAATGGAGCAAGTGTAACTCCAAGGATGAGTGAAATTGGTACAAGTGTTGAAGTGGGCTCATAACCCACAGGCCCAGGAATTAATAAGGGTCAAGTACCCACTGGAAGAAGAAATTTTGGGAAGACTGTGATTTGATCAGCAGACGTTTCGTAGGAGGTTACGCGAAAACCCGAGAGTTGTGAAGAAACGATAGATGTTTTATTCAGCTTGCAGAATCAATGGAATTATCCGAACTAAGTTCGTTGAGAAGAGAAATTCTGCAACGCTTGTAGAATGCCCGAGTGTTAGAAATGCGATATTCGCTAAACCTTATCTGTGGTAATGATTTGGGTGCGGAATGGATTGATCACCATACCGACTTACTCTTGTCATTCGCTCTTGCTATTTGGAATGGTAAATCTGAGTGACTTACCCATAGTAGAGAGACGACGATATCAAACCTTGTTTAAACCATAGAATGGTAGAACGATGGACCCTCAGATAGGCATCCATTGCCAATCGAGAATATACGGTGAGATTCAACCCAGACCCTTTTCTGCAGGAGAAACCATTAATTGTTGATCACCATGAGATTTCGCTAATTAATTAGAATTGGCGAAAGACCTGTCAGATATGAAGACCCAGTCTCGGAAGAACCTCACCAGGATGAAAGGACACATGTTTGAGGAAAAGTTTGTGACCCTATCGGAAGAGCACCAGTAAAAGAGTTATCCCAGAGAATATGAGAAGACTGACATTGTCAACCCAAAGGAATGGAGTACATGAGTTTTGTCGGAACAATAACCATGCTTCTAAGTGTGGTAGCACACTAGACCATACAGATCAATGGATTTGCTAGAAGACCCCAAACCCTAACCCTTTTCTTGTTAGTTTCTTCAATCTCGAGGACGAGATTCATTTTAAGTGTGGTAGGTTTGTAACATCCCAAAATTCTAAATTTTGGAATGTTATAATAAATAAATAGTTTTGATTGATTGTTTGTTTGTTGTGTGATTGATTGAGTGAAATTGAGTGGAATTTGAAACTTTTTTTGAAAGTTAAATGAGAGGGAATGAAATGACTTTCCCCGACTTTCACTTTGCCTTTTGATATCCATGAATTCAAATTCAATTCAAACACAAAACCCTAGAGAGAAAATGATATGACTTCTTCCATTTAAATAAATGAAAAGGGTTTTGAAAAGATTTGAATTTTGTTTGGAAATATTTCAAATTCAGAAACTTTATGCAACTCAATGATTTTCATGAGGGAAGATAAAATGACTTCTTCAGATTATATGAAATATGAGTTGGAAGTTAAAAAGAATCAAACTGAAAGTCATTTGGAAGTATTTTAAAATCCCCTTTCAATTTGGAATTATTTGATTTTATTCAAATTATTTTTATCCAAAAATAAATAAATGGGAATAAGGGTAAAATGATTCCTTCAATGGAAAATTAGGAGAAAATAATTTTGAAATCATTTTGGTGTTTTAAAATGATTTTTGTTGGGTTTTATTGCAACAAGAACACTATTTGAGTTTTGTAAATTTTGAGGATTTTATTTGATGAAAAGAGTTCATGTTGTAGGAAATCTTTTTCTGAAAATTTTGATATATTATATGTCTATATAATATTATTTATTTATTTATTTGTGTTTGTTTTATTGTCTATGTTTTATAAAAAAAAATGCAAACGGCCGAAGCCACCGAGGCCCATCACTCCCTCTCTCTCCTTCCTCACCATGCCCATGGCCCAGCTCGGCGACTCAAGACCGAATCCCTTCGGATCGGCCGCCCGCTCCTCTCTCTCTCGCCCTTGTGCCACTGACCGCTGGGCCCCACTGCCCGATCGCCCCGCCCGTGTCTTCTTCTTCCTCCGCATACAACCGCCGCAGCAGGATCGCGCCGCCGCCGCCGCCGCCGTATCCCGGAGATCGCGGGATACGATCTCCTCGATCTTTCCCTCCTCCAAGGCGCCCCTATAAGTACCCGCCTCCTCGACCCGTCCCCTCCTTTCCCTCGCCAAACCTCTACCTCGCCCGCTATTCCTCGCTGGAACCCGACGCCACCGCCGCGCCATTGCTCTTGCCCCGCTCGTCTCCGACCACCCCGTCACCGTCCGAACCCACCACAGACCCCTACTCGCTCACCCGCACCTCCCCAACACCTCGTCCGAGCTCCATAGCCACCAAAACACCCTCTGCCGACCACCCGACGCCGGCTCCACCTCGAGCTCGCCGCCGTCTGTCTCCTTCCACCTCGGCGCCATCTCGACCACCGCTTGACTTCGCCATCGAACGCCGCGTCCGCCTGGTGCCCTCGCCGGAGCCCGCCGACAATCGGAGCGCCGCCGCCGCCGACGTCCGAGCCGCTCGCCGTCGACCTTCCCCGCGGTGAGCTCTCCACTTCCCCTTCACCGTCCGACCTGTTATTGATGCACTAGATTAGATCTAACGAACGGTTAGGTTTTTCTCTTTATAGATCGGTTTAGTTCCGGTTTGTTACGGTTTTTATTCGGTTTATATCGGTTCAGGTCTAGTCGGTTTAGCCGATCGGTCTTTCTCTTTTAGCCCGTGACGCTGCTTTTGGTTATTTTCCGCTTGAGCTGTTTAGTTTCAGCTCGCACACCCCTGTAGCGCCCGTAGTTTTTTTTTTTTGTTATTTTCATTTCTGTTTTAAAAACAGAATATTTCTGATTTTATATTGCTTATAACTTTTAGGTTTTTAATCCAAATTAAGAGATTCTTTTTGCATTAGATTCAGAATTTATAAAAGTTTTTGTTGGCGCACTTGGATTTCAAATTTCAGTAGTTTAAATTTGAATTTGTTGAAATTTGTTCAAATCACTATTTTGGTCATATTTTGAGTTTTACAACGTATTTTTGATTGATTCTTTTGCTACTGTTTTATTATGGTTTGGTCTATCCAGTAGAATATATTTATTTGTTTTCAGTTTATTTAAATTATTTTTCTTAGCAAAACAGTAATATTTTAGTTATAGTTTTGTTTTAGTCTTTTCTTCATTGTTTTTATTAGTTTTAAATTGTTTCTTTTGTCACTCTTGAAAATTTTAGTTTTGTTTCTGTTAGTCAACAAAAGAAAATTTTGTTTTATTTTAAAATTTGTTTTTCTTAGTTTTGTATGAAAACTTGTTTAGGTCATAGTTAGTGTTTCATAAAAGCTTTGTATTTGTTTCTTTTTGCTATTAAAAGTTTATGAAAAATACTTTCTGTTAAAATTAGTTTTTTATATTCTCTTTTCTGTTTATTTATTATATTGGTATTTTCTTTGTTGTTAAATTTTACTTAGGAAAAGCTATTTTGGGTTATGTCTTAGAATTTTCTTTAGTAGTTTTCTTGTGTAGTTTTCATTGTTTTTTTTTATTTTGTGTTCTTTGTGATTTGCATTTTATTTGTTGATTTTTATTATGAGTGTTAGAATTGTTTGCTAGGATGTTTGCTTATATGAATGCTATGTTTGACTATATAGATTTTCAACGGAGTGACGAATAGTTCTACCAAGTCATTATTCGAGAGTGTTGTTATCTTCATCAACTTACCAGGCAAGTTCACTTTGACCATGCTTTCATACCTATGTTTTTATTGCATTTAGTCGCATCTTTACAACAACTCTCCAGTAGTGATACTGAATTCTTGTAGTTGAGTAGTATGCATGAGGTAGGAACCCATCACCCTGTTATCAAGCCCGGGACGTCATTTATTTTAATGCTACGCTATAGTAGACGGGGTTGGTATGAGGGCTCGAGAGTGGTGTGAAGAAGGAGGACTCTACGTCAACGACGACAACTCCATGATGGCATCTACAAGGACTGCATCTTCAAGGCCTCAAGACTTAAAGACTCGAGACAAGAATTCGATACACACTACTGGGTGAAGAACGGTTGACGGGCACCCTGGAGAAACCAGTGGTTGGTCGGGATGCATGGAGAAGCGCCATGACATCTTGCGGAAAGCTTCACCCAGACTCAAAGAGACGGAAGAATACTTCATGCCCGGAAGCTTACCTGTGCAACCGCAAGTCACTATGGGCTCTGGCTTGGTTGACCTTAGTTGTGACTCTGGCTAGGACGGTGCTAGCAGATGTAGAACTACGGTAGGATTGGATGAGCACCGGACGGTGGTCAAGGGAACTCTTCGAAGACCATGTTTGGTCATCTTGTTCTCAAACACCCGAAGTGCGAGAACGTAAAGAGAGGGATCGAATCTTGCGGGTAAAGTGTACAAACCTCTGCAGAGGGTTAAAACCTAATCGATTAGCCGTGTCCCCGGTTACGGATAACTTGAGCCTCTGGACTTGGATCTATCTCGGAATTCTCAACACCGGACTGATAACTTAATTGTGGGCAACATATGATGATTTTGGGCTATGAGACATCGGTTGGCGGGACCATGTCATGATAGAAACTCCATAGTACAGACTTCATTTATTCCTTTGATGTAGGGAAAATAAAACCAGCTTTTACGCAAACAAAACTCAGACCCAGATCCACAAAGCCAAATTGCATATAGTATAGTTTTACCATCTGTTTTCTCATGTTGTGATCTTGCCGGTACATTCAATGTACTGACCTACACGGCTGCAACGTATCATGTTGCAGGATTTTCTTCGACGAGTAAGAGTTACGATACAGGTTACGGTCTACACTCAACCCGCCGATGGCGTTGATGGGACTCCACACCCGCTTGATTGTTTCACTGAGTATTATGAGGTATATATCATTTTACGTTATTTATACATGTGATTGCACTTTGATATATACATTGATGTCTTGTGTGTGCCAAAGATACCGATCCGTGGATGGCACAGAGATACGAGGCTTGACCGTCTCGAGGTCGGGTCGCTCATGATATGGTATCGAGCACATGTTGATCAGAGGACGTGACCCTAGAAATCGGAAAGCCATTAGGATAGGAAATCTCTAAAATTTTACTTTTAAAAAGACCCCTACTTCTCATCTTTTCCGATTTTATCAAATAGTCCCTCTTACCACAAATAGTTAGAACATACCATATCCCCTTTTGACCACATGAAGGATCAACTGAAGCCGCTCCAAGAAAGATATCGGACAGTTGATGACCTCTTCAAAGTAACAAGGGTTTCACCATGCATTAGAAGAGTTGAAGCTGCAACAATTGAAGACTCCGAAGACTAGAAGAATTTGAAGAATCTGAAGAATTATTTGACCTTTAGAAGACCAAACCCCTGTTACACACTTACATTAGATGCGGCGATTTGTGAGCTGTCATTTGTTTGATGTTTTCCGACAGCCACAAAGTAAAACTTGTTTCTTCAAAAACTATTGTTTGTATTGTGTGTATATCCTCCCCACCTCTCTCATATCTCATCCCAAAACTTTTGGACCCCATAGATGATGAATGAAGTTGGACTGATATTCTCTGGATCAAGACTCAGTGGAGGCGAGCTATGGATTCGAACATGGAGAATCACTTGGGAGCAATTTGGTTTCAAGGAAGAATGAAGTATCGACGCTCTTCAAGACTTTGAAGGAAGTGTTGCAACCTGGTGGAAAATGCATCAAGCCATACAAGGATTTAATGGAGCAAGAACTTGGGAGGAATTCAAGAAGACCTGTTGAGATCACGCCTCATCCGAAGCACTACGATAACCCAAGAAGAAACCTTGTGCCTGCAAGATTTGCGGAGAAATAGGACACACCTGGAGGAACACAAGGATGGATGCCCTCATTGTGAGGAGAAACACCCAGTGAGGAATGCCCAACTAGTCGGTGACTTGTTTCTTGTGTGAAGGAACCACCCACTACCCGACTCAAGTGTCACATTTACCCCATGGTGCAACAAACTATTCAGAGCAGGAAGAAGGAATGAAAGAAGCGCCCGAGAAGTTATGAAAGAACCTGTGAGGAAGGAATGTGTTGAAGACCACGATGGAGAAGGCCTCAACAGATTTTACTCCAATGCCTGCTATTCATGTGGAGAAGAAGGACATTTTCACAAGATTGCACCAAGGAAAGAAAAGAGTATCTGGGATACTTCCGACGGAAGCAATAGAGTTTGATCCATGTGGAATAAAAGGTTTGATCGAACGAAGAAACCCGGAAGAGAAAACAAAGACACCCTCGTAACAACCCAATTTCTGCAAAGAGGGACAAGAGTCATATTACCTGTTTTGAATGTAAGGACGTCGGGCATTATGCCGATCATTGTCTTGAAAGGAAGCAAGGAACTCAAGGAGCAGGCACCATCTCCAAGAAGCCCAAAGACTTATCGAGAGTTATGTGTTTTCATTGCAAGGAAGCAGGACATTATGCTACTAAATGTTCCTACAAGAAGGAAGTTGGAGTTGAGTAGTTGGAATTTTGATATGGATAATAAGAGTGGTAGAAACCAATTTTTTTTCATGAGTACAATAAGTTGAGTTATGTAATGGGTGCTCAGAGTTTGTAATGGATTCATGAAATCAATAAAGTTAAGGTGACATGTTTTCATATGTTTAATTGTATGAGTTGTTACTCTATGAACACGGGTTTTGACCATTTTCGAGGATATGAGAAATATGGTCTATGGATGGATTTGTGAATTTCATTTTAAGGGTGATAGTACCCTATGAAGAACACTAGACCAATGGAAATGGAAATGTGTCCCACAGGTTGGAGTTTGGAAAAAAATGAGTTGAAGTTTTATCTTTGATATGATGGTATTAAGAAATGAAATGTTATTGGATTTAAAGTGGTGTAATGTTAGAAAATGGAGCAAGTGTAACTCCAAGGATGAGTGAAATTGGTACAAGTGTTGAAGTGGGCTCATAACCCACAGGCCCAGGAATTAATAAGGGTCAAGTACCCACTGGAAGAAGAAATTTTGGGAAGACTGTGATTTGATCAGCAGACGTTTCGTAGGAGGTTACGCGAAAACCCGAGAGTTGTGAAGAAACGATAGATGTTTTATTCAGCTTGCAGAATCAATGGAATTATCCGAACTAAGTTCGTTGAGAAGAGAAATTCTGCAACGCTTGCGAGAATGACCGAGTGTTAGAAATGCGATATTCGCTAAACCTTATCTGAGGTAATGATTTGGGTGCGGAATGGATTGATCACCATACCGACTTACTCTTGTCATTCGCTCTTGCTATTTGGAATGGTAAATCTGAGTGACTTACCCATAGTAGAGAGACGACGATATCAAACCTTGTTTAAACCATAGAATGGTAGAACGATGGACCCCTGTATAGGCATCCATTGCCAATCGTAGAATATACGGTGAGATTCAACCCAGACCCTTTTCTGCAGGAGAAACCATTAATTGTTGATCACCATGAGATTTCGCTAATTAATTAGAATTGGCGAAAGACCTGTCAGATATGAAGACCCAGTCTCGGAAGAACCTCACCAGGATGAAAGGACACATGTTTGAGGAAAAGTTTGTGACCCTATCGGAAGAGCACCAGTAAAAGGGTTATCCCAGAGAATATGAGAAGACTGACATTGTCAACCCAAAGGAATGGAGTACATGAGTTTTGTCGGAACAATAACCATGCTTCTAAGTGTGGTAGCACACTAGACCATACAGATCAATGGATTTGCTAGAAGACCCCAAACCCTAACCCTTTTCTTGTTAGTTTCTTCAATCTCGAGGACTAGATTCATTTTAAGTGTGTAGGTTTGTAACATCCCAAAATTCTAAATTTTGGAATGTTATAATAAATAAATAGTTTTGATTGATTGTTTGTTTGTTGTGTGATTGATTGAGTGAAATTGAGTGGAATTTGAAACTTTTTTGAAAGTTAAATGAGAGGAATGAAATGACTTTCCCGACTTTCACTTTGCCTTTTGATATCCATGAATTCAAATTCAATTCAAACACAAAACCCTAGAGAGAAAATGATATGACTTCTTCCATTTAAATAAATGAAAAGGGTTTTGAAAAGATTTGAATTTTGTTTGGAAATATTTCAAATTCAGAAACTTTATGCAACTCAATGATTTTCATGAGGGAAGATAAAATGACTTCTTCAGATTATATGAAATATGAGTTGGAAGTTAAAAAGAATCAAACTGAAAGTCATTTGGAAGTATTTTAAAATCCCCTTTCAATTTGGAATTATTTGGATTTTATTCAAATTATTTTTATCCAAAAAATAAATAAATGGGAATAAGGGTAAAATGATTCCCTTCAATGGAAAATTAGGAGAAAATATTTTGAAATCATTTTGGTGTTTTAAAAATGATTTTTGTTGGGTTTTATTGCAACAGCAACACTATTTGAGTTTTGTAAATTTTTGAGGATTTTATTTGATGAAAAAGAGTTCATGTTGTAGGAAATCTTTTTCTGAAAATTTTGATATATTATATGTCTATATAATATTATTTATTTATTTATTTGTGTTTGTTTTATTGTCTATGTTTTATAAAAAAAAATGCAAACGGCCGAAGCCACCGAGGCCCATCACTCCCTCTCTCTCCTTCCTCACCTGCCCATTGGCTCAGCTCATTCGGCAAGACCAAGACTGAATCCTTCTTGGATCGGCCGCCCGCCTCCTCTCTCTCTCGCCCTTGTGCCATCGATCACTGGGCCCCACTGCCCGATCGCCCGCCTGTCTTCTTCTTCCTCCGATACAACCGCCAGAAGAGATCGCGCCATTGTCGCCGCCAGATCCGGAGATCGCGGATACGATCTCCCGATCTTTCCCTCCTCCAAGGCGCCCCCTATAAGTACCCGCCTCCTCGACCCGTCCCCCTCCTTTCCCCTCGCCGAAACCCTCTACCTCGCCCGCTATTCCTCGCTGGAACCCGACGCCACCGCCGTGCCATTGCTCTTGCCCCGCTCGTCTCCGACCACCCCGTCACCGTCCGAACCCACCACAGACCCCTACTCGCTCACCCGCACCTCCCCAACACCTCGTCCGAGCTCCATAGCCACCAAAACACCCTCGCCGTCGACCACCCGACGCCGGCTCCACCCCGAGCTCGCCGCCGTCCGTCTCCTTCCACCTCGGGCGCCATCTCGACCACCGCTGGACTCGCCATCGAACGCCGCGTCCGCCCGTGCCCTCGCCGGAGCCCGCCGACAATCGGAGCGCCGCCGCCGCCGACGTCCGAGCCGCTCGCCGTCGACCTTCCCCGCGGTGAGCTCTCCACTTCCCCTTCACCGTCCGATCTGTTATTGACGCACTAGATTAGATCTAACGAACGGTTAGGTTTTTCTGTTTATAGATCGGTTTAGTTCCGGTTTGTTATGGTTTTTATTCGGTTTATATTGGTTCAGGTCTAGTCGGTTTAGCCGATCGGTCTTTCTCTTTTAGCCCGTACGCGTTTCGGTTATTTTCCGCCCGAGCGCTGTTTAGTTTCAGCTCGCACACCCCTGTAGCGCCCGTAGTTTTTTTTTTTTTGTTATTTTCATTTCTGTTTTAAAAACAGAATAGTTCTGATTTTATATTGCTTATAACTTTTAGGTTTTTAATCCAAATTAAGAGATTCTTTTTGCATTAGATTCAAAATTTATTAAAGTGTCTGTTGGTGCACTTGGATTTCAAATTTCAGTAGATTAAATTTGAATTTGTTGAAATTTGTTCAAATCACTATTTTGGTCATATTTTGAGTTTTACAACGTATTTTTGATTGATTCTTTTTGCTACTGTTTTATTATGGTTTGGTCTATCCAGTAGAATATATTTATTTGTTTTCAGTTTATTTTAAATTATTTTTCTTAGCAAAACAGTAATATTTTAGTTATAGTTTTGTTTTAGTCTTTTCTTCATTGTTTTTATTAGTTTTAAATTGTTTCTTTTGTCACTCTTGAAAATTTTAGTTTTGTTTCTGTTAGTCAACAAAAGAAAATTTTGTTTTATTTTAAAATTTGTTTTCTTAGTTTTGTATGAAAACTTGTTTAGGTCATAGTTAGTGTTTCATAAAAGCTTTTTATTTGTTTCTTTTTGCTATTAAAAGTTTATGAAAATACTTTCTGTTAAAATTAGTTTTTTATATTCTCTTTTCTGTTTATTTATTATATTGGTATTTTCTTTGTTGTTAAATTTTACTTAGGACAAAGCTATTTTGGGTTATGTCTTAGAATTTTCTTTAGTAGTTTTCTTGTGTAGTTTTCATTGGTTTTTTTATTTTGTGTTCTTTGTGATTTGCATTTTATTTGTTGATTTTTATTATGAGTGTTAGAATTGTTTGCTAGGATGTTTGCTTATATGAATGCTATGTTTGACTATATAGATTTTCAACGGAGTGACAAATAGTTCTACCAAGTCATTATTCGAGAGTGTTGTTATCTTCATCAACTTACCAGGCAAGTTCACTTTGACCATGCTTTCATACCTATGTTTTTATTGCATTTAGTGGCATCTTTACAACAACTCTCCAGTAGTGATACTGAATTCTTGTAGTTGAGTAGTATGCATGAGGTAGGAACCCATCACCCTGTTATCAAGCCCGGGACGTCATTTATTTTAATGCTACGCTATAGTAGACGGGGTTGGTATGAGGGCTCGAGAGTGGTGTGAAGAAGGAGGACTCTACGTCAACGACGACAACTCCATGATGGCATCTACAAGGACTGCATCTTCAAGGCCTCAAGACTTAAAGACTCGAGACAAGAATTGATACACACTCATGGGTGAAGAACGGTTGTGGGCACCTGGAGAAACCAGTGGTTGGTCGGGATGCATGGAGAAGCGCCATGACATCTTATGGAAAGCTTCACCTGACTCAAAGAGACGGAAGAATACTTCATGCCCGGAAGCTTACCTGTGCAACCGCAAGTCACTATGGGCTCGCTTGGTTGACCTTAGTTGTGACTCGCTAGGACGGTGCTAGCAGATGTAGAACTACGGTAGGATTGGATGAGCACCGACAAAGTGGTCAAGGAACTCTTCGGAAGACCATGTTTGGTCATCTTGTTCTCAAACACCTCGAAGTGCGAGAACGTAAAGAGAGGGATCGAATCTTGCGGGTAAAGTGTACAAACCTCTGCAGAGGGTTAAAACCTAATCGATTAGCCGTGTCCCGATTCACGGATAACTTGAGCCTCGGACTTGGATCTATCTCGAATTCTCAACACCGGGATGATAACTTAATTGTGGGCAACATATGATGATTTTGGGCTATGAGACATCGGTTGGCGGGACCATGTCATGATAGAAACTCCATAGTACAGACTTCATTTATTCCTTTGATGTAGGGAAAATAAAACCAGCTTTTACGCAAATAAAACTCAGACCCGAGCCACAAAGCCAAATTGCATATAGTATAGTTTTACCATCTGTTTTCTCATGTTGTGATCTTGCGGTACATTCAATGTAATCGATTTACACGGCTGCAACGTATCATGTTGCAGGATTTTCTTCGATGAGTAAGAGTTACGATACAGGTTACGGTCTACACTCAACCCGCCGATGGCGTTGATGGGACTCCACACCCGCTTGATTGTTTTATTTGAGTATTATGAGGTATATATCATTTTACGTTATTTATACATGTGATTGCACTTTGATATATACATTCATGTATCGTGTGTGCCAAAGATACTTGATCCGAGGATGGCACAGATACACGAGGCTTGACCGTCTCGAGGTCGGGTCGCTACACTGAGGCCCAACCCAGAATTGCTGTATTTTTGCCTATTTCAGTGTTTCAAAGAAAAGGAATATCGAACGGAGTCCAATTGACCTGAAACTCCACGGAACTTATTTTTGGACCAAAAGAAGCCCATGGAGTACCAGAGTTGCACCAGGGGAGTCCCGGGCTGCCCACGAGGGTGGGGGGCGTGCCCCTGCCACCGACGTACTTCTTCCGCCTATATATCTCCATATACCCTAAAAACTTCGTAGAACAGAATAGATCCGGAGTTCCGCCGCCGAAAGCCTCTGTAGCCACCAAAAACCACTCGGGACACTGTTCCGGCACCCTGCCGGAGGGGGGGGCGCTCTCCATGGCGAGGAGGGAGTAGTTCACCCTCGGGGCTGAGGGTATGTACCAGTAGCTATGTGTTTGATCTCTCTTTCTCTCTCTCTCTCTCTCTCTCTCTCTCTCTCGTGTTCTTGAGGTGATACGGTCTTGATGTATCGTGAGCTCTGCTATTATAGTTGAATCTTATGATGTTTCTCCCCCTCTACTCTCTTGTAATGGATTGAGTTTCCCCCTTGAAGTTATCTTATTGGATTGAGTCTTTAATGATTTGAGAACACTTGATGTATGTCTTGCCATGCGTATCTGTGGTGACAATGGGATATCACGTGATTCACTTGATGTATGTTTTGGTGATCAACTTGCGGGTTCCGCCCATGAACTTATGCATAGGGGTTGGCACATGTTTTCGTCTTGACTCTCCGGTATAAACTTTGGGGCACTCTTTGAGGTTCTATGTGTTGGTTGAATAAATGAATCTGAGATTGTGTGATGCATATCGTATAATCATACCAACGGATACTTGAGGTGACATTGGAGTATCTAGGTGACATTAGGGTTTTGGTTGATTTGTGTCTTAAGGTGTTATTCTAGTATGAACTCTAGGGCTGTTTGTGACACATAGGAATAGCCCAACGGATTGATTGGAAAGAATAACTTTGAGGTGGTTTCATACCCTACCATAATCTCTTCGTTCATTCTCCGCTATTAGTGACTTTGGAGTGACTCTTTGTTGCATGTTGAGGGATAGTTATATGATCCAGTTATGTTATTATTGTTGAGAGAATTTGCACTAGTGAAAGTATGAACCCTAGGCCTTGTTTCCTAGCATTCCAATACCGTTTACGCTCACTTTTATCATTAGTTACCTTGCTGTTTTTATATTTTCAGATTACAAAAACCTATATCTACCATCCATATTGCACTTGTATCACCATCTCTTCGCCGAACTAGTGCACCTATACAATTTACCATTGTATTGGGTGTGTTGGGGACGCAAGAGACTCTTTGTTATTTGGTTGCAGGGTTGCTTGAGAGAGACCATCTTCATCCTACGCCTCCCACGGATTGATAAACCTTAGGTCATTCACTTGAGGGAAATTTGCTGCTGTCCTACAAACCTCTGCACTTGGAGGCCCAACAACGTCTACAAGAAGAAGGTTGCGTAGTAGACATCAGCGGGGGACCACCTCCACTGTCCAGAGGCCCGGGGGCAGGGCGGCCCGGGACAGACGGTTCGGCGCTCCCATCAGTCGTCATCGAGGGTGCCTCGCCCCTGAGGCCCTCGGGGGCTGGGACCACCAGAAAGGGGTTGTCTCAAGGACCCTCATGGCCCTCGGCAGGCAGCCCCCACTCATCGAAGCAAGGCATCCCCCTCGTGAAGTTTCTCCCATTCGTATGGTCGTATAGGGAGAGTCCACCACCAGGAAGCGCGCCGACTCCCTGCCGGTCAGGAGGCAGAGTATCCCGTTCAACATGCTAGGGGGCAGGGAGGCCTCCTGGAGCCTCATGGGGTCTTCGCGACCGGTGAAGGTCCACATTGAGCGAGAATGACGCTGGAGTGGAGTAATCCGCCGCCGGACGAAATCCCTCACCACCATCGCCACCTTAACGCCCGCAGTCCTCAGGCCAGCCAGCCTCGCGGTAACCCACGCGAGCCTTGGGTCGACGAGTGTAACATCCCAAAATTCTAAATTTTGGAATGTTATAATAAATAGATAGATTTGTTTGTTTGTTTGAATTGTTGTGTGATTGATTGAGTGAAATTTGAAATTTTTTTGAAAGTTAAATGAGAGGGAATAAAAGGACTTTCCCAAACTTTCATTTTTGCTTTCTGATCTCCGTGAATTCAAATATTTTTCATCACAAAACCCTGGAGAGAGGATAACATGACTTCTTCCATTTAAATGAAAAAGGGGTGTTGAAAATATTTGAATTTCATTTGGAAATATTTTCTAATTCATAAACTTCATGCAACTCAGTGATTTTCACGAGCGAAGATAAAATGACTTCTTCAAAACATATGAAATATGAGTAGGGAGTTTCAAAGAAATAAATTCAAAGTTCTTTTGAATTTATTTTCCATTTGGAGTTATTTGGATTTTATTCAAATTATTTTTCTCCAAAAATAAAATACATGGAAAATAGGGTAACATGATTCCCTACAACAGAAAATTGAGAGGAATAAATTTGAATTCATTTTGGTATTTTTAAAATGATTTTTATTGGATTTTATTAGAGCTGAAGCACTCTTTGCTTTATTTGAATTTGTGTGTATTTTATTTAATACTAGAATAATGTTCATGCTGTAGAAAATATTTTTTTGAAAATTTTGATATATAATATGCCTATATAAAGTTTTAGTTTTATTTTTGTTTTTCAGTTTATCGCTTTTTGTTTAAAAGAAAACAAATAACAAACTGTACGTTAGGCCCATAAGTATTTGTCGCCCACGCGCGCATCATAGTAACAGCGAGCGCCCCATTTTTTTTTCCTATATGGGCCAGGCCCAGCTAGCCTTTTTTTTTTCTTTTTCTTAGGCCAAATTTTGTAAAAAAGAAAAACCTGCAACCGCAGCTTACACGCGCGCGGCCGGCCGAAGGCCTCTAGGCCCATGCGAGGCGCCTCTACTTCTCTGTTTCTTTTCCTTTCATCTACGTTTAGTCCCACATTGCCTAACCTTTGACCCTGAAGCCTCTTTTCCACCTATAAATATAGACCCATAGAGCCTCCAAAAAATCATCTGATTCGGGTTAAATCAATATTTTGGTTTGACTAAGAAAAATATTTTTCTCCTCTCAGGCGCGACTTCTGGAAATTTTCTTCTCGCTCCGAAGTTGTCTCTTCTCTGCCTTATAAAGGTAACTTACTTTGTTTTCTTTTATTTTTTTTTTTTTTTTCTACTTATACTTGCTTAGTTTATTACTTTTAGACTAATACAATAGATTAGATTGTCGTCTACGTATTTATACATTAGACCTTAGCCATAGCTATTTTTTTCTTTTGTAAAACAGCTTGGCCCTGATTTTTCAAATAGCCATAACTTTTTACTTGTTCATCCAAATTAGATGAAACCAGCGCCCACTTCTTCGTTACGATCTCCTCTATCCAGTAATTCAACTCAAACATGTTTTTGAAAGTTTAAAATTTCGAAATTTGTTCAGATTCATATTCAAACTTCTTTTGTTCATAACTTAAGTTCCGTAACTCCGTTTGAGTTGATTCTTTTTGCATTGTGTCACAAATTTGCTTAAGTTTCTGTTTGTGTACTTAGGTTTCAAATTTGAATAGTTTAGATTTGAATTTGATGAAATTTGTTCAAATCACTAATTTGGTCATATTTTGAGTTTTACAAAGTATTTTTGATTGATTCTTTTTGCTACTGTTTTATTATGGTTTTGTCTATCCAGTAGCATATACTTATTTATTTTTACTTTATTTTTAAATTAGGTTTTTAGCAAAACAGTAATGTTTTAGTTATAGTTTTGTTTTAGTCTTTTCTTTATTGTTTTATTAGTTTCAAATTATTTCTTTTTGTCACTTTTGAAAAATTTAGTTTTGTTTCTGTTAGTCAACATAAGAAAATTTTGTTTTATTTTATAAATTTGTTTTCTTAGTTTTGTATGAAAACTTGTTTAGGTCATAGTTAGTGTTTCATAAAAGCTTTTTATTTGTTTCTTTTTGCTATTAAAAGTTTATGAAAAATACTTTCTGTTAAAATTAGTTGTTTTATATTTTCTTTTCAGATTATTTATTATGTTGGTATTTCCTTTGATGTTAAATTTTACTTAGGACAAAACTATTTTTGTGTTATGTCTTAGAGTTTTCTTTAGTAGTTTTGTCGTGTAGTTTTCCTTTGTTTTTAATTGGTGTCCCTTGATTTGCATTTTTATTTGTTGGTTTTATTATGAGTGTTAAAATTGTTTGCTAGGATATTTGCTTATGTGAATGCTATGTTTGACTATATAGATTTTCAACGGAGTGACGATTAGTTCTACCAAGTCATTTTCTGACAGCGTTGTTATCTTCATCAAGTATTACCAGGCAAGTTCACTTTGACCATGCTTTCGTACCTATGTTTTATTGCATTTAGTGGCATCTTTGCATCCACCCTCCAGTAGTGTTATTGATTCTTGTAGTTGAGTAGTATGCATGAGGTAGGAACCCATCACCTGTTACCAAGCCCGGACGCTATTTATTTTAATGCTACGCTATAGTAGACGGGTTGGTATGAGTGCTCGAGTGGTGTGAAGAAGGAGGACTCTACGCCAATGACGACAACTCCATGATGGCATCTGCAAGGACTGCATTTTCAAGGCCTCAAGACTTCAAGACTCGAGACAAGAATTCAATACACACTCATGGGTGAAGGACGGTTGACGGCACCTGGAGAAACCGGTGGTTGGCGGGATGCATGGAGAAGCGCCATGACATCTTGCGGAAAGCTTCACCCAGACTCAAAGAGACGGAAGAATACTTCATGCCCGGAAGCTTACCTGCAACCGCAAGTCACTATGGCTCTCGCTTGGTTGACCTTAGTTGTGACTCTGGCTGGGACGGTGCTAGCAGATGTAGAACTACAAGAGGATTGGATGAGCACGGACGGTGGCCGAGGAACTCTTCGAAGACCATGTTTTGGTCATCTTGTTCTCAAACACCCGAAGTGCGAGAATGTAAAGAGAGGATCGAATCTTGCGGGTAAAGTGTACAAACCTCTCAAGAGGGTTTAAACCTAATCGATTAGCTGTGTCCCGATTACGGACAATTTGAGCCTCTGGACTTGGATCTATCTGGAACTCTCAACACCGGATTGATAACTTAATTGTGGGCAACTTATGATGATTTTGGGCTATGAGACATCGGTTGGCGGAACCATGTCATGATAGAAAACTCCATAGTACAGACTTCATTTATTCCTTTGATGTAGGGAAAATAAAACCAGCTTTTACGCAAACAAAACTCGATACACGAGCCACAAAGCCATATTGCATATAGTATAGTTTTATCATCTGTTTTCTCATGTTGTGATCTTGCGGTACATTCAATGTCTTGACCTACACGGCTGCAACGTATCATGTTGCAGATACTTTCTTCGACGAGTAAGAGTTACGATATGTGGTTACGGTCTACACTCAACCTGCCGATGGCGTTGATGGGACTCCACACCCGCTTGATTGTTTTATTTGAGTATTACGAGGTATATATCATTTTACGTTATTTATACATGTGATTGCACTTTGATATATACATTGATGTCTTGTGTGTGCCAAAGATATCTTGATCCGAGGATGGCACAGATACACGAGGCTTGACCGTCGAGGTTGGGTCGCTTCTGATATGGTATCGAGCACATGTTGGTGTAGGACGTGACCCTAGAAATCGGAAAGCCCTTGGACAGGATATCTCAAAACTTTATTTTTAAAAGACTCTTACTCCTCATCTTTTCTCGATTTTATCAAATAGACACTCTCACCTCAAATAGTTAGAATATACACCTTTCCTTTTGACCACACGGAAGATCAATCAAGTCGCTCCAAGAATTAAAGATATCGGACAACCGATGGCCATTTCAGAGTAAAGAGGATTTCACCATGCGTTGGAAGAATTGCAGCTGCAACAATTGAAGACTCAAGACTTGAAGAATTTGAAGAATCAAGAATTATTTGACCTTTAGAAGACCAAACCCTGTTACATACTTACGTTAGATGCGACGATTTGTGAGCTGTCATTTGTTTGATGTTTCTGACAGCCACAAAGTAAAACTTGTTTCTTCAAAAACTATTGTTTGTATTGTGTGTATATCCTTCCCACCTCTCTCATATCTCATCCCAAAACTTTTGGACCCATAGATGATGAATGAAGTTGACTGATATTCTCTGGATCAAGACTCACCGGAGGCGAGCTATGGATTCGAACATGGAGAATCACTTGGAGCAATTTGATTCCAAGGAAGTATGAGGTTCAATCGCTCTTGATTGCTTTGAGAAAGTGCGGCAACCTGGTGGAAAATGCATCAAGCCATACAAGGATTAAATGGAGCAAGAACTTGGGAGGAATTCAAGAAGACCCTGTTGAGATCACGTCTTATCCGGAAGCACCATGATACACCAAGAAATAAACCTTGTGCCTGCAAGATTTGCGGAGAAATAGGACACACCCAGGAGGAACACAAGGATGGATGCCCTCATTGTGAGGAGAAAACACCCAGCTGAGGAATGCCCAACTAGTCAGGTGACTTGTTTCTTGTGTGAAGGAACCACCCACTACCCGACCCAGTGTCACATTTACCCCATGGTGCAACAAACTATTCAGAGCAAGAAGAAGGAATGAAAGAAGCGCCCGAGAAGTTATGAAAGAACACAGGATGAAGGAAGATGTTGAAGACCCGATGGAGAAGGCCTAATCAGATTCTACTCCAACGCTTGCTATTCATGTGGAGAAGAAGGACATTTTCCCAAGATTGTACCAAGGAAAGAGAAGAATATCTCGAGAGATTTCCGACAGCAAGAAGTGAAGTTTGACCCTCGGAAAAGAAGCTCGATCATTACAGAGAAATCCGGGAAGAGAAAAAGAAGGCAACCCCGAACAACACAATTTTCGCAGAGAAGGACCTGAGTCATATCACTTGTTACAGGTGCAAGGATTTAGGTCATTACGCTAGTAAATGTGCGAAAAGAAGCCAAGAATCCAAGGAGCCTACATAATCACAAAGAAGCCCGAGACATGTCGGAAGTCTTTTGTTTTCGCTGCAAGGAAGCAGGACATTATGCTACTAAATGTCCCAACAAGATGAATCTTTGGAGTTGAGTAGTTGGAATTTTGATATTGGAAACAAGAGTAATAGAAAGTAATTTCGTTTTATGAGTACAATAAGTTGAGTTATGTAATGGGTGCTCGAGCTTGTAATGGATTCATGAAATCAATAAAGTTAAGGTGACATGTTTTCATATGTTTAATTGTATGAGTTGTTACTCTATGAACACGGATTTTGACCATTTTCGAGGATATGAGAAATATGGTCTATGGATGGATTTGTGAATTTCATTTTAGGGTGGTAGTACCCGTGAAGAAGACTAGACTAATGGATAAGAAAATATATATTCCACGGACTGTAGTTCAAGGAAAAAAAGTTGGAGTTTTGCTTTTGATATGATGGTATGAAGAAAGCAGTACTCTTTGGATTTAAAGGATGTGTAATATGGAACAAGAGAGTTACCCCAAGGATGAGTTAAAGCTGCACTAGTGTTGAAGTGGGCCATAACCCACAGGCCCAAGAATTAATAAGGATCAAGTACCCTTTGGAGAAAGAAATTTTGGGAATAGACTACGATTTGATCAACAAGCGATTCTATAGGAGTTTCATAAAACACGAGAGTTGTTAAGGAACGATAGATGTTTGTTTGGCTGCAGAATCAATGGATTCTCCGAACTTGGTTCGTCGACAGGAGAAATTCTGCAATGCTTATGAGGATGACCGAGTGTTAGAATGCGAGATTCGCTAAACCATGTACAAGGTAATGATTTGGGTGCGGGATGGATTGATCACCATACCGACTTACTCTTATTATTCGCTTTGCTATATGGGATGGCAAAATCTGAGTGACTTACCTATAGTAGAGAGACGACGATCAAAACCTTGTTTAAACCTTAGAAAGGTATAGGTATTTTTCCCTTGTACACGACAATTGTTGCCAACCGTAGGTTATACGGTGAGGTTCAACCTGCACCCGTTTTCTAGGGAAACCATAAATCGTTGACCACCATGAGATACCGATGTTTGTTTAGAATTGGCGCGGACCGTCGACTATGAAGACCAGTCTGGAATAACCTTACCAAGAGTAAAAGACAAAAGAATTGAGGAAAAGGTTATGCCACTACCGGAAGAGCCCAGAGAAGGAATTATCCTTAATATCTCGAGAAGACCGACCTTCGCCAAAGAATAAGGATGGAGTATCGAGTTTTGATGGAACCGTAATAATGCTTCTAAGGGTGGTAGCACCCTGGACCGGAGACGATCGATGGATTTTGAAGACCCCAAACCTAACCCATTTCTTTCTAGCCTATCCGAATCTCGAGGACGAGATTCATTTTAAGGGTGGTAGATTTGTAACATCCCAAAATTCTAAATTTTGGAATGTTATAATAAATAGATAGATTTGTTTGTTTGTTTGAATTGTTGTGTGATTGATTGAGTGAAATTTGAAATTTTTTGAAAGTTAAATGAGAGGAATAAAAGGACTTTCCCAAACTTTCATTTTGCTTTTCGATCTCCGTGAATTCAAATATTTTCATCACAAAACCCGGAGAGAGGATAACATGACTTCTTCCATTTAAATGAAAAGGGTGTTGAAAATATTTGAATTTCATTTGGAAATATTTTCTAATTCATAAACTTCATGCAACTCAGTGATTTTCACGAGCGAAGATAAAATGACTTCTTCAAAACATATGAAATATGAGTAGGAGTTTCAAAGAAATAAATTCAAAGTTCTTTTGAATTTATTTTCCATTTGGAGTTATTTGGATTTTATTCAAATTATTTTCTCCAAAAATAAAATACATGGAAAATAGGGTAACATGATTCCCTACAACAGAAAATTGGAGAGGAATAAATTTGAATTCATTTTGGTATTTTTAAAATGATTTTATTGGATTTTATTAGAGCTGAAGCACTTTTGCTTTATTTGAATTTGTGTGTATTTTATTTAATACTAGAATAATGTTCATGCTGTAGAAAATATTTTTTTGAAAATTTTGATATATAATATGCCTATATAAAGTTTTAGTTTTATTTTTGTTTTTCAGTTTATCGCTTTCTGTTTAAAAGAAAACAAATAACAAACTGTACGTTAGGCCCATAAGTATTTGTCGCCCACGCGCGCATCATAGTAACAGCGAGCGCCCCATTTTTTTTCCTATATGGGCCAGGCCCAGCTAGCCTTTTTTTTTCTTTTTCTTAGGCCAAATTTTGTAAAAAAGAAAAACCTGCAACCGCAGCTTACACGCGCGCGGCCGGCCGAAGGCCTCTAGGCCCATGCGAGGCGCCTCTACTTCTCTGTTTCTTTTCCTTTCATCTACGTTTAGTCCCACATTGCCTAACCTTTGACCCTGAAGCCTCTTTTCCACCTATAAATATAGACCCATAGAGCCTCCAAAAAATCATCTGATTCGGGTTAAATCAATATTTTGGTTTGACTAAGAAAAATATTTTTCTCCTCTCCGGCGCGACTTCTGGAAATTTTCTTCTCGCTCCGAAGTTGTCTCTTCTCTGCCTTATAAAGGTAACTTACTTTGTTTTCTTTTATTTTTTTATTTTTTCTACTTATACTTGCTTAGTTTATTACTTTTAGACTAATACAATAGATTAGATTGTCGCTCACGTATTTATACATTAGACCTTAGCCATAGCTATTTTTTCTTTTGTAAAACAGCTTGGCCTGATTTTTCAAATAGCCATAACTTTTACTTGTTCATCCAAATTAGATGAAACCAACGCCCACTTCTTCGTTACGATCTCCTCTATCCAGTAATTCAACTCAAACATGTTTTTGAAAGTTTAAAATTTCGAAATTTGTTCAGATTCATATTCAAACTTCTTTTGTTCATAACTTAAGTTCCGTAACTCCGTTTGAGTTGATTCTTTTTGCATTGTGTCACAAATTTGCTTAAATTTCTGTTTGTGTACTTAGATTTCAATTTTGAATAGTTTAGATTTGAATTTGATGAAATTTGTTCAAATCACTAATTTGGTCAAATAGCCATAACTTTTTACTCGTTCATCCAAATTAGATGAAACCAACGCCCACTTCTTCGTTACGATCTCCTCTATCCAGTAATTCAACTCAAACATGTTTTTGAAAGTTTAAAATTTCGAAATTTGTTCAGATTCATATTCAAACTTCTTTTGTTCATAACTTAAGTTCCGTAACTCCGTTTGAGTTGATTCTTTTTGCATTGTGTCACAAATTTGCTTAAGTTTCTGTTTGTGTACTTAGATTTCAATTTTGAATAGTTTAGATTTGAATTTGATGAAATTTGTTCAAATCACTAATTTGGTCATATTTTGAGTTTTACAAAGTATTTTGATTGATTCTTTTTGCTACTGTTTTATTATGGTTTTGTCTATCTAGTAGCATATACTTATTTATTTTTACTTTATTTTTAAATTAGGTTTTAGCAAAACAGTACTGTTTTAGTTATAGTTTTGTTTTAGTCTTTTCTTTATTGTTTTTATTAGTTTCAAATTATTTCTTTTTGTCACTTTTGAAAAATTTAGTTTTGTTTCATTAGTCAACATAAGAAAATTTTATTTTTATTTTATAAATTTGTTTTCTTAGTTTTGTATGAAAACTTGTTTAGGTCATAGTTAGTGTTTCATAAAAGCTTTTTATTTGTTTCTTTTTGCTATTAAAAGTTTATGAAAAATACTTTCTGTTAAAATTAGTTGTTTTATATTTTCTTTTCAGATTATTTATTATGTTGGTATTTCCTTTGATGTTAAATTTTACTTAGGACAAAACTATTTTTGTGTTATGTCTTAGAGTTTTCTTTAGTAGTTTTGTCGTGTAGTTTTCCTTTGTTTTTAATTGGTGTCCCTTGATTTGCATTTTTATTTGTTGGTTTTATTATGAGTGTTAAAATTGTTTGCTAGGATATTTGCTTATGTGAATGCTATGTTTGACTATATAGATTTTCAACGGAGTGACGATTAGTTCTACCAAGTCATTTTCGACAAGCGTTGTTATCTTCATCAAGTATTACCAGCAAGTTCACTTTGACCATGCTTTCATACCTATGTTTTATTGCATTTAGTGGCATCTTTGCATCCACCCTCCAAAGAGTGTTATTGATTCTTGTAGTTGAGTAGTATGCCTGAGGTAGGAACCCATCACCTGTTACCAAGCCCGGACGCGTATTTATTTTAATGCTACGCTATAGTAGACGGGGTTGGTATGAGTGCTCGAGAGTGGTGTGAAGAAGGAGGACTCTCGTCAATGACGACAACTCCATGATGGCATCTGCAAGGACTGCATTTTCAAGGCCTCAAGACTTCAAGACTCGAGACAAGAATTCAATACACACTCATTGGGTGAAGGACGGTTGTGGGCACCTGGAGAAACCGGTGGTTGGCGGGATGCATGGAGAAGCGCCATGACATCTTGCGAAAGCTTCACCCAGACTCAAAGAGACGGAAGAATACTTCATGCCCGGAAGCTTACCTGCAACCTCAAGTCACTATGGGCTCTGGCTTGGTTGACCTTAGTTGTGACTCTGGTGGGACGGTGCTAGCAGATGTAGAACTACGGTAGGATTGGATGAGCACGGACGGTGGCGGAGGAACTCTTGGAAGACCATGTTTGGTCATCTTGTTCTCAAACACCACGAAGTGCGAGAACGTAAAGAGAGGATCGAATCTTGCGGGTAAAGTGTACAAACCTCAAGAGGGTTTAAACCTAATCGATTAGCCGTGTCCCGATGCACGGACAATTTGAGCCTCGGACTTGGATCTATCTTGGAACTCTCAACACGGATTGATAACTTAATTGTGGGCAACTTATGATGATTTTGGGCTATGAGACATCGGTTGGCGGAACCATGTCATGATAGAAAACTCCATAGTACATACTTCATTTATTCCTTTGATGTAGGGAAAATAAAACCAGCTTTTACGCAAACAAAACTCGCATACGAGCCACAAAGCCATATTGCATATAGTATAGTTTTATCATCTGTTTTCTCATGTTGTGATCTTGCGGTACATTCAATGTAATCGACCTACACGGCTGCAACGTATCATGTTGCGTATACTTTCTTCGACGAGTAAGAGTTACGATCTGTGGTTACGGTCTACACTCAACCCGCCGATGGCGTTGATGGGACTCCACACCCGTTTGATTGTTTTCGCTGAGTATTACGAGGTATATATCATTTTACGTTATTTATACATGTGATTGCACTTTGATATATACATTGATGTCTTGTGTGTGCCAAAGATCTTGATCGTGGATGGCACAGATACACAGAGGCTTGACCGTCTGAGGTTGGGTTGCTACAACGAGCCTCTCATGCGTCCACCGGTCCACCATGAGCTCAGCATCACCAAGGAAGGCGGGGTTTGGATCAGGAGGCTATACTGGGATGCGTCGACATACACCCACTGCCTCAGGAAGCCCCTCGCGTTTAGGCGGATCTTCATGCTAATGCCCTCGCCCGCCGTCTCGCTCACTGTGTGGAGCGACACGCACCCGGAGCATTGCTTGCCTGCGGTCAACCGCAAGGAGAAGAAGTGGCAGAGCAGCACCACAGAGGGAGCGATGCCCACGATGGCCTCACACAAGAACCCAAAAGCAGATAGGAGGGTGATGGATTCAGGATCAAGGTGCAGTGCGTGGACCTAGTAGTGCGACAACACGACATTGAAGAAGTCCGAAAATGGAGGCAATAAACCACAGAAGAGGGCATGAAGGTGAAGAGCGACGGTGGTGTCCTCCAATGCGGTGGAGGGCAAGGAAGGAGGCTAGATCGTCGTCGCCTTCCACTCATTGGAATCGGCCGCGATCATGGGTAAGATCTTTTCCAACCCCTCGAGATTGATCATGGTGGACCGGCCCAGGGCGGGTTCTGACCCCGTTCGGCGGTCCGCTGCGTCCACGGCTCTGCTCCTCTTCCTCCCGCGGGCCATGGCGATGTGATGAGTCCGAGGTGGCGCAGGATCCAACGAGCGAGGTGCGAGCTTGCTGGAGAAGGAAAGGGCAGAAGACGGGAGCGTGCTGGAGCAATGGTGACCCTGAGGCGCACGCCAAGCTTTTGTTAGTCTGGGCAGTTGCCAAGACGACATGGGAAGTGAAGGCGTCCACGCCCCATCATGCACCACGCATTGAGCCTGGCCTGTAGGCGATTGGGGCCCACGTCGCTTCGCCATTCACTCCTTGCCTTTGCTTTGAAGCCAGATCGAGCACGCCTTGGGCCCGAGGGCTACTATCGACGTTCTAGGATCGGGCGTACCCAGACTTGCCTGCTTGCGGCCCAACGCGTGGCCCCATCGACGGCCCGGTATGGACTAGTGTAACGCCCCCGATGCGGCTATATCTCCCACGTGTCGAGGCACGACTTAGAGGCATAACCGCATTGAAAGCAATGTCGCAAGTGAGGTAATCTTCACACAACCCATGTAATAAATAAGGAAAGAGATACATAGTTGGCTTACGATCGCCACTTCACACAAGACATAAATAAACATCCATCATTGAGTACACTCAAGGTCCGACTACGGAACCAAAATAAAAGAAGATACCCCAAATGCTACACAGATCCCGAATCGTCCCAACTGGGCACCACTATCGATCATCGGGAAAAGACACATAGTAACGACACGTTCCTCGTCGAACTCCCACTTGAGCTCGGTGAGTCACCTGACCGCATCGTCGGAACTCGCAACTGTTTTGAAGTATCGTGAGTCACGGGGACTCAGCAATCTCACACCCGCGAGATCAAGACTATTTAAGCTTATAGGAAGGACGAGTAGTAAAGTGGAGCTGCAGCAAGCGACTAGCATATATGGTGGCTATTTCGCAAAAGAGAGCGAGAAGAGAGGCAAAGCACGGTCGTGAAACTAGTAGCGATCAAGAAGTGATCTGGACTACTTACGCCGACATAACTCCAACATCGTGTTCACTTCCGGACTCCGAGAAGAGACCATCACGGTTACACACGCGTTGATGTGTATTTTATTTGAGGTCAACCGGGTTTTCTACAACCAGGACATTAACAAATTCCCATCGCCTCATAACCGCGGGCACGGCTTTGAAAGATATTACCTGCAGGGTGTCCCAACTTAGCCCATTATAAGCTCTCACGGTCAACGAAGGATATTCCTTCTACGGGAAGACCCGATCAATCTCGGAATCCCGGACTACAAGACATTTCGACAACAATAAAACAAGACCAGCAAGACCACCCGACTATGCCGACAAATCCCGATAGGAGCTGCACATATCTCGTTCTCGTGGCACACCGGATAAGCTAAGCGACAGAACCGACGTAATCCAAGTTGCCAAGGAATGGTCCCAGACGGTGCTCTAGTTTGGACCAACGTCAAGGAGCACCGCCCGGGGTTTAAAATAAGATGACCCTCGGGCTCGCGAAAACCCGGGAAAAGGCTTAGGTGGCAAATGGTAAAACCAATGTTGGGCCTTGCGGACGAGTCTTATTCAAAGCGAACTGTCAAGGGGTCCCATAAATCACCCAACCGTAAGGAACGCGAAATCAAGGAACATAACACCGTATATGACGGAAACTAGGGTGGCAAGAGTGGAACAAAACACTGCATAAGGCCGAGCCTTCCACCCTTTACCAAGTATATAGATGTATTAATTATAGCAGATATATATTGTGATATCCCCAACAAGTAAACATGTTCCAAAAGGAACAATAACTCCATGTTCCCACAAGGAACAAACTTCACTTCACTGCACTAGCAACGCTATAAGAGGACTGAGCAAGGCGGTAACATAGCCAATCAACGGTTTGCTAGGAAAGGATGGTTAGGGGCTGACATGGCAATATGGGTGGCATGATATAGCAAGTGGTAGGCATCGCAGCATAGGCATAGCAAAAGAGCGAGCAACTAGCATAGCAAAGATAGAAGTGATTTCGAGGGTATGGTCATCTTGCCTGCAATGTTCTCAGAGTTGTCGAAAGCTTGATCCTCGTAAGCGTTCTCAACAGGTTCCTCGTTCACGCACTCGTCTCCCGGCTCTACCCAAAGCAACAACACAAACAAAGGAACCACAATAAATCACGGTGCAATGCACAATCAACATGATGCAAAACATGACATGATATGCGGGATGTGATATGCAATGCGTATGCGCGCTCCGGAAGGTAAATGATGAACCAGGCATCAACTTGGCAACCCAAGTATGCCACTGGAAAGATGAGATGATTTCGGTTGAAATCGATATAAAGATCACCGGAATCGGATACACGGTTTGGAAATGACAAGCAAAACAAGAATGGCACAAATCTGCCATTAACAGCATGATGCCACTTAGCAAGCAACAATTAATTAAGCTACTGCACCCAAACGTATCAACAAAGTATATGGCAGTGATCTACACAAGATGCTCGACAAAAGATGAGCACTGAGCTACGGCTAGTTCACAACATAACAGGTTCAAACAAGCATGGAAAAAGTGCACAAAATATCAGGCTGGACATGGCAAAAACAGCATCAGGTTGCAATGTTCAGAGTAACAAAACTACATGCTACAGGAACTTAAAATAGCAAAGCATGGCATGGCATGAATCTACTCAAAGCATAGAATAAAAGTCCCTTACTGACCATAAGCCAAAAAGGATTAGAAAATATAGTAACACCCATGTCAATATTGAAAGTTTCGTTAACAGATTCAGCAACATGACATGTCAAAAACTGATAACAAGTAGGCATGTTTACAAGCTCAATGCACTCACTACAGAGCCTTATATGATAAACTAAGCATACATACATCAAGAAGACATGGCATAGAAGACATACATGGCAATAACAATAACATAGCATACATGGATCAACCACAACAACCTTGGCAAAATTGAATAACCTGTAAACAATCTGCCAGGAAACATTTGATAGCAAAAGTAGAGCTCGATTGACTCAAGCTATGGCACTCCATAATTGCAAACAAGGGCATGGATGGATAGAGCAATACATGCTTAACAAAACATCCTTACTGAAGTATCTCAAAATATGCATGGATCTCTCGGTAGCATCAAGTTAACATGGCATCAAAAATCAGCTAAACAAGACTGAAATCAGCAACATCAGGACACCTACTTTGCATGCTTGTGCTAGTCACCACATAGATCACAAAAATACATGGCATGCACCCCTGAAAGATGGCATGACATATTACAAAACACATGTAGGACTCAAATTCATAGGGTGCACACATCAATCATGGCAAAAATAACAAAAGTGCAAGTTCTGTTAAGAAACAGAAACTAACATCACATAGCACTCTTCCAACAGCATTTCGGGCATCAAGATGAGCTCAAATGAAAATTATGCAATGAGATGAAATGATCTACTCTTCGAGGCGAACATTTTGACATATTATACGCGCAAAATGGACCTACAGATGTAAAGATACACTCCGTTGAAAATGCAACAAAATAACAATAATAGAAAAGACTTGGGGAAAAAAAGGAGGGGAAGAGAGGTCAACGGCGGCGCGCGAACCGAGGCCGGATCGGGCCGGCCGGATCGGTCGAGGGCGGCGGCGGCTCGGCTCACGGAGGAGGCGGCGAGGAGGAGCGCGCGGCCGGGTCGGGCCGACGGGCGCCGGAGACGGCGGTCTTGATGGGGGGCCACGGCCCGGCATGGCATGGCAATGTGAAAAAGCTGGCGCCGGCGGCGGCGGCGCTGGCAAAGCGAGAAGTCGCTGAAGGCCAGGGCGGCAAGGCTGGAGGTCGGCGAGGAGGCGGGAGGCGGGCATGGCGCGGCCATGGCCGGATGGACCATGGGGCCGGAGCGGGCGAGAGGGCTGGGCGCTGGAGCGGCGGCAAGAGCCACGTGGCGGCCTCCCACCTGGCTGCGGGCGGCGGCGGCGAGTGTCCGCGTGGCGGACACGTCCCGGCCGTGTGGAGGGAAAAACTAGGGTTTCGGGAGGAAGACCCCGATTTGGACGGGGAGATGTTTAAATAGGCATAGAGGAGCTAGGAGAGTCCAAATGAGGTGTAGTTTTACCACACGATCGTGATCGAACGACGGAGAGCATGGAAGTGACTTAGATGGGTTATTGGGCTGTTTTGGAGGGTGTTGGGCTGCAACTTAAAAGAGGCCTTTTGAGAGTGCTGGTTAACGTTGGAGTACCAAACTAGCTCAAATGACCGAAACTTGACCGGTGGTCTACGGTGGTATAGTATACCAAGGCCACTAGACAAACCTCGGTCCATTCCGAGAAGGTTTAGTACCCCACACGGAAAAACGTAAAAGGGGGCTGGGGAGATAGGAGTGCCGGATTGCAAAACGGACAACGGGAAAAATGCTCGGAATCATGAGACGAACACGTATGCAAATGCGATGCACATGATGACATGATATAAAATGCATGACATGGACAAAATGCAAAATGAAGAAAACCCGACCACGGAGGGAATATCATATCACAATGCCGAAAATGGCAAGAGTTGGAGTTACAAATAAGGAAAGTTACTTCCGGGGTGTTACAACTAGCTACAAGATCCTGCAAGCAAGACCCCTCATGAGCCCCCCGGCCTCGCGAGGCGGACGACACCAAGACCTCCCGAGGGGTAGCTCTCCAAGCCTTCCTCCCGAGGAGAGGAGATCTCTATGCAAGCCTCCCGCCTCACAAGGTGCGTAGTGACGTGAGCCATGACGACCAAGGCCAGGTGGGCGCCAGCGGGCACATAGGAGGACGATTTCCTCTTTGGTGCTAAGGAGGTAAGGACATACGTGGGTTCCTAAGGAATCCCCCAAAGGTTTCCATTCTGGTGCACCGAGACCAAGACCACGAGCGTGGCAGGATGGATGTCATCGTCGAGCCCACCACTACGTCATGGCCAGGAGCTTTGCAGGTGAAGACCACCTTTCGTCAGGATAAGATGTACCTCTTGTCCCCTTTCAAATTGGTCGTTGTGGAATCCCTTCCCGCCTAAGCTATAAGGGAAGAGGACCAGGGCCACTATAAAGATAGGCTAGTCTCCACCGAAGAGGGGGTCGATTCATTCTCTCCCTCTGAGCCCTCGCGAGGCAGCTCACCCACTGTACTAGTTCATCCTCATCCTCCTCGCGAGGTAATCCACCACAAAGCAGGAGTAGGGTTTTACAGCGCATGGTGGCCCGAACCTGGGTAAATTGTTGTGTCCCCCTTTTCCCCGCTCGCACGAACTCGACGAGGCCAAGGCATGAGGTGATGAGCTTGAGGCTGAAGCTAGGTTAGATCTTCGCATACACCCCAGAGTTCGAACCTTGTTTGGGTCCATAGAGCCCCGATTCCGACACTGCCCATGGTGGCCTCACAACGTTCTTAGCAGCGTACTCTGGGTTACAAAATTTTAGTGAAACCATTGCTCAGCCAAGTACCTGCTTATCCATTGTGCGCGTGATTTGTGCTCCCCATACGTTTCTTCTGGATCAGACTTGTACATCATAAAGTTCTAGAGGCAGATCCAGTGCAGCGTTCTCTCTGCGCTGCCTGCTCCCCTTCTTAGTTGACTTTCCACCTGTCATTGGCTTCACAAGTGTTATTGGCTTCACCGAAGAGATTGTCTTTGCTTTACTGGTTAGACATGAACTGGTTTCAGGAGAGTCAATATGACACTATAAGAAGTTTGCAAATGAATGAAGACTATGAGAACCAAGAGACTCGCCCGCCGGCATGTACCTGTGAAAGCATTAGAGATGCGAGGGAAGTAGGAGATGTCGTATGCATTCTCACAGGATTTTGAAGATAAAATCTGTTTGAAGACATTGATCTCATAGTGCGAATGTTGAGGAACGTAGTAATTTCAAAAAAATTCCTACGAACACGCAAGACCATGGTGATGGCATAGCAACGAGAGGGGAGAGTGTCCGTCCACGTACCCTCGTGAGACCGAAAGCGAAGCGTTATAACAACGCTGTTGATGTAGTCGACGTCTTCACGATCCGACCGATCCAAGCACCGAACGACGGCACCTCCGAGTTACGCACACGTTCAGCTCGATGACGATCCCGGACTCGATCCAAAGAAAGTGTCGGGATGAGTTCCGTCAAGACGACGGCGTGGTGACGATGTTGATGCTCCACCGACGCAGGGCTTCGCCTAAGCTCCGCGACGATATGACTTCTCCGCAGGCTTCACCTAAGCTCCGCGACGATATGACCGAAGTGGAATATGGTGGAAGGGGGCACCGCACACGGCTAAGGAACGATCCGTAGATCAACTTGTGTGTCCTAGGGTGCCCCCTGCCCCCGTATATAAAGGAGCCAAGGGGGAGGTGGCCGGCCAAGGGAGGAGGCGCACCAAGGGAGTCCTACTCCCTCCGGGAGTAGGATTCCCCCTCCAATCCTAGTTGGATTAGGATTCCGGAGGGGGAAAGAGAGAGAGGGGGGCCGGCCCACCTTTCCTAGTCCTAATAGGACTAGGGAAGAAGGCGCGCCACCTAGGGCTGGCCCTTTCTCCTTTCCTCCAAGGCCCACTATGGCCCATGTAGTTCCCGGGGGGTTCCGGTAACCTCCCGGTACTCCGATAAATTCGATTTCACTCGGAACACTTCCGATGTCCAAATGTAGGCTTCCAATATATCAATCTTTATGTCTCGACCATTTCGAGACTCCTCGTCATGTCCGTGATCACATCCGGGACTCCGAACAACCTTCGGTGCATCAATACTTATAAACTCATAATGAATCGTCATCGAAGCGTTAAGCGTGCGGACCCTACGGCCGAGAACTATGTAGACATGACCTGAACCATTCTCGGTCAATAACCAATAGCGGAACCTGGATGCCCATATTGGTTCCTACATATTCTACGAAGATCTTTATCGGTCAAACCGCATAACGACATCGTTGTTCCTTTGTCATCGGTATGTTACTTACCCGAGATTCGATCGTCGGTATCCAATACCTAGTTCAATCTCGTTACGGTAAGTCTCTTTACTCGTTCAAGTAATACATCATCTTACAACTAACTCATTAGTTGTAATGCTTGCAAGGCTTAAGTGATGTGTATCACCGAGAAGGCCTAGAGATACCTCTCCGACAATCGGAGTGACAAAACCTAATCTCAAATCGCCAACCCAACAAGTACCTTTGGAGACACTGTAGTACTCCTTTATAATCACCCGATTCGTTGTGACGTTTGGTAGTACCAAAGTGTTCCTCCGTAAACGGAGTTGCATAATCTCATAGTTACAGGAACATGTATGGGTCATGAAGAAAGCATTAACAACATACTAAGCGATCAAGTGTTAAGCTAATGGAATGGGTCATGTCAATCACATCATTCTCCTAATGATGTGATCCCATTAATCAAATGACAACACATGTCTATGGTTAGGAAACATAACCATCTTTGATTAATGAGCTAGTCTTGTAGAGGCATACTAGTGACTATCTGCTTGTCTATGTATTCACACATGTATTATGTTTCAGGTTAATACAAATCTAGCATGAATAATAAACATTTATCATGGTATAAGGAAATAAATAATAACTTTATTATTGCCTCTAGGGCATATTTCCTTCAGTCTCCCACTTGCACTAGAGTCAATAATCTAGATTATAAAGTAATGATTCTAACACCCATGGAGTCTTGGTGCTGATCATGTTTTGCTCGTGGAAGAGGCTTAGTCAACGGGTCTGCAAAATTCAGATCCGTATGTATTTTGCAAATCTCTATGTCTCCCACTTGGACTTGGTCCCGAATGGAATTGAAGCGTCTCTTGATATGCTTGGTCCTCTTGTGAAATCTGGATTCCTTTGCCAAGGCAATTGCACCGAGATTGTCACAGAAGATCTTCATCGGTCCCGATGCACTAGGTATGACACCTAGATCGAAATGAACTCTTTCATCAGACTCCTTCATTTGCTGCTTCAAGCAGCTATGTACTCCGCTTCACATGTAGATCCCGCCACGACGCTTTGTTTAGAGCTGCACCAACCGACAGCTCCACCGTTTAATAAAAACACGATCCGGTTTGCGATTTAGAATCGTCCGGATCGGTGTCAAAGCTTACATCGGCGTAACCATTTACGACTAGCTCTTTGTCACCTCCATATACGAGAAACATATCCTTAGTCCTTTTCGGTATTTCGGGATGTTCTTGACCGCTGTCCGATGATCCACTCTGGATTACTTTGGTACCTTCTGCCAAGCTTACAGCCTAAGCATCGTCGGTCTGGTACTGACATTGCATACATGATAGAGCCTATGGCTGAAGCATAGGAACATCTTTCATTTTCTCTATCTTCTGCTGTGGTCGGGCATTGAGTCGACTCAATCTCACACCTTATGTCTGAGTAAAAACCTTTCTTTGCTCGATCCATTTTGAACCTTTTCAAAACTTAATCAAGGTATGTGCTTTGTGAAAGTCCAATTAAGCGTCTTGATCTATCTCTATAGATCTTGATGCCCAATATGTAAGCAGCTTCACCGAGGTCTTTCATTGAAAAACTTTTATTCAAGTATCCTTTTATGCTATCCAGAAATTCTATATCATTTCCAATCAATAATATGTCGTCCACATATAATATTAGAAATGCTCTGAGCTCCCACTCACTTTCTTGTAAATCTGAGGCTTCTCCAAAAGTCTCAGATAAACCCATATGCTTTGATCACACTATCAAAGCGTTTATTCCAACTCCGAGAGGCTTGCACTGGACCATAAATTGATCATTGGAGCTTGCACACTTTGTTAGTACCCTTTGGATCGACAAAACCTTCTGGTTGCATCATATACAACTCTTCTTCTAGAAATCCATTCAAGAATGCAGTTTTACATCCATTTGCCAAATTTCATAATCATAAAATGCGGCAATTGCTAACATGATTCGGACAGACTTAAGCATCGCTACTGGTGAGAAAGTCTCATCGTAGTCAACCCCTTGAACTTGTCGAAAACCTTTCGCAACAAGTCGAGCTTTGTAGACAGTTATATTACCATCGGCGTCGGTCTTCTTCTTAAAGATCCATTTATTTTCAATGGCTTGCCGATCATCGGCAAGTCAACCAAAGTCCATACTTTGTTCTCATACATGGATCCCATCTCAGATTTCATGGCTTCCAGCCATTTTGCGAATCTGGGCTCACCATCGCTTCTTCATAGTTTGTAGGTTCGCCATGGTCAAGTAACATGACTTCCGAATAAGATTACCGTACCACTTTGGTGCGTATTTTACTCTGGTTGACCCACGAGTTCAAGAGTAACTTGATCGAAGCTTCATGATCATCATCATTAGTTTCCTCACTAATTGGTGTAGTTGCCACAGAACCATTTCTTGTGATGAACTACTTTCCAATAAGGGAGCGATATCTGATTATCTCATCAAGTTCTACTTTCCTCCCACTCACTTCTTTCGAGAGAAACTCTTTCTCTAGAAAGGATCCGAATTTAGCAACGAAAATCTTGCCTTCAGATCTGTGATAGAAGGTGTACCCAATGATCTCCTTTGGGTATCCTATGAAGACACATTTTTCCGATTTGGGTTCGAGCTTATCTGGTTGAAGTTTCTTTACATAAGCATCGCAGCCCCAAACTTTAAGAAACGACAACTTTGGTTTCTTGCCAAATCACAGTTCATAAGGCGTCGTCTCAACGGATTTTGACGGTGTCCTATTTAACGTGAATGCGGCCGTCTCTAAAGCATAACCCCAAAAGCGATAGCGGTAAATCGAAATAGACATCATAGATCGCACCATATCTAGTAAAGTACGACACGACGTTCGGACACACCATTTCTCCGTGGTGTTCCGGGTGGCGTGAAACTGAAACTTCCACATTGTTTCAAATGTAAACCAAACTCGTAACTCAAATATTCTCCTCCACGATCAGATCGTAGAAACTTTATTTTCTTGTTACGATGATTTTCCACTTCACTCTGAAATTCTTTGAACTTTTCAAATGTTTCAGATTTGTGTTTCATTAAGTAGATATACCCATATCTACTCAAATCATCTGTGAAGGTGAGAAAATAACGATACCATGGCGTGCCTCAACATTCATTGGACCACAAACATCGGTATGTATGATTTCCAACAAATCAGTTGCTCGCTCCATAGTTAGGAGAACGGCGTTTTGGTCATCTTGCCCATGAGGCACGGTTCGCAAGTACCAAGTGATTCATAATCAAGTGATTCCGAAGCCCATCGGTATGGAGTTTCTTCATGCGTTTTACATCGATATGACCTAAGCGGCGATTGCCACAAATAAGTTGCACTATCATTATCAACTCTGCATCTTTTGGCTTCAACATTATGAAATGTGTATCACTCTTGTCGAGATTCAACAAGAATAGACCATTCTTCAAGGGTGCATGACCATAAAGATATTACTCATATAAATAGAACAACCATTATTCTCTCGATTTAAATGAATAACCGTCTCGCATTAAACAAGATCCAGATATAATGTTCATGCTCAACGCGGCACTAAATAACAATTATTTAGGTCTAAAACTAATCCGAAGGTAGATGTAGAGGTAGCGTGCCGACCGCGATCACATTGACTTTGGAACGATTTCCCACGCGCGATCGTCACCTCGTCCTTTGCGCTGCTCGTCTATTCCGTAGTCCTGCTTTGAGTTGCAAATATTAGCAATGAACCAGTATCAAATACCAGTGCTACTACGAGCTCTAGTAAGGTACGCATCAATAACATGTATATCACATATACCTTTGTTCACCTTGCCATCCTTTTATCCGCCAAATACTTGGGGCAGTTCCGCTTCCGATGTCGATCGCTTGCAGTAAAACACTCGATTTCAGGCTTAGGTCCGGACTTGGGTTTCTTCTCTTGATCAGCAACTTTCTTGCTGTTCTTTTGAAGTTTCCTTCTTCTTCCCTTTGCCCTTTTCTTGAAACTAGTGGTCTTGTTGACCATCAACACTTGATGCTCTTTCTTGATTTCTACCTCCATGCTTTTAGCATCGCGAAGAGCTCAGAATTGTCTTAGTCATCCCTTGCATATTATAGTTCATCACGAAGCTCTTGTAGCTTGGTGGCGATGATTGGAGAATTACATCACATGACACTATCATCCGGAAGATTAACTCCCGGCTGAATTAAGTGATTGTTATACCCGGACATTTTGAGTATGTGCTCACCGTGAACTATTCTCCTCCATCTTGCAGCTATAGAACTTATTGGAGACTTCATATCTCTCAATCCGGGCATTTGCTTGAAATATTAACTTCAACTCTGGAACATCTCATATGCTCCATGACGTTCAAAACGTCGTTGAAGACCCGGTTCTAAGCCGTAAAGCATGGCACATCGAACTATTGAGTAGTCATCGACTTTGCTTTGCAGACGTTCACAACTTCGCTCGGCATCTCGCAGCAGTTCTGTCACCCGGCGGTGCTTCGGGGCGTAATTTTTACGTGCAGCAATGAGGATAATCCTCGTTACGGACCCGATCGTGTAATTGCTACCATCATCTTTCAACTTTGCTTTCTCAAGGAACGCATTAAAATTCAACGGAACAAAAAGACGAGCCATCTATCTACGGTAAACATAGACAAGCAAAATACTATCGGTACTAAGTTCATGATAAATTTAAGTTCAATTAATCATATTAAAAACTCCCACTTAGGCAGACATCTCTCTAGTCATCTAAGTGATCACGTGATCCAAATCAACTAAACCATGTCCGATCATCACGTGAGGCGGAGTAGTTTCAATGGTGAACATCACTATGTTGATCATATCTACTATATGATTCACGTTCGACCTTTCGGTCTCCGTGTGCTCGAGGCCATATCTGTTATATGCTAGGCTCGTCAAGTTTAACTTTGAGTATTCGCGCGTGCAACTGTTTTGCACCGTTGTAGATGGACGAGAACTTATCACACCCGATCATCACGTGGTGTCCGGGTACTACGAACTTTGGCAGCGGTGCATACTCGTGGAGAACACTTCTTGATAATTTTAGTGAGAGGTCATCTTATAATGCTACCGTCAATCAAAGCAAGATAAGATGCATAAAGGATAAACATCACATGCAATCAATATAAGTGATATGATATGGTCATCATCATCTTGTGCTTGTGATCTCCATCTTGAAGCACCGTCATGATCACCATCGTCACCGGCGTGACACCTTGATCTCCATCGTAGCATCGTTGTCGTCTCGCCAACTATTGCTTCTACGACTATCGCCATTGCTTAGTGATAAAGTAAAGCAATTACATGGCGTTGCATTTCATACAATAAGCGACAACCATATGGCTCTCGCCGATTGCCGATAACTCGGTTACAAAACATGATCATCTCATACAATAAAATATAGCATCACGTCTTGACCACATCACATCACATCATGCCTGCAAAAACAAGTTAGACGTCCTCTACTTTGTTGTTGCAAGTTTTACGTGGCTGCTACGGGCTGAGCAAGAACCGTTCTTACCTACGCATCAAAACCACAACGATAGTTTGTCAAGTTGGTGCTGTTTTAACCTTCGCAAGGACGGGCGTAGCCACACTTGGTTCAACTAAAGTGAGAGAGAGAGACACCGCCGGTCACCTTTAAGCAACGAGTGCTCGGGCGGTGAAACCAGTCTCGCGTAAGCGTCTGGCGTAATGTCGGTCCGGGCGCTTCATCTCACAATACCGCTGAACCAAAGTATGACATGCTGGTAAGCGGTATGACTTATATCGCCCACAACTCACTTGTGTTCTACTCGTGCATATGACATCAACGCATAAAACCTGGCTCGGATGCCATTGTTGAGGAGCGTAGTAATTTCAAAAATTTCCTACGAACACGCAAGACCATGGTGATGGCATAGCAACGAGGGGAGTCGTCCGCCCACGCCCTCGTGAGACCGAAAGCGGAAGCGTTATAACAACGCGGTTGATGTAGTCGACGTCTTCACGATCCGACCGATCCAAGCACCGAACGACGGCACCTCCGAGTTACGCACCGTTCAGCTCGATGGCGATCCCGGACCGATCCAGCAAAGTGTCGGGATGAGTTCCGTCAAGACGACGGCGTGGTGGCGATGTTGATGCTCCACCGACGCAGGGCTTCGCCTAAGCTCTGCTGACGATATGACTTCTCCGGTAGCAGGCTTCGCTAAGCTCATGACGATATGACCAAGTGGAATATGGTGGAGGGGCACCGACACGGCTAAGGAACGATCCGTAGATCAACTTGTGTGTCCTAGGGTGCCCCCGCCTCAGATATAAAGGAGCCAAGGGAGGTGGCGGCCAAGGGAGGCGCGACAAGGAGTCCTACTCCTCCGGGAGTAGGATTCCTCCAATCCTAGTTGGATTAGGATTCCGGAGGGGAAAGAGAGAGAGGGGGCGGCCCACCTTTCCTAGTCCTAATAGGACTAGGGAAGGGGGCGCGCCACCTAGGGCTGGCCCTTTCTCCTTTCCTCCAAGGCCCACTATGGCCCATGTAGTTCCGGGGTTCGGTAACCTCCGGTACTCGATAAATTCCGATTTCACTCGGAACACTTCCGATGTCAAATGTAGGCTTCAATATATCAATCTTTATGTCTCGACCATTTCGAGACTCCTCGTCATGTCCGTGATCACATCCGGACTCGAACAACCTTGGTGCATCAATACTTATAAACTCATAATGAATGTCATCGAAGCGTTAAGCGTGCGGACCCTACGGCCGAGAACTATGTAGACATGACTGGAACCATTCTCGGTCAATAACCAATAGCGGAACCTGGATGCCCATATTGGTTCCTACATATTCTACGAAGATCTTTATCGGTCAAACCGCATAACGACATCGTTGTTCCTTTGTCATCGGTATGTTACTTACCCGAGATTCGATCGTCGGTATCAATACCTAGTTCAATCTCGTTATCGTAAGTCTCTTTACTCGTTCAGTAATACATCATCTTACAACTAACTCATTAGTTGTAATGCTTGCAAGGCTTAAGTGATGTGTATCACCGAGAAGGCCTAGAGATACCTCTCCAGACAATCGGAGTGACAAAACCTAATCTCAAAATCGCCAACCCAACAAGTACCTTTGGAGACACTGTAGTACTCCTTTATAATCACCCGATTCGTTGACGCGTTTGGTAGTACCAAAGTGTTCCTCCGTAAGCGGAGTTGCATAATCTCATAGTTACAGGAACATGTATGGGTCATGAAGAAAGCATTAACAACATACTAAGCGATCAAGTGTTAAGCTAATGGAATGGGTCATGTCAATCACATCATTCTCCTAATGATGTGATCCCATTAATCAAATGACAACACATGTCTATGGTTAGGAAACATAACCATCTTCGATTAATAAGCTAGTCTTGTAGAGGCATACTAGTGACTATCTGTTTGTCTATGTATTCACACATGTATTATGTTTCCGGTTAATACAAATCTAGCATGAATAATAAACATTTATCATGGTATAAGGAAATAAATAATAACTTTATTATTGCCTCTAGGGCATATTTCCTTCAGCGAAGACATTCACTTATTAGGATAAGTTGGTTCCAGATTTGTACGAATCCATGAATAAGTACATGTGAGGAATCAAACTAGTTGTGAAGCATAAGTGAAGGTACTTGCAAATCATGAGATGCAAAAGATGGAAGATCCAGATTTGGAAGTGTCTGAGCAACTTTCTGAAGATCTAGAAAGTTTAATGGATCAAACAGACGGTAAAAAGTGAAGTTTTATTTACCGCTCAATAACAAAAGAAGAAATGCAAGACGAGTTGAAGAGGAGGCCGAGCAGTTTGATCTCCCGCGCCCTAATTTGGCGGCGGAAGACTGCTACTGCGGCGGCAGGGCAAAGATGACCTTGGCCGGCGTGAATACCACGTCGAGGAAGTCGCGGCAGCTAAGCGCTTCTTCTCCGGCAACGACGAGAGCTAGAGATGGTGCTAGGCTTGAAAGCGAGACATCGATGGGAGTAGAGGAATTAATGACTGCGGGGGTGATGTATTTATAAGGAGGGGAGTTGAGCTGTGAAGTTACTGCGCTGCCCCTGGCGATACACATCTGCGCGACGCATGGCATGCATGCGCAGTTTAAACAACTATGCCACGACCCCACGGCATAGCTGGTATGGCGGGCGGTTGTTCCGACTTCTCCAGACAGCATAAAGGATAAGAACAATAAATGCGATTTAAATGTTGGTCTCAAAATCTTCGTCCGACAAGAACACAATGAAGACAATCGACACATGTCAATAGAATGCATATGAAGATTTAGAGAGAGTAGGAGAGATAAACGCAGATGGTGTAAGGGTACGATCACATTCACTTAGTGCAGAAAAAAGACAACTTGAAAACATAGCTATAAGTGAATGTTGTAGAGATTGCTCACGGTTTTAGAGCAGTTTTGAAAACGGTGCGGCACACGACGAGTAGCAGCGAGCATTTTTTTGTGATTTTTTCAAAACCGCTCGTCCGAATGAAGCAAATGATACACCATTGGAAATATATCGTCGACCCACAACTTTTTCATATATATATATTACTTTTTCTAATTCATTACGGTTTAAGAGCAGCTTCAAATTTACTAAATTGTGGAATTCTGTTTTTTTTTCAATTTTTATAAATTTCAGCACTGTTTTGTCTCTAGTTTTTAACCTTTGTCGGAGCGAGGCATGTAATACGCTCATGGAAAGCTATGGACGAGGCACAACTTTAATGTGTAGAAATGTTTTTGAGATTACTTACAGTTTTAAGTTATTTGGAAGTGTCGCAGTTTTAAGTTATTTTTGAAAATCGTGTGGCGGAAACAGTTTTAAGTTTTTAACCGTTCTTCGCGATTTTTTTACAAATCGCTGGTCGGGAATGGTTCAAATGGTACGCTGTTGGAAAGATATCATCGAGGCACAACTTTTTCATATAGAACACTCTCGCTAATTCCTTACGGTTATAGAGCAGTTTTGAAATTACCGAAACACGGACACTCTATTTTTTGCGACACCAAAATCGACGAGGGAACTGCGTCAGACAGAAGAAGGCACTGCTTCACATTGAAAACCGCACTGCATCAGACGGTCAAGCGAAGTGCATGATTTCTTTTATTTAGACATAAATTTTCTCAGGCGAGGAAGTGGATCGGACTTCACATCGGGCATAAGTGAACCGCAACACTGTTGAGAAGTGAACCACATTATTATTTTTGTCGTTTCCGTAATATTTTTTTGCATTTTACATTGAGGGTAAGTGAACCGTGACAGTACCCAAAGTGAACCACGACACTACCGAAAGTAAACCGCATGAGTTTTTGTCATCTCTCTTACATTTTTTGCACTTCACATTAGGCGTTAGTGAACCCCAAAAATATCGAAAAGTGAACCACATTACATTTTTGTTTCCCTAACATTATTTGCACTTCACATAAAGCGCAAGTGAACCTCAAACACTCTTCAAAGTGAACCACATTACCTCTTGATGTTTTCCTAGCATTTTTCATTAACATGTCTTGGATGGCTCAAGAAGGCGAAGTGAGCTGCATTATTTGTTTTTTCATTTCCTAACATCTGTTTTTCCATTTCTCAATGAGTCTACACTATGTGATACGGCTAAAAAGCAAAAAAATAATATTGTTTTGCAGTTTTTTTTGTAATTTTGACTCACGAAGGAAGTGGAATGCTCTTTACAAAATGAAACACATGCCGCACTGGATAAAATTTGTCAAACAAACATATGTTGTTTCCTTCGCCAACGCACTGCATGAACACACATGCCGCACTGCAAAGAACATGCCCACGCACTGCGTGAAACATGCCCGCCAAACGGAACTACAAAATGATTCAAAAATAATAATTCATCATGGAAAGTAGCCGCCACTACAAACTGCAACCGCGGGTGATGCCCGGTCTGAAGATCACACGTGCATGCAGAGTGGCAGTGCACTGCGCCGCCATGCTCGTGCTGCCCCAGCGAAGGAGAAGGAAAGGTGAAAGAGGGTTGTCAATGTCGGCGGCTTCGTCTCTGCGATCCCAGCGAGGTGGTGGCCACTCACAACGTGACTCTGCTGTGGTAGTCCCGGCGAACTGAACATCCACGCGCCGTGAACCGCGCACCAGGAGCCCAGTCAGAGGAGCTGCTCTCACTGGGGGGGTCGTTGGTGTGGAGGTGGATCAGGTCGGCGTGGAGGATCAGCGGTGCGACTCTTGCAACCCCGACGGTCGGAGCAAGGCCCGACTTTTGGCGCCCATCGAGAAGCACCTCACTGGTGGGGTGGGGATGCAGGGAGGCCACCGCAGGGTGGCTGGGGCGGATCCACGCCAGCAGCAGCGCGGGGCATCCGGGGGCAGCGCGTCCGGATCCACACCGGCAGCTGCATGAGGCGCCTTGGGGTGGCGCCGCCAGATCCATGCCGGCAGCCGCACGGGGCTCTTGGTGGCGGCGTGCCTGGATCTGCTCCTGGTTTTGCGCCGGCAGCCGCGTGAGACGCCTGGGACGGTGCGGCGGCGCGGGGAGGTGGCGATCTAGGTGGGGAAGGTCGGGCGATGGTGGAGGACGGGGGAAGAGAGAAAGGGGTTGGGCGGGTGGAATGCGCGTAGAAGGCGACGGGAGGTCGCCGGGATTGGGTGGTGGCTGAGCAACGCTGCGAGAGGGTGGGCCGGGGTGCGGCAGAAAACACATATCCGACCGAGGCGTAAATCAAATCACAAACCGACCGGTCACGAAAAAATTTCACTTTCGACCCTTTGGTGTGGCGCCCGACACGGTGGGCGCCGCACCCTACTATCTGCGCCCTTCCCTTAGGGCGTCGACGTCCTCCGCCAACGTGGCAGCCCTGGTCCATTTGCGGCCCCACAGACAAGATTGCAGCGCTTAAGACTTAGGCGCCACACCTGTAATGTGCAGCGCCTAGCCCTTGGGCGCTGACAAGTGACTTGCTGCCGCCGACCCAGCCCGACCAGGCAGTTTTCTTCATCTTTCCCTCTCGACAGAGAGAGAGCAGGCGGCGGCGCCCCATCTAATCCCCCACATCCTCTCGGATCTCAAGATTTGATCCGTGGATTCGATCCCCAATCCATCCTACTAGGTAAACTCTTCCCTTCTCTTTCTTTTGCTCCGTAAATTTGTTGCCATTCTAGAGATTTGTCCAAGATTTGATGGAACCCTTGATTTGTTTGGTTTGCTCGATTTAGGATGTGTATTCATATTGGTAGTACCGTAGTGTTATTTATTAGTTCACAATATATGATTCTTGTTGGTGAAAGCCTATATTGTTTAGTTTTTTAGATATGTATGAGATGCCTATTTTATAGATAACTATGAGATGTTGATTTTGTAGACATATATGAGAAGTTTGTTTAGATATATATTAGATGTTGAGTTTATTTCAAATATTAGATGTTGAGTTTATTTGAAACATTAGATGTTTAGTTTATTTGAACACATATGACATATTCATTGTGTGAGAAGGAGATGTTGAGATTCTTGTAGTTGAACACATGTTATATGTTTAGTGTATACCGATATTTGAGATGAAGATGAACTCTTATATGTTTATTGTTTGAAATTGTAAGGATGGTTTGGCTTTCGGACGATGTCTCGACGTGCAACACCGGCCTACATGATGCTTGAGAAGGATAAGGTAATAATGAGTAATCTAAATATTTTGCAAATTTGCCTTTAGTTGAAATTTACATGCCCTAAGATTTGTCATTACTTGTTTTTGCGTAAGCTTGAACCTCTGAAGATTCGGTATCACAGGGGTCTCTGGTCTCGCCATGCCTTACGATGAGCGGTACACACCGTACATCAAGCGAGCGGGACTACTCCGTGGATTCATTGGTCAGCCGGTCCACGCCGAATCTGAACGCTTCCACCGGTGTCCGCTCTTGTTGATCGGTGGAGGCCGAGACCCGATTTCCATCTTGGACCGGGAGATGACCGTGGCGCTCGAGGATGTCTCGTTGATCACCGGTCTTGCTATCGACGGAGGCCTCTGTATGAGCACCGATTCGATGGGTGGCGTGAGCGGATGATTGCTCTTATCGGTATGGCTCCTACCGAGGCTGAGGATGATGTAGAGGAGGAGAAGAGAAGAAGAAGAGGGAAAGGAAAGCAGCCGGAGCTGCTTTCACGTGGATTCAAAATAACTTTGCGGCGTGCCCTCCGGATGCCATCGATGATGTGATCCGGACACATGCTCGTGTGTATATGTGGTACATTGTGTCGAGGACTTTGTTTCGACTCCACCGGCAAGAACGCTCCATGGATGTGGTGAAGGCGTTGACCGTCTTCGATAGCAAATGGAGCTGGGGTTCACGACTCTTGCCTACTTGTACAAGCAGTGTAGTTGGTCATTTTGTGATCAACTCATTTCATTAGCAATGCAAGCTTGCTGTCAAGTTAACATTGTTTTTCTTTCATATGTAGCTCGACGATGCGTGTTGCAGGATCACACCTAGTGCGAGCATTGGTGGTAATCTGCTTCTACTTTACGTATGGAGTGGGGCGTCTCGCTCGTTGGACGCCTCAAGAGCGTCCAGTTTGATCCTTGGTATGCGAGATGAACATGATTTAATTACGACGCCCACGTGGGCTTACAAGTGGGATATCGTTTCGAGATGAATTAACGATGTCAATCTCATGTACCAAAAGTACATTGCCGAGTTGGACACGATTACGCTCGAAAGGGTAAGGAGGTCATTACTTTAGTCCTTTCTCATGCTTGCTTGAAAATAGTCATCAAATTTGCATTGTTGCCCTGTTTCATAGGTGGAATGGCAGCCATATGGCGCGGGTGAGAGCTTGGGGTACACCACGGAGTTCCGCCTCAACCCGATGTCAACCACCACCGCATTTAGAATTCCAGGATGGCGATCCGATATGACACAAATTTCCCTTTCAGCAGGTAATACCCTTGTTCTCAGTTGACGCAAAAACCACTCCCAGTTATCATTGTTCTCCACCTCAACCAAAGCGAAAGCCAAAGGCAACACCCGGTTATTGGCATCACTTGCTATTGCAACCAATAAAGTGCCCTTGTATTGTCCAGTCAAGAACGTGCCATCAATGGCGATGACGGGCCGACAATGCTCAAAAGCCCTCACGCATTGCTCAAAGGCCCAAAATGCACGGCCAAATACTCGCACGGTCCTCCCGTTATGAATCAATGTTTGGTGCCCATGAGGCTCAACCACGTGAACCATGCCTGGGTTTGTGGTGGCCATAGCTAACAACAACCTAGGGAGTCGGTTGTATGCTTCCTCCCAATTGCCATACAACATCTTGAATGCGGCTTGCTTCGCCTTCCATGCCTTGCCGTACTTCACCTTGTAATGAAAGATGGCTTTCACAAGGTCAATGACACTCTTGATGCGCATTGTTGGAAGTGTGGATATTTGGTTGGAAAGCTTGTAAGCGATGAACTCGGATGTGAGTTGTTTGTGTTGTTGGTACACAAGCTTGCCATCCGCCCTCTTGTTGTGCCAAGCACATGTGAGTTGGTAGACAACTCACTATGCGCCAAGTGGGACCTCCTTTCCATGGCCTTGCACGCACAATCCATGGACATGTTGGCACTTCACATTTGACCAGTAACGCACATTGACGTCCGAGTTGGCCACTTTATGTGGACGATAATGTGTAACCGAGTAGTTGTCGAGCCACATCTTCAATTCCAAGAAGGATTGAAACTCACAACCGGATATATCCCGTTCTTGCCGTCTTCAAATCACGGTGAGAACTTGGCCTAGCTCCAAGAGATATGCATTTGCCACCATCCACAACAGCTTCATCCATGAGACTAAGATCCTTGAACAATGGTGTCTTGTGATCCCGCTTGAATACCTTCTTGAATGCTTCGCCTCCTTGGCGTGAACCCTCCTCATCAACTTCTTCATCGGGACCATCATCATCCGAGTCCGATGCATATGCAGGGAAAAAGGGATGGATTGGTCCATTGTCTCTGCACATGATATTGGTCGAGATCACCCACATTGTTGTCATGGAGGTCAACTTCGTTGTCATCCTCCTCGTACTCATCATTCTCCTCTTCAAAACCTTCATTTTGGTTGTTTGGAGTCGGGCTCATTGTTGGCCAATCTTGTTGCGTGAATTGAGGTTCACTCATTTGATCTTGGTTCATGGGTGGGGGAGTGCTAGCAACCAACGGGGAGGGGTTCCGGTTCAAGTCTACATTCAAAGTAGACTCAACCTTCTTGGAGGCAAATAACTCAAGAGCCTTGTCTAGAGATTCGGCAACCGTCTCCTTGTATGCAACCCAACGTTGCTCGGAGTTCACACGCATTGTCTTCCAACGGATGTGCATTCCAAAACCAACATTATGCCTTCCCTCGAACTCAACAACGTCACTTGGGTCAATCCAATTCAAATCTTTCCTCACTTGTTCCAAGAGCTCCGCATAGCTAGGACTACTCTCAAACACCATGTCAAGCTCATCCGGGTCCGTCTCAACATTGCCTTTCAAAAAGGCCTCTTTATCCACATGATGAACATAAACACATGTTCTCCCCATCCCTACAATAATAAAAAACACACATATATCAAGTAAATACTTAAGAAAAATATTTGCACACATATGCCCTAACATATATATGAATTAATAACCCTAACCCCACATAACAATTACCACAACCCTAACCATAACATAACCCTAACACCAACATCAAACACATATAACCCTAACCCTAGCATACTATGCAAGCCTAAACAACCCAAATTAGCAAAGAAATATAACATCATTCAACACAAATTTGCAAATCCAAGCAAAACTAGGGTTTCCCCAAACTAGCAAGATTTGAGCAAATGTGACAATTCCTATGGATGAAAACGAGGGATTGGAGGAGATTACCTTAAGGGAGGGTTGGCTTGAAATCCACGGTCAAACACTCGGATTTGCAAGATTTGAGAAAGATTTGATAGGGGAGAGGGAAGAGAGGAGGCCGCAAGGGTTTGGGTGGGGTAGGGGGTGTGGGGTGGGGGTGGGAGGAGAGAGGGTGGGGCCAGCCCAAGTGGAACCACAGTGTCGCGGCGCCCAAGGGCTAGCGCCGCACATTCTGGTGTGGCGCCTAAGTCTTAAGCGCTTGCTGAAGGTTGTCTGTGGGGCCAGAATCGACCAGGGCTGCCTGTTGGCGGGGACGGCGACGCCTAAGGGAAGGGCGCGCACACAGAGGGGTCTGGCGCCCATTGTCGGGCGCCACACCAAAGGGTCAAGAAAGTGAAATTTTTTCGTGACCCGAGGTCGGTTTGTGATTTGATTTACGCCTCGAGTCAGGATATGTGTTTTCTGCCCGGGGTGTTCTTGGCGTCATGGGGAGGGAGGAAGGAGGTGGAGAGGATAAGGGAGTGGGTGGAGTGGAAGGGTCGTCGGGCATTTTTTCTAAAGAAAATGGGATCCCTTCGTGTGGTTCGTTTTTCGTGGCCACGGGGGTAGCGGGTGGTGCCGGCGGAAGAATGTGGAGTCGGATTGGGGTCGTGGTTGTGCGGGAGGTGGGTTGGGGTGTTAGCAAAATAAGGGTCTTAAGGGTGTTAGCAGAACATATATATAGCCAGTCTATTCTGCTAATATTAGCAGAATAATTATTCTCATAACACTTCCGAACTGCACACTCAAAGCAAGTGTACGTCATTGTTTGAAACAAGAGCACTGTTGTACTGAGGCGAGTGAACTTCTCGTTGCAAAAAACTGTACACAGTTTTTTTGGTACTATTTTTGCTCCAATTTTTAGACCGTTTGTCTTAACGAGATGTGTAATATACCGTTGAAAAGCTATGGATTAGGCGCAACTTCGCCATGTAGAAACTTTTTTGAGATTTATTGCTATTTAAGAGTAGTTTCAAAAACGATGCGACATATGATGAGTGGCAGCAAGCGTATTTTTGCGAGTTTTTCTAAACGCTCATCAGAATAAAGCAAATGATACACCACTGGAAAGATATCGTCAAGGCGCAACTTTTTCATATGCATTACTTTCTCTAATTCGTTACGGTTTAAGAGCAGTTACAAATTTACTAAATCACAGAATTCTGTTTTTCAAACTTATTGGTACTGTTTTTGCTCCAATTTTTTAACCATTTGTCGAATGAGGCGTGTGATACGCCATTGGAAAGCTATGGACGAGGCACAACTTTCATATGTACAAATATTTTCAAGATTTCTTATGGTTTTAAATTAATTTTGAAAATAGTGCGCCGGACGACGAGTGACAGCGGCCGTTTTTTCGTGAATTTTAACAAATCACTGGTCGAAATGATTCAAATGAATGCTGTTGGAAAGATATCAATGAAACGCAACATTTTCATGTTGAACACTCTCTCTAATTCCTTACGGTTTAAGAACAATTTTAAAATTACCGAAATGCGGACACTCTATTTTTCACGACACAAATCATCGCATGTACTTCATCAGACAGAAGAATGCACCGCTTCAGACTGAATACACCACTGCATTAAACAGGCTAGCGAACTACATGATTTCTTTTTGTCATATGTAAATTAGAGAAGGTGAACGACACGAGTGTTTGTTGTCTTTTTCATACTTATTATTTCTATATGCACATAGATTGATGGAGTGGACCGCAAGGATAGAGTTAGTGGACTTCATAACTTTTTATTTGCTATTTCTTTTTTACTGCAATGCAAAGGTAGAGTGAACTACTCAGATAAGGATGTTTACAGAGGCAAAGAAATCAAACAACATGGTTGAGAAAAATAAACCGTCACACAATGTTGAACGAACTGCTTTTAAACAAAATCATACACATGTGCCTAAAAAACAACACAAATCATCTGTGAAAAAGAGAAATCCCCCTCAAACCTCACGAATGAGCTGAGCACTGAAACCGCACTAAGCACTGAACTGTACTGCGTCTTAGTGGAACAGAAATCGCGAGCACACTGCGTTGTGCTCAGGGCTAGGGAGTATAGCAGGGGAGAATAACACGCGCCGGACATGTAAAGCCAAACCCCATGGCACTCCATGCCGAACTACACACCAGTTTTTGGAGGTATACCGTAGCATCGCCCGTATGCACTGCAAGAAGGGTGCCCATGTGCACTGCAAAAGGGAGAGAGAGAGAGCTGTCATGCGCATCTCTGCAAGTTGGAGACCGGCTGACCGGCAAGCAAACAAAGTAGGTGGAGAAGGGGGGTCAGCCAGTTCGAAGGAGAGAAGGTTGGAGGCTGTGACCGTTGGTGGAGGAGCTGCTCCTTTCGCGTCTCCGGCAGACTGGAGGAGCAAGGTGTGGCGGGTCCCGGCGCGGCCCCCACGCCTGAGGTGCTGCTGGTGGCGACACTGCACGCCATCATTGGCCGTACCGCAAGTCGTCGTTGGCCGCACTGCATGCCGTCATTGGTCGTACTACAAGGGGTGGAGGGAAGCTCGTCGGCAGGACATGGTGGATCTCGCCCACGATGCAGCAGAGCCCGCCGTGCTGCGCCGACTGGTGTTGCACTACACCTTGGTTCTCGACGCCATAGATCTCCGTGTACTGCAAAACAAAATTCAGCAAGCTGCAAAAAAATAATCAAAGGAACTGCAAACAGGGGGAGGCAGATCCTGTGACGGGCGACCTGCTGGTGTAGCAGGGAAGGAGGGGAGGTAGGGAGGACCACGGCGGGGGTGGCATGGCTCAAACTCGCTCGATCCGTGCGAGAAGAGGATGATGTAGGAGGGAAGAACCCGGATCCGGCGCGGGGATCCATGGATCCGTGGCCTCGGTCACTGTACGCAACAGCGTGGGTCGGGGGCGGTGCGCCGCGGAGGCATAGTGTTGCGCCGTGTTGGTGCACGAGTGGGGCGCCGGCGGTGGGAGATTGGATCATTTGCCACGCTTTATTTGGGGACTTGATGATTTGCCCCGCTTTAGAGCAACTCTAGCAGACCCCGCATTTTGTCGAATTGTAAACTGTGTTTGCAGGTCGCACGGGGGTGCTTATGCAGGTTGAAAAATGCGGCGACAGAACATAAACTGCAAACAAACTCGTAATATTTAAAAAAAGTTGTTTCGCACGAGAAATTTAAGCAGCAGCTCGCCGGAGCTCTTTCGCATGGATGGTTCTTCTTCACATAAAGTTCGTACACTCTACATACATACACATTAAAGGTCAGAGATGTTAGACAGGGCCTACGCTACCGTACCACTACAACAAAATTGAGCTCACCGGAGCTCCTGCGGTAGCTGACCACCGGCGGCGATCAGTCGGAGTCGAGGTCGATGTAGAGCTTTGCCTGCTCTGCCTTCATCACGCAGAGGTCAGCCTCCTTCGATACGTGCGCCTGTGATGCCGTGACGCCCGTCTCAAAGAAGATCCGCTCGTACTCGAGCTCGCGCCGGATGCGCTCTTCCATCTCCTCCTGCTCCCTCGCCGACCGCTCGAGGACGATGCGCTCAAGGAGATCCTCCTGCCCCAGGGGGAGGTAGTCCTCGGGCCCGATGACGCCTCGGCGCGGTGGTGCATCGGGCACGGCCTCCTCCGGCTCCCTCTTCACCGCCTCCTCCGGCTCCCTCTTCACCGGAACGAGCCGCGAGCTTGATGCCCCCGCGGATGAGCACCCCGCGGACCAGTTGCCGGATGAGCTCCCCGCGGACTAGTTGCCGGAGGAGGCGTGGCGGCGGACGGCGAGCTCGAGATCGAAGTCCTCGAGCTCATGGCGGTCGGTCGGCGTCGGCGTCGGTATCATGGTTGAGCCACCGCGCCCCGCTTGCGCCGCCGATCTGGCATGGCGGCGGCGCTCGCCTCATCCCCAAGTCGTCCATGGTTGTCGAAGGCTCGCCGTGGCGACAAATTGAGCGGCGCGGTGGGGAATTGGGGACAAACGCGGCTGCTGGGGATAGGGTTTCGACCAGATCGCTTCGCAAACCCGCAGTTATACTGGCTCGGGGGTAGCGTTTGCGGGCCGCGGCAAAAATCTTCACGGACCGGACACCGATGCAGGCTCTGGTCTGGACAGAATAATGGGCCGAGCCTGTATAATCGCCGGAATCATGCGGGTTCACGCCGGATGCTGGGTCTGCTAGAGTTGCTCTTAGTTAGGATTGGATCATTTGCCCCATTTTTCTTTTTCCTTTAGATCATTTTCCCGAAGTCATGTATTACTGGATTATTAATTGTTATAATTCAACAAATGGACGTGGAATGACCTTTATGCCCTATGATAGTTTTGCTATTTCTCTGCCTAATCTTCTCTCTACCTGGATCGACGGAAGGAGTACCACTGTTCCTAAACTCATATATCTGGTACAGCTGGGAGTAGAAGAGGGGCTAGGGGGACGACCTGCAACCACGTACGTAGCCCCGGGCACAAGCCCAATATGCCGACTCGCCGTGTACTCTCCGGCGAAACTACCTGCAGAGCTGACTCAAGTACTCAACCGATGCTTTTCTAGTTTTCTTGGAGGCTAACTCCTCACGTAGCTCGCATAGATATACACGATCCGCCGGCAGCAGAAGTCACGAAACGCACACAACATGGGGCATGGTGATTAATAGCAATCTTGTTTCTCTGGTCTGCTGTTTGATTATTGGGAGATTACAAAACTGATATAGGTGCATAAAGGACATTCCACATCCATTTTCTGAATCTTCTATACTACTATTAAACAAGCAAACATGTTCAAGGGCGGACGAAAACTCTGCCAATGAAACGTCCCGCGCCCCGTGCCCCGCGTCCATCCAATACATCGCTTCCCTTATCTATACTACTATTAAACAAGCAAACATGTTCAAGGGCGGACGAAAACTCTGCCAATGAAACGTCCCGCGCCCCGTGCCCCGCGTCCATCCAATACATCGCTTCCCTTACCTAAAAAAAATCCCTTCCCGAAGGAAAATACAATCCGAACATGCAGGACCCATGGTTAGCGATGGAAGTTAGGGTTAGGGCGCCGCCGCACTGCCCCATACCTTCATCCGCCATCCGTCCTGTTGCCCTCCCACCATCGCTCTGCCGCCGCCCCCATGTTCCACCCGATGCGCCAGCACGACGCGCCCGGAAGGCCACCCACACATCTCCTTCCTCGGATTCTAGCGAGCTGCGGCGGCAACCACGGTGAACTGTCATGGGTGCGGCCAATCCGAGCTCCAGTTCGGGCAGGTCAACCATGTCTCCACGATGGCGCTGGCCAACCTGGTGGTGCCGGACGCTGCTACTCTCGGCTGTCGCGCGATTGTGTGGATGACGCTCAGCATGTCCCTGTAAGCGCCGGCTACTGCTGCTCTCCGCCCCCATGTAATTATCCAATGCTCGAAAACTATTTTTTTGTCCAGACCGACCTGCTCTTCAATTCTCGCTGGTTTGTGGTTTTTAGACCCCAACCAATCACAGTTAGTGCTAATGGAGAAGAACCTGTTGTTCCTGGAGGCATGGCAGGCACTCCACCATGCTACCACCATTAGTCTCATCCGTGACGAGCTGGTGAACATGTGAGACATGACATGTCTGATTTCAGTTGTGCAAAGTCTGCTTGTACTGCTATCAGTCCTGCCCCTAGCAATATAATTTGTCTGCTGCCTCAACAGCTCACACTTCTGCAAGTCATTACATGCCACCTATTAGTATTGTAGAAAGTACAACTGAATTTGATAATTGGATCAAAATCAAATGCAACTGTCATGCACCTCCTTTGTTTGAATCTGAAATTCTATTAGAAACATGATGGTGTCATGTTTTTGCAGTTCTTATGCCGTCTAACGAATTTTCTTTTCCCACATTTTATTTCAGATGCTGCAACCTTGGTCTATCCTTCACTCGATTCTTGGAACTGTTTGCATTTTCTGAAGTAAGTCTGGCACACGAGGTGCCCTCATGGGTGTAGATTTATCCATATTTAAACACAAAATTGATGTACTACTTTTTTTTCTATACTACTATTAATCTATATACTTATATTATACTACTATTAAATAAGCAAACATGTTCAAGGGCGGACGAAAACTCTGCCAATGAAACGTCCCGCCCCCTGCTCCCCGCGTCCACCCAATACATCGCTTCCCTTACCTAAAAAAATCCCTTCCCGAAGGAAAATACAATCCGAACGTGCAGGACCCATGGTTAGCGATGGAAGTTAGGGTTAGGGCGCCGCCGCACTGCCCCATACCTTCATCCGCCATCCATCCTGCTCCCCCTCCCACCATCGCTCTGCCGCCGCCCCATGTTCCACCCGATGCGCCAGCACGACGCGCCCGGCAGGCCGGTCTTGCCTTGCCGTCCACTCACACATCTCCTCCCTCGGATTCTGGCAAGCTGCGGCGGCAACCACAGTGAACTGCCATGGGTGCGGCCAATCCGAGCTCCAGTTCGGGCAGGTCAACCATGTCTCCACGATGGCGCGGGCCAACCTGGTGGTGCCGGACGCTGCTACTCTCGACCGTCGCGCGATTGTGTGGATGACGCTCAGCATGTCCCTGTAAGCGCCTGGCTACTGCTGCTCTCCGCCCCCATGTAATTATCCTATGCTCGAAAACTATTTTTTTGTCCAGACCGACCTGCTCTTCAATTCTCGCTGGTTTGTGGTTTTTAGACCCCAACCAATCACAATTAGTGCTAATGGAGAAGAACCTGTTGTTCCTGGAGGCATGGTAGGCACTCCACCATGCTACCACCATTAGTCTCATCTGTGACGAGCTGGTGAACACGTGAGACATGACATGTCTGATTCCAGTTGTGCAAAGTCTGCTTGTACTGCTATCAGTCCTGCCCCTAGCAATATAATTTGTCTGCTGCCTCAACAGCTCACACCTCTGCAAGTCATTACATGCCACCTATTAGTATTGTAGAAAGTACAACTGAATTTGATAATTGGATCAAATCAAATGCAGCTTTCATGCACCTCCTTTGTTTGAATCTGAAATTCTATTAGAAACATGATGGTGTCATGTTTTTGCAATTCTTATGCCGTCTAACGAATTTTCTTTTCCCACATTTTATTTCAGATGCTGCAACCTTGGTCTATCCTTCACTCGATTCTTGAAACTGTTTGCGTTTTCTGAAGTAAGTCTGGCACACGAGGTGCCCTCATGGGTGTAAATTTATCCATATTTAAACACAAAATTGATGTACTAATTTTTTTTCTTAATTGTATTCAGTAAGGATTACTTTATTCGTACATTGTTGGCATAAAATTGATGCTCAATCTTGTGGCAGACTTCCTACATTAGGAGACACTTGCCCTGCATCCAATTAAATCGATGAAGTTAGAACAATTCCATACAATGATGTTAGGAGCTAGGGTTTTGCCTGCCTTGGGCGTAGGCTATCTGGGAAGGAGGAGGAGGCGAGGGTGGAGCGGGCTTGGCGGCAGGCGCCGTCTGGCGGTTGAGGCGGCGCAAATGAGAGGGGCGGCTAGGGTTTAGTGTTCGGCTCCTCTGGGAGCCGGGCAATAGAATAGTCTTATTGCTTAATTCCAAAAGAGTCTTACAACCTATATTTATAACCTAGATAACTTGCATAAGAATTAACCTAAGATAACTTGCATAAGAATTAACCTAAGATAACTTGTGGGCTAAGATTGCCGGTGGGCCTCACGGCGCCATAGACCTGGCCGGTCATAACATCTCCCCGCTGCAAAACAGCTCGTCCTCGAGCTGAAAGTCGAGGTAGTCTTGGTGGAACTCCTCGAGCTGCTCCCAAGTAGCGTCCTCCTCTAGTAGTCCAGCCCACCGAATCAACACGCATCAGAGCCTCGGCGCACTGGGCCTTGAGTGCCTTCTCCGGGCAGGAAGGAGACGTCCGTCCGAGGCGGCGGGGGGAAGGGCGGTGTGCTGGTGGATCACCGCGGAATGGCTTGAGCAGCCCGACATGGAAGACATCATGAATGCGCGCGCCGGCCGGAAGTCAAGACGGTACGCCACTTTCCCAATGCGTTCGGGATAGCAAAGGTCCGCATAACGAGGACCAAGCTTCTTCGCGCGTGGGTCCAACGCTGCGAGAAGCGGTGAAGTAGACGCAGCGGACCCAATCGCCCACCGCAAACTCCACCTCGCGATGGTGGCCATCATAGTATCGTTTGGCCAATCTTTGGGCACGAGAAGTCGTTCTTTGGACTTCCGCGAGCATCTCATCACGGCTCCTCGGAAGAGCTCCGGCCGCCTCGGTCGCGTCGAGGCCGCATCCACCGGCAAGATCGGCGGCGGCCGACCATACACCACCTCAAAGGCGAAATATGAAGGCGGAGTGAAAAGAGGTGTTGTAGCGATACTCCGCCCATGAGAGCGATCCACCCATGCGCGAGGGCGATCACCGTAACACAACGCAAATACATGGCAATCACCTTGTTAACGATCTCGCATGGCCGTCCGCCCGAGGTGGAAAGCGATCTTGGCGGAGCTTCACGCCCGCCCGATCGGAAAAGGTCGCGCCATACATGGCCCGTGAACATGTGGTCCCGATCGCGACGATCGAAGAAGGAAACCCGTGGAGGCGGACAATGCCATCGAAGAAGGCCCGTGCGGCGAGATGCCGCTGAATATGGATGGCCAAGGCGATGAAATGAGCATACTTGGAGAAGCGGTCGACCTTTGTGAGAATGACGGATTTGCCGCCCACCTTGGGAAGGCCTCGATAAAATCCATGGAGATGTCGGCCCAAACACGAGATGGAACCTCAAGGGCTGAAGCATGCCGGTAGTCGCGGTGTCTCTGTTTTATTGCGGCCGCACGTGACACAAGACCGTACCCAATCATGGACCAGGCACGATCGCCGGAATGTAGAAGTCGGCGCGGAGGCGGTGGGCGTCTTTCGACTCCTCATGGCCCGCCTCGTGGGCAAGACGCAGCACTGGCAGCGAAGATCGTCGTGTGTCGGGACGAAGATGCGGCGCCCATGGAGAAGCGAGCCGTCGGCTAGTCGCCACGGCTCCTCCGGCTCGCCCGCCGCCATTCTTCTTTGCAAGAGAGGCGTCGGCCGCGATCGCGGTCGCGCGGGCGGATGTCGGCGTAGAGAGGCGAAAGAGGGCCCGTGATGATGCGAAGGCCGTCCCATCACCGCTCCGTCGTCCACATCGGCGTCACGCCGGGACGAGCGTCGGCGGCGGTGTTAAGCGACCGGCGGTACTCGACGGTGAAATCAAAGCCAAAGAGTTTCTTGATCCATCGCGCCGAGGACCGTCGAGAGCCTCGATCGGCATGAACTTGAGGCTGTAGTGGTCCGTGCGGATCCGGAAGGAACGACCCCAAAGATAGGGCCGCCCGATGGCGTCTTGCTGTACCAACCCAATGAGCTCACGCCATATGCCGCCAACTTAAGATGGCGTGCAGCAAATGGACGGTGAAGAAGGCGAGGGTCCATCATACGATGCAGATCGCACCAAACCCCGCACCGGGCGTTGCGGTCGGCGGTGAAGGAAGGTCGAATCCGGCATCGTAGGACGGGTCCCGTCGTAAGGGCCCCTTGAGGGCCTCAAGCGTGGGCGTGGCCTCCTCATCCCAAGAGAAGGCGTCGCGACGGAGTAGGCGTGAGTGGGGCGCGATGAGCCCAAATTCCCGGATGAACTTCGGTAGTACCCATAAGGCCAAGAAACCGCGAAGAGCCCATGGAGACTACAAGGTGTTAGGAGCTAGGGTTTTGCCCTGCCTTGGGCGAGGCTATCTGGGAAGGAGGGAGGAGGCGAGGCTGCGGGCGGCGGCGGCGAGGCGCCGTCTGGCGGGCGGGGAGGCGGCGCAATGAGTGAGGAGGCGGCTAGGGTTTAGTGTTCCGTCTCCTCTGGGAGCCGGGCAATAGAATAGTCTTATTGCTTAATTCCAAAAAGAGTCTTACAACCTATATTTATAACCTAGATAACTTGCATAAGAATTAACCTAAGATAACTTGCATAAGAATTAACCTAAGATAACTTGTGGGCTAAGATTGCCCGGTGGGCCTACGGCGGCCATAGACCTGGCCGGTCATAACACAGAGTCTTAGGTAATTTATGTTCTAACCATGTTATTATTATTGCAAAACCAAATAGGATGCTTAATCTGAGCTATCTCTCACCCCATTTCCTCTAGGTCTCTGCCAATTATTGTTTGTCTTTTGAGGTGAATGTAGCTGCTGGTCATGCTTTAACCACACGTCAATTGCAGGAGTGCGATAGCGCCATCCTGTTCCACAAACCATGTGAAGAATGATGGGTGGTGTAATCCCATGCTAGCAAGAGTGCTAGACATATTTAATAAACTCTTTCGAGCTCATCTTTTGGCCTGAAACACAACTAAACTGCTCCAGTAGTGAGCAATGATTAATAGAACGGAGTTCATTTGATCCATCTGATAAAAATAACTATTGTGGAATAAGAATGAAAACTAATCACGTGTTGTTTCTGCAGTGGAATTCAGGTATACCCTCTCCTCTATTTATTTGACTGTTGTTAGATTGGTTCATCTTGGTCTGACGTGTTAATGGAGTTATTTCTTTCCTCACAGACCCCTTTCAATTGTATCACTTCTCCTTGTTTGGTTACTCTATATTCCCTACATATATCTTTATTATGTTCATCGAGACTTTAGAGTAAGACATTTATTTTGTTCATATTACCTTCAAGGTAACATGGTACCTACAACGCAGGGGGGGGGGGGGGCTAATGGAAATCAGTTCTAATTTCTAAATCTAATTAAGTGGAAGCTTCTCTGTTGTTTGTACTGCAGCCGTGACGATCAGAAGTTCAGGACCCCACTATAGGCAGGAAAAAAGATTAATCTTGGTAAGATACAGTCTTCTGATCACAATCTTACTTTTTTGTTAGTGCTTCCATTACTTTCTATTGAAAAATGCTCAATGGGCTAGGGAGTGGACCCTTTTAGTAAGTTATATGTATAATTGGAGATTACTTGATTTTCTCATCGTTATCTGGTTAGTTATCCCTCACAAAATCAAGTTATAATATATGCAGCATGTATAAGACTAGGAGTATTGGATGGTTGTGATTCGGGAGCGAAAATACTTCACACACGACAATTGCTCTCACGATTCTAGGACGATGGCTTATCCAACAGTGTTGTGCAGTTTTGCCTTTCCAGTGGACGGTGGGATATGCTGTGTCGTCTTGAAATCGTCCCGGGGGTGTCGTCTGTATATCAACGCTCATTTGGGAGTGTGTATTTTGAACGAAGTTTATAGTACGTATAGGGTGATAGATAGGTTGGGTAGGAACTTCTGCTCTAATTTACTATGGTTGTAGTTAAATTAATTTTTGGTTGAATCGTGTCTTTCACACTGATCTTAATTTACTGGATAAATTATACAATAAAGTGGTTTGTGATTTTTTGGTTTTACACTATCCATCGTAATACAGAACTTATTATTCGCACTTCAACTTCCCGTGTAGTGTTAATCAAAATCAATTTGAAAATGCAATAAAATTCTATATGTTCTATATTTTTTTCAAACATGAGCATTGCTGGTTAATAAATTGATTTACATTAATTTCTGAAAAGGGGACCGCACACATGTCCTGGTGCTAAAAGTTTTTAGAAAGGGTTTATGTAATTTTGGTAGTATAAAAGTAACCCAAGTTCTTTAGTATTATCCAGAGCTAGGATATGTAAATGTATAAACACAGGGTAGAAGGTCAGTCAATTTGCAGGGTCTAACCTTGTAGTGCTGCTATTTGTCCCAACCGTCTAGTACTCATAACTAACTTCATTGCCTGCATTGTTAGGCTAAAATATGGAGCCACAAACGGAGCAATTACTAACCATCAGTTCACAGAAACGCAATCTGACCTGAAGTTACAGAGTAGTCAAGGATGATATACTGATATGCCATGACCATCTGATAAGAAGAAAGCAGAATATCTAAAGAAGGAATACATATCCTGCTAGCAAGAGAAAGTTGTGGCGGCCCCTGAGAATATCGATGGACCTAGCTGAAAACCCCACAACTTTATTTCTCCATATATATTTTGCCTTCTAAGGAGTAGTTATTGCCAATTGATTGTCAATAGAATGTCTAGATGCATGAGTATTTGACATCTGCGTTTGTTCTGATCTATAGAAGCAGTGGAAATAATACTTTTATCATTCAGTCAGAAATAACTAAATTTTCATGAAATCTCATATCTTCAGTAATTTGCTCGCAGGAGAGCGATGACTGTGGCAGCAAGCTCGCTAGGGATGGAGAGCACTGCACAGAGAAGGAAGGGAACGTGAATGGAATTGGGCATCGGTATAGTGAGTGTCAGTTTCGGTCAGGCTGCCCACCATGTGTGGTGTTTCAGCTGAAACACCATAAAGCTATTTAATTATTCATGTTTATTTATCTTTCATCTGATCAAATTAAAATGTCTAATCAAAGTTTTGTAATCACATAGGTGGATTATATTGGGGTTTATGGATAGGAATATTTCATTGACTATTTTGAGCATGTATATTTCACTCAAAATTGCCACCATTGTTCTTTGTGGACCAATTCTGATAATACTTGGCAAAAGCATATTAGACTATTATTTTACAATTAATTCTGATTACTATATTTTTGGTAATTTGGAGTACTACCTATTTGGCAGTAATATAGGACACACTTCAGTACAAAATTATTTACCATTTTAGTGGACTCAGAACTGAATGATGATATGGTGAGAAGTAGAAATATGAAAGTGATGAGCACAACAGTGAACACTTATATCGTGTGATTTTGGACAGCCGTTCTAGAAGAGGTCACAAGACCAAACACATCTTGTAACACGAACTCCTAATACCATCAGTGGTGACCTGTCATCAAACAGACAAATGCCAGCTTAGGTCCTGTTCGGATCCACTCCACTCCACAACGCTGCAACTCCCTGGAGTCGGCAGAGCAGAGCAGAGCGATCTGTAGATGGAAATCGCAGAGCTGGGAATGAGCTGCTCCGTAGATCCTGGAAACGATGGAGTTCGTCAAATTTACAGCACACTGCCACCGATAAGTGGCGACCCATTCGTTCACGTTATGTCTCATGCCTTTTCTGCCCTACCACATCTTGAGCTGGAGCTCGCTTGGAGGAGCCGGCGCGTAGGATTTCCTGGAGCCAGTGGATTACCGAACAGGCTCGTAATAGATGAACTTTACTACTTATTGTCTATACTAGTAAAAAAGCCCGTGCGTTGCAATGCGAGAAAAAAATACCACACGATCTTAATTTATAAAAAATGGTCTATAATCTGAGAATTTGTAGCTACGGCCCAAACAAAGATGGTCTTAGCCTACAAAAGCGCAGTTCAAGATTTCATAGGTATTGTATTTCAGCATGGCTTGCATATAGATTTAATCCGTACAAAAAAACAGACAAGTGATCATGCATTTATTCATGTTATATGGGAAATGGGGTATTGTTATGGGCCGGTAAAGGAAAATGACAAAAACAGACTATGACACATTAGCACACTACGGAGACATGTGCATCAAGGGCGGTTTTCAGTTTAAGCATCACCAACTTAGGGTGACTCTTTGTAACGCCCCGGATTCGATGCGCCAGGTGTTTGCCAGTTATTCGCTGTCTTTGCCATGTCATGTGCTTGTGTGTTGCATTTTGCCATGTCATCATTCGCATTTCATATCATATCTTCATGTGCATTTCATTTTGCATATGTGTTCGTCTCATGCATCCGAGCATTTTCCCCGTTGTCCATTTTGCAATCCGGCACTCCTATGTCTCCCGGCGCCCCCTTTTACCTCTTTTCATGTGCGGGTGTTAAACGGTCTCGGAATGGACCGAGGTTTGTCAAGCGGCCTTGGTATAGCACTGGTAGACCGCCTGTCAAGTTTCGGATCATTTGGAGGTCGTTTGGTACTCCAACGGTTAATCGGGTAAACGCAAAAGCCTCTTTGAGTTGCAGCCCAACACCCCTTTCAAAGTGGCCCAAAACCCAGCAAACTCCCCTCTATGCTCTCGCTCGTTCGATCACGATCGCGTGGCCGAAAACCGCACCTCATTTGGACTCTCCTAGCTCCCTCTACCTATATATTGCCCTCCCCCTCCAAAAATTCGCGGATGAATCCACCCTAACCCTAGCCATCTTCATCCTCCTGGCAAGACGGACACGTCACCGCGCGGACATGTCCGCGGCCACCTCACTCCGCCAATCGCGGCTGCCACCTCAGCCCGCCTTGACACCTAATCCCCCCGCCACGCCACCAAGGCTTTCTCTCTCTCTCCCCCCCATGTGGCCATGGGACTCAGCAGGCCCTTGTGAGCAGCGCGCCGCCGCCATCCGCCCGTCCGGCCCGCGCCGCCCCGCCTCCCGGCCGCGCCAGGCTCCTCCTCGCAAAAGCCGCTTGCGCTTGCATGCCTGGCCATGCCGCCGCTTGCCATGCATGGGCCGCGCCTTCTCGCCGCCTCCCTGAGCCGGAGCCGCCTCCGCCGCCTCGCATCCGGCCGCCCGAGGCCTGCCGCCCCCATTGCCGGCAGCGCGCCCTCACCGGCCGCGCTGCTGCCGTTCGCGCCGGTCGCCGCCGTTCCGGCCGGATCCGGGACGGGACCGGCCGGATCCCGCCGCCGCTGCCTCGCCCCGACCCTCGCCGGCTCCTTCCTCTTCTTCTCCGGCCGCCGTCTACCCCATCTCCGGCGAACCTCGCAAGCCGCGCCGCGGTTGACTTCTTCCCCCCCCCCCTCCAATCCACTAAGTCCCGAATCTGTGATTATTTTCATGCATTTTCATCATGCCACAACTCTGTCATCGTAGCTCCGTTTTGTGCGTGTAATATGTCAAAATGTTCGTCTCGAAGAGTAGATCATTTCATCTCATTGCATCATTTTCATTTGAGCTCATCTTGATGCCCTAAATGCTGTTGGAAGAGTTCTATGTGATGTTAGTTTCTGTTTCTTAACAGAACATGCACTTTTGTCATTTTTGCCATGATTGATGTGTGCACCCTATGAACTCGAGTCCTACATATGTTTTGTAATATGCCATGCCATATTTACAAGGGTGTATGCCATGTATTTTTGTGATCTATGTGGTGACTAGCACAAGCATGCAAAGTAGGCTTCCTGATGTTGTTTTCAGCCCTGTTTTGCTGATATTTTGATGCCATGTTAACTTGATGCTACCAAGAGATCCATGCATATTTTGAGATACTTCGGTAAGGATGTTTTGTTATACATGACTTGCTCTATCCATCCATGCCCTTGTTTGCAATTATGGAGTGCCATAGCTTGAGTCAATCGAGCTCTACTTTTGCTATAAAATGTTCCTGGCAGATTATTTACATGTTATTCAATTTTGCCAAGGTTGTTGTAGTTGATCCTTGCATGCTATGATGTTGTTCTTGCCATGTATAGCTTCTATGCCATGTCTTTTTGCTGTTGGTTGCCTTGCCATGCCATGTATTGCTCTGTGGTGAGTGATTCAAGCTCACCAACATGCCTACTTATCGTTGTTTCTGCCATGTATGAATCTGTAATATAACTTGCCATGTTTACATGGGTGCCATAATATTTTCTGATCCTTTTTGGCTTATGGTCAGTAAAGGACTTTTGTTCTATGCAATTAGTAGATTCATGCCATGCCTTTGTTTGCCATGTTAAGTTCCTGTAGCATGTCATTTGATAGCTCTAAACATTGCAACCTGATGTTATTTCTGCTAATGCCTGAAACTGTTATTATTTGCAATCTTGCCATGTCATTTTGAGCATGTTCTAGTGATTTCTGGAGATAACTCAGTGTTCATGTTTTGTAATGCTTTACCTGTACATCATGCCCATTCCTTTTGTTTTCATGTTGAGGTCCTGTAGCATGTTGTTTTGATGCTTGCAATATGCCTAGTTGCTGTTTTGGACAGATTGTTGTTATGTCTTGTATAGTGTGTATGTGTTGCACCGTTGCTCCGTTTGGAGTGTGCTCTATATGAAACTTGCTTGATTTTGCATGTAGTATCATATTATCATGTTGCATCCATGTTTTGAGGTGTTTGCTTGATGTTTGTATGCATTTTGCATCAATGCCATGTTTATCTTGTTTTGCTCATATCTTCTAGGTCGTAGCTCCGAATCTAATGAACTTTATATGTAACTTGACTAGAATTTCATGTAGATCATCGTGGTGCATTTTAACTTGCTGTTTAACAACTTGAACATAAGGTTTATTCAGATCTGGACCAATTTCGAAATTTGCATATGAGGACTTACCGGAGTTGTTCTATGTTGTTTCCGGACTCATTTAAACTTGCTTTGATGCGTTGCTCTTGTATGCATCATCTCTTGCCATGAGTAGCTTCATGTAGTCTTGTCATGCATCATGTTTGTTGTGCTTCATGCCTTGTTCATGTGTGGTGTGTTTACTATGTTGTGTGCTTCTTCTTGTTAGTTCCTGTTTCGTTGCGATCGTGAGGATTCGTTCGTCTACGCTTGGTTCGGCTTCATCCATTCGTCTTCTTCATGGACTCGTTCTTCTTCCTTGCGGGATTTCAGGCAAGATGACCGCTACCCTGGATCTCACTACTATCATTGCTATGCTAGTTGCTCCGTTCTATCGCTATCTTGCGCTACCTATTACTGTTTATCAAGCCATCCCAAATTGCCATGTCGACCTCTAACCTTTTGCACCCTTCCTAGCAAACCATTGTTTGGCTATGTTACCGCTTTGCTCAGCCCTCTTATAGCGTTGTTAGTTGCAGGTGAAGATGAAGTTTGTTCCTTGTTGGAACATGGAGATGTTGTTCCTTGTTGGAACATGTTTACTTGTTGGGATATCACAATATATCTTATTTAATTAATGCATCTATATACTTGGTAAAGGGTGGAAGGCTCGGCCTTATGCGGTGTTTTGTTCCACTCTTGCCGCCCTAGTTTCCGTCATATCGGTATTATGTTCCCGGATTTTGCGTCCCTAACGCGGTCGGGTGATTTATGGGACCCCTTGACAGCTCGCTTTGAATAAGACTTTTCCAAAGAAGGCCCAACATTGGTTTTACCATTTGCCTCACCACCACCTACTTTTCCCTTGGGAGTCGCTCTCTCGAGGGTCATCTTTATTCAGCCCCGGGCCAATGCTTGTCTAAGTGTTGGTCCAAACTAGAGTGCTTTGCAGCGCCGCCTCAAGGAAACTTGAGGTTTGGTTTTAGTTGTACGGACTGCTCATCCGGTCGTGGCTCGAGACGAGATCTGTGCGGCTACTATCGGGGTGTCGGCACGCAGGGAGGCTTTGCTGGTCTTGTTTTATTCTTTGTCGAAATGTCTTGTAGCCGGATTCCGAGACCGATCGGGTCTTCCGGGAGAAGGAATATCCTTCGTTGATCGCGAGAGCTTATCATGGGCTAAGTTGGGACACCCTGCAGGTTTGAACTTTCGAGAGCCGTGCCCGTGGTTATGTGGCGATGGGAATTTGTTAATATCCGGTTGTAGTAAATTCAAAGCAAACTCTTCTAAAATACACCAACCGTGTGCGTAATCGTGAGTGTCTCTTTTGGGGTTGATCGAGAGGAGAACACGGTTTCGGGTTATGTCGGCGTAAGTAGGAGTTCGGGATCACTTCTTGATCATTACTAGTTGACGACCGTTCCTTTGTTTCTCTTCTCGCTCTCATTTGCGTATGTTAGCCAACATATATGCTTAGTCGCTGCTGCAACCTCGGCACTTTACCCTTCCTTTCCTTTAAGCTTTGCTAGTCTTGATACCCATGGTAATGGGATTCTTTGAGTCCTCGTGGCTCACGGACTACTACACCACCGATTGCAGTGTACAGGTTGTGCGATGATCTTGGCGTGAGAGCGATGTTTGCTTGTGTTGGAGTCCTTCTTACGCTTCTTCTTCGATCGGGGATAGGTTCGGTCGGCGGCACTGGGCTAGCGAGGTGGATGTCGTTTGAGCTTCTGTTTATGTTTCGTCCGTAGTCGGATGTTGATCTTGTATATAATATTGATGTATTCTTGTGGCATTTGTGCCTTTTGTATGTATCCCCATCTATTATGTAATGTTGATGTAATGATATCCACCTTGCAAAAGCGTTTCAATATGCGGGTCTATTCTTGGTGGGACTGTCGAGTTCCTTTTGGATAGGGTCGCATATTGGGCGTGACACTCTTGAACAGTTTTTTTACATGCATATTTCTTAAATACATAAAGAGTTGTTAAAAAGATATAGGACTTTTAAGCATAAAGAGAGATTTTTTTGTCTGGAAAAGAACATTTTTGTATGGTCTGCTGTGGACGTAGGTACTTGCGTCCATATTTCATCATTATTTCTTGCTATACATGTCATAGGTATTGGTCCATGTTTCATAATTATTTATATCTTGTCAAACATGTCTTTTATTTTATTTTTTGTCCCGCCTGCCTCCTTTTTACTTTTTGCCATGCATGTCCTCTCTTTCTTCTTTCTTATATATAGGAGAATAGCGCAACATCTCATGTTTATCAGATCTCCTCTGCATTTTATTTTTTATTTTTTATAGCGGACATCCCATCTTTATTGGGTGCATCTTTTATTTCTTGTCATGCATGTTCTTATTTATTGGGTGTCTCTAGCAAATTTATCTTCAATTCCTAGTCCAATCCTGATTTTGCTGAGGTGTTCATCCCCTATCTGAATCACTACCGGTATGAAAGAAAGACGGATAATGCATTATTGATTAAGATTGCACCATAGATATTACTTTTTGGAATCGTTAACAGGTAAAAAAACATCATATTCAGATTCTACATATTTTTCTAATCAAAACTCATATATAACATGTTAAATTTGGAGTTACGGTTTAGAAGATATGAGTATTTTAAAAAGCATTTGATATCTACTGCGGGTTTAATGTCAGAAAAATTAGGTTTTTCTTTTATAAAATAGCATGACGGACTAAGAATACCTATTTATTTTATTAGTAGGTATAGATTATAGACGTGCGTTGCACGTGCATACTTACTAGTTACAATAAGTAAGAATTCATTAGAACAGGTAATAAGGCAAATGATCAAAAGGTTAAGGAAAAATGGGGCAGATGATCTAATCTAAACTAAAACGACGCAAATCAGCAAATCTCCAAATAAAGTGTGGCAAATCATCCAATCTCCCCGTCGGCGGTGGGTCGTGTGGAGGCCGCCGTGGTTGCCGGCGGCGTTGAAGGAAGGCTGGGGCTGCAGGGCAGAGGAAGGAGGAGGGAGATCGGGGCGATAGTGGGGCCGCGGCCACTCGGGATCTAGTGCTTGCGGGGAAATTGGAGGCGTGTTTTGATCGTGGATGCCTGGGTCTGCCGCCGGAGCACTGTGCTCATGGGGGTGAGGCTTGTCGGTGGTGGCGCTGGGCTCAGGGCCTGGGTTTGTGGTCGGAAGGTGGGGTGTTAGTCAGTGAGAAGGTGGGTGGAGTTTGACCGGGGAAGAAGGTCTGTCTGGTAGGGGTGCGGTGGGGGCGTGGGGCTGGGAGGTTTTTTATTTTGGTTTTTGCAGTTTGGTGGGTTCTAGCGCGTGCGGGGGGGTGTGGTGGGGTGTTGGATCGGTGTTAATGAATAAGGTCTTAAGAGCATCTCTAGCAGACCCCGTAAAAAAGCCCCGACCCACAAAATAACCGCCAAAATGCGGGTCGGTGCGAAAAATTCCGCCCGAACAGACTCCGCAAACGCGTCCGGCCCGTAAATATTTTTGAGGGGCGCGGCAAAATCTCGACCCCAACCCGCGAATACGCGGGTTCCCCCTCGGCCCGTCGGTGCCATGCATATAGCGGGAGCGGTTGGTGGGGAGGACATTTCTGCCCGCGCTTTTCCCCACCTACCACCTCCCCTCTCCCCCTCGCCCCCCGCCGGGCCGCCGCCCATGATTCCGGTGAAAGTAGCCAGCGGGATCACACCGAAAGGCCGCCACACGCACGACATTGCCCTCCGCCACCCCTCCTGCGTCGGTGGGCTAAAAAGTTGCAGATCTGCATCCCTTCATCGCAGGCGGCCGGATTTGGCTTTTCCTGCCGCCGGTGGCTGCACCAAGCGATGGAATGGTCGGGGAGCACCCCGCGCAGCCCTAACAAAGCCCCATCACCGCATGCTGGTACGGGTTCATCCTGTCACCGCTGCTGACGGTTTGCCGACAAGGATTCAGCCGGCCATCCGCCGGGCTAGGCACTTGCACAGCGGCTCTGCGGCTCGCCGATGCCGCTCATACAGTGTGACGAGTGCACGCGGATAGTGCTGCAGCTAACTTTGGGCACGCTGAAGCACCCTGGATGGGTGTTCTTCAAATGCGAAAACGGCGGGGTATGTGTTGTTTTCATTCGGCTTTGGCACTGCATTCTTTGGTTCAATTGCGATAGCTCATTTTGAACATCGTCATGTGTGTAGGAAGATGGATGCTCATTTTGGTTTTGGGAAGGCGAATACATTGATTTATTGATAGAAATAAACTTAATAGATGTTTGTGCACTCCTTAGTAGAATCGAATGTAATGAAGAGGCTGCATGTGCAACTAGAGGGAAGCAACGTCTACTTCTTTAGAACCAAAGAAGAAGAATGAAGAATGCAAAATCAAGAATCCACAGATCAACAACGAATGCATAGAGAAGATATTGGTCCAACTAGTGGGAGCAGTTATGGAAGTTGGAAATCTTTTAAAATGCATAATTGTGGTTCTTGTTTTCTTTGGTCTTGCTATTATAGCAAAGATTTGGTGATGTCCTATGTATCCAATGGCATTGAAAAGCAAAGAAATGTATTATCTTGTGTCAAATTGAGGTGCAAAATTCGGATTTGCGGGCCGGCGGGAGTGGCGCCAGACCAGACCCTGCAAAGCCGTCCCGTAAAAGAGCATATTCCACGAATATCCTTTTATCTGGTCCGTTTTTAAGTCTGCCGCCCGTTGTTCGTCGTACCAAGTAAAGCCGTCTTTCAAGTGAATCGCAAACGCTTTTTACGGGTCGGCGTTATGCGGGGTGCTAGAGATGCTCTAAGGGGTGTTATTACAATAAACCCACCCTATATATATAGAGTAACACTATTCTAATTCGAGGATTAAAATAGTTATTCTGATAACAAGGCTATAGGAAGAGATGAGGTGTTCTTTAGATCTCGAGGATGCAAAAAGCCCCAACCAACCGTCCCCCACCCGTCGCACCTCTCTCTCCCCTGGATCCTCGCCGCCGCCCAGGAAACCACCAACCCACCCATCGTCGGGGACCATCCAACGATTGGCGCCCTCAACCCTAGGCGTCGTCGCCCCCGACCCCAGGCGTCGCCGCCCCGCCAACTCCAGGCGTCGCTTCCCCTGAAAACCCTCGGACCGGGAATCACCGCTGGCCACCCACCCCATCCATCGTGACGACACCTCCTACCCTGACGCCGCCACAAGCCTTCTACCACCACACCGATGTCGGCATCCTCCCGCAGCACCGCCAGTGCTTTGCCGGTAGAAGTTCGAGGCTGGATCCGGAGGAAGTTCGAGGGATCCTCCTGACATCATCTACAGCAAGCCAGAGCTGCTCACCGCCTTCGCTTGAGGATCCTGCGGGAGAAAGCGAGATTGACCCGCCCAACCATTGACTCCTCCTGGGGTCTGCCGCCCTGCTCCCATGATTCACCGACACCTTGCACCAACACCCTTGCTCCCCGAACTAGGGGCATTACGCAATCGGCAGGGCCTCTAGCCAAACACACCATGCCCCTCAACTCTCGCCTCTGCACCTTCTTCCTTGGCATCCCTCACATGTGACCTTCGGCAGTGCCTATGATTGACCTTCCTGTTATCTCTTGCTTGAACCCTTGCACCACTGCTTCCAAATCAGCTATACTCATTCAAAGCTAAAGGTAACTTTGCTGCTTCTCCAATATTGTTTGCAAATTCAGTACTTCTAGTATGGCTGCTTCTCTGCTATTCCTCTTAGTATGTTAAAAAAAGAACCATGGATGATTGGGTCTGTATCTGCATAAAAGAGAGCCCATTTCTGAGTATTGATTTGATAATTCATTTCATATGCTGTTAAAAAAGAATTAACCGTGTATAATGTGAGGAACTGAGATGTATGTGCTAATGCGTGTGTTCATCCTCTGGTGTGTGCGTGCATCCGAGGATCTTCTTGAACTTCTTTTGGTCTACAAACAGAGGACCATTTAGAAATCCTAATGTGCAGTTGCTCTTCTGTGTGTGTGTGTTTTTTCCTTCAGAGCATTTTATTCTAGGTAGTGGAGAGCACCCTCACCCTGATCTGATCTGTAGGGCCGCCCCGAGTCCTCCCAAAGCAACCCGAGTCGTTCAACTACGCAGCCCCAGGCCGTTCAACGACAGAGCCGCTGGCTGCCCATGAACACATCATCCTAGATCCTGCTGCCCACCATCCAGTTCAACATCTTCTGAATCTGGTGAAGGGAGACTTCTTTTGAGACCAATTCCCTCTTAACTTTTTTTCATTGAAAGTTTTAGTTTGTTAGCTACCATGGGTGGCACGCACTCAGCTGGGACTTTTTTGTTTCCACATGTCGCCAGTTGCTATTTGCCTAAAAAGATTTACGTATACTGGGATCCCCATGTACTGAACATGTTAAAAAGATATCTCATGTATATTCATACCTCGTATGCTGCAGACCCATAGCTCGCCGCGAATTCTCCAGCAACCATGGTGGCGAGTTGTGCGTGAACCTACATCCAAAATTGTTGCCAACAGAGACACCGCACTGCTTGTTGCTACCTACACCCCGTGAAAGACAGCACCCACGGCCTTGTTGTAGACCTTGCATGTTGTTGGCAGTCGTACTCTTGGCTACCTAGACGTTCCCCTGCCTTTAGCACCCCCGCCTGCCCCACTGGCCAACTCCATAACCCCGCCAGAAAATTGGCCACCATTGCAGGTCAGCTTCTCCTAATGGGCAAGTCCAGCTGCAAAAATAAGAGTGCATGGAAGCTTCTCCAGAAAATTGGCCACCATTACGGTTGTTTTTTGAATCAAGATGTTGCTTGTTTGAGAATACAGGGAAGAAGAAGAAAAGCACGGAGAAGATAACACATCAACACTTTGTGGATAACACGAGACAAGATACGAAGTGAATGTGTGCTGGAGAAATGTAAGTCGGCCACTAGCTAGTGCATTTTTTATGTAAAAAGGATTGGGTGCATGTAGTTACTATGTGGCCAGGTCATTTGAGAATATTGTTTGTAAGCGTGCACTGTCTTTTTGCCGCTGATTCTTATGCTCAAATTATCCCTAAATTTCTATAGTTTTTGCACACTCATTTTACATCTTCCCTTCTTCTCCTTTTGTGCATGTTATGCAAATTAGAAATTGTCATGTCGAGAAGTTCATGTATTACTACCAAGGAATTCATGAAACAAAAATTTAGAAGTTCGATTTTTTAAATCTAGAATAAGTTTAGTTTTTTTAGCTCGGTAAGTTCATAGGACAAAAAATGGGTGGTTTTATTTTCTTTTTTCTTGTATATAAGAGAAAGAGAAAGAAGTTCAAATATAAGAAAATAAAAAGTTCGAAAAATTGTAACACGATAAAAAGTCCGTGTACGAAATTCACGTGCAGAAATAAAATGAAAATTCATAATGAAGTTCATGTATAAAAAAACTTGGAAGTTTGCATAGAGTAAAAAGGTGCATTTTTGAGAAGATGTACTGAATAGTACATGTTGCTAATTCCTGATGTTTGCATGGTCGTCCCCGAGGCGTAAAAACACAACGGTCTGAAGGTTATTAAAATAAAACTAAGATTTTTTTTGTTACTACTAAAAGTAATAAAACCAAGAAGTCCATGCTGTGGTGTGTGGGCTGCAGCGACGACTGAATCCGACCTTCCCCAGCATCACCATTCTTCCTCTCTCCTGCCCAACAACGCACCGCCACTTGTGAGGCTCCACCCACTAGTATCAGAGACAAAACAATTTTGTACATGCGAAGTTCATGTATTATGCTAAAAAATTCAGGGAAGTTCGATTGTTTATGCCTGTGGGACTGTAACCTTTTTCATTTGATTACCAAAAAAATTGTGGATGTGATGTGTGTGTGTGTGTGTGCTTAGTACACAAAAATGAGAAAAACTATATTTTCTCATGTAGAACGAAGAAAGAACAGAGTAGAGAAGGTAGTTCAATGTTTACGAAAAATTATTGAGTTTTTTCATTACTAAAAATAAAATGAAACCTAAAAAGGTGATTTTCTCGTTAAAAAAACTAGAAGTTCAAATACAAATAATGGAGTGGTTCAATGCTTATTACTACATTATGATTTTTTTTCATTACAAAAGAATAACCCAAGAAGGTCAAATTAAAAAATAAAGCTCAAAATTTATAGAAAAAATAGAATTTCCCGTTCTACAAAAAGAGACCTAGAGGTTCAAATTTAAATAATGGGGAAGTTCAATGTTTATTACAATATCAAAAGGTCAAATTGAAAAACCAAGCAGTTCAATTTTTTATAAAAAACAGATTTTTTCCTTCTTTTAAAAATAAGACAAGAAGTTCAACTTTAAATAATTAAGCAATTCTATATTTATTACATAATTAGGACTTTTCACCTTACTAATGAATAACACCAAGAAGTTCGATGTTTATAAAAAACCTCCAATTTTCACATTTCTAAAAATACACAATGAAGTTCAAATAAAAAGGGTAGAGCGGTTCAATGTCTATAAAACACTCAGATATTTTCACATAACCGAGAGAAGTTCAGATTGATAACTGACAGAAGTTCATGTACTACACAATGTGCATTTTGTATGAAAAAAGAATGAAAAAGCAAAGACTAAAAGTTTTGTTGCTAGAAGTTCAAGTGCTCGGCGCGAGAAAATTCAAAAATTCTTGTGAGAGAGGTTGAACAAAAATACGTGAGAGAAGTTTAAGGTGAAAACAACAGGAAGTCCAACTACTACACGAAATGCATTTCAGATAAGAATATAAGAATAGAAAACAAAAGGCTTAAAAAGGTTTGTTGCAAGAAGTTCATGTGCTCCTCCTAGCATAGTCCAAAATTCATGCGCGAGACGTCCGTCGTTCATTTACATGTTGAAAAAAAGGCAAAACAACGTTGTTTTGCCATTTTAAAAACCGCTCTCAAACGGCAACGAATTTGTAACACCTGTCTACATGAAAACTTGCTGCTATTCATAAGCTTTCCAACGTTATATTATGTGCTACATTTTGATGAATGGTTTAAAACTTTCATGTATACCGTTTGAAACACATTTTTATGTATTCAAAAAATTCTTTTGAACCATCACGAGTATGAAAAACTGATCAACACAGGAAAGTTGCGTGTTTTCAACAGCTTTCCATCGGTATATCATTTGCTCAATTCCAGTAAGTGGTTTGGGAGTTACGGGCAAAAAAGAACACGTAAAAAACAGAGCGAAGTTCAAACAGACATGCCCCAGCAGTTCAACTACTTCACACAGTGTATTGCCTTTTGCAATGAAGGCAGAAATCATGATCTCGGCATTTTCTAAATTACTTGAAAACGGCTGGGAATTAGAGAAAACTTTATATACGAAAAAGTTTCATATTTTTGATAGCTATCCAATGGTATGTTATTTGCCCCATTCCGACAAAGTTTGCAAAAATTACGACAAGAAAATATTTTTAACCATTTTCAAAATTGACTTAAAATCGTAAGAAATTGGGAGAAACGTTATATACCAATTTTTTTTGCATTTCTTCAAGATTTCCAATCCAATATCATTTGCTGCATTCTGACATATGGTTAAAAAATTAAATTGAAAATACAAATACGGTGGAACTTGGACCGTTTTCTAAATTACTCTTAAACCGTTCGAAACTAGAAAAAACTTTGTACATGAAAAAGAAGCGCATTTTCATAAGCTTTTCAATGCCTTATCATTTGCCTCAATTCGATTAGCCATTTAGAAATGACATCGAAAATACGAACTTGGCTGTTCGGTTTGTGTAATTCTACGATTTTCCAAATTACTCTTTAACCATTGGGAATTAGAGAAAACTTTCTACATGTGGAAGGAGCGTATTTGCAGTAGGTTTCCAACTCTATATTATTTGCCTCATTATGATAAACGGTTTAGAAGTGGGATAAAAATACGATTCACGTTTTTTGTATGAAAAAACGGTTTTCAAAACTCCGCTTAGATTTTGCCAAAAATTTAGCTTAGATCATGATACTCGTGTCCATAGCTTTCCAACGGTATATCGCAAGACCCATTTGGACAATGTTCGTGGAAGTTTGACCTAGCACTAGGGGAAGGTCAACTACTACCGCTGCGACAGGTTAGGTAGTCATCGAATATATATATATATATATATATATATATATATATATATATATATATATATATATATATATATATATATATATATATATATATATATATACGCCCTATAAGGCGCCGACGCTCTGTAAGAAACTCCCCGACCCACCCCAAGCAAAGCCACCTGCATCACGGAGGCACTGCTGGGCGAAGCGGCGGCAACGTCACCGAACGAGGAGCTCAGGCACTGCGGATGGCCGTCGACGGATCCACCACCGCCATCTGTTTCCTCACTAGAAAAGCAATGTCGGGGCTATGATCCACGCCACCAGCCTCCCGCTCGCTGGAGCTCTTTCGCCGGGGCTGTGATCCACGCCACCAGCCTCCCGCTCGCTGGAGCTCCTTCACCGGGGCCGTGATCCCCACCTCGCACCTCCCCCTCACCAGAGCTCCTTTGACGGGTCCGTTATCCCTGCAACCAGCCTTCCCTCCCCGGAGCTCCTTCGATGGATCCGTGATCTCCGCCATCAGCCTCCCTGAGGGAGTCCTGGATTAGGGGGTGTCCGGATGGCCGGACTATGACCTTTGGCCGGACTCCTGGACTATGAAGATACAAGATTGAAGACTTCGTCCCGTGTCCGGATGGGACTTTCCTTGGCGTGGAAGGCAAGCTTGGCGTCAGATATGTAGATCTCCTTCCATTGTAACCGACTCGTGTAACCCTAACCTCTTCGGTGTCTATATAAACCGGAGGGTTTTAGTCCGTGGGGCTAACAACAATCATACCATAGGCTAGCTTCTAGGGTTCAGCCTCTCGATCTCGTGGTAGATCTACTCTTGTACTACCCATATCATCAATATTAATCAAGCGGGAGTAGGGTTTTACCTCCATCGAGAGGGCCCGAAACAGGTAAAAACATCGTGTCCCTTGTCTCTGTTACCATCCGCCTAGACGCGCACGCTTTGGGACCCCCTACCGAGATCCGCCGGTTTGACACCGACATTGGTGCTTTCATTGAGAGTTCCTCCTGTCGTCACCTTTAGGCCCGATGGCTCCTTCGATATCAACAACGATGCGGTCAGGTGAGACTTTTCTCCTCGGACAGATCTTCGATTTGGCGGCTTTTGCATGCGGCCAATTCGCCCGCCATCCTGGAGCAGATTGAAAGCTACGCCCCTGGCCATCAGGTCAGATTTGGAAGTTTGAACTACACGGCCGACGTCCGCGGAGACTTGATCTTCGACGGGTTCGAGCCACAGCTAAGCGCGCCGCATTGTTACGATGGGCATGATCTAGCTCTGCCGCCGAACAGTGTCTTAGAGGCCGCACCAGTGTCCGCTCCGACCCTTAGCTCGGAGCCGACTGCGCCTATCGAGGACGGGTGGTTGGACACCGCCTTGGGGGCTGCAATCTCTACCTGTCCTTTGCGAAGCTCGTGACTCCAAGGTGCCGGACTCCTCTCCAGACTCCGAACCTTCTGCGCCCCTGCCGATCGAATCTGATTGGGCGCCAATCATGGAGTTCACCGCCGCGGATATCTTTCAGCACTCGCCTTTTGGCGACATTCTGAATTCACTAAAGTCTCTCTCTTTATCAGGAGAGCCCTGGCCGGACTATGGTCGGCAAGGTTGGGATGCGGACGACGAAGAAATTCAAACCCCACCCACCACCCACTTCAGAGCCACTGCCGATGATTTAACCGACATGCTCGACTTCGACCAAGACATCGACGGTATGGACGATGATGCAGAGCGAACAAGAACCGATGCCTACAGAGACGCTGGAAGGCCACTCGTCATATGACATATACATGGTGGACACCCCAAAAGAAGGAACGGCGATGGAACAACGGAGGATGACCCTCCAAGAAATAGCCTAAGCGCCCGGCGTCGTGGCGCCGCTCTAAATCCCGCGGCAAAAACGGCGATTCCGCACCGGAGACAATAACACCCCGGACAAAGTGCGAAGACAACCCCTCCGGCAGGATTCAAGACAGAGGATGGAGAAGCCAGCCCTCATGAGAGAGAGCGCATGAGAGGTAGAGGACAATAATTACATGCCTCCCTCCAAGACGAGGCAAGCTTCGACGACAGCTAATTTGTCGTGCTGAGGATCCCGTCGAACAAGAGCGTTTCAAACGTGGGCTTATGGCCACGGCGAGCAGCCTCAAGAAAAATAGCAACAACTTAGAGTGACCAAGACTTGCTAGCCAACAGATGGGTGATGTCCTTGCATCGAGGAGTACGAACTCGAGCGCCCCGAGAGCTACCCAAAACGCAGGCTGCTATCTCGATTAGAGGAGGAAGCACTTAGACCTACATCACCGGCGATGATACGGCCGACCGCCACCTCGTGGTCATGACGGAGAGGCCTCTCGGCCCTCCACTCAAGCCGCACCCCGGCGTCGCTCAAAGAATACCAAGGCACGGGGAAATGCGCCAGACCTGCGAGATATATTGGAGAACAGGGCAAGGCAAACAAGATCGATCTATGGATCGCGTGGGCGCCCCACGACACATGACGATAACCGTCATTGCCGGATATGGTAAATCCGGCCGGGCCGAACACAGCAGACAAAGCTCATTTGAGCTACGTCGTGATATAGCCCAATACAGAGGTGTCACACACCCACTATGCTTCACAGATGAAGTAATGGATCGTGAAATCCCCGAGGGTTTCAAACCCGTAAACGTTGAATCATACGATGGCACACCAGACCCTGCGGTATGGATCGAGGACTATCTCCTTCATATCCACATGGCCCGCGGTGATGATCTACACGCCATCAAATACCTCCCACTCAATCTTAAAGGACCAGCTCGGCATTGGCTTAACAGCTTGCTAGCAGAATCAATTGGTTGTTGGGAGGACCTGAAAGCCGCATTCCTCGACAACTTCCAGGGCACCTATGTGCGACCACCAGACGCCGATGACCTAAGCCACATAATTCAGCAGCCAGAGGAATTGGCCAGACAATTATGGACACGGTTCCTAACGAAGAAAAATCAAATAGTCGACTGTCCGGACGCAGAGGCCCTTGCAGCCTTCAAGCATAACATCCGTGACAAGTGGCTTGCCCGGCACCTAGGACAGGAAAAGCCGAAATCCATGGCAGCCCTCACGACACTCATGACCCGCTTTTGCGCGGGAGAAGACAGCTGGCTAGCTCGTAGTAATAACATGACCAAGATCCCTGGTAATTCGGATACCAAGGACAACATGGGAAGGTCGCGTCGCAACAAGCAAAAGCGCCGCGTGCGGCGACAATGCCGAGGATCGGCGATTAATGCGGATTGAGGCTCTAAACCGGTCGATGGAAAAAGCCATTCAAAAGAAATACTCGGGCTCGTCAATTTGGACCGAATACTCGATCACTCGTGCGGATACGGCACCCCGAAAAACCAGCCAACCACACCAACAGGATTGTTGGGTGTTCAAAGCGAGCAAGTTAAGCGCGAAAACAATGACAAGGGGCTGCATAGCGATGACGAGGAGGAGCCCGACCGCCCGAACAATAGGGGCGAAGGTTTCCCCCACAAGTGCGGATGGTGAACATGATATACGCAACCCACATACCCAAAAGGGAGCGAAGCGTGCACTCGTGGACGATATGCGTTGGAGCGATCGCCCAAAGTTCAACCCATGGTCCTCCTGCCGATCACTTTTGATCGAAGGACCACCCACTAGCATCCGCCATGGCGGATTCGCCGCATTGGTTTTAGACCTAATCATTGACGGATTTCACCTCACTAGAGTCCTTATGGATGGCGGCAGCAACTGAACTGCTTTATCGGGATACAATGCGAAAAATGGGCATAGATCCCTCAAGGATTAAACCCACAAAGACGACCTTTAAAGGCGCCATACCAGTGTAGAGGCCAAGCTATGCAGGCTCGATTACACTTGAGGTGGTCTTGGATCCTGGATAATTTCGAAGCGAGGAGTTAATCTTCGACATAGTCCCGTTCTGCGGTGGCTATCACGCAGTTTTCAGACGAACCGCATTTGCAAAGTTCAATGCGGTGCCGCACTATGCATACCTCAAGCTCAAGATGCCAGGCCCTCGAGGAGTCATTACGGTCAATGGAAACACCGAACGCTCTCTCGGCGGAGGAGCATCTGGCGGCCCTGGCGGAAGTACAAAGCAACTGTCAAGGCAATTCTCCAATCCGCCATTAAGCGTCCGGACACCGCTAAGCGCGCGGAGTAACCTACAACAAGACCGCTGGCACGCTCCGAGCAGCGTAGCAATGCGGCCCTAACCCCAGCCCTCGCGAAATTGCGAACCGGCATCAGGCGTACATAACTACGCTCTGGAAATACCGTGGGCATAGGGGAGGGCACACGACCAAGACGCCCAAAATGCGGCTCAACCGCACAGGGGCTCCGATTTTGTCATTCTTTTTTCTTTCTCACTTTCGGGACTCCACTTTCCGAAAGGCTGTCCGCAACATAATCGCCGAACACACGATGCAACAGCCAGGAGGCGTAAAGCTACGTCGAGTGTCCAGGTGGTCTCTATAACGAGCAGTATACTTGTTTCACATATCATCCCGCAGCTCGCCCCTGGAGGGGGGACATGTTAAATAGTCCCATCTCTTGCTTATCACACTATTTGTATCGTTCTGCTTTTACCGTAGACTTTTCGAATAAACAATGCTTAGCTTTTGTCTATTATTGCATTACCTTTTTTATATAACAATATGTTCAGTTATGACATAATGCAACCGTACACTTTGGTACGACCAATACACTAGGGGCTTGCGTACCCCATAATATGGTGTGAGAAGTCCGAACACTCTCATGAGTGCGGCACCCCGAATTTATAGCATTATATGCATCGGCTCCGAATCATGTCTTGGGTCAATAGTTGGGTTTGCCGGCTCCCATGTTTTGGTGCCTTACGTTTAGTTATATCGGCTAAGGTAGCACTAGGAGAACCATGCGATTGTGCCCGGTTGAGCAGGCTAAGCACCTTAGTGGAGAAAGCTAAAACTGACCGTCATGATAGGGCGAGAGCTGGTCGCTGTTCGAGAGGTTTTGAGTCCCTAAAGACTTATGCCGCTTAGAGCGAGGAGTCGGCTTTGTCCGGTCTAGGCGTGGATAGCGCCCGAACTTGGTCTTCGAATACTAGGGCTTCGCGAAATTTAAAATTATAGAATTCTATGGCTAAGTGAGAGTGTTCAAGCATTATAGTCCGATTGCCTTGTTCGTTGTGTTGAGCGCCTCCCTCAAGGACCCAATAATGGGAAAAAGCGCTCAAGTTTATCCGAACACCCAAAGACTTTCATGGCATGGGGAAGAAGCCGACGACTCGCCATCTCTCAATTTTGATAAACGGCCGCCTGAAGGTAATATTTTAAATTCAAAAGCGTTGCTTAGCGATATGAAACAAGTTTTCAGCGCTGGGATTACAAATGCGAGTTTACTAAAAAATTACATGTTTGGAGCACTCATCCGCTATACGGCGGGCACCCTTCAGGACGCCCTCATAATACATCTCGGGCTTGCGATGCTCCTTGCCCGACGGTGGTCCGTCCGTCACAAGCTTCTCAGCGTCCATCTTGCCCCAGTGCACCTTAGCACGGGCAAGGGCCCTACGGGCACCTTCGATGCATACGGAGCGCTTGATGACTTCAAGCCTTGGACATGCATCCACCAGCCGCCTTTACCGGCCAGTAGCTTCGGGCATGGCTTCCCTGTGCCACAACCGGATCTGCGAGACCCTTCATGGCCTGTTCGGCCACCTTATGGAGCTCGACCAGCTGCTTCATCTGGTCGCTCAAGGGCACCGGGTGTCCGCCTCAAAGATCTCGAGACCGAACACCTTCTCCGTCGAGCTTCCTCCTCGGCTCGGTAGAATGCGGCTGCGTCGGACACACCGGGAAGATCTGCGAATGCTCCTGGAGAGCTCCGGACTCGGGTAAGTAACAGGTAATTCACTTTCGCATGCTTGCTTTGCATAAAGAATGCCTTACCCGCCGCTATCTTCTTCATCGCCTCAATTTCCTTGAGGGCTTTTTGGGCTTCAGCCTTGGCAGATTTGGCGCTCTCAAGCGCCGAGGCGAGCTCAGACTCTCGAGTCTTTGAGCCAAGCTCCAAACTCTCATGTTTTTCCACGAGAGCCTGGAGTTCTTGTTGCACCGCCGCCACCCGCGCCTCCTGCTTCTCTCGCTCGGTGCGCTCCATGGCCGTATTATTTTCGGCCTTGGACAACGCTTCCTTCAGGGTCGCCACCTCGTTCGTGGCCCCTGCATACCCACGTTGATCCTGCCATTTTTTGCAACCACATCTTTTTATATATATATACTTACATAAGGTATTACTTACCTTCCTTGTCCTCGAGCTGCTTCTTGGCAAGGCCGAGCTCGTCCTCGGACCGCCGAGGCTCGCTTCAATGCATTAACCTCCGCATCGGTCTGGCAGATGTCAGCAAAGACACCTGCATTCCCATATTGACATACTTATGTTAGACTCCTGCGTATATCTTTTGATCCTCGGTTTGGCTTTTCTTTCCAACACCAAACCGAGCATCGTGGGCTACCGTCTATGCGGTAATATTTTTACATATCTTAAATACATACCTCAAAGCTTTGTTAGAAGGTCGGCACGAGCTTCAGTCAGCCCGCTCTTGGCGGATCGAATTTTCGATCACCCGCACTCATAATAGTGCGGTGCTCCTCGTCGATGGAGGCGCCGTTAAGCACCTCCAGCAGATTATCCGGTGCCTCCGGTTGGACGGAGGTCACCGGCATCGTAGGCTTGCCCTTCTTAGTAGGGGGCCGCCTGCCGGATGCCGGAACCGTTGAAGGTTCCGGTGCGGTGTCCGGCCTAGGGCCGGACTTGGAGCCCTTTGGGGTTTTATCCCCCTGGCGCCTGGGATCCGGGAGGTTGCCTTGCGGCGCCTCCAGGACCACCTCCTCCTGGCCTGGCCCCTTTTGGGACGCCACCTCGGCATCATCCGCAGCGCGAGGAGAGGAGGCGGTCGGAAGTGAAGTGTTGTTCACATTCGACGAACCCAGGGAACCGCTCGACGAAGCGTCGAGCCCGGCCTTGGGCGGACTGCATGATTATATTGGGCGTCAGAAGGTACTGTGCAATAAAAGAAACGCCATGAGTTATTCGGTACCGGATACTTACGATTTCGCCAGGCTTGGCCTGGTGGCCACTCTTCTTCGCCATCGCGGCGTTGGCAGGAGTAGTCCGGAGGAGGGTCCTTCCTTCTTGACCCTCCGGCCTCCCGATTAGGCGACCTTCCTTTTCTTCTATTCTTCACCGGGCAGAGGCCTCTCTTTCCTCCTCCTCGTCTTCACGGGAGGAGTCCGCCGAGTCATCGGACGATGAGTCCGACACCACCTGGCGCCGGAACTCTTTCGAGTTCCGTGGCCTCGCTTGGCCTTCTTCTCTCGGCACCACGTAAGGTGCCGGACCAGCAGCCCTGTCAAGTGGGCGTCTGCTGGATCCTCGAGCAAAGGAGCCGGACAGTCGATTTGTCCGATCTTCTTCTGCCATTCCTGTCAAAGGAACGAGAGCTTAGATCCCGCATAGAGTTAAACTATGAAAAACAAGTATCCTGTAAAGGGTAAAATAAGCTTACTATGCTGGCTTGTCGTTTCGCGCGGAATCCGCGATCCTCAGTGATGGGAGGGGGAACCTCGGCGCCCTTGAATAGCACCTTCCAGGCATCCTCGTGCGTTGTGTCAAAGAGCCTGGTCGAGTTTGGTGCTGGGCCGGGTTGAACTCCCATAAGTTAAAGGCCCGTTGTTGACACGGAGGATCCGCGGATGAGCATGACTGGACTACGTTGACGAGTTTAACCTCTTTGTTCACCGGTCTTGGACGCAGGATTGAGTCCGTCCGCTTCCGAATTACCCCACGACAGCCCGTCTCTTTCCGTGAGGTGAGCCTTGTAGGAAGCAGATCGAATTGGGGCCGCTGCCCATTTAGGGTCACGCTGCTCGGTGATGTAGAACCACCCCGATTGCCACCCCTTTATGGTCTCCACGAAGGAGCCCTCGAGCCATGTAACGTTGGGCATCTTGCCCACCATGGCGCCTCCGCACTCCGCTTGTTGGCCGCCCACTACCTTCGGCTTGACATTGAAGGTCTTTAGCCATAAGCCGAAGTGGGGCTTGATGCGGAGGAAAGCCTCGCACACGACGATAAACGCCGAGATGTTGAGGACGAAGTTCGGGGCCAGATCATGGAAATCCAGGCCGTAGTAGAACATGAGCCCCCGGACAAATGGGTGAAGTGGAAAACCTAGTCCGCGGAGGAAGTGGGTGAGGAACACCACCCTCTCATGGGGCCTGGGGTGGGGATGAGCTGCCCTTGTCCGGGAGCCGGTGCGCGATGTCGTTAGACAAGTATCCGCCTCCTCAACTTCTTGATGTGTCCCTCCGTGACGGAGGAGACCATCCACTTGCCTCCCGCTCCGGACATGACCGGAGAAGGTTGAGGCGGGTGTGCGGACTTGGCGTTGGAGCTCGAGTGCGTGGAAATGGATAAGCAAAGGAGGAAGAAGGCGAGATGGAAAAAGTGGATCCTTATCCCTTATATGGGGACGAAACTATGTGCCCCACCAGCCTGGTAAAACTCGCTTATCTCCCAAGCGTCGTAAATTAATGGCACGGTTGGGTTACCCACGTCCTTATTGATGAGAATCCCGGAATAAGGGGACACGATCTCTGCTTCAACAAGAGGTGCCAAGGAAACCGCCTCGCTAAGTGCGCTGGGGACAGTAAAAACGATTCGAATAAAGGCTTGGCCGTGGTGTGATGACACGCTGCGAAATACGTCAGCAGATTAGATGTGTGTGTAAATATTATTCTCTCTACGGTGGTATGTGGAAATTATTTTGCAGAGCCGGACACTATCCTTGTGTTCAAAATCTTCTATGAAGTATTCGGAGGAGGAACCCGCCTTGCAATGCCGAAGACAAACTACGCGCCGGACTCGTCGTCATTGAAGCCTGGTTCAGGGGCTACTGAGGGAGTCCTGGATTAGGGGGTGTCCGGATGGCCGGACTATGACCTTTGGCCGGACTCCTGGACTATGAAGATACTAGATTGAAGACTTAGTCCCGTGTCCGGATGGGACTTTCCTTGGCGTGGAAGGCAAGCTTGGCGATACGGATATGTAGATCTCCTTCCATTGTAACCGACTCTGTGTAACCCTAACCCTCTCCGGTGTCTATATAAATCGGAGGGTTTTAGTCCGTAGGACGAACAACAATCATACCATAGGCTAGCTTCTAGGGTTCAGCCTCTCTGATCTCGTGGTAGATCTACTCTTGTACTACCCATATCATCAATATTAATCAAGCAGGAGTAGGGTTTTACCTCCATCGAGAGGGCCCAACCTGGTAAAACATTGTGTCCCTTGTCTCTCGTTACCATCCGCCTAGACGCACAGTTTGGGACCCCCTACCCGAGATCCGCCGGTTTTGACACCGACACTCCCCCTCACCGGAGCTCCTTCAACGGATCCGTGATCTCCGCCACCAGTAGCTGCCTCCCCGGACCTCGTCGCCGGAGCTCCATGATGACCCACAAGTATAGGGGATCAATCGTAGTCCTTTCGATAAGTAAGAGTGTCGAACCCAACGAGAAGCAGAAGGAAATGACAAGTGGTTTTCAGCAAGGTAATTTCTGCAAGCACAGAAATTTTCGGTAACAGATAGTTTAATAGCAAGATAATTTGTAATGATCTAGTAACGGTAACGGTAAGTAAAGTGCAGCAAGGTAGCCCAATCCTTTTGTGGCAAAGGACAAGCCAAAAAGGCTTATTATAATGGGCAAAGCATTCTTGAGGGTACACGGGAATTTCGTCTAGTCACTTTCACCATGTTGGTTTGATTCGTGTTCGCTACTTTGATAATTTGATATGTGGGTCGACCGGTGCTTAGTTCCTGTTCTTACTAGAACAAACCTCCTACCTATGATTAACCCCCTCGCAAACATCCGCAACTACGATAAAAGTATTAAGATAAAATCTAACCATAGCATTAAACTTTTGGATCCAAATCGGCCCCTTACGAAGTAGCGCATAAACTAGGGTTTAAGCTTCTGTAACTCTAGCAACCCATCATCTAATAACTATTACACAATGCATTCCCTTAGGCAAAAATATGGTGAAGTGCCATGTAGTCGACGTTCACATGACACCACTAAGGCAATCACAACATACATATTATCAAAATATCGAACACTGTCAAGTTCACATGATTACTTGCAACATGACTTCTCCCGTGACCTCATGAACAAAAGTAACTACTCACAAATGATAATCATGCTCAAGATCAGAGGGGTATTAAATAGCATAATGGATCTGAACATATAATCTTCCACCAAATACACCATATAGTAATCAACTACAAGATGTAATCAACACTACTAGTCACCCACAAGTACCAATCTAAGGTTCCGGTACAAAAACTGAACACAAGAGATGAACTAGGGTTTGAGAGGAGATGGTGCTGTTGAAGATGTTGATGAAGATTGGCCTCCCACAGATGAGAGGGTTGTTGGTGATGATGATGACGATGATTCCCCCCTCCGGGAGGGAAGTTCCCCCGGCAGAATCGGTCCACCGAAGGGCAAAAGTGCTCCTTTCCAAGTTCCGCCTCGAGACGGGCGCTCCGTCCCGAAAGTCCTCTCCTCATTTTTCTAGGTCAAAATGACTTATATACTAGAAAAGGGGCACCGGAGGTGGGCCGAGGAGGGCACAACCCACCAGGGCGCGCCTGGGCTGCCTGGCGCGCCCAGGTAGGTTGTGCCCACCTGGTGGCCCCTTGTGGTAGTTATTTGCTCCAATATTCTTCATATATTCCAAAACAATTCTCCAGAAATTTTCAGCTCATTTGGAGATGTGCAGAATATGTGACTCTGACGTAGCTTTTTCAGGTCCAGAATTCCAGCTGCCGGCATTCTCCCTCTTTGTGTAAACCTTGCAAATTATGAGAGATAAGGCATTAGAATTACTCCATAAAGCATTATTATGCATAAAAACATTATAAATAACAGTAGGAAAACATGATGCAAAATGGACGTATCAACTCCCCCAAGCTTAGACCTCGCTTGTCCTCAAGCGAAAAACGAAATCGAAAAACATATCCACAAGCTTAGAGAGAGAGAGGTGTCGATAAAAACAAAATACAGACATAGAAGCATCATGCGTATTATTTTAACAGTAACAACTTTAACATAAAACTTTATCATAGAACTTTCATCATAAAATTCTCATGAACAATTAATAATTCATCATTGAAGTAAAAGCATAAACTCTATTGAAATCCAACAAACTATGTTCTCATCCAACTTTACAACTACAATTCATCATATTTTCAGGAAGGGTCACGTATCGGAGCCTTTTGGCAAGTCCACATACTCAACCATCATATAGTCTTCTATGATTGCTAACACTCACCGCATACACATGAGCAAAAAGTTTCAGCCGTACACATAGAAAGATAGGGGCTTATAGTTTTCGTCTCCCAACGTATTCACCTGAAAGGTGATGTCAACAATAATAACTCATGCACCCATATCCAACTGGATATATGTGCCTAGATCTTTCCTTACCACATGATGCTTGCAAAAAGAGAAAATAAAAAGGAATAGGGAAGAATACTTTGACTCTTGCATAAAACTAAATACATAAAAGTAAAAGATAGGACCTTCGCAGAGGGAAGCAGAGGTTGCCTTGCGCTTTTTGGTTGTATGATCAATCTCTTAGTGCAAAAGAATGTCACATTATATTGCCCCTTGTGGTAGCAACTTTTATTATGAAGTCTGTCGCTTTTATTATTTTGCCGTCACAAGTTCGTACAACGCTCAATTTTCTCTTGCACTAAATGATCCAACACATTTAGAAGCAATTTTTTTGCCTTTTTGCACCGTTGAAAGTTTACTTGAAGGGTCTTACTCATTTCATACGTAGGTATGTTGGAATCTTAAAACAAGATTTGGGTTTAAGGGTTTTTGGATGCACAAGTAGTATCTCTACTTAGTGTGGAATTTTTTGGCTGGTAAAGGTAGGGAGCAAGCACCACATGTTAAAGGATCTATGACAATATAACTTCTATGTGAATATGAACAAACATATGTCATTACGTTGTCTTCCTTGTCCAACGTCAACAACTTTGGCATATAATATTTTGATGGGGGCTCACAATCATAAAAGATGTCCAAGATAGTGTATTTGCATGTGAATCTTTTCTTCCCTTATTAATTATTTCATGAATTGCATCATTGACGAATGCTATGTTTGTCAATATCCAATAAATTTTACCACTTATACTTTTCCTTATGTGATGTCATTACTTACCATAAGATTAGCTTATGATCTTTTTCATTTATTTTCCTTTCTTTTTATTGAAACATAAAAGTAAAGAAAGCAAAACTCAAACTAAACTTTATTATATAACTCGCACATGATTACATAGATAGATAGATGGCTAAGCAAACACTCGAAAAAGATTGAACTAAACTTTATTCAACTAATTCAAAAGATAACCAAAGATCAAACTAAGATAGATAAAGGCAAAGATAGTGGTGTGATACGATACTGGGGCACGTTCCCCAAGCTTGGCACAAGCCGAGGGGAGTGCCCAGACCTTGAACTCAAGTCTCCTTTGGTGGTGAAGAAGAAGGTGGTGGTGATGAGGTAGTAGCGAGCTTATCCTCCGGATTCCACGGTAGTGGCTCACCATCAAAAGAGGAAGAACGAGTCTCACGAGTCCTGCAACAAGCAGCCAAACTTATACCTTTAAGCCTTGCCTCGTCTTCAAAGACTTGGTTTTGGAGATCATAGGTTTGGCTTTGCAGAAAGTTCATTTGCTCAGTGAGGAAGAAGACGACGTCCTTCATGGACCGGCCATCCACCTTGAGATCACGGGTGAGATCCGTAATCATGAGGTGATTGGCATTGAGTCCGCGCTCCACCACCTCCTTGCACTTGTGGACCTCTTGCTCCATGGCTTTGAGCCTGGCCTCCACAGTGCCCTTCCCTTTGGGTCCCTGAACATCCTGGATGTGGAGTACCCCCTCATGCATCTCGATGGTTTGAGGGTGCTTCAACACCTCCTACAAGTAGGGGCTGATTACCCTCTCGAAGAACTTGTCCTTGGAGGAGCTCGGAGCGGCCATGGCGATCTAGATCTGCCAGAAAACAGCTAGAAAGAAGAACGGAAGATTTCTCCGTGATACGGTGGTCAATAGGTTCGGCGTGTATATAAAGGTTTTTTATCTTGGGAAACAAGCAAACGGGAGAAAAACGGAGTCCGAAAGGTAACCGAGGTGGGCACAACCCACCTGGGTGCGCCTGGAAAGCCATGCGCACCCTGGTGTCTTGTGCCCACCAGGATTGCCTTCCTGGTTGTTTCTTATTTTCCTAATTTTTGTAATATTCCAGAACAAACAGAAAATATTTTTGCGGATTTTTTGGAGTCCGTTTACTTAGTGTATCATGTACCTCCTCTTTTTTCACGATTCTGGAGTGTTCTGGAAGGTTTCTTGTATGTGTTCCTTAGGTGTCATAGTTTGGATAATATTGCTTTCAACATTGATGGGCGTACATGAGATATAGTGCTTAATTCTTTGCCCATTGACCACCTTCGGGTAAGTACCTTCGGCATTATTTATTTTGATAGCTCCAGAACGATAAACCTCTTCGATAATATATGGTCCTTCCCATTTGGAGAGAAGTTTTCCTGCAAAGAATCTGAAACGAGAGTATTGCAAAAGAACATAGGAACATATTCTCCGACTTTAAATAACCGCTTTTGGATTCTTTTGTCATGCCATCTTTTAACTTTTTCTTTAAATAGTTTGGCATTTTCGTAAGCTTGGGTTGTCCATTCATTTAGTGAGCTAATATCATATACCCTCTTTTCACTGGCAAGTTGGAAATCATAGTTCAGTTCTTTAATTGCACAATATGCTTTATGTTCTAACTCAAGAGGCAAATGGCAAGGTTTTCCATAAACCATTTTATAAGGAGACATACCCATAGGAATTTTATAAGCTGTTTTGTAGGCCCAAAGTGCAATATCCAATTTCTTAGACCAATTCTTTCGGGACCTATCGATAGTCTTTTGTAATATTAGCTTTATTTCTCTATTGCTAAGTTCAACTTGACCACTAGATTGAGGATGATAGGGTGATGCAATTCAATGGTTAACATCATATTTAGCAAGCATTTTACGGAAAGCACCACGAATAAAGTGTTAACCACCATCATTCATTAAATATCTAGGGACTCCAAACCTTGGGAAAATAACTTCTTTAAGCTTTTTAATGGAAGTGTTATGCTCAACATTACTAGTTGGAATAGCTTCTACCCACTTAGTAACATAATCAACAGCAACCAAAATATGTGTATACCCATTAGAGGAAGGAAAAGGTCCCATATAATAAAAACCCCAGACATCAAATGGTTCAACAACAAGTGAATAATTCATAGGCATTTCCTAACGCTTACCGATATTACCAATTCTTTGGCATTCATCACAAGATAAAAGAAACTTACGGGCATCCTTGAACAGAGTAGGCCAATAAAAACCAGATTGCAATACCTTGTGAGTAGTTCTATCTCCCGCATGATGTGATATGACCATGTGTAATTTATTTATGATGGTCGCTGCTGACAAAACAAAGTCTACACCTATGGTCGAATATGCTACTAGTATTGTTCAAGATAAAGCTCTAATTGTTGTTGATCATGAAACTACTCGTGGGCTGACTAGGGGAGCAATCATGGAGTTGATACGATGGACTAGTATGAAGCAAAGTGATGCATGCGTTCTTGCATGGAAGGTCTTTTCTTGGAGTTGCAAAAAAGGAAAGCGATCATGTATGTTTGGTAACTACAAATACAAGGCAAGGCGACGTATACTATATTTGTTCCTGCCATGCAAGAAGGCTTACAAGATAGATACGGAAGGAGACTTAATGCATGGAATTTTTATCTCTAAAGGAAATAGGATGGGGCCCACGAGAAAGAAAGATGGCGTCTGTGGTTAAGTTAGCTAGAAAATCCAATCTGAGATGTAAAAAGATTGGACTCTTATATTTTATACTAGTTTATTTTCTTTCCAAAGTTGAGTGCGTGCGTGAGGGGTTTAGGCGAGGTTCCTGTCAGTTATTTAAAGCCAGGGTGCATGGATGTAAAAGGAGGTTATTTTTTTATGAAATAGACACGATGTGTTTTTCAGGGTAGACACCCGTATCAAGTTTTGGAGGGATCTTTAGAAAACCTCTGTGTTGCGATTTCTCTTCGTGGAATTGTTTTGCACGTGAGTACCTTTCTCAAGATTGGTTTTCTCGTGCTAGGCCGCAAGGTTCAAACCCTCTACTTCGTTTACATCGCGTGCGCGGGCGAGAGGTTGCTGCTACTAAAGGTGGAGTGTCGTGAAAGATTGGGCCGCAACAACAGATCTGATCTCGCCACGAGGTTCGGTCTACATCAGGTAGTATTCAGAGCATCAGGTTGTTCACGACACTATGGAGAAGATGGCGAGGGCATCGTCATTCAGTAAGTTAAGTTATGGATTTCAGCTGGAGGAGGAAGGTCGCTGGGCCGGGCTTTTTCACACCCGTGTGGTGGTGAGAGAGAGATCATGTGCTATGACGATCGATCACATGAATTTGATCAATGCTGCAAGCATCGAGATGGTGGAGAAGCTGAATCTACCAATGACACCACGATCACAACCATATTTGTTTCATTGGGGTCAAGAAGAGCTCACTGTCACGCAACAAACCAAGGTACCGTTTTTGTTGGAAAATTATTTTTGCGAGGTTTTGTGTGATGTGATTCCGGCACCGATGGTTTCATGTCACTTGTTGTTGGGCAAGCCATGGTACAAAGAGCACGATATTGCGTATGATGGTCAAACACATAGATATACCATTAAGAAGGGTAAGAAGTGCATGCTTGTGCCCATGGGTGAGGAGCGTTTTATTGCTTGGAGGAAAGAACATCAGGAAAAGATAAAAGAGGAGGGAGAAGCAACGAAGAAGAAGGTTCAAGCTGGTAAAATTTCTAGAATCATGGTGCAGTCTATAGATAAGAATATTGCTGAACAAATCGACTCGAAACCGAGGACGGTTTCATTGCAAGGGGGAGAGGATGATATGACCGCGTGTAATTTATTTATGATGGTCGCAACTGACAAAACAAAGTCTACACCTATGGTCAAATATGCTACTGGTATTGTTCAAGATAAAGCTCTAGTTGTTGTTGATCATGAAACTGCACGTGGGCTGACTAGGGGAGCAAGCATGGAGTTGATACAATGGACTAGTATGAAGCAAAGTGATGCATGTGTTCTTGCATGGAAGGTCTTTTCTTGGAGTTGCAAAAAAGGAAAGCGATCATGTATGTTTGGTAACTACAAATAGAAGGCAAGGCGACGTATACTATATTTGTTCCTGCCATGCAAGAAGGCTTACAAGATAGATACGGGAAGGAGACTTAATGCATGGAGTTTTTTATCTCTAAATGAAATAGGATGGGGCCCACCAGAAAGAAAGATGGCGTACAGGGTTAAGCTAGCTAGAAAATCCAATCTGATATGTAAAAAGATTGGACTCTTATATTTTATACTAGTTTATTTTCTTTCCAAAGTTGAGTGCGTGCGTGAGGGGTTTAGGCGAGGCCCCTGTCAGTTATTTAAAGCCATGGTGCATGGATGTAAAAGGAGGTTATTGTTTTATGAAATAGACACGATGTGTTTTTCAGGGTAGACACCCGTATCAAGTTTTGGAGGGATCTTTAGAAAACCTCTGTGTTGTGATTTCTCTTCGTGGAATTGTTTTGCACTTGAGTACCTTCGTCGAGATTGGTTTTCTCGTGCTGGGCCGCAAGGTTCAAACCCTCTACTTCGTGTACATCGCGTGCGCGGGCGAGAGGTTGCTGCTACTAAAGGTGGAGTGTCGTGATAGATCGGGCCGCAATAACAAATCTGATCTCGCCACGAGGTTCGGTCTACATCATGATGTCCTCCATAAGCTTCAGAATGACATTTCCATAGGATTTGTCCCTATTCATGCTCAGGTACACAACGTCTAATAATACCATCTACTCCTTTATAAAGATGTGGGTCATCCCAAAAGTAATTACTTAAATGATAGAAGAATTTTTTTTCTTTTGTTGGTAGGTGAAACTAGGTGGTATATATTTAGTCACAATATAATTTCAAAAGGCAAGTTCCAATCAGGTGGTTGTACTATAGGTGTAGAAGTTAAGGCTTTCTTGAGTGTTTCAAAGGCTTCTACGCAATCATCATAAAAAACAAATGGAACATCCTTTTGTAAAAGATTTGTAAGAGGCCTAGAAATTTTAGAGAAGTCTTTAATAAACCTCCTATAGAAACTAGCATGACCGAGAAAACTACGAATACCTTTAATATCTCTAGGACATGGCATTTTCTCAATTGCCTCAACTTTGGCTTTATCCACCTCAATACCTCGTTCAGAAATTTTATGTGCCAAGACAACACCTTCATTAACCATAAAGTGGCACTTCTCCCAATTCATGACAAGATTAGTTTGCTCACATCTCCGCAAAACTCGATCAAGGTTTCTTAAGCAATCATCAAAAGAAGTTCCGTATACGAAAAATCGTCCATGAAAACCTCAACAATCTTTTCACAAAAATCAGAGAATATAACAGTCATACATCTTTGAAAGGTAGCAGGGGCATGATACGTCTCCAACGTATCTATATTTATGAAGTATTCATGGTATTATATTATCATTCTTCGATGTTTTACAATCATTTTATAGAAACTTTATATCATTTTTTGGGACTAACCTATTGACCCAGTGCCCAGTGCCAGTTGTTGTTTTTTGCTTGTTTTTTATATCGTAGAAATCAATATCAAACAGAGTCCAAATGCAACAAAACTTTTTGGAGAATTTTTATGGACCAGAACACCCAGGATGGGCCAGAGCAGCACCTGGGGGGTGCCTCGAGGGGGGCACAACCCACCAGGGTGCGCCTGGGGGCCCAAGCGCGCCAAGGTGGGTTGTGCCCACCTCGGTGGCCTCCCGCACACCCTCTTTGCCCTATGAAATCCCAAATATTTCGAAAACCTCGGGGTGAACCTAGATCAGAAGTTCCACCGACGCAAGGCTCTATATCCACGAAAACCGATCTAGACCCCATTTCGGCACCCTGCTGGAGGGGGGAATCATCTCCGATGGCCATCTTCATCATCCCGGCGGCCACCACGATGAGGAGGGAGTAGTCCACCCTTGGGGCTGAGGGTTTGTACCAGTAGCTATGTGTTTAATCTATCTCTCTCTCGTGTTCTTGAGATATCATGATCTTGATGTAGCGCGGGCTTTGTTAATATAGTCGGATCATATGGTGTTTTCCCCTCTCTATCTTGTTGTGATGAATTGAGCTTTCCCTTTGAGATTTTGTTGTTATCAGATTGAATACTTTTATGGATTTGAGAACACTTGATATATGTCTTGCAATTTAATGCTCGTGGTGGGGTATCGTATTGATTCACTTGATATATGTTTTGGCACTCAACTCGCGGATTCCCGAGGTGACATTGGGGTAATCTATGCATAGGGGTTGATGCACGTTCTTGTCTTTGTTTCTCCGGTAGAAATCTTGGGGCACTCTTTGAAGTTCTTTGTGTTGGATTGAGTATTATGAATATGAATTTGCTTTGGTGTTATTTTATTACAAACTCTAGGGTAGATCAAACGAAAAGAATAGCTTTGTGTTATTTTAGTACGAACTCTTGAATAGATCGAACGGAAAGAATAGCTTTGAGGTGGTTTCGTACCCTACAAACAATTTATTCTTATGTTCTCCGCTAGATAGGAACTTTGGAGTGATTTTTCATCGCACTTTGAGGGATGGTTATATGATCCAATTATATTAGTATTGTTGAGAGATTGCACTAGCGAAAGTACGGACCCTAGGCCTCACTTTCAAGCATTGCAATACCGTTTTTGTGGCCATTTACTATTTGCTACCTTGCTGTTTTTATTTATTCAGATTATAAAAATATATTTCTACCATCCATATTACACTTTTATCACCATTTCTTCGCCGAACTAGTACACCTATACAATTTGCCATTGTATTGGGTGTGTTGGGGACACAAGAGATTTCTTGTATTTGGTTGCATGGTCGTTTGAGAGAGACTATCTTCATCCTACGCCTCCAACGGATTGATAAACCTTAGGTCATCGACTTGAGGGAAAATTGCCACTGTCCTACAAAACTCTGCGCTTGGAGGCCCAACACGAGTCTACAAGAATAAAGTTGCGTAGTAGACATCAGTGCATTGCATAAACCAAAAGGCATACGTCTATAAGCATAAGTTCCAAAAGGGCAAGTAAAGGTGGTTTTCTCTTGACCAGGTTGTGAAACAGGTATTTGAGAACAAACAGAATATCCATCAAGAAAACAAAAGTGTGTGTGTGCTTAGATAGTCTTTCTAGCATTTGATCAATAAAAGGCAAAGGGTAATGATCCTTTCTAGTTGCTTTATTTAATTTTCTAAAATCAATTACCATTCTATAGCCAGTAACAATTTTCTATGGAATAAGTTCATTTTTATCATGAGTAACAACAGTAATACCTCCCTTCTTGGGGACACAGTGAACGGGACTTACCCATCTACTATCAGCTATGGGATAGATTATACCTGCTTCCAGAAGTTTTAGTATTTAAGTTCTTACCACTTCTTTCTATTGAGGATTCGAACATCGTTGATGATCAACAACGGGATTAGCATCAGGTTCCATATTGATCTCGTGCCGACAGAGAGTGGGACTAATGCCCTTAAGATCATCAAGAGTATACCCAATAGCAGCTCAACGCTTCTTCAGAATTTTCAATAATCTTTCTTCTTCATGTTCTAAAAGGTTAGCATTAATAATAACATGATATATCTTTTTCTCATCAAGATAAGCATATTTCAAAGTGTCAGGCAATTGTTTTAGTTCAAACACATGATCACCTTTAGGTGGAGGAGGACCTCCTAGAGTTTCAATAGGCAAATTGTGTTTAAGAAGAGGTCATTATTCAAAGAAAATCTTATCTATTTCATTTCTTTCATGCATATGCATATCATTTTCATGGTCTAGAAACTATTGTTCTAGTGGATCAGTAGGAGGCATGGCAAGAGAAGCAAGACCAATTATTTCATCCTTACTAGTTAGTTCTTTCTTATGAGGTTGTCTATTAAACTTGGAGAAATTCAATTCATGAGACTCATCACCAAAGCTGACATTGATAGTTTGTTTATGACAATCTATAGTAGCATTGACAATGTTCAAGGAAGGTCTACCAAAGATAATGGGACAAAAGTCATCTTGTGGGGAACCAAGAACAAGAAAATCAGAAGGATAATTTATTTTCCCACAGAAGACTTCAACATCTTAACAATCCCAAGTGGTGTGATAGTGTCTCCATTAGCAAGTTTAATAGTAACACATATGTCTTCTATTTCAGCGGGTGCTATTTCATTCATAATTTCTTGGTATAAGGTGAAAGGAATAGCACTCACACTAGCACCTAAATCACATAAACCATGATAACAATGATCTCCTATTTTGACTAAGACAACAGGCATGCCAACAACAGGTCTACGTTTATCTTTCTCATCGGGTTTGGCAATTCTAGTAGCTTCATCACAGAAATAAATAACATGCCCATCTATGTTTTCTACCAGGAGATCTTTAACCATAGCAACACTAGGTTCTACCTTGATTTGTTCAGAAGGTTTAGGTGCTCTAATATTACTTTTGCGAACCACAGTTGAAACTTTAGCATGTTCTTTTATCCTAACAGGGAAAGGTGATTTTTCAATATAAGCAGTAGGCACAACTGTATCAACATTGTAAATAATAGTTTCATATTTAACCACAACAGGTTCTTTAGTTTCTCATTTAATAGGGGGGGGGGTGATATTTAAACCACTTCTCCTTAGGGAGATCAACATGAGTAGCAAAAGATTCACAAAAAGAGGCTACTATCTTAGAGTCAAGTCCATATTTAGTGCTAAACTTTTGAAAAGCATCGGTATTCATAAAAGATTTAACTGTCGGAGTAATTGGACACGGATACCCCGAAGACGGCAAGACGATATTCCAAGACATCGGGGCTAGCAAAGCCCCTCAGTCCGACTCCCCGGCCGCCCAGGCCGACTCCGGGCTGCCGACTGCACCACCAGGCCGACTCGGGCTGCCGACTCTTCGCCGCCCAGGCCGACTCCGGCTGCCGATCGCACCCCAGGCCGACTCGGGCTGCCGACTTCGCCGCCCAGCCGACTGGCTGCCGATCGCAGCCCGGCGCGATTTCGATGTGACGACCGTGCACAGCACTGCTCACGTGACACCCAGCCATCATGTGCAAGGTCACTTGTCCCCTGGCACTATTTATGAAGTGACCTAGGGGACAAGGATGACACTCCACCATGCCTACCTAGCTTACTTCCTAAGCTACCCACATAGCTTACATATCAAGCTAGCCATGCCTATATAAGCTAGCTCCATCCATCCATCAGGAGATGGACTCACGCATGAGTACCCTAGCTCACTCACGGCCACGCATGGCCACTAGTCCATACGGCCACCCGGCCATGGGCATGCATGCCCGCGATACAGCTCCAGGAGCACTCTGTACCAGATATACCAGATACACACAGACATGCAGCAGTAGGAGTATTATCTCTCCGGAGAGCTCCGAAGCTGGGTAAACTAGCTGCTACTCGTGATACCGGCCCCGGATATTCCGGCAGCAGTCTTGCCCTCACACGAAGCCACCTTGTGGCATATGTCGTCTTGCACCCCACGTGAGAATACCACGACATTAACACAATCAAACTCAAGCTTAATACCTGACTCTTTACCTTCGCCGAGTTCCCAGTCTTTAGAATTGTGTTATTTTCTTTCTAAAATATCCCACCTGAATTCAATAGTCTTCTTCATAAAAGAACTAGTACAAGAAGTATCGAGTATGGATTGATCATCACGAGAAAGCCGAGCATAAAAGTTCTGAATTATAATTTCTCTCTAGAGCTCATTATTGGGGCATGAATATAACATTGACTTGAGCCTCCCCCAAGCTAGAGCGATACTTTCTCCTTCACGAGGCCAAAATTATATATGTAATTCCGATCACGATGAACTAGATGTATAGGATAAAATTTCTGGTGAAATTCCAATTTCAGTCGATTCCAATTCCAAGATCCAATATCATCGCATAGCCTATACAATGTCAATGCTTTTTATCTTCAAAGATAAAGGGAAAACCTTCTTCTTAGTTTCATCTCTGTATAAACCTACAATCTTAAATAATCCACAAATTTCATCCACATATATCAAGTGCATATCCGGATGTTCAGTTCCATCTCCTGCATAAGGATTAGCTAGCAGTTGCTCTATCATACCCGAAGGGATTTCATACCGAATATTTTAAGTAGGTGCAGTAGGTTGAGGGGCAACTAATTGTGGTTCCGGTCGAGGTGAAGATACCCCGAACAAACCCCTCAAAGGATGGTTCTCCATAGTAACAAGTAACAATAAATTTCAGCATGTAGTAATAATGTTTCCTTACCAATTTTCACTTAGCAAGAGTGCTTCACTCCCCGGCAACGGCGCCAAAAAAGAGCATTGATGACCCAAAAGTATAGGGGATCAATCGTAGTCCTTTCAATAAGTAAGAGTGTCGAAACCAACGAGGAGCAGAAGGAAATGCCAAGTGGTTTTCAGCAAGGTAATTTCTGCAAGCACTGAAATTGTCGGTAACAGATAGTTTGATAGCAAGATAATTTGTAATGAGCTAGTAACGGTAACGGCAAGTAAAGTGTAGCAAGGTAGCCAATCCTTCTATGGCAAAGGACAGGCCAAAAAGGTTTCTTATAATAGGCAAAGCGTTCTTGATGGTACACGGGAATTTCATCTAGTCACTTTCACCATGTTGGCTTGATTCGTGTTCGCTACTTTGATAATTTGATATGTGGGTGGACCGGTGCTTAGGTGCTGTTCTTACTTGAACAAACCTCCTACTTATGATTAACTCCCTCTCAAGCATCCGCAACTACAAGAAAAGTATTAAGATAAAATCTAACCATAGCATTAAACTTTTGGATCCAAATCGTCCCCTTACGAAGTAGCGCATAAACTAGGGTTTAGGCTTCTGTCACTCTAGCAACCCATCATCTAATAACTACTCCACAATGCATTCCCTTAGGCCCAAATATGGTGAAGTGCCATGTAGTCGACGTTCACATGACACCACTAAGGGAATCACAACATACATATCATCAAAAATATCGAACACGTATCAAGTTCACATGATTACTTGCAACATGACTTCTCCCGTGACCTCAAGAACAAAAGTAACTACTTAGAAATGATAATCATGCTCAATATCAGAGGGGGTATTAAATAGCATAATGGACCTGAACATATAATCTTCCACCAAATAAACCATATAGTAATCAACTACAAGATGTAATCAACACTACTAGTCACCCACAAGTACCAATCTAAGGTTCCGGTACAAAGATTGAACACAAGAGATGAACTAGGGTTTGAGAGGAGATGGTGCCGTTGAAGATGTTGATGAATATTGGCCTCCCAAAGATGAGAGGGTTGTTGGTGATGATGATGACGATGAAGGAAATATGCCCTTGAGGCAATAATAAATTTGTTATTTATATTTCCTTATATCATGATAAATATTTATTATTCATGCTAGAATTGTATTAACCGGAAACTCCGTACATGTGTGAATACATAGACAAACAGAGTGTCCCTAGTATGCCTCTACTAGACTAGCTTGTTAATCAAAGATGGTTCGGTTTCCTGACCATAGACATGTGTTGTCATTTGATGAACGGGATCACATCATTAGAGAATGATGTGATGGACAAGACCCATCCGTTAGCTTAACATAATGAGCGTTTAGTTTTATTGCTATTGCTTTCTTCATGACTTATACATGTTCCTCTGACTATGAGATTATGCAACTCCCGAATATCGGAGGAACACATTGTGTGCTATCAAACATCACAACGTAAGTAGGTGATTATAAAGATGCTCTACAGGTGTATCCGATGTTGTTTGTTGAGTTGTCATAGATCGATATTAGGATTTGTCACTCCGTGTATCAGAGAGGTATCTCTGGGCCCTCTCGGTAATGCTCATCACTATAAGCCTTGCAAGCAATGTGACTAATGAGTTAGTTGTGGGATGATGCATTAAGAAATGAGTAAAGAGACTTGCCGGTAACGAGATTGAACTAGGTATGATGATACCGACGATCGAATCTCGGGCAAGTAACATACCGATGACAAAGCGAACAACATATGTTGTTATGTGGTTTGACCGATAAAGATCTTCGTGGAATATGTAGGAGCCAATATGAGCATCCAGGTTCCGCTATTGGTTATTGACCGGAGATGTGTCTCAGTCATGTCTACATAGTTCTCGAACCCGTAGGGTCCGCACGCTTAACGTTCGATGACGATTTGTATTATGAGTTATGTGATTTGATGACCGAAGTTTGTTCGGAATCTCGGATGAGATCACGGGCATGAAGAGGAGTCTCTAAATGGTCGAGAGGTAAAGATCGATATATTGGAAGGTTATATTCGGACACCAGAATGGTTCCGAAGTGTTTCGGGTATTTTTCGGAGTACCGGGAGGTTACCGGAACCCCCCGGGAGAGTAATGGGCCTTAATGGGATTTAGGGTAAAGGAGAGAAGGGCCTCAAGGGTGGCCGCGCCCCCCCAATGGCTGGTCCGAATTGGACTAGGAGGGGGCGGCACCCCCCCTCTTTCCTTCTTCCCTCTTCCTCCTTCCCTCCTTCTCCTAGTTGGAGGGCGAATCCTACTTGGACCGGGAGTCCAAGTAGGACTCCCCCCTTTGGCGCGCCCCCCTTGGGCCGGCCTCCTCTTCCCCCCTCCTTTATATACGTGGGAGGGGGGCACCCCAAAGGCACACCAAGTCTTCTCTTAGCCGTGTGTGGTGCCCCCCTCCATAGTTACACACCTCAGTCATATCATCGTAGTGCTTAGGCGAAGCCCTGCGCCGGTAACTTCATCATCACCGTCACCACGCCGTCGTGCTGATGGAACTCTCCCTCGTGCTCAACTGGATCAAGAGCTCGAGGTGCCGTACGTTCGCTGCTTGGATCAGTTGGATCATGAAGACGTTGGACTACATCAACCGTGTTATTAAATGCTTCCGCTTTCGCTATATGAGGGTACGTGGACACACTCTCCCCTATCGTTGCTATGCATCATCTAGATAGATCTTGCGTGATCGTAGGAATTTTTTTGAAATATTGCGTTCCCCAATAGTGGTATCAGAGCCAGGTCTATGCGTAGATGTTATATGCACGAGTAGAACACAAAGAGTTGTGGGCGATAATAGTCATACTGCTTACCAGCAACTGTCGGTGTCAAAACCGGCAGATCTCGGGTAGGGGGTCCCGAACTGTGCATCTAAGGATCAAAGGTAACAAGAGGCAGGGGACACGATGTTTACCCAGGTTCGGGCCCTCTTGATGGAGGTAATACCCTACTTCCTGCTTGATTGACTTTGATGAGTATAGGGGTTACAAGAGTTGATCTACCACAAGATCGTAGTGGCTAAACCCTAGATGTCTAGCATGTATGATTATGATTGCCTCTAAGGACTAAACCATCCAGTTTATATAGACACCGGAGGGGGCTAGGGTTGTACAGAGTCAGTTTATAGAGAAAGAAATCTTCATATCTGCACGCCAAGCTTGCCTTCCACGCAAAGGAGAGTCCCATCCAGACACAGGGAAAGTCTTCCATCTTGTATCTTCATGGCCCATCAGTCCGGCCCTCTACACACAGCCAGGCGCCCGAGGACCCATAATCCAGGACTCCCTCAGTAGCCCCCGAAATAGTCTTCAATGACGACGTATCCGGCGCGTAAATTGTCTTCGACATTGCAAGACAGGTTCCTCCACCGAATACTTGAAAGAATCTAAACTGAAAAGGTGCTTACAACTTCGGTCTTGGCAAGGTGAATTCTTTGAACAACTCGGTTTTACATTAAACGTAACACCCCTCGGCTTCTATGCTCCCGTCGCCTCAGCTTCCACATGGCCAATGAATATGAAGGGTCCAAGCACTTTTACAGATAACCCCTTGACAACATATGGAAGGCGCCTATTTAAGGAGATTAGATCTCAGATGTCATTCCACACCAGGCGAAAATCCTTCGAACTTTGCCTCAAGAAACCTCGCAATCATGGCCAGCGCTCCTAGTTCTTCTTCCCGCCCCCATGGCCCTCAAAAAGGCGATTGGGAGAGCTGCTCTGTGTCCCATGCCCAACTGACCAAGCTCCAGGTGCAGGGCTACCTCCCTCCTGCAGATCTAGTCCCCGTTCGGGCGGGATTAACCTCCTTTACTAGCGAAGCCCTGGCAGAATATTTCCCGAATCCTTCAGCAGGGGAGCGGGTGTGCTTCGTTTCCTTTCTCTTAAGAGGCGTTGGATTTCCAATCCATCCTTTCCTCCGAGGTCTCCTGGAGTACTATGGCCTCCAACTGCACAATCTCACGCCGGGCTCCATTATGCACATCGCGGGCTTCATCGCTCTTTGTGAGTTGTTCCTAGGCCGAGGCCCATTTTGAGCTATGGAGGAAGCTTTTCTGCCTCGTCCCCCGCTCCCAAAAGGGATCCATATTCGAGGTGGGCGGCACCGAAGTATGGCGCATAACCGAGACAGGATACCTGTCCGGCACTCCGAAGAAGGCATCCGAAGAGTGGCCTTCGAAGTGGTTTTATATAGAAGACGTCATTCTCCCGGACCCAATCCGGCGTGGCCTACTGGAATTCTCCAATGCCCCGTTAAAGAAGCGCCATAGCTAGCATCCCCGAAGCCTCGAGGAGGTCGACAATGCGGAGGTTAAGATGCTGATGGACAAGATAAAAATACTCGCCCAATCCGGACTGTCCATAATCGAGGTCATGGCGATTTCCATAATGCGAGGTGTTCAGCCACTCCAATCCAGAGGACTCCCCATGTGTAACTTCAATGGGGAGGACGATACATCTCGCTACATGCGCAACGGCTAGACAACTTTGCCACCCTGGCCGCCATGTTGGCTGATCTTTACAAAGGGGAGAAAGAAGAATTCACTCGCCTCAAGTGCCGAGATGGCTTTTCCATGTACAACCCTCCTAGCTTTGTAAGCTCTCAATCCAGAACCTCACTTAATCTTTTTCCTGAGTCGCAATCAGTCAAACTTAACCCGACCATTTTTAACAGGAATGGAGGAAGGCCACCGCGGGGATTTATAGCCCCACTCCTTAGCCGGAGGACCATATTCGGGACCTGGACCCTGGATTCGAGGAGGATCCGGATATATTTGTGGAGTTCAAGGAGGGGGTCTTCTATCAGGCGAGCTACGACGACACAGAAGTGGCCATCGAAGCCGAGTACCCCGGCCTTCTTCCTTCTTCCCATGTAAGTGCCCAGGGAGCGTCTCCTCCAAAAGGGTTTTCCCATCGCACCTCACCCACTGCACTGTCTCGTGCTTCAAAGGGGCGACACTCGTCTCACCATGCCGTGTTGAGATCGTCCCTTAAGAAGGGGACACCGACACCAGGCGGATCTTCGAAAAGAAAGGCGGACGATGATACTTCGAAGTTCCGACCTTCATCAAAAAGGTACGGCTTTTGATATGCCCTATGGAAATCATACCGAACTGTGATGTTTACTGCTATGTCATATTTCAGGAAGAGCATTTACCAGACTATATCCGGAGACCTCATCCGACATACGTCCACCGCTCCGACCCCGAACCCTGCCTCTAGGGCTATAGTTGATACGGGTGCCATGCCGGATTTTCCTCTCTCCGTCGATTCGGATAATGTATCCATCACCAACTCCGAAGTGGAGAGTGCCATGAACCATCGGCGCCGGAGGGCAGCTATGCGGGATCCTAGTTTTACTGAAGAGGCATTCAATGCCTTCAGTTTGGCGGATGCATACATCCGAGCTGCCTGGGATGGGCTTGCCGGAGCCACTCACCAGCTTTCAAAGGACATGCGGGTAAGATCATTTTGTATAAATTTAATAGTCATATACCAGTGGCCCCCAAGGCTTGAAAACAGTTGAAGCAACCGATTTTAAGGATCGATGTATGATTAGGTACTTATGGAGAAGAAGAACATGCTATCTCGGGAGTTGGAACAATGTCGGACTCAGCTAACTGATGTTACCGCCGAACTGGAGAAGTCCAAGGAGGCACCGACTGGTAATGTCTCCTGCTGTCCGGAAAATATGATCCTGTGCCAGTCGTGTTTATGCAAATAAACACTGCTACATTTTATAATGGCAGGATCGTCGGATCGACTGGCAGAGAAACTAAAGCCACGCAGGCGGACAAAGAACATGCCGAAAGGCAAGAGGCCACTGGTCAATGCATACTGACGCGTACCAGGGACGAGAAGAACAAGCAGCAGGATGCCAACACCAAGGTCAGCGAAGAGCTGAAAGACGTGCGAGCCCAACTGGCTGACGCCCTAAAGGAAAACAGAAAGCTGAGAGGCGGCATATTCAGTATGCCTTTTAACTTACTGTTATGCAGTTCGCTAACGTGAAGTCTAACCAGTTTATTGCTGCAGGTGTGTTGACTGGGTTGCCCGAAGAAGAGGTGTCCGGATTTCAAGGTGACCTGCTACAAGAGCTGTCCAAGGTGCACGAGCGAGCATGGAGGGCAATGAGAAACATTGCAAAGTCTTTATGGCCAGCCGACCCTCCTCTAGGAAGTATGGAGGAACTCGTGAATTTGTTCAAGGTGGCTCGTTGCCGTTTTGGGCTGTGGAAGATATCAGCATGCCGAGAGGGTGCTCAGGAGGCATGGGCCATGGTAAAAACACGGTACACCGGACTTGATCCCAATCATATGGCACGGGTCGGACCTCGAGGATCCGATGGATAAGAAATTCCGGTCAGCCTTGTGTACGACCAAGTGAAGGAGGCCGCCAAGTTTTCCCAACAAGATTGTAGACTAGACAACCTGTTAGAGGGTCTAGAGGAAGAGGAAGTTTTTGAGTCCAAGTAGCAATGTACTTTTATCGACAAACTTGTCTCCAGCCGAATTGAAATAGGTAGATGGTCTAGAGGAAAACGATTGTCATGGCAGACTTTCTGCTTCGACCTTCGAAAACCCTAGGTTTACGAGTGTTTCCGAATACTATACCGGAGGTAAACATCAAAGTTTGTTTGGAAACCAGGCAGTCCAGTCATTGTTTCTTGAACAGACAAGTTGTAATCGGGGAGTTATGTTATATTACATTTGATTGTAAGAAACATCTTCCAGAGAGAATAGTTCCGTTAAGGGTTCCTTTCCCTGGGCTAGTATGCGGTTCTTTGTGCATACCGAAGCTGTGATGCTGAAAAATCACGGTACGCGTTTATACTCTGGGGTCTTGTATTGCCACGAGGGCAGTTCGTCTTTTGCTCACCGACCAATCATTCCCTTAAGAATGCTAGCTTTTGGCTTCACCCGTCTGAGGTACATGTCCGGATGACCCGACTGTAACAATCCCAGAGGTGCTCCCTTTATGCCCTAGCCGAACAAGCGGGAACGTAGGGCATAAGCACAGGATACAAGCAACCCAACTTGGCAAAAACTTAAGTCATAAAGGTGCATATAATGGCAAAGAAAAGACATATATGGATAGATGACACATATGTACGGTGAGCTTGATGCTCCAGAAATAATAATAAGAATAAGCTTCTTGTGAAAAGAAGCCCCCAGGTATTGTGGGGTATGTACATTTGAGGATGCCTACCCCTCAGGTGTGTGGTTTATCCGAACACGAGCTAGAAGTCGTATAAAAACGAAGAAGAGAAAAACTGTAAAAGGGAGAAAATAAGGAACGAGAAAAAAGGTATATGTGCAGACTTAGGCATGGAATCTTCGGAGCCTTGCAGCGTTCCATGGGTTTGGCTCCAAGAGATTGTCCGAAGCATTGCGAAGACGATATGCTCCCCTAGTGAGAACTTCATCTATAATGAAGGGACCCTTCCATTTGGGCTTGAGCTTGTCCTTTTTTATTTTCTGGTAGGCGTAAAATGAGTTCACCGACATTGTAGGTCTTTGCCCCTACTTCTCTGCTTTGGTATCACTGAGCCTGCTGTTGATAAAATGCGGAATGGGCCTTCGCGACATCGCATCCTCCTCCAGGCCATTCAGGTCGTCCTGATGATCGAGCTCGGCTTCTCTCTCTTCATACATGCGCACTCGAGGTCAATCATGAATAATGTCGCAAGGCAAGACTGCCTCCGCACCGTACACCATGAACAAGGGGGTATACCCGATCGTGCGATTGGGCGTGGTCCTCAGCCCCTAGAGTATGGAATCGAGTTCCTCGACCCAGTGTTTGCTCGATTCTTGCAGAGGTTGCACTAGTCTGGGTTTGATGCCGTTCATTATCATGCCGTTAGCCCGTTCGACCTGACCGTTTGCCTGAGCATGGTATACGGAGGTGTAATCAAGCTTGATGACTGAGGGAGTCCTGGATTAGGGGGTGTCTGGATGGCCGGACTATAGCCTTTGGCCGGACTCCTGGACTATGAAGATACAATATTGAAGACTTTGTCCCGTGTCCGGATGGGACTTTCCTTGGCGTGGAAGGCAAGCTTGGCGATACAGATATGTAGATCTCCTACCATTCTAACCGACTCTGTGTAACCCTAACCCTCTTCGGTTCCTATATAAACCGGAGGGTTTTAGACCGTAGGACGAACAACAATCATACCATAGGCTAGCTTCTAGGGTTTAGTCTCTCTGATCTCGTGGTAGGTCTACTCTTGTACTACCCATATCATCAATATTAATCAAGCAGGAGCAGGGTTTTACCTCCATCGAGAGGGCCCGAACCTGGGTAAAAACATCGTGTCCCTTGTCTCCTGTTACCATCCGCCTAGACGCACAGTTCGGGACCCCCTACCCGAGATCCGCCGGTTTTGACACCGACATTGGTGCTTTCATTGAGAGTTCCTCTTTGTCGTCATCTTTAGGCCCGATGGCACCTCCGATCATCAACAACGATGCGCTCCAGGGCGAGACTTTTCTCCCCGGACAGATCTTCGTATTCGGCGGCTTTGCATCGCGGGCCAATTCGCTGGCCATCCGGAGCAGATTGAAAGCTACGCCCGCCACCGTGTCAGATTTGGAAGTTTGAACTACACGGCTGACGTCCGCAGAGAGTTGATCTTCGACGGGTTCGAGCCACAGCCAAGCGCGCCGCACTGTCATGAGGGGCATGATCTAGCTCTGCCGCCAAGCAGTGTCCTAGAGGTCGCACCAGTTGTCCGCCCGACCTTCAGCTCGAGCCGATCATGCGCCGACGAGGACGGTGGCTAGACACCGCCTCGGGGCTGCGATCTCTACGGCGATTGAGCCGTACACCTACCCCGCCCTTTGCGGCTCAGAATCTCAAAGTGCCGGACTCCTCTCCAGACTCCGAGCCTTCGCGCCCGCCAATCGAATCCGATTGGGCGCCGATCATGGAATTCATCGCCATGACATCTTTCAGCACTCGCCCTTTGGCGACATCCTGAATTCACTAAAGTCTTTCTCTTTATCAGGAGAGCCCTTGCCGGATTATGGTCAGGAAGGTTGGGATGTGGACGACGAAGAAATTCATAGCCCACCCACCACCCACTTCGTAGCCACTGTCGATGATTTAACCGACATGCTCGACTTCGACTCCGAAGACATCGACGGTATGGACGACGATGTAGGGGAGGAACATGAACCAGCGCCTATAGGGCACTGGAGAACCACCTCATCTCACGATGTATACATGGTGGACACACCTAAAGGAAGCGACGATGAGGAACAACGGGATGCTACGAAGGATCATTCCCTCGAAAAGCAGTCAAAACGGCAATGTAAGCGCCGCTCAAAGTCCCGCCTCGACAATGACAACAGCCATACAAACCCAGCCATAGAGCAGGGCGAACCGGTGGACGATGAACATGCTATCGAGCAACCATCCGAACAGGACAATCTGGATAAACAACCCGTCCCCGACGAAGATGACAGTCCGGATGATCTCACGCCGGACAAGTTGCTGGAGCAGAAGAACCTCCACAAAGGCTCGCCGCCATCGCACGTAGCTCAAAAAGCGTAAGCGGAAGCTCAAAACTACGGAAGATGCACTCGTAATCGATGAATCAAAGTACTCAACACCGCAGACAAACACGGCGACGCCGCTGAACGAAGAGCTACCCAAAGCGAAAACTACTGCTCGATTCGATAAGGAGGCCGAGAGCCCCGCAATCAAAACAAAGAGGCCACCCGGCCGGATGGACGACCCTATGGCAAACAGAGAGCGCAAACGGCGCCGCACACAAAGCCGCACGCGATCCGCACAGGATTCAGATTAAAAAGATGGCCCGCTTAGATCTATCTACGGGCCAAGAAAGCAAGCTCTAGTAAGCAATGCAACACATCAAGTATCTGAACATCACGACACACCTAAATATAGGGGTGCCGCACACCCCCTATGTTTCACCGATGAGGTGCTGGATTATGAATTTCCAGCGGGATTCAAGCTCGTAAACATAGAGGCATACGACGGAACAATGCACTCGAGTGCGGATTGAGGATTACATCCTCCACATACACATGGCTAGAGGAGATGATCTCCACGCCATAAAATACTTACCCATCAAGCTCAAAGGGCCAGCCCGGCATTGGCTTAAAAGCCTTCCCGAAAACACCATTGGAAGTTGGGAGGAGCTCGAGGATGCTTTTCTGGCAAATTTTCAAGGGTCCTATGTCCGACCTACGGATGCCGACGATTTAAGTCACATAACTCAACAACCCGGAGAGTCAGCCCGGAAATTTTGGAACAGATTCCTTACTAAAAAGAACCAAATAGTCGATCGTCCGGACGCCAAGCCTTAGCAGCTTTCAAACACAACGTCCGAGATGAATGGCTCGCCAGGCACCTCGTCCAAGAAAAGCCAAGACCAATGGCCGCATTAACAAGCCTCATGACCCGCTTTTGCGCGGGAGAGGATAGCTGGCTGGCAAGATGCAGCACCAGCGACCCAAGTACATCCAAGTCGGATGGAACGGAAACCACGACGCAGCAAGGACCAGCGCCGGACCAAGGGAAACAACCCAAGAGCACGGAAGTCAACGCCGGATTCAAAAGCTCGGCAGAATCATAAAAGCTGCCCTTCAGGATAACAGGACGAGCTATCTAACTTAAACAAAATCTTGGACAAGATATGCCAAATCCACAGACTCTGGAAGCCCGCAAACCATACCCACAGAGATGGTTGGGTCTTCAAGCAGTCCGCAAACTCAACGCCGAACACAAGGGGCTCGACACATCAAGCGAGGACGATGACGAACCTCAAAAGCAGAGCACCGAAAACAAAAGAATTTCCCACAAGAAATCAAAATAAGTAAACTCACTTGGCGTGACAAAAGGGAAAATAGAGCGGCGCCCATAGAGGTACGCCCATACGGACTATCCCGGAGGAGTCCCGCCATCGGGTTGTTAAAACCAATCACCTTCACCATCGGGATTACTCTAGAAGTATACGGAATGCAGGTTGGACTGCCTTGATATTAGATCCGATAATTGGCGGACTCCAATTTTCACAAGTCCTAATGGACGGCGGTAGTGATCTAAACCTGCTATATCAGGACACAATCCGCAAAATGGGGATAGACCCAACTAAATTTCGCCATAGCAACACTTCCTTTCAAGGGTAATGCCAGGCCCATATGCCCATTGTACGGGCTTTCTCTGCTAGAAGTTGTGTTCGCTCACCCGACAACTTCCGCATGAAAAGTTAACCTTCCACCTCGCCCCATTTACAAGTAGCTATCAAGCACTATTGGGACGCGAGGCTTTCGCCCGCTTTAACGCAATACCACATTATGCATCTCTTACACTTAAAATGCCCGGTCCACGCGGCATCATCTCGTTAAAAGGAAACATTGAGGGTTCCTCGAGTCCGGAAAATCTTGCGGTTGCCTTGACAGCCACACAATAAACCGGCTTTACCAATAAAAGCACTTAGACAGGTCGTCCAGATCCTGCATACGATTGGACGAGTCCGCGAAACATACAAGGGCTTACTAGACACATGCACCTGCATAAGGGCTCCGCAACAAGAGACCATAAAGCTCAATTTTATTCATTTTTGAATTGTACTTCATTTATTTAATATAACGTACATTTTCGCATGACCTTTTTCAACTAAGTTCCTCTCTTTACAGATGAACATCGTATACACCCGCCCGTGATACGCACAACGGAGACACAGCGCAAACGCAAGAGGGACCCGCCGCAAGGATTCTTTTTCGATTAAGACCCTCGTAAACCTTTTTCACTGCCTCTTGTTGATACACATCCCCGGTTTCTTGCTATAACCGAGGAGGAGGCTGGCGTTTTGGCATAGGCCACGTCAGAATTTCGCGCGTACCTGGACACCAGGGGCTTATTACCAAGGGCGATTGTTCACCCGTTTTCATGAAGACCGAATACCTTAGGGAGTGTTCGGCATCTCGAGTTAGGCCTTATATGCATCAACTCTGAATCATGTCTTTGGTCAAATGTTGGGTTTGCCCGGCTCCTATGTTTTGCTGCCTTACGTTCCGCTCTATCGGCTAACGCGGCACCAGGAGAACTCTGCGACAGCCCGGTTCGCCAGTGAGCACCTCAAGAGAGAAAGCCAAAACTGATCGCCATGATATAGCGTGAGACTGGTCAACCACTCGATGACCCGCTGGAATCTTTAGAATTCTCCAAGATTGACGAAGGGCCGTTTCCGGCCAGCACATCTGGCGCCCAATTCGGGTGAGCGCGGTGCCCCTAGGGGCTATATAGTAGCCCCACCGTCAACTCCTATGGCTAAGTGAAAGTGATAAAGCATTATAGTCCCGTTGCCTAGTTTGCTGCGCTTATCACCTCCTTTGTAGGACCAAGACGTTGGATCAAGTGTGAAAAGGCGCTTTACAGCAAACACCCCGCATTATATGCGTAATGAAGCCAAAGACTGCCATCTTTCAAGGTTATATACACATATACATTAACGGCCGCACAGAGGTATTTTAATTCTTGAAGGCACAAGTATAAAAAGCTTTTATATTCCATCAAACATTGTTTCACAATAATACATGTTATTCAACATAATATCCTTCGAGCACTTGCGCCTCTATTAAACGAGCGCCCGCAGAACTTCCCGAAAATAGTGCTCGGCGGTACTCGGCTTCCATCTCGAATCTGGGATGCAACATCGGTGGCCTTCATCTCCGCCCAGTATGTATTGACACGGGCAAGAGCCATCCGTGCACCCTCTATGCATGCTGACCGCCTCATTGCTTTGATATGCGGCACCGCACCAAGGAACTGTTGCACCAAGCCAAAATAACTCTTCGGCTCGGGCCTTTTTGGCCACAAATGAGTCACGACATTCTTCATGGCAAGTCCGGACAATCTATTCAGCTCCGCCCATTCGGCTAATGGAAGAGGACGCTCTGGATTACGGAACTGCGACCAAAAAAGCTCTTCCATCTCGTGATCCTTTTAATCTCCGAAGTGTTCGGCCGCGTCCGCGGCACTCGCCGCCAAGTCCAGATAAGCATCCTCACTACTCCACAACCGGTCCAACTGAGCATATTTAGGATCCGTGAACTTGCTCCGCAGCAGAAAGGGCTTTCCAGCCGCGATATCTCCGGCCTGACGCAGCTCCTCCCTCATAGCTCTCATCGCAGAGCGAGCATCCTTGGCCTCGGTGGTGGCCTTCTTCAGGTCCTCTTGCTCCGCTCGACCTTCTTTTTCGAGAAGCTCGCAGCGGTCGGTAGCATTCTTCAACTTAGCCATCTCGGCCATTTCCTTCTTGCTTCGGCAGTGAGCAGCCTATTCGGCTTTTAGCTCTTCGGCCGCCTTTAAGGCAGCATCATCACTTTTTCTGGCTTGCTCCTTGGCTCGGGCAAGCTCTGCCCGAAGGTTCTCCATGGCAGCGGCACCATCTGCATCAAGCATACATGTTGTATGGCACGGGCATCAAGCTCCCTTACTGTGTGTCCGCGGAGAAACCGTGATACCTTGTGACTCGCAAGCCGCTTATTGACAAGCGCGATGTCGGCATCCGCCACGCCAAGTTGCCGCTTTAGTTCGGCAAATTCATCATCCGCTAGCCACCGGACGTTCCGCCACCTACATAGGAAGGGCGACATATTATAACTCGATTATGATCCTCGCACGCTGTCATTCTTGACAAACGCACCGAGTCTCGTGGGCTACTATCTACACAGGCGATCTTATATATGCGGAACCGCAAAAGGTACATCATTGTATCGCACTTCAAAACCTCACATAAACTTCCGCAGCCTCGTACAACCCGCTTCATGGACGAATTTTTTCAATCACCGCACCCATCAATGCACGGTGATCCTCCGAGATAGACACTCGCCCGAAAGCAGACCCTTCAACTCCTCCGACCGTGCACCAGGAGGTGCCGGACTCGTCGATGGCCTTTTTGAAGGCGGACATGGAGGGCTCGAGGAGCCCACGACCGCCTCCACCCGCCGGATTCGGAGAAACCCTCCGTGACAACACTCAGGATCGTCCGCCTCACTAGGCGGTACGGCAGGGGAGGCGCCCGCTCTCCATCATCTCCGGACGAAGATCCTCAAGACGAGCTCACGAGAAGGGCTGAGATCCGAACTACAAGGTAAAATTTTGGTCATCTTGAGAAATAAAACAGGATGTCTCTTATTTTAAAAAAAGAACTCCCCTCTCTACTTACGGCTCGCTAGAGGGCTGATATCCTTGGGGAAATAATGCGGCCGGGGCGTCTTCCGGCGCAGGACCCTCTGGCGAAGATTTCTTCCCGCGCTTTGAGGCCTTGGTCTCCGGATCTTCAGAGGCGGTCCTCTTCTCCCCTTGGATAGAGGGATTCTCGGTCCCTCCTCTCTTGATAACCTCCTTCAGGAGGTAGTAGCTTCCTTGTTCCCCTTCGCCTTCCTCTATAGGCGCAGCCTCCAGATCCTGGTTAACACGGATTGGCGTGGTCTCGTGGAGGGGGCCGACACTGATCAGTTTTGCTTTCGCTATCCACTCCTATTCAAGGGACAGCTCTTTTAAGGGCAAGTTTATAATAAATATGCAGATAGCGTGTCCGGGTACGGGACTACTTACTTGAGCATCCGGGCGATTGCAGCTCAAACCTGCGTCCTCGGTCAAGTCCGGACACATTGCTTGTGATCCGAAGAACAGTTTGTACATCTCCACGGGCGTTGCGCCCACAAAATGTTGGAGAGCTCGTGGTCCCTCCGGATTGAACTCCCATAGGCGGAGGGGGCGACATTTGCAGGGAAGGATGCGACGAATCAGCATGACCTGCGCTACTACGACCAGATTGATCTCTCTCTCTAGGAGGTCTCGAACACGGCCCTGCAACAAGGGCACGCCCTGACGGCCCCCACCAAGCCCTTTATTGACCCATGACGCCACCAGCGGTGGAGGACCCAGCGAAAGGCAGGTGGCGCCACCCATTGTTGCCCCTGGGAGCTGTGATATAAAACCACTCTTGTTGCCATAGACTGAGCTCCTCTTGAAAATAGCCCTCGGGCCATGGAGCGTCAGCATTCTTGCTTATAACAGCCCCTCCGCACTCTTCCTGTTGCCCCTTGATCATCTTCGGCTCCACCTTAAGGTCTTGAGCCACAATCCGAAGTGAGGGGTAATGCGGAGGAAGGCTTCGCATACGACGATGAACGATGAGATGTGGAGGACGGACTCCGGATCCAAGTCATGAAATTCCAGCCCGTAATAAAACATGAGCCCCCTCACGAAGGGGTCCGTCGAGAAACCTAGCTGCCGAAGGAAGTGAGACACAAACACCACGCTTTCATCGGGCTTGGGAGAGGGCATAACCTGCCCTTGGGCAGGCAGCCTATGTGAGATTTCGCCGGTTAGATACCTGGCATCTCTTAGCTTTAGGACGTCTTCTTCCGTGATGGAGGAAGGCATCCACCGTCCTTGAAGGTCGGAGCCGGACATCATCGAAGGTCCGAAGCGCCTGAATCTGGAGCTTTGGGTGTTGGGACTCGAAGCGAGGGGCGGATTCGATTGAGATTGAGAAAAAAGAGCGGGGGCCCTGGTCCCTTTATAAAGAGGTTGAATACCAGGAGCCCTCCTCGTGACCGTTCGTGACTCGCCTTCGATAGAGGAGGCGTGCCAACGGGCACGACTGGGTTACCCACGCCCGTATTAATGAGAATCCCGGAATAAGGGGACACGATCTCTGCTTTGACAAGACGTGCTAAGGAAACCGCCGCTAAACGCTACCGAGGTGGGACAAGAAAACGATTCAATAAAGGCTTGGTCGTGGTGTGATGTCGCTACTGTGGAATACGCCGCCAGATTGAACTTGTGTAAATATTATTCTCTCTACGGTGGTATGTGGAACTTATTTTGCAGAGCTGGACACTATCCTTGTGTTCAAAATCTTCTATGAAATATTCGAGGAGGAACCCGCCTTGCAATGCCGAAGACAATATGCGTGCGGACTGACTCGTCATTGAAGCCTGGTTCAGGGCTACCGAGGAGTCCTGGATTAGGGGTTGTCCGGATGGCGGACTATAGCCTTTGGCCGACTCGGACTATGAAGATACAAGATTGAAGACTCCGCCCCGTGTCCGGATGGGACTTTCCTTGGCGTGGAAGGCAAGCTTGGCGACACGGATATGTAGATCTCCTACCATTGTAACCGACTCTGGTAACCCTAACCCTCTTGGTGCCTATATAAACCGGAGGGTTTTAGTCTCAGAGGACTAACAACAATCATACCATAGGCTAGCTTCTAGGGTTTAGCCTCTTTGATCTCGTGGTAGGTCTACTCTTGTACTACCCATATCATCAATATTAATCAAGCAGGAGTAGGGTTTTACCTCCATCGAGAGGGCCCGAACCTGGGTAAAAACATCGTGTCCCTTGTCTCCTGTTACCATCCGCCTAGATGCACAGTTCGGGACCCCCTACCCGAGATCCGCCGGTTTTGACACCGACAATGACCAAATTGGCGCAACAAGTTTTAACCTTGTTGGCTGTAAAGTTAGAGCCGCTGTCAGTAATAATACTGTGCGGGACACCATAACGGTGTACGAAGCCGGATATGAAGTCTATCACCGGTCCGGCTTCAGCCGTTTTAACTGGTTTGGTTTCTATCCACTTAGTGAACTTGTCGACCATAACCAACAAGTATTTCTTCTTATGGCTTCCCCCTTTAAGAGGTCCGACCATATCGAGCCCCCAAACCTCATAGGGCCAAGTATTGGGGATTTTACGAAGGGCAATGGGTGGCATATGGCTTTGATTAGCAAAAAGCTGGCATCTGACGCAGTGCTGTACGAGGTCTTGTGCATCTGCCCGGGCTGTGGGCCAAAAGAAACCCGTGCGAAAGGCTTTACTTACAAGGGCCCGAGCTGCGGCATGATTACCACCAAGACTAGCGTGTATTTCAACCAAGAGTTGTCGTCCCTCTGCTTCAGAGATACATCGTTGAAAGACTCCAGTAGTACTTTTCTTGTAAAGTTCTCCTTCATGAACTTTGTAGGCTTTCAAATGTCGAACGATGCGACGGGCCTCAGTCTGATCCTCAGGGAGCTCATTCCTAGTAAGGTAGGCAAGGAAAGGCTCGGTCCATGGGGAAATTACGGCCATGATTTTGTGGGCTGATGGTGTTATTTCGGTGCCTAAGCCCCCGATGATATCGGGACTGTGTTTGGAATCGGGGGGTATGATCGGCTCCGGGCCAGTGCTCCCGTTCTCGTCCTGCACGGATGGCTTGAAGAGCCTTTCCACAAAGGTGTTAGGTGGGACGGGGTCGCGTTTAGCGCCCATGCGAGCAAGGATGTCCGCGGCTTGATTACTATCTCGAGCCATGTGATGAAACTCGAGACCATCGAACCGAGCTGATATTTGGAGTACGACGTTGCGGTAAGCCACCATCTTCGGATAATTTGTGTCAAAGTCTCCGTTTATTTGGGATATTGCGAGGTTGGAATCCCCGCGCACCTCAAGGCGTTGTATGCCGTATTCGGCTGCGTTGTTAAAATCTCTATACAATATTTGGAGCACATAACGAACTGTGTCTCCTGTGGGGGATGTCAAGACGACACCAGCCCCAAGTCCGGTTAACATTTTGGAGTCGTGAAAGTGCATCACCCAGTTGGAATACGTTCTGTACTCTTTAGGGAGTTTGGCCTCTGTCCGTTCGGCGACGAAGTCGGCCATTGCCTGAGATTTAATGGCTCAGCATGGTTTGTACGTTATTTCAAATGGTAGGAGCTCAATGGCCCATTTGGAAATTCTGCTGGTGGCATCCCGGTTGTTTATAATATCGTTGAGTGGTACTTCTGAGGCCACCGTGATTGAGCACTCTTGGAAGTAGTGTCGCAGCTTACGGGATGCCATAAAGACCACATACGCTATCTTATAATAATGCGGGTATCGGGATTTACATGGTGTAAGGACCATCAATACGTAAGATACTATTTTTTGGAGTGGGAATTTATGTCCCTCCTCTTCTTGTTCGACGACGAGCACCACACTCACCACCTGGTGAGTTGCCGATATGTAAAGCAGCATTGGTTCGCCGATGTTTGGTGCGGCCAAGATGGGGTTGCTAGCTAGCAAAGTTTTGATTTCCTCCAGTCCGGCTGTTGCAGCGTCTGTCCATACAAAGTGGTCGGTGAGTCGGAGCAGGCGATAGAGTGGCAGTGCCTTTTCTCCTAATCTGGAGATAAAGCAGCTCAAGGCTGCCACGCACCCGGCTAGTTTTTGGACCTGTTTAAGGTCAGTTGGTGTTGCCAATTGCGACAGGGCTCGCATTTTGGCTGGGTTTGCTTTGATTCCTCTATTGGAGACAATAAACCCGAGCAGTTTGCCGGCAGGAATGCCAAAAACACACTTTTCCGAATTGAGCCTTATGTCATATGTTCGGAGGTTGTCGAATGTGAGGCGTAAGTCGCCACCAATGATTCAACATGCTTGGTTTTGTTGACTATGTCATCTACATATGCCTCCATAGTCTTGCCGATTTGCTTTTCTAGGCACGTTTGAATCATGCGTTGGTAAGTGGCGCCGGCATTCTTGAGCCCAAAAGGCATAGTGTTGAAGCAGAAAGGCTCATACGGGGTGATGAATGCCGTTGCGGCTTGGTCGGATTCCTTCATTTTAACTTGATGGTATCCGGAGTATGCGTCGAGGAAACACAACAAATTTGTAACGCAATCGCATCAATAATCTGGTCGATGCGAGGTAGTGGGAAGGGGTCCATAGGGCAAGCCTTGTTAAGGTCTTTGAATTCGACACACAGGCGCCAGGATTTATCCTTCTCTGGTACCATGACCAGGTTGGCTAGCCCGTCCGGATGTTTGATCTCTCTGATAAACCCGGCTTCGAGTATCTTGGCTAGCTCCTCCCACATAGCCTGTCGTTTGGGTTCAGAAAATGACCGGAGCGTTTGCTTGACCGGCTTGTATCCCTTTAGTATGTTGAGGCTATGTTCGGCCAACGCACATGGGATTCCTGGCATATCTGAGGGGTGCCAGGCGAAGATGTCCCAGTTTTCACGCAAGAACGCGCGTAATGCGACGTCGACCGTCGGGTCCAACTTTGCCCTGATGGAAGCTGTTTTCTTGGGATCTGTGGGGTGGACTTGAAATTTGACTATTTCGTCAGCTGGCTTGAAGGATTTGGATTTTGGCCTTTTATCAAGAATTACGCCGTCCCTATCCACTGTGGAACACAGAGCGGTGAGTTCCTCGGCCGCTAGGGCTTCAGACAATGCCTCGAGGGCCAGGGATGCAGTTTTGTTTTCGGCGCGGAGTGCTATGTCCGGATCACTGGAGATAGTGATAACACCATTGGGCCCGGGCATTTTGAGCTTCATACACCCGTAATGAGGTATAGCTTGAAAGCGTGTGAATGCATCTCGCCCTAACAGGGCATGATATCCACTGTTGAAAGGAGCCACCTGGAAGATTATCTCTTTGGACCTATAGTTTTCCGATGTGCCGAATACCACGTCAGCTTAATTTTTCCCGAGGATCTTGCTTCCCTGCTGGGGATGATTCCCCTAAAGGATATATTGCTCTGCTCAATGCGACTCCTCTCCATTTGCATTTTATTGAGCGTGTCCTCATAGATGAGGTTCAGTCCGCTGCCACCGTCCATTAGCACTTTAATGAGCCGAAAACCATCCACAATTGGGTTGAGGACCAGAGCGGCTGGTTCCCGGACTAAGCGGGATCTTGGTTCATCATCGGCATTGAAAGTAATTGCCGTATTGTTCCAAGGGTTTATTGCTGCTACATGGCAGACTTCGGCAAGGTCGCGAAGCGGCCGTTTGCGCTGATTATTTGATGAGAAGGTCTCAAAGACTGTGAGTACTTCCGGATCGTGTTCTGAAGAGTACTTTTCTGGTGTAGTGTTGGTGAGGATACCCTCGCCGCTCTTGGCCACCTGCCGGAGTATCCAACATGCCCGTAGGTTGTGCGTTGGTTCGATATTCGGCGTCATGTGTATTTGACAAGGCCTATCGAGCCATTCTTCGAAGACAGTTCTGTGTCCCGTAAAGGGCTTGATTTTCTTGTCCACAGGATGATGATAAGGTGCCCCGCGAGGGTGCATCCTTTTTGCCCGTCCGGGAGATGGCTTAAAGGCCTGCGGTTCCCAGCGGGCTGTGTGAGTTTTCCAGGCGTTTTCCATTGTGCAGTACTTCTGTACTATGTGTGCCAAATCTGCGATGTGCAGAACACGACGATGATTCAGGGCATTAAGAATTCCCTTGTCCGTACAATTGTTGCGAAACACTTAAATTGCGTCGTCGTCGCAACAGTCTTTTATCTTGTTTTTAACAAGGAGGAATCTAGCCCAAAAGTGATGGACTGTCTCCTGAGGCTGCTGCCGCACATACATTAGGTCGCATATGTCCGGGGGGCCATAGTTGCTTGGAGAATATTACTTGTGGTGGGTGGGCGGGCTCAAATTCGCACCCTGACCCACCATGGAATCTAGAGTTTGAAGAATTTACGAGGTTACCAGCCCGGGCTCCGGAGTGTCCGGGGGATTCTTAGGCTTAACGTCCAATTGTGTGTTCGGAGGGCAGGGAGTGTCCTCTTGAGGGTCGGTATCCGGTTCTCTGGGTTCGGAAATCCAAACATAGTTGGTTCTCAACGTAGGAGAGGAGTTATTGTCAGTATGTTTCTCCATAACCGCTACCTGATGGGTGATCGGCGGAGATTTAATTTCTCTCTGATCAGGTTTAAGCCCGATCCGATCATAGTTAGTTGAGACCCCTAGGACGGTGATGCAATCTAGCAGCTCGTTTAAAGATGATAAATCCGCCAGATCCATCTTGTCGGAGTATTCGAGGCTGATAGAGAGAGGATTTTCGGCGGCTTGAGAGGTTGCCTTTGGCTTAACGGCCGAACGGGCGCCCACGGTGAAGTCGCCGAGTTGGAGGGTTTGCCCAGAAACTAGGGCTCCTCCGGAAGTGATACCGTCCTTGATGACAAGGCGAGCCATCGATCCTTCTGTCGACGTCACAGATGAACTCTCAATGAAAGCACCAATGTCGGTGTCAAAACCGGCAGATCTCGGGTAGGGGGTCCCGAACTACGTGTCTAAGGATCGAAGGTAACAAGAGGCAGGGGACACGATGTTTACCCAGGTTCGGGCCCTCTTGATGGAGGTAATACCCTACTTCCTGCTTGATTGACTTTGATGAGTATAGGGGTTACAAGAGTTGATCTACCACGAGATCGTATTGGCTAAACCCTAGATGTCTAGCATGTATGATTATGGTTGCCTCTACGGACTAAATCCTCTGGTTTATATAGGCACCGGAGGGGGCTAGGGTTGTACAGAGTCGGCTTACAAAGAAAGAAATCTTCATATCCGCACACCAAGCTTGCCTTCCACGCCATGGAGAGTCCCATCCGGACACGGGGAAAGTCTTCCATCTTGTATCTTCACGGCCCATCAGTCCGACCCTCATCACATAGCCCGGACGCCCAAGGACCCCATAATCCAGGACTCCCTCAGCAACGTCTTACTTTGATTTGGCGGTATTGTTGGATGAAGCGGCCCGGACCGACATCACATGACCGCGTTCACGATACTGGTTCTACCAATGTGCTTTGCACACAGGTGGCTGGCGGGTGTCTATTTCTCCAACTTTAGTTGAATCGAGTTTGACTACGCCCGGTCCTTGTAGAAGGTTAAGACAACACACTTGACGAAAATTCATTGTGGTTTTGATGCGTAGGTAAGAACGGTTCTTGCTTGAAGCCCGTAGCAGCCACATAAAACTTGCAACAACAAAGTAGAGGACGTCTAACTTGTTTTTGCAGGGTATGTTGTGATGTGATATAGTCAAGATGTGATAAGATATAAATTGTTGTATGAGATGATCATGTTTTGTAAAAGTTATCGGCAACTGGCAGGAGCCTTATGGTTGTCTCTTTATTGTATGAATGCAATCGCTATGTAATTGCTTTACTTTATCACTAAGCGGTAGCGATAGTCCTAGAAGCAATAGTTGACGAGACGACAGCGATGCTATGATGGAGATCAAGGTGTCAAGCCGGTGACGATGGAGATCACGATGGTGCTTTGGAGATGGAGATCAAAGGCACAAGATGATGATTGCCATATCATGTCACATATTTTGGTTCCATGTGATGTTTATCCTTTATGCATCTTATTTTGCTTAGTACGACGGTAGCATTATAAGATGATCCCTCACTAAATTTCAAGGTATAAGTGTTCTCCTTGAGTATGCACCGTTACTACAGTTCATCGTCTTTGAGACACCACGTGATGATCGGGTGTGATAAGCTCTCACGCTCACATACAACAGGTGCAAGCCAGTTTTGCACATGCGAATACTCGGGTTAAACTTGACGAGCCTAGCATATGCGATATGGCCTCGAGCTTCGAGACCGAAAGGTCGAACATGAATCATATAGTAGATATGATCAACATAGTGATGTGCACCATTGAAAACTACTCCATCTTACGTGATGATCAGACATGGTTTAGTTGATATGGATCATGTGATCATTTAGATGACTAGAGGGATGTCTATCTAAGTGGAATTTCTTAAGTAATATGATTAATTGAACTTTAGTTTATCATGAACTTAGTACCTGATAGTATTTTGCATGCCTATGTTGTTGTAGATCAATGGCCCGTGCTACCGTTCCCTTGAATTTTAATGCGTTCCTAGAGAAAGCTAAGTTGGAAGATGATGGTAGAAACTACACGGACCGAGTCCGTAACTTGAGGATTATCCTCATTGCTGCATAGAAGAATTACGTCCTGGAAGCACCGCTAGGTGCAAGGCCCGCTGCAGGAGCAACTCCAGATGTTATGAACGTCTGGCAGAGCAAAGCTGATGACTACTCGATAGTTCAGTGTGCCATGCTTTACGGCTTAGAATCGGGACTTCAAAGATGTTTTGAATGTCATGGATCATATGAGATGTTCCAGGAGTTGAAGTTAATATTTCAAGCAAATGCCCTAATTGAGAGATATGAAGTCTCCAATAAGTTCTATAGCTGCAAAATGGAGGAGAATAGTTCTGCAAGTGAACACATACTCAGAATGTCTGGGTACCACAACCACTTGACTCAACTGGGAGTTAATCTTCCTGATGATAGTGTCATTGACAGAGTTCTTCAATCACTGCCACTAAGCTACAAAAGCTTCGTGATGAACTATAATATACAAGGGATGGATAAGACAACACCCTTAGGCCAGCGATGCTAAAGGCTGCGGAGGTAGAAATCAAGAAGGAGCATCAAGTGTTGATGGTTAACAAGACCACTAGTTTCAAGAAAAAGGGCAAAGGGAAGAAGGGGAACTTCAAGAAGAACGGCAAGCAAGTTGCTGCTCAAGTGAAGAAGCCCAAGTCTGGACCTAAGCCTGAGATGAAGTGTTTCTACTGCAAAGAGACTGGTCACTGGAAGCGGAACTGCCCCAAGTGTTTGGAGGATAAGAAGGATGGCAAAGTAAAAGGTATATGTGATATACATGTTATTGATGTGTACCTTACTAATGCTCGTAGTAGCACCTGGGTATTTGATACTGTTCTGTTGCTCATATTTGTAACTCGAAACAGGGGCTACATATTAAACGAAGACTGGCTAAGGACGAGGTGACGACGCGTGTGGGAAATGGTTCCAATGTTGATGTGACCGCCGTCGGCACGCTACCTCTACATCTACCATCGGGATTAGTTTTAGACCTGAATAATTTTTATTTGGTGCCAGCGTTAAGCATGAACATTATATCTGGATCTTGTTTGATGTAAGACGGTTATTCATTTAAATCAGAGAATAATGGTTGTTCTATTTATAGGAGTAATAACTTCTATGGTCATGCACCCTTGATGAGTGGTCTATTTTTGTTGAATCTCGATTGTAGTGATACACATATTCATAATCTTGAAGCCAAAAGATGCAAGGTTAATAATGATAGTGCAACTTATTTGTGGCACTGCCGTTTAGGTCATATTGGTGTAAAGCGCATGAAGAAACTCCATGCTGATGGGCTTTTGGAATCACTTGATTATGAATCACTTGAGGAGAGGAAAGACAAAACATTTACGCCAGGAGGCCTCACCAGATCGACGAAGGGACTGAGGAGTAAAAAGAATCCTACTCTCTGATATATATAATCCTAAGACTAAAAAATTTTTGTTCTAGACTCAACAACGTCAGAGATTCGATAAAGCAGGGGGCTCCTAAGTCGGGGATGGCTCTGATTACCAACTTGTAACGCCCACGATGCGGCTATATCTCCCACGTGTCGAGGCACGACTTAGAGGCATAACCGCATTCTGGTTTTGTCGCAAGAAGGGTCATCTTCACACAATCCCATGTAATGAACAAGAATGTGATAAAGAGTTGGCTTACAATTGCCACTTCGCACAATACATTAATTAAACATACATCATTCAGAGTACACACATAGACCGACTACGGTCAAATCCAAAAGAAAATAAGATAACCCCAAATGCTAGATCCCGGAACGTCCCAACTGGGCACCACTACTGATCATCAGGACACGAAACATAGTAACGACCAAGTTCCTCGTCGAACTCCCACTTGAGTTCGGTTGCATCACTTGCACTGGTATCATCGTGTAACATCCCAAATTTTCAATTTGGAATGTTATACATTAGGTCATCATGCATATCATATTTTTCTCGCATTTTCCGATCCTCGAAAATTTCACGCAACTCAAGGACCCTCGGAGAGAGTTGGAAGTTTCGTTATTTTCATATTTGGGATTTCTCAAATTTTGAAAATAGGATCATTTGGATTTATTTAAATTATCTTCATAAAGTTTTTCCTATAAAAAAATTTTTGGAGAGGGAATAATATGACTTTCCCAACGTTTAGGAAAAATGAAGATATTATAAATAAATCAAAATTTGGTTTTGAAAGATTTATTTTGCTTAGGCCAAAAATAAGCATTTTAAAAATATATGCATGTTTGCCGTTTTTAAAGTTCATTTTGTTCGACTCATTTTTAGGAGTCGGGGAAAATTCGTTTTATTAAAATCGGAGTTCATTTGGTATTTTTTTAATTGCTTGGTTTAAATTTTAATTTAAAAAACGCCCCCAGTCCGAGGCCCACCTGCCCAGCTTGCCCACCCGCCCGCCGCCTCCTCTCCTCTCCTCTTGTGATCTCCCCCGCCCGCCACGACGCCGCCGCCCGGAGTCCGGCTCCCCCCCCCCCCCCCCTCCCCAAGCGCGCCTCTCCCCCCTCTTAAATCACGCCCCCCCTCTCCCTCACCCCGAGCCCTGAAGGCCGCCGCGCCGCCCGCGTCGCCTCCGATCGCCGACCCGCCCCCTCGCCGCCTCCCGAACCCCCGCGGACCCCGCCGCCTGAGCCCCGGACCTCGCCCGCGAGAGCCACCGAGGTAGCCGCCCGCCCGATCCGGTTTTTTAAGATATTCGGTTTTTTTAAAAAACCTAGATGGTTTTTATGTTTTTTTGGTTTCTTATTTAACGAACGCTCACCGAACCGTCCGCTTCAATGAACGTGTTCGTTGAATTAGTTCTGATAACTAACGTCCGTTATTTAATCCGTTCGTCGTTTTCTTTTAATCGGATTTAATCCGTTATTTTTCTCGATTCGATTTCGATCCGATTTTGAATCTGTTTTATTTCTCGCTTCGCTTATCGGAATCGTGATTCAAGCTACCGAGTTTCAGAATGAAACCGCCGCTCGACTACCCTACTTTCACAGAGTTTTGCTACTGTGAAATTTTGACCAAGTTCAGATTGCTAAACCGAGTCGTTCTCTCTCGAGTTCCGACTTTCGATGTTTATTTGGTTCGATTCTTTTTGCAACCAGGGTTCTTAAGTTGAACTATCTGGTTAGATCTTTTATTCGAGATTTCCCCGTGCATTAGATGAGTACTTATTGTATGCTTGTTGTTTGTCTGCGTTAGATCACCCGGAGTGCGCCGCTTGTTACTTCGAATCTCTAGGTCTCGCGGATCATCAGCAAGGCAAGTAACACTTTGATCATACTTTCTCATACCCAGTTTTTATGCATTAGATCAATCCTCAAACACTTGCATGTTTAGGATCAAATTAAATTGTGGGTTTGGGAAGTAGATTGAGGTAGTACCTATTACCTATTTTACTTATGAAACCTTGGGAGTTACTTCTACGTTTGCTTATTGTGCCATGCTATGCTAGTAGACGTGGATTGGGTGAGTGAATATCCATGACAGATGTGAGATTGTTAATTAATGGTTTATCTAAGGTGGCAACCTAAACACACATCTGGGTGGATTGAGGCACCTGGTTTCTATCAGATTTGCTCAGATTTCTTCGGACCGCCACCTGTGCTCTAAGGGATCATAAGATTATTCAAACTGGAAACTTCCGTGTGCAGCCACAAGCCAATTATGGGCTCTGGCGTAGTTGACTAAGTCGTCACGAACTCTTACGGGTAGGCTAGCTGATGTAGGGGATGTAGGTTGGTACGGTCTACCCACATGTAAGGTGCTAGCGCTTCGAAAGACTATGTCTCGGCCATCCGCTTCTCAAACACCATGTAGTCACGAGAACCAAGCGGAGGCGATCGAGTCTTGTGGGGAAAAGTCGCAAACCTCTGCAGAGTGTATAAACTAATCATGATTAGCCGTGTCCCGGTTATGGACGCTTGAGTATCCGTAATTGAATATCATGTGAATCTCAACATGTTACTTCTAAATAAAAGTTATTGGGTTTTGATGAGTACTTTTAATTGGGATTGAGAATGCTGTCAACCATTCTCAATGTTTAACAACCACCATGATAGTTAAATAAAATTTATTCCTTTGTTGTAGGGAAAATCAGCTTTATGCAAATGTAAATCAGAGAGCCTTACCACCAACCATATATGCATGTAGTGTAGGCTTATTCATTCATTGCTCTTATGTGTTACATTGCTAGCATATTCCATGTGCTGACCCGTTTTGTGCTGCAACTTTCACGCTAGCACTTTTCGCACGACAGTAAGGTGTTAGGTCGTGGTTCTATACTCAGTGATGCCGTTGGAGTTGATGGACTCGCTTATCTTCCAAGCCTTCCGCTGTTATTATTAGATGGCCTTAAGCCATATTATTGTAATAAGTTCCCTTGTGGACAACGATGTAATAAGTGTATGATTGCTACTCTGCAATAAATCCTTCAATCTTGTGTGGTGTCGACATTCGATCCAGGATGACATCGAGCACGTAGACTGGATCCATTCGGGTCTGGTCGCTACACATCGGCACCTGCAACTGTTTGGAAGTATCTGTGAGTCACGAGGACTCTGCAATCTCACACCCACGAGATCAAGACTATTTAAGCTTATGGGTAGGATGGGGTAATGAGGTGGAGTTGCAGCAAGCACTAAGCAAATATGGTGGCTAACATACGCAAAAAAGAGCGAGAAGAGAAGCAAAGAAACGGTCGAGAAGCTAGAGGTGATCAAGAAGTGATCCTAAAACTACTTACGTTCATACATAACCCAAACCTTGTTCACTTCCTGGACTCTACCAAAAAGAGACCATCACGGCTACACACGCGGTTGATGCATTTTAATTAAGTCAAGTGTCAAGTTCTCTACAACCAGACATTAACAAATTCCCATCTGCCACATAACCGCAGGCACGGCTTTCGAAATATAATACCTTGCAGGGGTGTCCCAACTTAGCCCATCACAAGCTCTCAGATCAACGAAGGATATTTCTTCTCCCAGAAAGGCCCGATCAGTCTCGGAATCCCGGTTACAAGATGTTTCGACAATGGTAAAACAAGACCAGCAAGACCACCCGACTGTGCCGACAAATCCCGATAGGAGCTACACATATCTCATTCTCAGGGCACACCGGATGAGAAATCCGTACAACTAAAACTAGACCTCAAGTTTCCTCGAGGTGGCGCTGCAAAGGGCTCTAATGTGGACCAACACTCAGAGGAGCACTAGCCCGGGGGATTAAAATAAAGATGACCCTTGGGCTCGCAAAAACCCAAGGGAAAGGCTTGGGTGGAAATGGTAAAACCAAGGTTGGGCCTTGCTGGAGGAGTTTTATTCAAAGCAAACTGACAAGGGGGTCCCATAACCCCAACCGCGTAAGGAACGCAAAATCAAGGAAAATAACACCGGTATGACGGAAACTAGGGCGGCAAGAGTGGAACAAAACACCAGGCATAAGGCTGAGCCTTCCACCCTTTACCAAGTATATAGATGCATTAATTAAATAAGAGATAATGTGATATCCCAACATATCCATGTTCCAATATGGAACAAACTTCAACTTCACCTGCATCTAGCAACGCTATAAGAGGGGCTGAGCAAAAGCGGTAACATAGCCAAACAACGGTTTGCTAGGAAGGTGGGTTAGAGGCTTGACATGGCAATATGGGAGGCATGATAAACAAGTGGTTGGTAGCGCGGCATAGCGATAGAACGAACAACTAGCAAGCAAAGACAGAAGTGATATCGAGGGTATGGTCATCTTGCCTGAGATCCCGCAAGGATGAAGAACGAGTCCATGAAGGAGACAAACGGACGTAGTCGAACGAATCCTCACAAATGTGACGTTACCGGAACTAACAAGAAGAAACAACACCGGAAAAGAGCAAACAACATGGTAAACCAACAAGCATAAACATGGAATGATGCACAACCAAGGATGATGCATGTCCGGTTTAAATATGCATGGCATTGTAAAGCGCAAAACAAAACTACAAGTTAAGTGGAGCTCAACATGTAACAAGACGCATGTTGACAAAACACCACATTCAAGTTATTTAGTCCGCTCTCGTTTATGTACCCAACAATATTAAATGTTGATTAACATGGCAAGAGGTGAAGCATAATAAAACTACCTATCTAGGCAAGTTTGAATGAGGTCGGAACAACAAACAACAATTCCGGAAAATACTCATATGCATATTTCGAATTTGGTACTGTTCTGTTCTAAAGCATATTTTATTGTTGTTAAGCATGCAAAGTAATGCCACCAAGTTATTCTATGCATTTTTCTACCCCATTTACATATAAAGTTTATATAAAACGGAGCTACGGTTATTTAGATATGGAATAAATCATTTAAACATGGCATTTAGCAAAATTAAAGCAAACAACCAATTAAACATTTTAAACATGGATGAAAGTTGCATATTATGAAACTAGATGAAATTCTAAGCATTTTACATATATAAGTTATTTACATGTGATGCACGGTTTGTGAGATATTAAATGCATGAACAAGAGGGGTTATTTGGACCCTCCGATCGTAATCGGACGGTCGAGAATAAATAGCTTAGAGAGTCCAACTAAGAACCGAAGGGATGTTAGGGGATGATCTGAATGCAACGGTGATGGCTGAGCGGTTCGGGTTCAGGGCAGTTTCGGACGCGCGCGAGGGTTTGAGTATTGAGTAGAGAGGGTCAAACGGTCGGGCAACAAAAGAATGGTCGGTCTAAGAAAGGTCAACAGAGACGAGGAAGAAGCGGCAACTACGAGCGGGAGCAAGTTTTAACAACAATGACGGCAACGAGTGCCGATGCAATGCAAATGATGACATGATGAATGCAACAAACAAATAAATACACATGACAATAATGAAAAACATGGAAGGCGTCTCGAGCGTCGGCCTCGGGACGTTACAACACTCCACCACTACAAGAGGATCTCGTCCCGAGATCTAGGATGGCACCGGAGAGAAGCGAAAGAGGAATAGGTAAAACAAAGTTGCTTCTTTGATAAACGAGTGAAACCACGAACCTCGAGAGGTTTAACAAATTCAATGAAAGAATACACCAGCGATGAATGAAGTTGAAAACACTCCGTTAGCAAAGAGGAACAAGGAACATTATGAGAACCTTGTAGGTTGAAAGACATGAGATAAGAGCTTCTCGAACCAAAGAATATGACCACACCGGTATAACGTGATAGCCAAGGAACAAGAATGATAGAATTTGCACAGCACTCCGGTAGAAAAGAGAAGCAAAACTTGACAAAATGGGAAGAATTTGAAAAAAGGACACAACACTCCGGTTGAATGGATAAGCTAAGGAAAGAACATGATCTTTGACAAAAATCAGATGATGGGTCGAAGCGTGCAACAGCACAATGCTTCTGGAACAAAAGATAGAACAGATTGAAAGTAGCGAAGAAGAAAAACAACATCTTCTCCCTCGAATGAATTTGACAGCATCCTTCCATAGAGGATTGGACGGAGTTGTTGGGAAATGAACAATGAAAGAATAAAATTGTAATGGGCTTATGGAAAACATCCCAAAACTTGAGGTGAAATTCTGCCACTACCAAAAGATTGATTAGCTGAAAGAAACGAAGAGATGGAAAAAACTTCTTCACCGCGAGAGTAGGAGGAAACTTGGATCATTAAATATCACCATAATTAGCAACATTCCTTAGGGAAGGCTTTAGGTGAAATATAACCCAAGATAACTCCAACGAAGAGATTGATGGATTGAGAAGAGCTCATGCTCGAAGAAATTGATGGGTTTAACTATCTCATTCTTGACAACTGTTGAATCATGACACATGAAGGGAAATTGTCAAGAGTGACATAACACCACCTCGAAAGGTAAAGTAGAACGAATTTCATTTCGGAATGCAAGATGAAGAATACTTGAGCTCCTCAAAACAAAATATGTGTTGAACACCATGTTTATTTTAGAGTATAGCTTGGCGGATATTAACTCCGAGAGAAATCTTGAAGAACAAATGAAGAATGAAAAGAATCCTTGACGAACCACCATGTAGCCTCCATGAAGAACTCCGGTAATAAAAGAATGATAAAAAAGAAAGAGCAGTTGAAAACACAGGGTGAAGCCTTGCGATGATTAGGTGGAGCTTCGTCATGATATAATGTGGAAAAATTGGAACTCCAGTAAAGAAAAGATGTAGCATCTCGAACCGAGAAATGATGACATGATGAACAACTCTGGAAAGAAGAAACTAGATCACTTGGATGAAACAATAATAAGAATTATGTTATGTGTATCCTTCACCAATTTAAATTGATGACAAGCGACGGATTTGGCATACTACTTATTCTCGTAAAAAGGATTAAGATAGATATAGCGCAGACTTGGGAAGGTCTTCAACAAACCACCGTTAGGATTGAAACAACGAATAAATTGATATGATAACGAAGGAAGAGAAATCTTGAATGAACCACCGTAAGAATTGAAAATGAAAGTAGAAAAGGCACAATTCACCGGGAAGAATTGGAAAATGAACGAAGATACTTGAGGGAATTTAGATACGAGGGCACGAAGAGACCACAAGCTGACTAGAGAATACTTCAACAAAGCACCGGAAGAATATGGAGACAAACGAAGGGGCATGAATTGAGAAGAATTGCGAAAATGAAGTTTAAAGATGAGAATGAAGAAATCTTCTGAAATGATGACCTTTGGATGATCAAGAAACGAAAACAACTCTTGAAATGCTCCGGATGGGTATGAAAAGATTTCTTGAAGATCGGAATACTTTGAAAGTAATCTTAGATAAGGCATATGACTGATGATAATTCATTCTTACGTCAAACTTTGAAATGAATTTGAGAATAACTCCGGAAAGAATTAGAAGACACAGGTAAGATCCTGGGAATAGACCTGTGGGTTAGGGCGCACTCAAAAGGAAACACCGTTGAACGATTTTAAAAGAGAGATTGCACCGGTTGAATTAAATGGCTTGAATGAGATAACAACCTCGAAATAGCTTGAACAGATTGATAATGGAGACACAAATCTTATGATATATCTTTGGCACTTCAGATATGAATAGAGAGAGGTGAGAAATTAAGAGGTGCACCGACATGGGAAAGCATTTGAAACGAGGAAAGCGATATGATCAACACCGAAAGCTTGAATTGGATCCACCGGAGAAGAAAAAAGAACGATGAACTTGAAACTTCTGACCATCTTCATGACAATCACCAGATAAGAACATTGAAAGAAAATAATGAAGAGTCTTCACATCCATAAGATGGATACTTGATTTAGAAATCTGAGTTCTTGAAGAAAAAGGGGTGGGAGGGCAGGAAAACAAAGACAACTTGGGACGGATGAAACAAACACCGTTGAGAAAACTTAGAGTTGATCTTGCGGATGTTGAAAATGATCAGATCCACTTGAAGAGAAGCACACCGGTTGGAAAATAATTGACAAGACAATCTCGATAAACAAGAAAGATTAGCATCCACATAGATATATGAGAACACCGCTTAGGGAAGGTATGGAATCAACACTTGACTTCGAAGCAACTTGAATACCACAACTCAAAGAAAAACAAGGGATTGGCTTGGGAAATAAACCGGAAACAAACATATGATAGAGATTTTGTCCGAAATTTTCATGGTGGGGCCCACACGGGCTCTGTCGTACATCACCATCATGTACAAGGCAGTGCACATGACATACAAAGCGTCCCCGAGTCAGCATAGCCAAGGACTCTTTAATACACAACGAGACCACTTTAAAACCAACCGTGGATAGGCGGACCACTAGACGTCGAAACCAAATCTCATATCATGCATCTGTCGGAAAGATGTCCTAGGAGCTACTTGAATTCCCACCTATAAACTCCCGAAACTTTCTGGTTATGCAATCTGGTGTTGGGGATACAGGGGAAGCACAATATCTCACCCAAACTAACAATCCCTGCATCCAGCTGTATCCATCCGCCAACACATAACCAAGAAAACTCCGGAAATTGTGTACCTCAACCTTCGAAAAGCATCCGTTATATGAGCTATTGTAATACTCCCGAACTCCCGCCCCAGTACTGGTTGGCGTCAAGGTTATCTAACCAACAACTGCATAAAAGAGATTTTCGATGTCGGCGGAACTCAGGTATTCTAGAACTGCAACGATAAAATTGTGACGACAACACCTCGGAGCTCAACTCCCCGGGACACTGCCACAACCCTAAATGTCAGGAGGCACCAAGAACAAAGTTCTCGTCACAAGAATATCGGAACGATCCCAAGATACTCGCGTGATCCTAAATTTTTTAGTGAAATTTGAGGAGAGGAAAGACAAAACATCTACGTCAGGAGGCCTCACCAGAGCGACGAAGGGACTGAGGAGTAAAAAGAATCCTACTCTCCGATATATATAATCCTAAGACTCAAAACATTTTGTTCTAGACTCAACAACGTCAGCGATTCGATCAAGCAGGGGGCTCCTAAGTCGGAGATGGCTCTGATTACCAACTTGTAACGCCCACGATGCGGCTATATCTCCCACGTGTCGAGGCACGACTTAGAGGCATAACCGCGTTGTGGTTTTGCCGCAAGAAGGGTTCATCTTCACACAATGCCATGTAATGAACAAGAATGGGATAAAGAGTTGGCTTACAATCGCCACTTCACATAATACATTAATTAAACATACATCATTCAGAGTACACACATAGACTGACTACGGTGAAATCCAAAACAAAAGAAGATAACCCAAAATGCTAGATCCCCGATCGTCCCAAGTGGGCACCACTACTGATCATCAGGACATGAAACATAATAACGACCAAATTCCTCGTTGAACTCCCACTTGATTTAGGTTGCAATACCTGCACTGGTATCATCGACACCTGCAACTATTTGGAAGTATCCGTGAGTCACGAGGACTCAGCAATTTCACACCCGCGAGATCAAGACTATTTAAGCTTATGGGTAGGATGGGGTAATGAGGTGGAGTTGCAGCAAGCCCTAAGAAAATATGGTGGCTAACATACGCAAAAAAGAGCGAGAAGAGAAGCAACGCAATGGTCGAGAAGCTAGAGGTGATCCTGAAACTACTTACGTTCATACATAACCGAAACTGTGTTCACTTCCGGACTCCGCCGAAAAGAGACCATCACGGCTACACACGCGGTTGATGCATTTTAATTAAGTCAAGTGTCAAGTTCTCTACAACCGGACATTAACAAATTCCCATCTGCCACATAACTGCGGGCACGGCTTTCGAAAGATAATACCCGATAGGGTTGTTCCAACTTAGCCCATCACAAGCTCTCACGATTAACGAAGGATATTCCTTCTCCCGGAAAGGCCCGGTCAGTCTCGGAATCCCGTTTGCAAGACATTTCGACAATGGTAAAACAAGACCAGCAAGACCACCCGACTGTGCCGACAAATCCCAATAGGAGCTGCACATATCTCGTTCTCAGGGCACACCGGATGAGCAATCCGTACAACTAAAACTAGACCTCAAGTTTCCCCGAGGTGGCACTACAAAGGGCTCTAGTGTGGACCAACACACAAAGGAGCACTAGCCCGGGGGGTTAAAATAAAGATGACCCTCGGGCTGGCGAAAACCCAAGGGAAAGGCTTGGGTGGCAAATGGTAAAACAAAGGTTGGGCCTTGCTGGAGGATTTTTATTCAAAGCGAACTGACAAGGGGGTCCCATAACCCCAATTGCATAAGGAGCACAAAATCAAGGAACATAACACCGGTATGACGAAAACTAGGGCGACAAGAGTGGAACAAAACACAGGGCATAAGGCTGAGCCTTCCACCCTTTACCAAGTATATAGATGCATTAATTAAATAAGAGATAATGTGATATACCAACATATCCATGTTCCAACATGGAACAAACTTCAACTTCACCTGCATCTAGCAACGCTATAAGAGGGGCTGAGCAAAAGCGGTAACATAGCCAAACGACGGTTTGCTAGGAAGGTGGGTTAGAGGCTTGACATGGCCATGTGGGAGGCATGATAAACAAGTGGTAGGTAGCGCGACATAGCGATAGAACGAACAACTAACAAGCAAAGATAGAAGTGATATCGAGGGTGTGACCATCTTGCCTGAGATCTCGCAAGGAAGAAGAACGAGTCCATGAAGGAGACAAACAGACGTAGTCAAACTACTCCTCACAAATGCGACGTTACCGAAACTAACAAGAAGAAAAAATACCGGAAAATAGCAAACTACATGGTAAACCAACAAGCATAAACATGGCATGATGCACAACCAAGGATGATGCATGTCCGGTTTAAATATGCATGGCATGGCAAAGTTTACAAACAAAACTACAAGTTAAGTGGAGCTCAACATGTAACAAGATGCATGTTGACGAAACACCACATTCAATTTATTTAGTCCGCTCTCGTTTATGTACCCAACAATATTAAATGTTGATTAACATGGCAAGAGGTGAAGCATAATAAAACTACCTATGTAGGCAAGTTTAAATGAGGCCGGAACAACAAATAACAATTCCGGAAAATCCTCATATGCATATTTCAAATTTGGTATTGTTCTGTCCTAAAGCATATTTTATTGTTGTTAAGCATGAATAATGCCGCCAAGTTATTCTATTCATTTTTCTACCCCATTTACATATAAAGTTTATATAAAACGGAGCTATGGTTATATAGATATGGAATAAATCATTTTAACATGGCATTTAGCAAAATTAAAGCAAAAAGCAACTTAAACATTTTAAACATGGATGAAAGTTGCATATTATGAAACTAGATGAAATTCAAGCATTTTAAATATATAAGTTATTTACATGTGATGAACGGTTTGTGAGATATTAAATGCATGAACAAGAGGGGCTATTTGGACCCTCCGATCGTTATCGGACGGTCGAGAATAAATAGCTTAGAGGAGTCCAACAAAGAACCAAAGATATTTTATGGATGTTAGGGGATGATCTGAATGCAACGGTGATGGCCGAGCGGTTCGGGTTCGGGGCAGTTTCGGACGCGCGTGAGGGTTTGAGTATTGAGTAGAGAGGGTCAAACAGTCGGGCAACAAAAGAATGGTCGGTATGAGAAAGGTCAACAGAGACGAGGAAGAAGCGGCAACTATGAGCGGAAGCAAGTTTTAACAACAATGACGGCAACGAGTGCTGATGCAATGCAAATGATGACATGATGAATGCAACAAACAAATAAATACACACGACGGTAACGACAAACATGGAAGGAGTCTGGAGCGTCGGTCTCGGGGCGTTACAAACACCACAACGTGATGGTGTGTCCGAACATCGTAATCGTACTTTAGTAGATATGGTGCGATCTATGATGTATCTTACTGATTTACCGCTATCGTTTTTGGGTTCTGCTTTAGAGACGGCTGCATTCACATTAAATAGGGCACCATCTAGATCCGTTGAGACGACACCATATGAACTGTGGTTTGGCAAGAAACCCAAGTTGTCGTTTCTTAAAGTTTGGGGCTGCGATGCTTATGTGAAAAAGCTTCAACCTAATAAGTTCGAACCCAAATCGGAGAAATGTGTCTTCATAGGATACCCAAAGGAGACTATTGGGTACACCTTCTATCACAGATCTGAAGGCAAGATATTCGTTGCTAAGAATGGATCCTTTCTAGAGAAGGAGTTTCTCTCGAAAGAAGTGAGTGGGAGGAAAGTAGAACTTGATGAGGTAATTGTACCTGCTCCCGAATTGGAAAGTAGTTCATCACAGAAATCAGTTCCAGTGATTCCTACACCAATTAGTGAGGAAGCTAATGATGATGATCATGAAACTTCAGATCAAGTTACTATCAAACCTCGTAGGTCAACCAGAGTAAGATCCACACCAGAGTGGTACGGTAATCCTGTTCTGGAGGTCATGTTACTTGACCATGACGAACCTACGAACTACGAGGAAGCGATGATGAGCCCAAATTCCACGAAATGGCTTGAGGCCATGAAATCTGAGATGGGATCCATGTAAGAGAACAAAGTATGGACTTTGGTTGACTTGCCCGATGATCGGCAAGCCATAGAGAATAAATGGATCTTCAAGAAAAAGACTGACACTAACGGTAATGTTACTGTCTACAAAGCTCGACTTGTTGCGAAAGGTTTTCGAAAAGTTCAAGGAGTTGACTACGATGAGACCTTCTCACCCGTAGCGATGCTTAAGTCAGTCTGAATCATGTTAGCAATTGCCGCATTTTATGATTATGAAATTTGGCAAATGGATGTCAAAACTGCATTCCTTAATGGATATCTTAAAGAAGAGTTGTATATGATGCAACCAGATGGTTTTGTCGATCCTAAAGGTGCTAACCAAGTGTGCAAGCTCCAGCGATCCATTTGTGGACTGGTGCAAGCCTCTCAGAGTTGGAATATACACTTTGATAGTGTGATCAAAGCATATGGTTTTATACAGATTTTTGGAGAAGCCTGTATTTACAAGAAAGTGAGTGGGAGCTCGGTAGCATTTCTAATATTATATGTGGATGACATATTATTGATTGGAAATAATACAGAATTTCTGGATAGCATAAAAGGATACTTGAATAAGAATTTTTCAATGAAAGACCTTGGTGAAGCTGCTTATATATTGGGCATCAAGATCTATAGAGATAGATCAAGACGCTTAATTGGACTTTCACAAAGCACATACCCTGATAAAGTTTCGAAGAAGTTCAAAATGGATTAGTCAAATAAAAGGGTTCTTGCCTGTGTTACAAGGTGTGAAGTTGAGTCATACTCAATGCCCGACCACTACATAAGATAGAGAGAAAATGAAAGTCATTCCCTATCACTACAAAAATAGAATACACTTCCGTGATGATTCGTGTTTGTCACAGTAGGTCACATTTTCTATCATCCATCTACATCCATGACGATTTTATGATAGAATCAAGATAGTCATATATGTGCTGTCGTAGAAGTGTTCCATGACATTACCAAAATTATCATCACGGAAGTGTCCACTTCCATGACGATAAGTCGCGCGTCATGGAAGTGCTTTCGTCAAGGGTGACCGACACATGGCATCCACGTAACGGGTCGCTGTTAAGCTATCGGGTCCGGTTTTGGATCCAATAACCCGTTAACAGCCCGGACCAATGAGGATTTTCCACGTGTAAAATTGTCATTTGCCGGAGGAAACACGTGTTGGCTCACCGTTGGGACAAATGTCATCCATTCATTGGACAGGAGGCGCCTATGATAGGTCGACACATGGAACGGCCCAACAGAGGGCCATTCCAGGGAACCATGGCTTAGGGATGTGCTTGTCCGAAATGTGGGGTAAGTTACGAAATTACCCCCACCGATTTGAGCTAGGCGGTTCTTTCAGTTCAGGGGTATCACGGGCATTTCACGTGTCGGGATTTCAGAGGAGGTGGGAGTTTTAGCGCGCGTTGTAGTTTTGGAATAGAAAGGCGCGGGTTGAGATGGAGGGAGTTGTCGGAGCACAACGAGACAAAGATATATCTTAAATATCTTGGGGTAACAAGGCGCGGGTTGAAATTTTCGAAAAATCCCAACGTGTACTGTACCAAATCAATTCGCACTTCCGTCGATGAAAAAAAAAAAGAAATCAATTCGCAGCACACAAGAGAGTTTAGTCCCGTGTACTATACCAAATCAATTCGCACTACAAATGTCATTCAAAACTTTGAATTCATGTTATGTTCAATTAATATATGTCGCTACGTGTATAATGCATGCAACCTGCTACTCAAATGAACGTTTTAGTGAATTCCAAACATATATACTACCGCTTCAATATGAACTAAATTTGAATTTGTTTCTCTATTTGAATAAGATCTACAATGATGATTGTTGTGAAGCCAAACCATTTGAATTCATTTCTCTATTTTAATAAGATCTACAATCATCATTATTGTCAATTTAAACCATCGTTTGTGTATTATCTTCACATCACACCACATGCTTACTCTCGAGTTAGATATGAACTATGTGTACTATATGATGTAGCGACCTGACCCAAAATCGGTCAAATCTACGTATGCATTCATCCCAAGATCATTTGGTACTCACAAGACATCGACAAAGTAATCAAAGTTCAATCACACCTGAATATTATTAATCGATTCTCATATAGAGTCTTTATTACAAGGGAATAAATTCGCTCAAGGCCAACTCATGAGAAATAAACTAAAATGCTGCGGAAGCGTCGAAGATAAGCGAGTCCATCCGACTCCAAAGGGCAATCGCTAAGCGGAGCGTAGCCTCACACCCCGATCGGAATATATCTCGCAACATAATACGTTGCAGCCATGTAGGTCAGCTTATGGAATAAGTGGCAAGTTATGAAGAACAACAATAATAAAGTTACTAACTCTATATGCATATTTGGTGTGGAGCTCTAAGTTTCATCATTTTATGTAAAGCCAATTTTATCCTACTACAAGTGGACTTATTTGCAAATTACTACAAATTGTTGGTAGTTATTGAGATGGTTCCGCCAACCAATATCTCGCTCCCAAATTATTATTAAGTCATAAACCCATCAAATTAATCCATTAGTTTTAGTGTTGAGATATCCGAATACTTCCAAGGTCCAGATGCTCAAATGTCCGTGAATCGGGACACGGCTAATCGATTAGGTTATAACACTCTGCAGAGGTTTGTACACTTTACCCGCAAGAATCATTCCTCCTTTTAAAGTCTTCGCACTTCATGGTGTTTGAAGACGGACGAATGAAACAGGTCTTCCAAAGAGTTCTTCCGCCACCGCCGTACCCATCCAATCCTACCGCTCGTCTACTTCTCGTAGTACCGCCCAGCCGACTTCACTACAAGGGTCAACCCAGCCAGAGCCCATAATGGCTTGCGGCTGCACAGTAAGCTTCGGTCATGGGGCATCCATCCTTCTCTTCGTGGCTGGGTGAAGCTTCCGCAGGATGTCATGGCGCTTCTCCATGCATCCCGCCACCACTGGGTGCTCCAGGTGCCCGTCAACCGTCCTCCACCCAAAGAGTGATTTTCCAAGTCCATCTTGATCATTGTAGTTCATGGGGTCATCATCATCATTGACTCTCACAACTTACTTATGAATTTCACTCATCCCAAATCCGCCTCACGAGCATAGCAAAATAACTACTACGTCCGGGGTCATGGTAACAAGGGATTGGTTCATCCTACCACATGATACTACTCAAGTTTAATGACTTCAAGAATTCACTACTGCATGCAATGGTGGGGTGTTGACAACTACTAATGCACAAAACATAGGTATAGAAATAACATGATCAAAACTTGCCTTCTTGATGATCCTCGTAAGCTAAAGAGTCGAGTAGCAAGCTTCAGACTCAGGAACTCTACCGAGACAAACAATAACATAATAAGCACAAAGCAAGAGGATCACACACAAGATAACAAAAGTAACATAGCACAACTAAACAATCAAAACCAAATCAAAAGGAAAACTCAAAGAAAATCAAATTCAAAGTTTTTCCCTATTCCAAACAATAGCAAAAGAGTTTTATATAACAAAATTCCTCAACATGACCTAATCATGGTTTTAGGTTAACTTAACAGAAAAGGATTAACTAAGCAACTAGGAGCAAAAAGAATTAATTAATTAGCTATTATAAAACTCAATTTAGGCCTAATCCAATTTCTATTAGAAAATTAATTTAAAACTTTTATTAATTATAAATAAAAGTTCATCTAATGGAATGACAGAAACTAACCTAGAATAACTAATCACAAGTTAAAAATAAATTAATTTACTAATTTATTAATTAGGAAAACAGAACTAATCAATTAATTAGGATTAATAGGATTCTGCCTAGAATTAATTTTTTATTAATCCTAAAATACCAGAGTTAATTTCTAGGGTTTGGCAATATCAAAATAAAGTGATTTCAAAAAGAATCATGCAAAAATAATTTTTCTAACTAAAACTATAGCAGATTTGCTATTCTGACTAAAACAATAATAAAGCATTTTAATTATTTTAACATAGCTAAATATATGTTTTTCAGAAACTACATAAAATTTGCAATCCAACAAAAAAAGAATCACTCAAAAATATTAAACAGAACAAAAGATACACATTTTTGAAAATTGGAACTATTCGGCTAAAACAGAAAATCTAAATAAAAAGAAGAATGCCTAATGGGCCTAAACTACGCACAGTGCGTCAGATAGTCTAAATGGGCCTAGGGTTTAACTAACAGAACCGGCCTAACTAAAATAAAACCTAACTAAAAATAAACCGCACCGGGCTGCCGGTTTTCTAACTAAAACATACCCCTTCGGGGGCTTCTAATCCTAGCCACCCGAGTGGGATCGGACGGTGGAGGGGAAAACCGGGACTCACGGACTCGGCGACGCCGGGCGGGCGGCGGCGAGAGTGCTCGGGGCTTCAGGCGGGCGCGAGCCGGGAGACGCTGGGAGACGCGGGAAGCTCTGGGAAGGGTTCGGTGGGGTTGGTGAGGTCGGGGGCACCAGGCGGCGACGGCGAGGGTTTTGCGGCGGGTTGAGCTCGGGCTCCCATGAGCCGGAGAGAGAGAGGGAGAGGGCTCGGCGTGGCTAAGGGGGGCAATGGGGTGCGGGGTCTTGGCTTATATAGCGGGGGCCTCGGTGGGGCGGAAAGGCATCGGGGTCGTCGGGATCCGGATCCTTGGGATCCGGCGGATCTCAGCGAGGTCCGCTTGTGGGCGAGGGGAAGACGACGGGTGGGGCCACGGGCCGTGAGAGAGAGGGGGTTTCCGTGCGGTCGACCGGATCCTAAGGGATTCGGGCGAGGGGGGCGCGGTCGCCGGGCTGGCCGGCCTGTGGCCTAGTGGGCGGTGGTGGGCTCTGTGCTTGGGTGGCCGAGGGTTAGGTGGCGCTGGCTGGGCTGGGTGGCTGGTGGCGCCCAAAGATTTTTTCTTTATTTTTTTTAATAAAACAAAACCAAAAATAAAACCTAAACTATAAATATTTTATATAGGGTATATATATACCAAAATGATCAGGGAATATTCCTTTCATTTGAACATTTTTCCAAAGTCAAAATCCAAACTTTATGGAAAACCATTTTTTCAAATTCAAATAAAATTTCAGATTTGAATCCAATTCTTTTGGCATTGTTTCCTCCGATATTTTTGGAGCGTCATGTTTGCTCCTCTCATACTTTTGATCAAGTATTTATCAGCTTGGTTTTGGAATTGTTTCCCACATGCCAAAGTTTGGAATTCAAATTTCAAATTCAAAACTTCTCAAACTTCAAATGGAATCCAAATTCAAACAGGATGCATAGGATGCTTAGCTATAATTGTAAAACATTCCAAATAGGAAAATTTGGGATGTTACAAACCTACCACCTTAAGATGAATCTCCCTCGAGATTCGGGTTGGCTAGCAAATAGGTGCGGATGGTCTCGACGAAGATCTTCTTGGCGCTCCTGTGTGGCTTCTTCCTCGGTGTGGTGACTCCACAAGACCTTGCAAAACTTGATAACTTTGCTGCGGGTGACTCTGCTTGCAGTCTCGAGAATTTTGACGGGTTTCTCCTTGTAAGTCAAATCTTTGTCAAGCTGTATGGCCTCTAGGGGCCTTTGTGTCTCTCAACGGAACATCGGCCATGTCGCATGGCACTTCTTCAATCGGGAAACGTGAAAGACATCATGAACTCCGGACAATCCTTCCGCAATTCCAACTTGTATGCAACTTCTCCACGACGCTCGAGGATTTTGTAGGGCCAATGAATCGGGTGCTAACTTTCCTTGACTCCAAACCTCTTGATTCCACGAAGTGAGACACACGAAGGTATGCTCGGTCTCCCACTTCGTAAGTCACCTCCTTGCGCCATCGTCGGCATAACTCTTACGTCGGACTGTGCTATCTTGAGCCGGTCTCAATTAGCTTGACTTTCTCTTCGAATCCTTGATAAGATCGGAACCGAAAAGTGATCGATCTCCAACACTATCCCACAAAGAATGGTGTTTCGCACCTCCTTCCGTATAGAGCTTCGAAAGGGCCATCTTCAAACTGGATTGATAAGCTGTTGTTGTATGAGAACTCTGCGTAAGGCAAGTTATCATCCCAGCTAGACCCATAGTCTAGCACACAAGCTCTCAACATGTCCTCCGTAATCTGATTGACTCTCTCGGTCTGTCCATCTGTCTCATGGATGAAATGCTGTACTAAATTCCAGTCTCGCACCCAAAGTTTCATGCAATTGCTTCCAAAACTTTGAGGTAAACTCGTGCCTCTATCTCGACACGATTTTCCTCGGAACTCCATGCAGACATACGATCCTGGTCATATATATCTTGGCCAACTTGGCATGGTATAGGTAGTCTTCACGGAATGAAGTGAGCTACCTTAGTCAAACGATCAACCACTACCCAGATAGAATCATAACCTGAACGGGTCCCGGTAATCCTGTGATGAAATCCATACCAAGTTTCTCCCATTTCCAATCGGGAATCGCAAAGGTTGAAGTAACCCTCTGGCTTCGATGTTCGCCTTTACACGTTGGCAAACATCGACACGGCCACGCACTCGGCAATGTCCTTCTTCATACGGTCCACCGAAACTTTGCTTCAAATCCGGTACATCTTGGTGTTGCCGGGTGAATTGAGTACGGGAATCATGAGCTTCTCAAGAATTAACTTCTGAGCTCGGGATCATTGGGCACAAAATACGATCCTCAAACCATATAGTTCCATGTTCATCCTTTCGAATCCTTTAGCTTTTCCTTCCTCCATCTTTTGCTTAATCTCATCGATTTCCTTGTCCGACTTACGGGCTTCACGAATCCTTTCGGTCAAGGTGGATTGAACTTCCGAGTTGCAACAAATCCTTTCGAACTATCTCCGATCGGAGATCTCCGAGGTCATCAACCAACTCTGGGTAATCCTCCTGCTGTAAGAGTGTTCACATAACTCTTACGGCTCAAAGCATCTGCTACAACATTGGCTTTACGGGGTGGTAGTGCAGCCTCATGTCATAGTCCTTTATCAACTCTAGCCATCTCCTCTGCTCGAGGTTCAATTCCTTCTGCGTGAAGATATACTTCAGACTCTTGTGATCCGTGATAGACATCACAACGATTTCCAATGAGGAAATGTCTCTGTGTCTTGAGTGCATGCACTATACCGCTAACTCCAAATCATGCGTGGCATAATTCATCTCATGAGGCCGTAGCTGTCCGGAGGCATAAGCTACAACCTTGCCTTCCTGCATCAATACTCCTCCGAGTCCTTGACGAGAAGCGTCACAATAGACCTGGTATTCCTTATGTATGTCCGCAAAATCAATATTGGAGCTGTGACCAACCGCTTTTCAACAACTCTGGCGGCCTCACATTCCTCGGTCCAAACATACTTGGCTTCCTTCTTCAACAGCTCAGTCATGGGCTTGGCAATCTTCGAGAAGTTCTCAATGAACCTCCGATAATATCCCGCAAGTCCGAGAAAACTGCGGATCTCCTTGATCGAGGTGGGTGACCGCCATTCGGTGGTGATTCAACCTTGGCGGGATCAACTGCTATTCCTTCTCCTGAAATAACATGTCCAAGGAATCCAACTTCCTTCAACCAAAATTCACATTTGCTGAATTTGGCATACAAGGTGATGTTCTCGAAGTTTCTCGAACTAGACGCAAATGTTCCTTATGCTCTTCCTCGCTCTTGGAGAATATCAATATGTCATCGATGAACACCACGACAAACTTGTCCAAGTACTCCATGAACACCTTGTTCATCAAATTCATGAAGTATGCAGGAGCATTAGTCAATCCAAATGACATGACGGTATACTCAGTATAAACCATACACAGTGGTGAATGCTGTTTTGGGTATATCCTTTTCACGAATTTTCAATGGTGATACCCGATCGAAGATCGATCTTAGAGAATACCTTGGCTCCAACAAGCTGATCAAACAAGTCATTGATCATGGGCAGAGGGTACTTGTTCTTGATGGTTACTTCATTCAATGCACGATAATCCACAACCATCCTCAAGCTTCCATCCTTCTTCTCTACCAAAAGAACTGGGGCTCCCCAAGGTGATGAGCTTGGACGAATATATCCTTTCTCCAATAACTCATTTATTTGTTCCTTGATCTCTTTCAACTCATTCGGTGGCATCCGATAAGGTCTCTTAGATATTGGGGCTGTGCCGGGCAATAACTCAATCAGAAACTCAATGTCTCTGTCCGGTGGCATTCCTGGTAATTCCTCCAGGAACACATCGGAAATTCTTGCACCTGTGCACTTCCTCTGAACAACTCCCGTGAGGGAATGCACTGATTTTTCATCCGGCTGTGCTCGCCACATTTTGATCCTCTTACGCCCGGTGGTGAGCAGAATAGACTTCCGGCACGATCAATGTTTCCTTCATACTTTGACAACCAATCCATGCCTAGGATTACATCCAAGGTCTGAGTTTCCAACACTATGAGTTCTACGGAAATTTGTGGTTCCCGATGTTGAGGTTTGCGTGACAGCTTAAACCTGCCATCATTTCTCCTCCTGCGAACCGACGCGAGAGGGGCTTCTAAGGGTTCTAGTGCGTAATCCGTACTTATCCACAACTACCCTTGATATGAATGAATGCGTTGCACCGTAATCAAGCAGAACCAAAACTGAACGTGAATTCAATAAAACTTACCAACCACGTTGTTCCGGTTGATCATAGACGCTCTCCACGCCGATGTGATTCACTTGAGCACGAGGGAAGGATTGGGCTTCTTCACTGAGCCTCCATTGCCATTCCTGCTCTCCGCTTGGCCTCCGGCGGTCGGTGGCGTAGTGCCCGTCTTCCGCACTTGAAGCGGTGATGTGGCTCAGATCCTTGAGCCGGGCAGAACGGTGCTGATTGCCATTACCACTGCCATTGCCATTGCCATGGCCTGACTTGTTGTCCTGGCTGCGGTTGTTTCCATTTCCACCATGGTTATGACCTCCATGGTTGTGATGGATGTGCCCTCCCGAGTACGTGCATAGCGGGCTTCGCCGAGCTCTGAATTGTGCTTCCCCGGCTGTACTTCCTCTTGCGGCTTTCTATCTGCTGCTGCTTGCCTTCCAGGATGGTGGCCTTGTCTACCAGCTCCGGTAGTTGTTGAAAGTAGCCACAATAAGCTGCATGCTCAATTCATCATTGAGTCCCTCCAGAACTTCTCACCCGCCATGCATCGGTGGCCACATCATCGAGGGCATAGCGGGCAAGCTTGCTGAATTCCTCCACGTCTCGTGCACAAGACGGTTCCCTGGCGCAAGTTTCGAACTCACGCTTCTTGCACTCATGGCTCCAGATGAGACATGAGCGGGCGAAGGCCTCGCTGGAATTGATCCCAAGTGATGCCACCCAAAGGAAAAGTGGCGGTATAATTCTCCCACCAAGAAGCTGCAGGTCCATCCAGGTTGATGCGCTGCAAAGCGCACCTTCTCAAAGATCGGTGCATCCAACGGTGACTAGCTCTCTTCCAATCTTGCGGAGCCAGTCGTCAGCCACAATCGGCTCAGTGCTACTAGAGAACACTGGCGGATTCAACCTCAGAAAGCGAGTCAAATTGTCCACAGTGGGTGGTGGTGGTGGCGGTGGATTGTTGGCGGGGTTGTTCGATTCTCAATCAGAGCTGCATCGATGCATTCTGCTGCTTTGGAGCAGCTGGGTGAGCTCGGCGGGAAACCAAAGGTCACGTCTCGGAGGCATCCGTGTTTTGGAGTGAATGAGAATTTAGAATAGAACAAGGGTCTATGAGAAATAACACTACCCATATGAATGCACAATCATAACACACCAATCATTTATTCATTCCACTCAAACATGGTTCAAACTCGATTACAAAGCTCATGACTAAACGAAGGAAAACATCGGCCTAACTGATCGACGAAAGAAAATAAAAGATAACATGGTGGTCGACTAAAAAGTCTTCATCAGTGGCGCCTCCTCTTGGGGTTTCCTTCGGTGGTACTCCCCTCAAAATCCTGATCATTGCTCACGAGGGGTGCTTCATCTCCACTCGGGTAAAGGTCCTCTCCCAAGTCCATCTTTTCCTCTATCGCGGCAAGCTTCATCTTCAGGTCGTCGACTATCTCCATGAAGTCCGTAATTTCTTCCTCATGGCCAAGGAAGTCTGCGAGCCTTCTCCTCCAGTTCCATTCGCGGAACAAAAGCTTCCGTGTGTCTTCGAGTTACGGCGAGCCTGAATCTCCCGCTTCCGAGAAGGCACTCCAAGTCCCGAATGTAAGAGAGTGGAATCGTCCTCGATGGTACGGATGATATCTCCATTCCTTGCCTGCGAGAAACCATGGCGAGGTCCGAGTGATCGAGCTGATCCTGTACTCCTCTCGGAGATGTCCAAGTGCTCGGTAGATCGCCACGCCTCTTCCGATGATCCAGTTGAACTCGGTGAACTCAAAGTTGATAGGCTCCGTCGTCCTCCAAAGGTCCTCCCAGGATATGCACCTCAATCACTCAGCGGGTGTCCGTCGGAAGTGCATTAGTGGGTTTCCAGTGATCGAGGGCAGAGCGATCTTCAGCAGCTTCACCATCTGGACCAGCTTCCTTCGAAGGGCATTGTCTCATCGGGCTGGCGTAACTCCGGAGCAAAACTGGGGTGAACTCGACGCCATCTAGAATGTTGCAAAGGGAGAAGAGTCGAATAGATCGGGAAGAATTATAGAATGAAAAGGGTTCAAAGTAAATGGTCTCGCTATGGCTTTCCGATCCTAGGGGTTACGATCCTACGGTCAGCGTGTGCTCGATACCATCTCAGAGCGACTGACCCAAAATCGGTCAAATCTACGTATGCATACCATCCCAAGATCATCTTTGGTACTCACAAGACATCGACAAAGTAATCAAAGTTCAATCACACCTGAATATTATTAATCGATTCTCATATAGAGTCTTTATTACAAGGGAATAAATTCGCTCAAGGCCAACTCATGAGAAATAAACTAAAATGCTGCGGAAGCGTCGAAGATAAGCGAGTCCATCCGACTCAAAGGGCAATCGCCAAGCGCGGAGCGTAGCCTCACTCTGATCGAATATATCTCGCAACATAATACGTTGCAGCCATGTAGGTCAGCTTATGGAATAAGTGGCAAGTTATGAAGAACAACAATAATAAAGTTACTAACTCTATATGCATATTTGGCTGTGGAGCTCTAAGTTTCATCATTTTGCGTAAAGCCAATTTTATCCTACTACAAAGGACTTATTTGCAAATTACTACAAATTGTTGGTAGTTATTGAGATGGTTCCGCCAACCAATATCTCGCTCCCAAATTATTATTAAGTCATAAACCCATCAAATTAATCCATTAGTTTTAGTGTTGAGATATCCGAATACTTCCAAGGTCCAGATGCTCAAATGTCCGTGAATCGGGACACGGCTAATCGATTAGGTTATAACACTCTGCAGAGGTTTGTACACTTTACCCGCAAGAATCATTCCTCCTTTAAAGTCTTCGCACTTCATGGTGTTTGAAGACGGACGAATGAAACAGGGTCTTCCAAAGAGTTCTTCCGCCACCGCCGGTACCCATCCAATCCTACCGCTCGTCTACTTCTCGTAGTACCGCCCAGCCAGACTTCACTACAAGGGTCAACCCAGCCAGAGCCCATAATGGCTTGCGGCTGCACAGTAAGCTTCCGGTCATGGGGCATCCATCCTTCTCTTCGTGGCTGGGTGAAGCTTTCCGCAGGATGTCATGGCGCTTCTCCATGCATCCCGCCACCACTGGTGCTCCAGGTGCCCGTCAACCAAATCCTCCACCCAAGAGTGATTTTCCAAGTCCATCTTGATCATTGTAGTTCATGGGGTCATCATCATCATTGACTCTCACAACTTACTTATGAATTTCACTCATCCCAAATCCCGCTCACGAGCATAGCAAAATAACTACTACGTCCCGGGGTCATGGTAACAAGGGGATTGGTTCATCCTACCACATGATACTACTCAAGTTTAATGACTTCAAGAATTCACTACTGCATGCAATGGTGGGGTGTTGACAACTACTAATGCACAAAACATAGGTATAGAAATAACATGATCAAAACTTGCCTTCTGATGATCCTCGAAGCTAAAGAGTCGAGTAGCAAGCTTCAGACTCAGGAACTCTACCGAGACAAACAATAACATAATAAGCACAAAGCAAGAGGATCACACACAAGATAACAAAAGTAACATAGCACAACTAAACAATCAAAACCAAATCAAAAGGAAAACTCAAAGAAAATCAAATTCAAAGTTTTTCCCTATTCCAAACAATAGCAAAAGAGTTTTTATATAACAAAAATTCCTCAACATGACCTAATCATGGTTTTAGGTTAACTTAACAGAAAAGGATTAACTAAGCAACTAGGAGCAAAAAGAATTAATTAATTAGCTATTATAAAACTCAATTTAGGCCTAATCCAATTTCTATTAGGAAAATTAATTTAAAACTTTTATTAATTATAAATAAAAGTTCATCTAATGGAATGACAGAAACTAACCTAGAATAACTAATCACAAGTTAAAAATAAATTAATTTACTAATTTATTAATTAGGAAAACAGAACTAATCAATTAATTAGGATTAATAGGATTCTGCCTAGAATTATTTTTTATTAATCCTAAAATACCAGAGTTAATTTCTAGGGTTTGGCAATATCAAAATAAAGTGATTTCAAAAAGAATCATGCAAAAATAATTTTTCTAACTAAAACTATAGCAGATTTGCTATTCTGACTAAAACAATATTAAAGCATTTTTAATTATTTTTAACATAGCTAAATATATGTTTTTCAGAAACTACATAAAATTTGCAATCCAACAAAAAAAGAATCACTCAAAAATATTAAACAGAACAAAAGATACACATTTTTGAAAATTGGAACTATTCGGCTAAAACAGAAAATCTAAATAAAAGAAGAATGCCTAATGGGCCTAAACTACATACAAGTCGTCGAGATAGTCTAAATGGGCCTAGGGTTTAACTAACAGAACCGGCCTAACTAAAATAAAACCTAACTAAAAATAAACCGCACCGGGCTGCCGGTTTTCTAACTAAAACATACCCCTTCGGGGGCTTCTAATCCTAGCCACCCGAGTGGGATCGGACGGTGGAGGGGAAAACCGGGACTCACGGACTCGGCGACGCCGGCGGGCGGCGGCGAGAGTGCTCCGGGCTTCAAGGCGTCAGCGAGCTTGGGAGACGTCGGGAGACGCGGGAAGCTCGGGAAGGGTTCGTGGGGTTGGTGAGGGTCGGGGCACTGTGGCGGCGACGGCGAGGGTTTTGGCGGCGGGTTGAGCTCGGGCCCCATGAGCCGGAGAGAGAGGAGAGGGGCTCGGCGTGGCTAAGGGGGGAATGGGGTGCGGGGTCTTGGCTTATATAGCGGGGCCTCGGTGGGGCGGAAAGGCATCGGGGCTGTCGGGATCCGGATCCTTCGGGATCCAGCGGATCTCCAGCGAGGTCCGCTTGGGCGAGGGGAAGACGACGGTGGGGCCACGGGCAGTGAGAGAGAGGGGGTTTCAGGCGGTCGACCGGATCCTAAGGGATTCGGGCGAGGGGGCGCGGGCTGTCGGTGGCCGGCCTGTGGCCTAGTGGGCCGGTGGTCGGGCCGTGCTTGGGTGGCCGAGGGGTTAGGTGGCGCTGGCCGGGCTGGGTGGCTTTGGCGGGCGCCCAAAGATTTTTCTTTTTTTTTTTTTAATAAAACAAAACCAAAAATAAAACCTAAACTATAAATATTTTATATAGGGTATATATATACCAAAATGATCAGGGAATATTCCTTTCATTTGAACATTTTTCCAAAGTCAAAATCCAAACTTTATGGAAAACCATTTTTTCAAATTCAAATAAAATTTCAGATTTGAATCCAATTCTTTTGGCATTGTTTCCTCCGATATTTTGGAGCGTCATGTTTGCTCCTCTCATACTTTTGATCAAGTATTTATCGGGCTTGGTTTTGGAATTGTTTCCCACATGCCAAAGTTTGGAATTCAAATTTCAAATTCAAAACTTTCTGAAACTTCAAATGGAATCCAAATTCAAACAGGATGCATAGGATGCTTATCTATAATTGTAAAACATTCCAAATAGGAAAATTTGGGATGTTACATATGAACTCGAACTCGATTTTTTGAATCCACTTTATGTTGATTTCTAATCACAGTACATTTGTGACGCCCCCGATTCAATCGAACATTAATCATACACGCAAACATGTACGATCAAGATCAGGGACTCGCGGGAAGATATCACAACACAACTCTAAAAAGTAAAATAAGTCATACAAGCATCATAATACAAGCTAGGAGCCTCGAGGGCTCGAATACAAGTGCTCGATCATAGACGAGTCAGCGGAAGCAACAATATCTGAGTACATACATAAGTTAAACAAGTTGCCATAAGATTGCTAGCACAAACTGGGATACAGATCGAAAGAGGCGAAGGCCTCCTGCCTGGGATCCTCCTAAACTACTCCTGGTCATCGTCAGCGGCCTGCACGTAGTAGTAGGCACCTCCAGTGTAGTAGGAGTCATCGTCGATGGTGGCGTCTGGCTCCTGGGCTCCAGCATCTGGTTGCGACAACCAGGTAGAACGGAAAGGGGGAAAAGAGGGAGAAAAGCAATCGTGAGTACTCATCCAAAGTACTCGCAAGCAAGGGTCTACACTACATATGCATGGGTATCTGTGTAAAGGGGCAATATCGATGGACTGAATTGCAGAATGCCAGAATAAGAGGGGGATAGCTAGTCCCGTCGAAGACTACGCTTCTGGCAGCCTCCATCTTGTAGCATGTAGAAGAGAGTAGATGGTAAGTTCACCAAGTAGCATCATATAGCATAATCCTACCCGGCGATCCTCTCATTGTCGCCCTGTTAGAGAGCGAACACCGGGTTGTATTTGGCACTTGGAAGGGTGTGTTTTATTAAGTATCCGGTTCCAGTTGTCATAAGGTCAAGGTACAACTCTGGGTCGTCCTTTTACCGAGGGACACGACTATTCGAATAGATAAACTTCCCTGCAGGGGTGCACCACATAACCCAACACGCTCGATCCCCTTTGGCCGGACACACTTTCATGGGTCATGCCCGGCCTCGAAAGATCAACACGTCGCAGCCCTACCTAGGCACAACAGAGAGGTCAGCACGCCGGTCTAAATCCTATGGTGCAGGGGCCTGGGCCCAACACCCATTGCACACCTGCACGTTGCGTACGCGGCCAGTGAGCAGACCAAGCCTCCCTTATACAAGAGCAGGCGTTCCAGTCCAACCAGGCGTGCGCCGCTCAGTCGCTGACGTCAAAAAGAGCTTCAGCTGATACCACAATGCCGGTTGCCCATATCTTGTCCCACGTGGCGGTTAGTGCGTATAAGGTCAACGACCCAACTCACATCAAATACCAAGATCTCGTTAAGCGTGTTATTATGAAGTAACCGCGGGCGCCGACCAGGGCCAGGCCCACCTCTCTCCTAGGTGGTCTCAACCTGCCCTGTCACTCCACCACAAAGTAACAGTCGGGGGCCGTCGGGAACCCAGGCCCATCTCTACTGGGATGGAGCCACCTGTCCTTTCAGTCCCCACATCAGAATCTCATGCGGGTACTCAACGAGCCGACCCGACTTTAGTCACCACCTGTATAGTATGTACGTATATAGGTATATACCCGTGATCACCTCCCGAGTGATCACAGCCCGATAGTATAGCATGGCAGACGGACAAGAATGTAGGGCCATCGATGGATACTAGCATCCTATACTAAGCATTTAGGATTGCGTAAGGGTAACAATCAGAGCAACAATGACGGGCTATGCATCGAATAGGATTAACCGAAAGCAGTAACATGCTACACTACTCTAATGCAAGCAGTAGAGATAAGGAATAGGCGATATCTGGTGATCAAGGGGGGGGCTTGCCTGGTTGCTCTGGCAAGAAGGAGGGTTCGTCAACACGTAGTCGACCGGGGCAGCAACGACGTCGGTCTCGGTGTCTAATGAGATAAGAGGGGAAAGAAACAATAAATACAATGCAAACATAGCATCACAAATCATAACGAGGCAATACACGTTGCTAGGGTAAGCTAACGAAGTACTAGGTGCTACCGCCGAAGGGGGAAAGCATCCGGGAAAGTATTCCCGGTGTTTGACGTTTTCGGTCGGCGGAAACATAGGTGGATTGTTGCATGTTCTCTATGCTAGGGACATGTGGCAGACTAACAGACTACGTATTCGGATTCGTCTCATCGTTCTGAGCAACTTTCATGTACAAAGTATTTTCATTCGAGTTACATATTATTTTAAATTAATTTTTAAAGCTTTAATACATTTTTGAAATTCCTGGATTTAATATTAATTCGAAAATAAAAGACTAATTGCCAGATTCACCCAAAACTGTACCCAGACTAGGGCCATAGTAGATGATGAGTGGGCCCGATCAACTACGATCGTGATTGATCGTCCTCGCTGATCGTCAGTGGGCCACGGGTCCCACCGCCATTGATCGGGCTAGTCCCACCAGATTTTTGATCGTCAAAGGGCCCAGTGGGGCCCAAGTGTCATTGAGTGATTTGTTTAACAAACTTTTAAATAAAACCAGTGAGATTAATTAGGACTGTGGGGTCCGATGTCAGTGGCTGTTAGGGATATGGTTAGGGGTTAACGACGTCCATGTCATCGTGGTTAACACCGGCGAGGAGTTACAGTGCGCCGGTGATGGCAGCAACGCGGGAACCCGCCAGGCTTGTGCTACGGGCGTCTGTTCGATGAGCGAAGGGGACCGTTGGGTAGCTGGTGGTCGACAACGTCGACCGGTGGTCGCGGGGCGGCCGGACTTGGCCGGAGCTGACGGCGGAGTCGACATCCGCGGCGGCGCGGGTGGCACTCGGAACAGGCGCAGTGGGGCGACACGAGGCGGGTAGCGGGCACGGGCTGTGAGGGCGGGCTGCTTCGGCTTGGCGAGGGCAGGCGTGGCTAGAGGCAGCAGAGCACGCGGGACAGAGGCGGAGGTGCGAGCGGCGCGTCGTCTTGGAGAGGAGGGTGCGGCGGGCGCCAACAGAGCAGGTTGCGGGAAGGCCTCACGCGGGCGAGGCGCGGCCCGAGCGCATGTGTGCGCGTGCAGCAAAGCGCATAGGCACGGCGAGGCCATTGTCAGGGTGGGGCAAGGTGTGGAAGCAGCGCCGTGAGCAACAGCGACAGAGAGGTCCATCCATGGCGGGGTCCTAGCTAGAGCGCGAAATCATCGGAGGGGAGAGAGGGGAAATAGGGAAAAGCTCACAGTGAGGGTGGGGGACGGCTTGGGGAAACCGGGGACGCAGTGGCGGCGGCGAATCGCGCGGTGGGTCTCGTCGGGGCCGAGGGGTCGATGACGAGGTAGAGGACGGTGCAAGGGCTCCAGGCTCCCACGGGAAGCACCAGTCGACGGAGCGCTCGTCGATGGAGCGGGCGGACTCGGTGTCACGGTGCGGTGAGGTCGGGGGCCGTGGGATCAACAGCGATCGTGGTGACGGCGGCTCGGCCACGTGTGCGGAAGAGGATAGCAACGAAAGGAAATGAAGGTGGGGAACTAGGGTTCATCCACGAGGTCGGGGCGGTCTTATACTCCTCCTGCGCTCAGAGCGTCATGGTGGCGAAGATCCGCTGGCTGTTGTCACAAGACGGATGGCTGTGGCGCGCACACACGCCCACCGTGAACAGGAGGAAGGAGCGGGGAGTTTAGGTGGGCGTGCTTGGTTGGCCTGGTGGCCAGCTAGGCAGAGGCCCAGTGGGGGAGGGGGGTTTCTTTTGCTTTTACATTATTTTTCGGTCTTTGTTTTTCTTTTCTTTTTCTTACTTTTCCTTTTCTTTTTACTGTTATATTAACTTTTAGTTTTTATAAAATACATAAATTGCACCTAAAATAGTATTAGTAATAATGTCACTACCACAATTAACTTGGCACCTAAAATAAAATAGTTTGTAATCATTTATTATTTTAAAAGCCTTTAAATAATTGTTCTTGCTACTGTTTTATTCATTTTAGAGTATTTATACATTTTATAAAAGTGTGGTTTCTCCACCATAATTACATATGCATTATTTGGCACAACCCAAACATTTTAGTTTTAATATTTGAAAACTTTTATCGTTTGCCATATTTTGAATTTGAATTTTGAACCGGTTTCGAACTAACGAGAGATTAGCAACAGTAATGGAGGTGACATGGCATCATTAGCAGAGTTTCACTGTAGCTTAATTATCCGGGCGTTACAATTCTCCTCCACTACAAGAAATCTCGTCCCGAGATTTAAGAGGTGGAGTAAGGGCGAAAGGTCTGGTTATGAAATTCTAACGAATCTTCTTGGTCTTTGTTGCACTTCTCGAAGAGGTTAATCTATTACATTGATGTCTTCATTTCTCTGCTTCGGGTCATCATGATGAAGTTGTCGTCCTTTCTTCGAGGAACTCCATCGTACTTACGAATAGGTAAGGGGCAGCTCTACAACGATGGGATATTATAAGGGAAAATCATCTGGGGGTATCCCAAGAATGAACACATGAGTATCTCTTGAGTTGAACAAACGAAACACATCGAGAGTAAAGTAAGAAGGTACCATTAGAAGTTTCAAGCGGATAGACAATCCTTCGTTGCCTAGTCAGAAGGTGAAAAGGGTTTCAGGGTAACGTGAATAAGTATTGTGTCTGATACCAGAATAGATCACTAGGAATGTGGATCGTGAATTGCATACGATGCCAAGTGCGAGGAATAACTTTGGAAACAGGGGGTACAGGAGAGTCGGGTTTTGATCTTGTGGAACTGTGGGTTATGGGCCCACCATGTGGGTTAAAAGTAGAAAGGCCGGTGATGTCTTGCACGATCATGAAAGCAAGGCATGTCAGAGAATAACCGGTCAGTTATGTTGGCAGCATCATTAGTACCAAGGGCGAGGGACGAAGAGAACCATTTTCGTGCTCGTTGAAACGAGGCGGACCAATAGGCAAAGTTCTCGTATATCGGTGGTTACCAAAATGTCATCAACAATAGTAACACAGTCTTACTGACACAGTTGTACACCAAGGTGTTTACATAAGCAGAAGAATATTACTGCTTAGATCATATAGATCACAAGAAAGGTTAAACAGAACAATGGAAAGGAAATGTGATCAACAGATTAAACAGAACAACGGAAAGGAAAATGTGTTTAAACACATATTTCAGGGGGTATATCCTTCCCAAGGACAAACAGAGCAAGATATCCATGACAGGATAGAAAGTAGAAAACCATTTAGGTAATGGGAGAGGAATTTCATGACATTACCCATACAACAGTGTTTGGATAATTGATAAAGAGAATTTAGCATTGTGCTTCAAATGCTCTTATTGAAAATTTGAGTACCACAGACATGCTTCGGGATAGCATTGACGTGGTCTTCAAGCAAAGGTCGGACTTTGGATACCCAAAGGATCCATCAGGATAAACTCTCATGGAAAAATGATTAACCTTGTTAAGAAGGAAACTATAACACTAGTTCCTCCGGGCAGGTAAGCTAGGCATGACATCACCTTACTGGGTCATAAGAGGGCCACTGTTATAACTCTTGAAAATATGTGCCAACCATCATATCTGACTGAGATTCAGATTTGATTGGTGTCAGGATAACTCAGACTCAGGATGCCTGAGAAGAAAGGTGCAACATAACTTGACGAGATGACATCAAAGATTCTCGGGAAATGGACTATGGAAGCAAGTTCCGAAACAAGAATTCATCATTAAACCAAAGAGAGGATGATGAGGTGGCTGATGGACTTAGCAACAATTCATCGAAAATTTCAAAGGATGGATTTCTACAATTATGTGAACAAGGATATAGCATTTGTTAGATCAAATGATATAATGAGATATGCTCGAGGAAAACATACCCAATTAAACATCAGTTGAAAGGTGCAGTCGAAATATGGGCTTATGTAGCATGACCGATGTTACAATGGTGATTCAATAACCAATGGTCTAAGAATGAAATGTCGACCATTAACTTCAACTCAATAGGGTTACTAGAAGCTTTGAACTCACACCTCATAGTTCAATGGTTGGTAATCCGGTTAGAAACAACACAGGACCAAGATATGAACGGAGATGGCGAGAAGTATCACATGTATCAAGAATTCTTTAGAGGTGGTGAAATTCTAACAACATTCTTGACATCAGGGATGGTAATACTCCAAGGTAGAACATAACATAAGCTGGATAGCAAGGAGATCCACAACACGATAAAGTTTGTGATGAAAGGAACGTAAGGATGTTGTCGATGGTAACTCAAATTACCAAGGGACGAGGATGGCACTTATCATCATGAATTTGATTGGTATACTAGGAGTCAAAATTTTGATAATGATCACAACAATTTTGTTGAGAGGCTCCACAAAGAAGCAATCGAACAACGACTGCTCAAGCAAAAGGACTGATGCAGCAAAGATTATTGGAACCACGGATACAACACCAACTAGGAATCAAGCTTGCGGTTCAAGGTGAAATGATAAGACAAGGAAGATCGATGTAAGCTTAGCTCATCGCCGAAGGTTGTGCTCCGGGAGTGAGGACCAGGTAGCAGAGTTAAAGTTTAGCACGGTAATGATATAGCCGATCAGGATTGGGATGACTTGAAGGATTATTAAAGTCGTAAGCAACGAAAGTTACTTAGAGTTACTCAATCGGGGTGCGGACTCGATTCACTATTCGGTGTTCTCGGTTGACGACAACCCAGAACCCGGGAAAATTGGAATCGGTGAGAAATAACAGTTGATGAAGAACCCATAAGAAGTTATGCAGTTTCGTGATAATCTCAAGATACCAAGGGGGTAATACTCGACGACAGATCAAAGTAGAGGTTGGACTGGGGTATTGCTCTGCAGAAGACAAGTGCTTAAACTTGCACGAGAAATGGTATTTAAAGGAGAACATGGTCAGAACCACGATTGCAAAAGACCTGTCGGTGTACTAGAGTAGGGGTACCCTAGTATCCCGAACTTGTGCATGGGCAGTTGCAGCACCCCGCGGCAAGGCTTGCCGGGTGACCGCCAAGGCCCCGGCAAGAGGAGCTTGCCGGGAAGGTCCTCCGTGGTTCCTTTGGAGCCATTCAAGAACAAAGTATTTAGGCCAAGGAGACAAGGCCCCGACAAGAGGAGCTTGCCGGGAAGGCCAACCAAGGCATCTCAAGGAACTTGCCGCGATGCGCCACGCGTCCCGGCAAGGCCCGGCGAGCGACAAGCTTCCAGACGCGACAAGACAACGACCGCGGCAAGGCGCTTGCCGCGGCAAACTACCAATATGTACCTGCGCTCCAGCACATCCACCAACGTGTCGCCTCGACCTTTCCAAGCTGCTGTGGCAAGAGGTTGTGCGGCCGGCGAGCGCGGTGGCGTTTACATCGACAAGATTGCCATCGTGGCAAGCGGTGGCGCCCGACGGTCCCTGTTTGCACCGTTTGGGCGACGAGACGGGCATTTAATGCCTTTGTCCTCCGCCGTGGTTAGGTATGATACATCGTACAAGTAGTTGTACCAACCGCAACTCATTTTCCATCTTTACCCTTGTCTACGCTACACCTGTTGGAGACCCCTTGAGCATATAAAAGGAGGCCCATGCGCAACGAGAGGGGGGTTCAAATCACCACGCCGGTCTCGTTAGCAGCTAGTGGGTATCAGTAGCACTCAGACTCCCGAGCAAGAACACAATATACTCGCACATGCAGAAGAGGAGTATTATCTCTCCGGAGAGCTCCGAGCTGGGTAACTGCTCGTGTGCTTCGCCCGATCTGCTCTTCTTGCGATCTCCGCCCTCGCCGAACCGAAAGGCCCGTCCGCCGCCCCATAGGTGTTCGTGGATCAGCTTCCCGACATCTTTGGCGCGCCGTAGGGCGCCGAGATTGTGTGAACCTGATCAGGCGTTCACACGAGCTAGGTCTTCATCTTCTTCATCGACATGCCACCGAAGAAGAAGGCTTCGGCGGCAGCTGCTCCGTCCACATCGAACCCACCACCACCGGAGCAAACGAGTGGTGGGGTAGACGCCGGCGGAAGAACGGGCGTCGACGAGGGAGCCCACGGTGCTGCTAAGTCCAAAGACAAGGCTGCGCAGACCTCGGCGTCCGTACATGCACCGCGCCCATCTCAGGAGGCGCGGGACCGACAGCGTCATGGTACTCGCAGATACCATACGCTTGTTGGGCCAAGATCGAGCTGGTGGATCTCGGATGCTCAAGACCAGCATGCACGCCAACAGTTGGCACGAAGCGAGGCACGGTCGCTGGACGGGATATCGCTCCTTCTAACATAGTTAGAAGTCCGAGCATATCCCGCTCCTCGCGCCGTTCGCCACTGCCACCCACCACTCTAGCAGAAGCCTTGGCGAGTGCTCAACTGCTCCTGGATTACCCTCCAACGGCGGACAAGGTCGATGAATGGAGGGCCACCATTCAGAGTCTCATCGGCTTTGCCAACGACGACACTCCGCGGCAGCCGAGTGCATCGCTGCCGCGGCAGGACTGCCAGGCACGAGCCGATGGCGACGAAACCGGTGGGGGTGCAACCACCGTGCACTCTCCACTCCGAAGGCCAAGATCGCCGACTCGCCGGATCCACCTCGACAGCGACTCCACCGCATCATCGGATCCACTCCGAAGGCCAAGATCGCCGACTCGCCGGATCCACCTCGACAGCGACTCCAACGCCAAGTTCTTCACGAACGACAGCAAGAAGATGCTCGAACTCGCATCGAGCACCGAAGAGAAGCACGGCGTCAATCCGACCAGCGCGTTGGGCCCTCTGTCGACATGCATGCGCCAGGGGAACCAGGTGACTTGCCGTACGCGGTAGGTTGCCCTGCGTTCACTTGTGAGCTGCGGCAAGTCCAAATGGCCCAGAAGAAGAATTTCAAGCCAGCGCATGCGCAGAAGTACGACGGCAAGACGCACCCGTCGGAGTTCCTCAGCATCTACACCATCACGGTGCAGGCTGCCGGGGGGCGGGACGACAAGATCCTGGCCAACTACTTCCCGCTGGTACTCAAGCCCAATGTCAGATCCTGGCTCATGCACTTGCCGGATAACTCCATATCCTCCTGGACAGATCTATGCCATCAGTTTGTCGGCGCCTTTACAGGTGGCCACAAGCCTCATGGCCAAGAGAGTGATCTTCATCTGCTCGCCCAGAAGGAAGGAGAGCCCCGCAAGTACATTCAGAGATTCAGCTGTGTACAAAGACAACATCCCAGATGTCCACCCGCCGCAGTAATCAGCGCTGCTCCATCGAACGCGCGAAACCGCAGGATGCGGAGGAGATGGCGATGTGCAAGATCGAGACGCGATGAGCTTTATGCCCGGCCGACAAGTGTGCGTCTTTGAAGAAGGGAGGAGACTCCCGGAGAGAATCTGTAAGCAGCAGGTCTCGAGAGCGAGGAGGCTGCCCCGCAAAGAAGAACCGGCGGCGGAACAACAGGAAGAAGAAAGGCAAAGATGTGCTAGTCGTTGAGCAGTCCGGCAACGGAGGTGGCGCCAAGAAAGCCAAAGCTGGTAGCTCCGGCAAGGAGATTGCCGCGGGCGCCAACTACCAGGCTGTGGTGGTCGCCGACAAGCAGGACGGCACCAACAAGCAGTACTGCAAGATCCACCGCACCAAGGGCCATGACCTCCAGAGCTGCAAGAAGGTCGAGCAGCTTTTCGAGCAGCAAAAGGCTGAATACGAGCGACGCGACAAGGAGAAGGCCCAGGAAGGTGCTGGAGGAGCCAGCAAGAAATGCCCTGGCCGGGGAGGACGCCACGGCAAGGCCAAGCAGCGGCAAGGAGACAGACCTCCCCGCGGTCGCGACAAGGATGAAGATGACGACGACGATGAAGATATGGATGATGACGAGACCGATGAGCAGGAGTTCCAGAAAGCCACAGAGGTATTCTGCGTTGACGGTGGTGCTTCTCTGCATACCTCACACCGCCAGCTCAAGCAGTGGATGCGGAAGTCAATGCGGCGTAACCATCCGCCGAGTCACGCAAGCCTCTGAAATGGTCCAAGACGCCTATCATCTTTGATATTGAGGATCACCCTCGTCGATAATCTGCGGTCGGTGCTTGCCGATGTTGGTTTCACCAACTATCCGCAACCTCAAGGTCACTAAGATGTTAGTTGACGGCGGGCCGGCTTGAACCTGATCTCCTCGGCGGTACTCCGTAAACCCAGATCCCCGATGGCGAGCTCAAGAGACCGCACATTCCAAGGAATCAATCCAGAAGGAGCAAGTCAAGGAAAGATCACGCTGCGGTGACATTTGGCAGCGAGTTGAACTTCAAAACCGAGAGGGTCACTTTTGACGCTGCTTGACTTTCCATTTCCCTACAATGGGATACTTGGTCGCCCAAAGACTCGCCAAATTCATGGTGGCCTCTCACTATGCATACAACATGTGAAGATGCCAGCCCGATAAGTGTCATCTCTGTCCTCGGCGACAAGAAGGATGCTCTTATCTGCGCCGACAAGATTTACCGAAGCAGCAGCCGCAACAGATCGCAAGTCACTTGCCGCTGAATCTCCCGGGCGAAGAAGAAGACCAAGTCCGCAAGAGTTCGATGCCCACTCCGCAAGCGCACCTCTTCGAGTGCTGCGCCACCGCCGAGGACGCACCATTGAGCTCCACCGCAAGTGCAAGAAGACGATGGCAGCTCCACCAGAGACCAAGAAGGTGTCCGCCAAGGAAGATGGCACCGTGGTACCTTCACCATCGGTGCCACTCTCGACTCTAAATAGGAAGGCGCTCGTTGCTTTCCTGCGGGCTAACGCCGACGTGTTTGCATGGCAACCGTCGACATCCCCGTGTTCCTGAAAGTAATCGAGCACCATCTTGCCGCCTGCCTCATCGCGCGCCCGCCAAGCGTAAAGTCGAAGGTGCGGTGGAGCGCCAAGAATTCATCGCAGAAGAAATCAAGAAATAGGAAGCAGCAGTCCTTGTCGAGGAGTGCTCCATCCCACGTGGTTGGCCAATCTCTGTAGTCGTAGCAAGAAGGCAAATGGGAAATGGAGGCTTTGTATCAACTTTACCGATGTTAATAAAGCTTGTCCCAAAGACCCATTTCCCTTGCCGCGCATCGATCAGATTGTTGACTCCACGGCCGGATGTGACTTGCTTTCATTTCTTAATGCATACTCAGGATACCATAAGATCTTCATGGCAGAAGAGGATGAGGAGAAGACCGCATTCATCACCCCATGTGGCACATACTGTTTCATACGGATGCCTTTCGGTTTAAAGAATGCTGGTTCAACATTTGCAAGGGTGGTCCATGACGCTTTTGAGACGCAAATGCACAGAAATGTGGAAGCCTACATGGATGACATAGTGGTCAAGAGCAAGGACAAGGCGACTCTGATTCAAGATTTAGACGAAACCTTTGCGAATCTGCGCAAGATCAACCTCAAGCTCAATCCCGGGAAGTGTGTGTTTGGAGTCCCTCCGCAAGCTTCTCGGTTCTTCATGTCTCTCGGGAATTGGAGCCAATCCCAACAAGATCAAGGCCATCGAGCGGATTGAAGCACCAAAGCGCGTCAAGGATGTACGAAGACTTGTCGGTTATGTAGCTGCTCTCAAAGCAGATTTATCTCTAGGTCTGCTGAGCGCCTCGCCATTTTTCAAAATATTGAAAAGGCAGGTCCAATGAAATGGACTCGAAGCGGAGGCTGCGCCGCAGACTTAAAGAGATACTGTCCTCCACTCCAACACTTGTCGCACCTAAGCCACAAGAGAAGTTGCTGCTATATATAGCGGCAACCAATCAAGTGGTTAGTGTTGCGTTAGTAGCGGAGAGGGAGGCGGATGATGAGCCAACAACCACGGCAGATGCATCCAGCGACAAGCAAGAGACTTCACCGGCAAGCTCGTCCCGACAAGGATGGATCTCGCAGCGCAGGAGAAGATGCGAAAAGAATGGTGCAGCGCCAGTTTACTTTTGTCGGTTCCCTTCGCAGGGGCTAGATCAAGGTACGGTGTGCAGAAATTGCTTTTCAGCCTTCTCATGGCCTCGAGAAAGCTGCGCCATTACTTCCAAGCACATGAGATAACAGTCGCCACTCGCTTTCCGCTGAAGAGGATACTACAAAATCCAGAAGCAACATGCAGGATTGTCGAGTGGGCACTGGAACTGTCAAGCTTTAGCCTCAAGTTTGAGAGCACTTCAACTATCCAAAGCAGAGCATTGGCAGAGTTCATAGCAGAATGGACGCCAACACAAGATGAAGAAATTCCAGAAACGAGCATCCCCGTCAAGGAGGCAAGCAAAGAGCGGCTGATGTACTTCGATGGTGCCTTCTCGCTGCAAGGCGCCGGTGCGGGCGTGCTACTTGTCGCACCCACCGGAGAGCACCTCAAGTACGTAGTCCAGATGCACTTTCCCAAGGAGCAAGCAACAAACAATACTGCAGAGTATGAAGGTTTGCTTGCCGGTCTCAGGATCGCAGCAGACCTTGGGATCAAGAAGCTCATTGTCAGGGGTGATTCACAGCTTGTCGTCCGCCAAGTAAACAAGAATTATCAGAGTCCGTTGATGGAAGCTTATGTTGATGAAGTAAGAAAGCTAGAGGAGCACTTTGACGGCCTACAAATGGAATATGTTCCAAGAGCTCGTAAACGACATTGCCGATGGCATGTCGAAGCGCCGACTTAAGTTACTCGTGGAACCAGGGATCTTTGTGCTCAAACCGACTCAACCGATCGTAACGCCATCAACTCGGACAGAGCAAGAAAAGGAAGTTGATTTCGATGACTATTTTCCGCAGAGCTCCCCAAGCCGCTACCAAGAAGGTCCCCAAGATCAACACTAAGGGTGCCGAGGAGCAGTCTGCTCCGCAAGCCCTAGGGTTTGTTCCGCTGAAGCGACGCCCCGACAAGTTTTGCTCCGCAAGTTTGCCGAGGAACGCCAAGCTCCGGCTGAGCCGCAGGTTCTCGCCAGAGAAGCGGATGTTCCCAGCAGCAGATGTGCCTTTAGTCCTTGTTGTCGAGCCGCAAGCTCCAAAGATGGGCACAAAGAGATTGTCCGCTTCTTCAGACAGAGAACTTCCCAAGAGCAAGAAGAAGCGGAAAGAGTAGCCCGGCAAGTCAAGTATGTACCAGTTTGTCGACAAAGACACTGCATAAAAAGAAGACTCAACGGCGTGAAATTGAAGTGTATTCACGGGAAGACGGACAAAAGCTGTTGGTAGAGATACATGGAGGCATATGTGGTCACCACATTGGCAAGAAGAGCACTTGCCGCAAAGCTGCTCCAAGAAGGTTTCTTTTGGCCGACAGCCTCCGTGATGCAATCGCACAAGTAACCAAGTGTGAAGCGTGTCGGCCCATTCCAAGCAGATACACCAGCCAGCTCAAGCTCTCCGCATAATCCCTTTATCCCGCCATTTTTGGTCAGGGGCTCGACATCTCGGCCCCTTTCCCGAAGTTGTCGGGGCTTTGAGTACTTGTACATTGCCATCGACAAGTTCACAAAGTGGCCGGAAGTGGAAGCAGTGAGGAAGGTGACAGACGCTTAGCGTCAAGTTCTTCAAGTCGATTGTTTGCCGCTTGGGATCCCTAACAGATCATCACCGACAACGGCACGCAATTCACGAGCCGCACCTTCATGCAAGACGCCCAAGATCTTGGCGCCAAGGTTCCGCTTCGCTTCGTTGCTCATCCGAGAAGTAACGGTCAAGCGGAGAGGGCGAATCAAGTGCTGCGCGGGCTCAAGACCAGGACTTTCGACAGGCTGCGCAAGTGCGGAAAGAACTAGATTGAGGAGCTGCCGGTGGTTCTTTGGTCGATCAGAACGACGCCAAATCGAGCCACTGGCTAGACACCTTTCGCTCTAGTCTATGGAGCAGAGGCAGTTCTCCCCACGGAACTCGTGATACGGGTCACCTCGAAAGTGCTCGCTATGATGAGTTTGAGCAAGAGCAGATATGCGACAAGATGACGACCGCTCCTTGAGGAGGACCGCCTTCAGTCACAGACGAGCTGCTCGATACAAGAAGCTTTGCGCCGCTACCATAGCCGCAGTTAGTGCCGAAGTCTCGAGGAAGGCGACCTTGTTCTTCGTAGCGCTCAGTCCGCCAAGAATTCCAACAAGTTGACGCCAAGTGGGAGGGCCTTACCGGTGAAACGAGTCACTAGGCATGGCGCTGGCCGCTTTGAGACCGAAGGTGGCATTCCGTGAGCAACTCCTCGAACATTGAGCATCTTCGTAAGTTTTACTCAGAGGGCGGTTGTCGGAACCTGTTCCGGCAACCACCTTTTGTACAAGTCTTGCCGATGTTGCATGTAATCCTTTGTACAAAGCCGGGCGCAGACCCCGTGCATAAGTAAAGCTAATGTGCTCCGCACATCTTGTCGATTTCATGCTTTCTACTTTTTATTTTGCATGCATTATCTGACACTTTGTGCAGCACCTACCCCCGGTAAGCAATAACAAGCCATAAGGCTCCATATCTTTATTTTCTCTTCTTTCTCTTTCTCAAAGAAAGGAAGGTTCCCTCTCCCACAAGTTTGCCGGGGGAAAGGAGAAGATAATGGTGTGGACCAAGCGCCGCTTGAGGAAGTTTAAGCCTACCGGAAGCAAACGATGTAAAAGCTAAGTTGCTAAAGTTTGAGCAATTAGTTTTAAAATTTTAAGTTATCTTCCTCGAACGAATCGTGCTTTGTATGGAAAACCCTGCGCAGAGGAACCAACTCATGGCTAGTTGTGCCCTTACTTTGTTTCGAGTCCGCCAACAACTTGAGTGAGCTGCAACTAGTTGCGATAAGGTTTCTTGTCGGTAGCGGCACCGCCAAAGAGGTTGCCGACGTCCCGCACTCGGCGCTTCATGGCTAAGGTGCTCGCGCCGACAAGTTCCCAAAGCGAGGGCAAAAACATACAAAGGACGGACTCAAGTAAAGGAAATAACATAGCAATCACTATCCGAAATAGAGTTATATTACAAGATAGCTTGTCGCAGCTCTAATAGATTGTTCTCATAACTTGACTAGCAGCGGCAAGAACAAGAGAAAACGGGCGGCCTAATCTACGCGATCGCCCTCAACCCTCTTGATCTTGCTCACCTTGTCCACAATGGGTGCGACAAGGGTCTTGAGCGCTTCCACATCAGCTTCCGCGGCAAGGTCTTGAGAACGCTGGTGAGGTTGACGCTTTGGGTTGCGGAAGGCCACCTTCATCAAGACTTTTGAAGAGCTCCCAGCAGATCCGGGCGTGACTCGCCGGCCACTGCTTTGGGATCTCTTCCCGTAGTCGCTGGAGGGCCGCCGCCACGCCTTTGAAGAACAAGCTGAGCTTGGCGCTGGGTTGGAGGTGCTCATCGGAGGAATACCCAAGATCCTCCATCCCCACCTGTGCCAGCCCCGTCGATGGCTGCGGGTTCTCCTCGACAATCCAGCACCACCGCCTCCATTCCTCCCACTTGCTGCGGAGCTCTCCTCCGATAAGCTTCCTTCTTGCCAATCCTCGAGATCCAAGCGATTCCACTGGCAAGAGGCTCCTCTCTCAACTCGGGCATAAAGAAGTGGCGGAAAAGAGCTACGTTGGAATAGACTCCGACAAAGTTTTCAGAGAGATGTGCAAAACCGCCATGGTCGAACGGCATTGGGGTGAAGTCAAGGAGGCGGAACCCGTAGGTGTTCATGATATCACGTAAAAACTTCGAGAAAGGCGGCAGAGCCCGCAGAGAAGAACAGCACAAGAAAGGGTATCCATTCGAGCCAGTTCAGCGGCAGCCGGGAGTACCTTCGCGCTGGATGTGCTCGCGCTCCGTCGACCGTAAGAGGTAGTAGTACTCCCTCGGATCCTTCGGGCGAGCTGAGGGGGAAGATTGCCCGCTCCTTTCAGCAAGGCCATGAGCCGCTGCGCGCCGCCGACTTCACGGCCTTCCCTTGTCGGCTTTGAGCCATGGCGGAGGTGGTGGGGAGATCGACGGCGTTGGTGATGCTGGTGGCGATGAAGGAGCGCTGCTCTCTTTTCAGCCTTGGGAAGAAGGGGGGAGCAGCGGAGGTTTTTGAGATTGGAAGAAGCAACCGGCGAGATGGGCGAACTGCCCCTGTTTCCTCTGCTTATAAAGAGGGAGGGGGCGGACGCTCCGCCTTTCCTAATAAAGAAACCACCCATGATCTCTCCCACGACGCCGCATTCGACGCGTGCCGTTCGTGGAGGGCGTGGTGGGTCCAGAGTGAGATACGGCGTAACCCAGGCCGCGCGTGTCGCAGTGCCTGCTTTTGGGCCCCGCCCAACAGCCGGCACTGCAGTGTGGCCCAGGCCGGGGCTCTGCCGGTGTACTAGAGTAGGGTACCCTAGTATCCCGAACTTGTGCGGGCAGTTGCAAAGACCCCACGGCAAGGCTTGCCGGTGATCGCCAAGGCCCCGGCAAGAGGAGCTTGCCGGGAAGGTCCTCCGTTGTTCCTTTGGAGCCATTCAAGAACAAAGTATTTAGGCCAAGGAGACAAGGCCCCGGCAAGAGGAGCTTGCCGGGAAGGCCAACCAAGGCATCTCAGGAACTTGCCGCGACGCGCCACGCCCCGGCAAGGCCCGGGCGAGCGACAAGCTTCCAGACGCGACAAGACAACGATCGCGGCAAGGCGCTGCCGTGGCAAACTACCAATCAGACTCGCGCTCCAAAGACATCCACCAACGTGTCGCCTCGACCTTTCCAAGCCGCGTGGCAAGAGGTCAGGCGGCCGGCGGAGCGCCGTGGCAAGCGACGCCGACAAGATTGCCATTGTGGCAAGCGGTGGCGCCGACGGTCCCTCGCTTGCACCGTTTGGGCAACGAGACGGCATTTAATGCCTTTGTCCCCGCCGCCGTGGTTAGGTATGATACATCGTATAAGTAGTTGTACCAACCGCAACTCATTTTCCATCTTTACCCTTGTCTACGTTGCCACCTGTTGGAGACCCCTTGAGCATATAAAAGGAGGCCCATGCGCAACGTAGAGGGGGGGTTCAAAATCACTCACGCTCGGTCTCGTTAGCAGCTAGTGGATACTGTAGCACTCAGCGCTCCCGAGCAAGAACACAATATACTCAGACATGCAGCAGTAGGAGTATTATCTCCGGAGAGCTCCGGCTGGGTAAACTGCTCGTAAGCTTCGCCGATCCGCTCTTCTTGCGATCTCCGCCCGCCGAACCGAAAGGGGCCCGGTCCGCCGGCCCCATAGGTGTTCGTGGATCAGCTTCCCCGACAAGACCAGATCCCAGATATAAGATGAACTTATACCAAAGGAATAATTAATTTAAGAGAAGCTTTAATGATAAGATCTACATCGCATCCATGGGCATGAACACAAAGTTCAAGGTCGACTCCCACTTTTCCAATGCATAAATTTCATTCACTTCTCACTTTCGAAGAAGTTGTAGTGTTGAAATTTTATCTAGCAAAATACCAGAAGAATATGGCTCGTGAAAACTCTCGGATTCCCACAGATTAAGGAAGGCATAGGTTCAACCCATCGGGGCATCTTAGGAACATATACCACAAACTTCAGTAGCAAATAACTCAAGCTCGAAAGCAGAGCATGGTTGACAAAAGCAGTTGATAGAACGTACAAAAGGCATTATGTATCAGGGGAAGAACTCAAGGTTTGAGAATATGCTGGAACGGTCGGATAATAATCCACAAAAGGATCTGATGGTCCTCAAGGGATCTGATGTGAGCATAGGTACCCAACCAGAGGAGGAAAGAATGCAAGGAGATCAGATTATTGAAACAACTGACTAATTCAAAGCTCAATTTCGCAGGAATTATGAATTCCAAGTCAAGGGATCAGAAGCAATGCTCTGACTAAGGATGGATAAGTTGAGTAAGCTTAGGGGTAAAATCGGCAAAAAATTTATTGGTCGAGATCCAACTCATGTTTAAAATGTCGTATGAGCCGAAAGGATGAATTCTAGGATCTGAATGAGGATTACGAGCATTCGCAACATATTGAATCGATGGACTCAAAATGATAGTGACAAAGGATGCCAGTAAGATTACTTTACTTGCCAGCAAGCAAGAATTTCAAGAAGGATAAGTTGCTAAGGATTTTCGGAAGCACGAATATTATTTCGAAGACCTTAGTGAGACACATAAACAACTGGGGATGGGCGGATACTTGGTATGTGCGAGGAATTATCCGTAGCGGGTATTCATGTGGCAAGAACTGCAAGGCAGTAGGCACAAAGTATTCTCAGAATAATAGAGAGAATTTCGGGGTATCTTGTAATAACAAGATCAACGAGGAATGATTTTATGGAGGGGTTTATCGGTTGAAGGGAATTGCAAAAGTGATGGCACAAAGTCTCGAGAGGATATCGAAGAGTATCTTCAGAATCTTCTGGTGAAGCAGGCCATCATCGGGAATGAAGGGGCTCTTCGGGAGAAAGTATTTACGAGAACCTAGAGTTAGAGTTAGCAAAATCATCTAAACCTGAATAGAAGAGAGATCAGATTCCCAGAGTATGGACGAGGAATAAAAGATTCTAAACCACCCAGTGGCGACGTGGGCCCGTAAGCCACACAGCCATGTTAGTAAAAGTTTTGCGATGTCTAGACTCGACTTCGGCCAAGGAGTGTGGAAGGGGGATTCCTACAGGCAGTCGGCTCTGATACCAACTTGTTACGCCCCCGATTCAATCGTACACTAATCATACACGCAAACATGTACGATCAAGATCAGGGACTCACGGGAAGATATCACAACACAACTCTAAAAAGTAAAATAAGTCATACAAGCATCATAATACAAGCCAGGGGCCTCGAGGGCTCGAATACAAGTGCTCGATCATAGACGAGTCAGCGGAAGCAACAATATCTGATGTACAGTCATAAGTTAAACAAGTTGCCATAAGATGGCTAGCACAAACTGGGATACAGATCGAAAGAGGCGCAGGCCTCCTGCCTGGGATCCTCCTAAACTACTCCTGGTTGTCGTCAGCGGCCTGCATGTAGTAGTAGGCACCTCCAGTGTAGTAGGAGTCATCATCGATGGTGGCGTCTGGCTCTTGGGCTCCAGCATCTGGTTGCGACAACCAGGTAGAATGGAAAGGGGGAAAAGAGGGAGAAAAGAAACCATGAGTACTCATCCAAAGTACTCGCAAGCAAGGATCTACACTACATATGCATGGGTATCTGTGTAAAGGGGCAATATCGATGGACTGAACTGCAGAATGCCAGAATAAGAGGGGGATAGCTAGTCCTGTCGAAGACTACGCTTCTGGCAGCCTCCATCTTGCAGCATGTAGAAGAGAGTAGATGGTAAGTTCACCAAGTAGAATCGTATAGCATAATCCTACCCGACGATCCTCTCCTCGTCGCCCTGTTAGAGAGCGATCACCGGGTTGTATCTGGCACTTGGAAGGGTGTGTTTTATTAAGTATCCGGTTCTAGTTGTCATAAGGTCAAGGTACAACTTCGGGTTGTCCTTTTACCGAGGGACATGATGACCCACAAGTATAGGGGATCTATCGTAGTCCTTTCGATAAGTAAGAGTGTCGAACCCAACGAGGAGCAGAAGGAAATGATAAGCGGTTTTCAGCAAGGTATTCTCTGCAAGTACTGAAATAAGTGGTAACAGATAGATTTGTGATAAGATAATTTGTAACGAGCAACAAGTAACAAAAGTAAATAAAGTGGAGCAAGGTGGCCCAACCCTTTTTTTAGCAAAGGACAAGCCTGGACAAACTCTTATAATAGGAAAAGCGCTCCCGAGGACACATGGGAATATCGTCAAGCTAGTTTTCATCATGCTCATATGATTCGCGTTCGGTACTTTGATAATTTGATATGTGTCTGGACCGGTGCTTGGGTGCTGTTCTCACTTGAACAAACATCCCACTTATGATTAACCTCTATTGCAAGCATCCGCAACTACAAGAAAAGTATTAAGGTAAACCTAAACATAGCATGAAACATATGGATCCAAATCAGCCCCTTACGAAGCAACACATAAACTAGGGTTTAATCTTCTATCACTCTAGCAACCCATCATCTACTTATTACTTCCCAATGCCTTCCTCTAGGCCCAAATAATAGTGAAGTGTTATGTAGTCGACATTCACATAACACCACTAGAGGCTAGACAACATACATCTCATCAAAATATCGAACGAATACCAAATTCACATGACTACTAATAGCAAGACTTCTCCCATGTCCTCAGGAACAAACGTAACTACTCACAAAGCATATTCATGTTCATAATCAGAGGGGTATTAATATGCATATAGGATCTGAACATATGATCTTCCACCAAATAAACCAACTAGCATCAACTACAAGGAGTAATCAACACTACTAGCAACCTACTAGTACCAATCCCGGACTTGGAGACAAGAATTGGATACAAGAGATGAACTAGGGTTTTGAATAGAGATGGTGCTGGTGAAGATGTTGATGAAGATTTCCCTCTCCCGATGAGAGGAGCATTTGTGATGACGATGACGATGATTTCCCCCTCCCGGAGGGAAGTGTCCCCGGAAGAACAGCTCTGCCGGAGCCCTAGATTGGTTCGGCCAAGGTTCCGCCTCGTGGCGGCGGAATTTCATCCCGAAAGGTTGCTTATGATTTTTTTCTCGACGAAAGACCTCATATAGCAGAAGATGGGCATCGGAGGGCCACTGTGGGGCCCACGAGGTAGGGCGCGCCTGGGGGTAGGGCGCCGCCCACCCTCGTGGGCAGTGTGGGCCCTCCGTGAACTTTTTCCGCTGGATATTTTTATTATTTCCTAAAATGACTTTCGTGGAGTTTCACGACTTTTGAGTTGTGCAGAATAGGTCTCTAATATTTGCTGCTTTTCCATTGAATTCCATTCCAAACGCCGCATTCTCCTCCTTATGTAAACCTTGTAAAATAAGAGAGAATAGGCATAAGTATTGTGACATAACGTGTAATAACAGCCCATAATGCAATAAATATCGACATAAAAGCATGATGCAAAATGGACGTATCAACTCCCCCAAGCTTAGACCTTGCTTGTCCTCAAGCGAAAGCCGATAACGATAAATAAGTCCCCATGTTTAGAGATAGAGGCGTCGATAAAAAATAAAATATGGACATGAAGGCATCATGATTATTCTCATAACAGCAACATATATAGGTATTGTCATATGATTTCTTATGTTCAAGTAATAATCCATTCACAATGCGGAATACGAATCATAAACTTTATTGAAAACCAACAAACTGTAATCTCAGTCATTGAAGCAATTGCAATTTATCATAACATCAGAAAGAATCTATGTCAGAGCTTAATAGCAAGTCCACATACTCAACTATCATTTAGTCTTTCATAACTGCTAACACTCACGGAATACTTGTGTTTACGGAGTTTTAATCGGACACAGAGAAAGATAGGGGCTTATAATTTCGCCTCCCAACCTTTTACCTCAAAGGTAATGTCAACAGTAATAACTCATTCCCCCTACATCCAATTAGATATATCAATCAGGATCTTTCCAACACACTGTGCTTGCCAAAGGATAAAATGTAAAAAGGAAAGGTGAAGATCACCAGGACTCTTGCATAAGGTAGAAGATAATGATAAAATATAGGCCCTTCGCAGAGGGAAGCAGAGGTTGCCATGCGCTTTTATGGTTGGATGCACAAAATCTTAATGCGAAAGAACGTCACTTTATATCGCCCCTTGTGATATGAACCTTTATTATGCAGTCCATCGCTTTTATTTCTTCCACATCACAAGATCGTATAAAGCTTATTTCTCCCACACCGATCAATCATGCATATTTAGAGAGCAATGTTTATTGCTTTGCACCGATGACAACTTACTTGAAGGATCTTACTCAATCCATAGGTAGATATGGTGGACTCTCATGGCAAAACTGGTTTAAGGGTTTTTGGAAGCACAAGTAGTATCTCTACTTGGTGCTAAGCATTTGGCTAGCATGAGGGGGAAAGGCAAGCTCAACATGTTGGGAGATCCATGACAATATACTTTATCTCAGATATAAGAAAACATAACTCATTACGTTGTCTTCCTTGTCCAACATCAACTCTTTAGCATGTCATATTTTAATGAGTGCTCACAATCATAAAAGATGTCAATAATAGTATATCTATATGTGAAACCTCTCTTTCCTTATTACTTCCTATTAATTGTAACGATGACCAAAGCTATGTTTGTCAACTCCCAACAACTTTTAATCATCATACTCTTTCTATGTGAAGTCATCACTTTCAATAAGATCAATATGAACTCTTTGTTTATTTTTATTCTTTTTCTTTCTTCTATTCACTCAAGATCATGGCAAAATAATCAAGCCCTTGACTCAACACTAATCTTTATTATATAGCTCACGGACTCGATTACATAGAGAGATCATAAAGCAAAAACTCAAAACTAGATCATGCCATAAACTTTATTCTACTAGATCAAGATACTACTAATAGGATCGAACTAAGAAAAACGGTAAAGATAAGAGATGTGATTGTGATACGATACCGGGGCACCTCCCCCAAGCTTGGCAATTGCCAAGGGGAGTGCCCATACCCATGTGATTATGTCTCCTTTGTCGGTGAAGAAGGTGGAGGTGTCGTTGACTTAGTTGATGGCATAGACTTCTCCCTTAATTTGCGCTTGAGGACGGCATTTTGATCCCTCGGATCATCAATCTCCCACTCCAGGGTTAATATCTTTTTGCCTAGGTCCTGCTTATTATCCTGCAAGAGACGAAAAGGGATAAACTCGAACTTTGGTTTCTTTACCCTACCAGGGAGACTTGACTTTTTGAACTCCACATGCATGTCCCTAGGTTGAGGTAATGGGACTTCATCTTCATCTGAGCTCGTCTCCTCCGTCCCCTTGGGTTCATAGTCCTCTTATTCCTCCATGGTCCAACCATCATGCTCCACATCTCCATAGACCTTAGGATTTGCTAGGTAATCATCCACGTAGCTTTATCCTTCCGAATCCTAGGATGACATGTTAATCTAATCTGCAGTAGGACAGCTCGAAACAAGAACGGAGGATATTTGCGTGATACGGGAGTCAAAACCTCCGGGAGAATATATAATGAATTTTTATCGACCAAAATACGTATCGTGCAAGAAAACGGAGTCCAGAAGGCACACGAGGTAGGGGGCGCGCCCTCCACCCTCGTGGGGCCCTCGTGTCCTTCCCGGACTGCTACTTAATTTTCTATTTTTCTAAATATTCCAAAACGGAGAAATATTGCCTTAAAAACTGTTTTGGAGTCGGTTTACTTACCGTACCACATACCTATTCCTTTTCGAGTCTCAAACGCTCCGAAAGTGTCCTTATGTATTCCTCCGGGGTTACGGTTTCAATAACATTGGTTTCAACATTTATAGGATTACCTGAGATATAGTGTTTGATTCTTTGACCGTTTACCACCTTCGGATTTGTGCCTTCAAAGTTGTTGATTTTTATGGCACCGGAATGATATACCTCCTCGATAACGTAGGGACCTTCCCATTTAGAGAGAAGTTTTCCTGCAAAATATCTTAAACGAGAGTTGTATAGCAATACATAATCACCTACATTAAACTCACGCTTTTGTATCCTTTTGTCATGCCATCTTTTGACTTTTTCTTTAAACAACTTGGCATTTTCATAAGCTTGGGTTCTCCATTCATCAAGTGAGCTAATATCAAATAACTTCTTCTCACCGGCAAGTTTGAAATCATAGTTGAGCTCTTTAATGGCCCAATAAGCCTTATGTTCTAGTTCGAGAGGTAAGTGACATGCTTTTCCATAAACCATTTTATATGGAGACATACCCATAGGATTTTTATATGTAGTTCTATAAGCCCATAATGCATCATCAAGTTTCTTAGACCAATTCTTTTTAGACCTATTGACAGTCTTTTGCAAAATTAATTTGAGTTCTCTATTGCTCAATTCTACTTGACCACTAGACTGTGGGTGATATGGAGATGCAATTCTATGATTAACATCATATTTAGCAAGCATTTTACGGAAAGCACCATGAATAAAATGTGAACCACCATCAGTCATTAATATCTAGGGACTCCAAACCTCGGAAAAGTAACTTCTTTAAGCATTTTAATAGAAGTGTTATGATCAGCACTACTAGTTGGAATAGCTTCTACCCACTTAGTAACGTAATCAACAGCAACTAAAATATGTGTATATCCATTAGAGGTAGGAAACAGTCCCATATAATCAAAGCCCCAAACATCAAATGGTTCAGTAACAAGCGAATAATTCATAGGCATTTCTTGACGTCTACTAATATTACCAATTCTTTGACATTCATCACAAGACAAGACAAACTTACGGGCATCCTTGAAGAGAGTAGGCCAATAAAAACAGATTGCAATACCTTATGTGCAGTTCTATCTCCAAAGTGGTGTCCTCCATAAGCTTCGGAGTGACACTTATGAGGATCTGTTCCTGTTCATGCTCAGTACACAACGCCTAATAACACCATCTACTCCTTCTTTATAAAGATGTGGGTCATCCCAAAAGTAATGCCTCAAATCATAGAAAAACTTTTTCTTTTGCTGGTATGTGAAACTAGGTGGTATAAATTTAGCAACAATACAATTAGCATAATCCGCATACCATGGAGTACTACGAGAAGTACTTATAACATTTAATTGCTCATCAGGAAAGCTATCATCAATAGGTAGTGGGTCATCAAGAACATTTTCTAACCTAGACAAGTTGTCCAGAACGGGTTCTCAGCTCCTTTCTATCAACAATATGCAAATCAAATTCTTGTAGCAAGAGAACCCATCTAATAAGTCTAGGTTTAGCATCTTTCTTTTCCATCAGATATTTAATAGCAGCATGATCAGTGTGAATAGTTACTTTAGAATCAACAATATAAGGTCCGAACTTATCACATGCAAATACAACTGCTAAGAATTCTTTTTCAGTAGTAGCATAATTTCTTTGAGCATTGTTTAGAGTCTTACTAGCATAATGGATAACATTTCATTTCTTATCAACTCTTTGCCCTAGAATAGCACCTATAGCATAATCACTAGCATCACACATAATTTCAAAGGGTAAATTCCAATCAGGTGGCTGAACAATAGGTGCAGAGATCAATGCTTTCTTAAGTATTTCAAATGCTTCTACACAATCATCATCAAAGACAAATGGTATATCTTTTGTAATAAATTAGTCGAGGTCGAGAAATTTTGAGAAGTCCTTAATGAACCTCCTATAAAATCCGCATGACCAAGGAAACTTTTATACCTTTGATGTCCTTGGGACATGGCATTTTTCAATAGCATCAACCTTGGCTTTATCAACTTCAATACCTCTTTCAGAAACTTTATGCCCCAAAACAATACCTTCGTTAACCATAAAGTGGCACTTTTCCCAATTCAAGACAAGATTAGTTTCTTCACATCTCTGCAAAACTCGATCAAGATTGCTCAAGCAATCATCAAAAGGGGATCCATAGACGGAAAAGTCGTCCATGAAAACCTCACAAATCTTTTCACAAAAGTTAGAGAATATAGCCATCATGCATCTTTGAAAGGTAGCAGGTGCATTACATAAACCAAAAGGCATACGTCTATAAGCAAAAGTACCAAAAGGGCAAGTAAAAGTGGTCTTTGATTGATCTTTAGCCACATGTATTTGAGAGAAACCAGAATAACCATCTAGAAAGCAATAATGTGTATGTTTGCATAATCTTTCTAGCATTTGATCAATAAAAGGTAAAGGGTAATGATCTTTCTTAGTAGCCTTATTTAATTTACGAAATCAATTACCATCCTATAACCTGTAATAATTCTTTATGGAATCAATTCATCTTTATCATTAGGAACAACAGTAATACCTCCTTCTTAGGGACACAATGGACAGGACTTACCCTCGACTATCAAGAACGGGATAAATTATACCTACCTCCAGAAGCTTTAGTATTTCTTTTCTTACCACTTCTTTCATCTTAGGATTAAGCCTTCGTTGATGATCACAGACTGGTTTGGCATCTTCTTCCAAATTTATTTTATGCTGACATAGAGTGGCACTAATGCCCTTAAGATCATCAAGAGTATATCCAATAGCAGCACGGTGCTTCTTCAGAGTTTTCAACAATCTTTCTTCTTCATGCTCTGAAAGGTTAGCACTAATAATAACAGGATATATCTTCTTTTCATCAAGATAAGCATATTTAAGATTATCAGGCAACGGTTTAAGCTCAAACACGGGATCACCCTTGGGTGGAGGAGGATCCCCTAGGATTTCAACAGGAAGATTGTGTTTCAGAATAGGTTCCTGTTTAAAGAATACTTCATCTATTTCCCTTCTTTCATTCATAAACATATCATTTTCATGGTCTAGCAAATAATGTTCTAAAGGGTCACTAGGAGGTACGGCAATAGAAGCAAGACCAACCATTTCATCCTTACTAGGAAATTCTTCTTCACAGTGTTGTTTACTAAACTTAGAGAAATTAAACTCATGAATCATATTATCCAAGCCAATAGTAACAACATTCTTTTCGCAGTCTATCTTAGCATTAACAGTATTCAAGAAGGGTCTACCAAATATAATGGGACAAAAGCTATCTTGTGGGGAACTTAGAACAAGAAAATCAGCAGGATATTTAATTTTCCCACACAGGACTTCAACATCAATAACAATTCCCACTGCTGATATAGTATCTCTATTGGCAAGTTTAATTGTGACATCAATATCTTCTAACTCAGCAGGTGCAATTTCATGCTTAATTTCTTTATACAAGTCATAAGGTATAACACTAGCACTAGCACCCATATCACACAAGCCATGATAACAACGATCTCCTATTTTAACAGAAATAATAGGCACGCCTACCACAGGTCTATGTTTATCTTTAGCGCCAGGTTTAGCAATTCTAGCAGATTCACCACAGAATTGAATAACATGCCCATCAATATTATCAGACAAGAGATCTTTAACAATAGCAATATTAGGTTCTACTTTGACTTGCTCAGGAGGTGTATAAGTTCTAATATTTTCTTTTAGAAACCATAGTTGAAGCTTTAGCATGATCCTTTATTCTAACAGGGAAAGGTGGTTTCTCAACATAAGAGGTAGGAACAATAGGATCATTATAAGTGACAATCTTCTCTTCAACTTTAATAGGTGCAGCTACTTTTACTTCTATGGGAGGATGATATTTAAACCACTTCTCCTTGGGGATATCAACATAAGTAGCAAAAGATTCACAGAAAGAAGCTACTATCTCAGAGTCAAGTCCATATTTAGTGCCAAACTTACGGAAAATATCGGTATCCATAAAAGATTTAACACAATCAAACTTAGGTGTCATACCTGACTCCTTACCTTCGTCGAGGTCCCAATATTCAGAGCTGTGTTTAATTCTATCCAATAAATTCCATCTGAATTCAATAGTCTTCATCATAAAAGAGCCAACACAAGAAGTATCGAGCATGTTGCGATTGTTTTCAGAAAGCCGAGCATAAAGATTTTGAATAATTGTTTCTCTTGGGAGCTCATGATTGGGGCATGAATACAACATTGATTTAAGCCTCCCCCAAGCTTGAGCGATGCTTTCTCCTTCGCGAGGCCAAAAATTATATAATTGCGATCACGATGAACAAGATGCATAGGGTAATATTTTTGATGAAATTCCAATTTCAATCTTTTGTAGTTCCATGATCTCGTATCATCACATAGCCTATACCATGTCAATGCATCTCCCTTCAAAGATAAAGGGAAAACCTTCTTCTTAACAACATCATCGGGTATACCTGCAAGCTTAAATATTCCACAAACTTCATCCACATATATTAGGTGCTCATCAGGATGCTTTGTTCCATCTCCTACAAAAGGATTAGCTAGCAGTTTTCCATCATACCCAAGGAAATTCAAAGGAATATTTTCATATTCATTTTCAGTAGGTTCATTAGGTTGAGGAGCAACTCTTTGTTTCACTGGTCGGGGTGAAGATACCCTAATAAGCCCCTTAGAGGATTACTTTCCATAGTAACAAGTGACAGTAAATTTCAGCACATATATAAATTTTTCCTTACCAAATTCCAACTACTAAAGGTGCTTCACCGCAACGGCGGCGCTTAAAAGAGTCTTGATGACCCACAAGTATAGGGGATCTATCGTAGTCCTTTCGATAAGTAAGAGTGTCGAACCCAACGAGGAGCAGAAGGAATTGATAAGCGGTTTTCAGCAAGGTATTCTCTGCAAGTACTGAAATAAGTGGTAACAGATAGATTTGTGATAAGATAATTTGTAACGAGCAACAAGTAACAAAAGTAAATAAAGTGCAGCAAGGTGGCCCAACCCTTTTTGTAGCAAAGGACAAGCCTGGACAAACTCTTATAATAGGAAAAGCGCTCCCGATGACACATGGGAATATCGTCAAGCTAGTTTTCATCACGCTCATATGATTCGCGCTCGGTACTTTGATAATTTGATATGTGGGTGGACCGGTGCTTGGGTGCTGTTCTCACTCGAACAAACATCCCACTTATGATTAACCTCTATTGCAAGCATCCGCAACTACAAGAAAAGTATTAAGGTAAACCTAAACATAGCATGAAACATATGGATCCAAATCAGCCCCTTACGAAGCAACGCATAAACTAGGGTTTAAGCTTCTGTCACTCTAGCAACCCATCATCTACTTATTACTTCCCAATGCCTTCCTCTAGGCCCAAATAATGGTGAAGTGTTATGTAGTCGACGTTCACATAACACCACTAGAGGCTAGACAACATACATCTCATCAAAATATCGAACGAATACCAAATTCACATGACTACTAATAGCAAGACTTCTCCCATGTCCTCAGGAACAAACATAACTACTCACAAAGCATATTCATGTTCATAATCAGAGGGGTATTAATATGCATATAGGATCTGAACATATGATCTTCCACCAAATAAACCAACTAGCATCAACTACAAGGAGTAATCAACACTACTAGCAACCTACTAGTACCAATCCCGGACTTGGAGACAAGAATTGGATACAAGAGATGAACTAGGATTTTGAGAAGAGATGGTGCTGGTGAAGATGTTTATGAAGATTGGCCTCTCCCGATGAGAGGAGCGTTGGTGATGACAATGACGATGATTTCCCCCTCCCGGTGGGAAGTGCCCCCGGCAGAACAGCTCTGCCGGAGCCCTAGATTGGTTCCGCCAAGGTTCCGCCTCGTGGCGACGGAGTTTCGTCCCGAAAGGTTGCTTATGATTTTTTTCTCGACGAAAGACCTCATATAGCAGAAGATGGGCATCGGAGGGCCACCAGGGGGCCCACGAGGTAGGGGCTCGCCCAGGGGGTAGGGCGCGCCCCCACCCTCATGGCTAGGTGGGGCCCCCTCTGATGAACTTCTTCCGCTGGATATTTTTTATTATTTCCCAAAATGACTTTCATGGAGTTTCAGGACTTTTGGAGTTGTGCAGAATAGGACTCTAATATTTGCTCCTTTTCCAGCCCAGAATTCTAGCTGCCGGCATTCTCCCTCCTTATGTAAACCTTGTAAAATAAGAGAAAATAGGCATAAGTATTGTGACATAACGTGTCATAACAGCCCATAATGCAATAAATATCAATATAAAAGCATGATGCAAAATGGACGTATCAGGACACGGCTATTCGAATAGATAAACTTCCCTGCAGGGGTGCACCACATAACCCAACACACTCGATCCCCTTTGGCCGGACACACTTTCATGGGTCATGCCCGGCCTCGGAAGATCAACACGCCGCGGCCCTACCTAGGCACAACAGAGAGGTCAGCACGCCGGTCTAAATCCTATGGTGCAGGGGTCTGGGCCCATCGCCCATTACACACCTGCACGTTGCGTACATGGCTGGTGAGCAGACCTAGCCTCCCTTATACAAGAGCAGGCGTTCCAATCCAACCCGGCACGCACCGCTCAGTCACTGACGTCAAAAAGAGCTTTGGCTGATACCACGACGCCAGTTGCCCATATCTTGTCCCATGTGGCGGTTAGTGCGTATAAGGTCAATTCTCCAACTCAGATCAAATACCAAGATCTCGTTAAGCGTGTTATTATGAAGTAACCGCAGACGCCGACTAGGGCCAGGCCCACGTCTCTCCTAGGTGGTCTCAACCTGCCCTGTCGCTCCGTCACAAAGTAACAGTCGGGGGCCGTCGGGAACCCAGGCCCATCTCTACCGGGATGGAGCCACCTGTCCTTTCAGCCCCCACAACGGAATCACATGCGGGTACTCAACAAGCCGACCCGACTTTAGTCACCACCTATATAGTATGTATGTATATAGGTATATACCCGTGATCACCTCCAGAGTGATCACGGCCCGATAGTATAGCATGGCAGACAGACAAGAATGTAGGGCCACTGATGGATACTAGCATCCTATACTAAGCATTTAGGATTGCGTAAGGGTAACAAATCAGAGCAACAATGACAAAGGCTATGCATCACAATAGGATTAACCGGAAGCAGTAACATGCTACACTACTCTAATGCAAGCAGTAGAGAGAAGGAATAGGCGATATCTGGTGATGAAGGGGGGGGGGGATTGCCTGGTTGCTCTGGCAAGAAGGAGGGGTCGTCAACACGTAGTCGACCGGGGCAGCAGCGGCATCGGTCTCGATGTCTAACGAGAGATGAGGGGGAAGAAACAATAAATATAATGCAAACATAGCATCACAAAACATAACAAGGCAATACATGGTGCTAGGGTAAACTAACGAAGTACTAGGTGCTACCGGCGAAGGGGGAAAGCATCCAGGAAAGTATTCCCAGTGTTTCACGTTTTCGGTCGGCGGAAACAGAGGTGGATTGTTGCATGTTCGCTATGCTAGGGACGTGTGGCGGACGAACGGACTACGTATTCGGATTCGTCTCGTCATTCTTAGCAACTTTCATGTACAAAGTATTTTCATTCGAGTTACGGATTATTTTAAATTAATTATTAATGTTTTAATACATTTTTGAAATTCCTGGATTTAATATTAATTCAAAAATAAAAGACTAATTGCCAGATTCACCCAAAACTGTACCCAGACTAGGGCCATAGTGGATGATAGTGGGCCCAGTCAACTGCACAGTCAACAGTCGACTGGTCCCTGTTGACTGGTCAAAGTGGGCCACGGGATCCCCCCTGCCATTGACTGGGCTAGTCCCAGTTAGCAGTTTGACTGGTCAAAGGGCCCAGTGGGGCCCAAGTGTCATTGAGTGATTTGTTTAACAGACTTTTAAATAAAACCAGTGAGATTAATTAGGACTATGGGGTCCGATGTCAGTGGCTGTTAGGGATTTGGTTAGGGGTTAACGACGTCCATGTCATCGTGGTTAACACCGGCGAGGAGTTACAGTGCACCGGTGACGGCAGCAACGCGAGAACCCGCCGGGCTTGCGCTACGTGCGTCGGTTCGATGCGCGAAGGGGACCGTTGGGTAGCTGGTGGTCGACCACGTCGACCGGTGGTCGCGGGGTGGCCGGACTTGGTCGGAGCCGACGGCGGAGTCGACATCCGCGCAGCGCTGGTGGCAGCCGAACAGGCGCGGTGGGGCGACGCGAGGCGGGCAGCGGGCGCGGGCTGTGCGGGCGGGCTGCTTCGGCTTGGCGAGGGCCGGTGTGGCTAGAGGCAGCAGAGCACGCGGGACAGAGGCGGAGGTGCGAGCGGCACGTCGTCTTGCAGAGGAGGGTGCGGCGGGCGCCAACAGAGCAGGTTGCGGGAAGGACTCACATGGGCGAGGCGCGGCCCGAGCGCGTGGGTGAGCATGCAGCAAAGTGCACAGGCGCGGCGAGGTCATGGTCAGGGTGGGGCAAGGTGTGGAAGCAGTGCCGTGAGCAACAGCGACAGAGAGGTCCATCCATGGCGGGGTCCTAGCTAGAGCGTGAAATCGTCGGAGGGGTGAGAGGGGAAACAGGGCAAAGCTCACAGTGAGGGTGTGGGACGGCTTGGGGAAGCCGGGGACGCAGTGGTGGCGGCAAATCGCGCGGTAGGGCTCGTCGGGGCCAAGGGGTCGACGACGAGGTAGTGGACGGTGCAGGGGCTCCAGGCTCCCAAAGGAAGCACCAGTCGACGGAGCGCTCGTCGATGGAGCGGGCGGACTCGGTGTCACGTCGCGGTGAGGCCGGTGGCCGCGGGATCGACAGCGATCGTGGCGACGACGGCTCGGCCACGTGTGCGGAAGAGGATAACAACGGAAGGAAATGAAGTTGGGGAACTAGGGTTCGTCCACGAGGTCGGGGCGGTCTTATACTCCTCCTGCGCCCCTGTAGCGTCGCGGTGGCGAGCATCCGCCGGCAGTATCACGCACGGACGGCTAGGGCGCGCACACAACCACTGGTGAACAGGAGGAAGGAGCGGGGAGTTTAGGTCGGCTGGCCTGGTTGGCCTGGTGGCTAGCTGGGCAGAGGCCCAGCGGGGGAGGGGGGTTTCTTTTGCTTTTACATTATTTTTCGGTCTTTGTTTTTCTTTTCTTTTTCTTATTTTTCCTTTTCTTTTTACTGTTATATTAACTTTTAGTTTTTATAAAATACATAAATTGCACCTAAAATAGTATTAGTTATAATGTCACTACCACAATTAACTTGGCACCTAAAATAAAATAGTTTGTAATCGTTTATTATTTTAAAAGCCTTTAAATAATTGTTCTTGCTACTGTTTTATTCATTTTAGAGTATTTATACATTTTATAAAAGTGTGGTTTCTCCACCATAATTACCTATGCATTATTTGGCACAACCCAAACATTTTAGTTTTAATAATTGAAAACTTTTATCGTTTGCCATATTTTGAATTTGAATTTTGAACCGGTTTCGAACTAACGAGAGATTAGCAACAGTAACGGAGGTGACGTGGCATCATTAGCAAAGTTTCACTGTAGCTTAATTATCCGGGCGTTACAACATTTCAAGCTCCTTCCATCTCCTCCTTTCTGTGTCCATGCCTCGTGTCTCTCATACGGTCCCACACACGTTAAACTCTCGCCCCTCTTTTCATCGATCTCACAACCGCACACTCCTCCCCCTATCTAGCTAGTAGCTCGGCCTCTCGCACCACCTCCTAGCTCCATTCTCTCTGTCCATCCTTCTCACTGGGCCTTATTTGCCTCTAACAAATGGATGTACACCGACCGATCTCCCGCTATACATATAGCTAGCTAGGTCCTTCATTATAACTCATTTTTTCCCACGCGTCGATCGATCTACCTCATTAGTTATGTCTCTCCCTTCCTCCGACAAACAACAATTGATCTACCGATCTAGTTAGGTTTGCTTAGCAAACACATGGTTCCCCTTCATCATCCATGCATGCGTCCCGACAGATCTATCACGCACAGGCACACACAGAAACACATCCCCACTCTTATTGATAATATTGCAGTTCTACCCTTAGTTTGTCTAGTAGGACTCTCCCACCATCTTCGAGAAGCAACTCCATCACCCATCCAACACTCTACCCCTCTCCCTCCCTCTCTCTCTCTCTCTCTCTCTCTCTCTCTCTGTGTCCCAACCTATTTCCCGTCCTTCAGTTATGTATGGATGTCGACCCATCTCCCTCAAGACATAGATGGGTCTTTCCTTCTCAAAAAATAAACGAGTTGTTCTACCTCTTTAGTTAGGCCTCTACCTCCCCACTCCCCCCCCCCCCCCAACACACACACCGATACATCGAGCGCTCTAGTCATGTCTCCCCGCCACACACAAACTTGCCCTGTGCCCTTTAACGTTCTGGTAGGTCAGTCGCCCTATATCTTTGACTTGCACACACACAATTTTGATGGCTCTCTTCATCCATCTCGCACCCACCCACTTGATCCTCTCTTCGACTCTATCGATATCTATGACCCCTCCCTCTCTTCTCATGGATCGCCCCCTCTGGCCCTCTCTGTATGATATGGATATGCCTCTATTTCACACACATTGCATGCAAAATTTTGTTTGAGATGTCATCGACACATATTCCCACAAATACATTCACGAAATCACCACCCCCCAAAAACAAAAAACACTCACGAACCCACAAATACATTCAAAAACACTCTCTCTTACACACACCCACGTAGGTGGGGGACGTGCACGAAGAGAAGAGGTGCACGCACGACGCACGTACTCCCGTCTCTTTCCCAACCACACCTGTGCGGGTACACGGTGGAGCTCATTTCTATATGAAAAGGTAGCCCACGTGGTAATTTGACACGTGTACTGGTTGTCCACTTGATGGAGGATCATCTACCACAGGTGAACAAACAAATTGCGACTTGACGTGTTATGTTAAAAAAGAGGCAAACCATGTGGGGCCTACCTTAGAGGCAAGGCTCTATACACTGGAGTACTTTTGATGTGTCCCGTCAACTCGCAGAACGAGGAGAAGCTTGCTTAGTACGCCATCTCCCCCGCCCACGGGCGCGGTGGATCGCAGGATGAGGTGAAGCTTGCTTACTAGTACGCCTTACGCACACTCCCTCGCCCACGTGCACGGTGGCTCGCAGGACGAGGAGAAAATTTTACTACTCCCTCTGTTTACTCCTCGTCCCTACCTTGGTTAGAGAGATTATCATATTGTTTGGAATATATGTCCTTTAGTAGATTTGAATATGAACTACTAGTACATACTCCAAACACTTATGTATATAGACGTATTTAGAGTGTAGATTCACTCGTTTTGCTCTGTATGTAGTCCATATTGAAACGGACGTAATAGTATGCACTCTCCCTCGCCCCTCGACCCTCGCCCACGTGGTGGATGTGCAGCAATTAATTCGGTCTCATATAGCCAGAACGATATATACTGCACTACCATTATTGCTCGACTTCCCGAAGAGGCGAAGAGCCAATCGCAAGGTTAATATTTTAGAGACGCCAAGCGCAAGGTTTATAGGAGAACGAGTAGTAGGTGCCACGTCATTTATAAATAATGTTTTTTATTCAGTGGCACATACGCAATATAAATAGGTTCATATGGAGAGAAAAGGAAACCGCTCCACTATATACATAGGCAGGATGAGCCTACACGGTTGCTTGCTGGGGTTGCTCTCTTCAGTTTTCACACTCTCTCGCACAAAACGACTGTGGCCACATCTCTAACATCCCGGCGGATCACGTCCGCCGGGGGAAGGGGTGGATGCTTAGTGCAGATGCGGTCGCCGTCACTGACGGTGAAAACCCGCTATCAGCACGTCCCGATCAGGGGTCCCTGTTGTTCTCTCGGTGAGGTTGCCTTCGTCCATTGCTCACTGCCGCAAAGTGGGTAGTCTTCTCCTCCCGTCGCCCTCCTCTAGGTTGAGCTACGTCCCGACATCCCTCAGGTACAACTCCCTTTACAGCTAGCTTGCACCACTGCTCTAGCAGCCCACATCACTCCATGTGGATATTTCTCTACTTCTTTGCCCGCACATACCTCTACTAGTGTCGGTGTCAAAACCGGCAGATCTCGGGTAGGGGGTCCCGAACTGTGCGTCTAAGGTCGATGGTAACAGGAGACAGGGGACACGATGTTTACCCAGGTTCGGGCCCTCTTTATGGAGGCAATACCCTACTTCCTGCTTGATTGATCTTGATGAATATGAGTATTACAAGAGTTGATCTACCACGAGATCATAATGGCTAAACCCTAGAAGTCTAGCCTGTATGACTAAGGTAATGAGTATCCTCCTTTCTGGACTAAGTCCCCCAGTTTATATAGACATAGGGAGGATCTAGGGTTACACAAGGTCGGTTACAAAGAAAGGAATCTACATATCCGATCGCCAAGCTTGCCTTCCACACCAAGGAGAGTCCCATCCGGACACGGGTGCAGTCTTCGGTCTTCATGTCTTCACAGCCCATCAGTCCGGCCCATGGCTAATAGGTCGGACGCCCGAGGACCCCTTAGTCTAGGACTCCCTTAGTAGCCCCCAAATCAGGCTTCAATGATGAGGTGTTCGGCGCGTAGATTGTCTTCGGCATTGCAAGGCGGGTTCCTCCTCTCACGACTTCCAATTAATGTATTCGGCTTATAATTCAATGCCACACCCCTCAGCTTCTATGCATCTATGTCTTCAGCTTCCACGCGTCGGGCGAATGTGGACTGTCAGGGTATTTTTTTGCAAATAACACCCCGGCCATGCAAGGAAGGGCGTCTATTTAAAGGGATTGAATCTCAGACCCATTCGGCACCACGCGGAGAAAATACACATAGATTGCTAGGAAAGGCCATTCCAACATGGCTAGCATCGCCCGCTCCTCCTCCTGTTCCGACCCAGAGAAAGGCGAGTGGGAGAGGTGTTCCGTATCTCATGGCCGCTGGAGAAGCTGCAAAAGCAGGGGTTTCTCCCTCCTGTAGATCTGGTCCCTGTTCGGTAGGGTCAGCTTCCTTCAACGACAAGACCTAGGTGGAGGATTTTCCTAATCCATCCGCAGGGGAACGAGTGTTTTCCGTCCCCTATCTACTGAGGGGCGTGGGATTTCCCATTCACCCATTCCTCTGAGGGCTTCTGGAGTATTATGGCCTCCAGCTGCACAATTTTACCCCAGCCTCCATCCTGCACATTGCGGGTTATGTCGCTTTATGCGAACTATTCCTGGGTTGTGAGGCCCATTTTGATCTATGGAGAAAGTTGTTTTGCCTTGTCCCGCGCAACCACGAGGGATCGATATTCGAAGTGGGCAGGGCCGAAGTATGGCGTATTGCTGAGACCGGATACCTATCCGGCACACCAGAGAAAGCTTCTGAAGAGTGGACCTCCCAGTGGTTCTACATAGATGGCGTCGTACTTCCAGATCCAGTCAGGAGAGATCTCCCTGAGTTTGCGAGTGTTCCTCTGAAGAAGCGCCACAGCTGGCGCCCTCGAAGCCCCGAGGAGGAAGATAGTGCGGAAGTTCACCAACTCCCGAGCAAGATCAAGACACTTGCCCAGTCTGGGTATACGATAGTCGAAGTGATGGCGACCTCCATAGTACGGGGAGTTGAGCCACTCCAATACAGAGGACTTCCCATGTGGAATTACAATGGGGAAGATGACGCCTCCTGTTGCGGCAGGAAAGGTCCAGACACCCCTGCTGCCCTAGCCAAAATATTGGCCGAACTATTCAAGGGTGAGGAAGAGGAGTTCCTGCGCATCACGCACAGAGAAGGATATTCCATGTACAATCCTCCTAGCTGGGTGAGCTCCCAACCTTTTGCTCCACTCATTCCTCTCCCTGAGCTTTATTAACCTGTCCATTTATAACAGCACCGGCGAAAGACTTCCGAGGGGCTTTACAGCCCCGCCCCGCAGCCCGATGGCCAAAATCGAGACCTTGACCCCGGATTCAAAGAGGATCCGGATATATTTGTGGTGCTGGAGAATGGTGTGTTTTACCAGGCGAGCTACGACAGCATCGAAGTGGCCATCATTGCCAATTACCCTAGTCTTCTCCCCGCTTCACACGTAAGTAGTCAGGAGACATCTTCCCCGAAAGGATTCCCTCGTTCCGCCTCACCCACCGCATTGTCTCGTGCTTCGAAGGGGAGGCGTTCGACATACCGTGCTACTCTAGGAGCGACTCCAAAGAGAGCGGCTCCCACACCGGGCAAGCCTTCGAAGAGGAAGGCAGGCGAAGACCCGGTCGGGCCCTCATCAAAGAGGTATGGGTTTGCAAATATGTTTTTTAATAGTCGCATCCAGCTGTGACTTTCATGTTCATCCCGTATCAGGAAAAGAGTCCGACGGATCAGGTCCAGGGTCCGGCGATAATACTCCCAAAGAGCTGGATCCAGCCCCAGCCGAGGGGGTGGGGGCCGATATGGGAGTGACACCGGACTATCCTTCCGCCGTGGGCTCGGAAAATATGTCCGTCACCAACTCGGAAGTGGAGAGCGCCATGAATCATCAGCGCTGGAGGGCCATTTTATGAGACCCCTGCTGTTCGAAAGAGGCGTTTGATGCCTTCAGCTCGGCTGACGCATATATCCGAGCTGCTCGAGATGGGCTTAGAAGAGCCACAAAGCAGCATTTAACGGATGTGCGGGTAAGATTTATTTTGTCCGAACAGGATAAGCACGTGCTAGTAGCCCCCGAGACTGAAAGCAGTTGGCACAAGTCATTTAAGGATTGATGTATAACCAGGTTCTGACGGAGAGGAACAACCTGCTTGCTCAAGAGCTGGAGCAGTGTCGGAATAGCTAAATGCTTCTACCGCCGAACTGAAAGAGTCCAAGAAGGCATCTTCTGGTAAGGTTCCCCTCCATCGAGGAATAACAATTATACAGTAGCTATGCTAATACTGTTGCTTATCTCATAATAGGATCATCAGGTCAGCTGGAAGAGAAGTTGAAAACCGCTCAAGCGGGAGAGAAAGAGGCAAAAAGACTACACGCCGCTGGCGAGCGTATCCTGATCCGAGTAAGAGAGGAGAAAAGCAAACTCCAAGATTCAAACACCAAACTGGGCAAAGAACTGAAAGATGTACGAGCCCAGCTAGCCGACTCCGTCAAGGAGAACAAAAGGCTGCGAGGCGGCATATTCAGTACATGCCCAAATTGACCTTATAACTATTTGGAGGTAAAAGTAGCTGATATAGCTGTGATTGCAGGTATGTTAACGGACCGTCCCGAAGAGGAGGTATCAGGATCATTAAGTGATCTTCTGCAAGGGATGTCGCAGTTGCACGAGCAAGCTCGGCAGGCAATGCAGAGTGTAGCCAAGGCCTTATGGCCATCCGACTCCCCTCCAGGGAGTATGGAGAAGCTTGTAGAGTTGTTCAAGGGAGCGCGGCGGCGTATCCGACTATGGAAGATATCGGCTTGCCGAGAGGGTGCGTGAGAGGCCTGGGCCATGGTAAAAACATGATATACCAAGCTGGATCCGAATCACATGGCCCGGGTCGGACCACTAGGGTCAAATGGGGAAGAAATTCCCGTTAGTTTAGTATATAACCAAGTAGAAGTAGCCGCCAAGTATTCCCAGCAGGATTGTAAGTTAGATAGCCTGCTGGACGGCATAGTGGAGGAAGTTTTTGAGTCCAAGTGACTATGTACTTTCCTTTGCATATGTAGCTCCAGCTGAAAAACGATTGTCATGGCGGACCTTTTTGCTTCAACCTCTCGACCCGAAGGTGCGGAGTGTTTCCGAATACCAGAACGGCCGAGTAGACCGGGTATGCATGGAAACCAGGCATAGGGGTCATAGTTGCTTGAACAGACAATTATCCGGCTAGTTATGTTATATTACATTAAGAGTGTAAGAAATATCTTCTAGAGAGAATAGTTCCATTAAGGGTTCCTTACCCTGGGTGTGCATGCATCGATGTGCATGTCCGAACTGTGATGAAGAAATCACAATGTGTACAACTTATGGGGGTTCACGATGTGACGAATGCAAAAACATCTTTAGTTCATCGAATATTCCCTTAAGAACGCTAACTTTCGGCTTCACCCAGTCTGAGGTACACATCCGGATGACCTGGCAGTAACAATCGTAGAGGTGCTCCCTTTATGCCCTAGCTGAACTAACGGGAACATAGGGCATAAGCACAGGAGCCAGGCAACCCAGCTTGGCCAAAACTTAAGTCATATCGATCCATATAATGGCGAAGAAAAGGTACATATCGGAGAAAACACATATGTGAGGAGCTTGATGCTCGGAAAATAACAATAGCAAGCTTCTGTCCAAGAAGCCCCCAGGTATAATAGACATACATACTTCAAGACGTATGCGTCGGGGGTGTACGGTCTAACCGCACAAACGCTTAAAGCTAAAAATAAAAAATAAAAAAGAGAGAGAGAAAATAATGGAAACAATAGGGGGAAGGAGACGAACAAAGATTTCCATGCTAGGCATAGAATCTTCGGAGTCTGGCCGCGTTCCAGGGGTTCGGCTCTAATCGATTGTCTGACGCATCACGCAGACGGTACGCACCTCCGGTGAGAACTTTATCAATGATGAAGGGACCCTCCCACTTGGGCTTGAGTTTGTCCTTTTTCTTCTCCGACAGGCGCAGAACGAGTTCGCCGACGTTGTAAGTTTGGGCCCGCACCTCTCTACTTTGATACCTACGAGCCTGCTGTTGATAACATGTGGAACGGGCTTTTGCAACGTCGCGCTCTTCCTCCAGGGCATCTAAGTTGTCTGCCGATCGAGCTTGGCCTCTCTCTCTTTGTACATGCGCACTCGAGGTGAGCCATGAATAATGTCGCAGGGTAGTACTGCCTCTGCACCGTACACCATGAAGAAAGGTGTGAATCCGGTAGTGCGATTGGGCGTGGTCTGCAGCCCCCAGAGTACGGAGTCGAGCTCCTCAACCCAGTGCTTGTCCGACTCTTTCAAAGACCGCACTAGTCTAGGCTTAATGCCGCTCATAATAAGACCATTGGCTTTTTCGACTTGACCGTTTGTTTGTGGATGATATACAGAGGCGTAATCGAGGTTGACGCCCAGATTAGCACACCATGTTTTCACTTCGTCGGTGGTGAAGTTGGAGCCGTTATCAGTGATGATGCTGTGTGGAACACCATAACGGTGTACAACGCCAGATATAAAGTCTATTACTGGCCCGGACTCGGCCGTTTTAACTGGTTTAGCCTCTATCCACTTGGTGAATTTGTCCACCATGACTAGCAAATATTTTTTCCTATGGCTTCCTCCTTTAAGGGGTCCAACCATATCCAGTCCCCAGACCGCAAAAGGCCAAGTGATGGGGATTGTTTGTAGGGCGGTGGGGGCATATGGCTTTGGTTGGCGAAGAGTTGGCATCCAACGCAACATTGGACAAGGTCCTGTGCATCCGCTCGGGCCGTCTGCCAATAGAATCCTGTACAGAAGGCCTTGCTAACAAGGGCCCGAGCTGCGGTGTGTTGCCCGCCGAGACCGGCATGAATATCAGCCAGTAGTTGCCGCCCCTCCTCCTTGGAGATACATCTTTGAAGGACTCCGGTAGCACTTTTCTTATAGAGCTCTCCGTCGTGAACCTTGTAGGCCTTCAAACGCCGGAAAATGCGGCGGGCCTCATTCTGGTCCTCAGGAAGCTCCTTCCTATTAGGGTAGGCCAGGAAGGGTTCGGTCCAGGGGCCAATGACTGCCATGATGAGACGCGCCGACGGTGTTATTTCGGTGGCTGAGCCTCCGATGATGTCAGTGTTTTCAGAATCTGGGGTAATGTTCAGATCCGGACTAGTGTTGCCGTTTTCCCCCTGCGACACCACGAATGGCTTAAAAAGCCTTTCCAGAAAGATATTAGGCGGGACGGGGTCGCGCTTAGAGCTGATATGAGCAAGAACGTCCACCGCTTGATTACTCTCTCGAGCCACATGATGGAACTCGAGCCCCTCGAACCGAGCCGACATTTTTATGACGGCATTACGATAAACTGCCATCTTCGGATCTTTGGCATCGAAGTCTCCATTTATTGAGATATTGCGAGGTTTGAGTCCCTGCACACTTCCAGGCGTTGTATGTCCATGGAGACAGCCATCCGGAGACCGTGCAATAAGGCCTCGTATTCGGTTGCGTTGTTGGAGTCTGTGTATAGTATTTGGAGTACATACTGAACGACGTCTCCAGTCGGGGACGTTAAAACGACGCCCTCTCCTAGCCCTGCCAGCATTTTGGAGCCATCGAAGTACATAACCCAATTGGAATATGTGACGTACTCTTTAGGGAGTTCGGCCTCTGTCCATTCGGCGACGAAGTCAGCCAATACTTTGGATTTGATAGCTCGACGTGGTTTGTATGTAATATCAAATGGAAGGAGCTCAATGGCCCATTTGGCAATCCGGCCCGTGGCATGGTGGTTGTTTATTATGTCGTTGAGTGGTACTTCGGAAGCCACCGTAATCGAGCACTCCTAGAAGTAGTGATGGAGCTTTCAGGATGCCATGAAGACCGCATATGCTATCTTTTGATAATGGTGGTACCGGGATTTGCATGGTGTGAGGACAGTGGATACGTAGTATACTAGCTTCTGAAGCGGGAATTTGTGTCCGTCCTATTCTCGTTCAACGACGAGCACGGCGCTCACCACTTGATGTGTTGCTGATATGTATAATAACATCGGTTCACCGACGTTTGGCGCGTCCAGGATTGGGTTGCTTGCAAGAAGGGTTTTTATTTCCTCCAGTCCGGCTGTTGCCGTGTCCGTCCACTGGAAGTGATCGGTTCGCCATAGAAGGCGATAGAGTGGCAGTGCCTTTTCTCCCAATATGGAGATAAAGCGGCTTAGAGCTGCCACGCAACCCGCGAGTTTTTGGACTTGTTTAAGGTCTGTTGGCGTAGCCAATTGTGACAGAGCTCGGATTTTGGCTGGACTTGCTTCAATTCCTCTATTGGAAACGATGAAGCACGGCAGTTTTCCAGCGAGGACGCCGAAAACGCACTTTTCTGGATTGAGCTTAATGTCATACGCGCGGAGGTTGTCGAATGTGAGACGTAAATCGTCTATTAGTGTCTCGACATGCCTGGTTTTGATGACAACATCGTCAACATAAGCTTCAACTGTCTTGCCGATCTGTTTCTCCAGGCATGTTTGAATCATGCGTTGGTATGTGGCGCCGGCGTTCTTAAGCCCGAAGGGCATGGTGTTGAAGCAGAATGACCCATATGGGGTAATGAATGTTGTTGCAGGCTGGTCAGGAGCGGGCGTGGCAGCTGTCCCGCCTGTAGTTGTCCCGCCTGTCCCGACCGGACGCCCGGAAACAAGAGGATGCACCGACTCTCGCGGCTAAATCGTACACTACACACCATCTCTCTGTAGGAGTAGGTCGATGTGTTGCTCTCTCTAACACACACATGCTGTGAAACACACACACACACACACACACAGGTAAAATGAGTCTATATCTCAATTAATGAAGACTTGCATGTTACCATCCATATGTTACTACCTATTATGAAAGTAGTAACATAGACTAGTAACATATGCATGTTACTAGTCCAAGTTACTCACCACTATGACCAGCCTAGCAATGTAACCAAACGCTTCTTACTCTGCCTTGTTATCTCCCCTGGAAACCCAATGCATGGAGCGCAACTACGCATTGATGCATGCGAGTTAATACGTGGCCCTGCATGGTAGCTAAAACGGCATCTCTTAGTTGTTGTGATAAATTGTTGCGTTTAGAGACAAAAATCAAGGCTTTGATTGGAGGAAGGACCGGTCAAATTTCTCCTTCTCCTCCAATCTGCTTGCACCTTGGTCCCGCTGCACCTTCTAACGTGACTTATTACACCTAGACAGAGGGTGTAGTACGAGATACGGTGGCACACTGACTTAGGTCGAATACAAGTGCCCAAAATTGTGTGCATGTTATAATACGGATTCACTTAAAATAGTACGTGAGCGAACAGAGGGATCAATTGGACAGTGTTCACGAGCAGTATCGAGATGTGTGAGGTAAGATACACCGTTTTAAATCCCAATGACTCCCACGGGAAAAAACACGGCATGATTGTCATACGAATGCAGGAATGTATTAAAGGTTATTTTCCTCTCGTTAAACATAAAGTGGGGGTGTTGTAGCTGGTTAACCTGTTCGCTCATCAAACATGAGGTCTCGGGTTCGATAACTACACTTGAGCATAATTTTGTTTTTGTTCGACTTCTTTCTTCCACCCAATGATAGGTAGGCCCCGCATGGCGAGAGAGAAAGTGATGCAGGGCGGTGCTGTGGAGGATTCTTTGACTGGTCAAAATGGATGGATACGGAGCTATACGATCTCGTAGTGACCGTGATAATCACCTCATCATGTATACGCTGCAGCCTCGGCGCTTGTTTTCTAGGGTTTGCACACTTCACACTCTCTCTCCGGTATATATATATATATATATATATATATATATATATATATATATATATATATATATATATATATATATATATATACACTGGAGCCTCGGTGCTTGTAGTTGCTCTCTTCACACTCTCTCACCCTCTCCAGATCTAAACAAGACTTCGTTGGCCTCTCTCTCCCCTCACTGTTGGTCAAAGAGCCGGCAGGATCTGTCTGCCGGGAAGGGAAGGAGGCTTAACGCTATCGCCGTCGGCGAGGAAAGGAATCCACTACCGGCGCAACTATTCTCTGTCACCCAGCAGCGGCGCGGGAGGGCATCCGACCCCTTCTTCCTCGCCGCCATACATAGTATGGGCCGAACGGCCTCCGGTCGCCCACCGTACCCACCCCAAGAACCTTAAGGTATAATCTACTTATTCCACATGCATTGCTCTAGCTGCATGTGGGCTTTTTCCGCTTCTGCACTCGATTCTAGGTGTTGGATCAAACAGAAAGTAGTGGGGAAAGTTGTATAGCATGAATCTAGGACGTGGTTCAAAGAGGAAAGGAAGGGGGGAAAGTACTAGTACAAATTGGCTATCCAGCACCTACGTTGGTCGAAAAGGGGAAACAATGAAAAACACAGTACACACATGTGTAACAAACTGATCTTTTGTTTTGGGGGACAAGGCTGTAGAGTTTGAGCGGGACTAGATTTGCTGCGCTCACATAGGGAAAGGTGTCTAAAGATAATAAAACTGGGACCAACACAAATATGCTCCTTGGTTGTTTTTGTTCTTTGTTGCAATAGACTGTGCATCACCCCTACATACATCGGTAGATGCACATGGTGCTGGTGCGTCCACTGTCCCGTGCAACTCTTTAGTTGTTGTCAATCTAAGGCCCTGTTTGGTTAAAAACTCCCTAGTCCCTACCTGCGTGGTTCCAGGGACTAAACATGGACTAGAGGTTATTAAATGACATGCTAAAAGACCATGTTACCCCTAGTAATGAACTAATAGAGACAAGCTGCGATGCGAGGCAGGGGCAACTGTTGGAAAAGGTCCCAAAAAGACTCTCCCTCGGGGTCTTCTTTCTTTAGTCCCTAAAAGTCCCTCCTGTTTGGTTTAGATGGGACTGACACGGACTTTTTTTAGTCCCTACACCAAAATGTCCCTGTAAACAAACACCCTCTAATAATGCCGCTGGAAAATTGATGCAATGGCACAGTTAAAAGCAAATTACATGTTTAATGAATTTTATTGTTAATATAATCTCTCTGTTAATATTAATCAATGCCATCGTTTGAGAAATGCTATTGTCTTGCTTTCTTTCCCATTTAGATAAGTTAGATTCTTCTTTTTGTTGGCTTCTGTATCATCCACCGTTATTGACCACTAGTTGTTTCCTTTGCACCTCTGTGTAAACAGGGTTATCTACTTCACCTCGTTGCTATTGTGACCTTTTGTTGCACTACACAAAACACTTCCGTTTTAAGAGTGTTTTGTGCAGTTCAACCAAAATGTCACACCGACAACTTTGCTTGATTGCTTGATCTTAGTGGAACTGCACAAGAGGAGATCTTACTTCCTATCTGTGTTGGCAAATTTGGTTCAGATCTTCTTCTTGTGAGTTGTTTGAATTCCGCGTCATGAGAGGCCAGTACTAGCCTTCTTTCACATGATTGTCCAGTGTGCTTTCATATGTTGTGCTACTTGTACGCTAATGTTGCTTGATTTTAGGGAACTGCACAAATGGAGACAAGACTTCCAATCTGTATGTGCACCGTAATATCCCATTGAGGTAAGATAAGAATATTTCACAACTGTTGGCCTGTATTTTGCCACTTTCATATGAAAATTAACGTCGTTGTTTAGTGCTATACTTCTGCTCCCTAATTGACATGCCAAATCTTACATTGAAGGCGAAGCTTGTCTGTTATTGAACCAAGTGATGAAGGGGAAGAACAAGCGGAAGAAAAACAAAAATTAACTCCCGGTGCTGTAATGAAGCACTGGAATTGTGATGACACAAGTAATGATATAGTTTTCCATTTTAATTTATTGCTATGGCTGGAACGAGCAATTGTTTTGCCATTGATTTTGTAACATCCCAAATTTTCAATTTGGAATGTTATACATAGGACATCATATACATATCATATTTTATTTGCATTTTGGCGTGATCCTAAAAATCCTAAGCAACTCAAAGGACCCACGGAAAGAGTTGGAGATTTTATTATTTTCATATTTGAATTTTCTCAAATATTGAAAAGGGGATCATTTTGGTTTTAATTATTTTTTCTCTCCAAAAATATTTCAAATTAAAATATATGAGAGGAGATAATGTGACTTCTCCAAAATAAATGAAATATTTGAGGAAAAAGGTTAAAATCAAATAAATAATTTTATTTGGGTTTTATTCCTATGTTATTTGAATTAGAAAAAATATGCATTTTTTACAAATTGTGTTTTTGGCCAAGAAAATGTTCACTTTGTTCTTAATATTTTATTTAGATGGTGAAAATTGTTTTTGGCATTTTTAGATTTTTACTTTTATTTATTTAGGATTTTTTTTCTCGGTGAAATCTTATTTAAAAAAATTCTTCCGGACCGAACTGGGCCGAGGCCCAGCCGCGCGCTTCCCGCTCCGTCTCGGGAGAGGACTCCCAAGCGCCGCCGCCGCCATGGATGTGTCTGTCCCGGAGACGCCGCCGTGCCCCCTTCCCCAAGCACCCAGCGCCCCCCGGCCTTTAAATACCCGCCGCCATCGCCTCGCCACCACCCCGAGCGCCGCCTTGCCCCGCTTCTCTGTCAAGACGCCAAGAGCCGCTTAGCGCCGCCGCTTGCCGCCAAGATCTCATTGCCGCGCCATCGTCGCTTAGCCCGCCTGGCTGCCGCCTCACGCCGCCCCATCCGTCGGAATCGAGCCGCCGGAGCCGTCGCCGGTTTTTTTGGTTTAGGTAAACCAATCTTTTTTTAGAAAACCCTAGATGCGTTTTTTCTCTAGACCGGTTCGGTTTTTCTTCGGTTTAGTTATTTAGTAAACGTCCGTTCGTTCGTTTGTCTTAACGAACGAATTTGTTCTTTAGCCTCTGTTAGCGAACGTTCGTCCAATAGATTTTTCTTTTTCTGTTTATTTTCAGCCAGGGACCTATCCGCGACTATTTTTATCGCAGATTAGCCCCTGATATTCAAACCCTCGTCGTTTCTTAACCGTTTGTCCAAATCCAGTGAAACCAACGCCAAAATCATCATCTCGAGCCCCTCTTTCTGTTTAATCAACTTGAATAAGGTTTTGACAATTTAAAATTTGGTTTCAAGCAGATTTGAATTTGAGGTTCTTTTGACCGTAGTTTTAGTTCTGTAGCTTCGATTTGATTGATTCTTTTTGCAAATCGAAGCTCTTCAGTTGAACTTTCAGATTTGATATTCTTATTTGAGTTACCCGTGGATCTTTGCTTGAGTTCTTATGTATGCTATTCTCTAGGGTTTGCGGATCGTCAACAAGGCAAGTAACACATTGATCATACTCTTTTCATACCCAGTTTTTATGCATTAGTTTCGACCCCTCAAACACTGCATGACTTAGGTTGTGATTAACATGTGGGTATCGGGAAGTAGATGATGTGGTAGAACCTATTGCCTTTTATTATCAAACCCTTGGGAGTTACTTCTACGCTATGCTTATATTGTCATGCTACGCTCGTAGACGTAGATTGGGTTTGAGTGTATCCATGACAGATGTGAGATTGTTAATTAATGGTTAACTTAAGGTGGCTACTTAAATACACATCTGGGTGGATTGGTTGCGGCACTGGAGAATCCAAAGGTTGTCCTAGGATATCTGGAGTACCCGTGTGATCATCCTATGGTTCGCCACCCAGGCTCAAAGGGATCATAAGATTATTCATGCTAGAAACTTCTGTGTGCAGCCACAAGCTATTATGGGCTCTAGCATAGTCGAGTATGTTGCATGACCTCTTCTAGTGGTACGCTAGCAGATGTAGGGGATGTAGGTTGGTATTGTCTACCCAGGGTTAGAGCTAATGCTTCTGAAAGACTGTGTCTTGGTCATCCGTTTCTCAAACACCCTGTAGTGCGAGAAATCCAACGGAGGACATAGAGTCTTGTGGGGAAAAGCGCGCAAACCTCTGCAGAGTGTACAAACTAATCATGGTTAGCCATGTCCCCGGTTATGGATATCTTGAGTATCTCGTTCTTGGATTATCATGTTGATTTCATCACTCTAAATTTATTTGTTGGGTTATTAATACTGCTTAATTGGGATTGAGTTGGAGGAACCTTCTCAATGTTTAACAACTACCATGATAGTTAAACAAAATATATTCCTTTGTTGTAGGGAAAAATTGGTTTTTTGCAAAACATTATAACAGTAGAGCCTCCACCAGCCATATATGCATGTAGTGATAGCATTTACCTGTTCATTGCTCTACTGTGTTATCTTGCCAGCATATTCCATGTGTTGACCCATTTCAGGCTGCAACATGTCATGTTGCAGACTTTTCAAACGAAGAGTAAGGTGCACTAGGTCGTTGTCGTGCACTCAGCTATGCCGTTGGAGTTGATGGACTCACTTTATCTTCCAAGCCTTCTGCTGTTATATTATTTAGATGTCCTTAAGCCATATTTATTTTAGTAAGTTCTCTCTTGAGACTATCGATGTAATAAGTGTGTGATTTCTACTCTGTTATAAATCCTTCGAGTACTGTGTGTGTCAGCATTACCAATCCAGGGATGACACTTATACACAGAGATTTGACCGTCTGAGGTCGGATCGCTACAGATTTGATGCCACTCTTAATGTAATATGTAATTATATCTACTTGTGCAAACAGGGATCTTCTTTGAAGATACCATATATTTTAGTGGAACTGCACAAGAAGATGTTGGAAACATTAAACTAATCGAGGAGTATATAGTAAGCATGGCAACCACAAGAGATAACAAAGATGGTTCGGAGAAGTGCTTGATCTGTATGCTCTACACAATAAGCCTCCTGACAAAGGTTGGTACTCGCCCACGGATTTCATCCATATGATTGAGCTTTCTCATCTCTATTGGTGTTGTGCTACTGTTTAGATACTATCATGAGAAAGTGGCATTGTCCTTGAGAAGTGCTTCATCTGTGTTGTTTTAAATATTTCCTTTCCTTTTTTTCGAGCAAACAAGGATGCAAGCATTTAGTTGTCCTCTTGTCTTTGCACAACAGGATCATCCTCCTCTTAAGAAGAATATGGAGTACGTGAAGTGCCTAGTTCCGATTATGCCAGGATAAAGAAGCCAAGCCTCTCTTCTTAAGAAGGGAGCAGTTGAAGGATGGTTACATTATTGCCGACAAGAACAAACTAACTTCAGCTCAGAAGGACTCACGGATCTGCATCTTTGTTGATGTGATGGCCAGTACAATGTTGTTTTACGATTCCTTCCGGTGAGTTCCATTTTTTTAAATGTGTGCTCTGCATGGATCATGTAGGTTGACTGTTTAAACTGTCAATTCATAGTACAGTTTGCTTCATACTAATCACTTTTTTTATATTTATGCAAACAGGGGTGCTCATCTTGATTTCAATGGGAACTGCACAAAATGTTCATGAATACATCGAATATTCTCGAATCATTCATTTCCACCACAAGAAAGGAGGTGCCGATATGTTCAAGGTGTTGCAACATATAAAGGCGAAATCATGCAAGCTACGCACGAATTTGGTTGATTTTGGTGGAACTGCACAAAAAGAACAACTGGTTTATTTAGCACGAGGTGCCATGTCAATGTCCGAACTGATGGCAAACCCTGCCCATTCCACAATCGTAGGCATTTGATATTTTAGAATGAGAAAACCTTGTCAAAGTTTGCTCATTGATGTACGCAAAACAACACGCATTTGACATTTTGGAATGGGACAACCTTGTCAAATTTTGCTCATTGATGTTAGCAAGAAGACATGCGTTTGATATTTTTGAATGGGACGCCCTTTGCTGTTAGCAGCATCTATCAATTTTTCTTTATTCTTTAGTTGTGAAGTAAATATTGGCTCTGACATGTGAATCGCTGAGATGCATAATCATCGATTGTTTTGAATGTTCTCTATGAATTGCCAGGCCTGTGTGTTGATTGAAATGTAGAGGAACGCTAAATTTTGTATGCCCTCTGTTCCTTTTTACTTAGCATATTAGATTTCTTTCAAGTTAGTTGATTTTACATTGTGAATGTTGATACTTTTTTCTGTAAGATTGGTCAAAGTAGAGATACTTTGACTTCAGACAAAACTTATATGCAGACTAAAAAGGACCGGAGGGAGTACACGTGAAACTGCTGCAAACAAGGTGATCACCCTGGGAATAATGCTAGTACGTATTGTTTTGCATGTTCATCCAATGCCGGTGATACAAGAATTCAAACAAATCGAACTAAATTCATTCATACACTTCCGGATTTCATATAAACATGCCTGATTTCATTACATTTCATACATTCTTCAACTAAAAAGGGGTGCGCTGGAGGCAAAATTAATTAACTGTAGCACTCGTGTCCGACTGAGCCGAACAGAAGCTTCTTCTCCAGCGGACTGAGCTGCACTGACATAACAGCAGGTGCAGTTGCGTCACTTACATGTGGGCCAGATGCCTTTTGGGACCACATGCCAGTGACCCAACAGCACTTGCAGTTAAGTAACTGAAGCAGCGTCCTTCTCCAACATAGCTCTCCGACTCCACGTCGCCGCCAAGAAGCTAATCGGCCGTCAATGGTCAACCCGCCTAGCTTGGCTTCAACCGGAGGGTATCAGCGGTGGCCCTACTTGGACCCAAGCGGTGGCGACCTACCGTGTTCTACTCTTCCTTGTTTTCTATGTGGCGCGGCCTCGTTGGCAGCGGGGCGGGGCCTCGACGGAGTCGGCGATGTCCTCTATCTCGTTGCCGGCGGGGAGGCGCCTCGGCGGAGCGGGGGAAATCCTCCCCCTCGTTGCTGATAGGGTGGGGCCTCGACTCAGCGGGCGATGTCCTCTGCCTCATTGTTGGCGGGCGGGGCCTCGGCGGAGCCGGCGGTGTCCTCTGCCTCGTTGTTGGCGCCGCGGGGCCTCGGCGGAGCAGGGACTCGTCGACGCCAACAGAGCGGGGACTCGTCAGAGCTGGCATTGTCCTCTGCCTCATCCTCGGTCTCGCCAAACAGCGCCTCGCCCGCTTCATCGCCCTCTTTGTAGGAGGCCGCAGCCTCCACCGCCAGGCTCGAGGCGGCCCTCGCGGGCAGAGCGTTACGAGTCGAGCAGCGCCTCCTGCTACGCCCGCTCCGCGGCGATCTGCTCCTCCGCCTGCAGGTGCTCCTGGAGGAGATGGTGGTTGTAGGCGGCGTCGGCCTGCGCCTCCCAGAGCTGCTCCTGACGCTTCTGCCTCATCGTGTCCATGTATTGGGCACGGGCCTCGCCGATGGTCATGGTGCAATGCACCGGCGAGGATGGCGCGCAGGAGGGGGTCGGCATCGGATCGTCGACTACCATGTTCTCCATTGGGACGTCATCGTCCTCCGGCTACCTGCCGGCCAGCCAGTCGGCAACAATGGCTGCCATCTCCTTGTGGTCCGTCGTCCGCCCGTCCCGAAGAGCGCTGGAGCGCGAGGAAGGCATGGTGCGAGTAGTGGTGTGGACAGGAGAAAGGGAACGGAGGTGGATGACTGCGGCTATTGCCGGCGCAGCAGTTTATATAGCGATGGTGGACGGCGGAGGGACGGATATGTGGTGCCAGAGTAGCCGCATCGGCAACCGTGTATCATTAATGTGGGCGGCAGATGGACGGACGGATGGCACTTGCGTCGTTTGAAGGCGGACCGTTTCGGGTGGAAAGCGCGTGCGGGTGATGTCTACTACACAACCTTCTTCTTGTAGACGTTGTTGGGCCTCCAAGTGCAGAGGTTTGTAGGACAGTAGCAAATTTCCTCAAGTGGATGACCTAAGGTTTATCAATCCGTGGGAGGCGAGGATGAAGATGGTCTCTCTCAAGCAACCCTGCAACCAAATAACAAAGAGTCTCTTGTGTCCCCAACACACCCAATACAATGGTAAATTGTATAGGTGCACTAGTTCAGCGAAGAGATGGTGATACAAGTGCAATATGGATGGTAGATATAGATTTTTGTAATCTGAAAATATAAAAACAGCAAGGTAACTAATGATAAAAGTGAGCGTAAACGGTATTGCAATGCGTAGAAACAAGGCCTGAGGTTCATACTTTCACTAGTGCAAGTTCTCTCAACAATATTAACATAGTTGGATCATATAACTATCCCTCAACATGCAACAAAGAGTCACTCCAAAGTCACTAATAGCGGAGAACAAAAGAAGAGATTATGGTAGGGTACGAAACCACCTCAAAGTTATTCTTTTCGATCAATCCATTGGGCTATTCCTATAAGTGTCACAAACAGCCCTAGAGTTCGTAGTAAAATAACACCTTAAGACACACATCAACCAAAAACCCTAATGTCACCTAGATACTCCAATGTCACCTCAAGTATCCGTGGTATGATTATACGATATGGATCATACAATCTCAGATTCATCTATTCAACCAACACATAGAACCTCAAAGAGTGCCCCAAAGTTTCTACCGGAGAATCAAGATGAAAACGTGTGCCAAACCCTATGCATAGGTTCATGGGCGGAACCTGCAAGTTGATCACCAAAACATACATCAGGTGGATCAATAGAATACCCCATTGTCACCACGGGTATCCCACGCAAGACATATATCAAGTGTTCTCAAATCATTAAAAGACTCAATCCGATAAGATAACTTCAAAGGGGAACCTCAATCCATTACAAGAGAGTAGAGGGGGAGAAACATCATAAGATCCAACTATAATAGCAAAGCTTGCGATACATCAAGACCGTATCACCTCAAGAACACGAGAGAGAGAGAGAGAGATCAAACACATAGCTACTGGAACATACCCTCAGCCCCGAGGGTGAACTACTCCCTCCTCGTCATGGAGAGCGCCGGGATGATGAAGATGGCCACCGGTGAAGGATCCCCCCTCCGGCAGGGTGCCAGAACAGGGTCCCGATTGGTTTTTGGTGGCTATAGAGGCTTGCGGTAGCGGAACTCCCGATCTATTCTGTTCTCCGATGGTTTTATGGTATATTGGTACATATATAGGAGGAAGAAATATGTCAGGGGAGCCACGAGGGGCCCATGAGGGTCGAGGGCGCGCCCAGGGGGGTGGGCGCGCCCCCCTGCCTCGTGCCTTCCTCGTTGATTCCCTGACGTGCACTCCAAGTCCCCTGGATTGCTTCCGTTCCAAAAATAACTCTCCCGACGGTTTCATTCCGTTTGGACTCCGTTTGATATTCCCTTTCTGGGAAACACTGAAACAAGGGAAAAAACAGAAACTGGCACTGGGCTCTGGGTCAATAGGTTAGTCCCAAAAGTAATATAAAAGTGCATAATAAAGCCCATAAACATCCAAGATGGATAATATAATAGCATGAATGCTTCATAAATTATGGATACGTTGGAGATGTATCAACATCCCCAAGCTTAATTCCTACTCGTCCTTGAGTAGGTAAATGATAAAAGGAAGAATTTATGAAGTGTGAATGCTAGCAGGTGCACAAGTTTGATCAATGATAATTTCAATCACCTTTTCTTGCATCATTATATGTAATAACAGTAGCTCATATCACAAAACTTTGCATGATCAAGTAACAAACTATTCACATGTTAAAGTATAGATCATAAACTTTCTTGAAAACTAACAAACAGTTCTCAGTCATCAAACAATTGCAATTCATCTTATTTTCAAGAAGTGTCTATGTCAGAGCTTTGATTTAGCAAACTCCACATATTCAACTATCATATAGTCTTCCATGATTGCTACCACTCAAAGCATATTTTTAGAACAAATAGCATCCATCGAACACAGAGAAAGATAGGGGCTTAATGTTTCGCCTCCCAACCTTTTGCCTCACGGGTAATGTCAACAATAATAATTCATGCTCAAATATATTTGAATGGCCATATATGCTTAGATCTTTCCATCACATGATGCTTGCCAACTAAAGAGTAGGTTCGAATGAGAAGGAATAATATTGACTCTTGTATAAAAGTAAAAGATAGGCCCTTAGCAGAGGGAAGCAGGGATTTGCAGAGGTGCCAGAGCTCGAAGCAAAAAACAGAGATGAAAATAATTTTGGGAGGTATGCTTTCATTGTCAACATAATGACCAAGAGTTCCCAATATCTTCCATACTAGATACATCATAGGCGGTTCCCACGCGGAAAGGTAAAGATTTTACTCCCCCCTCCACCAACAATCACACTCCACGGCTTGTCCAAAACAACGGGTGCCGTCCAACTATCAATATTCCTGGGGTAGTTTTGTTTAAATTATTTGTGAATTTGTTTTTGACCTTTTGATCATAGGACTGGGCATCCCAGTTACCAGCCATTTTCTCGTGAATGATGAGCAGAGTCCACTCATCGTGAGAATAACCCACCTAGCATGGAAGATACTGCTAGCCCCTAGTCGCCACATGAGTGATTCAGGCATACAAAACAGATTATTATTTGAAGGTTTAGAGTTTGGCACATGCAAATTTACTTGGAGTGGCAGGTAAATACCGCATATTGGTAGATATGGTGGACACTCATGGAAGAAACTTGGTTCAAGGATTTTGGATGCACAAGCAGTATTCACGCTTAGTATAGATATTTTGGCTAGCAAAGGATTCTAAATAGCAAGCACCACATGTTAGAGGATCCATAACAATATAACTTCTATACAAATATACCCAAGCATAACTCATTATGTTGTCTTCTTTGTCCAACTTCAACTAATTTGCTTAGGTTTGAAAATAATTAATGGGGATCACAATCATAGAAGATGTCCACGATAGTATATTTAAATGTGAAATCTCTCTTCCTTCAATATTCTTTCATGAATTGTTCAAGTGACCAATACAATGTTTGCTAACCTTCAAAAAAACTTACCACCTCTACTTCTTATATGTGAAGGCATTACTCCCCATGGGATAAGCATATGAAACATATATAGTTTTAGATTTATTACATTCAAATCATTCAACCATTTACTCATAGGATATAAGTGAAGCACACGAGTAAATGACAAACTACTCCAAAAAGATATAAGTGAAGATCAATGAGTAGTTAAATAATTATGTAGCTATGTGAAGACTCTCTCTCATTTAAGAATTTCAGATATTTATACTTTATTCAAACAGCAAGAAAAACAAAACAAAATAAAATGACGCTCCAAGCAAAATACATATAATGTGGTGAATAAAAATATAGCTCCAAATAAAGTTACCGATGAACGAAGACGAAAGAGGGGATGCCTTCCGGGGCATCCCCAAGCTTAGGCTCTTGGTTATCCTTGAATATTACCTTGGGGTGCCTTGGGCAACCCCAAGATTAGGCTCTTGTCACTCCTTATTCGATAGTCCATCGAATCCTTACCCGAAACTTGAAAACTTCACAACACAAAACTCAACAGAAAACTAGTAAGCTCCGTTAGCGAAAGAAAAGAAAAAACCAATTCAAGGTACTGTAATGAACTCATTCTTTATTTGTATTGGTGTTAAATCTACTGTATTCCAACTTGTCTATGGTTTATAAACTATTTTACTAGCCATAGATTCATAAAAATAAGCAAACAACACACGAAAAACAGAATCTGTCAAAAACAGAACAGTCTGTAGTAATCTGTAACTAACGCAAACTTATGAAACTCAGAAAAATCTACCAAAATGGGACGACCTGAAAATTTTGTTTATTGATCTTCTGCAATTGGGATCAATATTTTATCACGTCCTGGTGATTTTTAACAATTGTTTTCGTGAACAGAAAGTTTCTGGAATTTTCAGCAAGATCAAATAACTATCATCCAAGAATATCCTATAGGTTTAACTTGGCACAAGCACTAATTAAAACATAAAACCACATCTAAACAGAAGCTAGATGGATTATTTATTACTAAACAGAACCAAAAATCAAAGAACTAAAATAAAAATTGGGTTGCCTCGCAACAAACGCTAACGTTTAACGCCTCTAGCTAGGCATTATGATTTCAATGATGCTCACATAAAAGATATGAATTGAAACATAAAGAGAGCATCATAAAGAATATGACTAGCACATTTAAGTCTAACCCACTTCCTATGCATAGGGATTTTGTGAGAAAACAACTTACGGGAACAATAATCAACTAGCATAGGAAGGCAAAACAAGCATAACTTCAAAACTTTAAGCACATAGAGAGGAAACTTGATATTATTGCAATTCCTACAAGCATACATTCCTCCCTCATAATAATTTTCAGTAGCATCATGAATGAATTCAACAATATAACCAGCACCTAAATCATTCTTTTCATGATCTACTTGCATAGAAGTTTTAGTACTCTCCATATAAGCAAAATTCTTCTAATTCGGGATAGTGGGAGTATCATAAGAGACTTGAATACTATAAATTGTTTCCACATTAAAAGAGTAATGTTCAGAAAAAGGGGAATTATAATCATGACAAGTTTTATAAATATAGTCATCACTACTTTTATAGCATAAGTTTCATCACAATAATCATCATAAGTAGCAACTTTGTTCTCATCATAATCGACTGAAACCTCTTCCAAGATAGTGGAATCATTACTAAATAAAGTCATGACTTCTCCAAATCCACTTTCATAATTATCATAATAAGATTCAACATCCTCCAAAATAGTGGGATCATTACTTCCTAAAGTTGACACTCTTCCAAACCCACTTTCATCACTATAATCATCATAAGTAGGAGGCATGCTATCATCATTATAAATTTGCATATCAAAACTTGGGAGACTAAAAATATCATCCTCATTAAACATAGCATCCCCAAGCTTCGGACAAACATTAATTGCCGCAAATATATTCTCAAAAACATCATATTCATCAAACATAGCATCCCCAAGCTTGGGCCTTTTCATATCATAAGCATAATCACTCTCATCATTAATAGTATGGATAGCACCAATAGTATAGCAATTATCATATTCTTCCAAGCAAGTTCCAAAAAGATTTTCAAGATCATAAGAAGTATCATTATCCTCCCAATCATAATCATCACAACAAGCAAATAGGCATAACGAGATCATCATCAAGTGCATCATCCTCCACAATTATTTTTGATTCATTTTCATGAGGCACAACAATAATAGGAGCAACATTATTTGAGAGAGATATCTTACCTCTCTTACTTTTTCTTTTCTTCTTATTCACCACATCATGTGTGGGTTCAATCCTCTTTTTGGAGCACCTTATTAATGAGATTGGTTGAATAGAAGGCTCCTCCTCGTTACCTGATTCATCATAAGAAATAATAGGAGAATATTGGGAAGTCTCTTCCCTTTCGTTAGTATTCTCTTCATCCTCTATTTGTTTTCTTTTCTTTATGTAATTGGCAATATAAGGATTTTCAATGAAATTCACCGCACAATACATATAAATTTCTTCTAGATCAAAATCAAGAAGTTTATAACGGGCAAATTCTGGAAGATGCTTAGTTATACGTTTCATTTCTTCGTAACCCATAAGCAAACTAAGTTCATTATAATGTGCAAGGGAAATCAAGTCATCACAATTTTTGGACATGATTAGATCATGAAACAATTTGCATCGGATAGTTAAATGACCCCGTTCATTGCAAAGTTCACAAGTATGGCCAAGAAAATTTAAATTTTCAGCACAAACATCTAGCCTTTCTTGCAACAATTTAGTTTCTAAATGCTTATGCCTCTTGCAATATCTATCTTCCCTATTTGGTGTGTACATGCGAACCCAATGCACTCCACAAAAATTGACATGTTTATAGGAGACATTTTCATCGTAACTAGTGCAATCATCATTAGTACTATGGATATTCAAAGAGTTCATACTAACAACATTGCAATCATGCTCATCATTCAAAGATTTAGTGCCAAACATTTTAATGCATTCTTCTTCTAACACTTTGGCACAATTTTCCCTTCCATCATACTCACGAAAGATATTAAAAAGATAAAGCGTATGAGACAAACTCAATTCCATGTTTCTTGGTAGTTTTATTTTATAAACTAAACTAGTGATAAAACAAGAAACAAAAAGATTCGATTGCAAGATCTAAAGATATACCTTCAAGCACTCACCTCCACGGCAACGGCGCCAGAAAAGAGCTTGATGTCTACTACACAACCTTCTTCTTGTAGACGTTGTTGGGACTCCAATTGCAAAGGTTTGTAGGACAGTAGCAAATTTCTCTCAAGTGGATGACCTAAGGTTTATCAATCCGTGGGAGGCGTAGGATGAAGATGGTCTCTCTCAAGCAACCCTGCAACCAAATAACAAAGAGTCTCTTGTGTCCCCAACACACCCAATACAATGGTAAATTGTATAGGTGCACTAGTTCAGCGAAGAGATGGTGATACAAGTGCAATATGGATGGTAGATATAGGTTTTTGTAATCTGAAAATATAAAAATAGCAAGGTAACTAATGATAAAAGTGAGCGTAAATGGTATTGCAATGCGTAGAAACAAGGCCTAGGGTTCATACTTTCACTAGTGCAAGTTCTCTCAACAATATTAACATAGTTGGATCATATAACTATCCCTCAACATGCAACAAAGAGTCACTCCAAAGTCAATAATAGCGGAGAACAAACGAAGAGATTATGGTGGGGTACGAAACCACCTCAAAGTTATTCTTTCCGATCAATCCATTGGGCTATTCCTATAAGTGTCACAAACAGCCCTAAAGTTCGTAGTAAAATAACACCTTAAGACACACATCAACCAAAAACCCTAATGTCACCTAGATACTCCAATGTCACCTCAAGTATCCGTGGGTATGATTATACGATATGCATCACACAATCTCAGATTCATCTATTCAACCAACACATAGAACCTCAAAGAGTGCCCCAAAGTTTCTACCGGAGAATCAAGACGAAAACGTGTGCCAACCCCTATGCATAGGTTCATGGGCGGAACCCGCAAGTTGATCACCAAAACATACATCAAGTGGATCAATAGAATACACCATTATCACCACGGGTATCCCAAGCAAGACATATATCAAGTGTTCTCAAATCATTAAAAGACTCAATCCGATAAGATAACTTCAAAGGGGAAACTCAAACCATTACAAGAGAGTAGAGGGGGAGAAACATCATAAGATCCAACTATAATAGCAAAGCTCGCGATACATCAAGATCGTATCACCTCAAGAACAGGAGAGAGAGAGATCAAACACATAGCTACTGGAACATACCCTCAGCCCTGAGGGTGAACTACTCCCTCCTCGTCATGGAGAGCGCCCGGATGATGAAGATGGCCAACGGTGAAGGATCCCCCCTCTGGCAGGGTGCCGGAACAGGGTCCCGATTGGTTTTTGGTGGCTACAAAGGCTTGCGGCGGCGGAACTCCCGATCTATTCTGTTCTCCGATGGTTTTAGGGTATATTGGTATATATAGGAGGAAGAAATACGTCAGGGGAGCCATGAGGGGCCCACGAGGGTGGAGGGCGTGCCCAGGGGGTGGGCGCGCACCCTGCCTCGTTCCTTCCTCATTGATTCCCTGACGTGCACTCCAAGTCCCCTGGGTTGCTTCTGTTCCAAAAATAACTCTCCCGAAGGTTTCATTCCGTTTGGACTCCGTTTGATATTCCTTTTCTGCGAAACACCGAAACAAAGGAAAAAATAGAAACTGGCACTGGGCTCTGGGTCAATAGGTTAGTCCCATAAGTAATATAAAAGTGCATAGTAAAGCCCATAAACATCCAAGATGGATAATATAATAGCATGAATACTTCATAAATTATAGATACGTTGGAGACGTATGAGCGGGCGAGGGAGGCAGTCTGGGTGGGCCAGGGCAGTCAGACTCGTGCTTGGCAGCGGGTCGGTCCAGCAGCCGGGACATGTTGGCTCGCCAGCAAGCTCGCCGAGCTAAGCGACGACAATCGGACGATGGACGTAGCTTCCGACCCGGAGCCGGCGCCACTGTCTAAGCCGGTTCATGCCGTGTTCACCATAGAGCAGGTGCGGCCCACTTCGACGCCCTAATGGCGGAAGAGCTACCAGCGCAGGAGGACCTGTGCTGCAACCTCCGTATCCTCAACAAGCACCGGTGAACAAGCGAACGACAATGCCTTCACGGACATGTGGCCCGATGATCCTGGCTTCCCGAATGAGCAGCGAGCGCTGTATCAGACCATCCGTAGGGCCCGCGAGGCCCTCTCCGTCGTCCTTCGAGTTGTTGCGCTCGCCTTGGCGCCGCCATCTCGCGTTGTCAACATGGTCAACGACATGAGGAATTAGGGGATGACTTTACTTGGAGAGGATGACAGTGGGGACCCACCAGGGCCATAGCCGCACGTACGCAAGTGCCTCCTTATTATATACAACTATAATATTTTTTGCTTCCTCCTGGTTTCCTGACATCACGGTCCCACACCATTGTCAACCTATGTAGTCAATAAACAAGAGAATTGCACAAGGAGCGGCCGATAGCTGGGACCAAGCAGTTCAGCAGTATTTGTCTTTTTTAGGTGTGAGCACTGCAGAGTTTTTCTTGAGCGATGTTTTCGTTGTTGTTCAGAGGAGAGTAGGGTATTAACTGGGCGGGCCGTGGTCTGCCTAGCCTGTGCCAGATATCCAGCCAGATATTAATTTTTTCAAGCTGAAAATGGCTAGCCCAGCTATACTTTTTTTTGAGGAATACCTGTGCAAGGTCAACTTGTTATTCTCCGCTCACTGGCTGCAAATCTTTCCTAGGAGGGATGCATTAGGCTTAACAAGAAAATGGGCTTTAATAAATAATAAATGGGATGTAATTATAAAAACTGGGCAGTAACTATAAAAAAATTCACCAAACACGTAATTACTTTATAAAATAATATTTATGGATTTTGACAATTTTAATTTCAATAATTGTTGCGCGCGCAATGTTTCGTTCGATTTTTACGTAATACAAATTTATATTGAAATTGTATTTAATCTAACTAGAAATTTCGGAATAAAAATATTTCGGATCCCATCGAAATGTGGGAATTTTATTGAATTCTGTTTCGAACGGTTGGTTGAAATTATTAATCGTTGTCCTAGCTAGAAAATGGGATGTAGTTTTAACAAACTGTAAATGGGCTGTAGTAAATTCCATTAGAATTCAAAAATGGGTTGTACATTCTTACAAATCGCAATGGGCTATAAGTTCTCTACCACACACTTGTGGGCGTACTAAGTTGACGCGTATGCATGGCTTTGTCAACTTATAGTCAACACACGGTTCTAGCAGCAGTGTCTGTTGGATGTCCATCCAACAGATGTCGTGCTTCTTCTTCAATCTCGGATATTCTAGCTTGAGCCGCGCAAAAAATGATTCCTCCCCCTGACATCTGGGGCGCACCGTTTCGGAGGCTGACCTATGGGCCTACTAAGTTGACGCGTACCAAGGGCTTTGTCAACTTAGTCAATATAAACGATTCTAGCTGTAGTGATCATACGATGTCCATCCAACGACTGTTGTGATTCTTCAACCTCCGATCTTCTTGCTCCAGCCGCCCAAAGCAGCGCCGGTCGTGCCACCTGCTCCTGCCTCCCGTGGCCGGCTGTGCTGCCGCGGAGGCCTCACCTCCCCCTACCACTCCCACCGCTGGCCAGGCCCTGCGGCGAAGGCATCCTCACACCGCAGCCGAACTAGTGAACCCTCGTACTCCTCTCCGCGTGGGCATCCACTGCCGCGTCTTCCCCGGCTCTGCGTCGTCCCCTTCCTAGGCCTCGCCGTCGTTCACCGCCTTGGTGCTCTCGGCACGGCGTGGTCAATGTGGTCAACGACTGACTTCCATCGGAAGAGTACTGTATGTGGAGAGGCTGACAGCTGGGTCCATGGCCGCAGCAAGGAAGTGCCTCCTTATTACGCGGAAAAAAATTATTCCTCCACCTGACAGCAGGGACCCACCGGACGGGCCACCGTATTTCACGAAAAAAACGTTTCCCCTGACTGCTGGGACCCACCAGCTACATCTTCGCACGCAAGCAAGTGCGTCCATATTACGGGCAAAACAAATGATTCGCCCCCTGACTGCTGGGACCCACCAGCTACATCTTCGCACGCAAGGAAGTGCGTCCATATTACGGGCAAAAAAAATGATCCACCCCCTGACTGTTGGGACCCACCAGCTACATCTTCGCATGCAAGGAAGTGCTTGACAGTCGGGACCCACCCGGTCGAAGCGTACGTAGCGTTATCATTCTGGTCGCGAACGTGTATGTACATACTGGTTGATTAGTCTGTCTGTAGGCTGTAGCGATGAACCGTTGCTGTGTAAGGAAGGGCACGTGTGGTATTAGAGGCGCGCAAGTGTGGTAGTAGAGGCGCGCACGTAGTATGTACACGTACGTACAACGGCCATTTTGCAAGAAAGTAAATACGGCCACGTACGTACATACGGCCGAGGTCTCGAACACCTACTCACGCATACGTACGGCCAGGGCTCGTGTACATGGGTGGGTTGGAACGGAGAAACTGCGTCGTTGTCGTGTTCATCGGGAGGCAATGGAATGCGTCGTGTTCATCGGGAGGCAACGGAACCCGTGCTGTTCATCGGGAGACAATCGGCTTGGACGGAACAGACGATGGAAACAAGGCCAAGCGTACCGCAGAACGGAGGAAATGGCCTTGTGTTCAACCGGCCACGATGGAAACGGGATCCTGTTCATCGGGAGGGGTCTGGTGTACCGCAAAATGGAGGAAACAGACCTCCTATGGTGGAAACGGGGTCCTATTGATCGGGAGGGGTGTGGCGTACCGCAAAACGAAGGAAACGGACTTGTGTTGGAGCGGTACGGTCAAAACGGGGGTCCTGTTGTAACGACCTGAGACCGACGCTCCAGATGTCGCCCAGTTATTTCGTTGCTGCCGCGTGTTTTATTTGTTTGTTGCATTTCATCATGACATCGTACGCATTGCATCCGCATGTTTTCATAAACCTTGTAGTCGTTTGTAGTTGCCGCTTCTCGCTTCGTCTCCGTTCACCTTCGTCAGGCCCCTTTGTCTTTGTCGACCCTCTCAGACCCCCTCTTGTGCGCATCTGAAAGTTGCTTCGAACCTGAACCGGGCTGTCATGACCGTTGGGTCCGGATCATCCCCAAACATCCTTGAAGCATCTTCGGTTTCTCTTTTGGAATCCTTGACCTATTTTTCTTGATCGTCCGATCTAAATCAGAGGGTCCAAATAAACCCTAGCCAAAAACCACTTGCTATATAAATAGCCTAACCTAGACCTAGCTGTCCAATCCCTCAAATCCTCCCCGCCGCCGTTGTCACCCACTGTCTCCTCCATCCTCGGGATCTTGCCCGATCCATTTGAGCCACCCGACCAACCTCCTTCCTCCTTGGGATTTCCTCCCGATTCAACCGGAGCCAACTAGCGCCAGCCACTTCTCGCCATCGATCCTTCCCACCAACTAGAGAGCCAGCCCCGCTCCTCGTGCCCGAGGCCTCCCGAGCCGTTCCTCGCCAGCAACCAACAAGACCGTCGCGTCCCTCTCCTCTGTTTTCCTTTCCATCCTCCTTTTCCCCATGTCTCTCTCTCGCTCACGCCATCTCTCTCCTTGTCTTTTCCCTATAGGAGCTTCCCGCGCCATGGCTGCAGCCCGAGTCCTTCGGCCTCGCTCGATCTAGACCAGGAGGGTCCCGAGCATCTCCACCGTCGCCGTCTCAGTTGAGCGCCGCCCTGGTTCCCTTTCTCTCCTTCCTCTGGTTACCTCTCTCATCTGCTCTTTGTCCTCTCCAGGAAAATGCAGGAGGCAAGCACCACACCATGGCCTTCCCTGCTCGCCGATCGCGTTGTTGTCGTCGTCTTCGTGCCCTTGCAGTCCCTGCCTTCCCCGCCGCCTCATCTGCCTCCCCTGCATCACACCCCATTGCGGGAGGTCGCGCTGAGTCCGCCGTCATCCTCTACTCGGGAACGAGCTCGACGCCGTCCTCTTCTTTAGATCAAGGCGCCACCCTTCGGATTCGATTCCCCTCGGCATCCACATCGAACTCCGGCCCGGTCCAGTCTTGCGCCTTCCCCGCCTTCGCCAAGTCCCGCTGCCGCCGCCTTCTGCATTGCCATGGGTGTGCTGTTGTTTCTGTTCTTCAGAAACGAGCAGCAGCAGCTCATCCGCTCGTCTCGCCCGCGCGTTGGCCGAGCGCAGCGCTATCAGGCCCAGCCTCCGTCCAGCCTCCCCACCGAGCCGGCCCATGAGGCCTGGTGAGCATCAGATCCAGCGGCCTCTCCTGTGCATGTTGGGCCAGCTAGATTCAGCCCAGTGCATGTTTTTTCCCTGTCTGCAAATTTGCCCAATTATTCAGAGAGTGCAGTTTTACAGAAAAACCCTCATGTTCATGCACATAATAACTAACAAACCGTGCATCGGTTTAAAATGCTTTATATATGTAAAATGCTAAGGATTTCATCTAGTTTTATAATTTGCAACTCTCATCCATGTTAAATGTTTAAACTTGTTGTTTGCATTAATTTGCTTAAATAGCATGTTAAAATGATTTATTTCATAACTAAATAATCGTAGCTCCATTTTAAATAAACTTTATATGTAAATGGGTAGAAAAATGCATAGAATAACATGGTGACACTACTTTGCATGTTTAACAACATTAAAATATGGTTTAGGGTAGAACAGTACCAAATTTGAAATATGCATATGGGGATTTTCCGGAATTGTTATTTGTTGTTCCGGCCTCATTTAAACTTGCCTAAATAGTTAGTTTACTTATACTTCACCTCTTTCCATGTTTATCAACATTTAATATTGTTGTGTACATAATCAAGAGAGAACTAAATATTTGACGTGGTGTTTCATCAATATGCAACTCGTTGCATATTGAGATCCGCTTAATTTGTAGTATTGTTTGTGCACTTTGCCATGCCATGCCTCTTTAAACCGGACATGCATCATCCTTGGTTGTGCATCATACCATGTTTATGCTTGTGTGTTTACCATGTTGTTTGCTTCTTTCCGGTTTGCTTCTCTCATTAGCTTTGGTTTCGTTCCGGAGTTGTGAGAATTTGTTCGTCTACGTCCGTTTGTCTTCTTCATGGGCTCGTTCTTCTTCCTTGTGGGATCTCAGGCAAGATGACCATGCCCTCGATATCACTTCTATCTTTGCTTGCTAGTTGTCCGCTCTATCGCTATGTCGCGCTACCTATCACTTGTTTATCATGCCTCCCATATTGCCATGTCAAGCCTCTAACCCACCTTCCTAGCAAACCGTTGGTTAGCTATGTTACCGCTTTGCTCAGCCCCTCTTATAGCGTTGTTAGTTGCAGGTGAAGTTGAAGATTGCTCCATGTTGGATCATGTTTATGTTGGGATATCACAATATCTCTTATTTTAATTAAAGCATCTATATACTTGGTAAAGGGTGGAAGGCTCGGCCTTATTCCTGGTGTTTTGTTCCACTCTTGCCGCCCTAGTTTCCGTCATACCGGTGTTATGTTCCTTGATTTTGCGTTCCTTACGCGGTTGGGGTTATGGGACCCCCTTAACAGTTTGCTTTGAATAAAACTCCTCCAGCAAGGCCCAACCTTTGTTTTACCATTTGCCTACCTACCACCTATACCTTTTCCTTGGGTTCTGCAGACAAGGGTTATCTTTATTTTAACCCCCCCCCCAGGCCAGTGCTTCTCTAAGTGTTGGTCCGAACCGTGTAGACTACGGGGCCACCTCAGGGAAACTTGAGGTTTGGTTTTACTCGTAGGATGTCTCATCCGGTGTGCCCTAAGAACGAGATATGTGTTGCTCCTATCGGGATTTGTCGGCACAGTCGGGTGGTCTTGCTGGTCTTGTTTTACCATTGTCGAAATGTCTTGTAACCGGGATTCCGAGTCTGATCAGGTCTTCCCGAGAGAAGGAATATCCTTCGTTGATTGTGAGAGCTTGTGATGGGCTAAGTTGGGACACTCCTGCAGGGTATAAACTTTCAAGAGCCGTGCCCGCGGTTATGTGGCAGATGGGAATTTTTTAATGTCCGGTTGTAGAGAACTTGACACTTGACTTAATTGAAATGCATCAACCGCGTGTGTAGCCGTGATGGTCTCTTTTCGGCGGAGTCCGGGAAGTGAACACGGCTTGGGTTATGTTTGAACGTAAGTAGTTTCAGGATCACTTCTTGCTCACTTCTAGCTTCACGACCGTTGCGTAGCTTCTCATCTTACTCTCATTTGCGTATGTTTAGCCACCATTTTTGCTTAGCGCTTGCTACAGCTGCACCTCATTACCCTATCCTACCCATAAGCTTAAATAGTATTGATCTTGCGGGTGTGAGATTGCTGAGTCCTCGTGACTCACAGATACTACCAAACAGTTGCAGGTGCCGATGATACCAGTGCAGGTGATGCTACCGAACTCAACTGGGAGTTCGACGAGGACCTTGATCGTTACTATGGATGATGTATGTTTAACTTGTTATTTGTGTGAAGTGGCGATTGTAAGCCAACTCTTTATCCCTTTCTTATTCAGTACATGGGATTGTGTGAAGATTACCCCTCTTCTGACAAAACCACCATGCGGTTATGCCTCCAAGTCGTGCCTCGACACGTGGGAGATATAGTGAAAGTGCAACTATCCCTAGGTGGTTTTGGTAATTCCTAACAACATATAGCTCATTGAGCTAATGCTATTTCAAGATTAATATTTCAGGAAAGCTCAATGATTGGAATGGCATGGGTGAGAAAAGTGGACCCCTCAAAATGCTAAGAACAAAAGGATTGGCTCAAGCTCAAAGCTCAAGACTCTACATTTTCTATTTTAGTGATCCAAGATCACATTGAGTCTATAGGAAAAGCCAATGCTATCAAGGAGGGATGAGGTGTTTCTTAATGAGGCTCTTGCTCAAAATGCTTAGTGATATGCTCCAAAGCCCTCAACTACTTTCTCATGTCCACATTTAACCTAAACCAAAAGTCAAACTCGGCCCCACCGATTCTTTCTATCCGGCGCCACCGAGTTCAGTTGTCATAGCCACTCCCACAAACCCTAGGCAAATCGGTCTCACCGATAGGGATCTCGGTCTCACCGAGATGGGGTTGTAATCTCTATGTTTCCCTTCATAACGTTTCGGTCCCACCGAGATGAGCGATCGGTCCCACCGAGATTGCAATGTAAACTCTCTGTTTCCCTTTTATAACATTTCGGTCTCACCGAAATGAGAAAATCGGTCCCATCGAGTTTACCTGACCAACTTTCTGGTTAGCTTATTACCAAAATCGGTCTCACCGAGTTTGTGTAATCGGTCTCACCGAGATTACGTTATGCCCTAACCCTAACCATATCGGTCCTACCGAGTTGCATGTCGGTCCCACCGAAAATCCTAACAGTCACTAGATTTGCTGAATCGGTCCGACCGAGTTTATCAATTCGGTCCCACCGAGTTTGGCAAGTTGTGTGTAACGGTTAGATTTTGCGTGGAGGCTATATATACCCTCCACCTGCTCTTTATTCAAAGTGAGAGCTACCAGAACGAACCTACACTTCCAACCTACATTTTCTGAGATAGAACCACCTACACTTGTGTTGAGGCCAAGATATTCCATTCCTACCATATGAATCTTGATCTCTAGCCTTCCCCAAGTTGCTTTCCACTCAAATCTTCTTTCCACCAAATCCAAATCCTGTGAGAGAGAGTTGAGTGTTGGGGAGACTATCATTTGAAGCACAAGAGCAAGGAGTTCATCATCAACACACCATTTGTTACTTCTTGGAGAGTGGTGTCTCCTAGATTGGCTAGGTGTCACTTGGGAGCCTCCGACAAGATTGTGGAGTTGAACCAAGGAGTTTGTAAGGGCAAGGAGATCGCCTACTTCGTGAAGATCTACCGCTAGTGAGGCAAGTCCTTCGTGGGCGACGACCATGGTGGGATAGACAAGGTTGCTTCTTCGTGGACCCTTCGTGGGTGGAGCCCTTCGTGGACTCGCGCAACCGTTACCATTCATGGGTTGAAGTCTCCATCAATGTGGATGTACGATAGCACCACCTATCGGAACCATGACAAAAACATCCGTGTCTCCAATTGCGTTTGAATCCTCCAAACCCTTCACTTTACATTCTTGCAAGTTGCATGCTTTACTTTCCGCTACTCATATACTCTTTGCATGCTTGCTTAAATTGTGTTAAGATTGCTTGACTAGTCCAAAGTTGCTAAAATCTGTCAAGAACTAAAATTGGGAAAAGGATAGATTTTTATTTGGTCAAGTAGTCTAATCAGCCCCCCCCTAGACATACTATCGATCCTACAAGTGGTATCAGAGCTTTGGTCTCCATTTGCTTTGATTTCCATAGCTTTTGGTAGTCATAGCCTTGGTTTCACAACCTAGGAGAGTATGGCGTCTAGCGAGGGAAATTACCACCGTAGAGGTCCTTACTTTGATGGTACTAATTTTGCTAGTTGGAAGCATAAGATGAAAATGCATATTCTTGGACATAACCCCGCCGTTTGGGCTATTTTGTGTATTGGCTTGCAAGGTGAATTCTTTGATGGGAGAGAACTGAACCGTGAAGCTACCGCGGAAGAGTTGAAGATGCTGCAATACAATGCTCAAACTTGTGATATCCTCTTCAACGGATTGTGCCCCGAAGAATTCAACAAAATCAGCCGTCTTGAGAATGCAAAGGAAATTTGGGATACTTTGATTGATATGCACGAAGGTACCGACTCCGTCAAGGAATCCAAGTTGGATGTGCTTCAAAGTCAACTTGACAAGTTCAAAATGAAGGATGGTGAAGGTATCGCTGAAATGTACTCTTGGCTTGCTCTTATCACAAATGAGATTGCCGGCTTAGGAAGTGAAGAGATGACCGACAAATTCATCATCAGGAAGATCCTAAGAGCTTTGGACGGAAAATATGATACCGTATGCACATTGATCCAAATGATGCCCAATTACAAAGATCTCAAGCCAACGGAAGTCATTGGAAGAATTGTTGCTCATGAGATGTCACTCAAGGATAAGGAGGAGCTCCATAATAAGTCAAGTGGTGCTTACAAAGCCTCATGTGAAGCTCCCACATCATCAAGTGAGAAACAAACCTTCAATGAAGAATTGAGCCTAATGGTGAAGAACTTCAACAAGTTACAAGAGTAGAATCAAAGAGAGAAGTTCCAAGTCAAGGTCCTACAGTGACAAAAGATCTTCTAGTCGAGAGCGAAACTGTTACAATTGTGGAAGACCCGGACACTATTCCAATGAGTGTACGGCCCCCTACAAAAGAAGAGAAGATTCTCCCAAAAGAAGGAATAGAAGATAAGATTCACCATCAAGAGAGAGAAGGAGTAGAGATGATCATTATGAACGAAGAACATCCTGGAGAAGCAAGGATTCGGAAAGAAAGGAAAAGTCATCAAGGAGCTACACAAAAAGAAGACATCAAGCTCATGTTGGTGAGTGGGTATCCGGCTCCGACTCTGACAATCACTCCGAGAGAAGCTATCACTCCGACTCCGAATATACTCAAGATGAAGGTGTTGCCGGTCTAGCACTTGTGTCAACCAACTCCTACGACATATTTGATTCACCAAATTAAGGAATTGGAGGATGCTTCATGGCCAAAGGTCCAAAGGTAACACATCCCGAGTATGTTGATTTCAATAGTGATGGAGATAACTTGTTATGTGATGATGATTTACTTGTTGACACCTCTAGTGATGAATACTATGATGAAACGTCAATTAATCATGCTAATCAAGATGAAACGAATGACAATGATAAGGAGAAGATTGAGTCTCTAACTAAAGAACTAAACACTCTTAAGTTATATCATGAAACTATCTTAGGAGATCATCGAGAACTTTTAAGGACTCATGAGAAATTACGTTTTGAGAAGCTCAATCTTGAGAAAGAGCATGAGTTCTTAAAGGCAATCAATGATGATCTTCACAAGAAAAGTTCTTCTTACATTGCCAAGCGTTTACTCTTATCCACTTACATGCCTCAAGTCAAGTCTAGTAACAAGAACAAGAAAGATTCTTCCTCTAGTAGTAACAATAATCATGCTAAATCCAATGTTGTTGCTTCTAGTTGTTCTCTTGATTCCACTAATGATTCTCTTAGCCAAGTTACACTTGAGCAAGAAAATAGCTTATTGAAGGGAATTATAGAGAAAGGTGTTTACAAGAGCCTTGCCGGGAGTAAGCAATTCGAGGAAATTGTACGCAAGCAAGGAAGGCATCGGAAGAACCAAAGTGTTGGTTTTGAACGAAAGTTCAATGCCAATGGAGTTGAGTGGGAAGAAGATCAATACCCCAAGACGAAGTTTGTTCCTCAACAAGAGAAGTATGATCCTACTTCCTTCAAAGGGACACAAGCTCAAGATGATCTTCCACCACAAGGCCACAAGCAAAAAGGCAAGGATAAGCTTCAAGAGGATATTGATGCATTTGAAGAAGCTCCTAAGGCCTTGGTCAATTGGGTTCCCAAGACTACATCAAGTTCTACTTTGACAAGTACAACTACAACTCCGAGGATTCCCATCAAGATGGTGTGGATCCCGAAGAAGAAGAACTAGAGAGTTCCTGAGGGTGACTCCGCCAACATACTTCACTCTTATCATTTTGGCAAGAACAAGTGCAATCAACTTCCACATCTTGCACTAGTTCAAGGAGTCACAAACCCTCTTGTTGGTAAGACAAGGGAAAAGGTAACCTAATGCTTTCCTAGACATCATCTTGTGTGTGCATCACTCTATGTCTATGGATATCCTTGTTTGTTCCTTGTGGGACTAACCCGTGTAGGTATTGAAAGTGCAACTCACTCCAAAGGATTGCTCCAAATGATCTACATCAACATTGAGCATCCACATCTTCAACACCTACATGAAGTCATCATCGACAAAACCCAAGGTTAGTTCATCCCTCTTAAGGGGGATCTCACATCTAGGGGGAGCTTTACTCTAAGAATTGAGCTAAAGCAACTCTAATGATGTGAACACAACAATGCTTTATGTAAAAGTGGTAACCCCACTTGTGCTTAAACGATGAGTATGACCTATGATCAAATGTCCTCATTTGACTCCTAAGTCAATATACTCATATATAGATGACCTAGTCATCGCCAATTGCTTGATAGATGCTAGAATTGGTTGTGCATGCTTTGCCACATATTTCATTTGCCATTTTATTGTGTGAGCATGTTGGTTGCATAATTTACTCATTCGAGGACATCCACTTGTTGTTTTGATTGTTTGGTTTTGTTTTCTTTTGCCAAGTGGATGGACAAGAATGCCTAAGAACCTTCTCTAGCTATCTATGCTTTTCTCGTCTCAAACTCTATTCATGCTACATCACAAAGTTTGATCAAGTCAGATTCGAACCGCTCTATGTGAGGAGCACTCGGAGTCCCCGATTCGTCATAGACTTAAACCTCCAAAACTTCTTTGTGCATTTCGGTCTGACCGATTCATCCATTTCGGTCATAACGAGATCACTAAGTCGATCTAGGTTTTCAATCTCGGTGCAACCGATTTGAATGTTTCGGTCACACCGAGTTGCAGTAACTGCTTGCAGTTATGCATCTCGGTGCCACCGAGTCGTTCCACTCGGTCACACCGATGTGGTCAGCTATATGTATCCCCCGCCAAAATTTGAAAATTTTCCAACCCTTCGCCTGGCCAGCCTGCTCAGCCTCCCTGGGTCTCCGTATCGTCCTCCTCATCGTCAGCTGCCTCCCGCCGCTGGTCTCCGCCGCCATCAACGGGAATCGTCTCCGCCGTTGCCGCCGTAGCAAGTCCATCGCCGCACTTAGGGTATGGACTTGATCTTTGTGCCAATCTCAATCCGATTCCTAGCACAATGTTTTTGCCATGTATCTTGCCACGATTGAAATCACTCTATCCAGCGAAATCACTCCGTAGTTTAGATATGGATTGAAAATTTAGGGTTAGGTTTCCGCCGAAACCATCTTGGACCAACCGAGTTGTTGAAATCGGTTCCACCGATTTGGCTAAGGCCATTGCACATGTGATTCTCGGTCTGACCGAGAATTGCAAATCGGTGTGACCGGGTTCAAGTCTTTGTGAAACCCTAGCAGTCTCGATGCCACCGAACTGTGACTCGGTCTGACCGAGTTCATCGGTTTAGGTTCCAAAAGTTGCTTCGGTATCACCGAGATTTCAAATCGGTAGATCCGAAATGCTTTTTGTGGAAAACTAAAACTAAGTTTTTGATTCATTCTTTTGCAAAAACCTCTGCACTTTGTGATGCTCATCCAATCTACCTCATCTATAATCTATTCACAGGGTCAGCTGTCAGTGTTTGCATCATGTCAGATCAGAGTGACAGTCAGAACAAGTCTGAGGAGCAAGTTCACATGAGTGAGGGCACTAGTCCCTCTAGCAGCTCTGATGATGGAAGCAGGAGCACACCCGGCAACTTGCCTAAGGCAGCCACCAGGGCCAACAAGAAGAGAACCTCAGATTCTGAGGATGAGGACTATGTGGCTGATGAGGAAGAGGCCACCTCGAAGAAGAAAGTGCTGAAAAAGGAGTATGGCACAGCTGCTGCAACTAAGCCAAGAAGGAAGACAAAGGCTCCAGCAAGAAGACAGCCAATGTCTTAGCCAAGGAAAGTTGCCACAGGAGAAACAATGGAGTTCACTCTTGAACCCAAGGAAACTGGAGATGGCAAGAAAAGGAAAGAGAGGGTCAAGAAGACCACTGCAAGAGTTCTTGGCAAGCCCTCTATGATGAGAGACTCTGAAGAGGAAGAGGAAGAGGATGCTGCACCAGCACCTAAGACTCAGAAGCTTATGGGAGATGCTATCAAATCAGGGGCTGCTCCATCCAACCACAAAGCTGCTCTCAAGACTGCTGCTCCAGCTCCAAAACCCAAAACTGCACCCAATAGGAGCACCAGGAACATCTAGCAGCAGAGAACAACCAGGGCCCAGTGCCTGAAGCTGCAATGGAAGAACAAGATGATGAGTCACATGTCTTGAGGAAGTTGAAGCCCAAAATTCCAGATCACAACGATGCTCATCCAGTAGCTGAAAACATGAAAATCAGAAAGGATTCAGGATTGAGACTATGGAGAGAGTCTGATCCATATGCCACCAGGAGAAGAACTGCTATGGACTATAGATTCCTCACTAAGGAACAGCAGGACTTCTATGAGACAATTCTGCTTGACAAGAAGCCTATAGTCTGTGATATGAGATGGGTGAACTAGGAATACATCAAGGAGAATGAAGAACACTATCCTGGAGTCTATGATAGTTTCAAGGCTTGTGGAGTTGATAAGTTTGTGGCTCAGAAGCTCACAAAGTGGAATGATGAGCTTATTATGCAGTTCTACTCCACAACTCATTTCTACCCAGATGGAAAAATTGTCTGGATGTCTCAAGGTACTAGGTACCACCAACAGCTTGAAGAATGGGCTCGATTGATCAATGCCCCAGAAGAACAAGAAGATGACTTGGATGTCTATGCCAAGAACAAGAAGGATCACAACTCAATGGCTATCATGTACAAGGAGATTCCAGATGCAGATCTTGAGACTCACCAATTTGGTTCAGTGAAACACTTGCTATCTGGTCTGCCTACAATCAACTGGATCCTCAGGCTCACACTTCTTCCCAAGTCAGGTGATCACAGAATGATCAGAGGACACTCCATCAACTTGCTACACATATTTGATGTCCCACAGAAGTTCAAAGTCATGAGCCTAATTGTGGAAACCATTAAGAGAACAACTTCAGATCAGAAGAGAAGTTGTGGGTATGCCCCACAGATCCAGGAGCCGATCAACTCCAAGATGGGCACTGGCACATATCTCTTGGACAAGGAGCACTTGCCCATCTACCCAGACTTTGAGGACAACACTGTGGTCATGGATGAAAATGAACCATCTTCTATGCAAGCACAAGCAAAGAGGGAGAAGGCAAGGACTGAAAAGGCTGCAAATATGCCAACCATGGATGAGGCATCTCAGTATCTTCTGAAGGGCAAGCAAGATCAACTTGGCTACTTGATTTCCTCCACTCTGAGGATTGAGAAGGGATTGGCCACCCTGACTCAAAACCAGGAGAGCCTAGAGAGGATCATGGAGCAGAAGTTCTATGATTTAGATGTGAAGGTCACTGAGATACAGTCTGTTGTTGAGCAACTTCAGGAGGAAGTGTAGGAGAAGAAGGGCAAGACAACCACTGATGCTTTTGCTAGAGTGCCCAGAGGTCAGAGATCTGCTGCTATGCCCATTATGCACACCGTGAGCAACTTCATCTCGCACCAGCTACAGCCTTCAGTGCCACCAGCTCCAAAGATCTACTCCTCCAGCTCCATCTACATCGATCGATGCCTTCGCCCTTATAATTATATCTACACCACCACCTGAAGACCAAGCCTGAGAGTCGATCTAGAACTATGCATTTTTTATGAACTTTTTGGTAACTTGTTGCCAAAGGGGGAGAAAATGTATAGATCATAGGCTTCGAGAGAGAGTGTTGCTTTTTGTTCTCTCTTGCTTTTTTTGGTGGTCGAACTTTGTCATTTGCTTGTTTGAGATACTTTATGCTTGTGTGTGATAATTGGATGATCATGTGTTTGATCATATGCTACCTTAATGCTTGTCGGATGACATTATCCTTTTATGATCATTCACTTTGCTTGGTGATGAGTGCATGTATTTAATTATTATCATTTTGAGAGCTCCACCAAGATGTATGTGACATGGAAGAGTAACCTATGATCCTAACTCATTGTGCATTTGCAGTCCAAAGCAAATCTTAAACTATGCACAAATTTAGGGGGAGCTCTTGCTTATCACATACTTTTCAAAGCAACGATGTCTTTCACTCTTACTATCATTTGTCGAAGCTTTGATCTATATGTTGTCATCAATTACCAAAAAGGGGGAGATTGAAAGTGCAACTATCCCTAGGTGGTTTTGGTAATTCCTAACAACATATAGCTCATTGAGCTAATACTATTTCAAGATTAATATTTCAGGAAAGCTCAATGATTGGCATGGCATGGGTGAGAAAAGTGGACCCCTCAAAATGCTAAGGACAAAAGGATTGGCTCAAGCTCAATGCTCAAGACTCTACATTTTCAATTTTAGTGATCCAAGATCACATTGAGTCTATAGGAAAAGCCAATACTATCAAGGAGGGATGAGGTGTTCCTTAATGAGGCTCTTGCTCAAAATGCTTAGTGATATGCTCCAAAGCCCTCAACTACTTTCTCACATCCACATTTAACCTAAACCAAAAGTCAAACTCGGCCCCACCGATTCTTTCTATCCGGCGCCACCGAGTTCAGTTGTCATATCCACTCCCACAAACCCTAGGCAACTCGGTCTCAACGATAGGGATCTCGGTCTCATCGAGATGGGGTTGTAATCTCTCTGTTTCCCTTCATAACGTTTCGGTCCCACCGAGATGAGCGACCGGTACCACCGAGATTGCAACGTAAACTCTCTGTTTCCCTTTTGTAACATTTCGATCTCACTGAAATGAGCAAATCGGTCCCACCGAGTTTACCTGACCAACTCTCTGGTTAGCTTATTACCAAAATCGGTCTCACTGAGTTTGTGTAATCGGTCTCACCGAGATTACGTTATGCCCTAACCCTAACCATATCGGTCCTACCGAGTTGCATGTCGGTCCCACCGAAAATCCTAACGGTCACTAGATTTGCTGAATCGGTCCGACCGAGTTTATCAATTCGATCCCACCGAGTTTGGCAAGTTGTGTGTAACGGTTAGATTTTGTGTGGAGGCTATATATACCCTCCACCTGCTCTTCATTCGAAGTGAGAGCTATCAGAACGAACCTACACTTCCAACCTACATTTTCTGAGAGAGAACCACCTACACTTGTGTTGAGGCCAAGATATTCCATTCCTACCATATGAATCTTGATCTCTAGCCTTCCCCAAGTTGCTTTCCACTAAAATCTTCTTTCCACCAAATCCAAATACTGTGAGAGAGAGTTGAGTGTTGGGGAGACTATTATTTGAAGCACAAGAGCAAGGAGTTCATCATCAACACACCATTTGTTAATTCTTGGAGAGTGGTGTCTCCTAGATTGGCTAGGTGTCACTTGGGAGCCTCCGACAAGATTGTGGAGTTGAACCAAGGAGTCTGTAAGGGCAAGGAGATCACCTACTTCTTGAAGATCTACCGCTAGTGAGGCAAGTCCTTCGTGAGCGACGGCCATGGTGGCATAGACAAGGTTGCTTCTTCATGGACCCTTCGTGGGTGAAGCCCTCCGTGGACTCGCGCAATAGTTACCCTTCGTGGGTTGAAGTCTCCATCAACGTGGATGTACGATAGCACCACCTATCGGATCCAAGACAAAAACATCCGTGTCTCCAATTGCGTTTGAATCCTCCAAACCCTTCACTTTACATTCTTGCAAGTTGCATGCTTTACTTTCCACTGCTCATATACTCTTTGCATGCTTGCTTAAATTGTGTTAAGATTGCTTGACTAGTCCAAAGTTGCTAAAATCTGCCAAGAACTAAAATTGGGAAAAGGCTAGATTTTTATTTGGTCAAGTAGTCTAATCACCCCCCTCTAGACATACTTTCGATCCTACATATAGCCGCAACGTGGGTGTTACAAGTTGGTAATCAGAGCCATCCCCGACTTAGGAGCCCCCTGCTTGATCGAATCACTGATATTGTTGAGTCTGGAACAAAAATGTTTTGAGTCTTAGGATTATATATACCAGAGAGTAGGATTCTTTTTACTCCTCAGTCCCTTCATCGCTCTGGTGAGGCCTCCTGACTAGATGTTTTGACTTTCCTCTCCTCAAATTTCACTAAAAAAAATTTAGGATCATGCGGGTATCTTGGAATCGTTCCGATATTCTTGTGACGAGAAAATTGTTCTTGGTGCCTCCTGACATTTAGGGGTTGTAGCAGTGTCCCGGGGAGTTGAGCTCCGAGGTGTTGTTGTCACAATTTTATCGTTGCAGTTCCGGAATACCTGAGTTTCGCCGGCATCGAAAATCTCTTTTATGCAGTTTTTGGTGAGATAACCTCGACGCCACCCAGTACTGAGGCGGGAGTTCAGGAGTATTTCCATAGCTCGTATAACGTATGCTTTTCGAAGGTTGAGGTACACGATTTCCGGAGTTTTCTTGGTTATGTGTTGACGGATGGATACAGCTGGATGTAGGGATTGTTAGTTTGGGTGTGATATTATGCTTCCCCTGTATCCCCAACACCAGATTGCATAACCAGAAAGTTTTGGGAGTTTTTAGGTGGGAATTGAAGTATCTCGTAGGAGATCTGTCCAACAGACACATGATACGATATGGGGTCTATCATATGTTTGTTTCCGGCTTATTCTGCAAGTCAAATCCTTGTTTTGTTTTTGTTGTGGTATTCGAGTTGCTTCGATGTCAAGTGTGATTCCATACCTTTTCTAAGCGGTGTTCTCATATTTCTTTGTGAATACTAATCCTTCTTGATCATTGAGATTGTCATGTCAAACCTTTTCAACCGGTGTGCTTCTCTTCAAGTGAAGCCGATCCCTTCCACATTTGCAGGATCAACTATCAGTTTTCTCAACAGTGTTCGTTCCATCCACCCAAGTTGCCTTTGTTTTCCCGCCCTCCCACCCTTTTCTTCAAGGACTCAGGGATATCAAACCAACCATCCATTTTATTCATGTGAAGTCTCTTCATCCTTTTTCTTTCAAGTTCGATCCGGGGATTTATCGTGAAGATGCTAAGAAAGCTTCGAGTTTGCCATTCTTCATCCTCATATTCTCTCCGATGGATTCAATTCAAGATTTTCATGTTGATCATATCCCTTTCCTTGTTTCAAATGCCTTCTTGTGTTGGAAGTTCTTATCCAAGCATCTCTTGATCACTAACATTGCAATTCTTGTATCTGAAGTGCTGAAGACATCTCAGAAGATTCGCAGTTTCCATTCTTATTCCTTTCAAGCTATTTTGAGGTTGTTACCTTATTCAAGCCATTTATCTCAACCGGCGCAATCTATCGTTTAAATCGTTCAACGGTGTTTCTTTTGAGTGGGCCCTAACCCACAGGTCTTTTTCCAGGATCTTACCTGACTCTTCTAATTCTTTCCAGAGTTATTCTCAAATTCATTTCAAAGTTTGACGTAAGAATGAATTATCATCAGTCAAATGTATCCTCCAAGTTCGCTTTCGTATTCTTTTCATCATTGGTTCAACCTTTCTAATTTTCATTACGGAGTGCCTCAACAATTCATGGTGGTGTTTCTCGTCTTCATTCTCGGATTTTGAAGACCGAAGAGGAGTTCCTCTTAAATCCTTACCCGTTCTTACGAAGATGCGTGGTTCTAGTTTTATGCCATCCTCTCATAATTGTTTTTGATTGTGACAATTATTTTCTTACCATCCGGAGCATTTCATGAGTTGTTTCCAATTCTTTCCTCCGAAGGCCATCATGTCATAATTCTTCATTCTCGGCGTGTAAGTTTCGTTCTCCAAATCTTACCGGTGCATCGTTTAGATATCCTCTAATCAGTTCATGATCTCTTCGTTCTCATGTATCTAAATCCCCTTAAGTATCTTCATTCGTTTTCCAATTCTTCCCGGTGAATTGTGCCTTTGCTACTTTCATTTTCAATTCTTACGACGGTTTGTTCAAGATTCCTTTTCCTATGTCCTCATATTAATTTATTCGTTGTTTCAATCCTACTGGTGGTTCGTTGAAGACCTTCTCAAGCTTGCACTATATCTATCTTAATCCTTTCTACGAGAATAAGTACTATGCCAAATCCGATGCTTGTCATCAATCTAAATTGGTGAAGGATACGCATAACATAATTCTTATTCTTGGTTCATCCAGGTGATTCATCTTTCTCTCTGGAGTTGTCCTTCATATCACATTCTCGGTTTCTAGTTGTTCATCTTTCTTTTCCGGAGTTCAAAGTTTCCGCGGTCATATCGTCATGAAGCTCCATCTAAATCATCGCAAGGCTTCACCTTCTGTTCTTAACTTCTCTTTCTTTTTACCATCCTTTTATTACCGGAGTTCTCACGAAGGCTCAACATGGTGGTTCGTCAAGGTTTCCTTTCATTCTTCAATTGTTCTTCAATATTTTTCTCAGAGTTAAGATCCGCCAAGCTATACTCTAAAATAAACATGGTGTTCAACACATGTTTTGTTTCGTGGAGTCCAGGCATTCTTCATCTTGCATTCTGAAGTACAATTCGTTCTACCTTATCATTTGAGGTGGTGTTATGTCATTCTTGACAATTTGAGTTCGTGTTTCATGATTCACATGTTGTCAAGAATGAGATATTTTAAATCCACCAATCTCTTCGTTGGAGTTATCTTGTGTCATGTTTCACCTAAAGCCTTCCATTGGGAATGTTGCTATTGTGGTGCTTATCAATGATCCAATCTTCTCCTTCCCATCTCGGTGAAGAAGTTTTTATCTCTTCGTTGATCTCAAGCAAGCAATTGTTTTCGTTAGTGGCAGAATTTCACCTCAAGTTTTGAGATGTCTCCATAAGGCGACGAGGATCATATCCTTTCATTGTTGGTTTTCCAACAACTCCGCTCTAACCTTCTTGCAAGGATGCTTTCCAAATTAAATTGTGGTACAAGTTGTCATTTTCTTCTCCATTATTTTATTCCAAGGATCTATCTTCTATTATTTATTTCTTCCGGAGGCTTTGTGATGTTCCTCTCTTCGACCCGTCATCTCATTTTGTAAATATCATGTTCTTTTCCTTGCTTATCCGTTTAGCAGGAGTGTTGTGTCCTCTGCTCAAGTTCTTTTCATCTTATCAAGTCTTGCATCTCTTTTCAACCGGAGTGCTTGCATGTACTTCTTGTCCATTGTAACCCTTTTCTTATGTCTTTCAACCTACAAGGTTCTCATAATGTTGCTTGTTCCTCGTGTCTAACGGAGTGTTTTCAACCTCGTTCATCTCCCTTGTATTCTCTCTTTCAGTTTGTTCAACCTCCCAAGGTTCTTTGGTTTCACTCGTCTGTCAAAGAAGCAACTTTATTTTACCTCTTCCTCTTCCGTTTCTCCCCGGTGCCATCCTAGATCTCGGGACGAATCTCTTGTAAGTGGAGGAGTGTTGTAACGCCCCGAGACCGACGCTCCAGATGCCGCCCAGTTATTTCGTTGCTGCCGCGTGTTTTATTTGTTTGTTGCATTTCATCATGACATCATACGCATTGCATCTGCATGTTTTCATAAACCTTGTAGTCGTTTGTAGTTGCCGCTTCTCGCTTCGTCTCCATTCACCTTCGTCAGGCCCCTTTGTCTTTGTCGACCTCTCTCAGACCCCCTCTAGTGCGCGTCCGAAAGCTGCTTCGAACCCGAACCGGGCTGTCGTGACCGTTGGGTCCGGATCATCCCCAAACATCCTTGAAGCATCTTCGGTTTCTCTTTTGGAATCCCATACCTATTTTTCTTGATCGTCCGATCTAAATCCGAGGGTCCAATTAAACCCTAGCCAAAACCCACTTGCTATATAAATAGCCTGACCTAGACCTAGTTGTCCAATCCCTCAGATCCTCCCCGCCGCCGTTGCCTCCCACTATCTCCTCCATCCTCGGGATCTTGCCCGATCCATTCGAGCCACCCGACCAACCTCCTTCCTCCTTGGGATTTCCTCCCAATTCAACCGGAGCCAACCAGCGCCAGCCACTTCTCGCCATCGATCCTTCCCACCAACTAGAGAGCCAGCCCCGCTCCTCGTGCCCGAGGCCTCCCGAGCCGCTCCTCGCCGGCAACCAGCAGGACCGCCGCGTCCCTCTCCTCTATTTTCCTTTCCATCCTCCTTTTCCCCCTGTCTCTCTCTCGCTTATGCCATCTCTCTCCCTGTCTTTTCCCTACAGGAGCTTCTCGCACCATGGCTGCAGCCCGAGTCCTCCTGCCTCGCTCGATCTGGACCAGGAGGGTCCCGAGCATCTCAACCGTCGCCGTCTCAGTTGAGCGCCGCCCTGGTTCCCTTTCTCTCCTTCCTCTGGTTCCCTCTCTCATCTGCTCTCTGTCCTCTCCAGGAAACTGCAGGAGGCAAGCACCACGCCATGGCCTCCCCTGCTCACCGACCGTGTTGCTGTCGTCGTCTTCGCGCCCTTGCAGTCCCGGCCTTCCCCGCCGCCTCGTCTGCCTCCCCTGCATCACACCCCGTCGCCGGGAGCTCGCGCTGAGTCCGCCGTCGTCCTCTGCTCGGGAATGAGCTCGACACCGTCCTCTTCTTCAGATCAAGGCGCCACCCTTCGGATTCGGTTCCCCTCGGCATCCACATCGAGCTCCGGCCCGGTCCAGCCTTGCGCCTTCTCCGCCTTCGCCAAGTCCCGCTGCCGCCGTTTTCAGATCGACATGGTGTGTCTGTTGCTGTTTTTCTTGAACGAAAGCAGCAAGAGCTCGCCCATTGTCTCGCCTACGCGTTGGCCGAGCGCAGCGCTATCAGGTCCAGCCCGCGTCCAGCCTCCCCACCGAGCCGGCCCATGAGGCCTGGTGAGCATCGGATCTAGCGGCCTCTCCTATGCATGTTGGGCCAGCCAGATTCAGTCCAGTGCATGTTTTTTTCCCTGTCTGCGAATTTGCCCAATTATTCAGAGAGTGCAGTTTTACAGAAAAAACCCTCATGTTCATGCATATAATAACTAACAAACCGTGCATCGGTTTAAAATGCTTTATATATGTAAAATGCTTAGGATTTCATCTAGTTTTATAATTTGCAACTCTCATCCATGTTAAAAATGTTTAAACTTGATGTTTGCATTAATTTGCTTAAATAGCATGTTAAAATAATTTATTTCATAACTAAATAACCGTAGCTCCATTTTAGATAAACTTTATATGTAAATGTGGTAGAAAAATGCATAGAATAACATGGTGACACTACTTTGCATGTTTAACAACATTAAAATATGGTTTAGGGCAGAACAGTACCAAATTAGAAATATGCACATGGGGATTTTCAGGAATTGTTATTTGTTGTTCCGGCCTCATTTAAACTTGCCTAAATAGTTAGTTTACTTATGCTTCACCTCTTGCCATGTTAATCAACATTTAATATTGTTGGGTACATAAATGAGAGAGTTATTGAGCTCCACTTAATTTGTAGTATTGTTTGTGCACTTTGCCATGCCATTCCTCTTTAAACCGGACATGCATCATCCTTGGTTGTGCATCATACCATGTTTATGCTTGTGTGTTTACCATGTTGTTTGCTTCTTTCCAGTTTGCTTCTCTCGTTAGCTTCGGTTTCGTTCCGGAGTTGTGAGAATTTGTTCGTCTACGTCCGTTTGTCTTCTTCATGGGCTCGTTCTTCTTCCTTGTGGGATCTCAGGCAAGATGACCATGCCCTCGATATCACTTCTATCTTTGCTTGCTAGTTGTCCGCTCAATCGCTATGTCGCGCTACCTATCACTTGTTTATCATGCCTCCCATATTGCCATGTCAAGCCTCTAACCCACCTTCCTAGCAAACCGTTGATTGGCTATGTTGCCACTTTGCTCAGCCCCTCTTATAGCGTTGTTAGTCGCAAGTGAAGTTGAAGATTGCTCCATGTTGGATCATGTTTATGTTGGGATATCACAATATCTCTTATTTTAATTAATGCATCTATATACTTGGTAAAGGGTGGAAGGCTCGGCCTTATGCCTGGTGTTTTGTTCCACTCTTGCCGCCCTAGTTTCCGTCATACCGGTGTTGTGTTCCTTGATTTTGCGTTCCTTACGCGGTTGGGGTTATGGGACCCCCTTGACAGTTCGCTTTGAATAAAACTCCTCCAACAAGGCCCAACCTTGGTTTTACCATTTGCTTACCTACCACCTATACATTTCCCTTGGGTTCTGCAGACTCAAGGGTCATCTTTATTTTAACCCCCGCCCGGGCCAGTGCTTCTCTTAGTGTTGGTCCGAACCGAGTAGACTACGGGGCCACCTCGGGGAAACTTGAGGTTTGGTTTTACTCGTAGGATGTCTCATCTGGTGTGCCCTGAGAATGAGATATGTGCAGCTCCTATCGGGATTTGTCGGCACAGTCGGCTGGTCTTGCTGGTCTTGTTTTACCATTGTCAAAATGTCATGTAACCTGGATTCCGAGTCTGATCGGGTCTTCCCGGGAGAAGGAATATCCTTCGTTGATCGTGAGAGCTTGTGATGGGCTAAGTTGGGAAACCCCTGCAGGGTATAAACTTTCGAGAGCCGTGCCCGCGGTTATGTGGCAGATGGGAATTTGTTAATGTCCGGTTGTCGAGAACTTGACACTTGACTTAATTAAAATGCATCAACCGCGTGTGTAGCCGTGATGGTCTCTTTTCGGCGGAGTCCGGGAAGTGAACACAGTTTGGGTTATGTTTGAACGTAAGTAGTTTCAGGATCACTTCTTGATCACTTCTAGCTTCACGACCGTTGCATAGCTTCTCATCTTACTCTCATTTGCGTATGTTTAGCCACCATTTTTGCTTAGCGCTTGCTGCAGCTCCACCTCATTACCCTATCCTGCCCATAAGCTTAAATAGTCTTGATCTCGCGGGTGTGAGATTGCTGAGTCCTCGTGACTCACAGATACTTCCAAACAGTTGCAGGTGCCGACGATACCAGTGCAGGTGGATGCTACCGAACTCAAGTGGGAGTTCGACGAGGACCTTGATCGTTACTATGTTTCCTTTTCGTTGATCAATAGTGGAGCCCAGTTGGGACGATCGGGGATCTAGCATTTGGGGTTGTCTTCTTTTATTTTGGTTCCGTAGTCGAACCTTGATTATACTCTGGATGATGTATGTTTAACTTGTTATTTGTGTGAAGTGGCGATTGTACGCCAACTCTTTATCCCTTTCTTATTCAGTACATGGGATTGTGTGAAGATTACCCCTCTTGTGACAAAACCACCATGCGGTTATGCCTCCAAGTCGTGCCTCGACACGTGGGAGATATAGCCGCATCGTGGGTGTTACACCTGTTCATCAGGAGGGGTGTGGCATACCGCAAAACGGGACTCCACAGGATACTGTTCATCTCCACCGTCGACCTCCTCCAGCCTCCACATGCGACTGTTCATCCAGCCTCCACCGCGCGCTCCTCCATCGGCTACTGTTCAACCAGCCCTCTCCACGGGTCCTGCTCAACCACCCTCCACAAAGCTCTGCTCATCCAGCCTCCACCGCCATCGCTCAACCAGCCTCCACCGCCATCGCTCAACCAGCCTCCACGGGTCCTGTTCATCCAGCCCTCCACGGGTTCTGTTCATCCACCGTTCGACGGCATCGTTTCATCCAGCCGCAACAGCCTCTACTAGCACGGGTCCTGTTCATCCAACCCCCACCAAGAATCGCTCATCCAAACCCCTCAACAACACAATCGCTCATCCAGAGGCAGCATCGATTGGCTTGATTAGCAGCAGAGCGGCGAATCACACTCGGTTCAATTAATGAAGGGATCGATCAATCGCTCGGGTTCAAGAACGCGTAGCTCGCGGGCAATCGCCGGGTTCAATTAGAGCCCAACGCCCGCCGGGTTCGATTAGAGCCCAACGCCTTGCACACACGCCAAGATACGCATAAGAGAAACGCAGATCGCTTCGCCCCGACCAGCCACCGTAACCGGAACTCCCGATATTTTCCTCGCCTCGCTTCTACCACGGTTTTTCCATCATGGACGGCCCAAAGAATGTCATGCAGCCGCGTCTCTGGCCCGCCCAGGACGAAAAGCCCATTTTCTGTCATGATTTTTTGTCATAGAAGTAGGACCCCACCACATCTATGATGATACCGGGTTTTGTCACAATTATCGTCATAGAAGTGACATAAGTATGACAAATTTTTTTTTCATTCGTCCCAAAATGTCACGGATGTATCTTTTTTTTGTAGTGTCAGGGTGGTCATCTATGATCAAGACCGATGGGAATAAGTTAAGTTTGATACCTCTTGTGCCAGTCCTTTTGGTAGTCATTAGATTGAAATCCAATGACTGGTGTGCTTTGAATCTCCTTCCTCCCAACATATTCCCCTTCCCAGGTAGACCTAGCAGGTCTCGTACACACACATCTGGGACCAACCACTTATCAATTTGTATTTCTTTATTTTGTTCAATCTTTCGTCCTCTTTTTATAGTGACTGGTGGTCTTGCCGCACACGCGCCAGCGACCCATCCTAGCCTATGGTGCTGGCCAGGCCATCCTTCTACTCCCCCACACCTCCTTTTATTCTCCAGCGGCGGCAGCTCCACCGGCCCACCCTGCACCTGAACCATTCAACCATCATACTCCCCTCCAATTGCGTCTTCCTCGGCTCCGGTTCAATCTGGTCCTAGTTTTCGATATCGTCCTATGCCTTGGTGCTCTCGCCGTAGCTCTGTCATCTATTATTCTCAACATGGTCAACAAACGAGAGGAATGGGGAGATGACTGTATGTGGAGAGGCCGACAGTCAGGCCCACCAGGTCCATGGTCGTACGCAAGCAAGTGCCTCCTTATATATTGCAAAAATGCTTCCTCCTTATGGTATGTTGACGTGAGGGGCCCATGAGATTGTCAACATAGTAAATAAACGAGAGAAATTTAAAAGGAAGACCGTCATCGCGGACCCTTTTTTAGGTGGCTGGCATCGAGGACCTAGCAGGTAATCATTTTTTCAGAGGTCGAACAAGTAACAACTGGGCTATGGCCTGCCCAGCCCAGGTTTTTTTGTTTAACATGCGCAACCCACGACATGTAGACACAGTTGATCTAGAAGGTTTCAACTTAGTTTTTAGGTCCAGCAGGTATCAACCGGCCTTTGGGCCTCCCAGCCTAGCTTGTTTTATAACATTAACAACCCAACTTATGTTTGTTTTCTGAAGACAACTCACAGATCAGTTCTATTTTTCTATAAGAATGCCAAACTCAACTTATGTTCTCCGTTTTATAATAGAAAGAAAAAAGTTTCCTCCCCCTGACAGCTGGGACCCACCGGCTACATCTTTGCACTCAAAGAAGTGCCTCCTTATTATATGCAAAAAATGATTCCTCCCCCTAATAGCTGGGACCCACCAGCTATATCGTCGCATGCAAGGAAGTGCCTCCTTAACCCCCCTGACAGTTGGGACCCACCAGGTCAAAACGTACGTAATGTTCTGTGTCTGGTTGCAAACATGTACGTACATATTGGTTGATCGATCTCTTTCCAATGATGAATAGTGGCTGAGCAAGTGGCAACACGTGTCGTAGTAGAGCCCCGACTACCAGTTCAGGCAGTCCCATCTAAATCGTGTACTCATACGTACAACCATGCTGCAAGAAAATAAATACGGCTATGTACGTACATACGGGTGGGGTATCAAACGCGTACTCACGCATACGTATGGCCAGGGCTCGTGTACATGGAGAGTCAACGTACGGCAGCAACGACATCCTATTCATCAGCAGCCAACCGACTGGGTCGGAACACAGAAACAACGTCGTGTTCATCGGGAGGCAACCGAGTGGTCGAAATGCGTCATGTTCATCAGGAGCCAACCGGCTTGGATGGTACAGCCAAAACGGGGTCCTGTTCATCGGTTGGGGGTGTGGCATACCGCAAAACGGATGAAACAGAGTTCTCTTCGACCGCCTATGGTCGAAATGGGGTCCTGTTCATCAGGAGGGGTGTGGCGTACCACAAAATGGATGAAACGAACTTCTCTTCGACCGCCTATGGTCCAAACATGGTTCTGTTCATCGTGGGGGGGGGGGGTCTGGCGTACCACGAAACAGAGGAAACGGACTTCTCGCCAACCGCCTACGTTCGAAACATGGTCTTGTTCATTGGGAGGGGTGTGGCGTACCGCAAAACAGGACTCCACCAGCTACTATTCATCCACCATCGACTTAAGCCTCCATCGACTACTGTTCATCCAGCCTCCACGGGGTCCTGTTCATTCATCCCAATCCGGCCAGGGTGCGTCGACCTCCCCGGGGTCCTCTTTATCCAGCAGAAACCGCCTATACTACCACGGGGTCCCGTTCATCCAACCCCCATCTGCTGGCGTGGGGTGTATGAGCGGATGACAGCAACAGGAACTATTCATCCATAGCCAACCAACAGGCTGGGTCAACTCACCACGTCCTGCGCAAGGGGCTCGATCGAAGCAAGTCTTGACTTCTTCTATGTATTGCGCGCATGGCAGCAACGGGCACTGTTCATCGAGAGGCAACCCAACTGGCTACGACTCGCAGGGGGGCTAGATTGATCGACTTCAGTAAGCAGCAACAACGATCGATTGCTCGGGTTCAGCTAGCAGTGAAGGAATAGGTTGGGTTCATTTAGTAGCGAAGGAATCACTCAGGTTTAGTTAGCAACGAAGGCATCGATCAATCAACTCCAGTAAGCAGCAATGGGGAATGCGTCGGACTCCACCAACTTGAAGTGGAGGAAGTACCCCTCTGCTAGGTAGCGGGCATGAGCGAAGGATTTCCACCCTCTGGTGAGATACATGACGCTGTTGGCAGTGGACTCTACGTCTACCCAAACGGCGCCATTGTGGCAACCATTCATGTGCAACCACAACTCGAGCGGCTGGTCCACCTCCATTACCCTGGCGAAGGGGCGAGGGAGTCGTAGCCTGCTCCTCGGCGGGTCACGCAGCTCCATGAAGTCCCCCGTGTGGCCTTCCGCTAGGGCCGGGGCCACTGGAGGCAGAATCGCCAGTGCTCCAGTCCGACCTCCTTGACCACGAGCACCGCATCGACCACGACCTCGTCCTGTGGCCCCGCCCCATGCGCTGGAGCGGCCTCCGTAGCCGCAGCCGAAGCAGAGGCCTGGTGTCGAGGAGAAGCTCTCGCTTCCACGGCAGAAGCACAAGCACGACCTCTTCCTCTTGCCATGGTAGTGGAAGATGCAAGAAGAATGAAGGAGGGGGAGATGGATGAGCATCGCTTCCCCACCCCTCCCTCCTTTTATAGGGGAAGGCATTGTAACACCCACGATGCGGCTATATCTCCCATGTGTCGAGGCATGACTTGGAGGCATAACCGCATGGTGGTTTAGTCGCAAGAAGGGTCATCTTCACACAATCCCATGTAATGAACAAGAATGGGATAAAGAGTTGGCTTACAATTGCCACATCACACAATACATTAATTAAACATACTCATTCAGAGTACACACATAGTCCGACTACGGACAAATACAAATGAAAAGAAGATAACTCCAAATGCTAGATCCCCGATCGTCCCAACTGGGCTCCACTACTGATCATTAGGAAATGAAACGTAGTAACGACCAAGTTCCTCGTCGAACTCCCACTTGAGCTCGGTTGCGTCACCTGCACTGGTATCATCGGCACCTGCAACTATTTTGGTAATATATGTGAGTCACGAGGACTCAACAATCTCAAAACCCGTGAGATCAAGACTATTTAAGCTTATGGGTAGGATGAGGTAATGAGGTGAAGTTGCAGCAATCACTAAGCAAATATGGTGGCTAACATACGCAAATAAGAGTGAGAAGAGAAGCAACGCAACAGTCGAGAAGCTAGAAGTGATTAAGAAGTGATCCTGAAACTACTTACGTTCATACATAACCCAAACCGTGTTCACTTCCCGGACTCCACCGAAAAGAGACCATCACGGCTACACACGTGGTTGATGCATTTTAATTAAGTCAAGTGTAAAGTTCTCTACAACCGGACATTAACAAATTCCCATCTGCCACATAACCGCGGGCACGACTTTCGAAAGTTTATACCCTGCAGGGGTGTCCCAACTTAGCCCATCACAAGCTCTCACGATCATCGAAGGATATTCCTTCTCCCGGGAAGACCCGACCGGAATCAGAATCCCGGTTACAAGACATTTCAACAATGGTAAAACAAGACCAGCAAGACTACCCGAATGTGCCGACAAATCCCGATAGGAGCTGCACATATCTCGTTCTCAGGGCACACCGGATGAGCAATCCGTACAACTAAAACCAGACCTCAAGTTTCCCCGAGGTGGCGCTGCAAAGGGATCTAGTTTGGACCAACACTCAGAGGAGCACTGGCCCGGGGGTTAATATAAAGATGACCCTTGAGTCTGCAGAACCCAAGGGAAAAAGGCTTAGGTGGCAAATGTTAAACCAAGGTTGGGCCTTGCCGGAGGAGTTTTATTCAAAGCGAACTGTCAAGGGGGTCCCATAACCCCAACCGCGTAAGGAACGCAAAATCAAGGAACATAACACCGGTATGACGGAAACTAAGGCGGCAAGAGTGGAGCAAATCACCAGACATAAGGCCGAGCCTTCCACCCTTTACCAAGTATATAGATGCATTAATTAAAATAAGAGATATTGTGATATCCCAACATCATCATGTTCCACCATGGAACCAGCTTCATCTTCACCTGCAACTAGCAACGCTATAAGAGGGGGCTGAGGAAAAGCGGTAACTTAGCCAAACAACGATTTGCTAGGAAGGATGGTTAGAGGCTTGGCATGGCAATATGGGAGGCATGATTTGACAAGTGGTAGGTAGCACGACATAGCGATAGAACGAACAACTAGCAAGCAAAGATAGAAGTGATATCAAGGGTAATGGTCATCTTGCCTGAAATCAGAAGATCGAATCCATGAAGTAGACGAACCAACGTAGTCGAACGGATCCTCAAAAACGCAACGTAACCGGAACTATCAAGAAGAAGCAACACCGCAAAGAAGCAAACAACATGGTAAACCAACAAGCATAATCATGGCATGATGCACAATCAAGTATGATGCATGTCCGATTTAATGAGGCATGGCATGGCAAAGTGCACAAACAACACTACAAGTTAAGTGGAGCTCAATATGTAACATGTTGCATATTGACGAAACACCACATTCAAATATTTAGTTCACTCTCATTTAGGTACACGTCAATATTAAATGTTGGTTAACATGGTAAGAGGCGAAGCATAAGTAACTACACATTTTACGCAATTTAAATGAGGTCGGAAACATCAAACAACAATCCCTGTAAATCCTCATGTCATTTAGCAATTTAATGCAAACACAATTTTAAAAATTTTAAATGTTGTTATCATGATGCGAATGACATATGCAAGTTTTAAGCAATTTTATGAAAATGTTGACATGAGCAAGATCCGAGGCATTTGTCACCGTGGCGGAAAGAAAGGGTGTCACGGCGACGAATCCGAAAATGATGCCATGCAACATATTGGTTACGGTAGCTCATGAAGATACGGATGCAACATGAAGTGTGCAGATGTGCGGAGCATGCTAGAGATGGTGGGGTGCTCTCGGTAACCGGGTTCCCACGGGTCAACGACATGGCAAACGAGGAGGAACGTGCAACGACAGTTCGGACACGGTGCAAACACGGGCATCTCATACATCACTCATGCATTCATTCACGGGCTGTCGTCTCGGGGTATACCTTCGAAGCATGCGTTTCGAGGCGGTTCAAAAATGTCTAGGGAAGTAGTCGTTCACGGGTCGTAGTGGAAGTAGTCCTTCACACAACGGTAGTGGAAGTAGTGGTACACGTTTCATAGATGTTCGGGGTCACGACGAGGAACTTGACGTCCACGGGGTCGAGGGTAGAGGCACACACGAAGGTAGTCGAACTTGGCGGATCCGAGAGCTCCGGGCGTCGTGGTACTTGGCGGTCTTGGTCGAGGCAGCAAAACGTAGTCGAACCTTGAGTCAAACAGCAATAACCATCGCAGGTGCATGATGACAGCGGGGCATCGTGGTCATTCACTATGGTGGACAGGGCATGCGGGTCATAGTGGTGCAGCACAGGTACATGAGGCCGGGGCTGTGTCTTGGGGTCTTGGCGACGAGGTCCACGCAGAAGCCAAGGAGGAGCGATGGGGATGCAGACTAGGGAGGAGGCGGCGGAGACATGGCCGGCGATGCGCGACCGATTGGAGGTGGGGCGCCATGTAGCTGCGGCTGCTCCCAGCCGAAGCTCGGGCCTCCATGTCGTCGAGGCGCGGCACATGGAGATGGAAGGATGGATGGGCGCGGCGGAGGGCAGCAGCCCGGTGACAGAGCAGAGGCACATCACGGAAGAATGGCAGGAGCACCGGGCGAGGAGGAAGACAGAGATGGCGCGGAGCAGCGACCTGCAGGTGGTCGCCTTCGCGGGCGAGACAAGGGCGGCACAGCGCCATGGCTTGGGTGGTGCGCGGCATGGAAGCATAGGAACGTTGCGAGGGAAGGTCCCGCGGCGAGGGACACCAGCGAACGGAGGCGGGCGGCGGAGGATATTCATGGGCACGAGGGCTCGGTGGCGCTTCTGTTGCCAATCGGGACGAAGAAGGAGGTCGAGCGGGTGATGGGATCGGGCGTGATGCGGGTGTGACGGTGGGCACGGGAACGAGAGGGAGAGATGGGGATCTGGAGAGAGTGTGGTGAGGGGCTAGGGTTATAGGTTTAGGTGGGGCGGCTGGGCTACTGGTTGGGCCTCGGTCTGCTGGGCCAGACTGCGGAGAGGGAAAAGGCCAGAGGCCTGGTCGGCTGTTGTTGCTGGCATCTTTCTCTCTTCTTAAAATCTCTCCCAAAAACAGAAAAGCAAAGAAAGAAAAGGAGAGAAAGGAAATGAGTGGACAAGAATTTGGGCAAGGGGATTATTTTCCCGAACTCACAAAGAATGCGTTTGTCCCAAGAAAATAGATGTGAGCATGATTGCAAGAATTAAATTCAAATTCATTTGAATTTAATTCAAATGGTTTGAACAAGGACGAGGATTTCGAAGTGCCCGTAAATGTTGAGAATTTGGGAGGAGCCTCGATAAATGGAGAAAGAATTATGGAGAAAGTTTGGAGAACAAACATGAAGCAAAAAGGCATGAGAATTAAATTGCAAGTGTGTTATGGTGATTCCAAAGTTAATGGAATATTTTAATATAGCTCCCTAATAATAGTAGGAGACTTTGAATATGTTTTAAAGAGAAATCACCATGTGCATTTCCCTCAATTTAAATGGACCAGAGATCCATTCAATTTATTTGAGTTGCAAAATTTAGTGGCATGATGACATGATGCAATGCAAATGATGCAAAGATGAATGCACGAACAAAACAAAAAGCAAAAGAAATACAAAACCCAACCACGAAGGAAAATATCATATCACATAGCCGGAAATGGCAAGAGTTGGAGTTACAAATATGGAAAGTTACATCCGGGGCGTTACAGGCGCATGGGTGGCTCTCCACTGCCCTAGGGCAACCGCCCGCTCCACCAATCCCACACCCTAAATTTCTAGCGGGCACTTTACTCCATCGGCCGCCCAGCCTTGCCAATCTGGCGTCCTGGCTCCTCTGATCAAGGCACCACAACCAAGACTGCCCTTCTGCACCAATTCCGCGTCCCGAGCCTAATATGCGTCGTGTGGGAGGGGGAGGAGCCACAGTAAAGGACGGAGTGATGGCAGTTACTTCAAATCACGCATGATCGTGGGCCTGCCCACACCGAACCTGGTGCCTACCCACGTACACACACGCCCCTGGTTTCTGGCACACGCGATGGAAGCTGTTTAAAAGACGAGGACGCTATGAGGAAACCAGGGGTTAGCTCAAAGTTCAGGTTAATGAAGAGGCAAAGACGGTCTCAAAACAATAGCATCATCCCAGCAAGGTCAACGTTGTTTCGTCTATGCATTGTTTGAGCCTCGTCCAATGATGCCCGACATCACGTGTGGCCAAGGCCCGGGGGCTCCTGTCGGTGTATTAAACATGGGTTTATAATACCCTGACTTATACGCAGACAAGTAGCAGCTTTCCTGGGAAGGATAAATTTTCAATAAAGATATCCCAAGCTAAAAGAAGCAACTCTTCGAGAGATCAAGGAGCGCATCAAGAAGACCAAGAACAAAGGTGAAACATCAAAGCAACCCCTGCCGGCAAGGTTGAGCAGGCGAGGTGATGACCCGACAAGCCTCGCGGCAAGCAAATCCCCGCCAACCACCAGCGCTCCACCTCACCAGCCAGCTATTAGTTGTTCGGTGTGTCGAGCCTGCGGGAAGTACGGTGGAGCACACCCGAACGTGTCAGCTCGATGGGAACCAAGTTACCTTTATCGACACCCGTCCTAATGGCTTGTCAAGCTAATAGGGGTTAGTTGGGCAAGTGGTGCTCTACTCTTGTTGGGGTTTCTCCTCCACACGACACCTAGCGATGCATTTAATGCATTTTTTCCTAACTAGCAGTGTGAGGTATGATAAGCATTGTTTCTATCTAATCACCCTGTAATGATCCCTTTGCCACTTTGGTAACCCCTTAAGCTATAGAAGGACGGCCAGGGTAACCTTTACAGGGGTTGAACCCATAGCAACCCCTCACACACATATCTGTGTAGCAGCCTCTCTTTGCTCCATGCCGGTGAGGGCGCTCCGTGTACTTGTGCACATGCACATTCAATACACCAAAGCAGGAGTAGGGTTTTACGCTTCTCAGCGGCCTGGACGTGGGTAAAAACCGCAGCGCCTCTTGTTGTTCTTTCTCTTTGCGTTGAGTTCACCCCCCTTGCTGAACTAAAAAGGGTAGCACTGTCCCATAGATTGACGGCTCCACGCGATGGAAGGCAACTTGGGCTACAAAGGCCAAGAGGTGGAAGGCAACTTGAGCCACAAAGGCCCAAGTGGGAGGTGCCTCCTTCCCTAAGGAAGAAGGCCGAATTGGAGGAGGGGGAGGATTCATCCTCTCCTCCTAAGGCCGGTGCACCAAGGGGGAATCCTTCCCCCTTGGTGGCAACCCCTCCTCTCCCCTCTATCCTATATATACTAGAGGATTCTGTCCTTTGAGACACACAAGTTTTGGAGCCTCCTCTAGTTCTTCTAGTTATAGTTGGTCGTAGTTGAATAATTAAAGCTAGGCTAATCCTCTTGTCCTCATAATTAGAAACCCCGTGTGGTTCTAATCTCCTCTCTCTAATTCTCCGGCGATGATTAGGTCTGGATGGTGAACTGCTACCAGATCGTGAAGGTTGCATGCTTGCAACAAAGTAGAGAGGTCGTGCTTTCGGTCTACAGCTCGAGGGACCGATAGTGGGCGATTCACAGGATCATTCATCAACGGTTCGAGGGACTCCAAGTATGATCTACAGCGACACGTTCTTCTTCCGCTACAACTCAGTGACGGTAAAGATCGTGATCCCAACCCGTTATGCATGTTCATATTGATCTTGGGTGTGCGTAAGCGCGATTTTTTTTGTTTTCTACTACGTTTCCCAATAGTCTTATCACCGTATGCCATTTGGCCTTTGCAACCCACCCACTACTTTTCAGGGATGTATGAATGCTATATTTGCTGATTTTGTTGAGGAGATCATTGCAGTTTTAATGCATGACTTTTCAGTCAATGGAACATCTTTTGATGATTGCCTTCACAACCTTGACAGAGTTCTGCAGCGGTGTGAGGACATTAACCCTTTCCTGAATTGGGAGAGGTGCCATTTCATGGAAAATGAAGGAATTGTGCCGGGACACAAAAATAGATGCAATAAAAAAATACTGTGTCCTCGAGACATAAAAGGAATAAGGAGTTTTCTGGGGCATGTTGGATTTACAAATGCTTTATCAAAAATTTCTCCAGTATCTCAAAACTGTTGACTAACCTTTTGCAGAAGAGGGTACTTTTCGTGTTTAATGAGGAGTGCAGGACCACCTTTGGAAAGCTAAATCGAGCTTTACTTACTACACATGTCATCATATCTCAAAATTGGGATCAACCTTTTGAAGTGGTATGTGAGAGTGAGACTAACAACAACGCAGTAAGTGCTATTCTGGGCCAAGAAGGTAATAGGTTCAATATTATTTATTATGCAAGTCACACTCTTACTGAAGCTCAAAGAATTATGCTAGAAATGATAGAGAATTGTAGGCTGTAATATTTGCTTGTGAAAATTTCAGGCGTTACATCACTCGCACTAAAGTCATATTCTACACAGATTGTCAAGCAATAAAACAGGTTTTGGACAATAATGAAGCAAAACCTAGATATGTATGGTGGTCTCTTCTTTTGCAGGAGTTTGACAACAAGATACTAGATCGCAAGGAGATAGACACGAGTTTGGTTAATGTCTCACTCTTAGAAGAGAAACAAGAATATAAAGAGATGGGGATATGTATCCCTTATGGCACGACAGTGGCTTTGGATAGAGCCACTACACGTACCTTCAGGGATACTGAACCCCCACTTATCAGTATAGAAGAACCATTCCTTAAACTAGGGGTAAGAGAAGAAAGATATTTTGATTTATTTGAGTATACTAACTGATGTAGGGTGGAACCCAAGTTGGCGATCTTTCACAAATTGGAGGGGGAATCCATGAAGAACACGGGGAAGAACAGGGAGAATCACAAGCGGAACACTCAAGAACAAGTCCAATCACGCATCCCCTAGACTCACATTCGCACAAGATCCACAAGGTACACGAACAACAAAGGGAAACAAGGATACATGGTAAGGTTCATCCCAAATCCCATGGGGAGATGAGGTATTGAATCCAAGATGGATCTTCCCTAGAAAGGGGTCTTGATACCTACTAGGGCGTCTTCTCACATGGAGGCCTTGATCTCCATGGGAGAGGTGGTAGATATGAGAAAAGCTCTCTCAAGATCTGAGCTATCACTTTGCTAATGCTAGTTCGTCCAAGCGAAGGGGTATTTAAAGTCTAGGGAAGAGAGAGGCATACATGGGTGAAAACTCGAGGGTTTGCGCACATGCAATTTCGGGCGTACGACATTGTCGACCGTTCGGTCACTCGCGAGGGTTCAAATGTCCCGAGGGCGCCGGAGTTCTAACATTTCTTCTCTGGTTGGTTGGCATCAGATTTTCGGTCTATGCCGGTCGTTCAGTTGCTGAAGTGTGTGAGACATCCGGTGCCTTGTTGGTCATCCGACTATTGTACTGTCCCACAGCCGTGGTTCTTCTGGCCGGCTGGTTTGCATCATGTTGGACGTCCGGTGCCTGTAGCATGCCGCTCCTTCTCTTGCCCCTTGTGTTCTGCTTCCTCGCATTCTTGTCCATTGCTCCTAGCTGCTCCATGACCTTCCTCTTTGGTTCTTGATCATGCATAGCACATCCATTTGAGGTATTAGTCATGTCTTGCATGTATGCAAAGGGAAATCACTAAGGAATGAGTTCACCTTATGTCAAATGGTACATGCGCAAGCTCTCATCATTGGTCCACTCGTTATCCTGGGTGATGATGGCATGCCCATGGGCATGGCCGTAGGATGCTCTGCATCATCCCCTCCACCTTGGGAAAGATCCTTCCTTGGATCGTAAACCACATCACCATGGCGATGGTAGACATGGAGGAACTTGTAGTTGGACGTCGTGTATGTCAGGGTGCAATCAAAGTACTCCAAGACGTCTACGGCAAGGTACATGTCGGTGTATTAAACGTGGATTTATAATACCCTGACTTATGCACAGACAAGTAGCAGCTTCCTCGGGAAGGATAAATTTTCAACAAAGATTTCCCAAGTTAAAAAGTAGCTCTTCGAGAGATCAAGGAGCGCATCAAGAAGACCAACAACAAAGGTGAAACATCAAAGCAACCTCTGCCGACAAGGTTGAGCCGGCAAGGTGATGACCCGACAAGCCTCGCAACAAGCAGATCCCCGCCACCCACCAATGCTCCACCTTACCAGCCAGCTGTTAGCTGTTCGGTGAGGTGTCAAGCCCGCGGGCGGTACGGTGGAGCAAACCCACACATGTCAGCTCGATGGGAACCAAGTTACCTTTATCGAAACCCATCCTAATGGCGTGTCAAGCTAATAGGAGTTAGTTGGGAAAGCGGTGCTCTACCCTTGCCGGGGCTTCTCCTCCACATGACACCTAGCGATGCATTTAATGCATTTTGTCCTAACTAGCAGAGTTAGGTATGATAAGCACTGTTTCTATCTAATCACTCTATAATGACCCTTTTGCCACTATGATAACCCCTTAAGCTATAAAAGGATGGCGAGGGCAACCTTTAAAGGGGTTGGAACCCATAGCAACCCCTTACACATGTACATGTGTAGCAGCCTCTCTTTGCTCCATGCCAGGGGAGAGCGCTCCATGTACTTGTGCACACACCCATTCAATACACCAAAGCAGGAGTAGGGTGATACTCTCCAACGTATCTATAATTTATGAAGTATTCATGCCACATTTGCAACAATTTTATATGGTTTTGGTATTATTTGATTAGAACTAATCCGGACTGATGATATTTTTAGCAGAACTACCGTGGTGTCGTTTTGTGTGCAGAAATAGAAGTTCTCGTAATGGGCTGAAAATTTACGGTGATTTTTTATGGACCAAAAGAGACCCCCAAGGCATCGGAGTTGGGCCAGAAGAGTCCCGAGGCAATGACAAGGTAGGGAGGCGCGCCCTACCCCCCTGGGAGGGTGCTCCTGTCTTGCCGTTGCCTCGTGGACCCCCTTGACGTGAGACCGACGCCAAAAATTCCTATAAATACCAAAAAAACCCAGAAAGAAACCTAGATCAGAAGTTCCACCGCCAGAAGATTCTGTAGCCACGAAAAATCAATCTAGGCCCTCTCCGACACCCTACCGGAGGGGGCCATCATCAAGGAGGCCATGGAGGAGGAACCCTGAGGGGCCCATCATCACCGTGGAGGCCAAGGACCAGAGGGAGAACCTCTCCCCATCTAGGGGGGAGGCCATGGAGGAGGAAGCACAAGGGGGAGACCCTCTCCCCCTCTCTCTTGGTGGCGCCGGAGTGCCGCCAAGGGAACCATCGCTGCGGTGATCGTCTTCATCAACATCACCATCTTCATCTCTTTAAAGCGGTCCACTCTCCCGCACCCCGCTGTAATCCCCTACCTGAACATGGTGCTTTATGCCACATATTATGATCCAATGATGTGTTGCCATCCTATGAAGTTTTAAGTAGATTTCTTTTGTCTTTTGGGTTGATTGATGATCTAGATTGGTTTGAGTTGTATGTTTTATTTTGGTGCTGTCCTATGGTGCTTTCCATGTTGCGCACACGTGAAGGATTCCCATTGTAGGGTGTTGCAATATGTTTATGATTCACTTATAGTGGGTTGCTAGAGTGACAGAAGCTTAAACCCGAGTAAGGGGTTGTTGCGTATGGGATAAAGGGGACTTGATACTTTAACGCTATGGTTGGGTTTTACCTTAATGATCTTTAGAAGTTCAGATGCTTGCTAGAGTTCCAATCATAAGTGCATACGGTCCAAGTAGAGAAAGTATCTTAGCTTATGCCTCTCCCTCGTATGAAATTGCAATAATGATTATCGGTCTTGTTAACAATTGCCAAGGATAATTCCGCACACCAATCCATCATTATTCCACACTCGCTATTTTTAATATATAGTAATATATTCTAACTTTATGTTAACAACACCTATTTTTATATTTTAGTTCTCCGATCATGCAAAGCTATCCTATTTATACCCACAACGTAGTTTTATTTCTCGTTTCTAGATGGAAGCAAACGTTCGATGTACGTAGAGTCGTATCACAGGCAGATAGGATTTGAGAGAATATTGATCTTACCTTTAGCTCCTTGTGGGTTCGAAACTCCATACTTAACAGTTCCACCTTTGGAAATTACTACGATGATTCCCTGCACTTGGGGATTATCATAGGGTTTTATGCTTCTCGGCGACCTGAACCTGGGTAAAAACCGCAGCGCCTCTTGTTGTTCTTGATCTTTGCGTTGAGTGCACCCCCCTTGCTGAACCAGAAAGGGGCAACACTGTCCCATAGATCGCTAACTCCACACCGTCATCTTTGGCGCTGTCGGGCCCGTGGGACTGGGGGTACCCAGGCCCATCTACCTGCGGCCCATTGCGAGGTGCCACCAGTTGGCGCAAGGCAGGCCCACCGCTAGGGCATCACGAGCAAGACCCTCGCAAGGGCTTTGCCCCATGAGGCATGCATCATCGAGTGTCACCATGAGCCTCGCGGGGTCCTCTTGCGGGGCGGCTTCCCGAGCTGCCTCTCGAGGCCCCTTGTAGAGGCATGCAAGTCAAGGGTTGTGCGGCGGAGTCACGCGGCCCTGCACCTTCACGTGGGTGGTGCGCGTGGCGACAGGCGGAGCTAGAGGGGTGCCAGCAGGCGCGGATGAGGAGGCTTTCCTCTTTCGTGCTAAGCGAACAAGGACGGCGCACCCGTTCCCAAAGCAATCCCCAAAGGTTACCCGTTCGATGCTAGAAGACCAAGATGACGGGTTTGCCAAGACGGAGGTCATTGCTACCTCTTGAGCATGCGTTGGTTTTCCCTTGAAGAGGAAAGGGTGATGCAGCAAAGTAGCATAAGTATTTCCCTCAGTTTTTGAGAACCAAGGTATCAATCCAGTAGGAGACTACACACAAATCCCTAGTACCTGCATAAACAATTAAGAACCTTGCAACCAACGCGATAAAGGGGTTGTCAATCCCTTCACGGCCACTTGCAAAAGTGAGATCTGATTGAGATAATAATATAAATATTTTTGGTATTTTTGTTGTGTAGATTGGAAATAAAGATTGCAAAATAAATGATGACAGAAATAGCTAGTTGATGGGAGATTAATATGATGGAAAATAGGCCCGAGGGCCATAGGTTTCACTAGTGGCTTCTCTCAAGATATCATATTTTACGGTGGGTGAACAAATTACTGTCGAGCAATTGATAGAAAAGCACATAATTATGATAATATCTAGGCATGATCATGAACATAGGCATCACGTCCATGTCAAGTAGACCGAAACGATTCTGCATCTACTACTATTACTCCACATATCGACCGCTATCCAGCATGCATCTAGAGTATTAAGTTCATAAGAATAGAGTAACGCATTAGGCAAGATGACATGATGTAGAGGGATAAACTCAAGCAATATGATATAAACCCCATCTTTTTATCCTCGATGGCAACAATACAATACGTGCCTTGCTGCCCTAACATCCTTTGGGAAAGGACACCGCAAGATTGAACCCAAAGCTAAGCACTTCTCCCATTGCAAGAAAGATCAATCTAGTAGGCCAAACTAAACCGATAATTCGAAGAGACTTGCAAAGATATCAAATCATGCATATAAGAATTCAGAGAAGAATCAAATATTGTTCATAGATAATCTTGATCATAAACACGCAATTCATCGGATCTCAACAAACACACCGCAAAAAGTGTCACATCGAATAGATCTCCAAGAAGATCGAGGAGAACTTTGTATTGAGATCCAAAGAGAGAGAAGAAGCCATCTAGCTAATAACTATGGACCCGAAGGTCTGTGGTAAACTACTCACACATCATCGGAGAGGCAATGGTGTCGATGTAGAAATCCTCCGTGATCGATTCCCCCTCCAGCGGAGCACCGGAAAAGGCCCCAAGATGGGATCTCATGGGTACAGAAGGTTGCGGCGGTGGAAAAAGTGTTTTGTGGCTCCCCTGGATGTTTTCAGGGTATAAGAGTATATATAGGTGAAAGAAGTAGGTCGGTGGAGCTACAAGGGCCCCACAAGGGTGGGGGCGTGCCCTCCTGCCTTGTGGCCGCCTCATGGCTTTCTTGACCTCCACTCCAAGTCTCCTAGATTGCATTTGTTCTGAAAAAGATCCTCGCAAAGGTTTCATTTTGTTTGGATTCTGTTTGATATTCCTTTTCTGCGAAACACTGAAATAGGCAAAAAAAACAACAAATTGCACTGGGCCTTCGGTTAATAGGTTAGTCCCAAAAATAATATAAAAAGGTATATTAAAGCCCATTAAATATTCAAAACAGATAATATAATAGCATGGAACAATCAAAAATTATACATACGTTGGAGACGTATCAAGCATCCCCAAGCTTAATTCCTGCTCGTCCTCAAGTAGGTAAATGATAAAAACAGAATTTTTGATGTGGAATGCTACCTAACATAATTTTCAATGTAATTCTCTTTATTGTTGCATGAATGTTCAGATCCAAAAGATTCAAGATAAAAGTTTAATATTGACATAAAAATAGTAATACTTCAAGCATGCTAACCAAGCAATTATGTCTTATCAAAATAACATAGCCAAAGAAAGCTTATCCCTACAAAATCATATAGTTTGGCCATGCTTCATTTTCGTCACACAAAATGCTCCCATCATGCATAACCCCGATGACAAGCCGAGCAATTGGTTCATACCTTTAAACGTGCTTCAGCCTTTTCAACCCTTACACAATACATGAGCGCAAGCCATGGATATAGCACTATGGGTGGAGTAGAGTATTGTGATAGGGGTTTATGTGAGAAGACAAAAAGGAGAAAGTCTCACATTGACGCGGCTAATCAACGGGCTATGGAGATGCCCATCGATTGATGTCAATGCGAGGAGTAGGGATTGCCATGCAACGGATGCACTAGAGCTATAAGTGTGTGAAAGCTCATCAAAATAAACTAAGTGGGTGTGCATCCAACTTGCTTGATCACGAAGACCTAGGGAATTTTGAGGAAGCCCATCATTGGAATATACAAGCCAAGTTCTATAATGAAAAATTCCCACTAGTATATGAAAGTGACAAAACAAGAAACTCTCTATCATGAAGATCATGGTGCTATTTTGAAGCGCAAGTGTGGAAAAAGGATAGTTACATTGTCCCTTCTCTCTTTTTCTCTCATTTTTTTTGGGATTCTTTGGCCTCTTTCTTTTATTTGGGCTTCTTTGGCCTCTTTTATTTACTTATTTATTTATAGTCCGGAGTCTCATCCCGACTTGTGGTGGAATCGTAGTCTCCATCATCCTTTCCTCACATGGGACAATGCTCTAATAATGAAAATCATCACACTTTTATTTACTTACAACTCAAGAATTACAACTCGATACTTAGAACAAAATATGACTCTATGTGAATGCCTCCGGCGGTGTACCAGGATATGCAATGAATCAAGAGTGACATGTATGAAAGAATTATAAAGGTGGCTTTGCCACAAATACGATGTCAACTACATGATCATGCAAAGCAATATGACAATGATGGAGCGTGTCATAATAAATGGAACGGTGGAAAGTTGCATGGCAATATATCTCGGAATGGCTATGGAAATGCCATAATAGGTAGATATGGTGGCTGTCGGCATTCTGGGAATGGGGGTACCCAGACTTGCCTGCCTGCGGCCTGCGGCGTGGCTCAAGGAGTGGCCTAGTACGGACCATCTTCATCAACACAAGCTCAAGACCCTCGCGAGGGGCCAAGCCTCGCGGGGCGGACGATAGGAAGCTTCCTCAGGCACGGCCTCATCAGGCTGGCTCGCAAGGAGGTGGAGAGATCAAGGCGGGGCACCTCACGAGGTGCCCGTGACGCAAGCCATGACGACCGAGGGCGCCAGGCGGGCGCCAGCCCGCGCAGTGTCCTCATTTCCCCTTTGGTGCAACGGAGGCAAGCGCAGGCCAAGGCATCAGGCAAAGGCAACCATTTCGGTGCAACAAGACCAAGACCAGCAGAACGGTAGGAAGGAGGTCATCATGGAGCCCAAGCCGGCGTCACCGTCAGAGTCTTTGGCAGGCGAGGACCAACTTTAGTCAGCATAAGTGTACTAGATGTTCCCCTTCAAAATGGCCAATTGTTGGCGCCCTTCCCGCTCAATATTTGGGGAGAGGCCCAGGGCCTCCGCCTATAAATAGGACCAGCCATCCACAAGGCAGAGGATCGGCACCTAGGGAGAGAGAAAGAGAGGCGATCGAACTCACCCAAGCAGTTCGTCGCATCAGCTCAAGAACAGCCCCTCGCGAGGCTATTCTCCTTTGTATTGTTCATCATCCCTCGAGGCAATCCACCACACCACAAACTGGAGTAGGGTATTACACCACAATGGTGGCCTGAACCAGTATAAACCTCGTGTCCCTTGTGTTGTTCTTTGTGTAGTTTAGATCCTTGCGAGGCGACGAGACATAGGTAGGTTGGAGGTGCGATCTCCGCGCGCACCCCAGTGTTCGAACCTAGAGGGTCTGCCGGAACCCGAAATTCGACATTTGGCGCGCCAGGTAGGGGTGCGCCGGAGCTTTCCCTTCTACCGACCCGCTCTCCGCCAATATCGTGATTCGCCCTATGATGAGCAACGCTGCCCGCCCGGTCTCGGCGCCAGTGCCAGGGCGGGGCTCGAGCCTTGGCCCCACTTTGCGGCAGTGCGATGGCGAACAAGTTCAAGCCGGAGATGCCACCGCGCTACGACGGCATGACCGGTCCGCTGGCCTTCCTGCTGGCGTACGAGGGGCCCATCATCGAAGCCGGGGGCGATGACAGGGTCATGGCTAACTAGTTTCCCATGGCCCTCACCGGCGTCCCGCGCATGTGGCTGCTCCACCTGCCAGCGGCTTCCGTGGCCTCTTGGGGGGAGCTGCGCGGCCTCTTCCTCACTCAGCACGCTGCACTGGCGCCCCCGGTCGTCGCAGCTCTCCTGGGCAGCTCGCAGGCGCCATCTTCAGGCCACCACATCAAGCCATTCGTCCGCCAGATCGGCGCTGCTTCCGCGCAGCATGGGGCTCCTCCGGGTCGGTCGGCGCCCAAGGCTGATCTGGCCTTCAGCTCGGATGATCACCCCTCCAACTCAGCCTGCTCAGGCGCGCTCCCAATGCTGTGCACCCCCACCATCTGCCAGGTGGCCGTCACTAGGACTCTCATCGACGCGGCGCAGGCCTCAGCGTGCTCTTGGTTGAAGCCTTCAGCCTCCTCCATTGTAACGCCCCCGATGCGGCTATATCTCCCACGTGTCGAGGCACGACTTAGAGGCATAACCGCATTGAAAGCAATGTCGCAAGTGAGGTAATCTTCACACAACCCATGTAATAGTTAAGGGAAAGATACATAGTTGGCTTACAATCGCCACGCCACACAAGACATAATTAAACATACATCATTCGAGTACACTCAAGGTCCGACTACGGAACCAAAATAAAGAAGATACCCCAAATGCTAACACAGATCCCCGAATCGCCCCAACCGGGCACCACTATCGATCATCCGAAACGACATAGTAACGACCACGCCTCGTCGAACTCCCACTTGAGCTCGGTGGAATCATCCGCACCGCCTCATCGGAACTCGCAACTGTTTTGAAGTATCTGTGAGTCACGGGACTCAGCAATCTCACACCCGAGATCAAGACTATTTAAGCTTTAGGGAGGACATAGTATTAAAGTGGAGCTGCAGCAAGTTTACTAGCATATATGGTGGCTATTTCGCAAAAGAGAGCGAGAAGAGAAGCAAAGCACGGTCGTGAAACTAGTAGTGATCAAGAAGTGATCCTGAACTACTTACGCCGACATAACTCCAACATCGTGTTCACTTCCCGGACTCCGCCGAGAAGAGACCATCACGGTAACACACGCGTTGATGTGTATTTTATTTGAGGTCAACTTTGGGTTTTCTACAACCGACATTAACAAATTCCCATCTGCCTCATAACCCATGGCACGGCTTTGAAAGATATTACCCGCAGGGTGTCCCAACTTAGCCCATTATAAGCTCTCACGGTCAACGAAGGATTATTCCTTCTACCGGAAGACCCGATCAATCTCGAATCCCGGACTACAAGACATTTCGACAAAGAACAAAACAAGACCAGCAAAGCCACCCGAATGTGCCGACAAATCCCGATAGGAGCTGCACATATCTCGTTCTCAGGCACACCGGATGGGCAAGACGTCGGTTGGCATAAACCTCGATTGCCTGTGGGGCGCCGGACATCGCCCAGGTTGGACCAGCAATCGAAGGAGAACTGGCCCGGGGGTTTAAAATAAAGATGACCCTCGGGCTCGCGAAAACCCGGGGGAAAAGGCTTAGGTGGCAAATGGTAAAACCAATGTTGGGCCTTGCTGGACAAGTCTTATTCAAAGTGAACTGTCAAGGGGGTCCCATAAATCACCCAACCGTGTAAGGAACGCAAAATCAAGGAACATAACACCGGTATGACGGAAAACTAGGGTGGCAAGAGTGGAACAAAACACCAGGCATAAGGCCGAGCCTTCCACCCTTTACCAAGTATATAGATGTGTTAATCATAGCAGATATATATATATTGTGATATCCCCAACAAGTAAACATGTTCCAATAAGGAACAACATCTCCATGTTCCAACAAGGAACAAACTTCAGCTTCACCTGCAACTAACAACGCTATAAGAGGGGCTGAGCGAAGCGGTAACATAGCCAATCAACGGTTTGCTAGGAAAGGATGGTTAGAGCTGACATGGCAATATGGGTGGCATGATATAGCAAGTGGTAGGCATCGCAGCATAGGCATAGCAAAAGAGCGAGCAACTAGCATAACAAAGATAGAAGTGATTTCGAGGGTATGATCATCTTGCCGCAATGTTCTCGAGTTGTCGAAAGCCCGATCCTCAAAACGTTCTCAACAGGTTCCTCGCTCACGCACTCGCCTCCGGCTCTACCCAAAGCAACAACAAAACAAGGAACCACAATAAATCACGGTACAATGCACAATCAACATGATGCAAAACAAGACATGAATATGCGGGATGTGATATGCAAAGCGATATGCGCCCGGAAGGTAATGAAAGACTAGGCATCATCTTGGCAAACCAAGCATGCCATCGGAAAGATGAGATGATTTCGTTAGAAATCGATATAGAGATCACCGGAAACGGATGCACGGATTGGATATGGTGGGCAAAACAAGAAGGGTGAGAAAAACTACATAACAGCATGATGAACAAAGCCATGCATGTGTGCAAACTACCTCATAGCAAGATTCAAAAAAATATGCCCATGAAAGACAACACATAACCATGATGCAAAAAGACATGATCACAAACTTGCTCAAATGCAAAAACTATTGCCACCACTGAGTTGGTGGGATTTTTCTACCCCAAAAACATATATAATATGTTAGGGTTGCAGTAGAGAAATCATCCCAAAAGCATTAAGTTAAAACCTGCCTAATATGGAAGTTGACAGAATTGGCAATTTCCAGATTTGGAAATGTCCAGAATTGGACATGCCTAAAACGGACAGGGGAGCAAACCAGAAATGGAAACGTGGGGGTAAAAGAAATAAAACTGCATATGGGGGAGGCGCTGAGAGGCTGACAGGATGGCCCCACTGTCATAGAGACAGGGGCGAAATGGCATAAAAAGAGGGGAAGAAATCCAGCCTCGGGGGGATTCGAGCCCGGTCTCCCGGTGGAAACCTGCCCTCGCTACCACTGGGCTGAAAGGGCGGCGATCGACAGAGGAAGGGCCTCGGCCCTCTACTACTATTGCTGCAGAGGAGACGACGGAGGAAAGCGAAACAGAAAAAAAAAGGGGAGGGCGCTACTGGGGTTCGAACCTGTGTCGCCATGCGTGAGAGAGCTGGGGTCAACCAGCTCGGCTAGGGAAGGGGAGTCGGTAGAATCGGAGATGCTAGCTACTTGACCAAACCTACCAGGCCGGACCCAAAACAGAAACGGGACGCCGACTCCGGCGAGGCCAACTGCGCCTACGGTGGCCTGTTCCCTTGGACACGACGGGCACGCACGAGGGGGGCACCACGGGATCTTGAGGGGGCAAGCCCGAGCGGGAATCGTGGCATCTACGCACGCGCCCAAAACAAACTGAACCCAACAACTACAACGCGCCGGAGCACGCCGAGCGCGGCAAGGACACGACCCGGCGCCTACTCTATGGAGAACTAGCGACGACAAGAAGGAGCAGGGAGGAAGTGGGGCATACCTCCTTACCCTAGGACAAGAATTCGGCGACGGAGACGGGCTGACGGCGACGAGATCGTGCTCTGAATCTTCGCCGGGAACCTGACCGAGAAGAAAACCGAAGCAGGGCGTCGTCGAACTTGGCGATCCTGGCCCCCGTAGTCGACGTCGTGGACGAAGACGACGACGAGGAAGGAGATGGACACGGTGCGGCTGGTTGGGGTGGCCGGAGAGCACGCCGGCGGCGAGGCCACGCTCCCAGATGCGCTCGGGAACGAGCGGGGCGGCGAACTTGGGTGGTCTCTTACCTGGCGGCGGCGGCGAGAGGGAGAGGGAAACCCTAGGGTGCGGCTGGCCACGCGAGAGGGGATAAGTAGGGCTAGGGCGACGGGGCGAGCTCACGCTCCCTCGTGCTCCGGGGTCCCCATGGCGATGGCGAGAGGAGGGGGAAAGGTGGGTGAAAAGCACAGTAACGACGCTGCCAGGCGGGGCCGGCGCGTCCACGTGGACGGGGTCCAGCGGGGGTAAGGGGAGCTGCGGGTGCGCGAAGGCAGGAGGAGAGAGCGAGCGGGCTGGCGCGCCTGCTCTCTGGGCTGCGGGGCTGAGGGGAAACTGGGCCGGCTCGGGGAGGCCGGGGGCCCAGGTGGAGAGGGAAACGCTGGGCTGCCCTGCTGCTGCTGCTTCCTTTTCTCTTTTCCCTTTTAAAAATAAGAAGGAAGAGAAAAGAAAGTGCAGAAAGAAAAGAAAAGAGTTTGAGTGAAAGGAAAATATCCCCACACTCCTCGAATTCTCCACAATTTTAATAAATTGTAATGGACATTTTAGAGGTAGAAAATAATGCAAGTTTGGAAATACTTCAAACTTGTGCCATTTTGAACCTGACCATAACAACTTCAAAAGAGGAGAATTTTGCAGAGAGTTTTAGAGCAAAGAGCAAGATTTTCAGGGAGAAGAAGAACATTAATTGAGAGAGGGAATTATAGCACTTGAAAAGGAAAGAGGTAGAAGGAAGGAGGAGATGGTAATGCAAGATGAGAATGGCACATGCAACCACATGACATGCAAGGGAAAACCACAACCATATGACATGCAAGAGAACACCACAATCACATGATAAGAAGGGAATGCAAGATGACCAGAGGCACAAATGCAATATGGCAAAAGGAGCAAAACAAAGAAAAGAGAAAACCCACATAACCAAACAACATGAGGCCAAACATGACAAGAACCCACAAGAAATGGATGAGGTCAAATTGATATATTGCCCAAAAAGGGGAAGTTTACATCCAGGGTGTTACATCCATGTACCGCCGGAGCGGCTTCAGCCCAGCAGGCCCTTCTTAGGCGTCGGAGGCGGTTCCGCCGGCTCCCTGGGGCAGATCCGTCTTCCGGTGACCTTCGGCACCTACGACAACTTCCGCACGGAGCTAATCGACTTCGACATCGCCCCCATCAGCCTCCCATACAACGCCATCCTCGGCTACCCAGCACTAGCCCGATTCATGGCCGCGACTCACCCAGCGTACAACCTCATGAAGATGCCCGGGAGCAGCGGCGTCCTCACCGTATCCGGAGACACCGGGGATGCGTTGCAAGTGCTCAAGCTCGTCTTCAAGACTGCGGCGGCGGCGCAGCCCGCCGACTCAGACGCCCCTGAGCCCAAGGGGGCTGCACCGGCCAAGAAGAAGCAGCTATTCACCCAAGACAAGGCAGAAACTAAGCAGATACTGGTCGACGAGGACGGATCCACTAATGCCACTTTCACCATAGGCGCCAACCTCGAGCCCGAGCAGTATGAGGCCCTGATCAAGTTCCTACGCGCGAACAAGAAGGTGTTCGCATGGGAACCTGATCAGCTGGCAGGGGTTCCAAGGGGCGTAATTGAGCACCACCTCAACGTGTGCCCCAACATGCGCCCCATGAAGCAGAAAGCGAGACGGCAGTCCACTGAGAAGCAGGCTTTCATCGTCCAAGAGACCCGCAAGCTAGAGGCGGCAGGGGTCATTTGCGAGGTCCGATACCCAGATTGGTTGGCTAACCCGGTTGTCGTGCCAAAGAAAGGGGGAAGGAACGCATGTGTGTCGACTTCACCAACCTCAACAAAGCCTGCCCGCAGGATCCATTCCCGCTCCCTCGTATCGATTAGATCGTCGACTCCACCGCCGAGTGCGACCTGTTATGTTTCTTGGATGCCTTCTTTGGCTATCACCAGATCAAGATGGCGATAGAAGACGTGGAGAAAACGGCTTTCCTGACCCCGTGTGGAGTGTACTGCTATACATGCATGCCGTTTGGGCTGCGCAACGCAGGAGCGACCTTTCAGCGGCTGATGCACATCGCCTTGGGTCGGCAGCTCGGGAGGAATGCTGAGGCTTACGTTGATGACATTGTGGTGAAGTCTTGGGAGGCAAGAACCCTGATACAAGACTTGGAGGAAACCTTCGCGAGCCTCAACGCAGTGGACCTGCGGCTCAACCCGGAGAAGTGTGTGTTTAGAGTCCCTCGGCAAGCTCGGGCTTCCTCGTGTCCCACCGGGCATCGAGGCCAACCTGAAAAGGTCAAAGCAGTCGAGGACATGAGCCCGCCGAAGACCCTCAGAGAGATGCAGAAGCTCACTGGGCGCGTGACCGCACTAGGACGCTTCATCTCCAAGTTGGGGGAACGAGCACTGCCCTTCTTCAAGCTGATGAAGAAAAAGGGCCCCTTTGAATGGACTGAAGAAGCCGACAAGGCGTTCTAGGATCTCAAAAGGTACTTAACCAGCCCTCCGGTAATGGTGGCTCTGCGCCCTCAAGAGCCCCTGGTGCTCTACCTTGCAGCCACCCCCTACTCTGCCAGCGCAGCCCTGGTGGCGGTTAGGGAGGAGCGTTGGACCAAAGCATGCAATCGCCGGGTCAAGGTGAAGCAGGATCAAAGGGGCCTCACAGAGACCACTACCACAACCGAGAAGGATCAGCCGCCGCAGGGAAGCGCACTCGGAACAGAAGAGGCCCCTCCCCCAGGCGACCAGCCGCTGGGGGCTCCACTGTCTCAGGAGGCGCCACGGCCTCCGGAGGATGCTAGCAGCACCAGCACTCCCAACCTTGTCGAACACCCTGTGTACTTCGTCAGCACAGTGTTGCGGGACGTGAGGGCGCGGTACCCCATGCCCCAGAAACTCCTCCTCGCGCTATTGGTAGCCTCGCGCAAGCTGCGGCACTATTTTCAGGGCCATCCCATTAAGGTCGTCTCAGCGTACCCCTTGGGAAGGGTGCTCAGGAGCCCCAACTCGGCTGGGAGAGTCGCTGAGTGGAACATCGAGCTGCAAGCGTTTCAGCTAGAATTCAGCACAACCAGAGTCATCAAGGGGGCCACGCTAGCGGACTTCATGGCGGAATGGGCGGAGGCGCCGGGCCTCAAGGCTGATGAGGATCGATCCCTCTCCCCGGGAAGCGAGGCGCTGGATGGTTCGGTCATGTACTTTGACGGGGCGTTCTCCCGACACGGCGCGGGGGCTGGCGTGGTGCTCATATCTCCCACTCAAGATAATCTCTACTACGCCGTGCAACTCTGTTTCCAGCACGGAGAAAAGGTCTCCAACAACATGGCAGAATACGAAGGCCTGATAGTAGGCCTGAAAGCCGCAGTCGCCCTGGGGGTGAAGCGCCTTACCGTCAAGGGTGATTCACAACTCCTCGTCAACTTCTCCAACAAAGTATACGAGCCGAGGGATGAGCACATGGAAGCCTACCTCACGGAGGTCCGCAGGATGGAGAAGCAGTTCTGGGGACTGGAATTGCAGCATGTGCCTCGCGGCACCAATCAAGAGGTTGATGACATCGCCAAACGGGCATCCAAGCGACTACCTCAGGAGCCTGGTGTCTTCGAGGAGCGGCTCTTCAAGCCCCCAGCGACGCCATCACTGTCAAGCACGGTGCAGCCTCGGGAAGAGCTCCCCCAGCCACCTGCCTCGGGAGCCCCGGTCTGCGGCCCAGCCTCAGGAGCGCGTCTGCTCCTGGCGCTGGAGCCTCAGGAGGGGTGCTGGATCACAGAGCTCAGGAGTTACCTGACGCAAGGGACCTTGCCAGAAAAGGAGGAGGAAGTGGAGCGTGTGGCGCGGCAGGCCACGGCGTACTGCATCAGGGATGGAGAGCTCTACCGGAGACGACCGAATGATGTGTCCCTACATTGCATTTCCAGGGAGCAAGGGAGGGAGCTGCTGGCAGACATACACGGTGGAGACTGTGGGCATCATTCGTCATCACGGACCCTCGTTGGCAAGGCGTTCCGCAGCGGGTTCTATTGGCCCACTGCGCTCAATGATGCCGTGGAACTGGTGAAAGCTTGCGAGGCCTGCCAATTCCATGCCAAGCAGATCCATCAGCCGGCGGGAGGTCTGCAAACTATACCCCTCTCGTGGTCGTTCGCAGTCTGGGGGCTGGATATCCTGGGCCCGTTCCCTCGGGCGCCGGGAGGCTATCTCTACCTCTACATCGCCGTGGACAAGTTCACCAAGTGGGCTGAAGTGGAAGCCGTCCGCACCATCCCGCACGTTCCGCGGTCAAGTTCATCAAGGGCATTATGAGCCGGTTCGGGGTGCCGAACCGCATAATCACCGACAATGGTTCGCAGTTCACCAGTAACCTCTTCAAAACATATTGTGCTAACCTTGGGACGCAGGTATGCTACGCTTCGGTAGCACACCCGCGGAGCAACGGTCAGGACGAGTGGGCCAATGCAGAGGTCCTGAGGGGCCTCAAAACCAGGACCTTCAAGAATAAGCTGGAAGCCTGCGGCAGGGGCTGGTACGATGAGCTTCAGTCTGTGCTATGGTCCATCCGCATGACCGCGACCAAGCCGACTGGCGAGACCCAGTTCTTCCTGGTTTATGGAGCTGAAGCGGTCCTCCCTCACGAGGTCAGACGTCGTTCCGCACGGTTCCTGGCATTCGATGAGGCGCAGCAGGACGCCATGCGGGGGACGGACCTCGTGCTGGGGGAGGAGCATCGTCGAGAAGCCGCGCTACGAGTAGCAAGGTACCAACAAGCACTGCGGTGATACCACTGCCTCAACATTCGCCCCAGGACTCTTGAGGTAGGGTTTCTCGTGCTCAGACGGGTTCTCTCCAGGGAGGGATTGCATAAGATCTCTCCCTTGTGGGAGGGCCCGTTCAAGGTTGTTCATGTTTCCAGGCCCGGTTCCGCGCGCTTGGAGACTCAGGAGGGGGTGCCCGTCCAGAACGCGTGGAACATCCAGCATCTTCGAAGGTTTTACCCCTGAAAAGGCCCGATGCCTGTGAAGAAGGCGAATGCCTGTGAAGTTGTCACGTTTTGGAAAAGGCCCGGTGCCTGTGAAGTTGTCGCGTTTCGGAAAAGGCCCGGTGCCTGTGAAGAAGGCGAATGCATGTGAAGTTGTCGCGTTTTGGAAAAGGCCCGGTGCCTGTGAAGAAGGCGAATTCCTGTGAAGTTGTCGCGTTTCAGAAAAGGCCCGGTGCCTGTGAAGAAGGCGAATGCCTGTGAAGCTACTGCGATTGGGAAAAGGCCTGGTGCCTGTGAAGAAGGGAAATGCCTGTGAAGCTCACCGCCCGTGACACTCTCACGTAATATTGAGTGGGGTTGTACACGCCCCGGAGTCTCCGGAGTGCTGCCCTCGGGCCTCGGGGGCTCCCGCCCACGCCCAGTGGCAGCACTTAGCCCCGCGCTGGTGAGAAGACGTCGAAGACTAGATTAGGTGCCGGACACGGCTTCTTTCATTTGCTTTCTGCAGTTGGCTTGTTCATTCCCATTTGAAGTTTTACTGAAGTTTTTGCCGTCTTTGGCTTGTGACTCTCTGCCTTTTTCGCTCTCCTGCCTCGATTTCTTTCGCGCAAGTCTCGCGAGGGAGCGGCACGGGCACCCTCGCGAGTGTTTTCTGCCCCTGTCGTCTGAGGCTTTCCAAGCCGGGTCTGCTACGGGAGCACCCCTCCCAGTCCGTGCCCCATGGGCACCGAGACGCGAACATAGGGCCTAGGTCGGTCGCCTCCGCAACTGAGGCTGGAAGCTACCTCCCCTGACTAACCTTTGCAGGACATGAAGCGTTCGACGAGGCCTCGGCCTCGGGAAGCGAAGACCATGACATGTCCCCCCGAGCTAAGTAATTTCTATGCGCAGGCGTGTGGCACAAAGGCATAATACAGAAATAGCGGAAATAGTACGACAATTAACAGCAACAGTCCAAGCACACCCCCGCAGGGCCCTACACTACTGTCTCTTTGCGCAGGAAGGAAGGGGGGAAGGACAAAATAGGCGCGACTCGTTTGGCACCAACTCACGGCGAAGGCTTGTACCGCCTACGGAGCTCAGGCGGACTCCCTTTCGTGCTTCACCGGGGTGCGACGGCGGGCAGACCCGCTACCTCCCTCCAGGTGGGCGCGGCGGCACGGAGGCTGGTCGCGACCACCACTGGAGGAGCTGTTGTCTGAAGGATAGCCGCCGAAGCTCGACGAGCCCCGTGCGCCGTCGACCACGCGCGCGCTGCCATCTTCATCCCGATCGTCGCCAGGGCTGGGCCCACGGTCGCGGTCGTCGTCCTCGGGGCAGCACCCGACGCGGCGACCGTCTTCCCCGAACACCCTCACGTAGAGGGTGGCATCGCCGTCGAACAAGTACAGGGTGCACCGCCGGCTTAGACCATGCGCGCGGGCAAACGTTTGCCAGCCGCGGGTCAGGGCCACGCTCTCGGTGGCGGAGACCTCCAGCGAAGCCCAGGAGGCCCGGCTGCAGCAACCGTCCGCCTAGAGCCAGAGGCCGCCCGGGGCACTGGCCAGAAGTTCACCTAAAAGGAAGCGGGGAAGCTCGAGCCAGGTGCTGGTCGGATCCAACGACCACACGACAAACTCCGGCAGCACCTCTGCCGAGTGGAAGCGCGGCCTAGGAGGTCGCGTGGTCGTAGCGCGCCCCCCATCAGCGGCCTGGCGCCTATCGCCACACAGGGGATCGCCTCCACGGCCGCGGGAAGCCGCTGCGCGAGCCACAGGGTGCTTGTGAGGACGGCCTCGACCGCGCTTGGCCGGGGGAGAGTCAGGCTCCACCTGGCGGGCTTTTCCCTTCTCCACGGCCGAGAACCTCTTCGACGGAGCCATGGAGAAGAGGCAGAAGCAGGAAGAGATGGGCTGGAAGAGCTCGCGCCGTTCCGTACTTATAGCCGGAGGAGGCCAATCGTCGGCCTCCACGATCGCAGGTAATCATGACCCGTTTCTACATGCAGGGACTTGTCAAGTCATGCGGTTGCCAAGGCATCGTGGGGAAGTGGAGAAGCCCACGACCAACCAATCGCCACGCGGCGCTCAAGGCCGCAGGCTGTTGGGGCCCGCGGCGCTTCGCACTTGCCCTTTCGCTTCTCTGCTAAGCCAAGTCCAGGCGCGCCTTGGGCCCGGGGGCTACTGTCGGTGTTCTGGGAACGGGGGTACCCAGACTTGCCTGCCTGCGGCCTACGGCGTGGCTCAAGGAGTGGCCCAGTACGGCCCATCTTCATCAACACAAGCTCAAGACTCTCACGAGGGGCCAAGCCTCGCGGGGCGGACGACAGGAAGCTTCCTCAGGCACGGCCTCGTTAGACTGGCTCGCGAGGAGGCGGAGAGATCAAGGCGGGGTACCTCACGAGGTGCCCGTGACGCAAGCCATGACGACCGAGGGCGCCAGGCGGGCGCCAGCCCGCGCAGTGTCCTCATTTCCCCTTTGGTGCAAAGGAGGCAAGCGCAGGCCAAGGCATCAGGAAAAGGCAACCATTTCGGTGCAACAAGACCAAGACTAGCAGAACTGCAGGAAGGAGGTCATCATGGAGCCCAAGCCGGTGTCACCGTCAGATTCTTTGGCAGGCGAGGACCAACTTTAGTCAGGATAAGTGTACTAGATGTTCCCCTTCAAAATGGCCAATTGTTGGCGCCCTTCCCGCTCAATATTTGGGGAGAGGCCCAGGGCCTCCGCCTATAAATAGGACCAGCCACCCACAGGGCAGGGGATCGGCACCTAGGGAGAGAGAAAGAGAGGCGATCGAACTCACCCAAGCAGTTCGTCGCATCAGCTCAAGAACAGCCCCTCGCGAGGCTATTCTCCATTTGTATTGTTCATCATCAGCCCCTGAGGCAATCCACCACACCACAAATTGGAGTAGGGTATTACACCATAATGGTGGCCTGAACCAGTATAAACCTCGTGTCCCTTGTGTTGTTCTTTGTGTAGTTTAGATCCTTGCGAGGCGACGAGACGTAGGTAGGTTGGAGGTGCGATCTCCACGCGCACCCGAGAGTTCGAACCTAGAGGGTCTGCCGGAACCCGAAATCCGACATTTGCTGTTTTGAGGAAGATATAAGGAGGCTTATGTGTGATAGAGCGTATCATATCACGGGGTTTGGATGCACCGGAGAAGTTTGCACCAACTCTCAAGGTGAGAAAGGGCAATGCCCGGCACAGTAGAGGCTAGCAAATTGCGGAAAGGTAAGAGTGTGTGTAATCCATGGACTCACACTAGTCATAAAGAACTCATATACTTATTGCAACAGTTTATTATCCCTCGAAGCAAAGTACTACTACGCATGCCCCTAGAGGGATAGATTGGTAGGAAAAGACCATCGCTCGTCCCCGACCGCCACTCATATGGAAAGCAATCAAAGAACACCCCATGCTTCAAATTTGTCACACAACATTTACCATACGTGCATGCTACGGGACTTGCCAACCTTAACACAAGTATTTCTCAATTTCACAATTACCCAATTAGCATAACTCTAACATTACCACCTTTATATCTCAAAACCATTATCAAGTATCAAATTTATCATAGTATTTAATGCACTCTATATGAAAGTTTTTATTATACCCATCTTGGATGCCTATCATATTAGGACTAATTTTATATCCAAAGCAAATTACCATGTTGTTCTAAAGGACTCCCAAAATAATATAAGTGAAGCATGAGAGACCAATAATTTCTACAAAATAAAACCACCACCGTGCTCTAAAAAGGTATAAGTGAAGCACTAGAGCAAAATTATCTAGCTCAAAAGATATAAGTGAAGAACTAGGCAAAATTATCTAGCTCAAAAGATATAAGTGAAGCACATAGAGTATTTTAATAAATTCCGATTCATGTGTGTCTCTTCCAAAAGGTGTGTATAGCAAGGATGATTGTGGTAAACTAAAAAGAAAAGACTCAAATCATACAAGACGCTCCAAGCAAAACACATATCATGTGGTGAATAAAAATATAGCCTCAAGTAAAGTTACCGATAGAGCGAAGATTTAAAGAGGGATGCCTTCAGGGCATCCCCAAGCTTAGGCTTTTGGTTGTCCTTGAATTTTACCTTGGGGTACCTTGGGCATCCCCAAGCTTAGGCTCTTGCCACTCCTTGTTCCAAAATCCATCAAATCTTTACCCAAAAACTTGAAAACTTCACAACACAAAACTCAGAAAATCTCACGAGCTCCGTTAGCTTAAATAAAACAAACCACCACTTTAAGGTACTGTAATGAACTCATTCTTTATTTATATTGGTGTTAAACCTACTGTATTCTAACTTCTATGGTTCATACCCCCCCCCCTCGATACTAGCCATAGATTCATCAAAATAAGCAAACAACACACGAAAAACAGAATCTGTCAAAAACAGAACAGCCTGTAGAAATCTGATTTGTTCGAATACTTCTGGAACTCCAAAAATTCTGAAAAACTGGGAACACCTGGATAATTTTTATATTGATCTACTGCAAAAAGAATTGGTATTTTATCATGTTCTGGTGAATTTTAACAATTATTTTTGTGAGCGTAAAGTTTCTGTATTTTTCAGCAAGATCAAACAATTATCACCCAAGAAGATCCTATTGGTTTTACTTGGCACAAACACTAATCAAAACATAAAACCACATCTAACCAGAGGCTAGATGAAATATTGATTACTAAACAAGAACAAAAAGTAAGGAATAAAAATAAAATTGGGTTGCCTCCCAACAAGCGCTATCGTTTAACGCCCCTAGCTAGGCACAAAGGCAAGAATAGATCTAGGTATTATCATCTTTGGTAGGCAATTCTTCAATAGAACACTTATAACCCTTACGAGTTTACTTCTTTTTATTAATGATCAAACACCTAGGCAAGAAATCAAGAAATTCATTGGTAGCAAAAGGTTCCTTAATGATAACGAAAAAGTTTGGGTGAACACTTATTGATTTGAGATCCGCATTTTCCTTACTAGAAGATTCACCCTTATTTTTAGGAACATACATAAATTTGGCAACTTTGGTAGTAGGAGGATTCAAAGTGTTTCTTACGGCAGAAAAGGCAGACCCTAAATTGGTAATAATATCCTCAAGTTTATCAATTCTAGTGGAATCTTGGTCTATATTTTCATTAACTATGGGTTCTTTTTCTTGAAAAAAAACCAGACTAACTCCTACCTTAGATCCATATTGGGTAATTTGGTTGTGGATCTTTTTATCCAAATTCTCAATCAACTCTACAGTGGCAACTTTATTTTCGATAATTTCAAGCCTTTGCATCACATGTTCCAAAGTTAAAATAGTTCCATTGACCAAAAGAGGTGTTGGGCCAAAAAAAAATCTAACATAGCATTATAAGAATCAAAAGTATGGCTACCCAAGAAATTCCCTCCGGTAATGGTATCAAGAATATATCTGTTGCAAGGAGTGATGCCTACATAAAAATTGTGAAGAAGAATGGAAGTAGATTGCTTCCTAGTGGATCTATTCTGAGCATTGCAAATTCTATACCAAGCATCTTTTAGATTTTCTCCCTCCCTTTGTTTAAAATTAAGAACTTCATGATCGGGAGTGCTAACAATGATAGAAGGACTAACCATAACGGCAGCACAAATGATCTAACACACGGACACACAAGAAGCAAGCGGAAAGAAGAAAAGGGCGAATAAAACGGCAAGGGTGAAGTGGGGGAGAGGAAAACAAGAGGCAAATGGAAAATAATGTAACGCGAGGGATAAGAGTTTGTGATGGGTACTTGGTATGTCTTGACTTGTGCGTAGATCTCCCCGGCAACGGCACCAGAAATCCTTCTTGCTACCTCTTGAGCATGCGTTGGTTTTCCCTTGAAGAGGAAAGGGTGATGCAGCAAAGTAGCGTAAGTATTTCCCTCAGTTTTTGAGAACCAAGGTATCAATCTAGTAGGAGACTACACGCAAATCCCTAGTACCTGCACAAACAATTAAGAACCTTGCAACCAACGCGATAAAGGGGTTGTCAATCCCTTCACGGCCACTTGCAAAAGTGAGATCTGATAGAGATAATAAGATAAATATTTTTGGTATTTTTGTGGTATAGATTGGAAATAAAGATTGCAAAATAAACGACGACAGAAATAGCTAGTTGACGGGAATATGATGGAAAATAGACCCGAGTGCATAGGCTTCACTAGTGGCTTCCCTCAAGATATCATATTTTACGGTGGGTGAACAAATTACTGTCGAGCAATTGATAGAAAAGCGCGTAGTTATGAGAATATCTAGGAATGATCACGAACATAGGCATCACGTCCGTGTCAAGTAGACCGAAACGATTCTGCATCTACTACTATTACTCCACTCATCGATCGCTGTCCAGCATGCATCTAGAGTATTAAGTTCATAAGAACAGAGTAATGCATTAGGCAAGATGACATGATGTAGAGGGATAAACTCAAGCAATATGATATAAACCCCATCTTTTTATCATCGATGGCAACAATACAATACGTGCCTTGTTGCCCCTGCTGTCACTGGGAAAGGACACCGCAAGATTGAACCCAAAGCTAAGCACTTCTCCCATTGCAAGAAAGATCAATCTAGTAGGCCAAACTAAATCGATAATTTGAAGAGACTTTCAAATATATCAAATCATGCATATAAGAATTCAGAGAAGAATCAAATATTGTTCATAGATAATCTTGATCATAAACCCACAATTCATTGGATCTCGACAAACACACCTCAAAAAGTATTACATCGAATATATCTCCAAGAAGATCGAGGAGAACTTTGTATTGAGATCCAAAGACAGAGAAGAAGCCATCTAGCTAATAACTATGGACTCGAAGGTCTGTGGTAAACTACTCACACATCATCGGAGAGGCTATGTTGTTGATGTAGAAGCCCTCTGTGATCGATTCCCCCTCTGGCGGAGCGCCGAAAAAGGCCCCAAGATGGGATCTCATGGGTACAGAAGGTTGCGGCGGTGGAAAAAGTGTTTTGTGGCTCCCTGGATATTTTCAGGGTATAAGAGTATATATAGGTGAAAGAAGTAGGTCGGTGGAGCTACGAGGGGCCAACGAGGGTGGGGGGCGCACCCTCCTGCCTCGTGGCCGCCTCGTGTCTTTCTTGACGTCCACTCCAAGTCTCGTGGATTGAGTTTGTTCCAAAAAAGATCCTCGCGAAGGTTTCATTCTGTTTGGATTCCGTTTGATATTCCTTTTCTGCGAAACAATGAAATAGGCAAAAAAACAGCAAATTGCACTGGACCTTAGTTTAATAGGTTAGTCCCAAAAATAAAATAAAAAGGTATATTAAAGCCCATTAAACATCCAAAACAAATAATATAATAGTATGGTGTCGGATTTCGGGTTTCGGCAGACCCTATAGGTTCAAACTCTGGGGTGCGCGCGGAGATCTCGCCCTCTACCTACCTGCACCTCGTCGCCTTGCTAGGATCTAAACTATGAAAGGAACAACACAAGAGACACAGGGTTTATACTGGTTCGGGCCACCATTGTGGTGTAACACCCTACTCCGGTGTGTGGTGTGGTGGATTGCCTCTTGGGCCGATGATGAACAATACAAGGAAGAACAGCCTCGCGAGGGTCTGTTCTTGGCTGGTGCGATGAACTTCTAGGGGGAGTTCAGTCGCTTCTCTCTCTCTCTCTCTCTGCGATTGATCTCTTGATGTGATCAAGCTCTCTCTACCCTGTGGGTGGCTAGTCCTATTTATTGGCAGAGGCCCTGGGCCTCTTCCCAAATATTGAGTGGGAAGGGCGCCAACAATTGGCCATTTTGAAGGGGAACATCTAGCACACTTATCGACTAAAGTTGGTCCTCGCTTTGTCAAAGGCTCGTGGTGGCCGGCTTGGGCTCCATGATGACTTCCTTCCTGCCGTTGCGACGATCTTGGTCTTGTTGCACCGAAACGAATGCCTTTGCTTGATGCTCTCGCCTGTGCTTGCCCCCTTTGCACCAAAGAGGAAAGGGGGACACTGCGCGGGCTGGCGCCCGCCTGGCTCCCTTGGTCGTCACGACTTGCGTCATGGGCACCTCGTGAGGTACCCCGCCTTGATCTCTCTGCCTCCTCGCGAGCCAGCCTGACGAGGCCGTGCCTGAGGAAGCTTCCCATCGTCCGCCTCACGAGGCTTGGCCCCTCGCGAGGGTCTTGAGCTTGTGCTGATGAAGATGGGTCGTGCTGGGCCACCCCTTGAGCCACGCCGCAGGCCGCAGGCAGGCAAGTCTGGGTACCCCCGTTCCCGTAACATGTGAGAGCCCTGAGCCCAAGGCGCGCCTGGACATGGCTGAGCAGAGAAGCGAAGGGGCGAGTGCGTAGCGCCGCAGGCCCTAACAGCCTGCGGCCTTGGGCGCCGCTGGCGGTTGATTGGACGTGGGCGCCCATGCTTCCCCACGACGCCTTGGCAACTGCATGAATTGACAAGTCCCTGCATGCAAAGCGGGTCATGATTACCTGCGATCGTGGAGGTCGACGGTTGGCCTTCCCCGGCTATAAGTACGGAACGTTGCGTGCCCTTCTAGTCCATCTCTTCTTGCTTCTCCTTCTTCCCCGTCCTTGCTCCCCTTTGCGGCAATGGCTCCGATCCGCCGGTTTTCTGATGAAGAGAAGGGAAAGGCTCCCCGAGAGGGTCCCGACCGGCTTCCGCCGAAGAAACGGCTAGCCCTATGCCGTCGAGATGAGGGCGCCCGGCAGGAGGTGTCGAGGCCCTGGTGCGAGCGGCCGCCGCCAGGGTTCCCGCTACCCTTGTACGCCCATATTGAGGGCCCTGAAGGAGTTGACGCCGAGCGCCATGGACGACGCCGCCGTCGGCGTCGGCGGGTCACGGTGGTGCGCGTTGTCCCTCCTGGAGTCCATGCCGAGGGCTCCTCCCGAGAGTTTGTGCTCCACTCTGCCATGCCTCCTCAGTCTTGGATCCGCCTTCCTCCCTCCTTCGCCTTCGTGATGCCGCAGGGGGGATATTTGGAGCTCTGGTTGCAGCACGCCGGCTGCAACACCCTCGCGACCGAAGCGGAGGTCGCGGTCGTCGCTCCGGGCAAGGTCTTCATGACTCGAGGCTGGGGCGAGATCGCCCGGGTCTGAAGGACGAGGGGCGTGAAAGCACAAGTGCTCCCTAGGTGGTTTTGGTAATTAATGACAACATATCTCTTGTTGGACTAACACTTTTATCTAGTATGTTTCAGATAAGTTCAACAATGGAGTGGCATGGACTAAAGGATGTGGGAACTCCTTCAAGATGCTAAGGACAAAGGATTGGCTAAAGCTTCAAGCTCAAGACTCTTCATTTTACATTTTAGTGATCCAAGATCACATTGAGTCTATAGGAAAAGCCAATACTATCAAGGAGGGATGAGGTGTTGCTTAATGAGCCTCTTGCTTCATGTGCTTAGTGATATGCTCCAAATACACTCAACTACTTTACCACTTCCACACATATGTCCTAAACCTAAAGTCAAACTCGGCCCCACTGATTCTTTCTATCCGGCGCCATCGAGTTTGGATGTCTTAGCCACTGCCACAAACCCTAGGCAAATCGGTCTCACCGATAGGGATCTCGGTCTCACCGAGATGGGCTTGTAATCTCTCTATGTATGTTCATTATCAAAATCGGTCTCACCGAGTTTGAGCAATCGGTACTACCGAGATTACAATGCAAACTCTCTGGTTAACTTATTATCAAAATCGGTCCCACCGAGTTTGATAATCGGTCAAACCGAGTCTGCCTGACTAACTCTCTGGAAAGCTTATTACCAAAATCGGTCCCACCGAGTTTGTGTAATCGGTCTTACCGAGATTACGTTATGCCCTAACCCTAACCGAATCGGCCCCATCGAGTTGCATTCAGGTCCCACCGAAAACCCTAACGGTCACATTATTTGCTAAATCGGTCTGGCCGAGTTTAAAGATTCAGTCCCATCGAGTTTGGTAGATTGTGTGTAACGGTTAGATTTTGTGTGGAGGCTATATATACCCCTCCACCTCCTCTTCATCCATGGAGAGAGCCATCAGAACGAATCTACACTTCCAGCATCCTATTTCTGAGAGAGAACTACCTACTCATGTGTTGAGGCCAAGATATTCCATTCCTACCATATGAATCTTGATCTCTAGCCTTCCCAAGTTGCTTTCCACTCAAACCCTCTTTCCACCAGATCCAAATCCTATGAGAGAGAGTTGAGTGTTGGGGAGACTATCATTTGAAGCACAAGAGCAAGGAGTTCATCATCAACACACCATTTGTTACTTCTTGGAGAGTGGTGTCTCCTAGATTGGCTAGGTGTCACTTGGGAGCCTCCGACAAGATTGTGGAGTTGAACCAAGGAGTTTGTAAGGGCAAGGAGATCGCCTACTTCGTGAAGATCTACCGCTAGTGAGGCAAGTCCTTCGTCGGCGACGGCCATGGTGGGATAGACAAGGTTGCTTCTTCGTGGATCCTTCGTGGGTGGAGCCCTCCATGGACTCGCGCAACCGTTACCCTTCGTGGGTTGAAGTCTCCATCAACGTGGATGTACGATAGCACCACCTATCGGGACCATGCCAAAAACATCCGTGTCTCCAAATTGTGTTTGAATCCTCCAATCCCTTCCCTTTACATTCTTGCAAGTTTCATGCTTTATTTTCCGCTGCTCATACACTCTTTGCATGCTTGCTTGCTATATGTTGTGAATGTTAAACTTGTGCCTAAACTCCACTCAAACTTTAAAGAAACTTAAAAACTGCAACTTTGGTACTTAGTGTCTAATCACCCCCCCTCTAGACACCTCTTCTCAAGGTCCTACAAGTTGTATCAGAGCTTTGGTCTCCATTGCCTTGGTTTAATCACCATTGGAGGAAGATGGATGAGTCTACTTTGGGGAGTCTTAGACATAGAGTGCCTATTCTTGATGGAGAGTATTTTCGTGAGTGAAAAAATGAGATGCTTGTTATTTTCAATCAATATCATTTTAACAAGTACATTGCTAGCCCTTGTGCACCTTATGTTGATCCTATGCATCCTACCCTTGATGAAGCTATTGACATGACTAGGAATCTTAGAACTGTTAATCTTATCACTAGAGGCTTGCCTAGAAACTTGATTAGAATCTTGCCTACTTTTGAGTGTGCCTACACTATATGGAAATTTCTAGAGGAACGATTTCCAGATTATTCCTTGAAATATCTAGATGAAATTCTTCATAAGTCTATTGCTTTGAGCAAAATGAATACTAGTGATCCTATGTTTGGTGATCTTCTATTTGAGCTTACAAACCTTATGCGTGCCAAAGGAAATGTTGGTATTATTAGTGACATTATTTCCGAAGCTATAAGAATTCATAGACAAGATTATTGTCAAACTCATTCTAATGAATCACCCTCTCTAGGATTTGATCCACCACATGACGATGTTGAACATGGATACTATGATGAGGATGATGATAGTGACTTCGATCTTGATGATGCAGAGACATCTTGGTCTTATGGCAAATCTTCGGGGAAATATGTCAGGAGGAAAGGAATGGGTTCTTGATAGTGGATGTACCAATCACATGACCGGAGATAAAGACATGTTTCGTGAGCTTGCTGAAAATAATGGTCCTCGAAAGTTTGTCACTTTCGGTGACAACTCAAAGGGTAAGGTGGTTGGCCTCGGTAAGGTGGCCATCTCACATGATAGCTCCATACAAAATGTTATGCTCGTTGAATCTCTTGGTTACAACTTACTTTCGATTATCTAGACTTGCTGATTTGGTTTCAATGTCCTATTTATCAAGTAGATTGCCAAGTGTTTCGTCGAGATAATCATAAAATGGTCTTTCTTGGTGTGCGAGAGGTGATCTATACATTGTTGATTTCACTAAAAGGCTCAACCTAAAACTTGCTTCATTGCTAAATCCTCAAAAGGCTGGTTATGGCATAGACGATTAGGTCATGTTGGTATGCAAAACCTTGACAAGCTTATTAAGGGAATCATATCCTTGGAGTTAATGATGTCATATTTGATAAGGATAGACTTTGCGGTGCTTGTCAAGCAGGTAAACAGGTTGGAGGAAGGCATCCGTGAAGAACATCATGACCACGAAGAGGCCACTCGAGCTACTTCACATGGATCTCTTTGGTCCCAACTCTTACAAGAGTCTCGGTGGAAATTCTTTTGGTCTAGTTATAGTTGATGATTTTTCCAGATTTACGGGTGTTCTTTCTCGATGATAAATCGCAGGTCCAAAAGATCTTCAAAAACTTCGCTAGGAAGGCCCAAAACCAATTTGAAGTGAAGATCAAGAAGGTTCGCAGCGACAACGGAACGGAGTTCAAGAACGCAAATGTGGACACCTTTCTTGACGAAGAAAGGATTTCACATGAGTTCTCGGCTACGTACACACCTCGACAAAATGGAGTGGTTGACAGGAAGAACCGGACGCTCATCGAAATGGCGAGAACGATGCTTGATGAGTACAAGACGCCGAAGCACTTTTGGGCAGAAGCGGTTGAGACAGCTTGTCATGCAACAAATCTCTTGTATCTTCACAAGCTACTCGGCAAGACGGCATACAAGCTCCTCACCGGTAACAAACCCCAAGTTGGATACTTTCGAGTATTTGGCTCAAAGTGCTACATTCTTGATAAGCATCGTCATTCTAAATTTGCTCCTAAGTCTCATGAAGGTTTCCTACTAGGTTATGGCTCAAACTCTCACACTTACCGTGTCTACAACAATTTCACCCGAAAGGTTGAAGAGACGGTAGATGTGAAGTTTGATGAATCTAACGGCTCGCAAGTAGAGCAATTGCCAATTGATGTAGGAGACAAAGATCCTTCGGAAGCAATCCAAGACTTGTCTATTGGCAAGGTCCGTCCAACGGAGGTGAAGGAGAGTACCTCGTCCGTCCAAGTGGAAGCTTCTACTTCACGACAAGGTGAACCAAGAGTTGATACGTAAGCATCCACAAGTGGGACACACCAAGATGAAGAAAACAAGGAAGTGCATCAAGATGAACGTCAACAACCTACTTGTCCACCACGACAAGAGAACGACAACGCCAACAATGAAGAAGGCCAAGAAGAAGAACAAGATGAAGAAGATGTTCAACGAAGACCCAAGCAAAAGCTTTCACGAGTTCGAGCAAGAATTGCTAAAGACCATCCCGTCGAGCAAATCTACAATGGTATTCAAACCGGGAGAATCACTCGCTCTAAAACTTGTTTAGCTAACTTTTGTGAAAACTATTCTTTCATCTCTAGCATTGAACCTATGAAGGTCGAAGAAGCATTGGAAGATCCGGATTGGATAAATGCTATGCATGAAGAGCTACACAACTTTGAGAGGAACCAAGTTTGGACATTGGTTGAGAAGCCCGACAACAACCACAACATCATCGGTACCAAATGGGTGTTTCGCAACAAGCAAGATGAAGATGGACAAGTAGTTCGCAACAAAGCACGTCTCGTCGCCCAAGGCTGCACACAAGTCGAAGGTATGGACTATGGTGAGACTTACGTCCCCGTTGCTAGACTTCAGTCCATTCGCATCTAACTTGCCTATGCTAATCACCATGATATCACCTTGTACCAAATGGACATTAAAAGTGCTTTCCTAAATGGTGAAATAGAGGAGGAAGTTTATGTTAAACAACCTCCCGGCTTTGTTAATCCTAAGAAACCCAATCATGTTTACAAACTTCACAAAGCTCTTTATGGACTTAAACAAGCTCCTAGAGCATGGTATAAATGCTTGACCAAGTTCCTTATTGAAAAAGGCTTTGAAATTGGGAAAATTGATTCTACTCTTTTTTACTAAAAGGGTCAATGGTGAACTCTTTGTGTGCCAAATTTATGTTGATGATATTATATTTGGTTCAACTAACCCTCATTTTAGTGAAAAGTTTGGGAAGCTAATGTCGGAGAAGTTTGAGATGTCTATGATGAGTGAACTCAAATTCTTTCTTGGTTTGCAAATCAAGCAAACTAAGGAAGGTACTTTTGTCTCGCAAACAAAGTACACCAAGGACTTATTCAAGAAGTTCAATATGCAAGAATGCAAAGGTATGACTACACCCATGCCTACTAGTGGACATCTTGACTTAACCAAAGATGGTGAACCGTTGATCAAAAGGTTTATCGCTCTATGATTGGTTCATTGTTATATCTATGTGCTTCACGTCCCGATATTATGCTAAGTGTGTGCATGTGTGCACGATATCAAGCTGCCCTAAAGAATGTCATCTTAAGGCCGTGAAAAGGATAGTGAGATACTTAATCCATACACCAAATTTTGGCATTTGGTATCCTAAGAGGGCCTCTTTCGATCTTGTTGGCTATTCCGACTCGGACTATGCCGGAGACAAGGTTGATAGAAAGTCCACTTCGGGTACTTGTCAATTTCTTGGTAGATCTCTTGTGTCTTGGTCCTCCAAGAAACAAAACTCGGTATCCTTATCCACCGCCGAAGCTGAATATATTGCTGCTGGTTCATGTTGTGCTCAATTACTTTGGATGACCCAAACTCTTAAAGATTATGGGATATATGTGAGACATGTTCCATTGCTTTGTGATAATGAAAGTGCTATCAAAATTGGTCATAATCATGTGCAACATTCTCGAACTAAGCATATTGAAGTTCGTCATCATTTCATTCGAGATCATGTTGCTAAGGGTGACATTGATCTTAAGCATGTTCGCACCGAAAAGCAATTAGCGGATATATTCACTAAACCTCTTGATGAGAAAGTGTTTTGCAGGTTAAGAGGAGAATTGAACATCATTTATGCTTCAAACTTGGAGTAGAAACTCCATTGGATACATGCAAGACATGAGCTTATGACTAATCCTTGATATTTCTCTTATGATGAAAACCTTATGTCTTGGATATATTTGTATCTTGCATGTTATCTAACCCATGTTGGTACTTGGTTGAATCAAATTCCATGAGGTTGAAACCTACTCATATCTTGAGCAATCTCTACATCACCAAGTCTCTACACAAGGTGGTTGAAGACAAGGAAGCACGAAACCATTCAAACATATCCTTTGACAAATTCTATGTTGAGTTTCATGATTGTCGTTTTTGGATATACAAGTGCTCTTCCTTGCAAGAACTAACCGATGTAGGTAGATGGACTCAAATTCCAAGTGGTGCTCCAAATTCTTGATGAGCTACATCAACCTTGAGCAACCCACGCAAGTTCAACTACATGGACAGCACCACCAACCAAGGTATGTTATTCCATCTTAGAGAAGCTTTACTCCGAGTCATGAGTTAAAGCAACTCGACAAGATGTGAATACATCAAGATGCTTAAATGAAAAATGGCAACCCCATTTTGAGCTTAAACGATGAGTATAGCCTATGATCAAGTGTTCTCACTTGACTCCTAAGTCAATATACTCTAACATAGGTGACTTTGTCGCCGACCATCTCTAGATGAAGTTCTCCTGTGTTCTTTTCTGAGTTTTTGCATTTGTCTCATGCATTTGTGTTTTCCCCTTTCAAAAAAAAATTCATCTAGATTTCATTATGTTTTCTCTGCATTTTCTGCATCTAATTCCTTGCATATCTTTCAGTTAATTCCTTGCAAATCTTTGTCAGATCTTACAAGTCTAGTGAGCTGAGGTGACAAGTGTTTTCTCTGCGATGAACTCGGTTCAACCGATTTGTTGTTTTCGGTCCAACCGAATCCTTTCGGTGCAACCGAATCCTACAACTCGGTGCCACCGATTTCATAACAGGAAAAATAGTTTGCCACATATTCTGTGTTTCTTCTGATCCAGCTCCACTCAATGAATCTTGTCCTCTACAAGCATCACATTTTTATCACTGCTTTATGTTGTGACTCAAGGATCAAACCCATTTTCGACAAATTCCAGAGGGGGAGAGAGAGATTACATCTTTATCAAGCCCTCCTTGGAAATTGATGTCAAAGGGGGAGAGAGAGATCACATCAAAGCTTATCATTTAGAGAGAGAGATCACATCAGAGAAGGAGAGAGAGATCCTTCAGGGGGAGAGAGAGATCTCCAGGGGGAGAGAATACTAGTAGAAAGTATTTCTCAAGGATACCAGATGCTTGGTGTTCAAGAGGAGAGATGTCCACATGTCTTCTTGAGGGGAGAGACATGTTCATATGATCTGTTGTGCTCAATTTTGCATGAGCATACATTAGCTCTGAACTTTAGCTCTGATCATCATTCATACCTTTCAGCTCTGTGTTCCTTCAGCTCTGATTTTCTGTTCCCTATCTTCTCCCAGTATCTCATGTTAGATTCAGGGGGAGCAAGACATCTAAGGGAAAGAGATCATTTAAATTCATTGCATATCTTTACTCTTGGGGACATGTCTAATCCAATGTGGTACTTAGTACTCACTCTCTACATGTCATCCCAGTCTTGGTTTTCTTGTGGTTTCTTCTGTTTGCTCTGGCTAGTAGATGTATCTGTGTTGTCTAACCTTGTTTACGCAGGTTCATTCCATCCTAAGCCAACTCAAGACTACAAGGTAAGTATATGCATCACAATCATGTGTATGAGGAATTCTTGCTGATGTACATACTGTTTGCAAGAAGGACTCATGGGCATGAAGGTATTCTCCTTAATACTTTTTGCTCTGATGCATATAGCCAAGATACATGTAACACATTGTCTGCTCTATCATGGTTATGCTATCACATGCTTCTATATTTCATATTCACATGATTGCATACATGTAGGGGGAGCCTATGCTTGTTACACGTCTTTCCAAAGCTTTACTTGCTATTATTTATATCTTTATCTAAAGCTTTGATGTATGTTGCCATCAATTACCAAAAAGGGGAAGATTGAAATCACAAGTGCTCCCTGGGTGGTTTTTGTAATTAATGACAACATATCTCTTGTTGGACTAACAGTTTTATCTAGTATGTTTCAGATAAGTTCAACAATGGAGTGGCATGGACTAAAGGATGTGGGAACTCCTTCAAGATGCTAAGGACAAAGGATTGGCTAAAGCTTCAAGCTCAAGACTCTTCATTTTACATTTTAGTGATCCAAGATCACATTGGGTCTATAGGAAAAGCCAATACTATCAAGGAGGGATGAGGTGTTGCTTAATGAGCCTCCTGCTTCATGTGCTTAGTGATATGCTCCAAATACCCTCAACTACTTTCCCACTTCCACACATATGTCCTAAACCTAAATTCAAACTCGCCCCACCGATTCTTTCTATCCGCGACACCGAGTTTGGATGTCTTAGCCACTCGCCACAAACCCTAGGCAAATCGGTCTCACTGATAGGGATCTCGGTCTCACCGAGATGGGATTGTAATCTCTATGTATGTCCATTATCAAAATCGGTCTCACCGAAGTTTGAGCAATCGGTACTACCGAGATTACAATGCAAACTCTCTCGTTAACTTATTATCAAAATCGGTCCCACCGAAGTTTAATAATCGTCAAACCGAGTTTGCTCGACCAACTCTCTGGAAAGCTTATTACCAAAATTGGTCCCACCGAGTTTGTGTAATCGGTCTTACCGAGATTACGTTATGCCCTAACCCTAACCGAATCGGTCCCACCGAGTTGCATTCGTCCCACCGAAAACCCTAACGGTCACATTATTTGCTAAATCGGTCGACCGAGTTTAAAGATTCGGTCCCACCGAGTTTGGTAGATTGTGTGTAACGGTTAGATTTTGTGTGGAGGCTATATATACCCTCCACCTCCTCTTCATTCATGGAGAGAGCCATCGAAACGAATCTACACTTCCAAAGATCCTATTTCGAGAGAGAACTACCTACTCATGTGTTGAGGCCAAGATATTCCATTCCTACCATATGAATCTTGATCTCTAGCCTTCCCAAGTTGCTTTCCACTCAAACCCTCTTTCCACCAGATCCAAATCCTATGAGAGAGAGTTGAGTGTTGGGGAGACTATCATTTGAAGCACAAGAGCAAGGAGTTCATTATCAACACACCATTTGTTACTTCTTGAGAGTGGTGTCTCCTAGATTGGCTAGGTGTCACTTGGGAGCCTCCGACAAGATTGTGGAGTTGAACCAAGGAGTTTGTAAGGGCAAGGAGATCGCCTACTTCGTGAAGATCTACCGCTAGTGAGGCAAGTCCTTCGTGGGCGACGACCATGGTGGGATAGACAAGGTTGCTTCTTCGTGGACCCTTCGTGGGTGGAGCCTCCATGGACTCGCGCAACCGTTACCCTTCGTGGGTTGAAGTCTCCATCAACGTGGATGTACGATAGCACCACCTATCGGAACCACGCCAAAAAACATCCGTGTCTCCAAATTGCGTTTGAATCCTCCAATCCCTTCCCTTTACATTCTTGCAAGTTGCATGCTTTATTTTCCGCTGCCTATATACTCTTTGCATGCTTGCTTGCTATATGTTGTGAATGTTAAACTTGTGCCTAAACTCCACTCAAACTTTAAAGAAACTTAAAAACTGCAACTTTGGTACTTAGTGTCTAATCACCCCCCCCCTTAGACACCTCTTCTCAAGGTCCTACAGGGCGCCCTCGCGATCCATCTGGAGTACGACGGCGCTTCCATGATGCTCTTCAGGGTCTTCGATGCGGACGGACGCCGGCTGGAGTGCTGCCCTGAGAGAGGTGGTCGGGGCCCTGCCGCGCAAGGACCAGGCTCGCCGGTCGCTCCCTCAGCAGCTCCTCGGGCGGCGGAAGCGTCGGAGGATCCAGCAACTCCGCCGAGCTCTTCGCGACTCCGAAGATGAGTGACGACAGCTACGAGCCCCCGAGCTTGCGCCGCTCTCGGAGCAGGGCGGGCTCGGCAGGCCGCCGCCGCTCTGATCTGGATGAGGTTGGCGCCGGTGCCCGACGGCCCACTGTTGATGATGGCGTCTCTCGCGGAGGCGCGTGTAGTTAGCGTTCTTTAGGATCTTCTCCCTCTGTTCCCTCGAAAAGCGCGCCCCATGGGGGCTTGTAAGGTGTTTGTGGTTCTATTTGTTAATATGACCCTTGCTGTGAAGTAGTGCGAGATGCTCATTCCGTCTTAGCTTAGTTCTTCCTTTCAAACCTCCCGAGGGCTTGGTGCTCTGCGCCAACAGGTCCCGGTCCCAAGGCAGGCTTCAGCCGTCGCTGGTATGCCAGGTCACGATGCCGTGGTGAAGGCCAGGAGGTGAGCGGCCCGGGGTCCAGTAAGAGCCCCTGAGTCGCGATGCTCAGGAGGTCCCCTTTAGTGCTCAAGCAGCCATCGTTCAGCGAGAATGGAGCGTGATGTTGCTAACACGGGATTGCATTAGGTACAAGATTGGCGCTGCGACATCCAGTGTTTCCGGAGGGTGACTTATCTTGGGAGTCAGGAATCGCTTCTTGGTGCGACATTAGGTCCGCGCATCGGCAGGCGAGGAGTTGCCTGGCGAGGTCCCCGCGTGCCTCTTCCCTCTCGCCTTTGCTCCCCTTTCTGCTCTACGTCCTCGGGTCCCGGCCCTCGAGTGGGTCTCAGTCGTCGCTGGTATGCCAGGTCACGATGCCGTGGACAAGGCCAGAGGGTGAGGGCTGGAGAGCCAGTAGGAGCCCATGAGTCGCGATGCTCAGGTAGCCCCCCTCCCCTTTAACGTGCAAGTGGTTCACGCAGACGAGAGTGAAGAAGACGCCGTGAGGGCCTCGCTTGGCGCTGCTTCTTGAAGGAATCCTGCAGGCTCACCACAAGAAGAACAAGAGTCCGCTATGACAAGCGATGGTCAGCCGTTGGTTGCTTTGGAGGGGTGACGAGGCACTGAAGGCCTGACGAGGTGGCGCTGTGCGGGGCTGCCGTGGCCAGAGCTCAGCCATTCAGGTTTGTCGGCATTGCAGGGACGGACCCATGCACAAGCGTCGTGCCGTTGGGGAGCAGCTTCATCAGTGGGTGTCAATCAAGCAGGCAACTAGGTCAAGCACGTTAATCACGGAGGAGCAAGTTCATTTAGATAGGTGCAGGGAAGGCAGACGTCGCTGGGTCTGGCCCGAGCGACTTGGGGATGAAGCAACCCGAGGGGCGCCCCCAACAAAGTAAGCTAGGAACATGAACTAAAGGGATACACGCCGCAGGGACGGACCCACGCGGCCTGGGAATGATGCAGCCCTGGGGGGCGCTCCTAGCTGGAAATGAAACTTGAAGGATGTCACCTGATAATGTTGAAGACGAAGGGATGTTGAAGTAGCAGACGTCGTGGGCTGCGGAAGCCGACCTTCACGAGCCCCCAGGCCCAGGAGCCTCGGGAGGCTCCGAAGGCGCTGGTGGCTCCTCGCGGACCATCTCCATCTCCGCCAGGACTGCGGAACGCCTGGCCTCTTGAGCCTCCGTGATGCTCCCCATGAGGTATTTGGCGGCGTGGCGGCCGCGTGTACGGCACGCCGTAGGGCATGCGAACGTAGCTGTGGGGTGGACCTTCGCAGCGCCCCGCGCGTGAGGGCCAGAAGTGCTCCTGAGAGGCGGCTCGGTTGAGCCCTGGTATGTCGATGCAGACGCGCAGCCCACCATCCTCGCCTGGTTTGGGAGCTACGACGGGTAAGCAGCGGCTGCCACTCATGACTCTTGACTCCTGCAGCTCCTGCGTGATCTGGCTGACAAACTCCTGAGGGTTTGGCCCTCCTTGCCTTGCTCCTTCCTGAGGGAAACGTGCTTTGAAACACGCCTCCAAGTGGTGCCCAAGCGCCTCCCTCGTGACCTTAGCAAGGTCGGTGGCCCTCCAGGAGAGAGCCCCCGAGCCTTGCTTGAGGAGGCGCAGGCGCGCCTTCCTATGCGATGAAGGAGGTGCCTCAACAGTAGCGGACCACGAGGGGCCTGCCTCCTGAGGGGTCGGGCCTGGCGATTTCTTCTTCTTCTTGGGAGTGGTCTCAGGGAGCCTCCCGCTCCTGCGATCTGGGTCTTCAAGTGATGCGGCTTGAAAGGCTCGCTCCAGGGAGCACATTGCGTCTCTCTCTTCACAAGGCACCGTGATGACTCCGCCGCTTCCTGGCATCTTGAGGACGTTGTAGCCGTGATGAGTCACGGCCATGAACTTGGCCAGAGCTGGGTACCCGAGGATGGCATTGTATGGCAGGCGAATGTGGGCGACATCGAAGTCGATGAGCTCGGTGCGGTAGTTGTCGCGCGCCCCGAAGGTTACAGGGAGGCGGACCTGCCCAATTGGAACGGTGGAGCCATCGGTGACTCCAGAGAAAGGCTTGGTTGGCTGAAGCTGATTGTAAGGCACTTGGAGATTGTTGAATGTCTCTACGGATAGGACATTGAGCCCTGCTCCGCCGTCGATGAGGGTCCTGGTGACTTGCACGTTGCTGATGATTGGGGAACAAAGCATCGAGAGGACTCCGGCTATGGCCGCGCACTTGAGATGATCCGCTGAGCTGAACGTGATGGCGCACGCTGACCACCTGAGAGGGCGGTGGCTTCGAGCTTGGGAGGACTGCATTCAGTTGGCATGGGCGAACTGCTTGAAGATGCGTTGAGAGGCCGGGGCTTGAGCTCTGCCCAGGATGCAAGCGATCGCGCGCGGCTCCTGGAAGCCCCCAACACCCTCGTCTGATGATGGTCCTCGTTTCTCCTTGGCTGCGGCGGCAGAGGAGGGAGGCCTGTGTTTCCTTGCGGGCGATCCTCACGAGGCTGATCCCTCCAGCCTCCCTCGCGAGGCTGATCCTGCCAGCGGTCCTCGCGAGGTCGGTCACGCCACCCTTGGCGAGGGCCACGGTCTTCCCAGCATCCTGCGGTTCTTCCTCCTCGTCGGCTGTAGCCTCGATCGTTGTGGTCGGGGCGTCGACCGATTCTCCCTTCTCACACGGCTCGGAGCTCTTGACATTCGTTGGTGTTGTGGGTGTGGAGGTCGTGGTACACACAGTATCGGCTGCCCTTGGAAGACTCAGGCTGATCTTTGCCTCGCTTGGTGTCTGGTTCTGCCGCGAGCACGGCAGCCCCCTTGCGCTTCACGTCCTTGGTCTTGGACTTCTTCTCTTCCAGGTCTGCGGCTGGCAGCTCGAGGAGGGAAAGGCGTCCTTCCTCAGCCCTGGCGCACTTGGTCGCCAAGTTGAACAGCTCCAAGGAAGTGCACAGATCTTCATGCATCGCCAGCTCCTCCTTCATCTTGACGTCACGCACACCGTCGGGGAAGGCAGAGATGATGGCCTCCTCGGTCACCTTGGGAATCTTGAGGCGTGCGTTGTTGAAGCGCTGGATGTACTTCTGTAGGGTCTCCCCTGGCTGCTGCTTGATGCGGCGCATGTCGCTCACGGCAGGAGGCTGGTCGCGAGTACCTTGGAAGTTGGCGATGAAGCGGGTGCGCATCTCGCCCCTGGAGGAGATCGTGCGAGAGCCGTGTTCAGAGCAGTGTGGGCCCGTCCCTGAGTGCCATGGGAAACCAGTTCGCCATGACCTTCTCGTCCCCGTTGGCGGCTTCGATGCCCAGCTCATAGAGCTGAAGGAACTCCGCAGGGTCGGCTGTGCCGTCGTAGCGAGGAGGCAGGTCTGGCTTGAACTTGTCGGGCCACGCGATGCTGCGCAGCTCGGTGGTGAAGGCGCGGCAGCCTGCTGTGGCCACGGGAGGCCTTTGGTGACGATGAGCCAGGTCTTGTGGGTCCCCATGCGCTGCAGCTGGGAGCAGCGCGGGGTCTTGGCGTGCTGGAGCGGGAGCGTGGTCGTGACGAGCCGGTGCAGGGAGCACTCGGGCAGCTTCTTGGGGGCGAGGGACCTCTTGGCAGCTCTGCTCTTGCTGCGCTGGCACCGGACGGAGTGGATTCCGCCCAAGGGCCACGCGCATTGGGGCCAAGGCACCTTCTTGAGGGGAAGGCGGCTGAGGCGTCCCTAGAGCTTCATCGCCCACGCAGGGCGGGGCGCGGTGCAGCGAGAAGGACGGCGCGGGGGAGCCCCCTGCGGCGCGGACGAGCTCGGCGACGCGGTCGAGCCACTCTTCTTAGACGTCGTCGACAGGGTGGTAGCGCAGGAGCTCGTTTGCCGCGATGAGCGTAGCTCGAGCCTCCATGGACGCGCGGAGCGCGTGAGACGAAGAACCAGCTGGGGCGAGTGAAGGAGTAGCAGTACGGCCGTATCGCCTCACGGACGGATCTTTGGGACGATGCTTGCTGCTCATTCCCGTCGGGCGGTGGCGGCGTTGACGGCAAAGCGACGGGAACGGCGGGCGGCCGCCGACGGGCCCGTCTGGGCGACGCGGTAGCGAGAGCGGCTCGGCGCTCGGCGCGGGCCCGACGAGCGTCTGACATGGATGCGATGGTCGGCGAAGAACAGGGGGACGGAAGACGAATTCCGGCGCACCCCTACCTAGCGCGCCAAATGTTGGATTTTGGGTTCCGGTAGAACCTCTAGGTTCGAACTCTGGGGTGCGCGCGGAGATCTCGCCCTCTACCTACCTACACCTCGTCGCCTCGCTAGGATCTAAACTATGAAAGGAACAACACAAGAGACACAGGGTTTATACTGGTTCGGGCCACCATTGTGGTGTAACACCCTACTCCAGTGTGTGGTGTGGTGGATTGCCTCTTGGGCCGATGATGAACAATACAAGGAAGAACAGCCTCGCGAGGGTCTATTCTTGGCTGGTGCGATGAACTGCTAGGGGGAGTTCAGTCGCTTCTCTCTCTCTCTCTACGATTGATCTCTTGATGTGATCAAGCTCTCTCTACCCTGTGGGTGGATAGTCCTATTTATAGGCAGAGGCCCTGGGCCTCTTCCCAAATATTGAGCGGGAAGGGCGCCAACAATTGGCCATTTTGAAGGGGAACATCTAGTACACTTATCCCGACTAAAGTTGGTCCTCGCCCTGTCAAAGGCTCTGGTGGTGACTTGGCTTGGGATCCATGATGACTTCCTTCCTGCCGTTATGACGGTCTTGGTCTTGTTGCACCAAACGGATGCCTTTGCTTGATGCTCTCGCTGCGCTTGCCCCTTTGCACCAAAGAGGAAAGGAGGACACTGCGCTGGCTGGCGCCTCACTTGGCACCCTTGGTCGCCACGGCTTGCGTCATGGGCACCTCGTGAGGTACCCCCTTGATCTCTCCGCCTCCTCGCGAGCCACCTGACGAGGCCGTGCTCGAGGAAGCTTCCGTCGTCCGCCCATGAGGCTTGCCCCTCGCGAGGGTCTTGAGCTTGTGCCGATGAAGATGGGCCGTGCTGGGCCACCCCTTGAGCCACGCCGCAGGCCGCAGGCAGGCAAGTCTGGGTACCCCCGTTCCCAGAACGCCAACACATGGAACAATAAAAATTATAGATACGTTGGAGACGTATCAATCATCACCGCGCCCACCGGCGCCTCACAGCACGAGGCTTTTGCAGGCGAAGACCGGTTTTGTCAGGATAGACTGCACTCCTGTCCCCCTTCAAGCTGGCCGTTGTGGCAACCCTTCCCGCCATGTGTCAGGGGAAGATGACCAAAGCTAGTATAAGTGAGGGCAGGGTTTCACCGTAGAGAGGGATTCCAAAGTGATCCATCTTCCCCTTGTACACTCATACTCATCCTCCCTCGCGAGGCAATCCAACCACAAAGCAGGAGTAGGGTCTTACACCGCAAGGTGGCCTGAACCTAGGTAGACAACTGTGTCCTCTGTTCTCCTTCCTTAGCTTGAGCATTCCAGAGCATCGCCGTGGATTTGAGGGTTGATACGTCTCCATCGTATCTAGTTTCCGAACTCTTCTATCCTTGTTTTGGACTCTAATTTGCATGATTTGAATGTAACTAACCCGGAATGACGTTGTTTTCAGTAGAATTGCCACGGTGTTATTTTTGTGCAGAAATAAAAGTTCTCAGATTGACTTGAAAATTTATGGAGAATATTTTTGGAATATATAAAAAATATTGGCATAAGAATCAACCAGAGGGCGGCCACCTAGTGGCCACAAGCCTTGGGTGCGCGCCTACCCCCCTGGGAGCGCCCTGCAGGCTTGTGGGCCCCTTGGAGCTCCTCCGACCCTAATTCGACCTCTATAAGTACCTATTCACGAAGAAAAAAATCAGAGAGAAGGATTCATCACGTTTTACGATACGGAGCCGCCGCCTTCGATTCTTCATCGGGAGGGCCGATCTAGAGTCTGTTCGGGGCTCCGGAGAGGGGGATTCATCGCCATCATCATCAACCTTTGTCCATCACCAATTTCAAGATGCTCCCCGCCGTGTGTGAGTAATTACATCGTTGGCTTGCTGGACGGTGATGGGTTGGATGAGATTTATCCTGTAATCGAGTTAGTTTTGTTAGGGTTTGATCCCTAGTATCCACTATGTTCTGAGATTGATGTTGCTATGACTTTGCTATGCTTAATGCTTGTCACTAGGGCCCAAGTGCACTGATTTCAGATCTGAACCTATTATGTTTTCATGAATATATTTGTGTTCTTGATCCTATCTTGCAAGTTGTAGACACCTATTACGAGTTATGATCTGCATACCCCAAGGCGACAATAATTGGGATTATTTTCGGTGATTACCATAGTTTGAGGAGTTCATGTATTCAATACGTGCTGATGCTTGGTCCGGTTCTCTATTTAAAGGAGGCCTTAATATCCCTCACTTTCTATTAGGACCCCGCTGCCACGGGAGGGTAGGACAAAAGATGTCATGCGAGTTGCCTACATTATATTGATGAATTGGAGCTAGTTCGGTGTCACCCTAGGTTATGACTGCTACATGATCAATATCACCCGACACAATTATCATTGCTGATCCATTGCCTACTAGCCTTTCACATATTGATCTTTGCTAAGTTACTTTCGTTGCTCCTGCTGTTACAATCACTACAAAAATGCTACTATTACTTTTGCCACTGTCACCTTTACTTCCATATTACTTTGCTACTAAATACTTTGTTGTAGATATTAAGTCTTTCAGGTGTGGTTGAATTGACAACTCAGCTGCTAATACACGAGAATATTCTTTGGCTCCCCTTGTGTCGAATCAATAAATTTGGGTTGAATACTCTACCCTCGAAAACTGTTGCGATCCCCTATACTTCTGGGTTATCAAGACCTTTTTCTGGCGCCATTGCTGGGGAGCATAGCTCTATTCTCGGAGTCACTTGGGATTTATATCTTTTGATCACTATGAGGAATCTGAAAGATACCAGAACCAAGATTTTTCCCTCTACTACGAGGGAGGTAAGGAACTACCATCTAGCTCTGCGCTTGATTCACCTTCTGTTTTGAGTAAACTTGCGACACCTACACCTTCTATTGATTCCGATATGTCGCATGTTATTGATGATGCTACTTCTAGTATGAATGATGCTTATGATGCTACTACTTTGCTTGATAATACAGTGCCACTCGGTGAATTTGTTGATGAACAACTTGCTAGAGCTAAAAACATTGAGTATGCTGAAGATGATGATACTTCTGAAACTAATGAAATTATTGAAACTAATGTTGGGGAACGTAGTAATTTCAAAAAAAAAATCCTACACACACGCAAGATCATGGTGATGCATAGCAACAAGAGGGGAGAGTGTTGTCCACGTACCCTCGTAGACAGTAAGCACAAGCGTTATGACAATGCGGTTGATGTAGTCGTACGTCTTCACGATCGACCGATCCTAGTACCGAATGTACGACACCTCCGCGATCTGCACACGTTCAGCTCGGTGATGTCTCGTGAACTCACGATCCAGTAGAGCTTCGAGGGAGAGCTTCGTGAGCATGACGGCGTGATGACGGTGATGATGAAGCTACCGGTGTAGGGCTTCGCCTAAGCACTACGAAATATGACCGAGGTGGGTTATGGTGGAGGGGGGCACCACACGCGGCTTGGAACAATCAACTTGTGTGTCTCTATGGTGCCCCCTGCCCCCGTATATAAAGGAGCAAGGGGGAGGCCGGCCGGCCTTGTGGCGCGCCAAGGAGGGGGAGGAGTCCAACTAGGATTAGGAAGGGGGAAGGAAAGAGAGGGAGAGGGAGCGGGAAAGAGGGGCCACGCCCCCTCCCCTAGTCCAATTTGGACTCCCCTTGGGAGGGGGCGCGCCACCTCCTGGGCTGCTGCCCTCTCTCTCCCCTAAGGCCCACTAAGGCCCAATACTTCCCCCGGGGGTTCCGATAACCCCCGGCACTCCGATAAATATCCGGTGACCCCCGGAACTCATCCGGTGTCCGAATATAGTTGTCCAATATATCAACCTTTATGTCTCGACCATTTCGAGACTCCTCGTCATGTCCGTGATCACATGCTAGACTCTGAACTATCTTTGGTACATCAAAAAACATAAACTCATAATACCGATCGTCACCGAACGTTAAGCGTGCGGACCCTACGGGTTCGAGAACTATGTAGACATGACCGAGACACGTCTCCGGTCAATAACCAATAGCGGAACCTGGATGCTCATATTGGCTCCTACATATTCTATGAAGATCTTTATCGGTCAGACTGCTTAAACAACATATGTTGTTCCCTTTGTCATCGGTATGTTACTTGCCCGAGATTCGGTCGTCGGTATCTCAATACCTAGTTCAATCTCGTTACCGTCAAGTCTCTTTACTCGCTCCATAATGCATCATCCCGCAACTAACTCATTAGTCACATTGCTTGCAAGGCTTATAGTGATGTGCATAACCGAGAGGGCCCAGAGATACCTCTTCGACAATCGGAGTGACAAATCCTAATCTTGATCTATGCCAACTCAACAAGTACCATCGGAGACACCTGTAGAGCACCTTAATAATCACCCAGTTACGTTGTGATGTTTGGTATCACACAAAGTGGTCCTCCGGTATTCGGGAGTTGCATAATCTCATAGTCATAGGAACATGTATAAGTCATGGAGAAAGCAATAGCAACATACTAAACGATCAAATGCTAAGCTAACAAAATGGGTCAAGTCAATCACATCATTCTCTAATGATGTGATCCCGTTAATCAAATGACAACTTATGTCTATAGTTAGGAAACTTAACCATCTTTGATTCAACGAGCTAGTTAAGTAGAGGCATACTAGTGACACTCTGTTTGTCTATATATTCACACATGTACTAAGTTTCCGGTTAATACAATTCTAGCATGAATAATAAACATTTATCATGATCTAAGGAAATATAAATAACAACTTTATTATTCCCTCTAGGGCATATTTACTTCAACTAAACACTTTGAAACACCTGTTAAACCTAGCTCTCCTAGATATGAAATTCATGTTATGCCTGAGGGTTATGTTATGGATGGAGAGGTAGCTCAGAACTTTCTTGCTTGTAAGGATAGAGATGATCTTAAGGAATTATTATGCAAGTGGAAATAAAAATATTTGAATGCTAGAATGCAATAGGATCCTAAGTTTGCTGCTTCACCTATCTTTGTTACTGACAAGGATTATGAATTCTTTGTTGATCTTGAGTTAATTACTTTGGTTGAATCCGATCCTTTCCATGTCTATGAATCTAAAACTGTTGTGGCACATCTTACTAAATTGAATGACATAGCCACCCTATTTTCTCATGAGGAAAAAATTCACTACTACTATATTCTTAAGTTGTTTCATTTCTCGTTAAAGGGTGATGCTAAGTTATGGTTTAATTCTCTTGCTCCTGGTTGTGTGCGTAGTCCCCAGGATATGATTTACTACTTCTCTAAAAAATATTTCCCTTCTAATAAGAAACGAGCTGCTTTACAGGAAATATTTAACTTTATGCAAATTGAAGAAGAGAGTCTCCCACAAGCTTGGGGGAGGCTTCTCCTACTTAATGCATGCTTTGCCTGATCATCCTCTCAAGAAAAATGAAATACTTGATATCTTTTATAATGGACTAACCGATGCTTCTAGGGACCACCTAGATAGTTGTGCTGGTTGTGTTTTCAGGGAACAAACTGTCGATCAAGCTGAAGTGCTATTGAATAATATATTGAGTAATGATAATGGTTGGATGCTTCCCGAACCACCTCCTATGCCAACTCCGAAGTGTAAGTGCATCTAGTGCCACCCCTAGTTGGTTTTGGAGTATTGACGACAAACCTGGTTGAGGGACTAATGTGTTTGTGAGAATTGCAGGATAACATAGGTAGTATTCCTCATTGATTTGGTTTACCTACCGGAGATGACCCCTAAAAATGCATGAAGACATTGAAGACGATGGTGGTATGTGAAGATATTCACATTGAAGACTATGATAAGAGAAGGCATTGTGTGAAGACTATGGAGCGCGAAGACCTAGTTGTTTCGTTGTTTCCTTTTTCTTCTTTGTTGAGTCATAGGAACCACCGTACTGTTAAGTGGGGTCCCAGTGAACAAAGTCGAGTGGTCAAGTGATGCTCAGCCAAAATCCTATGTCTTGAGCAAAGACAATGAGAGCAAATCTTACTGAGTGGATGAGTCACTTTACTTGTAGCCCAAGTAAAGTTGCGCGTGTGTTTGAAATCATTGTTGGAACACGTGTCGGTTCCTTAGTGACCCAGGGTCATTTCGGATAAATCAAGTCGGGTTGCCTAGTGGCTATAAATAGCCCACCCCCTATACCATAAATTGGTGGCTGCTCAGAGTTAGTGCACGGCTTTTGTCGTTTGATAGCAACCCACCTACAAAGCTTTTGGGAGAGAGAAATCCTTGCGAGGACAAAGCCCAAACACCCAGAGCCAAAGAGTGTTAGGCATCACTGAAGTCTTTTTGTCCGCGTGATCTGAAGACTTGTTACACTTGAGGACTGTGAATCCTCTAGCCGGTTAGGCATCGCGTCCTAAGCATCCAAGAGTCATTGTGGATCGCCGGTGAATGAAGTCTGTGAAGGTTTGGAAGTCTACCTTGAAGACTTACTAGAGTAATCGGGCGAGGACTGGGTGTCCTTAGCTCAAGGAGAATAAGGTGAAGACACGGTCTTCTGAGTTGAATCTCAGCCTCCCTAACCAGACGTACAGTTGTCACAGCAACTGGAACTGGTCCAACAAATCCTGTGTCCTCAACAAGTGACTGGTTCTATCATATCCCTCTCCTTACTTACAGTTTGTCTTCATGAAGTCATTGCTTGTTCGCTTTACCTATTTGTCTTCACTGTGTGACTTCTATCGTTGTTTAGCTTCATACCATCTTCCATCCTGATCCGTACTACCTAGCTGCTATTAGTCTTCGCACTTTCACTTCATTGAATACTTGACTATGGTTTGCCTAGTGTAGTCTTCCTTCTGCTGCATATCAATAGGTTTATTTCTATTGTTTGTCTTCGAAACTCTCATGTTTTGAAGACTTCCATAAAAATCGCCTATTCATCCCCCCTCTAGTCGATAACTAGCACTTTCACGAAGAAAAGAGGTATTCTATTTCTCACCTCTGAAGATATGCAAGAGGCAAAGAAATCTATGAAAGAAAAAGGTATTAAAGCTAAAGATGTTAAGAATTTGCCACCTATTGAAGAAATACATGGTCTTGATAACCCGACACAGGTAGTAGAGGTAAATTCTCTCTATAGATTTGATGAAGGTGATATTCCCCATAATAAGTCTGCTAGTCAATGCTTGGATGAATTTGATAACTTTATTGTTAAACAAGAAAACTTCAATGCATATGTTAGTAGACAAATGAAATGTAAGCTTATATGCTTGACTGCTTGGGTGATTATATGTGTAGAACTGTTAATGATCTCAAGATTATTAGTAAGCATGCTTCCATGGTAAAAACTCAAGTAGAACAAGTTCTCAAGGCACAAAATGATTTATTCAATGAGATGAATAATAAGAACAATGATAATGTTGTTAGAGTTATGACTAGAGGAGGTAAAATGACTCAGGAACCTTTGTATCCCGAGGGCCATCCTAAGAGAGTAGAACAAGACTCTCAGAGAATTAATATTGACATAGTCCTTCTAAAAAGAAAAAGAAAGGTGATAGGACTTTGCTTGCTTCTAGTGAACCTGTTATAGACACACTTGAGAATCCAAATGATATTTCTATTTCTGATGTTGAAACACAATCTGGTGATGAACATGAACCTCGCAATAATGTTAATGATGATGTTCATGTTGATGCCCAACCTAGTAATGATAATGATGTGGAGATAGAACCTGCTGTTGATCTTGATAACCCACAACCTAAGAATAAAAGATATGATAAGAGAGACTTCATTGCTAGAAAACAGGGTAAAGAAAGAGAACCATCGGTTCAGAAACCCATGCCCTTTCCTCCTAAACCATCCAAGAAAAAGGATGATGAGGATTTTGAGCGCTTTGTTGAAATGCTTAGACCTGTCTTTTTGCGTATGCCTTTGAGTGATATTCTGAAAGTGTCTCCTTAGGCTAAGTATATGAAAGACATTATTACAAATAAAACAAAGATACCGGAAGCTAAAATTTCTACAATGCTTGCTAATTACACTTTTAAGGGTATAATACAAGAGAAAGTAGGAGATCCGAGAATACCAACTATACCATGCTCCATTAAAAGCCTATGTTAAAACTGCTTTATGTGATTTGGGAGCCGGTGTTAGGGTTATGCCTTTCTCTTTATACCGTAGACTTGATTTGAATAAGTTGACACCAACTGAAATCTCTTTGCAAATGGCCAATAAATCAACTGCTATATCCATCGGTATTTGTGAGGATGTACCTGTCGTAGTTGCAAACGTTAATATTTCAACGAAATTTGTTATTCTTGATATTCCTGAGGATGACAATATGTCGATCATCCTTGGTAGACCCTTTTTGAATACTACAGGGGCTGCTATTGACTGCAACAAGGGCAATGTCACTTTTCATGTTAATGGTAATGAGCATATGGTACACTTCCCGAAGAAACAACCTCAAGTTAATAGCATCAATTCTATTGGAAAATTTTCAACTATTGCTAGTGGACGTTTTGAATTCCTTATTCCTATTGTCAAAAATAAATATGATACTCTTATTGTTGGGGACATGCATATCCCCGTTGAGGTAACGTAGTGTTGTACGAAGGTTCTCCGGTTTCATGTCATTCGGAAGAAGTTTGTTAATATCACTTGATCAACCTTGTTAATGGATTCCTTTTGATGGGGATGAGATGGATGAATTTAGTAAACACAAGTTTCTGTACTCACTTTTTACTTTCTGTTATTTAGAATAAACTAAGCAAAAATACTATTATTTGTCTGTTTTCTGAATTATCTGCGCAATAAAAAATGTCCCAAAAATAAAAGTTCTCCAAATGCCCTAAAAATTTAGTATGATTTTTCCAGAATATTTTAGAATGTTTGGCACTGAAAACACACCAGGGGGCAGCACCGGTGGGCCACAAGCCCACAGGGCGCGCCCACCCCCTGGGCACACCTAGAGGGCTTGTGGGTCCCACGTGGGTCCCCCCTCACTTATTCCAGCACCCATCCACTTCGTCTTCCTCCAGAAAAATCCCACCATTGCTCAAACCCGTGTTCTTGCTCATTTTGCTGCCATTTTCGATCTTCTTGCTCTGAACTCCGTTTCTAAAACTGTTTCGGGGATTTGTTCTTCGGTATGTGACTCCTCCAATGGTCCAATTAGTTTTTTGTCCTAGTGCTTTCATATTGCAAATTTTTGCTACTGTGCTGACCTTGTTCTTGAGCTTGCATGTCAAATTTATATGGTCCAAAGTAGTTTTGATGCCTGATATAGCCTCTAGACACTTGTGGGAGTAGTTGCTATAAATCTTATTGAGTTTTGTTCACTTTTATTTCGAGTCACTAAAAATTTCAGAAATTTTTCAGAGGAAGAAAAGTGTTTAGGAAGATATACCAAGGGGATTCCTCGACGAAGAAAGCCCCAAGGCTCACAATACGTGAGCCAGACCTTGAACCATCGAGGGAAGCTCTAGTGTAGCCTTGTGAATGGTCGTCGGATCATTTCATGCTTCATGCTGGTTTTAAGGAGGATTTCGATGCATACGTACAAAATGCTGGCCTTGAAGACTTCGTGTCAGATAAGTGTCGGTAGTACTATCACCTCACTGATTCATTTGTGCGGAGATTTAAGTTTACATCCCAGCGAAATACTCATTCAGTTTTATTTGATCTTTATGATAAATCATTTACCATGGACCTTGAAGATTTTAATGATGCATGCAAAATTTCACAATGGGGCATTCATAGTGAGCCTTGTAAAATTGATTGTTCAGAGTTTCTTGCTAGCATCACCAGGGGAGAAACTAGAAATGTAACTCAAGCCACTATAGGGAGCATTCACACTACTAGGGAAAACCTTATACACAGAATCTTACCAGTAGCGCATGTTAAAATGAGGCGCTACTGCTACTTAGCAGTAGCGCGTTGACATAAAGAGCGCTACTGCTATCCATTTAGCAGTAGCGCGGCAGGAATAAAACACGCTACTACTATAATTTCCACACCGTGCCGACATGGTAGGTATAGCAGTAGCGCCCTTCTACAAACCGCGCTACTGATAAAAATTAGTAGCAGCGCACTTTTAGGGGAGGGCGCTACTGCTAAGGAAAGGAAAATAAAATGAAAAACATATAGAAAAGTAAATGAAAATGAAAGAAATAGAAAAAGGGGAAGGAAAAAAACAAAATGTGAATGAAAATAAATGAAAAAGAAAAATAAAGGAGAAATGTGTAGCAGCAGCGGGCTTTATGGTCAGGCGCTATAGCTAACGTAGCAGTAGCGCTTTCCCTAGAACACGCTACTGCTACTTTTGACTTAACCACGCGCCCACTTCCCTCAAATCCTACGCGCGCGTCTGCTGTCACCGCCCTCATCGCTCGGCCGCCGCGTGCTCTCCCGTCGCCCTCTGCACACCATCGACGCCGCCCCCGACCCCGACCTCGACGCCCCCTACATCACTGCCCTCCGCCGTGCGCCCACCGCCCGACCCCGACCCAGTCCCCGACCTCGACGCCACATGCCCCTCTCCCTAACTCCATCGGCGCCCGAGATGAGCACACCCTCCTCCTCCTCCCCTACCTCTGCCTAGCTAGGGTTCTTAGGGTTAAATTTCAGAGTTCATCTAATTTAGTTAGGGTTCATCAAATTAGATGCTAATTATGGCAGTAGTTGTTAAATAGAATTAGTTTTAGAATTCATCAGATTAGTTAGGGTTAAATTTTAGAGTTCATCAAATTAGTTAGGTTAAATTTTTAGGGCTAAATTTTAGAGTTAATCTAACTAGTTTTTTTTACTGTTTTTAGTAAGTGTTTAATAGAATTAGTAAGAAAATTAATATAACTAGTTGAACTAGTTTATTTTTAGTAAAAACTAGTTTATTTTTATTTATAGTAAGTGCTTAATTGAACTAGTTGAGTTAATACAACTATTTTATTTTTAGTACGAAAGTTAATAGAACTAGTTTACTTTTTTAGTTAAAGCAATTTTTTCCGCATCGACGTCGACGATGCCTATCCCGCATCTTTGTCGTTGACTTGGCGGAGGACACCTGCATCACCAGATGGGCCATGTTCGGGACTGTGCTCCGCCGGGGTGGTACTGGGAGGCGCTACCTACCGGGGGGCGCAGGTTGGTGAGGAGTCAGCCCGTCGTTGACCTGAACCTTCCTTGGTGGCGGTCGCGTGGGCCAGTGATTGTGCAGAGGCTCAACGACCCCGCGGAGGTAGTGCGTCACCGTGTCTGTGAGGTGGACGCGCACACCCGTCTCTACTTGTTTGCATTGGAGCACAGGTTCTCCAATACCTGGCAGGTTCTCTAGGGATCTCACTGGAGCTATGATCCTGTGATGGTTCCTTCTGTGTGGGTGTCCACCGCCCGCGCCGATTCCCGTCGTGCACTAGTGTTTTAGTTGTATTAGTGATGTTATATGTATGATATTATTCGGGATGTATTAGTGATAATATTCGACGATGTACGGACGCATGAGATGATTTACTTTTACTTATTGAATGCATGCTAATTTCAATACTTATTTATTTTACGATTTGGTTTTGCTTATTGAATGCTCATGTCAATATGAGTCCTATAAGATATTTTTAAATGTATATCTTGTGTTGCTCAAATAGGATATGTGCTTGCCCAAGTGGCCGGTCATGTTTGTAGGTTACACCTCCGAGCGGCCTATGTTTTGCCGGAGTGTTGATTCATTTCCATTCCGACAAATTTTAGGCGCTCGATATGTCCTATTTTAGCAAAGGTCATGCCGGATTTTTCCGTGAATTTTGGCATGACTTGTGCCAGAATATGTAGGAAATATTGAGTGCCCCGGATTTGTGTGTTGAGTATCCTGGTAGTTGCCTTCGGTCAATTTTCAATTAATGTTTCAACTATGAACATAGGAAATGTCTGACGACGAAAAGGATTTCAGTATTTGCAAATACTGCGAAGACGAGCACGACCTGTGCGACGAAATCTTCCTAGATGATGATAGGCGCTTCAGCATCAAGCTGGACGAGAACTTCGAAGTGGATACAGTAAGTCACAACGACAAGTACTTTTTCGTAATTAAGCATGACATCTGCTTCATTTGCTTCAACTTATAATTTTTTACTATTCTACTAGCGTATCCCCTACCATGCAAGAGTTTTTGTCTTGGATTAGATAGGTTTCAGTCGTACTATGGAGGTAAAGAGAGTTTACTTGAAGACCGAGCATGGTTGTATTTTCCACGCAAAATTATACAACTCAGACGACTACACCTATTTTTGATGCAAAACTTGGCAAGCACTATGCAAGACTTACGCATTTGAGCCTGATATGGTTATGACCTTTGATATTCGTCTGGAAGATGATATTGAAGGTAATATCGACATCTGGGTCGATGTGCAGACGCCTCCAGTTATACCATTATGTGATTCTCAACCATATTTATGTCTTTGATATTGTTTATCCAAAAATAGTTGACAACTAATTTCTATTGTCAGCTTATTTCCATTCAAGCAAACATGTCCAGCGCTTGGTAGACATGACCTACTACTGTCCTGGGGCTGAACTAAACTGCGAGGAGATAAGTCATTATGTTTCATGGCTTGAGGATCTTCATACTGTCAAGACAAATTTTCTTCCTGCACTTAGAAATGTTAGTACTCAAAACGTGCGACCAATAGTGTTCGTACTGAACTACGGTCACATCTATTTAGGAAAGATGGTAAGATTTTTACTATTTGTCCTCAGTGCATCTTTTGCATACATTATTTTTTAAGCTAAACTTCATTGCTTAGTATGTTACTATACGATGTTCTGCAACAGGGACTCCCGATGAATGTTGTGCCTCATTGGATCGAGACTAAAGGTACCATGAATATTGTTAGCTTACGGCCAAGATACCTACAATGCACTTTAGTGCATTCAGGATTTATAATAGCGAGGAATGCTTAATAGTGAAAGACTGGAGCAAAATTGTGAACGATCGCAGAGAAGTACTAGGGGGCAGCAATCAGAAGCGCAACCCACGATTAGGAGACAGGTTCATCTGCATGCTCCAATTTGATGAAGGAGGAGAGAGCGGCAGGAGTGATTAGCTAGCTAGAAATGAGTTTGAAGATGATGATGTGCTACACTATGACTATGATGATTAAATAGCTAGTGTTGGTGGTAATGACTATGATGATTATTATTAGCTAGTGTTGGTGGTGATTAGATAGCTACCGCAGCTAGTGTTGGTGGTGATTAGCTAGCTAGAATGAGTTTGAAGATGATGATGTGCTACACTATGACTATGATGATTAAATAAATACTGTTGGTGGTAATGACTATGATGATGATTAAATAGCTTGTGCTGGCGGATTAGATTCAAGTGCAGGCAACATGTGGTGCACATCGAAAGTACTACTAGTCCAAACTAGATCAAGTTTGGATTAGTAGTATACTTTTTACATGCACCACATATTGCCTCCACTTGAACATAATCCACCTTCATTTGACACACTATTATGGACATAATGATATAAACCTCATAATTGGTATTGTACCAAAATTTGTATAACGGCGTATAAATAGACTAAAAATAAAAAAATGAAAAAAAGAACACTAGTAGCGATGGATAGTAAACACGCTGCTACTAGCTAGATTAGCAGCAGCGCGGGATAGAACAAGCGTTGCGGCTATGTGCCTTAGCAGTAGCATGTGTCGCACGCGCTACTGCTAAGTAATAGCTGTAGCGCCTTATTAGTAGCGCGGCAGCCCGCGTTACTAGTGTGCATTAAACCCGCGCTACTACTAGGGTTTTCCCTAGTAGTGTCACTTTCCTGCTATACATTTGAAAGTGCAACTATCCCTAGGTGGTTTTGGTAATTCATAACAACATATAGCTCATTGAGCTAATGCTATTCCATGACTATTATTTCAGGAAAGCTCAATGAATGGCATGGCATGGATGATGAAAGTGGATCCCTCAAAATACTAAGGACAAAGGATTGGCTCAAGCTCAAAAGCTCAAGACTCTTCATTTTACATTTTAGTGATCCAAGATCACATTGAGTCTATAGGAAAAGCCAATACTATCAAGAAGGGATGAGGTGTTGCTTAATGAGCCTCTTGCTTAACCCTCAACTACTTTCCCACGTCCACAAATGACCTAAATCTAAAGCCAAAATCGGTCACACCGATTCTTTCTATCCGGCGCCACCGATTCCAAAAGTCATAGCCATTGCCACAAACCCTAAGCAAATCGGTCTTACCGATAGGGATTTCGGTCTCACCGAGATGGGGTTGCAATCTCTCTGTTTCCCTTCGTAACATTTCGGTCTAACCGAAGTGAGCGATCGGTCCCACCGAGATTGCAATGTAAACTCTCTGTTTCCTTTTTGTAACATTTCGGTCTCACCGAAAAGAGCAAATCGGTCCCACCGAGTTTACCTGACCAACTCTCTGGAAAGCATATTACCAAAATCGGTCCCACCGAGTTTGTGTAATCGGTCTCACCGAGATTATGTTATGCCCTAACCCTAACCATATCGGCCTCACCGAGATGCATGTCGATCCACGAAAATCACTAACGGTCACTAGGTTTACTAAATCGGTCCGACCGAGTTTAACTATTCGGTCCCACCGAGTTTGGTAAATTGTGTGTAACGGTTAGATTTTGTGTGGAGGCTATATATACCCCTCCACCTCCTCTTCATTCGTTGAGAGAGCCATCAGAACAAACCTACACTTCCATCTTACCAGTTCTGAGAGAGAACCACCTACTCATGTTATGAGGCCAAGATATTCCATTCCTACCATATGAATCTTGATCTCTAGCCTTTCCCAAGTTGCTTTCCACTCAAACCCTCTTTCCACCAGATCCAAATGCTATAAGAGAGAGTTGAATGTTGGGGAGACTATCATTTGAAGCACAAGAGCAAGGAGTTCATCATCAACACACCATTTGTTACTTCTTGGAGAGTGGTGTCTCCTAGATTGGCTAGGTGTCACTTGGGAGCCTCCGACAAGATTGTGGAGTTGAACCAAGGAGTTTGTAAGGGCAAGGAGATCGCCTACTTCGTGAAGATCTACCGCTAGTGAGGCAAGTCCTTCGTGGGCGACGGCCATGGTGGGATAGACAAGGTTGCTTCTTCGTGGACCCTTCGTGGGTGGAGCCCTCCGTGGACTCGCGCAGCCATTACCCTTCGTGGGTTGAAGTCTCCATCAACTTGGATGTACGATAGCACCACCTATCGGAACCACGACAAAAACATCCGTGTCTCTAATTGCGTTTGAATCCTCCAAACCCTTCCCCTTACTTTCTTGCAAGTTGCATGCTTTATTTTCCGCTGCCTATATACTCTTTGCATGCTTGCTTGAATTGTGTGATGATTGCTTGACTTGTCCTAAAATAGCTAAAATCTGCCAAACTATAAAATTAGGAAAAGGTTAAGTTTTTATTGGTCAAGTAGTCTAATCACCCCCCCTCTAGACATACTTCAAGGTCCTACAAGTGGTATCAGAGCTTTGATCTCCATTTGCTTTGATTTCCATAGCTTTTGGTGGTCATAGCCTTGGCTTCACAACCTAGGAGAGTATGGCGTCTAGCGAGGGAAATTATCACCGTAGAGGTCCTTACTTTGATGGTACTAATTTTGCTAGTTGGAAGCATAAGATGAAAATGCATATTCTTGGACATAACCCGCCGTTTGGGCAATTATTTGTATTGGCTTGCAAGGTGAATTCTTTGATGGGAGAGAACCGAACCGTGAAGCTAATGCGGAAGAATTGAAGATGCTACAATACAACGCTCAAGCATGTGACATCATCTTCAACGGATTGTGCCCCGAAGAATTCAACAAAATCAGCCGTCTTGAGAATGCAAAGGAAATTTGGGATACTTTGATTGATATGCATGAAGGTACCGAGTCCGTCAAGGAATCCAAGTTGGATGTGCTCCAAAGTCAGCTTGACAAGTTCGAAATGAAGGATGGTGAAGGTGTCGCTGAAATGTACTCTAGGCTTGCTCTTATCACAAATGAGATTGCCGGCTTAGGGAGTGAAGAGATGACCGACAAATTCATCATCAAGAAAATCCTAAGAGCATTGGATGGAAAGTATGATACCGTGTGCACATTGATCCAAATGATGCCAAACTACAAAGATCTCAAGCCAACGGAAGTCATTGGAAGGATTGTTGCTGATGAGATGTCACTTAAGGATAAGGAGGAACTTCACAACAAGTCAAGTGGTGCTTACAAAGCCTCAAGTGAAGCCCCCACATTATCAAGTGAGAAACCAACCTTCAATGAAGAATTGAGCTTAATGGTGAAGAACTTCAACAAATTCTACAAAAGTAGAAGCAAAGAAAGAAGCTCCAAGTCAAGGTCTTACAATGACAAGAGATCTTCTAGTCGAGAGTGCAATTGCTACAATTGTGGGAGACCCGAACACTATTCCAATGAGTGTACGGCACCCTACAAAAGAAGAGAAGATTCTTCCAGAAGAAGGAGCAAAAGAGAAGAATCACCACCAAGAGAGAGGAGGAGTAGAGATGATCGTTATGAACGAAGACCCTCACAGAGAAGTAAGGATTAGGAAAGGAAGGACAAGTCATCAAAGAGCTACACAAAACGAAGACATCAAGCTCATATTGGTGAATGGGTATCCGGCTCCGACTCCGACCATCACTCGAGAGAAGCTATCACTCGACTCGAATATACTCAAGATGAAGGTGTTGCCGGTCAAGCACTTGTGTCAACCAACTCCTCGACATATTTGAATCACCAAATGAAGGAATGGGTAGATGCTTCATGGCCAAAGGTCCTAAGGTAACACACCCAGTATATTGATTTTATGTTGATGAAGATGACTTGCTAGGTGATGATGATTTACTTGTTGACAACTCTAGTGATGAATACTATGATGAAACGTCAATTAATCATGCTAATCAAGCGAATGACAATGATAAGGAGAAAATTGAGCTTCTAACTAAAGAACTAAACACTGTTAAGTTGGCTCATGAAACTATCTTCGAAGATCATCGAGAACTTTTAAGGGCTCATGAGAAGTTACGCTTTGAAAAGCTCAATCTTGAGCAAGAGAATGAGTTCTTAAAGGCAATCAATGATGATCTCCATGAAAAGTTCTTCTTACATTGCCAGCGTTTACTCTTATCTACTTACATGCCTCAAGTCAAGTCTAGTAACAAGTACAAGAAAGATACTTCCTCTAGTAGTAACAATAATAATGTCAAATCCAATGTTGTTGCTTGTAGTAGTTCTCTTGATTCCACTAATGATTCTCTTAGCCAAGTTACACTTGAGCAAGAAAATAGTTTATTGAAGGGAATTATAGAAAGGTGTTTACAAGAGCCTTGCGGGAGTAAGCAATTGAGGAAATTATGCATAAGCAAGGAAGGCACCGAAAGAATCAAGGTGTTGGTTTTGAATGAAAGTTCAATGCCAATGGAGTTGAGTGGGAAGAAGATCAATACCCCAAGACAAAGTTTGTTCCTCAACAAGAGAAGTATGATCCTACTTCCTTCAAGGGGACACAAGCTCAAGATGATCTTCCACCACAAGACCACAAGAACAAAGGCAAGGACAAGCTTCAAGAAGAGATTGATGCATTTGAAGAAGCACCTAAAGCCTCGTTCAAGTGGGTCCCCAAGACTACGTCAAGTTCTACTTCATCAAGTACAACTACAACTCCAAGGATTCCCATCAAGATGATGTGGATCCCGAAGAAGAAGAACTAGAGAGTTCTTGAGGGCGACTCCGCCAACATTCTTCACTCATATCATTTTGGCAAGAACAAGTGCAATCAACTTTCACATCTTGCACTAGTTCAAGGAGTGACAAACCCTCATGTTGGTAAGGCAATGGACAAGGTAACCTAATGATTTCATGGACATCATCTTGTGTGTGCATCACTCTATGTCTATGGATATTCTTGTTTGTTCCTTGTGGGACTAACCCACGTAGGCAAGTTGAAAGTGCAACTCACTCCAAAGGATTGCTCCAAATTATCTACATCAACATTGAGCATCTACATCTTCAACACCTACATGAAGTCATCATCGACAAAACCCAAGGTTAGTTCATCCCTCTAAGGGGGGATCTCACATCTAGGGGGAGCTTAACTCTAAGAATTGAGTCAAAGCAACTCTAATGGTGTGAACACATAAATGCATTATGTAAAAGTGGTAACCCCACTTGAGCTTAAACGATGAGTATGACCTATGATCAAATGTTCTCATTTGACTCCTAAGTCAATATACTCATATATAGATGACCTAGTCATCGCCAATTGCTTGATAGTTGCTAAAATTGGTTGTGCATGCTTTGCCACATATTTCATTGGCATCTTATTGTGTGAGCATGTTGGAGCATATTTTACTCATTCAAGGACATCCACTTGTTGTTTTGTTTGTTTGGACTCTTTTCTTTGTGCCAAGTGGATGGACAAGAATGCCTAAGAACCTTCTTTAGCTATCTATGATTTTCTCGTCTCAAACTCTATTCATGCTACATCACAAAATTTGATCAAGTCAGATTCGAACCACTCTGTGTGAGGAGCACTCAGAGTCCCCGATTCGTCATAGACTTAAACTTCCAAAACCTCTTAGTGGTTCTCGGTCTGACCGATCCTTCCATTTCGGTCCTACCGAGATCATCAAGTTGATCTGAGTTTTGAATCTCGGTGCAACCGATTTGAACCTTTCGGTCTCACCGATTTGCTGTAACTGAACACAGTTATGCATCTCGGTGCCACCGAGTTGTTCCACTTGGTCACACCGACAGGGTCGAGCTATATATAGCCACGGGCAAAATTTTGGAAATTTCTCCGAAACCCTTCGCCCGCGCAACAGCTCGCTCTGCCATCGTGTTGCCGTCGTAGCAAGTCCACCGCCAAGTTAGGGTATGGACTTAAACTTTGTGCTATCCACGTCTGATTCCTGGCACATTGTTTTCATATTGATTCTTGCCACGATTGAAACTCTTCTATCCAGCCAAAGTAGTTCATGGATTAGATGTGATTCAAATTTTTAGGTTTAGGTTTCCGCCGAAACCATCTCGGACCCACCGAGTTGAAAAACTCGGTCTCACTGATTTGGCTTATGCCATTGCACTAGTGACTCTCGGTCTGACCGAGAATTACTAATTGGTGCAACCGATTTGAGAATTCTGTGAAACCCTAGAAGTCTCGGTACCACCGAACTGAAACTCGGTCCAACCGAGATCATCAGTTTAGGTTCCAAAACTGCCGGTATCACCGAGTTTGAAAATCGGTGGATCCGAAATGCTTTCGTGGAAAACTAAGACTGAACTTTTGAGTCATTCTTTTGCAAAACCTCTGCATTTTGTGATGCTCATCTTTTCTATCTCATCTATAACTCTTCACGGTGGTCGTGATCAGCTTTTGCAAGATGTCCGATCAAAGTGACAGCCGAACAGTCGTCAAGAGAAGATGGACTTGAGTGAGGGCACTAGTCCCTCAACTTCAGATGAAGGGAACAGAAGTACTCCTAGCAACCTGCCTAAGGCTGCAACTAGGCAAAGGAGGAAAAGAACTCCAGATTCAGAGGATGAAGATTACAAGGCTGAGGAAGATGAGGCAACTTCCAAGAAAGTGGTGCTCAAGAAGGAATATGGCTCAGCAAAGGATGCAAAGCCAGGCATGAAGACCAAAAGGCCTGCAGGAAGGCAACCTATGCCCAAGGCCAGAGCATCAACTCAACTGCCTGAAAGGCCTGATCCCAAAGAGCCAGCAGATGCAAGCAAGAAAAGAAAGGAAAGGGTCAAGATGACCATGGCCAGAGTTATTGGGAAGCCTTCCATGATGGAAGAGGAAGATGAAATTGCTGCACCAGCTCCAAAGGCACCAAAGCTTATGGGTGATGCTATTAGATCAGGGGCTGCCACATCTAAGCCCAAGGAAGCACCCAAAGCTGCCCCCAAGGCCAAGTCTGCACCAAAGAGGAATACCAGGAGTATTCCAGCTGCTGAGAAGAACAAGGCCCTAGTGCCTGAGGATGCTGATGAGGAAGATGAAGAAGGACAGGTTTTGAGAAAGCTCAAGCCCAAGATACCAGACCACAATGATGCCCATCCTGTGGCTGAGGACATGAGAATCAGGAAGGATTCAGGGTTGAGGATATGGAGGATGGAAGATCCATATGCTTCAAGGAGAAGAACTGCTGTTGATTATAGGTTCCACACCAAGGAACAACAGGACTTCTATGAAACCATTCTGTTGGACAAGAAGCCCATAGTCTGTAACATGAGGTGGGTTGACTGGAATTTCAACAAGGAGAATGAAGAGCACTATCCTGGAGTGCAAGATAGCTTTGTTTCTTGTGGAGTTGCAGATTTTGTTGGGCAAAAGCTCACAAATTGGAATGATGAACTTATCATGCAGTTCTACTCCACAGCACATTTTTACCCAGATGGAAGAATTGTTTGGATGTTTGAAGGTACAAGGTACCCGTCAACGGTTGAAGAATGGGCAAAGCTGATAAATGCCCCAGAGGAAAATGAGGATGACCTAGACATTTATGCCAAGAAGAAGATGGGTCACAATTCAATGGCTCACATGTACAAGGAAATTCCAGACAAGGCATTAGGAACTCACAAGTTTGGACCAGTTCACTTTTTGCTGTCAGGGTTGCCAACCATAAATTGGATTCTGAGGCACACTTTGTTGCCCAAGTCTGGTGAACACAACATGATCAGAGGGCATGCCATCAACATGTTGCATGTGTTTGATGTGCCACAGAAGTTCAAAGTCATGAGCCTGATCATTGAAACAATCAAGAGGACTGTAGCAGATCAGAAGAGGAGCTGTGGATATGCACCTCAGATTCAATAATTGATAAACTCAAAAATGGGCACGGGAAAATATCAGTTGGATAAGGAACACTTTCCACTTCATCCAGACTTTGAGGACAATGAGGTTGTCATGAATGAAGATGATCCACAATCAGTTCAAGCTCAGGAGAAGAAGGAGAAGGCAAAGAGGGAGAAGGCTGCCAAGATGCCAACTCAAGAGGAGGCATCTGAGTATTTCTTGAAGAACAAGCAGGAGCAGCTCGGATACTTAATAGCATCAACCATGAGGATAGAGAAGGATTGGCCACCCTCACTCAAAATCAGGAGAGCTTGAGAGAATCATAGAACAAAAGTTCTATAACTTAGATGTGAAAATGGCGAGATTGATCTGCGGTGGAGGAACTACAAGAGGACATGCAGGAGAGGAAGGGCAAAACAACAACTGATGCATTTGCCAGAGTGCCTAGAGCCCAGAGGTCAGATGCAGTGCCAGTGACAGACACAAGAGCAACTTCATCTGCACCAGCTACAGCCTCAGTACCACCAGCTCCAGCATCTACATCAGCTCCAGCTCCATCTACTTCAACTGAAGCTTTCGTCCTTGGCATTATCCGGACTCCACCAGCAGCAGATCAAGCCTGAGAGTAGATCTAGCACTATGCATTTTCTATGAACTTTTTGGTAACTTGTTGCCAAAGGGGGAGAAAAATGTATAGATCATAGGCTTCGAGAGAGAGAGTGTTGCTTTTGTTATCTCTTGCTTTATTTGATGGTTTTTCAATCTCTGTTTGCTTTTGGTTGAGATACTATGCTTGTGAGACATTGATGATCATGTGTTTGATCATAAGCTACACCTATGCATGTTTGATGATATTATCCTATCTATCTTATGTGATCACTCACTATGCTTGGTGATGAGTGCATGTATTCATTGTTTATTATTTTGAGCGCTCCACCAAGATGTATGTGACATGGAAGAGTAACCCATGAGCCTAATTCATTGTGCATTTGCAGTCCAAAGCAAATCTAAAACTATGCACAAATTTAGGGGGAGGTCTTGCTTATCACATACTTCTCAAAGCGACGATGTTATTTAATTTTTATTATCATTTGTCGAAGCTTTGATCTATATGTTGTCATCAATTACCAAAAAGGGGGAGATTGAAAGTGCAACTATCCCTAGGTGGTTTTGGTAATTCATAACAACATATAGCTCATTGAGCTAATGCTATTCCAAGACTATTATTTCAGGAAAGCTCAATGAATGGCATGGCATGGATGATGAAAGTGGATCCCTCAAAATACTAAGGACAAAGGATTGGGTCAAGCTCAAAAGCTCAAGACTCTTCATTTTACATTTTAGTGATCCAAGATCAACTTTGAGTCTATAGGAAAAGCCAATACTATCAAGAAGGGATGAGGTGTTGCTTAATGAGCCTCTTGCTTAACCCTCAACTACTTTCCCACATCCACAAATGACCTAAATCTAAAGCCAAAATCGGTCACACCGATTCTTTCTATCCGGCGCCACCAATTCCAAAAGTCATAGCCACTGCCACAAACCCTAAGCAAATCGGTCTTACCGATAGGGACTTCGGTCTCACCGAGATGGGGTTGCAATCTCTCTGTTTCCCTTCATAACGTTTCGGTCTAACCGAAGTGAGCGATCGGTCCCACCGAGATTGCAATGTAAACTCTCTGTTTCCTTTTTTGTAACATTTCGGTCTCACCGAAAAGAGCAAATCGGTCCCACCGAGTTTACCTGACCAACTCTCTGGAAAGCTTATTACCAAAATCGGTCCCACCGAGTTTGTGTAGTCGGTCTCACCGAGATTACGTTATGCCCTAACCCTAACCATATCGGCCTCACCGAGATGCATGTCAGTCCCACCGAAAATCACTAACGGTCACTAGGTTTACTAAATCGGTCCGACCGAGTTTAACTATTCGGTCCCACCGAGTTTGAACTCTTGGTAGTAAGCATGAACAGTGATGCATATAAGATTTGAACTCTTGGTAGTAAGCATGAATAGTGTTACTGCCTTGTTTTAATTGTTCCAATTTGTGAAGCAATTCACGACGATAGTAAGGAGGAAAAAATTGTTGTCTCATTACAGCTTTCAAAACTTTCCAAGTTTTGGGTTGGTTATCAATGTTTTTCTTACAATGTACACTCCACCAAATAGAAGCAAAACCAGTAAATGCTCTAGTGGTAGCTCGTACTCTCTCAAGTTCAGAAAAATCATGGTGACTAAAAACTTCTTCTAATTCAAGCTCCTAAGCTAAATAAATAGCAGGATTAAATCTACCCTCAAATGATGGTAAAGACATAACCTGACCATATGCTTGTGTGTGTTGTCCCAACTCTCGTGATGGTGAAGATGTGTCCGTCATCGAAGAACTTCTATCTCCGGAACCTGTCATGATTAGTAGAAACAAGAAACAAAATTCGAGAATAATGTTCCTATGAACTACTAGGATGTGGTTGTAAAGTGCTCACAGTAAAGCAAATATCAATATTTTACAAGTTCTTACCATGCGGCAGGTGGTGAAAGGCAACCAGCAGTGTCAAATAACTATGAAGATTGTGTAAAGCGATTGCCAGGGGAACGTACTATACACGGTGTAGAAATATGTGAAGCTGGGTTGGCTATATATGGTAGCAAAAGATTAGCAATAATCAATTCAGAGATGCAATGTTGAATAAACGCTCAACGATGGTACTTTGCTGGTCCTAGGCTAGACCGGACTAGAGACGCGAGCCTAGAACACTAATGAGGTCACGGCGTAGCACAACTAGCATCAATGAAGGATAATAAGTAGCTCTGGATAGCAAGATATAAGTGAAGATCACAACGGCAGTAAAGATAATGATGAAAACAAGCGCCAAGCGGGATATACAACAACTCTCTCTCAATTTTCCTCTTGAAAAGTTTGAGCCAATTTTCTGATAACTTTTTTTAAAGAATGCTACTAACTCAAGCTTTCCAATGCAAAAAGAATCACTCAATTCTGAGTTGATATGAGGAGTCAAAAATTTCTAAAACTGGTTTGAAAAACTGGAATAAGCTGTGTTCATGAACTTCGGAGGGCAAAAAGACCTATTAATAAGCCGATTTTGAGGTGCCAAATATTGAAAGAGCTTCTGCAATTATTTAGATGCGGCTCGTCTCTAACTTTAATTTGAGTACTCATGAGCCAAAGCGGACTTCAGTATGAGGAAGTTATGCCTGTTTTCTTGAGCATTGCACAAAGCAGATTCAATCCGAATTCAGCTACGAGATTGAGTCTAGATAGATCCGAACTTTGTTTTTTTTTCTTCTCTCTTTTTTTTCTCACACTTTTTTCCTTTTTATTTCTCTCTTTTTTTTCTCTGACATTTTTTTTATTTTTTTCTCTTTGTTTCTCTCTCCCTCTTTCCAAACAAACTAGATAAGATGCAGATTGGATCAAGTGAAGATGTGAGCGATCTCAACTATGATTATGACAATGAACGGTGGGTAGCACGTGGTGGAAATTGATGGATGGATGGTGGTCAACGGAAGGGATAATGATGCAGCGGCGGCGTGACTAATGTGAACAGAACTCGAAACTCTAAACGAACTAGACACCAAGACCAGCAACTCGACACGACGATGCAACTGATAATTCAATAATGCAAACAATGAAAAGAAAATTGCAAAAGCTCAGACTGGCTTGGACAAAGAATAAATAGATCTAACTTTTTTTGTGGCTTTTTCTTGGACAATAGGTAAGAAAATAAATCTTATCTAGGGATAATTGGAAATTCTCACCGAGCAACCCGAAAACGATACCACTTGATAGAGGCGAGGTGTCGATCTTCGATGAGATGATAACTATCGATTTGGTAGAGTCGATTTTGACGATCTGACTACAAGCGTGCACGACGTTGTGCCTTAGCAATCGTTAAACCAATCTCCGAGGTTCTTGGCGATCTTTGGAAGCACAATCAGCCTGACCACGAAGGTCTATTCCTGCACGCAATCGAAGAACGAGCAAGAATATGATAAAACAATCTGAATATTATGAATATATATGAAGTATTGATAATGATGGGGATCCATAAGCGGCCTTGGTCTGGTCGTTGGACACAAACGAAGTACACGAAGTTGCAATGGCTAACTTTTAACTAAACAAATCCCAAGGAAAAAGCTACTAGATGGATCTACTTATATAGGAGCAAGGAGTGGCGGCCAAGGAGGTGGGAGGACGTCCCAAGGCAGCCTAAAACTAACCCTAGGTCGTACAAGGCCAATGGGCCCAAGTGGAGGTGACGTAACACCTTTGGACTTGTAGTTTGACTCGGATTCTGCTGCTGACATCAGATTGTTTCGTCCATAACTCAACGCTCCGGACGAATTTTAAGGTGAATCAATTGGGTTGGAAAGTGCACGAAATCTATTTTCCAACAAAAAGAATCAACCAATTTGGAGTCCGTATGAAAAAGTTATTGACGTTTTGAGTCGGTATGTCTCAGCAGTCCGAATCTGAGTCGAACGTGAGAGACTTGGACTCTATCTTCTCTTGGGCCAAAAGTGACATGAGAGAACTTTTGAACATCGGTAAACATCTCTTTCTCCCTTATCTTCATATGTGGATTGTACAAATGTCCCATACACCTGCAATTAGACATGGCACAAAAGTTTGTGAAGTATTTTTGTCCTGGATGACATAAATAAATTATTGCATAGTTTGCATTAGAAATCACCTCACAAATATACATGTATGCAATATTTTCGGTTGTATCCAAGGTAGTCATGTCCTCATCAACAGGACCCCCGTTTCGACCGTAGCGCTCCAACACAAGTTCGTTTCCTCCGTTTTGCGGTAAGCCACACCCCTCCCGATCAATAGGACCCCGTTTCGACCGTAGGAGATCGAAGAGAAGTTTGTTTCCTCCATTTTGCGGTACGCCACACCCCTCCCGGTGAACAGGATCCCGTTTCGACCGTAGGCAGTCGAACACAAGGCCGTTTCCTCCGTTATGCGGTACGCCAGGCCTCATTTCGATCAGTTGTTCCATCCAAGCCGGTTGGCTCCCGATGAACACGACGCATTCCGTTGCCTCCCGATGAACACGACAACGCAGTTTCTCCGTTTCGACCCAGCCGGTTGGCTGGCGATGAATAGGACACCGTTGTTGCCTCTCCATGTACATGAGCCCTGGCAGTACATATACACGAGTAGGCGTTCGAGACCCCGTCCGTATATACGTATGTGGCCGTATTTACTTTCTTGCACCCTGGCTGTATGTACGTGTACATGCTACGTGCGCGCCTCTACTATGACACGTGCCCTTCCTTACTCGGCCACGGTTCATCGCTGCAACCTGCAAACAGACAGATCGACTAGTATGTACATACACGTTCGCGACCAAAATGACAACGCTACGTACGCTTCGACCAGGTGGGTCCCAACTATCAGGGAGGATAAGGAGGCACTTCCTTGCATGCGAAGATGTAGCTCGCTGATACGTCTCCAACGTATCTATAATTTTTGATTGCTCCATGCTATATTATCTACTGTTTTGGACATTATTAGACTTTATTATCCACTTCTATATTATTTTTGGGACTAACCTATTAACCGGAGGCCCAGCCCATAATTGTTGTTTTTTGCCTATTTCAGAGTTTCACAGAAAAGGGATATCAAACGGAGTCCAAACGGAATGAAACCTTCGGGAACGTGATTTTTAGGAATAATATGATCCGGAGACTTGGACCCTCGTCAAGAAACAAAGAGGAGGCCACGAGGTAGGGGCGCCCACCCCAGCGCGCCCTCCACCTCGTGGGCCCCTGTTGCTCCACCGACGTACTCCTTCCTCCTATATATACCTACGTACGCCCAAACGATCAGATATGGAGCCAAAAACCTAATTCCACCGCCGCAACCTTCTGTACCCACGAGGTCCAATCTTGGGGCCTGTTCTGGAGCTCCGCCGGAGGGGGCATCCATCACGGAGGGCTTCTACATCAACACGATAGCCTCTCCGATGAAGTGTGAGTAGTTTACCTCAGACCTTTGGGTCCATAGTTAGTATCTAGATGGCTTCTTCTCTCTTTTTGGATCTCAATACAATGTTTTCCCCCTCTCTCGTGGAGATCTATTCGATGTAATCTTCTTTTTGCGGTGTGTTTGTTGAGAACGATGAATTGTGGGTTTATAATCAAGATTATCTATGAACAATATTTGGATCTTCTCTGAATTCTTTTATGTATGATTGGTTATCTTTGCAAGTCTCTTCGAATTATCAGTTTGGTTTGGCCTACTAGATTGATCTTTCTTGCAATGGGAGAAGTGCTTAGCTTTGGGTTCAATCTTGCGGTGTCCTTTCCCAGTGACAGTAGGGGCAGCAAGGCACGTATTGTATTGTTGCCATCGAGGATAACAAGATGGGTTTTTTATCATATTGCATGAATTTATCCCTCTACATCATGTCATCTTGCTTAAGGCGTTACTCTGTTTTCATGAACTTAATACTCTAGATGCATGCTGGATAGCGGTCGATGAGTGGAGTAATAGTAGTAGATGCAGGCAGGAGTCGGTCTACTTGTCTCGGACGTGATGCCTATATACATGATCATACCTAGATATTCTCATAACTATGCTCAATTCTGTCAATTTCTCAACACTAATTCGTCCACCCACCGTAAAATATTTATGCTCTTGAGAGAAGCCACTAGTGAAACCTATGGCCCCCGGGTCTATCTTCATCATATTAATCTTCCAACACTTAGTTATTTCCTTTGCTTTTTTACTTTGATTTTATTTTACTTTGCATCTTTATCACAAAAATACCAAAAATATTACCCTATTATATATATCAGATCTCACTCTCGTAAGTGACCGTGAAGGGATTGACAACCCCTTATCGCGTTGGTTGCGAGGAGTTATTTGTTTTGTGTAGGTACGAGGGACTCGCGCGTAGCCTCCTACTAGATTGATACCTTGGTTCTCAAAAACTGAGGGAAATACTTACGCTACTTTGCTGCATCACCCTTTCCTCTTCAAGGAAAAACCAACGCAGTGCTCAAGAGGTAGCAAGAAGATTTCTGGCGCCGTTGCCGGGGAGTCTATGCAAAAGTCAACATACCAAGTACCCATCACAAATCCCTTATCTCCCGCATTATATTATTTGCCATTTGCCTCTCGTTTTCCTCTCCCCCACTTCACCCTTGCCGTTTTATTCGCCCTCTCTTTTCCGTTTGCCTCTTTTTCGCTTGCTTTTTGTTTACTCGTGTGTTGGATTGCTTGTTTGTCACGATGGCTCTACCTATATTTGGTGATCTTCACCTTAAAAGGTTAGAAGAGATCGAAAGCAACGTCAGGAGTTTTATGGTTCTGCAATTTGAGCATAATAATTTCTTCAGAAACGAGCTTAAGGAACAAAAAAAGCTTTATGAGTTATATGAATAAAGAGCTCGATGATATGTCTAAAGAATTTGATGGTTTGAGATCCCAAATTTCTCGTCTTGAAAATTTGATAGCTGAAATATCGGATAAGCAGGCTACCTTAGTTAATAAGATGGCCGCTAAACCGGATTACTATGAAAATAAAGATGAAGATCTAAAAGTTATTGATGTGTCCCCTATTAAATCTTTGTTTTGCAATATGAATCTTGATAATGATGGGACTGAATATGATCCACCTTTACCTAGAAGGCGTTCCAAAAATTCGGAGTTTTTAGATCTTGATGCTAAAATTGATAAAAGTGGGATTGAAGAAATCAAAACCCTAGATGTTAATAAACCCACTATTTTGGATTTCAAGGAATTTAATTATTAAAATTGTTCTTTGATTGATTGTATTTCCTTGTTGCAATCCGTGCTAAATTTTCCTCATGCTTATAGTCAAAATAAAGCGTTTACTAAACATATTGTTGAGGCCTTGATGCAATCTTATGAAGAAAAGCTTGAGTTGGGAGTTTCTATCCCTAGAAAACTTTATGATGAGTGGAAACCAACTATTAAAATTAAGATTAAGGATCATGAATTCTATGCTTTATGTGATTTGGGTGCTAGTGTTTCCACTATTCCCAAAACTTTGTGTGATTTGCTAGATTTCCGTGATTTTGATGATTGCTCTCTAAACTTGCACCTTGCGGATTGCACTCTTAAGAAACCTATGGGAAGAATTAATGATGTTCTTATTGTTGCAAATAGAAACTATGTGCCCGTAGATTTTATCGTTCTTGATATAGATTGCAATCCTTCATGTCCTATTATTCTTGGTAGACCTTTCCTTAGAACGGTTGGTGCAATTATTGATGTGAAGGAAGGGAATATTAGATTTCAATTTCCATTAAAGAAGGGCATGGAACACTTCCCTAGGAAGAAAATAAAATTACCATATTCATCTATCATGAGAGCCACTTATGGATTGCCTACCAAAGATGGCAATACCTAGATCTATCCTTACTTTTATGCCTAGCTAGGGGCGTTAAACGATAGCGCTTGTTGGGAGGCAACCCAATTTTATTTTTTATTTTTTTTGCCCTTTGCTTTTGTTTAGGAATAAATCTTTGTTCTAGCCTCTAGTTAGATGTGTTTTTATGTTTTAATTAGTGTTTGTGCCAAGTTAAACTTTGTGCGATTTGCTAGATTTCCGTGATTTTGATGATTGCCCTCTAAACTTGCACCTTTCGGATTCCACTCTTAAGAAACCTATGGGAAGAATTAATGATGTTCTTATTGTTGTAAATAGGAACTATGTGCCCGTAGATTTTATCGTTCTTGATATAGATTGCAATCCTTCATGTCCTATTATTCTTGGTAGACCTTTCCTTAGAACGGTTGGTGCAATTATTGATATGAAGGAAGGGAATATTAGATTCCAATTTCCATTAAAGAAGGGCATGGAACACTTCCCTAGGAAGAAAATAAAATTACCATATTAATCTATCATGAGAGCCACTTATGGATTGCCTACCAAAGATGGCAATACCTAGATCTATCCTTGCTTTTATGCCTAGCTAGGGGCGTTAAACGATAGTGCTTGTTGGGAGGCAACCCAATTTTTTTTTTGTTTTTTTGCCTTTTGCTTCTGTTTAGGAATAAATCTTTGTTCTAGTCTCTGGTTAGATGTGTTTTTATGTTTAATTAGTGTTTGTGCCAAGTTAAACCTATAGGATCTTCTTGGATGATAGTTATTTGATCTTGCTGTAATTTCCAGAAACTTTCTGTTCACGAAAACAATTGTTAAAAATCACCAGAACGTGATAAAATACTGATTCAAATTGCTGCTGATCAATAAACAAATTTCCTAGGTATTCCTATTTTGGCTGATTTTGCGGAGTTCCAGAAGTTTGCGTTAGTTACAGATTACTACAGACTGTTCTGTTTTTGACAGATTCTGTTTTTCGTGTGTTGTTTGCATATTTTGATGAATCTATGGCTAGTAAAATAGTTTATAAACCATAGATAAGTTGGAATACAGTAGGTTTAACACCAATATAAATAAATAATGAGTTCATTACAGTACCTTGAAGTGGTCTTTTGTTTTCTTTCGCTAACGGAGCTCACGAGATTTCTGTTGAGTTTTGTGTTGTGAAGTTTTCAAGTTTTGGGTGAATTTTTTTTATGGATTATGGAACAAGGAGTGGAAATAGCCTAAGCTTGGGGATGCCCATGGCACCCCCAAGATAATCTAAGTACACCATAAAGCCAAAGCTTGGGGATGCCCCGGAAGGCATCCCCTCTTTCGTCTACTTCCATCGGTAACTTTACTTGGAGCTATATTTTTATTCACCACATGATATGTTTTTTGCTTGGAGCGTCTTGTATGATTTGAGTCTTTGTTGTTTAGTTTACCACAATCATCCTTGCTGTACACACCTTTTGAGAGAGCCATACATGATTTGGAATTTGTTAGAATACTCTATGTGCTTCGCTTATATCTTTTGAGTTATATAGTTTTGCTTTAGTACTTCATTTATATCTTTTAGAGCACAGTGGTGGATTTATTTTATAGAAACTATTGATCTCTCATGCTTCACTTAGATTATTTTGAGAGTCTTAAATAGCATGGTAATTTGCTTAAACAATCCTAATATGCTTGGTATTCAAGAATAGTAAAAACTTTCTTATGAGTGTGTTGAATATTATGAGATGTTTGATGCTTGATAATTGTTTTGAGATATAAAGATGGTGATATTAGAGTCATGCTAGTTGAGTAGTTGTGAATTTGAGAAATACTTGTGTTAAAGTTTGTGATTTCGGTAGCATGCATGTATGGTGAACTGTTATGTGATGAAGTCGGAGCATGATCTATTTATTGATTGTCTTCCTTATGAGTGGCGGTCGGGGACGAGCGATGGTCTTTTCCTACCAATCTATCCCCCTAGGAGCATGCGCGTAATACTTTGCTTTGATAACTTGTAGATTTTTGCAATAAGTATATGCGTTCCTTATGACTAATATTGAGTCCATGGATTATACGCACTTTTCTCTAATACCGCACACTTTTCGCCGGTATCATACACCCACCATATACCTTCCTCAAAACAGCCACCATACCTACCTATCATGGCATTTTCATAGCCATTCCGAGATATATTGCCATGCAACTTTCCACCGTTCCGTTTATTATGACACGCTCCATCATTGTCATATTGCTTAGCATGATCATGTAGTTGACATCGTATTTGTGGTAAAGCCACCATTCATAATTCTTGCATACATGTCACTCTTGATTCATTGCATATCCCGATACACCGCCGGAGGCATTCGTATTGTGACGCCCCAAGACCGGAGCTTCAGATGCCTTCCAGGGTTTCCGAGATTCGTTGTGTGATTTGTTTTTGCTTGTTGCATTCTTCATTGCATCATTCGCATTGCATCATGTCATCATGCCACTAAATTTTGCAACTCAAATAAATTGCATGGATCTCTGATCCATTTAAATTGAGGGAAATGCACATGGTGATTTTTCTTTAAAACATATCCAAAGTCTCCTACTATTATTAGGGAGCTATATTAAAATATTCCATTAACTTTGGAATCACCATAACACACTTGCAATTCAATTCTCATGCCTTTTTGCTTCATGTTTGTTCTCCAATCTTTCTCCATAATTCTTTCTCCATTTATCGAGGCTCCTCCTAAATTCTCAACATTTTTGGGCACTTTGAAATCCTCGTCCTTGTTCAAACCATTTGAATTAAATTCAAATGAATTTGAATTTAAATCTTGCAATCATGCTCACTTCTATTTTCTTGGGACAAGCGCATTTTTGTGAGTCTGGAAAAATAACCCCCTTTCCCAAATTCTTGTCCACTCATTTCTTTTCTCTCCTTTTCTTTCTTTGCTTTTCTGTTTTTGTGAGAGATTTGAAGAAGTGAGAAAGAGAGAGATAGATGCCAGAAACAACAGCCGACCAGGCCTCTGGCCTTTTCCCTCTCCATGGTCTGGCCTAGCAGATCGAGGTCCAACCAGCAGCCCCTCCGGCCACCTGGGCCTCCTGTAGCCGCAACCCGTTAGGCCCATCCGTAGCCAAGCCGATGCCCTGTTAACCCTAGACCAGACCCCCTCCTCTCGATCTCTCCCTCTCGTCCTCCCACACCGCCGCCACTCACACGCTTCGCACAGGAGAGGAGCGCCCGTGCCCGCGCCCGATCCCCATGGCGCCCCTGTTCCCCGCGCCCGTGGCCCTCGACGCTCGCCGTAGCTGCAGCTCCTTCTCCAGCCTCGTCAGATCCCAGCGCAGCCTCGTGCCTCCTCCTCCCTTGCTCCTGGACGCGTCCGGCCGCCCGCAGCCGTCGTCGTCCGCGCCCACAGGAGCCAGCAGTTGCAGCCCCGAGTCCTCTGCTTCTTCCCTGCCGGCGTCCGAGGCCGCAGCCTCCCCTGCCGCGGCCACCTTTCCTCGCCCTTCCATCTTCCCCGCTGCGCCAGCTCGCCTCTGCTCCGCGCCGCTCCTCCTCTACCATGGCCTTCCTCCTGCAGCTTCGCGCCTGCACCCATCGTCGCCGCCCCAAGCCGCTCCCTCACCTTCCCTCGCCGTCCCGACCAGCAGCAGGAAACCAGGAGCTCAAGCCCTGCCACGGCCGCCACCCGTTCGTCGCCTCCGGCCGGATCCAGCCGCCCTCGGCCTCTCCTCGAGCACCCGAGGCCCTGCGAGCCCCCCGCTCACCCGCATCTGCCTCTGCTTTGCGCCGCTCATCCTTGGTGCCATGGCCTCTTGCCTCCTTTGGATGACCCGTGGCTGCCGTGCCCTGTTGTGCGTTCTCTCCGCTGCCTGGCACTGTTGACGTCAAGACCGTGGGTGCCAAGTTCGTCCCGTCAGTGTCCCTCCAAGTTTGATGTTGGAACGTGCACGACTACGTGGATTCGCCAAGTACCACGACCCCGCCTTGAAGAGTTCGGGTTCGACAAGTCCGATGTTGCGCTTGTACAACTACGCTGCCAAGTACCTCTACCGGTGACTACCGTCCTCATGTACCCCTACTTCCACCACTACCGTCACGAGAACAACTACTTCCTCTACGAACTCGAACCGCTCGAGAATGCTTCCTTAGAAGGTACAACCACCAAGACGACGCCCGTGAACGAATGTCGTGTGATGTATGAGATGCTCGTGGTTGCACCGTGTCCGAGTTGTTCTTTGCGAGTTCCTCGTTGCCTTGCGTCGACCATGGGAACCCGGTATCCGGGATCACCCCACCATCTCTAGCATGTTCCGCACATCCGCACACTTGCTTCTTTTGCATCGATATCTCAACGAGTTGTCGGAACCGGAACGTTGCCGTGGCACCCTGTCCGTTATCGTCGCCGTGGCACCCTTTCATTTCGTCATGGTGACCAAATGCTTCATAACATGCTCAAGTCAATATTTTCATTAAATTGCATAAAACTTGGATATGTCATCCGCATCATGTTAACAACATTTAAAATTGTTGTTTGCTTTAAAGTGCTATATGCATATGGGGATTTTCCGGAATTGTTGCTTGTTATTTCCGGCCTCATTTAAACTTGCCTAAATAGATAGTTTATTTATGCTCACCCCTTGCCATGTTGAATAACATTTAATATTTTTGGTTACATAAACAAGAGAGAACTAAATATTTGATGTGGTGTTTCGTCAATATGCAACTCGTTGCATATTGAGCTCCACTTAACTTGTAGTGTTGTTTGTGCACTTTGCCATGCCATGCCTCATTAAACCGGACATGCATCATACTTGTTTGTGCATCATGCCATGTTTATGTGATGGTTGTTTACTATGTTGTTTGTTTCTTTCCGGGTTGCTTCTCTCGTTAGCTTCGGTTTCGTTCCGAAGTTGTGAGGATTCGTTCGACTACGTCCGTTTGTCTTCTTCATGGACGCGTTCTTCTTCCTTGCGGGATCTCAGTCAAGATGACCATATGCTCGAAATCACTTCTATCTTTGCTTGCTAGTTGTTCGCTCTATTGCTATGCCGCGCTACCTACCACTTGTTTATCATGCCTCCCATATTGCCATGCCAAGCCTCTAACCATCCTTTCCTAGCAAACCGTTGTTTGGCTAAGTTACCGCTTTTGCTCAGCCCTTCTTATAGCGTTGCTAGTTGCAGGTGAAGATGAAGTTGTTCCATGTTGGAACATGATTATCATGAACTTTGTTGGGATATTACAATATCTCTTATTTTATTAATGCATCTATATACTTGGTAAATGGTGGAAGGCTCGGCCTTATGCCTGGTGTTTTGTTCCACTCTTGTCGCCCTAGTTTCCGTCATATCGGTATTATATTCCCGGATTTTGCGTCCCTAACGCGGTTGGGTGTTATGGGAGCCCCTTGACAGTTCGCCTTGAATAAAAATCTTCCAGCAAGGCCCAACATTGGTTTTACCATTTGCCTACCTACCACCTACACCTTTTTCCTTGGGAGCTGCAGCCCCAAGGGTCATCTTTATTTTAGCCCCCGGGCCAATGCTCCTCTGAGTGCTAGTCCAAACCGAGCGATGTCCGGCGCCCCCTGGGCAACCAGGGTCTATGCCAACCCGACGTCTGGCTCATCCGGTGTGCCCTGAGAATGAGATATGTGCAGCTCCTATCGGGATTTGTCGGCACATTCGGGCGGCTTTGCTGTTTTTGTTTTACCATTGTCGAAATGTCTTGTTATCGGGATTCCGAGTCTGATCGGGTCTTCCCAGGAGAAGGAATATCCTTCGTTGATCGTGAGAGCTTATAATGGGCTAAGTTGGGACACCCCTGCAGGGTATAAACTTTCAAGAGCCGTGCCTGCGGTTATGTGGCAGATGGGAATTTGTTAATGTCCGGTTGTAGAGAACTTGACACTTGACTTAATTAAAATACATCAACCGCGTGTGTAACCGTGATGGTCTCTTTTCGGCGGAGTCCGGGAAGTGAACACGATTTGTGTTATGGTTGAACGTAAGTAGCTTCAGGATCACTTCTTGATCACTTCTAGCTTCTCGATTGTTGCGTTGCTTCTCTTCTCGCTCTTAATTGCGTATGTTAGCCACCATATTTGCTTAGTGCTTGCTGCAGCTCCACCTCATTACCCCATCCTTCCTATAAGCTTAAATAGTATTGATCTCGCGGGTGTGAGATTGCTGAGTCCTCGTGACTCACAGATTCTACCAAAACAGTTGCAGGTGCCGATGAAACCAGTGCAGGTGACGCAACCGAGCTCAAGTGGGAGCTCGATGAGGATCTTGGTCGTCACTATGTTTCTTTTCATGTTGATCAGTAGTGGAGCCCAGTTGGGACGATCGGGGATCTAGCATTTGAGGTTGTCTTCTTTTATTTTGGTTCCGTAGTCGGACCTTGTGTGTACTCTGAATGATGTATGTTTAATTTATGTATTTTGTGAAGTGGCGATTGTAAGCCAACTCTTTATCCCATTCTTGTTCATTACATGGGATTGTGTGAAGATGACCCTTCTTGCGACAAAACCACCATGCGGTTATGCCTCCAAGTCGTGCCTCGACACGTGGGAGATATAGCCGCATCGTGGGCGTTACACATATAGAGTCATATTTTGTTATAAGTATCGAGTTGTAAGAAAATAAAAGTGTGATGATCTTCATTTTTAGAGCATTGTCCCAAGTGAGGAAAAGGATGATGGAGACTATGATTCCCCCACAAGTCGGGATGAGACTCCGGACGAAAAAAAAGAAAAAAGAAAAGAGGCCATAAAAAAAAGAGAAAAGGCCCAAATAAAAAAATATAAAAAATAAGAGAAAAAGAGAGATGGGACAATGTTACTATCCTTTTACCACACTTGTGCTTCAAAATAGCACCATGATCTTCGTGATAGAGAGTCTCTCATTTTGTCACTTTCATATACTAGTGTGAATTTTTCATTATAGAACTTGGCTTGTATATTCCAATGATGAGCTTCCTCAAAATGCCCTAGGTCTTCGTGAGCAAGCGAGTTGGATGCACACCCACTTAGTTTCTTTTGTTGAGCTTTCGTATACTTATAGCTCTAGTGCATCCGTTGCATGGCAATCCCTACTCACTCACATTGATATCTATTGATGGGCATCTCCATAGCCCGTTGATACGCCTAGTTGATGTGAGACTATCTTCTCCCTTTTTTTTGTCTTCTCCACAACCACCATTCTATTCCACATATAGTGCTATATCCATGGCTCACGCTCATGTATTGCGTGAAGATTGAAAAAAGTTTGAGACTGTCAAAAGTATGAAACAATTGCTTGGCTTGTCATCGAGGTTGTGCATGATTTAAATACTTTGTGTGGTGAAGATAGAGCATAGCCAGACTATATGATTTTGTAGGGATATATTTCTTTGGCCATGTTATTTTGAGAAGACATAATTGCTTTATTAGTATGCTTGAAGTATTATTATTTTTATGTCAATATTAAACTTTTGTCTTGAATTTTTTGGATCTGAATATTCATACCACAATTAAGAAGAATTACATTAAAATTATGCCAAGTAGCACTCCGCATCAAAAAATTCTGTTTTTATCATTTACCTACTCGAGGACGAGAGGGAATTAAGCTTGGGATGCGATCGTCTCCAACGTATCTATAATTTTGATTGCTCCATGCTATATTATCTACTGTTTTGGATATTATTGGGCTTTATTATCCACTTTTATATTATTTTTGGACTAACCTATTAACCGGAGGGCCAGCCTGAATTGCTGTTTTTTGCCTATTTGAGTTTTTCGAAAAGGAATATCAAGCGAGTCCAAGCGGAATGAAACCTTCGGAACGTGATTTTAGGAAGAATATGATTCAGGAGACTTGGACCCTCGTCAAGAAACAAAGAGGAGGCCACGAGGTAGGACGCGCCCTCCACCCTCGTGGCCCCCTGTTGCTCCACCGACATACTCCTTCCTCCTATATATACCCACGCACCCCCAAGCGACGACACGGAGCCAAAACCTAATCCCACCGCGCAAGAATGCATCCACGAGATCCCATCTGGGGCCTATTCGAGCTTCACGAGGGGGCATCCATCATGGAGGCTTCTACATCAACACCATAGCCTCTCCGAGGAAGTGTGAGTAGTTTACCTCAGACCTTCGGGTCCATAGTTAGTAGCTAGATGGCTTCTTCTCTCTTTTTGGATCTCAATACAATGTTTTCCCCCTCTCTGATGGAGATCTATTCGATGTAATCTTCTTTTTGCGGTGTGTCTGTTGATACCGATGAATTGTGGGTTTATGATCAAGATTATCTATGAACAATATTTGAATCTTCTCTGAATTCTTTTATGTATGATTGGTCATCTTTGCAAGTCTCTTCGAATTATCAGTTTGGTTTGGCCTACTAGATTGATCTTTCTTGCAATGGGAGAAGTGCTTAGCTTTGGGTTCAATCTTGAAGTGTCCTTTCCAAGTGACAGTAGGGGCAGCAAGGCACGTATTGTATTGTTACCATCGAGGATAACAAGATGGTTTTTTTAATCATATTGCATGAATTTATCCCTCTACATCATGTCATCTTGCTTAAGGTGTTACTCTGTTTTCATGAACTTAATAGTCTAGATGCATGCTGGATAGCGGTCGATGAGTGGAGTAATAGTAGTAGATGTACGCAGGAGTCGGTCTACTTGTCTCGGCCGTGATGCCTATATACATGATCATACCTAGATATTCTTCATAACTATGCTCAATTCTGTCAATTGCTCAACACTAATTCGTCCACCCACCGTAAAATATTTATGCTCTTGAGAGAAGCCACTAGTGAAACCTATGGCCCCCGGGTCTATCTTCATCATATTAATCTTCCAACACTTAGTTATTTCCTTTGCTTTTTTACTTTGCTTTTATTTTACTTTGCATCTTTATCACAAAATACCAAAAATATTATCCTAACATATCTATCAGATCTCACTCTCGTAAGTGATCGTGAAGGGATTGACAACCCCTTATCGCATTGGTTGCGAGGAGTTATTTGTTTTGTGTAGGTACGAGGGACTCGCGTGTAGCCTCCTGCTGGATTGATACCTTGGTTCTCAAAAACTGAGGGAAATACTTACGCTACTTTGCCGCATCACCCTTTCTTCTTCAAGGAAAAACCAACGCAGTGCTCAAGAGGTAGCACTGGCGGGTCCCAACAGTCAAGGGGAACATTTTTTTCGTGAAATACGGTGGCCCGTCCAGTGGGTCCCTGCTGTTAGGTGGAGGAATCATTATTTTGCACGCAATAAGCGGGCACTTCCTTGCTGCGGTCATGGACTCAGCTGTCAGCCTCTCCACGTACAGTACTCTTCCGATGGAAGTCATTCCTTGACCACATTGACCATGCCGCGTCAAGAGCACCAAGGCGGTGGACGACAGCGAGGCCTAGGAAGGGGACGACGCGGAGCCGGGGAAGACAAGGCAGTGGATGCCCACACGGAGAGGAGTACGAGGGTTCACTGGTTCGCCTGCGGTGTGAGGCTGCCGTCGCTGCAGAATAATAGGGGGTGTGGGTGAGTAGAGGGATGGCCTGGCTAGAGGTGCGAGTCGTAGGGAGCGGCGAGGCCTCCGCGGCAGCACAGCCGGCCACAGGAGGCAGGAGCACGCTGCATGACCGGTGCTGGTTTGGGCGGACGGAGCAAGAAGACCAGAGGTTGAATAGGCACTACGGCCGCGGGATTGACATCGTATGGTCACTGGAGCTAGAATCGTTCATATTGACTAAGTTGACAAAGCCGTCCGTCCACGTCAACTTAGTAGGCCCACAAGTCAGCCTCCCACTATGGTGGGTCCCAGCTAGCAGGGGGAGTATTCATTTTTTTGTGCATAATAAGGAGGCACTTCGTTGTGTGCAAAGATATAGCTGGTGGGCTCGAGCTGTCAGCGGGGGTAACATTTTTTTCGTGAAATACAGAGGCCCTTCCGATGGGTCCCAGCTGTCAGGTGGAGGAATAATTATTTTGCGCGTAATAAGGAGGCATTTCCTTGCTGCGGCCGTGGACCCAGCTGTCGGCCTCTCCACGTACAGTACTCTTTCGATGGAAGTCGTTCCTTGACCACATTGACCACGCCGCGCAGAGAGCACCAAGACGGTGGACGACGGCGAGGCCTAGGAAGGGGACGATGCGGAGCCGGGGAAGACGCGGCAGTGGATTCCCATGCGGAGAGGAGTATGAGGGTTCACTGGTTCGACTGCGGTGTGAGGCTGCTGTCGCCACAGAATAACAGGGGGTGTGGGTGAGTTCAGGGTGGCCTGGCCAGTGGCGGGAGTAGTAGGAGGCGGTGAGGCCTCTGTGACAGCACTGCCAGCCACGGGAGGCAGGAGAAGGCGGCACGACCGGCGCTGGTTTGGGCGGTTGGAGCAAGAAGACCAGAGGTTGAAGAAGCACTACGGCCGTTGGATGGACATTGTACGGTCACTGGAGCTAGAATCGTTCATATTGACTAAGTTGACAAAGCCCTCCGTCCCCGTCAACTTAGTAGGCCCAAAGTCAGCCTCCCACAATGGTGGGTCCCATCTAGGAGGGGGAGTATTAATAATTTGTGTGCGTAATAAGGGCACTTCCTTGCGTGCAAAGATATAACTGGTGTGTCTGAGCTGTCAGTGGGGAGAATGTTTTTTTTCACAAAATACGGAGGCCCTTCTGGTGGGTCCTAGCTGTCAGGTGGAGGAATCATTATTTTGTGCGTAATAAGGAGACATTTCCATGCGTGTGGCCGTGGACCCAGCTGTCAGCCTCTCGACGTACAATCCACTTCCGATGGATGTCGTTCGTTGACCACATTGGCCACGCCGTGCCGAGAGCACCAGGGTTCAATACAAAAAAAATACACTTCCGTGATGATACGTGTTTGTCACAGTAGGTCGCGTTTTTTGTCATGCATGTACATCCATGACAAATTTATGACAGAATCAAGATAGTCATACCTGTGCTGTCGTAGAAGTGTTCCATGACATTACCAAAATTATCATCACGGAAGTGTCCACTTCCATGACGACAAATTGCGCGTCATAGAAGTGCTTTCGTCAAGGGTGACCGACACGTGGCATCCACCGTAACGGAACATTGTTAAGCTATCGGGTTGGGTTTTGGATCCGATAACCCGTTAACAGCCCCGACCAATGGGGATTTTCCACATGTAAAATCATCATTGGCTGGAGGAAACACGTGTCGACTCACCGTTGGGACAGATGTCATCCACTCATTGGACAGAAGGCACCTATGATACATCGACATGTGGCACGACCCAACAGAGGCCCATTCCTGTGAAAAGGCCGGCCCGTTTGACTTGGTCAAAAGGTGGCGGGCCGGCCCATGTAAAGCCTGTTAATGGCTTGTTCGCATATAGCCCATTTACAGCCCGCTAACCCAAGGCCCGTTACGCCTATCCGAATTAGGCCCAGTACCGTCATCTGGGCCACTCAATATGATTCCAGCCCATTTTCACTTCTGGCCCATGTATGGCCCATGACGTCTTTCGGGCCATATGAGGCCCTATGTAACTTTTTGGCCTATTAACGGCCCGTGGTGAAACTGGCACATAATGAACAGTGTATTACTTCACACCCATTAACGGCCTGTGGTGAAACTGGCCCGTAATGAACAGTGTATCACTTTATACCCATTAAGGGCCCGTTATTCCGTTGGGCCGTTTCCAGCCCATGTTATCTTTCGGCCTTCTTAGAGCCCATTTATTCTTGGGCTCATTTCCAGCATTCGTTTACTTATGGCCTGTTACTGTCATTTTTTGCTTATGGGCCAAATTCAGCCCGTGGTTACAGTCGGCCCGTTTGTGGTCCGTTAACACGTTGGCCCGTTTTCATAGCGTCATGAAATACGGCCTATTAACGATGGCCCGTTATGGTCGGCCCATGAACGGACGATTCCAACTCTAGCCCGTTTACGGCCATAATGCGACTCGTTATTGGCCCATGTTTGCCAATCGATCATCTTGCCCGTATAAGGCCCATTGATGATCTGCCCGTAGAAGGCCCTTGTTTCTACTGCCCGTAGAAGGCCCATCGTTTTTACGCCCGTAGGAGGCCCAAAGTGTCACTACGATAAATATTAGCCCATGGTTATTGTGGCCTAGTTTTAAAAATAGGTTATTGCAGCCACTAGCAAACCGCGGAAAAGAAGCGCAATGACTACAAGCAAACAAATAAACAAGACAACAAGGAAATAAATAAGCAAGCAACTTACGCTAGGCTATCACGGCTATCGCACATATTACATCCTTTGGGCATCAAAGTTCGCCACCGATTGCAAATAAACGCGTCGACAAAAGAATATACAAAACGAGAGCACTTCGAAGGAACTAGGCACGGCGTGTCGGGCCCCCAAACAGTCAAGAAGCTGAGTAGACCTCGATTGTGTCAATGATAGATGCATCAACACTAGATTTAAGGCATGATGGTGCGACGGCAGTCCCTCGACATTTTCATTGCATCTTTGACTTCAAGTCGGAGCTGAGTGAAGCAAGCCTTTCCGCTTTAAGTTGAGACTGAAGAAGTCGAACTGATTGAGGCAGCGACCGCACAGAGGTTGTCTCACACCTGCTGGTGAGTTGCTTCAACTCACTGTCTTCATCAAGGCAGGACCTTGGGGTTATCTCGCTGTCCTCAAGATGGTTTGTGAGGGAGTCCCGGACTAGGGGGTGTCCGGATAGCCGGACTATCGCCACGGCGGACTCCAAGACTATGAAGATACAAGATTGAAGACTTAGTCCGTGTCCGGATGGGACTTTCCTTGGCGTGGAAGGCAAGCTTGGTGATACGGATATGTAGATCTCCTACCATTGTAACCGACTCGTGTAACCCTAACCTATCCGGTGTCTATATAAACCGGAGGGTTTTAGTCCGTGGGGACTAACAACAATCATACCATAGGCTAGCTTCTAGGGTTTAGCCTCCTTGATCTCGTGGTAGATCTACTCTTGTACTACCCATATCATCAATATTAATCAAGCAGGAGTAGGGTATTACCTCCATCGAGAGGCCCGAACTCAGGTAAAACATCGTGTCCCTTATCTCCTGTTACCATCCGCCTAGACGCACAGATCGGGACCCCCTACCCGAGATCCGCCGGTTTGGACACCGACAGTTTGGCTCACTACTTCCCTAAAGTTCTTCCTGGCGTAAGAGATATGACTCTGAAAGAGAAACAAGGAGACACGTAACAGGTTTCACAATTATATAAGCAAATAAATGGATCTGTTCTGCATAAGGAACATGTTTTTACAACTACAATTTGAAATTGGTAGTTGTTGCAAACATCCAATCAGATGTAAACAGCAAAGCAAACAGCAGTGGAGGCAATGATGCCTATCCAAATCTATACTAGGACAAAGTTTGAAGGCTTGAGAAGGATGAACTTACATTACATGTTAACATGGGCTGGACAAAGCCCTTCTCCATGTTGATGGAAGGATAATTCAATAAATTCCCCAAAGAAAATTCTTTATAAGCATTGCCATTATTCTACATTTTGCAAAGAGTAAATATAGATCAAATAATATTGGAAGAAACAGAGGATAATGAAGCTCAAAAGTGCATCGATGATACATAATCAAATAGCAATTAATTAAGTACAGTGTTACAAGGCAAGAGGAGAGAGGTCTTGACAAGAGCAATGCAGAGCCCATTATTGTTTTGAGATCGTATGATCCTTTGAGCAAGGAGATTCATCTGAAATTAGTTTTCATACAAGAGAGAAGGTAAGGCACAAGCAGAAATTTAGGAGTTCAAATTTTGAATTGATATCATAGAGCGATGACTGACGCTGGGCTCCCAACAGTTCTAATAGGGGTTTGGCCACTGGAGTAGGGGTAAAGTGTGGTACAGTTGGGCCTGTGTTTTCTGTGGCTGCTGATCTATCTGATTTAATAGGTACCACTACCTTTTCCAAATACCTAGTTTGTACTCCTTGAGGATTTGCACTCACCCTCTTCCTTTTGGACATCTATCACGAAAGAACAACATTTGACTGGAAAAACATAGTGTGACGACACATGGAATAGGTACAGAAAATGGATAGTTATGGCATATACTCATATATGATGCTTAAACTAAGCAGATGGTGTAACAAAGTAGAAGAAATGCAAGAGGTGAGATGCAAAATATGTGCGAACAATACAACTTTGCAAAGTTAGATCAAGCACCTTGATGGGTGAATAAGATAGGCCATCCTCCACCATGCCAAGTTTGTTAGCCAGTGGATCGTTCCGCAATATTCCTCTCGTGCGCCCATTCTCATATTCATTTTGATAATGTTCAATATCTGACATGCATGAAAACATAAAAACAAGTGAGATTTTCTTTGCAATGCGAAGTGATTCTAATCCAATACCGCCTCAGTAAACCCCTTTGTGCTATCTCTCGCAATTCTTTTAAAAGATGCCATGCATGCTGTAATTTGTTGTGTGCATTAATATAATGTGGCCTACTACTCAAAATATGAGAGCTCCAGAAGTGATGACACTTCGCAGATGATAGCTTCAACATATAGTAAAGAAGAACAAGTCGACCTGACCTGACAGATTCAAAATATACTAAGGGAGAACAACCCGACCTGACCAGTCGACCGCAAGAGAAGAGTATCATCTTAAAGAAGAGCAGAAGAGCAAGCAGATTGAAGATATTACAAGTGTTTCAATACAATGTCGATTGGCCACCCATGATGAACCAGAGCGCACAGAGAAATACTATTCTTTCCGGTCTCTCCATATGTGGCTCACATGCATATCGAAACTAAAGTAGGAACATTTAGCTAACCAATTAAACATCTCTCAGTTTTACTAATATCAGCAATAATATCAGATATGAATTTGTACAACTAAGCTTGTTTAGCTCGATGGGTGGAGCAGTGCTATTACGACCACGAACCCGTAGGCTGATTGTGGTCATCATAAAATGGGTAAAACATAAGCATGATCAGTACAGTGTTGACCGTGGCAGTGGGATGGCAGATCTGAAGCTACAAACTGCGCAAAGGGTAGTTAGCAACCGATGTTTGCTTTGAAGTAACAACTAAGATTTGGTATGGACAAGAAAGTACGGTCAACAAGTGACAAAGAAATGCAATTATGCTGTCTATCTATATGTCACGACATGCATTTGGAAACTCAAGTGGGACCTTTAGCTAACCAATTAAATGTGTCGGTTAACTAATATCAGTATCATATCACAATCATATTTGAACAACTAAGCTTTGGAATTCTGAGTGTTGTGTTGTTTAGCTTGAAGGGTGGAGTAATGCTAGTACGACAGAAAGCACCTACGGAGATCATAGTAGAGTAGATAAAAGGGGAAAACCCTAAGCATCAAGAGAAAAATCAGGAAAGTGGAACTAGCTGGACCAGTGGGTGGCGCACATGCTTTTCGAAACGAATATAGGAATATTAGGTGACCAATTAAACGTTCTCTGTTTTAGTTATATGAGCATCATATCAGATTCGTATTTGAACACGTAAGCTTTGGGTTGAGGTCTTGAGGAGCAGCGCTAGCACGACACGAAGCAACTACGATGATGCTAGTGAATATAAAGGGGGGAAACCATAAGCTTTACGAGTATAGTGCCCGTGCCATGGCGGATCTGAAGGTGCAAACCGGACAAAGCTACTTCGCAACCAATGTTTGCTTTCAACTAGCCACTACGATTTGGTATGGACAAGAAAAGTACAGTAAACAAATTACGATCTATTTTCCGGGTGAGATCAATAACTTAAGCACATATGGAAGAGTACCACCTCTCTTGCGACGCCGTGTAGGCCTATGCTGATACGTTGAGGGTGCTGCGGGTGCGATGGCTGTCGGTGGCGGGGAAGAAGACTTTAGACGACAGACGGCCGTGTCGGGGGATATATCCTGTTGCCGTGGAGGAGGCGGTCGTAGGAGCGGCAACGGCAAGGTGGACGATGGCGCCGATGAAGCGAGAGGAGGCGATGAAAGGATCCTGGTCTAGCGCCGTGGATGAGAGACGTCCATCTCTTGTAGTGGACGACGGGGTAGGGGTAGCGGCTCCGACAAGGTGGAGGATGGGGTGGCGGACGGAGGAGGCTGGCCGCAGTGCGGAGGTTGTCGTGCCGCCGTCGGTGTATGAATGGGGAAATGGAGGGGAGGGGGGGCGATCTCAAACTTTGGGACGCGCTTCTTTGAAATGGGGGAAGTTACGAACTTATCCCCCATTTAAAATACCAGACATCGCGTCGGTTGGGGATAGGGCGGTAATCTCGCATCTCCCAAATATTTGTTGGTAACTATTTCGGGCGAGGAGAGGGTGTTTTGCCGCCCATGGTTGGTGCCCACGGTGTATGAACGGGGCTGACAGGTAGGTCAGTTGTGTCACGTCTGATGGAAGTTACACATCTGCCCCTATTTAAAATATTAGCCTACATCGATTTCGGACGAGGAGAGTTTGTTTTTCCGCCCACCGTGTATGAATGGGGAAATGGAGGAAGAGACACATGTCTTTTGGACGAGCTTGAATCAAATGTGTTTTGCCGCCCATGTTTGGAGCCCACCGTGTCTAAATGGGCTCAGAGGCCGTCGTGTCACGTCTGATCGAAGTTACTAGTCTACCCCTATCGACAGCAGTGTAAATCCGGTCGATAAGGATGTCAAGTGTTAGGGGTAGACAGTAATTTCCATCTCGCAAACACTTGCTTCGGGAAGCCCACAAATTATAGTGGGTGTTTAGCCGCTTCGTTCAAAACTTGGGAGAATTAGCATTCACGTTTGCCCTGGGACCTAGCAAACTAAATTCAAATCCAGTTTGTATTCGATTACGAATATCCAAAGATAATTATACGTTTTGTTATTTATTTCTTCAAAACCACAACAAAGATTTATTCCACCTTTATATATGATTATGATTTAGAAATTCCATGATCTTCGAATTCAGTAGGTTGGACACACTCTGATTCAAACAGTTATTTCATCCAATACAATATGCTCACACGAAAAACAGTTCACCTTATGTCAATCATACAAGTACTGAGGATTACCTCGCCTAAAAATTTCGGATCATTACAACACATGGACAACATGGAATTCCGGACAACATAGGGGGTCTTGCAACATAATCCATTCAGAGACATGACACAACATGCAAGTACAATAATCTAATGACAATTTCAACTGGTATCTAAAGAAGAACCAGGATTACCTTGGGCTTCAGATAGAAGAAACAGCAGGACCTCCTCCGTCTTCAAATGCGACATTCTTACTTCCTCCAATTCTTGGGTTGCTTGCATAATGCGTGCCGATAATTCAGTAATTTCCAGCCTCAAGATAAAGATTACCTCATTCATGGCAGCCACACCATCTCTTTCTGCCTCTAGTAGAGCCTCAAGCACTATAATATCTATGCTCAGACTGCTCTCCGGCGGTGTTGCCTCTTAACTGCTACCATCTGGTAACATGGATGGCGATCGCTTCCACAAATAGATTCGGGGTTGTACATTGTGTCCTAGTGTGAACGGCATCCTGAAAGGTTTCACTGGACATAAGTGAGAGATAGTTATCGTATGATCTAGGCAGTAAGCTTACATGGTAAACGACGGACGAATTATTGCCGAGCATGGAAAACTATATTTAAATGGTTCAAAGCAGCATCATCCGAAAAGAAATTAAAATGGTAAGATGAAAGTTGAAAGGGAGTGTACAACCGCTATATTTAAGTTGCCAAGGCATCTAAGCAGTTGAAATAATCTGAGAAAGCACTTAACAGTGTGGCCTCATATAAACTACGAAGACAGTCTTGTGATGAAGTTGAGAGGAAAAGTTAAGGACTCAAATGAAATAGGCATGCATTTCTTTACGATAGTACAATAGGCACTACTGACATATTGGCCAACTCAGGTATAACGTAACAACAAACAAGCATTCGAATCAAGCAATACAGCAAAGCAGGCAACTGAACTATTTGTAATTCGGTAGGATTACACGTTGAGGGCACAAGCCAAGAAAGCAGCCCACTCGCATTACATTTAACATGTACTAAAACACACTAGCTTACCATATGTTGCTGTGAAGCCTAGCTGCTGTTGCAATGTTCTTTGAAGATATCATCAACATCCCGTGGTTGCAAATCTAGTGGTTGTAGTTTATTCTGCACCATCTATTTAGGTAAAATTAATTTTAATCGCATGCACTGGTCTGAATTGATCATCAATGGTTCATCTAAACTAATGAAAGAAGGGTGTGTGCATACACGACAATATATCTGCTTCCCTCTATTTTTATGCTTGTTCGAGGTGCCAGCACCAAAAGAACAAATATTTTGCTTGATGGGGTTGGCAGCTCCATAATTAATAGAAGCATCAAATTAGTCATGTAACTTGGGAAGATCAAGAACACACAAACAAGTAATGAACAGAGGCTCGGAGCAGTGATGTAATAGCTAGCATTAGAAAATGTAGGGTAAAACGAAGAAAAAGCAGCGGAACCACATGCTAGTTTGCTGATGTGTAATTAAGCATAGAGAACATTAAGCAGTCTGATGGAACCAACAAGTGGCATGAGAACAAAACTAAAGCATATTAACTATATGTGCACTGGTATGTAATTTAACACATGTAACATGTTCACTGCCAGAAGTATGGCCCTACAGGTGCAAGCAGAATAACACGTCTCATGAAAAACTGAATGATGCCCTGAAGAAATTCAAAGGTGCGGTGCTTATGCTAGGAAAGTGAACGTAGGCGCCGGCCGTTGGATAATAGTACCTGATTCTCGGCGGCGTATGGGTATCGTTGTCATACTTGATAGCTAAGGATCATCGATGGTGCTCGTGTTGCGGTTGAGTTTGGGCCGGCTGTCGCCGTCGCTGAAGCTGCTCCGGTGCTACGGTTGCGGCGCCTGTCGACATACAAGAAAGCTCATCTGTGGTAAGTGAACAATTGCATGATAAAGAGAAAAACCGAAGGAGTACAAATCGAAATAACCTGATGAGGCTGCGACATCGGTAAAGCAGGGCCGGTGGAGTTGAATATGGCGTCCGTGGAGCGGGTCCGGTGCAGTGGACGAAGGCTTCGGCGGGCGCGTTGTATAGTGCTTTCGGTGAGGCGGATCTGTTGCGTCGGACGAGGGCTTGTATGAAGGGCCAGCGAAGGGGCGGACGAGGGAGTCAGTGAAGGGCCTACGCTGTGGTGGAGGGCGCCGGTTAAGCAGATCCGGTGCGGTGGACCATGATGGCGATCAAGGAGATCTGGAGCGGTGGACAAGCCAGTCGCTCAAGCGGCTCCGGTGAAGTGGTGAGTTGGCAGTTGGGGTTTCCAAGGTGCGGAAGGTAGATCCGCGGGTGTGAGGTCCACGCTGCGGCGGAGGACTAGATTCGTGGCTTGCCGTGGTTGGGGGGACGGGAGGGAAGGGAGGGCTCTGGGAAGAATGTTGGGGCAAAGAGGGAAAACAATGGAGTTACCAAAGCAGCCCTTTTCCGCTCATGTGGCAGGGTAAAATAGGAATATCGCAGGGCTAAACTTTGGTAGCGTGATATTTCGATGTGAGCGGAAGTTTGAAAGCTTTTGGCGCCTAAAATTATAAGTATTCTGCTCTGACGGCCGACTATGATATCATGGCCGACAATTTGTTTGTTTTGCATGCAAAAAATGTGCAAGTTTTGAAAATCAATGTCTCCAACTCAAACTTAGATTGTCCATTCAATTCAAATATGGATCATTGAGCTACTACAAGCAAATACCATCATACGGTCCAATTCAAATGAAATTCCAAATTTGTTTATCCTAAATATGATGACAAAAGCAAAAATGTGTATGTGTATGAATAAAGTGGATGATTATAAAGTTTGAACATGCCCGTATGTGTATATCTCTAGGTTTGATATATGAATTTGAAATCACGAAATCCCGCTTAAAAATGTACCTCCGCTTAAATGAATTACAAAAGCTAATGATGGAGTCAAATTCCAAAATTCCAATCTTAGGTTTGTAATTCGGGTACATCAAGGTATATCACACATGTTCAAAAGTATCGTTATCTCATAGTACAAACCGTGAAACAAATGAATCAACCATGAGTGCACAATATCTCAATTACGCTAAAGTCCCTCAAATATAGACACCTCACTCTTTATCCAAGTCAACCCCCCCACCACCACCACACACACACACATAGAGAAGTCGTTCTCTCCCCAAACACCAACACATGAGCACATTAACACCCTCTCTCTTGTAAAGTCCGGACCCCAACATAGGTCTCTAACACTTTGTCTCTCGGGCATGCACACATCTCTTCCCTCACTCTCTAGGTCTCCCGCTATCTCTCTTACCCAAGCACACACACTATGTAGAGTGTATATTTCCCATACACACAAACGTCAGCCCCAAACGCCTATCTCCCTAGTTATGTGGTTCTCGCAAGACTCACCTCACACACCACCCCCACGCAAACAAGCACACTTTGTCTCCTTGTGCACCACTCTCCTCTTTCTATCTCTCCCACATGCGGACCCGCCCCAGCTCCTTCCCTGCATACATATATGTCGTGACTCTTTGCATAGCTCCCTAATGTATAATCGTTCTCGATTTCGCACATTGTTCTCTACACCATCTATTCTAGATCTCTCATGAAGTCCCTATCACACACACGATGACTCGCTTCCCTTGCGTCTCCGTTCATAGGCCAATTTCGGACAACATCAACATTGTCTCCCTATCTATACGCCATTTATGGACACAAACGACCCCTCTTGCCCCCTCTCTTCCTCTCTCTCTCTCTCTCCGTCGCTAGCTCTCTCTTTCTCTCGCTCTCACACCCCTCTCCCACACACACACTCGATGTCTCTTCCAAATAGTCTGCTCCCCCAGCCCGCACCCGTGCTCTCCCGCTACTACACATGTCACACCATTCCCCCCTTCCCTTATACTAGGTTTACATCATCAGTGATCTCTCTATTCCACGTACACTCTCTCCCTCTCACACCCAAACGTGTGCACAAACACACACAAACACGCACAAACACCCATTTATCTAGATCCTCATCTCTCCCCATGTCCGCATGTGTTTCTCACACACTCACTCTCTAATTATGTATATGTGTCTCCACGTTACACAACACAAAGCCCCATGTACATGTCTCTCTCTATCCTCCACACACATAGACACAAAGAATCTGTTATCATTGCCTCAGTCTCTAACATATCACACACGCACACTGTCTCTCTCTCTCGCGCAAACACGCTCATCAAGGGTTTCCCCGTGAATAACTTACCGTCTATTCATCAACAGTCGTGGAAGTACGGCAAACAAGAGACGTGAAAAATAATAAATCTACACGTGCTTAGACCACCTAGTATGACTATACTAGGACTAGAGCAAGCCAAAAAGAGCGCCGCCGTCACCCCCTCCTTGTCGGCGACGGGAAAATCTTTGTTTTACAGAGTCGAGAAGTCATTGTGCTAAGGCCCCACATGCCGAGGCGTTGAATAGAATGTAGATGCTAGTTTACGGAAGCAAGTATCGATAATACGTTTGTATCTCCATACTTATATTTCTTCTCTTATAAAAAACCGAGGTGGTGATGATGGTACGTGTGCCATCTTGCAATATAGACCGTCCGATCTATATCTGACGGATGGAAATTAAACTAAAAGATACCTGCACCCCTCTCCACATTTGCAGACAAGGACTTCCCTCGTTCATACCTATCTCCAACAAACCTCATTGTTGAGCAATTAAAAAGGAAGCCTCTGGAACAAAGCGGCACGGTGGCCACGCGGCGTCGTCAATCCCCATGCCTCCGCCGGTCCACCACCAACCACCACCACACCCCACTCCTCTTCACCTTATCTCATATTTCTCGAGATATCATTAGTTTTACACATGGGATTACTCCCAAGGGTCAATCACAACAAGTGTTTTATAAAAATGCATCTTGATGTTCCGTGCAATGCACGGATCTTGCTAGTACTCCTACACAAGACTAAGTTGGTGATGCTGGTGTGTCTGCCATCCGTCGTTTCTGACCATTAGATCTACATCTAACGATTGTGAGGTAAGTTGTTGCCTTTTCTCACCAACATCCCACTTGTCTACCAATTTGCGAAAAACCCATAATTAGTATCTTAAAACCAACCACATCCCTCCCTGACCTCACCAAAGCAGCCCAAGGAATATATTCTAATTGAAACATATGTATATCAAAATTAGAGTGTTTTGTACCAAGTTTGTGAATAAGTATTATTCTAATTATGATTCGTTGTAACGGACATGAACATTGCTAGTATTTCCAACCATGCATTTTTTCCTAGTATTCCATAGTTTTGAGTTTTCCATCAAGATATTAGTCACTCATGGTTGATATTTACTTTCAATCATGTACACATATGCACTATGTAACTAGCCTTGCTTATTGGCTTCCAAAGCTTAACTTTCACTCCTACTTACAATATGTAGAGTATTTAACAAAAACTACCACTTTCAACCAGCCCTAGGAAGAATCTATTGTACAAAAAATGGCAAAAACATACCCAAAATTTCTTAATCCACGCCAAAAACTACTACCTAGTACTCCTACCGATTAGGTTCGTTTAAACCCATTTATGACAGGGTTGGCCCACACGTCTGCGGCTTGATGAGGCAGCTTAAACCAACACATTTTGTTTGACCGTTGACACGAGGGACCCTCATCTGACCTTCTATCCTGTTATTCCCCCTCAAATCATTATTTTTCCTGAACATTACTTCAAACAGTACTGATGCATGTTCGTCGGTGGCACCGGTGATGAGCGAGTTGGCCGCCGCTCCGCCGGACGGGCCGAACGCCGCGCTGGCCTCCGCACGGGTTGGCGGGCTGGCTCGAGCGTGACTCACGAGCGAGCAAGCCGCCGCGCTGGCCTTCGCTCGAGCCAGATGGCTGGCCTGAGCGCGGCGCGCGCGAGCAAGCCGCCGTGCTGCCGTGGCAATCTAGCTAGCAAACCTTGCAGACAAGCAGTTGGACGAGCTATCTTGGCTAGCTAGCAGCCGTGAGCGCCGGACGAAGCTGGCATCCGGGCTGCCGCAACATGGGCTCCGCACCGCCAGAGGTTTTGACCTCGCCTTCTGCCGGCGGCGGTAGCTGCGTCCCATGGCCGAGGATGACTAGGTGGACGGGCCGGAGGTAGGAGGTCACTCGAGGATTTTTGTTGGTAAGAGCATGTACAAAGGTTGATAAGGTAGTCTTATCTTAAGTCTGCCACGTATGCAAGTGGTAGTAATTTCTTGGCATTTTAGTGGTTTCTTGCATTATTAGGGGTTTCTTGTAAGGAAATGTACGTACTACTAGCGACAAAAGGCGATTCTAGGTTGCGTTGTACTCCAACGAGTACTACTAGTGGTCGCGGGACTGTATACCTCGTTTTGTGGGTTCGATCCGGGCCGAACGCATGGCGGCCTTTTTTTTAAATAGTACTACTACACTTTGCTGCGAGCCATATTTTACACGGGTAGTTTGAGTTTTGAAGTCGAAAGGATGTGCGGCCCCACAATCTGGGTGCACTAGACAGCCTAGCCACGTGAACGGGTTTTCCTTCCCAGCATCCCGTGGCTCGCGTGCTCGCCCTAGACGCACCTCGCTTGCAGCTTCCTCATCAGCTAGTAGCATATTTAAACTAGCGCCTCCCAATTAAGCCCGAGGAGCCAGAAAAGCCTGGCGGGGCATTGGGAACTGTGCAATATGGCTCCGTACGTAAAGTGCTCTACTACTACTCTGTAGCTTGTGGCGTTGCACGCATGGACTTCACTAAATTATCGGCTCTACTATAAAAGAAATTCCTCTTGACGTGTTTTTTTAAACGGAGGTAAAAGCTTTGCTTCATCTCATTCATAAAGAAGGAACTAGTACTAACAAAGTTCGACGAGATCCATTACACCTCCACAAATGGAAGCGAAAAGCCTAGTCTTGCTGTATCAAATAACTCAAATGTTCTGCCCCACAAGAATCGTCGCACGATAAACAGGCTGCTAGTGTGTGCGTGAGAGGAGCGGCTGAGTAGGCCAGCTACTCCTACGTGAGAGGAGCGGCTGAATATAGCACCGAGAGTACCCACTAGGCCACTACGCAGTGTACTTCCCCGCATTGATAGTACAAGTGATGGTTCTAGAGAACAGTAGTACCCTCCACTTCCAACCGTAGCTCCTTGGCCCCGAGATTCAAGAGTTCAAAACTGGTGCACTATACTAGACTAGACTAGAAGTACAAGACATCGCACTACTAGTTGAGAAAAGTAGTACTAGTACTGCTATAGTACGAGCACGCACTCTCCGTCACATAATGTAAGACGTTTTTGACACTAGTTGGCGGTACAAAAATGGCAAAACATACCCAAAATTTCTTAATCCACGCCAAAAACTACTACCTAGTGCCAAAAATTTCTTACTAGTGCTATTATTTACAGATAATGCAATCCCATAACGCTCCATAATGCTAGTACTAGTAGTAAATAATAGCCTCACCCCTTCGCCGAGGAACGATCTACAGCTTGAAGGGACGAGGCCCACGGTTACTACGCCTTATCTCCTCCTCGCCAGCCTCCCCTAAGAGAAGGCAGCTCGTCGCTGCTCCCATGGATTCGCCAGCAGTTCTCCTCCTCGTCGGGGCTGGGAGACCTTGACGACGATCCTCGGGAGAAATCGACGCCACTCCGACGTCCTCACCGCCGCAAGACTCGGTGCTTCCTGCACCAACTTTTTCAAGACGCTGCTTAAACAGGCTTGGGAAAAGGCCATGCTTGTTGGTCTTCCATGCGCCCTCGAGGAGAAGGTTCTTCTATGGGACAATCCTTCGAACAGTCCACCGCTCCTCGCCATGGTTGCACGTTGACTCCGCTAGAGTTGCCGACGTTGAGAGGTAGTCGGATTTTGTCCGATGAGCAGGTCAAGAATGGAGTTTGATCATGTAGTACTTAGTTATTCCATTTCCATCCCGTAATTTCTCCGCTGCCCACCGCCTTATATATAGGTTCGGGTCGGTGCCAACGAAGATTGGCTTGCATACCTCGGCCGGATACCACCATCATTTTGCACAACATCCACAATAAGGCGGCCGCTCTCGCAGACCCTTCTCCACCATTGGGATCGGCCTTCCGGACTGGCTGGGCTTGAATACGTATGATGATGCCTACATGAGATTGAAGAAGATAGCAATTGCGGACCCGCCGACAAAGCGACGCTGCTACGACGATTACTATCTCATCGCGGTGTTCGACATAAGGATTGCCATCAATGCAAGACGCAGAACGGCAGAGGTGGCGCATGTTGGCGGCGGCAGATTTGTACCCTACACGCTCAAGACGCCGTGCGCCATCTAGGCCGCTTCTTCGCGGTGACAAGCCGAGGACTTGTTTCATCTGGTTGCCATCCTACGGACGGAGATTACAAACGGAATGCACAAACCATCATTTGCATCCCTAACGGTACTCCATTATTTTGCAGGACCGGTCATCCCCGATCAAAATAAGATCGCCGATCTGGATGTGCATTTGCATCCGCGATTAGGTCTAACCTCGAACCTTGTAGCTGACTTTGGCATATTGGGATCAACTATCTTAGTAGTCGCTACCCATGGTACCACCGATGTGCAACATGGTCACACAATCTACCACGATCGGACCGTCACCATCTACCCGTATTCCATTTTTAACCCTCTCGCCTTCTCTTTCATTGTTGTACTAGTAGTATACTTAGTAGTACTAGTAGGAGTACTTTTTACCTTGAGGACGCCAGATAGCTAGCTAGGCCCTTGAAGACTTGAACCCACTAGCTGCCACCATTTTGTTTTTCCATGTCTTAACTCATCCATGTAGCCAAGAGTGGCTATATATAATAAGCCGGTTATTTTACTTCCTCTATACCGAGTAGTACTATTTGCTGCACAGTATCGACCGCCATATTTGAGCACAACATTATTATGCATGGACCTTGACTATGTACGCCACCATGTGTCCAGATCTGGGATGCGCGTGTACCGATGAACGGCGCCGAAGTTCGACCCCGTGATGCTACGTGGGTGCCGAGGAACACTCTTGGAGAGTACTCGCTTTCATCGGGGACAGCTACCCCATTGTGAAGCGGATGCCACCTTCCGTGCACGACACGGAAGGCCTGCCGTTCATGAAGCATGGTTGTGTCTTCATTGCGCACCGCCGGATGAACGACATGCTGGGACACGCTATCCCTGATTTATGCCGCTTCAGCTTGGATGAGTCTCCATCGTGGAACCGGACTAGAAAGCTGCGATAATGATTCCGCTGCCCACCGCTATGGATCGTGCCATCCATGAAGAACACCTGGGACTGGAACCTGGAGGAGGACATGCATGTAGTCCATCTATAACGTGTAAGTGGAGTACGGTAATTGTGAACGGTAGCGCTATGAATATATGTAGACTAGTCGTGCACAAATTTATCACATGAATTGGAGATGAACTTGTGTGGCATACTAGCATTTGTCCTTTAGAATTTATTACTAGTAAATGTGTTATGTGTACGTGCAACTTGTGTGGTTGTTGCACGGGCTCCAACACGCTCTTTGAGAAAAAAAGGTGGCACAACTTTGGATATACGCGAGGTGGCGGCATCATACAGTAGCATCGTTCGCTATAGTTGTAGTACACTCCTACTAGGATGACAACTCCTATAAAACCTTGCGCTTGGCTCTTTGCCTCTTCGGGAGGTTCAACACTTCGTACTCGTGTGAACCTTGCACTTGGCTCTTCGCCTCTTCGGAAGGTCCAACAATGATGATACTACAATACAATATGCTTCCGCAACTGACACCGATTGAACTGCTGCACGCCCACCGCGAGGGCGAGGGCGAGGAGAGGAGAGGAAGAGGCGCAGTAGTCAAAACCTCTCCTCGTCCTGTAAACCATCAAGGCGTGGGCGAGGGAGAGGCGAGTAAGCAAGCTTCTCCTCGCTCGCGAGTTGACGGGACACATCAAAGGAGTACTAGTACTAGTAGTAGTCCATACTGCGTCCTTTCCGATTAATATGGCTTAATTTGAAACAAGAAAATACACCTTTGGCGGTCAACGTATGTAACAATACGCTCTTTACGGTCACTATATATAGTTTTGCGGCGTGGCACTTTGTTGATGGTTAAATTGTCACCTGGTTTCGGGTCCCACCTGCCGGTTGGCGAGCAAAGAAATCAGTTAAACAAAACTTTATGCAGGCGCGCCACGAGTCCAACCCTTGCGCGCGAACCGCCCTGGCTATGTATGTGAGTGCATGCACATGTCCTCCCTCAGTCTTCCAACAAAGAGTGTACATCGGCTACAAAACAAAGAGTGTGGTACATAATGTACATCTACACTTCCAATGCATGTAGCCTTTAATCTAAATCGATATTGATTGACTAATGCACCAACTTGTCTGTAGGTATAGGCTACATGTCTATCCTTAATTACAGCATGCAACGGCCTTCATTTAATCTTCTTATCTCAATGGTCGCATGCACACATAAGTCTGCTACTTTTGGGCGTTAATTATGCCCTTGTCAATGTGTAAATCTCTAAATGTACAGTCTTTCACGGACGTAGGGAGTAGGTTGAGCACTTGAGCGTGAGCTGTGTGTGTTGCGTCGTGTGTTGTGTGCCGCATGGGTGCGTGAGTGTTGCGTGCGTCCATGTGTACGTGTGAGTGTTGCATGTTGCATGCATGCATGCATGGGGCTTACTCCCTGCCATTGACATGTTCATATTTCAAGCTTCCTCTGTTCCCTCCATATGGTGATACTCCCTCTGTTCCCAAATAGTACGGAGTAAAAGCCTCCCTCTGTTCCCAAATACGGAGTATTTGTCTTTCTACAGATTTCAACAAGTGACTAGGTACGGAGCAAAATGAGTGAAGTGAGCGTAGAGGCATAGGGATACTGTAGAAAGGAAGTCCTCGTGATCCATTATTCCCCATCTCGGTTAGAGAGAACTATTCAACTAGTCTTCGCAGTGAAGTGACAATACACGCTGCAGCAGATGGGACACATAATTAATAAGCTGAACCAGCGTGTTGTTGTTACTAAATCAGCCTTACCCAAGATCTGCCATCATGTTTGCCAAGAGAGCACGCTCCGCAAATACGCCACGCACCTCTGTCCTCCATTAAGCGACATATGGGCCCTCTTGTGGTAGACCCACATGTCATCGGTGTAACTATTTACACTCAAGGACGGTATATCCTGGTAGTAGTACTAGTAGAATTGAGATTTAATGCACTTTCTTCCCCGTCTTCCAATCTTCTTCCTCCTCTCTTCTTCTTCCTCCCCTCTTCCCCATCGTCGGTCGCACACCATTTACCCCAGCTCACTGCTCGTCCGCCCGCGCCATCTTCCTTGGTAGCTCGCGCGTACCATATCCCCCCGCTCATTGCTCGGCCACACGAGGAGAAGCTTCTTTGCTCGCCCGCTCAATCCACTTCCCCGCTGGCTCACAGCACCGAAAACCCCAATGGCGAACCGACCGACACGCAGAGCCGCGATTGGAATTCCTCCCGATGTTCTCTTGGAGCAGATTTTTAGTCGATGGACCTACTCAGCACCGTCCGTATGGCCGCATGCTCGGTGTCTTTGTATCTTCTACTTGTCTCGCAACCGCCGGCTCTTTTCAAGACACCCGCTTGTCGATGCCCGATCCTCGCAGGTGGCCCGGACACCGACTTGACGATCCTACGGAGGTTGCCGTGGTGCCCTCGACATGCTACCACTACCCGTCCACCTGTCCTTCATGCGCGGCCACCATCGGGCGGGCATGAAGGCCAACCGATCGCCCTCATCCACCACACGGTAGTCCGTGGCGCCTCGTGGATATCTACACCCAGCGAGAGATCACCTTCCATCGTTGGATACCCCGACATCGAGCCTCGCGGCCCGCCGGACACTCCCGCTTACTACGCACGAGACGCGTCAAGCTTTTGGCTCGACCTCCGCTTGCGTAAAGTTGTAATCTGCGAAGTGCCCACACCATCGAAGACTACATGGATTACAAGCTCATTGCCTTGTTCAACATGGGATTAGTCTATCTCGAATCCGTCGCCATACATGGTTATGGCTCATCATCAATCCTGTCGAGGCAACATTTCTGTCTGATGCTATAGTGCATGATGGCATCGTTTACGCGGTCGACGCACAGATTGGCTGCGGAATCTATCGTCGTGTAATTGTTCTATCTCATCTCATCTTTACCTTATCAATACGAGCGCCTGTTCATTTGTTACAAATTTAGAATGCATAGCATGTCTATAACCGCATCATTGCTATGTGTTCCTCTCATTTCCTAGATTTTTATGACCACACATGTTATCGTTAGAGTTGATATGAGAACAATTGGCATCTAATGATTGTTAGAATACATATTATGAGCATAACATCATGATTGCTATATGTTACTCTCGTTTACAAGATTTTTATAACAACGCATGTTATTGCTTAGAGTTGATATGAGAACAGTAGTAGTAAGTGCTATGGTAGAATATGAGTAGGGCTGTCATAGCTGTTTTCCTCTCATTGTTACATGATGTTTGAACCATGACATGTTGCTAGAATATGAAAGCCATTGGCTTATTTTTTAACTTGGGGTATGATTATGACCACGGCATTGCAATTCTCTGTCTATGATATGTGTCACTGTTATAATAATCTTAATTCCACATATACTCGAACATGATTGTTTATTTTTGTCCTTTTGGTCTCCAATTTGAATTGTTGCAGCAGACTAAATGCGCTGGCCTTCATGATTCGGGACTGGAATCATACCAGCCGATGGGTGGTGGTTTATCGCTCGTTCAGCCGACGGCGGTCATTTGATGCTCATTCGCACGCACTAAATTGACCAAACCATTACATCAAACCACATGCGTTACAATGCATGGGCGTTCGTGACATTGATGGCTATGGCTGCTTCGTGTTCGAGAAAGATCCCAGCTCCGTTGGGCCAGGCGTATTCAACTGGAGGCGGGTTTACAGCCTCGACAACCACTCCTTGTTCCTCGGGCTCAATTATCCGATCATCCAACCAATCATTGATCATATCACCCGCGATGATTACTGTGCTACACAACTTCCATTCGCAAGGGGGGGTTGTGTTTACACATCATACCATGGGTTTCATGAATCACCATATCCAGAGATTTGTCGACACAGCTTGTTGCCAGGTAATCTTCAGTGTGTGAAAGGTATCAAGCTTCCATGCGATGGATGGCTTTTGCAAACCCGACATGCGGCGATGTGGTTCATGCCAACAGCAAATATGCACAACTTGATTCGGCCGATATCTAGATCGAGCCATGTATTCTGCTGCAGTAGTACGACCCTCTTTTGTTGGATATTATGTAATGTTGTTAGTTTGAAGCACTCCTCCGGTTTGAAGGATAGATACCTTCCGGGATCAAGTGCATCCTAACTCACCTGCGTGAGGATGTACCGATAATGATGATGGAGATCTTGTGCGTATATATATATATATCAGCTAGGTTTCAAGTGCGCATTTGTTAGTTAAACCTATGTATAAATTGTGACACTAAATATGACTAGTAAGTAGTACAAGAGCAGTACTAGTATACGCTGGTCAAATTATTCATCATGTCCACACATTGAATTGACGTGACAACACGCTGCGCTGTGAGGTGACACAAGAATCCCGCAGCGTGTTCGGGTATTCTCGACTTCAGATTTGGAGTACCACTTATCTCGTCAAATCTTTCATCATTCACTTAAAACAGTCGATTGATCATACATTGAGTACCATATAACTAGAATTACCGATGCAAGTCGAAGAAGGATTGACGGTGCTGCCGGGTGGCGCCAAGTTCGATCCCACGGATCAGAGCTGATCGAGCACCTTGAGGCCAAAGTGAGTGCCGACAGCGTGAGATTTCAGTCTCTCATCGATTTGTTCATACCAACCATCGACAATGAGCACAACATATGCTACACCCAACCCGAGAAACTTCCGTAAGACACCGATCGGCCGCCTACTTGCACAAACATATTCCTTTGTTTATAGCTCTATTTTTCTTTTTAGACGCAGACCTGGTGAAGCAATTACAAATTTGACAGTTAATAGAAAGTGAAACAAGTGATCGCAACATGCCAAAGATGTTATGAAAATGCCAACTACGTACACTAAAACCTGTATTCCACAATACCGCAGGTATCACACCGAGTGGCCTAAGGAAGCAATTCTTCCAAATAAATTCCGTATGCGTTCAAAAGGGGCACGGACGCGCCGCAAGATACTGCCGGAGTGCGGCATGCACGCGATGTGGCACAAGACCGCAATACCTTGCGGTGATGGTCAACGGCCGCGACGGGCAGCAAAAAGTTTCGTGCTGCACACCAACAAGAACTTCGACCAGCAGAGGACCAATCGGGTGATGCACCAGCACCACCTCGGGACCCGGAGCAAGAGAAGGAGCGGAACTGGTCCTCTCGCAAGATTTTCTACCGTATTTAACACTAGGGCCGAGTAAAAAGATTATAAGTTAGTTGGGTATTGGTAGTTGTACTACCTTGTCGTCCGCAAGTTGGTATTGTTGTTAACGATCTTTTGGTATGAACTTGCATTTGCTTCAAACCATCATGCCGAGGGTCGGCGTGGATATAAAGCTGAATCATTTGTTTCAAACGAATTTTCAGGCACCTGAATTTTATTTGATGGGTAGCATAAGCACCCGCCGCTCAATTCAGTTCTCCAATTTTTTCAAACAAGTGCATGCACTTATTATCACGATAAAAAAAATATCCGTGCTGCATCCCGCTTATCATTCGTACTTGCAGAATTCTCTCGCTTATTGAGCACATATATTGTTTTTTCAGGTCGAGCAAGTTTCAACTGGCTGCAGATCGCC